>JALAZF010000355.1:4007885-5343847 GCA_022829125.1 Lathyrus tuberosus
GAACTACCCACCATTTTCTCGTAGTAGGACCCTTGCAATGTACCCATAAAGATGTCAACCAACTCATTATCAGAGAGAGCGGGTCGCACACGAGATGCCATCTCACGCCATCTTTGTGCATACTCCTTGAATGTTTCAGCTGAGCACTGTGACTGATTCTGCAATTTCAATCTGGTTGGCACCAGATCAAGGTTATATTTGTATTGTCTCACGAACGCTTCGGACAAATCCCTTCAAGTACGGATTTTGCTGCGCTTCAAGCCCATGTACCAATCTAATGAAGCGCCAGACAAAGTATCTTGAAAACAATGAACAAAAAATTCATCATTATCAATATAGGATACCATCTTCCTGCAGTACATAGTGATGTGACTACGCGGATAGCTCAAGCCTTTGTACTTTGGCAAATCAGGTATCTTGAATTTCTGTGGCAGCACAACATTTGGAACCAAACACAAATCTTTGGCCTCCATGCCAAAATCAGAAAACCCTTCAATAGCCCTGATACGGTCCTCCAACAACTTGTAGTCAACAAATCTACTCTGATTAGTGGGCCTAACAAGAATCTGAGGATTTGGCAGCTGAGAAGCGGCAGGAGCATTCACCTACGGAGTAGCAAACTGAGAAGGATAAACCAAACCAGGATTAACCATCTGACCAGCATTCTGACCCATCGGAACACCATACAGATAATTCGGAGGAGGTACCCCAGCAGTTGAGAAAGATGCCCCAGGATAGAACATCCAGGATGAATATTCAGAACAGCAGTTAGAGCAACTTGAGATGGAACCGGAACATGAATAGGAGGACCCCTATACACATGCTCTTCTTTATCAGGAGTTTCAGTGTCAACCAATCTGGCGGTTTGATGAGTTTGAACCTGAAGATTCTCAGGATCATCATTCACCACTGGAGGCAGGACTGGAGTAGGCATGACCCATGGATAGGCGGCATCATTCCCATTAGGCATGGGTGCAACAAAAGGCTGATATGGCATGAAGGCACTACCATTATTTGTAAGCTGAGGAGTGTAATTCGGAGGCATGCCCCAAGGGAAACCAGCGGGCATCTGGTTCAAACTGGGTTGAACAGCAGGCTGGTTTACAGGCTCAACTGGTACTTCAACTCTAGCAGGAGAAGGAATAACAATAGCAGGAGTAGCCGTAACAACAGGAGGAACAGTCATAACAGGAGTGACAACAGTTGCATTAGTAGTGGTTGCAACAACAGTGGCAGCAGCAGCAGTATCCCTCTGAGCACGAAGGAGCTCCATAATGACATCCATGTTCGTCTGAAACTGATCCATCCGACCTTGGAATTGCGCCAGAGTTTCCTTGTAAGCAGCGTTCTCAGCTTCAAAGTCAGCCATGATTCTTGATTTATTTGAGCGAGTAAAATACCGATGTCGAGTCGTCGTCTTGCTACAAGGAATGCGGACAAGGATGAGCAACAGTTCGAATGAAGGGACGTGCATATGTGGGCATGAGTGAATGCAATTCATGCAAAAATAAAGTTTTAAAATGTTTATACAAAAATTAATTTGACATGATGAGATGATATGCAACATCAGAAAAAACAAGCCAGCATAGTCTGAATAATCAAATCTGAACATCCACAAAGATAGTGTTGTGCGGGTGCGAGATCGAACGCACTAAGAGAACAAAGGTCGAAAGAGTCTTGGTTCCTTGCAGAAAAACCCAATATCCCCCTCACATGTATGATATAGAAAGCGGGATTCTCAGTTTCGGATTCTCGATTTAAGAAGCAATAGTACATTCATCCCTCGGGGTACAATACTATCGCCAAGCAAAGAGGTCGTCCACTGATTCCTCCAAAAAGATCACCCTATGGCGAGTTCCCAGCTTTGGGTCCTCGGATCAAGAAGCGTAATGGGTTTGCCATTTCTGGTCTGCCATTATCGCTCCTTAGGAGGAGTGCCGCAACTGAATCCTCGGGAATGGTCGCCAGAGTCGACAGCTCTCTAGATCAACACCCTGAAATGCGCAAGACACGCACGTCAGATCATCTCCCAAGAAAACCTCGTCTGGATATGAGTTTCGTGAACACCAAACGCACCAAGATGGCACGTAGGTCCCACTACTTTCCACTCTAATCCTAGGTGTATACTCAAGCCTGTGTATTGGGCTTATCTCTCAAGTAACAACCCCAACCGGCAACAGCAGAGAAAATAGCAGATGTCCAGAATATGCAGCATATGAATATTCAAAGCAGTAAAGAAATGCAATAAATAAACATAAAGCGAATAAACCGTAAAGATAAAACTAGTAAAGTGCAGAAGATAAACACCTAAACAAGCAAGAAAGCAAACAAAACTAGGTGAGACCCCTCAAGGGATGGACCATCAATAGGTCAATCTGTCCACAGCAGAGTCGCCAGCTGAAGATGGCTAGTTTCTACCTGAGTGAATCGCACACTCAAAGATATAACAGAGTCGCCACCGAACTTTATTTAGTCCCAAAGGACAGGGAAAATATCGATAAAACCCAAGGGGAAGAGAAACGGGAACGGGGGGTCGGTTATGCGAAAGGAAGGTATTAGCACCTAACGCATCCGTCGTACTCGACGGGAACCATTTCGCTTGCTTCTAGGCTTGGATGGGTTATCTATCTAAAGGCTTCTAGCTAAAAGAAAGGAGAGAGAGAGAGAGAGAAAAGGGAAAAAGAAAGAAAAGAAAGAAAGTGCTCGCGGAGGAACGAAGTCCTCGTGCCTACGTACCCTTATAGTGCAATAAGGAAGTCAGAGCGTCGTAGTTCATGGAACCAGGGGACGAAGAAGGAAGAAAGAAAGGAGGAAGACAGAAGAACGGTGGAAGTGTGCTCACCGAGATCATTGCGATCTCATGCCTACGTATCATACATTCAAAAGAATGCAGAATCAGAGCTTTCGTAGTTCGGGGTACTGAACGGAAAAGGAAAACAAGAAAGAAACAAGGAGACGAAAGAAGTGGGGTCGAAACCAAGAGCAAGAGTGAAAGAAAAACTCTACTGGGAAAGACCCCGCAGTGAGAGCGTTTGCACAAAAGAATAGGAAAAGAATGGTGTCAAAACCAAAAATGAAAGAAACTCCGCTGGGGATAACAAATAGAATTGGTATCGAAACCAACAAAGTAAGAGCAAGGGGAATAGAAAGGACTCCGTTGGGGATCCAAATAAAAGGGATGGTGTCAAAACCAAGAGAAAAAGGAGACTCGGTATATTAACTGGCTGGCAGTGGTTAACCGAAGAAAGAGAGTAGGACCCTGGCAGGGAAAAGAATGTGGTGTCAAAAGACGGACTGTGATAAACCAAGAGAGAGTGTGCTGAACCGAGAGAAGGTGTTTGACTCTGAAGGGGCCTCGGTATATTAACTGATGAATAGTGGTTAACCGAGGAAAGAAATGACTGCAACTCTGTGGGAATAGAGAAGCATTGGTTTTAACAGAGGAGACTGTGATTAACCAGAAGCACGGGTGTAGGACTGATCAAAGGTCGTAACCCAAAGGACGGGTGTAGAACCGAACAAAGGTCGTGACCCAAAGGGGTTCGGTAAACTGACTGAACAAACAGTACTCAACCGAAGAATGCGTATTTGAACCAAAGAAAGGTTACTAACCCAAGGGTGCAAGTATTCGAACCAAGAGGAGGTTGCCAACTGCGGGGGATTCGGTGTTTACAGACGGACTATGATTAACCGAAGAGAACAGCGAGTGATTAACCAAGAGAAGGTGATTAACTCGAAAGGGTTCAGTATTTTAACAGACGGACTGTGGTTAACTGAGGAAAAGGGTGATTAACTGAGAGAAGGTGATTAACCTAAGGAACTCAGTATGTTAACAGATAGACTGTGATTAACTGAGGAAAAGGGTGATTAACCAAGAAGAGGTTATTAACCCAAGAGGGACTCGGTGTTTAACAGATAGACTGTGATTAACTGAGTAAGGGATTGAGATCCTTCAGGGGAATCAAAAGGCAACGATTTATTACAAGAAGAAAGGAGTAATGAAACAAAGAGAGATTGCTAGCGCAAGAAAAACGATCTTAACCAAGACGGGATGGTGGTTGATCAAAAGGAGAGATTGAAAAGATGACAAGTGATCAAGGATGAAAGAGATTGCAAAGAGAGAAAAGTGATCAAGGATCGACTCGATAGGGGAATGAGAAACACTATAGCTGGAGGATAGAGGTGACTATTCTCGAGGAGAGGACAAGATGCCCTTACCAAAGAAATAGCCAGAATGAGGGCAGAAAAACTCCATCCTCATTCTTTCTCTAGCACCCAAAATATAGTGTGGAAAGTGAAATGGACAGCGCAACCGCTCCAATGTTGTACAGTGCTCCTGCGTAGAGAAACAGACAACATAACGGCGTCAATTTATACAGTGCTCCGATGCAAGGCGCAGCGCGAAACTCCAACTCCACGGGGAGGGGGGGGATGAGAGAGAAAGCTCTAAAGGAGGCCTAAAGAGAGGAAAAGTGAAGATCGATTAATCGAAACAAAGGTTCGATCAATTAATCAAGGGATAAACATGCTAACAACTTTCCAAAGAGGATGTAAAGTCATTAAAGCAAAAAGGAGTGAATTATTGATTATACAAGATTAAGTTTATCCATGAAGAATATACTTAATGCAAATCTGAAATGGAAGGTGCAAAACAGTACCAAATGATCATCAAAATGCCACACAAAATCATGCATCATGTGAACAAAGATAGTGCAAGAATTGTTATGTTCATACAATGCTAAAAACATGAAACAAATGAATAATCGAAAATGTGCATCGAAAGTCCATGAACATGCTTCAACCAGAAGTGAAATGACATTAAAAACATCCATAAAATCAAGCATGACAATCAATGGAAGTTAAAATGAAGAAAGCATGGCAAACACACTTGAAAATGCAAGAAAATGGCATTCTGTACAGTGGTAACCGGTTACAGCATATGTGCTAACCGGTTACATGCTTGAAAATGCGTGTTTTTGGAGAAAATTGCACTGTGTAACCGGTTACAGCATATCTGCTAACCGGTTACCACTGTAACAGAGGCAAAAATAACAGTAAAAACAGCTTTTCAAAAGTAGTTTTCAGCACATAATCACTTATGCTAAACACCACATGCTAGGGCATGAATTTGTGCACGAAAATTGAACTTGAAAACAGTAAATAAGCAGTGATAGAATCAATTAACACATCAAGATCATGGATCACATAATGCAAAAATTAATTCACACGCACAATTATCGACTACATCGCAAATGATGCGAAAACGATCGAAACAGAAAAATGAAAGAGAACCACCAACCTATAAGGTTGAGATGTGCCTTGGTAATTATTGCAAATGATTCTTGGTGCAAAAGATTAAAGAAAACCAGAGGATCCTTGAATTGTAGACGAGACGTGTCGAAACCGATCAAAAATGTGAAAATGCACCAAAATCGAACTTGCACCAAAATAAATGGTGTGAAACCCTTGGATTGAAGTAGAATGAGATGTAATTCCAGAAATCCAACCAAGGGATGCCAAATGATGAAGGTTAAGCTCAAGAATTAATCACTTTCAATGTGAAAAGTGATTATCCTTCAAGAATAAGAGCTTTTGGTGAGGTTTGATGGAGAAGATGAAGAGGAATGTGTAGAAGTTGTAGAAAAATGCAGAGTAGAATGAGAGAATTGAGAGTGAAGAAAGTGTGAAATTCTGTGAATGATTGTGGAGGAGTTGCAAAATGGTGAAGCTTTGTTTATATAGAGTTTAGGTATGGAGTGTGAGAGTTTTGGACTTTAGTTTGGACTTAGCTTTGGGAGGTTTGGAGTTAGGGTTGGAGTTAGTTACATTTGACTCACTGAGTCAAGGCGGTTAACTCGGTTAGTTAGGATCAACTCAGTAACAATCCCAATGCAAGCTTCCACATCCAAAGGTTGACATGCTTGTAAAACAAGGAACATGGTGCACTTAATTTAAAGTGATGCATTGAATAAATGAAAGGGAAATGTCTTGAATGGTCTTGAATTATCTAGAATGTTCCACATGATGCTAGAATAATGTAGAAACAAAGACCAAAGAGAGTGCATAGCTGCTGTCCCAAAAATGCAGCAGAATCTGCAACTTTGTACAGAGTAACCGGTTACAGCATATCTGCTAACCGGTTACTTGCTTGAAAATTGTAGTTTTTGGTGAAAAATACACTGTGTAACCGGTTATCAGTTATGCTGTAACCGGTTACTTCAGCTAAACTTCCCCAAATTTGCTTGGAAAATGATGCTGAAGTCCCGTTATTGATTTTCCAGCTCTTGTCTTGATAAATAGACATGGAAACCTTTATTTTGAGCTTGTTTTGGTGATGAAATAATCTTGAGAGGATGCGATTAATCAGGCTTGGAAAACCTGCAGATCCTGCAACAAGAAACACACAAAGAAAAGTGTGAATGCGTATGCAACCGATGCGAATGCTTATGCTCATGCAAAAGGAAAAAGAGGGAGGTCAAATTTCGGGTTACGACAGATAGAGTTGTTTGTCATTTGTACAAATTGCTCAAATTGAGCAAAATGCACAAATCTGCCTTGCTTTGACAGTTTTCAGCAAGGCATATTGCCATTGTCATATCTCATGGCCCAAGTGGAATTTGATGGGGTTCTTGGCCATTTTGGAAAGCCCTCATATGATACAAAAATTGTTTGATAATAATTGGTTTTGATACTTTTTAGATCCAAGTGAAAAATTCCCCTACATTTTGAAAAAAGTGAGACAGATCCTGACTTAGTGAAAATTTCACTAAGTGTTGGATAAAAGTGACATTTTCACTTTTTGTGATTTTGATCATTCCATAACTTAAAATCCCTGAGGAATTGGAATGAGTTGTGTTTGAAGCTTTTGTAGAGTGCCATGAGAGCTACAAATCCATCTTTGGATGGGGAAAAATGGCCTTGTGGTTTAGGAGTTATGATCCTCCAAAGTTGTTACCCTAGCCACTTTGTTCCATAACTTAGAAAATTTCTAAGTTTTTTATGGTTACCCCTTTTACAAGTTATCCCACTTTTCTTGATCTTTCTTGATGAATGATGATTCCAATTACACATTAACATCATAGGTGTTATAGGGTGTATTGAATCATGTCCCAAAGTTTGGGAGCATGCCTGGGTCAAAAGTCAAAGATACAATTGACTTTTTCTCGCAAAACCCAAATTGTGGTTCTGATGAGCTTGAAACTTATTGATCAAGCTTCTTGGGTCAATCCATTGTTACAAATGGATCAATGTGATGTATTTGAGACCCTCAAATCCTCTCTTGAGGTCTTGCCTAAAAGTCAACTTAGGGGTGAATTAGGTCAAGAAACCCTAATTCCTGATTTTTTATGAATGCATCCCCTGAGGCTAAATTGACTTGATGGTTGGGTTCATGATGTCCCTTGGAGCATCTTAGGTTATGCTTTGAAGCATTGGCTCATGCCCAGAGGAAAGTTTTCATCTGGAGGACCTGGTCGACCAAAACCCTAATTTGGTGACACTGGCGATCTTGAGGCTTAATCCACTCAGAATGCTGCAACCTTGTGCTTGATTCTTGCTATGGGAGTCCTCTTGATCCATTGGGGATGTTTGAGAGGCTAGACAAGTTGAAGATCATGTCATTCCTTGATTGATCCTTTGTCTAAGAGCTCTGAGAGGGTTTGGAACCCTAAATTTGATTGTAGCGAAGGCTCAACAATCTTTGAGGAGATTGATGAGGTATGATGGTACATCCATATTGTGATGATAATTTGCACAATGATGGGAAATCTTAGTGGTCAAAATTTGGGGTATGACAGATGCCCCTATTTAATCTTCTTGGACCCGAAGGTGTGAATGGCGAAGGTATTCGAGCATTCGGGGTGCAAGAGGATTAAATATCGGAATACCTGAAATTTTGATGATGGTTAAGAATGGTCGTTCACGCATCCTTCTTCTTTTGCTAAGCAATGATGCTTAGAAAAGGTAAACTTCCCCTCGATCCTGGTTTCCTACCAAGGAACTAGTCTTAGTTTCTGATTTAAACTTCCCCTCGATCCTGGTTTCCTACCAAGGAACTGGTCTTAGTTTCTGATTTAAACTTCCCCTCGATCCTGGTTTCCTACCAAGGAACTGGTCTTAATTTCTGATTTGAACTTCCCCTCGATCCTGGTTTCCTACCAAGGAACTGGTCTCAGTTTCTGATTTGAACTTCCCCTCGATCCTGGTTTCCTACCAAGGAACTGGTCTCAGTTTCTGATTTAAACTTCCCCTCGATCCTGGTTTCCTACCAAGGAACTGGTCTCAGTTTCTTTTGTCAATAAACTTTCTTGACAAGGGACGTTGTGTGTAGCGATTTTCCTCAAACTTCTCGCCGAATTTTCTTGGGGAGATGCCATTTGATGGATATATGATCTGATGTCAAAGTTGCTGGGGAACCCAGCTGTCTGAGTTGTAGAGGTACACAAACTTCTCTGTTGGAGACGCCATTTGTCGACTCTACTGGGGAAAGCAGGTCTCTTGAGAGACTGCTATATGTCATACCCCAAATTTTGACCACTAAGATTTCCCATCATTGTGAAAATCATCATCACAATATGGAAGAACCATCATATGTCATCAGTCTCCCCAAAGATGGGTGAGCATTCACTACAATCAAAACTAGGGTTTCAAGCCCTCTCTGAGTGCTTAGACAAAGGACCAATCAAGGAATGACATGATATTCAACTTATCTAGCCTCTCAAATATACACAAAGGATAAAAAAAGGACTCCCACTCCAAGGATTAAGCACAAGGATGCTCCCTTCTAGGTGGATCAGGCCTCAAGATCGACAGTGTCACCAAATTAGGGTTTTGGTCAACCAGGGCCTCCAGATGGAAATTTTTCATCTGGGCATGAGCCAATGATCCAAAACACAACCTAATGTACTCCATGGAACCTCATGGACCCATTCATCAAGTCAATTTTGCCTCAGGGGATGCATTCATCAAAAATCAGGAAGTAGGGTTTCTTGACCTAATTCACCCCTAAGTTGACTTTTGGGACAAATCATGAACCAAGACCTCAAGAGAGGGTTTGAGGGTCTCTAATGAACTATATTGATCCATTTGGAACAATGGATTAATCCAAGAAGCTTGAGCAACAAGTCTCAATTTCATCTACACCACAATTAGGGTTTCGCGAGGAAAGTCAACTGTAACTTTGACTTTTGACCAGGACATGCTCCCAAGCCCTAAGACATGATTCAATATGTCCTATGACACCCATGGAACATGTCCATCAAGTTTGATTTAGGTCAAGGACATGATTTCATGAAGAATTGCACAGTTTGGAATTCATCTGATAAAAAGTCAACTGTGCACAAAAGTCAACTTTGACTTTTTGAGATTTTTCACCAAAATGGTTTTTTAACCCTAAAATGATGTTAGTGTATGATTTGAATCATCATTCATCAATAAAAATCAAGAAAAGTTGGATAACTTGTAAAAGGGGTAACCATAAAAACTTAGAAAAATTTTATAAGTTAAAAATAAAGTGACAAGGGTACCAACTTTGGAGGATCATAACTCCTAAACCACAAAGCCATTTTTCCTCATCCAAATATGGATTTGTAGCCCTCATTACCCTCTACAAAATCTTCAACTAGGCCTAAGTCCAATTCATTAAGGATTTTGAGTTATGCATTGATCAAAATGGCTGAAAAATGAAAATGTCACTTGTTCCAACACTTAGTGAAATTTCACTAAGTCCAAATCTGTCTTCAATTTTTTCCAAATGTAGGGGGATTTTTCACTTGGATTCAAAAGAGATCAAAACCAAACATGTTCAAACAGTTGTTGTATCATGTAAGGGCTTTCCAAAATGGCCAAGAACATTACCAAATTCAACTTACACCATGAGATATGACATTGGCAAGTTGCCTTGCTGAAATCAGTCAAGGCAAGGCAGAATTTGCATTTTGGCTCGATTTGCCAAAATCAGCCAAATCCAAATGCTCCTATCCACTTGGACACATCAGAGGATTGAATATAAAGGGGACAATCACTGAGCCAAGCCTCCAAAGTCCATGGAACAAGAAATAGCATGTTGAACCTAGAATGGCCAAAATAGGGACAAGACTCCAATTTTGGATTGGAGCATTCAATGGAAACATCAAGGTGGCATGGACTGAGCCATTTGCAACTGAATTCAGTCAAGACTTATCCAGGACCAAGGGAACCACGGCCCTGTGCCCTAACCTCTAGTCAATGGCTAGAGGAGACTTGCATTTCCATTGGCCAACATTGAACAAACACCAGCTGCAGTTGCCATTCACTATGGATCCTAAAACAAACTTGCTTTACTATAAATAGAGCTCAATTATGATCAGTTTGAGTACACCAAAGCCATCTAACAGATGCTTTCCTCAAAATCTCTTTCTCTTGGCAAAAATGCCTTTCTTAGCAAGGTAGCTATCGGGTTTTGAGTTTGAGAGCTTTTCCAATCAAACCAATCACTCACACATCTCACATACATCATATAGAAGTGATCCAAACACTCACATAACATCTGGAACACAGATTTCACAAAATCACCAGCTGGTTGCTCAAACTTTCAATCAAGTTGCAGCTGAGGTACCACAAATCATTCCAGCCATTTTCAATCAAGTCCAGGCATTCAAACACACTCCATAGGGTGTAAGGAAGCTATTCAGATCATCACCACTCATCTGTAACACCTCCAAATCAAAAATCACATTGCACTTGCTGTCACGGCCTAGAGGTAAGCATACACTTGGTCATCTCTCAATCTATGCATATTTCCTCGCACAATAATTTGGCCATATGTTCATAATCATGCATGGAATGTTTTCCCTCAATTAATTGAATTGTTTGAATCGTGTATCAAAAATCCTAGCCTTCATGTAGAAATTAGGGTTCTTGAGGATTTTTCATGATTTCTTGTTATATGTTTAATTTAAATGAAATTAATGGACATAGACATGATCGTGAGGTTGAGACGAGCATAATGATATGTGGATTGCATGTTATAATCAAGTATTCAAGGAGATTGGATAGAAAATGCAAATCAGCCAAACCCAGAACACGCGCGTGTTCTTCAGCTGTTCTTGGCGTCCTTTTTTGAATTTTCAAATATTTGAATTTTGTGATTTTTCTTTAATTGATTCAAAAATTAATTTCTCTCTGAGTTTTAATAATTTTGAGTTGATTCTTTTTTTAATAATTCACCAAAATGTTAAAATATTTTATTTTCCCAAAAAATCCCAAAAATATTATTTATTTCATATAATTGATATTTTTGCAAAGAATTAATATTTTAATTGTTTTTGACATTTTAAATATTTTTTCCACATTGATTTTGCAACTTTTAATGCTTTCTAATTATTTTGTAGGTCAATACTTAATTTTTGAAGCATTAATCCAAGATCACAATTTGTTTTCCATATGTTAAACAATTTTGATCATTTTAATTGAATTTTTATTCAATTAAATACATTTTTGAAAACAAATTAGGGTTTTTGGATTAATTCAACCCTCATAAATCATTTTCAAAACACTTTGGGCCTCTAATAGAGTGTAAGACCCAATCTTTTTTTTGACCAAACCATTTTGGGCCTCAGTGTATTGTATAAGTCTCGATACCGTCAAAAACAAACGGCGCGGTCGTCGCCTTTTGAAAAATAACCTTGGGCCTCTCCTCGAGCTATAAGACCCATTCAAAACTTTTTTGGGCCTCTAATAGAGTGTAAGACCCAACCCCCTTTTAACCAAAAAACATTTGGGCCTCACTTATTGTGTAAGTCCCTCTGCGTTAAAAGAAAACCACGGCGCGATCGCCATTTTTAAACGGAAAAATCATTTGGGCCTACCCTCGTGTTATAAGCCTCACTCTTTTTTCTTTAAACCTTTTGGGCCTCTTGAGAGAGTGTAAGACCCATCCCTTTGTACAGAAAAACATTTTTGGGCCATAGTCACTTGTATAAGTCCCTCTGTATAAATTCAAACAGTGCGCTCATTGATAAAACCCTGGGCCTCTCCTTGAGCTGTAAGCCCCAAATCTTTCTCTTTCAAAGCACTTTCTCCTTTGATTTTGAATATACTGTTGTTTTCAATCTTTCTTTGTTGAACAACTAACCAAACAGCATGGAAGCTCCACAACCGAGTAAGTGGTTATTGCTTTCATTTACCGCATTCATATACATATAACTATATTGTGGAGCTGTTTCACTGTAAGTCTTCTTTCATAAACTCATATCAACTGTGTAATAATAGTATAGATATTTCGAGTTTCCCCGGCAACTACGTCTAGCACTAGGTAAAGCCATGTTGATCACTCTAAACTTACAGTCAAAACTAGATCCACATAGGATTACCAGACACAGTCTTCCCTCCTCTTGGGGTTAAACAATATGGAGATGTGAAAGGCAGATTCTTTTTGAACCCTTTCTCAGACTGTCACTCTTAGAAATAGATTGACCTAGATCCCCAATAGGATCACCAGATACAGTCTTCTCTTCGGCTGTCCTCATTAGGAATTGTCAAGAAACTCTACTCCTAGAGATGAATGTATTCTCCGTGAATGGCATCTTTGAGTTTCTTCCAAATTCTCGAACTTTCCTGACTTGATCTATTCCTTGTGAATAGCTTGCCTTGAATTTCTCGGGGTTTGGGGACCCACGGGCTTCTTAAAAGCATCGGCCTCCTCTTGGGCATCGTACAAGGACCCACAGGCTTCCTAAAAGCAACCCCGCCTCCTCTTGGGCTTAGTACAAGGACCCTACGGGTTCTTTGAAGTATTCACAGCCTCCTCTTAAGCTTCGTATAATGATCTCTTCCTCCGGGAATGATAGCCTCCTCTTGGGCTTAGTACAAGGACCGATCGGCTTCTTAAAAGCTTCCATCCCCCTCTTGGGCTTCGTACAAATTGTCCCGACGACCTCCTAGAGGTATAGGAACAGAACCTAGTCATCTTCATAGAACAGTCCTTTCAAAGAGTCTACTACTGTTTCTCAATGCATAGTACAAAAGATGAAACTCTAGACTTGGACAGTCTAACTTCCTTGAGTCTCAAAGACATTCTCAAGTGAACCCTTTGTTAAATAGGAAGGAAACCCGCAGACTCGGATAGTCTCAATACCCTTCGGATTTCCCACTTCCTTAAAGAACAGGATTAACCCGGATCCTTGAATCAAATCCTTGAGTACAGTGTTGCTCATATAAAAACTGTTTTTCTCTTTCAAAATCCGCATACTGGACCTGTCACTCAACTGAAATAGTCACAATAGCCTCCTCTTGGGCTTTGTACAAATGATTCTCCCCAGCAGAGTCAAATAACGTTTAGCCTCTCTCTCGGGCTTTGTACGAGACACATAAGAGACTCCCTCGTTGAGTCAATAACCCCTTTCGCCTCCATCTCGGGCTTTATACGAGATACAAAAAGGTTCTCATTGAGCCAAACAAACAATAGCCTCTCTCTCGGGCTTCGTACGAGATACAAAAAACTCTCTTGTTGAGTCAAATAGCCTTCATCTCGGGCTTTATACGAGATACCAAACGACTCCATCGTCGGGTCAAAACCTTTTAGCCTCTCTCTCGGGCTTTGTACGAGACACATATTAGCCTCCTCTTAGGCTTTGTATAAGAAAACCACTGGTTGATCCAATCAACCTTTTAGCATCAAAGTTGTGCCTCGTTCACAGTACACAAACATCAACCACTCCTTTCCCTTCATCTAATCGTTGTAAGCGGCAAGCCTCTGGATCATCTACATCCATGCCACTATCCCTCTTTTAGCATGAGAAATTCCTAAGGAAAGATAACATTGCTCTACACTGAGTTAAAGTCTTCTCCTTCAGGTTAAAATCCCCTATAAAGGAAATTATGGCATTGTCGGATTCGCATATCCCGGTTAAAGTAATTCTCCTTTATAACCAGTCACCCAACAGTTGTGACAAACAGACCCCCCTTTAGAGATGACAAATTCTCTCTAAAGTCGAGGTCCTTCAGCTTAACGTCTTGGGCTTTGAACAATACACAAATAGACTTTTCAGCTTCACGTCTTGGGCTTTGAACAAGACACAAATAGACTTTTCAGCTTCACATCTTGGGCTTTGAACAAGATACAAATCACCTTTCGCTTCACGTCTTGGGCTTTGAACAAGACACCAAAAACCAATTTCCTCCCATAGAATAGGAGGAACTACGAACGCTCTGATTTCCCTGTTTCGGTAAACGGGAATACGTAGGCATAAGATCGAAAGAAAAGATCTTAGCGAGCACACTAAACAAAAACCCAAAATCCCATATCTCCATCAATCAAAAGCAGTAATTCAAAAAGCATCAGTCCTAACATCCTAATCCTTGTTCCCCGCCAGAAACCTTCTGCCAAGGTAAAAAGAAAGAAAACCGTATTGGAGAAAATACAAATAACCAGTACAAAGGCCCCCCCCCCCCACATTGATAGCATCCGTAACCTAACAGACCGCTGTTTAAACTCGGTATGCAAAGCAGGGTTAATTGGAGACATCTATTTCCCTTCCTTATTCAGCTCACAATAGGATAAAAAATTAATCGACCTGTAGTTTAGGCTCAACCGTAGAGAGCGACCAGCGCTTAAGAACCGCGTCCAAAATCGCTCGCTACATAAAAATGGCGCCCACCGTGGGGCAGTAGTTCTCTTTTTCCTTTTCATCTCTTGTGTGAAAACCACAGATTGGGGCTTCCGCCGGGGAACCCATTTCTGTCAGGAACTTAGGATTCATAGCTTTAAAGGTCTAGGATGTTTAGGACAAATATATATACTGCTTTTCCTAATTGCTATACATGTTTATTTTTCTGCTACTGGGAATGCGTGTGATGCCGCATGTGGTGAGATTGAGTATACACTTAAGATAAGTGATAGCGACGGGGTCGACCATCAACCTCAGTGGAGGCATCCTAATGTAACCATTCTCTCACCTAGACAATGGGTCGGTTGTGATGCCTGAGAAGCTGAGGAGCCAAACCCTTTCGTAGTGCGGAAACTATCAGAAATAGTTGTTACGCGATACTACCCTCATTTGAGGCTGGTGATCTATTCTCGGTGAATGGCACTTACTCTAAGATTGCACTACAACTCGCTGGCGATCCGCTTGTTGTTTTGCTTTCCTGGGAGGAGCTTATGATAATGAGTACAGGTACAAAAATCACCTTAGTATAACCTTTGGGGATGGGTAGAGCCTTGACTTCATGACAACGACCCTTTGACCCCATGTTTTTTCTATGTTTTTGTGTGCTGCATTCATGCATTCATTTAAAAAAACATTAAAACTTTCAAAAAACTTCTTTTCTAGTCTCTCTGTTTTTCAAATTAAACTAAGACTGTGATTGCAAATATTAGAGAAAAGGATTGCACTAATGGATTTCGGTAGAAGGAGAACTCACCAGTATACCTTCAAGGTTCCAAAACTAGGGGATTTGAGAAGGTTAGCAAGGATGATCACTAGCCCTGAGGCTTTCAGAGCCAAGCACGGAGGTCTGCTACCACTGTTAAGAGCCCATGTGATTGAGGGAATCATGGATGCGCTAATTCAATTCTACGATCCGGTTTATCACTGTTTCACATTCCCGGATTACCAGCTATCACCAACGCTAGAGGAGTATTCTCATCTTATCAATCTACATATCACCGATCGAGCTCCATTTTCTGGACTGGAAGAAATTCCAAAGAATCAGACCGTTGTAAGAGCAATTCATTTGGACGAGTCTGGGGTTAGGACTCACATGACCGCTAAGGGTGGCATCCAAGGTTTGCCAGCCCAGTTCTTGACGAGGAAAGCCATGTATTTTGCCAGTATAGGGAACGTGACTGCTTTTGAAAGCATCTTTGTCTTGCTCACCTACGGGTTATTTTTGTTTCCCAACATCAATAACTTCGTCGATATTAGCTCCATTAAGGTTTTTCTCATTGGAAACCCTGTGCCGACTTTGCTCACAGATGCGTATCATTCTGTACACTTGGATAATTTGTACAGCGGAGGGGAGATCACATGTTGTGTACCTTTGCTTTATAAATGGTTTATCTCGCACTTACCCAAGTCTGCTGCTTTTTGGGATTGCAAGAGTGTCTTACGTTGGTCGCAAAAGATCATGTCTCTCACCAACTCTGATATAGATTGGTGTAATAGGATTTTTGAGGGAATCAGGATCATTGACCGTTGTGGAAACTTCCCCAACGTACCCCTCATAGGAACTAAAGGAGGAATCAACTATCACCTGGTATTGGTTCGTCGTCAATTTGGATACCCGATGAGGCTTGTTCCGCGCAACGCTCATCTGGAAGGTCTTTTCTTCAAGGAAGGAGAAAGTGACGGAGCACTAAAAATGGAAATAGTGCACGCTTGGAAACACGTTCATAAGAAAGGACGAGAGTCTCTAGGAAAACCGGACTGTGTCTCGGTGGAGCCTTATCTCCATTGGGTACAAACTAGAGCTCTCAAGCTAAAAATGCCTTATCCTCGTTACGGAATTCTTCCGCCGAGGGAATCTGTCATGTACTTCATGACGGAAACTGAAAAGCTTCAGGTTACTCTCAACAAAGTTCAAAAGGAGAGAAGGTCTTGGAAGAACAAGTACTGCACCCTCGACGTAGAGTGCATCAGAATACAGCAACTACTGAAAGAGAAAGATGCTCTGATTGAAATTTTGGAGCAACATGCTGTGGAGAATCAAGATAACCAAAGGAATTTGCTCACTCCTTTCACTTGGCAAAGGAACGACAACCCGACAACGGCCCAAGAGCCCCGGTCAAAGAAAAGGAAGATATCAGAATCAGCACCCGATTTCTCTTCAGAGAGGACTCGGGACCCATTAGCTTAGGCTTCTGTTTCTGCACTTTGTAATCTACTGTATTTCCATTTCAGTAATCCTTTGAATTTCAATAAAAAGGGGTTTCCCCACTGTTTGATATTTGCAATCTAATTGTCGAAGTTTATTTTGATTAAACCAAAAAAACAATTAATATAATCATTGCATTCATCATTCTCACATCGCGTATTCTTCTTACCTACGAATCTCACGTTTATGTCTCGATTCTAGAGTGAAACTGTCTTATTCGTACAATACTCGGGCCAATCGTCAGAAAAAGATGGATGATCTTGAGGAAGAAAATAGAGAGTTGAAAGAAGAGATCGACGCTCTGAGAGAGGATATGAGAAAGCTTCGTAACGACATGCAAGCCATGGCAGAAGCTCAGCTACAAAGAACTGTGATCTCAGAGATCACCTCAGCACCCATAGTGGAGAAGTATGATCCTAGGTATCAGATACCGAAAGATCGCCCTTGGGGCACGCCTGTCAACTATATCCCGGGAGGATATGTTCCGTCGATCACTGAAGATCAGGGAATCACAACAGAAGCCGCTGGGCCTGAAGGTTACAAACTTCGGGAAAGCGAAGATGCAAGAGGCATACTGAAGACTCCTGAAGGTTACAAACTTCGGGAAATGCCAAGATTCACTGCCGTAGTTACGGTACCACCCCCTGTGGTGCACACTGTCCCGGAAGGACAGATTCCACCGATACCTTCTGGTAAGAAGGAAACTATGTTCGATAGAATGGATGAATTCCAGGAACAATTCTTGGAAATGCAGAGAGAGTTGCAAGCCATTCGCGGTCAGGATTTATTTGGAAAGGATGCCGCAGACCTCTGCTTGGTCCCCAATGTGAAAGTCCCGCACAAGTTCCAAGTGCCCGACTTTGAAAAGTACAAGGGTAACTCTTGCCCTCAAAGCCATCTGGTGATGTACGCTCGGCGGATGTCAGCTCAGACGTAGAATCAGGACCTACTGATTCACTACTTTCAGGATAGTTTAACCGGTGCCGCATTAAAATGGTACATGGGTTTAAACCGTGGCACGGTCATCACTTTCAGAGATCTTGGCACTGCCTTCGTCCAACAATACAAATACAATTTGGACATGGCACCCGACAGAGATCAACTCAGATCAATGTCGCAAAAGGACAAGGAAACCTTTAAGGAGTATGCTCAAAGGTGGCGTGAAATTGCTGCTCAAATTTGTCCGCCTCTTGAGGAAAAATAGATGACAAAGATCTTCTTAAAGACCTTAAGCTCATTTTACTATGACCGAATGGTTGCCAGTGCGCCCAGTGATTTCACCGAGATGGTCGGCATGGGCGTACATCTTGAGGAAGCCGTTCGAGAAGGACGTTTGGTAAAAGACACTGGATCGACGAGCGGTACTAAAAAATACGGTAGTGCTCTCCCTAAGAAAAAAGAGCAAGATATTGGGAATATCTCTCTCAGAAAGCAAAGGCGTCGTTATCAACCAGTAGCAGCTGTAACTCCTGCTATCAGCCCTGCGCCTATTCCTACGTATCAACCTCAGGTTGCACAGAACCAACCTGATCAGCAAAGGACACAACAGCCTCTTCAGCTGGCTCGTCCTCCATATAACAACAACTATACAACACGACCATCAAGGTTCGATCCTATACCCATGTTGTACGCAGAGCTGTTTCCATTACTACTGGCTAAGGGGCACATTCAGACTAAATCTCCTCTTACAGTACCGGAAAATATGCCTTTCTGGTTTAAGGTGGATCAAACTTGCCCTTATCATCAAGGAGGATCAGGGCATAACATTGAGACTTGTCTCAATTTCAAGTCCGACGTGCAAAAGCTTGTTAGGAGCGGGCTCTTATCTTTCAAGGATACGAATCCCAATGTTCTTACGAACCCGCTGCCTCAACATGACAAGGCCGCAGTCAATCTGATTGAGAAAGAGACTAACAATGTCTATCAAATTCACGATGTACTCTTGTTAAAGACCAATCTGGTCAAGATGCATTATAGACATAGTGGATATGGCCATGTGCCACCTCATAACTATCACCAGTGTGATATCTGCTCTAAAAGTAACCAGGGATGTTCTGTGGTGCAATCAGCTCTACAGGAACAGATGGATCTCGGATGGATCCAAGAGCACCGAGTTCATGGAGTTAACATGGTCTATACAAATTCTAACGTCATTCAAAACCACGACATCCGTGCGATGAATGTTAACTTGGTGGCGATGCACTCAAGGCAAAGCCAGTATCATAATATGCCGCGGCACGATTACAGTTCTTGTCTGACTTGCTCGGTAAACAAACCGGGATGCTCTTTCATACAAGAGGCCCTCCAGCGTCAGATAGATCTTTGATGGATCCAGGACTACCATGATAGGAATCCCTATCAGATTAACATGATTCAAATCTTCGATATTCGTCTGATGAATACCAGCCTGGTAGAGTTACATGCTGAGCAGGTCCGACTCGGATTCTTAATATCACATGATTACCAAAGCTGTAAAGCGGGTTGCAAAAATGATCAAGGTTGTACCCTTGTCCAGGAGGCACTTCAGCACTTGTTAAATCACTGGTGGATGCCAATTTATATGGATGAAGATACTCAGCAGATTAGTATCAGCAACAGAAATCCTACTCGGCGTCAGAGTCAGGATGTTCGATCAGTGGAAGCTAACCTAGTGAGGTTACATTGTATTCAAAGTGAGCGTGGCCAGGTGCCACCACACAATTACGATCGTTGTAGCGTCTGTTCGGAAAGTAACCAAGGGTGCTACCTTATGCGAGTACCTCTCCAGGGCAGGTGGACCGTGGAGAAATTCGTCCATATCCGGGTTCTGGACCCATCAACTGGACGCCGAATTACCTTGCCGATCAAGTTGAGGATGTTGTCACCATCTCTGGTCGTCACCAGACCAGGGATGTTTTTTCCATCATTCCACTACTTGACGAATCTAAAGTTCCTAACCAGGAACAGATTGAAATTACTTATGATGGTCAGAAAAATCAGAAGGTTCCCATAGTCATCTATCTACCGGGACCACTACCGTATGAATCAACTAAGGCTATCCCTTACAAATACGGTGCAACAACCATTGAAAATGGAAAGGAAATTCCATTACCCTCCGTCGTGAATATTGCAGACATCAGTCGAGTAACACGGAGTGGTAGAATCTTCAACCGAGGAGTTGGAGAACCTAACAAGGAAAAGGAACTTCAGACGGAAGCTCCTGATCCACTGGTCGGTCAATCCAGTAATCCCGACCTTTCAAAAAATGATGATGAGATGCTGAAGCTCATCCAAAGGAGTGAATACAACATTGTTGATCAACTGTTACAAACTCCTTCAAAGATCTCAGTGTTATCACTTTTACTCAGTTCAGAAGCACATAGGGAGGCTCTACAGAAAGTCTTGGAGCAAGCCTTTGTGGAACAGGATGTAACAATCAGACAGTTTGATAGCATTATCTCTAACATCACTTCCTGCAATAATTTGGGATTTAGTGATGAGGAATTACCCGAAGAGGTTCGCCGTCATAACATGGCGCTCAATATTACAGTTAACTGCCAGGACAATGCTTTAGCCAGCGTACTGGTAGACACAGGGTCAGCCCTGAATGTTATACCGAAGTCCACTTTGATGCAATTATCATTCAAGGGGCCTCCGATGAGAACCAGCGAGGTTGTCGTCAAAGCATTCGACGGATCTAGAAAAGCGGTTATCGGTGAAGTTAATCTTCCCATAACTATCGGTCCTCATACTTTCCAAGTCACTTTCCAGGTCATGGACATCCGGGCAACATACAGTTGTTTATTAGGAAGACCTTGGATACATCAGGCTGGAGCGGTTACTTCAACCCTCCACCAAAAGCTAAAATTCGTTCAGAACGACCAACTCATCACAGTCTGTGGAGAACAGGCCTCGCTCGTGAGCAACTTGTCATCATCTGCTGGTATAGAACCCGAGGAGGTTATTAGAACTGAGTTCCAAGCACTGTCGGTGAGCGAGAACAATCAGTTCAAAGGAGGAACCTCGATTTCCTCATACAAAGATGCTATCAAAGCGGTCGAGAGTACCGATACAACAGGATGGGGACAACTTGTCATTCCTATTGACAATAAAACAAATAAGGGTCTTGGTTTTTCCGCAACCTGTACCCAGACAGCTGCCAATGATGAAAGTCTTCATCCCCTTCAAAATTTCTTCCACAGTGGAGGTTTTCTTCACCCGGTGTCTCAGGCAGTACATGCTATCAATGAGGAAGATCCCTCTGACACAGATGAAGAATGGAAGTCCTACCTTAACAAGGACAGTTATATGTCTCAGGAAGAGGTGCCTATGCCTTTTTGCTTTCCTATAGAAAGTCCGAGATTTATACCCAGGTCAGACGTCGAAATGATATACAGGAATTATGATCTGGAAGGATGCCGTGCTCCGCCAAATTCATTAGAGGAAGACACTCCGATGAAAGACAATTTTGACTACACCTACTATAGCCTAATGGATGGTCTGCCAATGTGGCAACCTTACCCAGGAAACTTGGGGCAAGAAAGTCAGCCGAATGATGACAATCAGCTGACCATTTTTGAACAGAATACCTGCGTCCCCACCATGTCATGGGATCAACACTCAGGTCATTCAGAAACTACTCAACATGAAGATGAATTCGCAACGTTTACAGGACTTGAATTCATCAACTATGCTTTTCCCGAGGTCAACATCATCGAGAGGGATGACTCCTTCAGTTCCAAAGAAGTTTGGGATACCTTGGGACAACCGAGTGGAAAATACGACTATATGGTCAAGTACACTACTTCCGAAAGCTCTCGTATCAGGCTCGAAGATATCCAGCCAACTGGATGGGGAGATACAGCTGAGAGCACAAATGCTATGCAAAATACAACTGAGGAATCCTCCTACGACAACTCTGCTTGGGAGACAGATTCCAATGATCCTGCTCCACCAGAAATCAGTGTTATTTCTGAAGACAAATCAAGGAAGGTGCCAGACTTTGTGATTCACCGAGGAGTTCGCCGCCAATGGGTTGCTGTCGAGGTTCTGAAGGTCGTCCGTCAGTCAAAGTAATTGCCATCTTTAACCTTTCACCCTGCCCAGGTGAAACGGATGTTTTGATAGGGTTCGCTTTCTGTAAATTTTCCCTCTTCGCTTCGCCCAAAGCGACAGAGTTTTATTTTATAGTGCTGTAGTTTCAAGATTCGACTTGTTCGTTAATAAAATAACGTTGTTCTGTAATTTCCGCATTAATTGCTGTTTTTTCTTTTTGCTTTTTTAGAAAATGGTAATCCTAAAAAATAATTCAAATAAAAAGAAGAAGTAAAAAAATACACTGCACACACTTGCATTTTCTCTATCTCTTCTAAACACGAATCATCACGTCATGCAGATTGCTTGTTTTAAACCCCGTTGAAACATACGATCCGATGCCTTCTCCCAACTTTGAGTTCCCGGTATCCGAGGCTGAAGAAGAAAATGACGACAAAATTCCAGAAGAGATCTCCCGACTACTCAGACAAGAGGAAAGGTCCATTGAACCTCACAAAGAGCCGTTGGAAACGGTAAACTTGGGTTCAGAGTAAGAGAGAAAAGAAATCAGGATTGGGGCACTGCTCAGTCCAACTGCCAGAGAGGGTTTGATAAAGCTTCTCAAAGAATTTCCCGATGTATTCGCTTGGTCCTATCAGGATATGCCAGTATTGGATACCAGCATCGTGGAACATCACTTACCGTTAAGATCGGAATGTCCGCCAGTAAAGCAAAGGTTGAGACGGACTCACCCGGACATGGCCATCAAAATCAAAGAGGAGGTACAGAAACAGATTGACGCAGGTTTCCTCGCTACATCTGAATATCCTCAATGGTTAGCCAACATCGTACCCGTTCTCAAAAAGGACGGAAAGGTCAGAATGTCTGTTGATTACAGAGATCTGAACAAGGCAAGTCCAAAGGACGACTTTCCTTTACCACACATTGACATGCTGGTAGACAGTACAGCAAAGTTCAAAGTTTTCTCCTTCATGGATGGATTCTCGGGCTATAACCAAATCAAAATGGCGCCGAAAGACATGGAGAAAACTTCGTTCATTACCCCCTGGGGCACCTTTTGTTACAAGGTTATGTCGTTCGGTTTGAAGAACGTCGGGGAAACCTATCAAATGGCCATGACTACTCTGTTTCATGACATGATACACAAAGAAATCGAAGTGTATGTCGATGATATGATTGCAAAATCAAAAACAGAGAGTGAGCACGTTGAACATCTGTCAAAATTGTTCGAACGTCTAAGAAAATTCAAGCTCCGCTTGAATCCCAACAAGTGCACCTTCGGTGTCCGTTCAGGAAAACTCTTAGGGTTCATCGTCAGCCAGAAAGGAATTGAGGTTGATCCGAACAAGGTCAAGGCCATTCAAGAAATGCCTTCTCCGAAAACTGAAAAACAAGTCAGAGGATTCCTGGGACGTTTGAACTACATCTCCAGATTCATATTCCTTATGACTGCCACTTGTGCACCGATTTTCAAATTACTGAAAAAGAACCAGGATTGCGTTTGGACAGGAGATTGCCAAACCGCCTTCGACGGTATTAAGGAATATCTGTTGAATTCGCCGATTCTATCACCTCCAGTGGAAGGAAGACCACTGATCATTTACCTCACAGTCCTAGAGGACTCAATGGGATGTGTACTTGTCCAACAAGACGAAACCAAAAGGAAAGAGTCTTCCATTTACTATCTAAGCAAGAAATTCACCGACTGTGAAACTCGGTACACGATGCTTGAGAAAACTTGTTGTGCTTTGGCTTGGGCAGCCAAACGTCTTTGCCAATACATGATTCGTCATACTACTTGGTTGGTCTCCGAAATGGATCCAATCAAGTGCGTTTTCGAAAAACCTGCTCTTAAGGGAAGGATTGCCCGTTGGCAGATGCTGTTATCAGATTATGACATAGAGTACCACGCTCAAAAAGCCGTTAAAGGAAGTATTTTAGCCGATCATTTGGCTCATCAACCGATTGACGATCAAGAATCAATCAGGTTTGACTTCCCAGACGAAGATGTCATGTATCTAAAAATGAAAGATTGCGATGAACCGCTACCCAATGAAGGGCCAGAACCAGGTTCCCAGTGGGGACTTATCTTTGACGGAGCAGTTAATCATTACGGAAATGGAATTGGGGCAATCATTGTTACCCCTCAGGGTACCCACATTCCTTTCACTGCTCGACTTACGTTCAAGTGTACGAACAACGAGGTCGAATACGAAGCTTGTATCATGGGTCTCGAAGAAGCGATTGATTTAAGGATCAAAAACTTGGACGTATACGACGACTCAGCCTTGGTTATCAATCAGATAAAAGGAGATTGGAACACATACCAATCAGGATTGATTCCTTACAAATACTACGCAAGAAGGTTGCTACCTTTCTTCAACAGAGTCGAGTTTCATCACATCCCTCGTGAAGAGAATCACATGGCTGATGCATTGGCCACTATCTCTTCCATGATTAGTGTAGGTCAATGGAACGACTTACCTAAGATCGACATCATGCGCCTTGAACGGCCCGCTTATATCTTCACAATTGAAGCAGTCATAGACGACAAACCTTGGTATCACGATATCAAATGCTTTCTTCAGAAACAAGAGTACCCACCTGGGGCATCCAGGAAAGATAGGAAGACTCTCAAAAGATTGGCAGGCAGCTTCTTCCTGAGCGGTGATACACTCTATAAGAGAAACTTTGACATGGTCTTGCTCCGATGCATAAACAGACCAGAAGCAAACATGTTGATGAAAGAAATTCACGAAGGAACCTTTGGCACTCATACCAACGGACACACAATGGCAAGGAAAATTCTGAGAGCAGGGTATTATTGGTTGACCATGGAATCCGATTGCTACAAGTACATGAGGAGATGTCACAAGTGTCAGATATACTCCGACAAAATTCATGTACCGCCATCACATCTCAAAGTTCTCTCTTCCCCATGGCCTTTCTCGATATGGGGAATCGACATGATTGGCATGATTGAGCCCAAGGCTTCAAACGGACATCGGTTCATCCTAGTAGCCATTGACTATTTCACCAAGTGGGTCGAAGCAGCGTCATATGCTAATGTAACCCGACAAGTGGTGGTCCGATTTATCAAAAATAATATCATCTGCCGTTATGGTGTTCCAAGCGAGATCATTACTGATAATGGATCTAACTTGAACAATAAGATGATGAAGGAGTTGTACGCAGAGTTCAAGATCGAACATCATAACTCATCTCCCTACCGACCCAAGATGAACGGAGCGGTAGAAGTGACTAATAAGAACATCAAGAAGATCGTTCAAAACATGGTTGTAACCTACAAAGACTGGCACGAGATGCTACCCTTTGCTCTTCACGGTTATCGAACATCTGTCCGCACTTTAACAGGGGCAACCCCTTTCTCTCTAGTGTATGGCATGGAAGCAGTGCTCCCCATAGAAGTAGAGATCCCATCAATCCGGATATTGATGGAAACGAAGCTCACCGAAGCTGAATGGTGTCAAAGCGGACACGACGAACTGAATCTGATCGAAGAAAAGAGAATAACGGCACTATGCCACGGTCAGTTGTATCAACAGAGAATGAAGAGGGCGTTCAACAAAAAGGTCCGACCTCGTGTCTTCAAAAAAGGAGACCTCGTGCTCAAGAAGATACAATCATTTCTCACTGATTCTCGGGGCAAGTGGACCCCAAATTATGATGGCCCCTATCTGGTCACGAAAGCTTTCTCAGGCGGTGCCTTGAGACTTGCAACCATGGACGGAGAGGAATTTACCTACCCCACAAATGTTGATATAGTCAAGAAATACTTCGCCTAAAAAAACGTCTCGGTGGATTGAAAACCCGAAAGGGCGGTCCAGGCAAAAATTAGAGACATGATAAAAAATCATCCTGGTGGATTGGAAATCTCCAAGTACAATCCAGGCAAAAATTAGGGATAATGGTAAGTAACTATGTTCAACAGAGGCAAGTCCCTCAGCAGCAGTTACATCATCCGTCAGAAAACTCTAGTCAAGGTCATCTTTGACAGAAGCTCAGGATGTCCCGAATTCAAAGTTGGTAGAAGGATAGTGGTCGTTATGTTTCAACGTATCCCTTTTCCCTGTAAATTACCATTTTCTAACTTTGTATATACTCTTTGGAATCACGCGTTTGGCTGATCTCCATCTTATCAATAAAATTTGAGCCCTTGTGCTTTTGTTTATATTTCTTACTTGTTTTAGCTTTACAGAATGACGTTGTTAACATGATTAACGATTCTTGAAATAAAACAAAATGAATTTACTTGTTAAAACTTTTTCTGCTTTTAAAATAAAGACGGCAATTTCTTTTCACTGTTGAACATCAAAGGAACATCAACCGCTTCTCCAGAAGTAATCGAACTACAAAGTGCAGAATCAAAGTACTCCTTCTACGCCAGTGCGCCTGATTGAAGGATCAATAGTGTCAGATGCGACTAATCCATCTGACATCTTCGGCCGAGTTCTCATCTCCTAAGCCCGAGAAGCGTCACCCCCAACAGGGACCATTTCTCCTAAGCAAGGCAGAATTGCTATCTTGAACCAGTGGTACTTCTTTGCCCCGCGATGGCCGAGTATCCAGTCATGTTCATCTTTTAGTTTGTATGTCGCGTCAGTTTTGTCCGCATATACATACATACATCATGCATTATTGATTTGCATTCACATTCATATTGCATTACTATCACTCCTGTCGGTCTTGTCCCCTAGTGATAACAGTCCTCTCAATCGAGTTGTCAGTTTTTTCCTCGTTAGGAAAGGTTGCGTCGAACAATCTCTCTCCTCCAGTTTATTTCTGGATTGAAATTGGCCCTTGACCACTTTGATAACTTGAACCTCTAAAAGACCAGAGAACCTTCAACCAATGTCACTCTTCTCCATTGAAGATGATATCCTTGCTTTCCCAGATTAAGGAAAATCCATAGAGAAAGCCTCGTAATCAGAGATTCGGCAGCATGCCAGTTTCGCTCTGAAAGAACCGCTGATGAAAAGGTCATCGGCACCTCAAAATTAGAGCCCATCATATGGCATTTCTCTGGGAAGATCCTGAGAAAAGTATGATGTAAGACCCCAAGCGGAAGAAGTCTCTCAAGAGACTTATTTTCCCCAGATATAGTCGACAAATGGCGTCTCCAACAGAGAAGTTTGTGTACCTCTACAATTCAGACGACTGGGTTCTCCAGCAAGTCTGACATCAAAGCTTTTTCCATCAAATGGCATCTCCCCAGGAAAATTCAGCAAGAAGTTTGAGGGAAATCCGCTACAAATGGCGTTCCTTGTCCGTAAAGTTTATTGACAAAAGAAACTAAGACCAGTTCCTCGGTAGGAAACCAGGATCGAGGGGAAGTTTGTTTCAGCAACTGAGACCAGTTCCTTGGTAGGAAACCAAGAACGAGGGGAAGTTGACAATCAGAAACTAAGACCAGTTCCTCGGTGGGAAACCAGGATCGAGGGGAAGTTTGTTTCAGCAACTGAGACCAGTTCCTTGGTAGGAAACTAAGAACGAGGGGAAGTTGACAATCAGAAACTAAGACCAGTTCCTCGGTAGGAAACCAGGATCGAGGGGAAGTTTGTTTCAGCAACTAAGACCAGTTCCTTGGTAGGAAACCAAGAACGGGGGGAAGTTGACAATCAGAAACTAAGACCAGTTCCTTGGCTGAAGACCAGGATCGAGGGGAAGTTTGCCTTTTCTAAGCATCATTGCTTAGCAAAAGAAGATGAATGCGTAAGCTGCCATTCATAGCCATCAAAATTTCGGGTATTCCGATATTTAATCCTCTTGCACCCCGAATGCCCGAATACCTTCGTCATTCACACATTCGGGTCCAAGAAGATTAAATAGGGGCATCTGTCATACCCCAAATTTTGACCACTAAGATTTCCCATCATTGTGAAAATCATTATCACAATATGGAAGAACCATCATACTTCATCAGTCTCCCCAAAGATGGGTGAGCATTCACTACAATCAAAACTAGGGTTTCAAGCCCTCTCTGAGTGCTTAGACAAAGGATCAATCAAGGAATGACATAATCTTCAACTTATCTAGCCTCTCAAATATACACAAAGGATCAAAAAGGACTCCCACTCCAAGGATTAAGCACAAGGATGCTCCCTTCTAGGTGGATCAGGCCTCAAGATCGACAGTGTCACCAAATTAGGGTTTTGGTCGACCAGGGCCTCCAGATGGAAATTTTTCATCTGGGCATGAGCCAATGATCCAAAACACAACCTAATGTACTCCATGGAACCTCATGGACCCATTCATCAAGTCAATTTTGCCTCAGGGGATGCATTCATCAAAAATCAGGAAGTAGGGTTTCTTGACCTAATTCATCCCTAAGTTGACTTTTGGGACAAATCATGAACCAAGACCTCAAGAGAGGGTTTGAGGGTCTCTAATGAACTATATTGATCCATTTGGAACAATGGATTAATCCAAGAAGCTTGAGCAACAAGTCTCAATTTCATCTACACCACAATTAGGGTTTCGCGAGGAAAGTCAACTGTAACTTTGACTTTTGACCAGGACATGCTCCCAAGCCCTAAGACATGATTCAATATGCCCTATGACACCCATGGAACATGTCCATCAAGTTTGATTTAGGTCAAGGACATGATTTCATGAAGAATTGCATAGTTTGGAATTCATCTGATAAAAAGTCAACTGTGCACAAAAGTCAACTTTGACTTTTTGAGATTTTTCACCAAAATGGTTTTTTAACCCTAAAATGATGTTAATGTATGATTTGAATCATCATTCATCAAGAAAAATCAAAAAAAGTTGGATAACTTGTAAATGGGGTAACCATAAAAACTTAGAAAATTTTCTAAGTTAAAAATAAAGTGACAAGGGTACCAACTTTGAAGGATCATAACTCCTAAACCACAAAGCCATTTTTTTCATCCAAAGATGGATTTGTAGCCCTCGTTACCCTCTACAAAAACTTCAACTAGACCTAAGTCCAATTCATTAAGGATTTGGAGTTATGGAGTGATCAAAATGGCTGAAAAGTGAAAATGTCACTTTTTCCAACACTTAGTGAAATTTTCACTAAGTCAGAATCTGCCTTCACTTTTTGCCAAATGTAGGGGGATTTTTCACTTGGATTCAAAAGAGATCAAAACCAAATATGTTCAAACAGTTGTTGTATCATACAAGGGCTTTCCAAAATGGTCAAGATCATTACCAAATTCAACTTACACCATGAGATATGACATTGGCAAGTTGCCTTGCTGAAATCTGTCAAGGGCAAGGCAGAATTTGCAACTTTGCTCGATTTGCCATAATCAGCCAAATTCAAATGCTCCTATCCACTTGGACACATCAGAGGATTGAATCTAAAGGGGACAATCACTGAGCCAAGCCTCCAAAGTCCATGGAACAAGAAATAGCATGTTGAACCTAGAATGGCCAAAATAGGGACAAGACTCCAATTTTGGATTGGAGCATTCAATGGAAACATCAAGGTGGCATGGACTGATCCATTTGCAACTAAATTCAGTCAAGACTTATCCAGGACCAAGGGAACTACAGCCCTGTGCCCTAACCTCTAGTCAATGGCTAGAGGAGACTTGCATTTCCATTGGCCAACATTGAACAAACACCTGCTGCAGTTGCCATTCACTGTGGATCCCAAAACAAACTTGCTCTACTATAAATAGAGCTCAATTGTGATCAGTTTGAGTACACCAAAGCCATCTAACAGATGCTTTCCTCAAAATCTCTTTCTCTTGGCAAAAATGCCTTTCTTAGCAAGGTAGCTATCGGGTTTTGAGTTTGAGAGCTTTTCCAATCAAACCAATCACTCACACACCTCACATACATCATATAGAAGTGATCTAAACACTCACATAACATCTGGAACACAGATTTTACAAAATCACCAGCTGGTTGCTCAAACTTTCAATCAAGTTGCAGCTGAGGTACCACAAATCATTCCAGCCATTTTCAATCAAGTCCAGGCATTCAAACACACTCCATAGGGTGTAAGGAAGCTGTTCAGATCATCACAACTCATCTGTAACACCTCCAAATCAAAAATCACATTGCACTTGCTGTCACGGCCTAGAGGTAAGCATACACTTGGTCATCTCTCAATCTATGCATATTTCCTCGCACAATAATTTGGCCATATGTTCATAATCATGCATGGAATGTTTTCCCTCAATTAATTGCATTGTTTGAATCGTGTATCAAAAATCCTAGCCTTCATGTAGAAATTAGGGTTCTTGAGGATTTTTCATGATTTCTTGTTATATGTTTAATTTAAATGAAATTAATGGACATAGACATGATCGTGAGGTTGAGACGAGCATAATGATATGTGGATTGCATGTTATAATCAAGTATTCAGGGAGATTGGATAGAAAATGCAAATCAGCCAAACCCAGAACACGCGTGTGTTCTTCAGCTGTTCTTGGCGCCTTTTTTGAATTTTCAAATATTTGAATTTTGTGATTTTTCTTTAATTGATTCAAAAATTAATTTCTCTCTGAGTTTTAATGATTTTGAGTTGATTCTTTTTTTAATAATTCACCAAAATGTTAAAATATTTTATTTTCCCAAAAAATCCCAAAAATATTATTTATTTCATATAATTGATATTTTTGCAAAGAATTAATATTTTAATTGTTTTTGACATTTTAAATATTTTTTCCACATTGATTTTGCAACTTTTAATGCTTTCTAATTATTTTGTAGGTCAATACTTAATTTTTGAAGCATTAATCCAAGATCACAATCAGGAGGAATGGGGTCGGGGACGGGCTTGGCATCCCTTAGTTCAACCAGAGAACTCTCAAGTAGACGGGCAAGAACATCACTGTGAGGAATAGGAAGTGGATCGAACCTTCTCGCAGGCCTTCGTGATCTTTGTTGTCTCTGTTGCTGAGGAGCATAAGGTCGCTGATACTGAACAGGCTGTTGAACAACAGAAGGAAAATACACGGCACTAGTTTCTCCTTCCTTTCCCTTGGAGGACCCGACATAAGGTTTCTTTGCATCTTCAACAGCAATTCGAATCTTTCCCGTTTTGATGCCATTTTCGACTCTTTCTCCTGCCAATACAAGACCTGAAAATCCAGATGACACACATCCAACCAATTTCTCATAATAATGCCCCTGAAGCGTATCCATGAACATATCAACAAGCTCTCTTTCCAACATCGGAGGTTGAACTTGGGAAGCCAATTCACGCCACCTCTGGGCGTATTCTTTGAAGCTTTCGTTTTGTCTCTGAGAAAGACTTTGCAATTGTATTCTATTGGGCGCCATGTCCGTGTTGAATTGGTAGTGCTTGATGAAAGCTTCTGCCAAATCTCTCCAGCTTTTAATATGCGTTCTCTCCAAGCTCATATACCAGTCTAAAGATGCCCCAGTTAAGCTGTCCTGAAAGAAATGCATCAGCAGCTTCTCATCATCCGTACAGGCAGACATTTTGATGGAATATGCCATGATGTGAAGCTTAGGACAGGTGGATCCATTGTACTTCTCGAAAGTAGGTGCCTTGAACTTCGGAGGAACCTTCACACCTGGGACCAACCCTAAGTCGTACATGTTCATGCCCAACTCATTATGGCCTTTTAAAGCATTCACTCTTTCTTCGAGCATACAGAACTTCTTGTCCGTGTCAGTAGGGAAATTCATCTCAGCATCATAAAATTGTTCCTCCTGATTATTCACCTTTTGACGAGGAACATGAATCCTAGCAGCACTTCCTTTGGATTGAATCATAGGAGAGGGTAGAGGAATATCAACACGTGGTGGATTCACAACTCCGCCCGGAGTGTTACCAACAACATTCCCATTACCAGCCTTTGGGATAACAACAGTCCTTTGAATAATTGCCTCAAGTTCCTCTTGTTGTTGAGCCATGCCCTGCATCATCTCAAAGAACTGAGCCATACGAGTCTGGAATTCCGATAACTCTGCTCGCACCCGATCCATGATCCTTCTCCGATTGCTTCAAGTTGCGTAGTGGTGAGAAGTCAGGTTTGCTGTTCTGGAGACAATACCAAGTCAGAATAAGAATCCCCTCTATGAATACCTGTTATGCATATGAGTATGAGAATGCAAAATGACATGCGATGCAAATGCAAAGACACGGGATCAAGGTAGCCACAAAGCTCTGGATAAGTGTTGTGCTGATGACTGAATAAGCTCATAGGCCTGCTCTGAAGAGAATACCGGAACAACAGAATATCCGAATAATCAGAATGCCAGGATGTCAGGATATCGGCATAATCGGAATACCAGAAGGCCAGAATATCAGCATAATCAGAATATGGGGATGCCAGAATATCGGCATAATCAGGGTGCCGAAATAATCAAAATACCATAATACCAAGCTGATGAGTCCACACTGATAGGAAATCCAAAATACCGGGTATGTTGAAGGTCAAGGTTACCTGCAAACCTGTAAACAAACCGCCCCTCTCACATGTGGGTACTAGGATGTTCAGTATCCTGGGCTCTCAGGTCGAGAAATGATGATACGTTCACCATTCCTGGTTTGGCATCATCATCAATCGAGGAGGCCTCAACTGATTCTCCAAAACGAAAGGTCCTCAGCTTCTGGCACTAAGGTCGAGAAACAATAGTACATTCATCCCTCAGGGTACAGTACTATCGCCAATCGAGGAGTGCCTCCACTGATTCTCTTTCAAAAGGGATAACCTATAGCAAGTTCCCAGCATTGGGTCCTCGGATCGAGAATGTGCAATGGGTTTGCCACAGAATGTGGTCTGCCACTGTCACAACTCGGGAGGAGTGCCGCAATTGAGTTCTCGGGAATGGTCGCCAGAGTCGACAGTTCCTCAAGAGAATAACTACTGGCCTGCATAACATGCAGTAGCAGAAAGCTCCTGATAAAACCTCGTCTGGTTGTGGGTCTCATGAACAACAATACGTGGTCACCACCACGCAAGCGTCATGACTATCCACTCTAATACCTATGTGTGTACTCAAGCCTGGGTAGTGAGCTTATCTCTCAGAACACCCCGCCCGCCAAACAGAAAACAACAGCACAGTCCAGCACAATAATGATATGTAATGCAGTAAATGCGATAAATACAGTAAAGCAGTAAGTAGCCATGCAATAAAACGGTAAATATAGCACAACAGTAAACACCCAATGAAAGAAAAGCAAACAAGCGTTAGGATTGACTCGCTTAGGATGGACCAGCAATAGGTCAACCTGTCCCCAGCAGAGTCGCCAGCTGTCGCTCCCGGGATTTTCATCCTAGTACAAACGCGAAAGTGGCACCGAAACAGAGTCGCCAGCAATGTGTATTTATCCCAAGAGAGGGAAAGGAAACACCGCATAAACCTGAAGAGAAAGGATAGAGCATGGTCTTGCGACCAAGAGAACTGGGTTCGGGAGTCGGTTACGCGAGAGGAAGGTATTAGCACCCTCTCGCGTCCATCGTACCCGATGGGATCCACGCTTGCTTGTCTCGATCAAAGGGTGTAGAAAAGAATACTGGAAAAGAACTGAAAGAAAGAAAGAGAAAGGGAAACAAATGTAGGGAAAATAAAAGAAGTGCTCGAATGGGCCCTACCCCACTGCCTACGTATCTCATCGGGAACATGAGAATCAGAGCGACGTAGTTCCCCATACTAGGGATGGATTGTGTTTTTTAGAGAACGGCTTACGTTTTAGCTCAGGTGTTGCAGGCTCGCTGGTCCGAGTGCGTTACCATCTTGCAAGAGAACGAGTAGAAGCGCGTTCGTACGCTAAGAGTGAATGAGGTGAGAAAAGAATTCTCGAAGGAAAGACGTTATTGTTTGTCTTTGTCTTTTAATGAGAAGTGTTTTTATTGCTTTGTGTTTGCAACACGTATTGTATTTAAGTCCCTCATGTAAGATCGAATGCCTCGCATATCGACCCAAGACGGGACGTATGCTAAACATTCCAAGAAAGTGTGAGAAGATCCCCCATTTCCTTGTTCCCACATGAAAGGCCTAAATACAATATTTGCCATGCCTTTATTAAGTGTTTTGGTTGATTATGAAATGAAGAAATGTTTTATTATTTGTACCCTCAACAAGTATTGCATTTAAGTCCCTCATACAAGATCAAATGTTTAACACATTGACCCAAGATGGGCTACATGCTATACATTCTAAGATTACAAGAGAAGACCCCTTATAATCTTTTCTTTATATGAAAGGCCTAAATGCAATAAATGCCTACCTTTATTAGATATTTTGAATTTTCTTTGAGATGAGAAGATAGAAGACTCAAAAGAGGAGAAAGGTAAAAATCTACGTGATCTAAGACTCAATCCTAATTGATTATTTAAGGGAGTGCTCCTAATGGTTTAGTGTGGTATGAGAAACACTATCCTAAAAAGAAGGAGAAAAACATAAGAAGCAACTTACTTCCAAGATGGAAGTTAAGTTGATCTTAAAGAGGGATGAGGAAAAATTAAGTGAGCAAAGAAACAATTAATCAGGAATTTAACAGAAATTAATCAACAATTACTCAAGAATAGGCAATCAAAATCATGGTCAAAAATAACCAAGCTAGAATTAAAATGCTAAGTAACAAAACAAGATTAAATTCTAGTAAGAAAAATATTAATCCAAGATTAAAAACTAATTCTAAAATTGACTCTAGTTAATTCTAAACTAAATCTAAAGAAAATTAATCCTAAAGTTAAATCTAGAATTAAAACTAATACTAATCCTAAAAATCAATTCCAATTAGTTTCTAATAAAAAACTTCTAATATTAATCTAATATTGAAAAACTAGCTTCTAATAAAAGTCTAAAAAAGCTTAATTCTAAATTGAATCTAATTAATATCTAATTAAAAGATTAGACCAAAAGCTAAAATTAAAAGAAACATAACAGGGGTGTAGACAGATCAAGAATGGTAATTAGCAAATCTGGCGTTGGGCCTCAAAGGTCCTAGGCCCCAAAAAAAAAAATCTCTTCACAGCTGCAGGGGGTGCGAATAGGAAAACTGGGGTGCGGACATTGTTTCAGGCGTTGGGCTTGAGGCTCTTAAGCCCAAGACTTATTATGAAGCAGGGGGAGTGCGAAGAGTGAAAAACGGAGGTGAACAAGAAAAACGATTGGGCCTTGAATGCAACCCGGTCCGTATTGAAGAAGAAAGTTCTCTTAACAACAACCCTAAGTCCCTCCACGAGCAGCTCTCAGTCTCTCACTCAAACTCCACTCTCCTTCTCTTCCACGCCGACCGCCACCTCTACCATCATATTCAATCTACGCCATGAAATCGCCACCGATCCTCCTCACCGTCAAAACACACAGCCTTCATCACAAAAACTTCTCGTCTTCTCTCCGTCTCCATTCAAATTGCGCCGCCGTCATCATCATCTACACGCGAACTCCCTCCGTTCGTCAGTCCGTCTCGCAATCGCGCCAGAAAAAACAACTATAACACCTCTCGGTTCGCTTTCAAGACTTCACCGTCATCAACTTCTCGGTCGCGTCAACGTCACACTGCTCTCTCCGCTCTCAGAAACACCAGCCAACATCTCTACGCAGCCAAATCTCCTCCGCGGCAAACGTTTCCAAATCACTCATTCTCACTCAACACATACGATAAGGATTCGGATAACAACGAGAACAACAGCAGGATACAAAAACCTCACCGCGAGCTAAAAATCCCTTTCTATCGGTTCGCGGAAAAAAAACAATGAGAAGGTTGGATGAGCTTACCGACCGGAGACAGTCCGGTGCTTCTTCAGATCGGAGAGAATACAAACAGAAAACCAGAGGTAACTTTTAATTCCGCTTTGCTTCAAATTCTTCTTCGAATCTTCCGTTGATCCTCGTGTCTTCCTCTTTGATCTGATGCTATTTCCAATTATGAGCTCCTTGACGATTCAATCTTTTTCTTCTTTTATGTGAATCTGAAATGTAACCGCATCGTGTGTATTTCAACTCTGAGATGGTGATTATGCGATATTGCAGGTTTGGATCGGTTATAGCGAATCGAAGCTTATGGTTGAAGCTTGTGTAGGTCACGATTTCTGGTGATGAAGATGAATTCAATATGAAGCTCCTTCTACATTGAAGTGGATGAATTGAAGGAGTTGATGAAATTCGGTTGCAAGTTGATTGAAGATGATGAAGATTAGAAGGAGCCGAATTGAAGATAACAGAAGGTGATGATTTGCATTCGGAGAATGATGTTGATGGAAGAATGAATATCGAATCCTGGAACTTGTGCAGAATGAATCGGAATATGGAGGAAGTTGCAGAAGGTTGGAGAAGATGAAGTGAAGGGTGGGAGAATGAAAATTGAGAAATGGTGCAGAATTTTTGTAGAATGAAGAAGAGCCTTCCAGAATGAAGAGGATGAAGTCTTATATAGAGGGGAAAAGAAGAATCGAGAAGAAAAAGTTAGTTAGAGATTATGGGGAGTGAAATTCTGTTAGAGAGTTTGTTAGAGATATTTTCTTGTATCAGTTGGAATAGTTTTGCTATTAATGGATTTTCTGATGGAAACTTCCGATGTAATTTTCTTTTTCTACTATGTATTTCTTTTTTTTCTTTCTGTTAGGGATTAGGAAATTGGTTGACTGTCAGAGAAAAATAGGAGTTTTTCTGTTATCAATTTTCTTGCTATTATGTAATTGAAGTGGTAATTGAAGTAACAATTTTTCTGCTGGTATCAATAAAGCTCTGCTGCTATGTACTTTGACGTGAATTTCCTGCAATTGCTACTTTTCACAATATGGGCTTCTTTCTTTGAATCGTTGCGGGACCTGTTGGCAAGGCTTGGTGGCAAAGGTCTTGTGCATGGCTGGCGTTTTATTTCATGTAGCTAGTATTTTGGCTTGGAATTTCTCACGTGACGTAACAACTAGTGCTGTCATGAGAAGCTAGGGGATGGCCGGGACTCATCATGCTTATGAGCTTGTTTTTATATTATTTTTTGGTATTTTTTTGGATAAGGAAGAAAATGTATAATGAAAAGATGAAAATGGTTAGCAAAAGAATTTGGAATATTTGGATAATTGAAAAATGTGGATTTGAAAAGAAGATGGGTTTAGAAATTGATTTAAGGAAGAAAAAACAAAAGAAATGATTCATGATGTGGATATTAAAAAAATGGTTTGTATTGAAATTGAAATAGAATGAAAATGGACATGGAGTTGAAGTTTAGAAAGTGAAAATGGTTTATGAACAAATGGAGTCAAATGAGAATAGACGAATGGATTGGATATGGTTTATGGATTATTTATAAAAATGGATTGAAATAGATAAAGAAAAGATTATGAAAAAATGGATTTGAATATAGTGAAAAATATGGACAATATAAAAGATAAAAAATTGGATTTGAATGTGGAAAGAAACTTGGTTAAAAATGTTTGAAAATGGTCATGATGGATAGAAAACGGATAACCCAAAGAATTCAAAACCAATCACAAACTATTCACAAGCCTCTGATAAAATGGCCACAGCTACCACTGCACAATCTGGCCACTCACCTGATCCACTGAAGAAATTCAACCGATAAACAATCCACAAGCTCAACCATGAATACAAACCTGAATCACCCAGATGTACACTGATGAACTTTGCAAAAGATGGCTCGCAGAATCGTCCCAAATAGGGAAAACACTCATAACAAGAAAATCCTTCGATCCCATGTCTCAGAAAACCAATGCAATGATTATGAGTTATGACCTAAAAATGCAGATGAATGCGAAACAAAAAAGCCAGAAAAAGGTAGGGCAAATTTTGAGGTGCTACAGCTGCCCCTATTCAATCAACTTGGACCTGAAAGGATGATTGCAATTGCTTTCAGACATTCAAGGTACAAGGTGATTGAATACAAAAAGAACCGCAGAATTTGCACTCTGTGGAGAATAAGAAAAATGGATATAAACCCAACCAAATGAACACTGCTTGGATAAAACTCTGGTGGAAAGAAAAGCACTGGAGAGATGTCTTTTGTACAACGCCAGACGACTACTGGCCTGCCACACTACGGGTGGACTTTAGCAATGTCTTTTGTACAACGCCAGACGACTACTGGCCTGCCACACTACGGGTGGACTTTGCTCATCTGCCACCCGGAGATGGACTTTTGCCAATATACTGTTGGACTTTCTGCCACCCGAAGACGGACTTTTGCCAATCCACTGTTGGACTTTTAGAATTTGCCACCCTTAGATGGACCTTTCGCCAATCCACTGTTGGACTTTAAGGATTTGCCACCCGAAGATGGACTTTTGCCAATCTGCTGTTGGACTTTGAAACTTCGCCACCCTTGGATGGACTTTTGCCAATCTACTGTTGGACTTTGAAACTTCGCCACCCTTGGATGGACTTTTGCCAATCTACTGTTGGACTTTTGACCAGAGGTTTGTAGAATCAACGGCCTTACACAGATGACTCCGCTGGGGATAAGAGGGTGGACCATCAACTCTGAGGTTGAGGAAAAATGGCAATTGCTCTGAGATTGAGAAAATTTGAAGTAAACAATAACACTGAGGTTGAGGAAAGGGTAGACATCAACTCTGAGGTTGAGAAAAAAAACCATAACTTCAACTCGGAGGTCGGAAGAAGGATATACGTCAACTCTGAGATTGGGAAAAGGGTATACATTGATTTTGAAACCGGAGATAAAACCATTGACTTCAACTCTGAGGTTGGGGAAGAAAAGCATTTTCATCAACTCTGAGGTCGAGAAAAGGTATACAACAACTTTGAAGTTGGGGAAGGGAAGCGTCAATTCTGAGATTGGGAGCAAAAGAAGGTACGACAACTCTGAGGTTGGAGACGAAAGGTGTCGACTAGGAGTTTTGGGAAGAAAGGGACGTTCATCAACTCTGAGGTTGAGAAGAGGTACACGACAACTTTGAAGTTGGTATAAAGGGCGTCAACTCTGAGGTTGGAGAAGGAAGGCGTCAACTCGGAGGTTGGGGGAAGAAAGAGGTACGACAACTCTGAGGTTGGACAAAACAGGCGTCAACTTTGAAGTTGGGGAAAATAGGCGTCAACTCTGAGGTTGGAGAAGGGAGGCGTCAATTCTGAGATTGGGAGTAAAAGAAGGTACGACAACTCTGAGGTTGGGGACCACTGCTTTAATTGAGGGTTGATCTGGGCTTTCGTACAAGGTACCAAATCTGGCTTATGCTTCGATGCATGTTTGAATTTTCTTTCTATGGCGTAATGCTCCATACGAAATGGAAATGCTACGCGTTTTGAGGATGCAATGCAATGATGATTACTATATGCAAGAATGAGAGGACACTCCACCAGGGAATGCGCAGAACATAATAAGCAAACTTTGCTGAGGAAGGGGTCACCAATATCTGATCTCCTGTAGGGAGATAACCAACTGTACCACCAATAACCACTGGTGATGCAAACTCTGTTGAGGAACCGCAAGCTGAATTGCAAACTCTGTTGGGGAGATGCCAATAAAGATTGGACTTTGAACCGCTGAGAATGCCAATAACCATTGGACTTTGACTTGCAGGGAAATGTCGAATCTGACTGTTGAGGAAGAGAATACTCTGACTTCTCACCATCTTTAAACTGCTTGAGAATATTCCATCATCTTATCCTGCTGAGAATGAGGAGTCCACCTACACTGCTGGAGATAAGAAATCTTCATAAAGAACCCTTTTCGATTTGAGGACGATTCTCTGCTTGGGGAAGAATATCAATTCCAGCACCCTGCTAGGACAAAGATACCTTCTGACTCCTTGCTGGGGGAGAGGCTTAGTACTTTAAGTTTCTGCTGATTGATTGCGTGCCGATTGTCAAGAATGAACAACGGTTCCTTTATAACTTGCCCCAGACCACAGGGTCCATTGAAAGAAATCATCTCAAGAGGATTTTACAGAAGACTGAGCGTGCACACTGCCCCAGGGTCTTCAAACTCTTGGAGAGATTCGTCAGATCTCGACGTAACTGCCCCAGACTGTATGATCTGTGAAGGACTTTGCCCCGCGAGGACTTATAATGATTTGAAATACTATGCCTAAGTATTTCGAACCTTGAAGAGGTGTTTCTGATTAACTGTCTTTTGGAGAGAATAACTTCTCATACTCCGGAGGTGGCCTGCCTCGACATGAGCTTTGAAGTGACTTTACCCCTGATCTGAATGAATACCCCAGAATAACTGAACTTTAGAGAGATTTCTCGACGTGACTGCCCCTGATTGGCTACATCTCATCACAACTTGCTGGGGAGAGCCCACTGTACTGAGTCTTTTGGCAACATGCCCCTTGATATTACTGTCTTTTCAGAATTTTCAAGCATCCTAACCTGGCAGGATCAAGCTTCTCGACTGGCATTCACTGTGTAAGCTTCATTGATGCTTAGGCACATGTATGCAAGCAAAACAAGTTTATTATGAGAATGATACTTCTAATGCAACAAACATGTTAACCTTGAAGTTTATTGAAAATATGTCGCCAAACCCTGTGAACGAGTCACTAGTTACGACATTGATTTTTGAATGGAAAACAATACGCACATGCAATACCAACAAAAATCTTATTAGCACAACTCATGGGAGTCAGGAACGCTATCTCATTGAAGTACGCCTTCAGAATAAACCCTGTTTCAATTAGGACTTTTAAGGGTTGTAACGTGGCCTGGTTCATGGTTTTAGAAAAAAGGATTTATGGCTCAAAATTTGTTTGTACCCACCCATTCTCCTTGATGATCTCCAGTCCTATGTTCAGTTAATTTGGCACAAGCACTTGCCTCTCAAAAAGATTTCATGATCTTTAAGGAATCCATGCATTGATGGTTTGACACCTAATGAGGTTTTGGAGTAACAGTCACCCCTTTTGTCTTCAGTGTTTCGGTCACACGACTTGTTCTTTATCGAGGATTTTCTCTTGATCATTTCTTTTTCATTTTTCACTTTTTTTATTTCCCTGTTTTTTGCCTGGACTGATTCTTTCTGAGTTTTTCAATCTTGAAGTCCAGCGGGAGGCCCTAATTTTTGCCTAAGTCACTTATTTTCAAGCTTTGACTTAGCGGGCTTTCTTTCTTTTTTTCTTTCTCTTTTTTCTTTTTTCGGAACAAATCGTGTGACACATGTTTGTCTTGACTTGTAAAGGTTATGACTGTCTTACTCATTGATCATTGATGGATAACCATTGTGGTTTCACATCTCTTGACCTCTTCATGGTAATGGATCCTCAGATGCACACTCCTTTTGAAATCTGAACGCTTGGTCAAATTACTGACAACTACCCTGCCCCTGGTTAAATGAGGGTTTTTCGTTTTCAGAAAGAAACTCCTACTTCAAGGCTCAAAGGGGTTGACGAGGGTCTATCTCCCTTATATCTTCAGTGTCTGGGAATTTGAAGTAATGCCTATACATCCTCAACAAGGTTTTATCCAAAAGCACACCGCCAAAGATTTTGCGTTTTTACCTCATCATCCTCCCTCCAAGAGTTTAAGCAAGAGAGTTGGTATTGCAATGCGCAGAAACAATATATGAATGAATAAAAATGAATTACTTCAAGAAAAACATATTCATTACATTAAAACATCATTCAGAACACAAACAAGTTTTTAATGCATACAATGCTTTAACAAGAAATGAAAAACTACAAATGAAAGTGCAGTAAAGAAGCTGAGGATTGCTATCACTGAGGAGTCTTGATTCTGTCTGGACGTCCTTGCAAACGGAGCGCTCACTTGAGACAGGAGGCTTCAATTGATGTACATATCATCTTCAGTGAATGCAATGATCTCTGAGTCCACCAGGTCTTGCACCTTGTGCTTGAACACGTTGCAATTTTCAATGGAATGACCCGGTGTGTCTGAGTGATACTCGCATCTAGCATCCAGATCATAATCAGGAGGAATGGGGTCGGGGACGGGCTTGGCATCCCTTAGTTCAACCAGAGAACTCTCAAGTAGACGGGCAAGAACATCACTGTGAGGAATAGGAAGTGGATCGAACCTTCTCGCAGGCCTTCGTGATCTTTGTTGTCTCTGTTGCTGAGGAGCATAAGGTCGCTGATACTGAACAGGCTGTTGAACAACAGAAGGAAAATACACGGCACTAGTTTCTCCTTCCTTTCCCTTGGAGGACCCGACATAAGGTTTCTTTGCATCTTCAACAGCAATTCGAATCTTTCCCGTTTTGATGCCATTTTCGACTCTTTCTCCTGCCAATACAAGACCTGAAAATCCAGATGACACACATCCAACCAATTTCTCATAATAATGCCCCTGAAGCGTATCCATGAACATATCAACAAGCTCTCTTTCCAACATCGGAGGTTGAACTTGGGAAGCCAATTCACGCCACCTCTGGGCGTATTCTTTGAAGCTTTCGTTTTGTCTCTGAGAAAGACTTTGCAATTGTATTCTATTGGGCGCCATGTCCGTGTTGAATTGGTAGTGCTTGATGAAAGCTTCTGCCAAATCTCTCCAGCTTTTAATATGCGTTCTCTCCAAGCTCATATACCAGTCTAAAGATGCCCCAGTTAAGCTGTCCTGAAAGAAATGCATCAGCAGCTTCTCATCATCCGTACAGGCAGACATTTTGATGGAATATGCCATGATGTGAAGCTTAGGACAGGTGGATCCATTGTACTTCTCGAAAGTAGGTGCCTTGAACTTCGGAGGAACCTTCACACCTGGGACCAACCCTAAGTCGTACATGTTCATGCCCAACTCATTATGGCCTTTTAAAGCATTCACTCTTTCTTCGAGCATACAGAACTTCTTGTCCGTGTCAGTAGGGAAATTCATCTCAGCATCATAAAATTGTTCCTCCTGATTATTCACCTTTTGACGAGGAACATGAATCCTAGCAGCACTTCCTTTGGATTGAATCATAGGAGAGGGTAGAGGAATATCAACACGTGGTGGATTCACAACTCCGCCCGGAGTGTTACCAACAACATTCCCATTACCAGCCTTTGGGATAACAACAGTCCTTTGAATAATTGCCTCAAGTTCCTCTTGTTGTTGAGCCATGCCCTGCATCATCTCAAAGAACTGAGCCATACGAGTCTGGAATTCCGATAACTCTGCTCGCACCCGATCCATGATCCTTCTCCGATTGCTTCAAGTTGCGTAGTGGTGAGAAGTCAGGTTTGCTGTTCTGGAGACAATACCAAGTCAGAATAAGAATCCCCTCTATGAATACCTGTTATGCATATGAGTATGAGAATGCAAAATGACATGCGATGCAAATGCAAAGACACGGGATCAAGGTAGCCACAAAGCTCTGGATAAGTGTTGTGCTGATGACTGAATAAGCTCATAGGCCTGCTCTGAAGAGAATACCGGAACAACAGAATATCCGAATAATCAGAATGCCAGGATGTCAGGATATCGGCATAATCGGAATACCAGAAGGCCAGAATATCAGCATAATCAGAATATGGGGATGCCAGAATATCGGCATAATCAGGGTGCCGAAATAATCAAAATACCATAATACCAAGCTGATGAGTCCACACTGATAGGAAATCCAAAATACCGGGTATGTTGAAGGTCAAGGTTACCTGCAAACCTGTAAACAAACCGCCCCTCTCACATGTGGGTACTAGGATGTTCAGTATCCTGGGCTCTCAGGTCGAGAAATGATGATACGTTCACCATTCCTGGTTTGGCATCATCATCAATCGAGGAGGCCTCAACTGATTCTCCAAAACGAAAGGTCCTCAGCTTCTGGCACTAAGGTCGAGAAACAATAGTACATTCATCCCTCAGGGTACAGTACTATCGCCAATCGAGGAGTGCCTCCACTGATTCTCTTTCAAAAGGGATAACCTATAGCAAGTTCCCAGCATTGGGTCCTCGGATCGAGAATGTGCAATGGGTTTGCCACAGAATGTGGTCTGCCACTGTCACAACTCGGGAGGAGTGCCGCAATTGAGTTCTCGGGAATGGTCGCCAGAGTCGACAGTTCCTCAAGAGAATAACTACTGGCCTGCATAACATGCAGTAGCAGAAAGCTCCTGATAAAACCTCGTCTGGTTGTGGGTCTCATGAACAACAATACGTGGTCACCACCACGCAAGCGTCATGACTATCCACTCTAATACCTATGTGTGTACTCAAGCCTGGGTAGTGAGCTTATCTCTCAGAACACCCCGCCCGCCAAACAGAAAACAACAGCACAGTCCAGCACAATAATGATATGTAATGCAGTAAATGCGATAAATACAGTAAAGCAGTAAGTAGCCATGCAATAAAACGGTAAATATAGCACAACAGTAAACACCCAATGAAAGAAAAGCAAACAAGCGTTAGGATTGACTCGCTTAGGATGGACCAGCAATAGGTCAACCTGTCCCCAGCAGAGTCGCCAGCTGTCGCTCCCGGGATTTTCATCCTAGTACAAACGCGAAAGTGGCACCGAAACAGAGTCGCCAGCAATGTGTATTTATCCCAAGAGAGGGAAAGGAAACACCGCATAAACCTGAAGAGAAAGGATAGAGCATGGTCTTGCGACCAAGAGAACTGGGTTCGGGAGTCGGTTACGCGAGAGGAAGGTATTAGCACCCTCTCGCGTCCATCGTACCCGATGGGATCCACGCTTGCTTGTCTCGATCAAAGGGTGTAGAAAAGAATACTGGAAAAGAACTGAAAGAAAGAAAGAGAAAGGGAAACAAATGTAGGGAAAATAAAAGAAGTGCTCGAATGGGCCCTACCCCACTGCCTACGTATCTCATCGGGAACATGAGAATCAGAGCGACGTAGTTCCCCATACTAGGGATGGATTGTGTTTTTTAGAGAACGGCTTACGTTTTAGCTCAGGTGTTGCAGGCTCGCTGGTCCGAGTGCGTTACCATCTTGCAAGAGAACGAGTAGAAGCGCGTTCGTACGCTAAGAGTGAATGAGGTGAGAAAAGAATTCTCGAAGGAAAGACGTTATTGTTTGTCTTTGTCTTTTAAAGAGAAGTGTTTTTATTGCTTTGTGTTTGCAACACATATTGTATTTAAGTCCCTCATGTAAGATCGAATGCCTCGCATATCGACCCAAGACGGGACGTATGCTAAACATTCCAAGAAAGTGTGAGAAGATCCCCCATTTCCTTGTTCCCACATGAAAGGCCTAAATACAATATTTGCCATGCCTTTATTAAGTGTTTTGGTTGATTATGAAATGAAGAAATGTTTTATTATTTGTACCCTCAACAAGTATTGCATTTAAGTCCCTCATACAAGATCAAATGTTTAACACATTGACCCAAGATGGGCTACATGCTATACATTCTAAGATTACAAGAGAAGACCCCTTATAATCTTTTCTTTATATGAAAGGCCTAAATGCAATAAATGCCTACCTTTATTAGATATTTTGAATTTTCTTTGAGATGAGAAGATAGAAGACTCAAAAGAGGAGAAAGGTAAAAATCTACGTGATCTAAGACTCAATCCTAATTGATTATTTAAGGGAGTGCTCCTAATGGTTTAGTGTGGTATGAGAAACACTATCCTAAAAAGAAGGAGAAAAACATAAGAAGCAACTTACTTCCAAGATGGAAGTTAAGTTGATCTTAAAGAGGGATGAGGAAAAATTAAGTGAGCAAAGAAACAATTAATCAGGAATTTAACAGAAATTAATCAACAATTACTCAAGAATAGGCAATCAAAATCATGGTCAAAAATAACCAAGCTAGAATTAAAATGCTAAGTAACAAAACAAGATTAAATTCTAGTAAGAAAAATATTAATCCAAGATTAAAAACTAATTCTAAAATTGACTCTAGTTAATTCTAAACTAAATCTAAAGAAAATTAATCCTAAAGTTAAATCTAGAATTAAAACTAATACTAATCCTAAAAATCAATTCCAATTAGTTTCTAATAAAAAACTTCTAATATTAATCTAATATTGAAAAACTAGCTTCTAATAAAAGTCTAAAAAAGCTTAATTCTAAATTGAATCTAATTAATATCTAATTAAAAGATTAGACCAAAAGCTAAAATTAAAAGAAACATAACAGGGGTGTAGACAGATCAAGAATGGTAATTAGCAAATCTGGCGTTGGGCCTCAAAGGTCCTAGGCCCCAAAAAAAAAAATCTCTTCACAGCTGCAGGGGGTGCGAATAGGAAAACTGGGGTGCGGACATTGTTTCAGGCGTTGGGCTTGAGGCTCTTAAGCCCAAGACTTATTATGAAGCAGGGGGAGTGCGAAGAGTGAAAAACGGAGGTGAACAAGAAAAACGATTGGGCCTTGAATGCAACCCGGTCCGTATTGAAGAAGAAAGTTCTCTTAACAACAACCCTAAGTCCCTCCACGAGCAGCTCTCAGTCTCTCACTCAAACTCCACTCTCCTTCTCTTCCACGCCGACCGCCACCTCTACCATCATATTCAATCTACGCCATGAAATCGCCACCGATCCTCCTCACCGTCAAAACACACAGCCTTCATCACAAAAACTTCTCGTCTTCTCTCCGTCTCCATTCAAATTGCGCCGCCGTCATCATCATCTACACGCGAACTCCCTCCGTTCGTCAGTCCGTCTCGCAATCGCGCCAGAAAAAACAACTATAACACCTCTCGGTTCGCTTTCAAGACTTCACCGTCATCAACTTCTCGGTCGCGTCAACGTCACACTGCTCTCTCCGCTCTCAGAAACACCAGCCAACATCTCTACGCAGCCAAATCTCCTCCGCGGCAAACGTTTCCAAATCACTCATTCTCACTCAACACATACGATAAGGATTCGGATAACAACGAGAACAACAGCAGGATACAAAAACCTCACCGCGAGCTAAAAATCCCTTTCTATCGGTTCGCGGAAAAAAAACAATGAGAAGGTTGGATGAGCTTACCGACCGGAGACAGTCCGGTGCTTCTTCAGATCGGAGAGAATACAAACAGAAAACCAGAGGTAACTTTTAATTCCGCTTTGCTTCAAATTCTTCTTCGAATCTTCCGTTGATCCTCGTGTCTTCCTCTTTGATCTGATGCTATTTCCAATTATGAGCTCCTTGACGATTCAATCTTTTTCTTCTTTTATGTGAATCTGAAATGTAACCGCATCGTGTGTATTTCAACTCTGAGATGGTGATTATGCGATATTGCAGGTTTGGATCGGTTATAGCGAATCGAAGCTTATGGTTGAAGCTTGTGTAGGTCACGATTTCTGGTGATGAAGATGAATTCAATATGAAGCTCCTTCTACATTGAAGTGGATGAATTGAAGGAGTTGATGAAATTCGGTTGCAAGTTGATTGAAGATGATGAAGATTAGAAGGAGCCGAATTGAAGATAACAGAAGGTGATGATTTGCATTCGGAGAATGATGTTGATGGAAGAATGAATATCGAATCCTGGAACTTGTGCAGAATGAATCGGAATATGGAGGAAGTTGCAGAAGGTTGGAGAAGATGAAGTGAAGGGTGGGAGAATGAAAATTGAGAAATGGTGCAGAATTTTTGTAGAATGAAGAAGAGCCTTCCAGAATGAAGAGGATGAAGTCTTATATAGAGGGGAAAAGAAGAATCGAGAAGAAAAAGTTAGTTAGAGATTATGGGGAGTGAAATTCTGTTAGAGAGTTTGTTAGAGATATTTTCTTGTATCAGTTGGAATAGTTTTGCTATTAATGGATTTTCTGATGGAAACTTCCGATGTAATTTTCTTTTTCTACTATGTATTTCTTTTTTTTCTTTCTGTTAGGGATTAGGAAATTGGTTGACTGTCAGAGAAAAATAGGAGTTTTTCTGTTATCAATTTTCTTGCTATTATGTAATTGAAGTGGTAATTGAAGTAACAATTTTTCTGCTGGTATCAATAAAGCTCTGCTGCTATGTACTTTGACGTGAATTTCCTGCAATTGCTACTTTTCACAATATGGGCTTCTTTCTTTGAATCGTTGCGGGACCTGTTGGCAAGGCTTGGTGGCAAAGGTCTTGTGCATGGCTGGCGTTTTATTTCATGTAGCTAGTATTTTGGCTTGGAATTTCTCACGTGACGTAACAACTAGTGCTGTCATGAGAAGCTAGGGGATGGCCGGGACTCATCATGCTTATGAGCTTGTTTTTATATTATTTTTTGGTATTTTTTTGGATAAGGAAGAAAATGTATAATGAAAAGATGAAAATGGTTAGCAAAAGAATTTGGAATATTTGGATAATTGAAAAATGTGGATTTGAAAAGAAGATGGGTTTAGAAATTGATTTAAGGAAGAAAAAACAAAAGAAATGATTCATGATGTGGATATTAAAAAAATGGTTTGTATTGAAATTGAAATAGAATGAAAATGGACATGGAGTTGAAGTTTAGAAAGTGAAAATGGTTTATGAACAAATGGAGTCAAATGAGAATAGACGAATGGATTGGATATGGTTTATGGATTATTTATAAAAATGGATTGAAATAGATAAAGAAAAGATTATGAAAAAATGGATTTGAATATAGTGAAAAATATGGACAATATAAAAGATAAAAAATTGGATTTGAATGTGGAAAGAAACTTGGTTAAAAATGTTTGAAAATGGTCATGATGGATAGAAAACGGATAACCCAAAGAATTCAAAACCAATCACAAACTATTCACAAGCCTCTGATAAAATGGCCACAGCTACCACTGCACAATCTGGCCACTCACCTGATCCACTGAAGAAATTCAACCGATAAACAATCCACAAGCTCAACCATGAATACAAACCTGAATCACCCAGATGTACACTGATGAACTTTGCAAAAGATGGCTCGCAGAATCGTCCCAAATAGGGAAAACACTCATAACAAGAAAATCCTTCGATCCCATGTCTCAGAAAACCAATGCAATGATTATGAGTTATGACCTAAAAATGCAGATGAATGCGAAACAAAAAAGCCAGAAAAAGGTAGGGCAAATTTTGAGGTGCTACAGCGAGGTTGCTCAGACGCGACATTTCATGACAGGGAAAGAATTGACAATTCGACTGAGAGGACTTTTATCACTAGGGAACAAGACCGACTAGAGTGATAGTGATGCAATATGAATATGAATGTAAATCAATAATGCATGATGTATGTATGTTTATGCTGACAAAACTGACGCGACATACAGACTAGTAGATGAACCTGACTGGATACTTGGCCACTGCAGGGGATGAAAAGTATCACTGGTCCAAAAAGTAGCAATTCTGCCTTGCTTAGGAGAGATAGTCCCTGTGGGGGACAACCGTTGGTCGGACTTAGGAGGTAAGAACTCTGCCGGAGGTGTCAGATGGGAACATTCGCATCTGACACAGCTGGTCCTTCATTCAGGTGTACTGGTTTAGAAGGAGTACCTTGATTCTGCACTTTGAGGTTCGATTACTTCTGGAGAAGCGATCGATGTTCTTTTGATGTTCAACAGTCAAAAGAGATTGCCATCTTTATTTTAAAAGCAGAAAAAAATTGACAAGTAAATTCATTTTTGTTTTATTTTAAGAATCGTTGATCATGTTAAAATGTCGTTCTATAAAGCTAAAACAAATGAGAATTGCAAACAAAAGCACGAGGGCTCAAATTTTATTGATAGGATGGAAATCAGCCAAACGCGTGATTCCACAGAGTATTTACAAAGTTAGAAAATGGTAATTTAAGGGAAAAGGACTGCATGGAAACATAACGACCACTATTTTTCTACCAACTTTGAATTCTGGACATCCTGAGCTTCTGTCGAAGATGACCGTGACTGGAGTTTTTCTTCTGATGGATGGCATTACTGCTGCTGGGGAATTTGCCCCTTTGTTGGACGTAGTTATTTGCCATGAATCCCTAACTTTTTCCTGGATTGTACTTTGAGATTTCCAATCCATCGGGATGATTTTTTATCATGTCTCTAATTTTTGCCTGGACCGCCCTTTCGGGTTTTCAATCCACCGAGAAGTTTTTTTTTTGTTTTTTTAGTTTAGGCGAAGTATTTCTTGACTACATCAACATTTGTGGAGTAGGCAAATTCTTCTCCATCCATGGTAGCAAGTCTCAAGGCACCGCCTGAGAAAGCTTTCTTGACCACATAGGGGCCGTCATAATTCGGAGTCCATTTACCCCGAGAGTCAGTGAGAAATGATTGTATCTTTTTTAGCACAAGGTCTCCGTTCCTGAAGACGCGAGGTCGGACCATTTTGTCGAAGGCCTTCTTCATTCTTTGTTGATACAACTGACCGTGGCATAGAGCCGTAATTTTCTTTTCTTCGATCAGATTTAGTTCATCGTGTCAACTTTGACACCATTCAGCTTCTGCTAGCTTAGCTTCCATTAATACCCGGATTGATGGGATCTCTACTTCTATGGGGGAGCACTGCTTCCATGCCATACACTAGAGAGAAAGGGGTTACCCCTGTTGAAATGTGGATGGATGTGCGATAACCGTGAAGAGCAAAGCGTAGCATCTCGTGCCAATCTTTGTAGGTTAAAACCATCTTTTGAAAAATCTTCTTGATGTTCTTGTTAGCCGCTTCTACCGCTCCGTTCATCTTGGGTCAGTAGGGAGATGAGTTATGGTGTTCGATCTTGAAATCAGCGCACAACTCTTTCCTCATCTTGTTATTCAAGTTAGATCCATTGTCAGTAATGATCTGGCTTAGAACACCATAATGGCAGATGATATTGTTTTTGATAAATCGGACCACCGCTTGTCGGGTAACATTATCGTAGGACGCTGCTTCGACCCACCTGGTGAAGTAATCAATGGCTACCAGGATGAACCGATGTCCGTTCGAAGCCTTAGGTTCAATCATGTCGATCATGTCGATTCCCCATATGGAAAAAGGCCATGGGGAAGAGAGAACTTTGAGATGCGTTGGCGGCACATGGATTTTGCCTGAGTATATGTGACACTTGTGACACCTCCTCATGTACTTGTAACAGTCAGATTCCATTGTCAACCAATAGTACCCTGCTCTCAGAATTTTTCTCGCCATTGTGTGTCCGTTGGCATGAGTGCCAAAGGATCCTTCGTGAATTTATTTTATCAGCATGTCTGCTTCTGGTCTGTCTACACATTGGAGCAAGACCATGTCAAAGTTTCTCTTATAGAGTGTATCGCCGCTCAGAAAAAAGCTGCCTGCCAACCTTCTGAGGGTCTTTATGTCCTTCCTGAATGCCCCAGGTGGATACTCTTGTTTCTGAAGGAAGCATTTGATATCGTGGTACCAAGGTTTGTCGTCTATGACTGCTTCAATCGTGAAGATGTAAGCGGGCCGTTCAAGGTGCATTATGTCGATCTTAGGTAGGTAATTCCATTGACCTACACTAATCATGGAAGAGAGAGTGGCTAATGCATCAGCCATGTGATTGTTTTCACGAGGGATGTGATGAAACTCGATTCTGTTGAAGAATGGTAACAACCTTCTCACGTAATCTTTGTAAGGAATCAATCCTGATTGGTATGCGTTCCAATCTCCTTTGATCTGATTGATAACCAGGGCTGAGTCGCCATATACATCCAAGTTTTTGATCCTTAAGTGGATCGCCTCCTCGAGACCCATGATACAAGCTTCGTATTCGGCCTCTTTGTTTGTGCACTTGAATGTCAGTCGGGCAGTGAAAGGAATGTGGGTACCCTGAGGGGTAACAATGATTGCCCCAATTCCGTTTCTGTAATGATTGACAGCTCCGTCAAAGATAAGTCCCCATTGGGACCCTGGATCTAGCCCTTCACTGGGTAGCGGTTCATCGCAGTCTTTCATTTTTAGATACATGACATCTTCGTCTGGGAAGTCAAATTCGACTGATTCCTGATCATCCATCGGTTGATGAGCCAAATGATTGGCTAAAATACTTCCTTTGACGGCTTTCTGAGCATGGTACTCAATGTCGTATTCTGATAACAACATCTGCCAACCGGCAATCCTTCCCGTGAGAGCAGGCTTTACAAAGACATACTTGATTGGATCCATTTCAGAGATTAACCAAGTAGTGTGACGAATCATATACTGGCGAAGACGTTTGGCTGCCCAAGCCAAAGCACAACAAGTTTTCTCAAGCATAGTGCGAGTCTCGTAGTCGGTGAATTTCTTGCTTAAATAGTAAATGGCAGACTCTTTCCTTTTTGTTTCATCCTGTTGTCCAAGTACACAACCTATTGAGTCCTCCAAGACTGTTAGGTAGATGATCAATGGTCTTCCCTCCACTGGAGGTGATAGAATCAGTGGATTCAACAGGTATTCCTTGATACTGTCGAAGGCGGTTTGGCAATCTTCTGTCTAAACGCAATCCTTATTTTTTTTTAGTAATTTGAAGATTGGCGCACACGTCGCGGTCATAAGGAATATGAATCTGGAAATGTAGTTCAGACATCCCAGGAATCCTCTGACTTGTTTTTCAGTCTTTGGAGAAGGCATTTCTTGAATGGCCTTAACCTTGTCAGGATCAACCTCAATTCCTTTTTGGCTGAGATGAACCCTAAGAGTTTCCCCAAACAGACACCGAAGGTTCATAATTTTGACAGGTGGGTCACATGCTCCTCCTCTGTTTTAGATTTTGCAATCATATCATTGGCATATACCTCGATTTCCTTGTGTATCATGTCATGAAACAGAGTAGTCATGGCCCTTTGATAGGTTGCCCCAACGTTCTTCAGACCGAACGGAATTACCTTGTAACAAAAGGTACCCCATGGGGTGATGAACGAAGTTTTCTCCATGTCTTTCGGCGCCATTTTTATCTGATTATAGCCCGAGAATCCATCCATGAAGGAGAAGACCTTGAACTTTGTTGTACGGTCAACCAGCATGTCAATGTGTGGTAAAGGAAAGTCATCCTTTGGACTAGCCTTGTTTAGATCCCTGTAGTCTACACACATTCTGACTTTTCCGTCCTTTTTTGGAACTGGTACTATGTTGGCTAACCATTGAGGATATTCTGACGTGGCGAGGAAACCCGCGTCAATCTGTTTTTGTACTTCCTCCTTGATTTTAATGGCCATGTCCGAGTGAGTCCGTCTCAACCTTTGTTTTACTGGAGGACATTCTGACCTTAACGGTAGATGATGTTCCACGATGCTGGTATCCAACCCTGGCATGTCCTGATAGGACCAAGCGAATACATCGGGAACCTCTTTAAGAAGCTTTATCAAACCTTCTTTGATAGTCGGACTGAGCAGCGCCCCAATCCTGATTTCTTTTCTCTCTTCTTCTGAACCCAAGTTGACCGTTTCCAGCGGCTCTTTGTGAGGTTTAATGGACCTTCCCTCTTGTCTGAGTAATCGGGAGATCTCTTCTGAAATTTCATCGTCATCTTCTTCTTCAGCCTCAAATACCGGGAACTCAAAGTCGGGAGAAGGCATCGGATCGTATGTTTCAATGGGGTTGAAAACAAGCAATCTGCATGACGTGATGATTTGTGTTTAGAAGAGATGGAGGGAAAATGCAAGAGTGTGTGCAGTGTATTATTTTTTTTACTGCTTGTTTTTATTATTGAGTTGTTTTTAAGGATTACCATTTTCTGAAAAGCGAAAAGAGAAAACAGCAATTAATGCGGAAATTACAGAACGACGTTATTTTATTCATGAACTTGTCGATTCTTGAAACTACGGCCCTATAAAACAAAACTCTGTCGCTTTGGGCGAAGCGAAGAGGGATATTTACAGAAAGTGAGCCCTATCAAAACATCTGTTTCACCTGGGCAGGGTGAAAGGTTAAAGTAAAGACAACAATTACTTTGACTTATGAACGATCTTCAGAACATCAACAGCAACCCATTGGCGGCGAACTCCTCGGTGAATCACAAAGTCTGGTATCTTCTTTCTTGGCTTGTCCTCAGAAATGACGCTGATTTCTGCCGGAGCAGGATCATTGGAATCTGTCTCCCAGGCAGGGTTGTCGTAGGAAGATTCCTTAGTTGTATTTTGTATAATGTTTGTGCTCTCAGGTAAATTTCCCCATCCAGTAGGCTGGATGTCTTCGAACCTGATACGAGAGCTCTCAGGAGCGGTGTACTTAACCAAGAAGTCGAACTTGCCACTCGGTTGTCCTAAGGTGTCCCACACTTCTGTGGAACTGGAGGAGTCATCTCTTTCGGTGACGTTGACCTCAGGAAAAGCATAGTTGATGAATTCTAGTCCTGCAAGCTTTACGAATACCCTGAGTGTTGATCCCATGACATGGTGGGAACGTAGGTATTCCTTTCAATGATGCTCGATTGATTTTCATTGTTCGGCTGATTTTCTTGCCCCAAGTCTCCTGGGTACGGCTGCCACATAGGCAGGTCATCCATTGGGCCATAATAGTCGTGGTCAAAGTTGTATTTCATCGGAGTGTCCTCCTCTAAGGAATTTGGCGGAGCACGGCATCCTTCCGGATCACAACCTCCGTATATCATTTCGACGTCTGACCTTGGTATAAATCTCGGACTCTGTGCGGGATATCAAAATGGTGTAGGCACCTCTTCCTGAGACATATAACCGTCTTTATTAAGATAGGATTCCCATTCTTCCTCTGTATCAGAGGAATCTTCCTTGTTGATAGTGTGTACTTCTTGGGACACTGGGTGAAGGAAACCTCCACTGTGGAAGAAATTCTGAATAGGATGAAGACTTTCATCGTTAGAAGCATTCTGGGTACAGGTTGCAGAAAAACCAAGACCCTACTTTGTTTTATTATCAGTAGGAATGATAAGCTTTCCCCATCCCTTGGCATTGTTACATTTGATCACCTCGAGAACATCTTTGTACGAGGAAATAGAAGTTCCCTTCTCTGATTGATTCTCATTGCTCACCGAAAGGGCTTGGAACTGAGTCCCAACAACCTCCTCGGGTTCTACACAAGTAGATAATGACAGGTTACTCACGATCAAGGCTTGCTCTCCACAGACCGTGACAAGTTGATCGTTCTTGACGAACTTCAGTTTCTGGTGCAGCGTCGAAGTGACTGCCCCGGCGTGGTGTATCCAAGGTCTTCCTAATAAACAGTTGTACGCTGCCTGGACGTCCATGACCTGGAAAGTGATTAGGAAAGTGTGAGGACCGATAGTTATGGGAAGGTCGACTTCGCCGATAACTGCTTTTCGAGATTCATCAAAGGCTTTGACGATAACCTCACTGCCCCTCATCGGGGGTCCTGTGAATAATAGTCGTATTAAAGCGGACTTCGGCATAACGTTGATGGCCGATCCTGTATCTACCAGTACGCTGGCTAAAGCATCGTCCTGGCAGTTGACTGTGATATTGAGCGCCATGTTGTGACTTTTGCCCTCCTCTGGCAAATCCTCATCACTAAATCCTAAGTTGTTGCAGGGAGTGATGTTAGAGATGATGCTATCGAACTGTCGTATTGACACATCCTGTTCCACAAAGGCCTGGTCTAAGACTTTCTATAGAGCCTCTCTGTGGGCTTCGAAACTGATTAAAAGCGATAGCACAGAGATCTTTGAAGGAGTTTGTAACAGTTGATCAACAATGTTATATTCACTCCTTTGGATGAGCTTCAACATCTCATCATTGTTTTTCGAAAGGTCGGGATCACTGGATTGACCGACGGGTGGATTGGGAGCTTCTGTCTGAAGTTCCTTTTCTCTGTTAGGTTCTTCAACCCCTCGGTTGAAGATTCGACCGCTCCGTGTTACTCGACTGATGTCTGCAATATTTACGACGGAGGGTAATGGAATTTCCTTTCCATTCTCAATTGTTGTTGTATCGTATTTGTAAGAGATCGCCTTAGCTGATTTATACGGCACTGGTCCTGGCAGGTAAATGACTACAGGAGCCTTCTGATTTTTTTGATTGTCGTAAGTAACTTCAATTAGTTCCCGGCTTGGAACTTTTGATTCGTCAAGTAGAGGGATAAGGGTACAAGCATCCTCGGTCCCTTCGTGATCATAGATTACGATAATGTCCTTAATCTGATCAGCGAAATAGTCCGGCGTCCAGTTGATTGGCTTGGAACTCGGACATGGGTGAATCTCTTTTTGGTCCAACTGACCTTGAAGGGCTGCTCGCACGAGGTAGCATCCTTGGTTATTCTCCGAGCAGACTCTACAGCGCTCGTAGTTATGTGGTGGCACCTGGCCATGTCCACTTTGAATGCAGTGTAACCTCACTAGGTCTATTTCCATAGATCGGACATCCTGACTTTGATGCCTAGTAGGGTTCCCATTAAGCACACTGATTTGTTTGCATGTCTTCATCCATATATATTGGAACCCACCAGTGGTTTAACAAGTGTTGTAAAGTTCTTTAAACGAGAGTGCACCCTTGGTTACTCTCACAACATCCTTTACAGCTCAGATACTCGTGAAAAGTGAGAAAATCGAGTTGGACTTGCCTGGCGTGTAACTCCACCAAGCTGGTATTCATCAGATGAATATCGAAGATTTGGATCATGTTGATCTGATAGGGATTTCTATCATGGTAGTCCTGGATCCACCCAAGATCCATATGACGCTAAAGGGCCTCCTCTATGAAAGAGCATCCCTGTTTGTTTATCGAGCAAGTCAGACAGGAATTGTAATCGTGCCGCGACAGATTATGATACTGGCTTTACCTTGAGTGCAATGCCACCGAGTTGACATTCGTTGCACGGGTGTCGTGGTTCTGAATGATGTTGGAATTTGTGTAGGTTATGTTGACTCCACGAACTCGATGCTCTTGGATCCATCCGAGATCCAACTATTCCTGTAAAGTTGATTGCACCACAGAACATCCCTGATTATTTTTAGAGCAGATATCACACTGGTGATAGTTATGAGGTGGCACATGGCCGTATCCGCTCTCTCTACAATGCATCTTGATCAAATTATCCCTTAATAAGAGTACATCGTGAATTTGATAGATGTTGTTAGACTCTCCCTCTATCAAATTAACTGTAGCTTTCTCATGTTGAGGCAGCGGGTTTGTGAGAACATTCGGATTCGTATCTTTGAAAGATAAGACCCCGCTCCTAACAAGCTTTTGCACATCGGATTTGAAACTGAGACAGTTTTCTATATTATGCCCTGGTCCTCCTTGATGGTAAGGACAAGTCTGATCCATTTTGAACCAAAAAGGCAGATTTTTCAGTACTGTAAGAGGAGACTTGGTTTGGACGTGTCCCTTGACCAGTAATAATGGAAACAGTTATGCGTACAACATGGGTATAGGGTCAAACCCCGGTGGTCGCGTTGTACGGTTGTTGTTGTACGGGGGACGGGCGTGCTGAAGAGGATGTTGTGTCCTTTGTTGATATTCTTGTTGAATCGGTTGGCTCTGAACAACCTGAGGTTGATACGTAGGAATAAGCGCAGGGTTGATAGCAGGAGTTACAGCTGCTACTGGTTGGTAACGTTGCCTTTGCTTTCCGAGAGAGATATTCCCAATATCCTGCTCTTTTTTCTTAGGGAGAGCACTACCGTATCATTTTGTACTGCTTGAGGATCCAGTGTCTTTAACTAAACGTCCTTCTCGGACTGCTTCCTCGAGACGTACCCCCATGCCCACCATTTCGGTGAAGTCGCTGGGTGCACTGGCAACCATTCTATCATAGTAAAATGAGCTCAAGGTTTTTAAGAAGATCTTTGACATCTCTTTTTCCTCCAGAGGTGGAGAAATCTGAGCGGAAATTTCACGCCATCTCTGAGCGTACTCCTTAAAGGTTTCCTTGACCTTTTGTGACATTGATCTGAGTTGATCTCTGTCCGGTGCCATGTCCAAATTGTATTTATATTGTTGAACGAAAGCAGCGCCAAGATCTCTGAACGTGCCGATCGTAGCGCAGTTTAAACCCATGTACCATTTTAATGCGGCACCGGTTAAACTATCCTGAAAGTAGTGAATTAGTAGCTCCTAGTTCTTTGTCTGAGCTGACATTCGTCGAGCGTACATCACCAAGTGGCTTTGAGGGCAAGAATTACCCTTGTACTTTTCAAAATCGGGTACTTGGAACTTGTACGAAACTTTCACATTAGGGACCAAACAAAGGTTCACGACGTCCTTTCCAAATAAATCCTGACCGCGAAGGGCTTGCAACTCTTTCTGCATCTCCAGGAATTGTTCCTGGAACTCATTCATTCTGTCGAACATACTTTTGTTTCGACCAGAAGGTATCTATGGAATCTGTCCTTCCAGGACAGTGTGTACCACGGGTGGTGGTATAGTCATTATGGTCAAGACTCTCGGTGTCTCCCGAAGTTTGTAGCCTTCAGGAGTTGTTGTCATGCCCCTGGCATCTTCGCTTTCCCAAAGTTTGTAATCTTCAGGCCCAACGGCTCCTGCTGCGGTTCCTTGGTCCTCAGTGATTAGCGAAACATATCCTTCCGAGATATAGTTAATAGGCATGCCCCAGGGACGATCTTTCGGCATTTTGTACCTAGGATCATACTTATCCACTATGGGCGTTGATGTGATCTCTGAGATCACAGTCCTTTGTTGTTGCATTTGAGCTTCTGCTAGAGCTTGCATGTCGTTATGAAGCTTTCTCAGATCCTCTTTCAGAGTGTCGATCTCTTCTCTCAACTCTCTGTTCTCTTCCTCGAGATCATCTATCTTTTTCTGGCGATTGGCCCGAGTATTGTACGAATGAGACAGTTTGACTCTAGAATCGAGACGTAAACGTGAGATTCGTAGGGAAGAAGAATGTGTTTATGATGAATGATATGCAATGATTATATTAATTATATGTTTTTGTTTATTCAAAGTAAACTTCGACAATTAGATTGAAAATATCAAACAGTGGGGAAGATCCCATTTTATTGAATTCAAAGGATTGCAGAAATGGAAATACAGTAAATTACAAAGTGTTGTAAAAGGAAATCTAAACTATGGATCTTGAGTCCTCTCTGAGTAGGGCTCAAGTGCTGGTTCTGGTGCTTTCCTTTCCTTTGACTGGGGCTCTTCAGCCGTTGTCGGGTTGTCATTCCTTTGCCAAGTGAAAGGAGCGAGCAAATTCCTTTGGTCATCTTTATTCTCTACAACATGTTGCTCTAAAATCTCAATCAGAGCATCTTTATCTTTTAACAGTTGCTGTATTTTCTTGCACTCCACATTGAGAATACGGTACTTGTTCCTCCAATACCTCTTCTCCTGTTGAACTTTTTTGAGAGTAACTTGAAGTTTTTCCGTCTCAGACATAAAATAAAGGACAGGGTCCCTTAATGGAAGAACTTCCTGAAGAAGGTAAGGCATCATCAGCTTGAGAGCTCTAGTTTGTACCCAGTGGAGATAAGGTTCCACCGAGACACAATCTGGTTTTCCTAGAGACTCTCGTCCTTTCCTGTGAACGTGTTTCCAGGCATGCACTATTTCTGTCTTTAGTGCCCTGTCATTTTCTCCTTCCTTGAAGAAAAGATCTTCCAGATGAACATTACGCGGGACATGTCTCATCGGGTATCCAAATTGACGACGAACTAAAACTGGATGATAGTTGATTCCTCCCTTAGTTCCTATAAGGGGTACATTTGGGAAATTTCCACAATGGTCAATGGTCCTGATCCCGTCGTAGATTTGATTGTACAAATCGATGTCAGAGTTGGTAAGAGACATGATTCTCTGCGACCAACGTAAAGTGCTCTTTTGATCCCAAAATGCAGCAGACGTGGGTAAGTGGGAAGTGTACCACTTGTAAAGCAGGGGTACACAGCACATGATCATTCCTCCACTATATAAATTCCTTAAGTGTACCGAATGATACGCGTCGGCGAGTAAGGTAGGTACGGGGTTTCCAATCAGAAAAATCTTAATGGCGTTGACATCTACGAAGTTATCAATGTTGGGAAACAAAAATAACCCGTAGGTGAGCAAAACAAAAATGCTCTCGAAAGCGACCACGGTCCCTATACTAGCAAAGTATAGAGCTTTCTTTGTTAAGAATTGGGCTGGCAAACCTTGGATGCCACCCTTAGTGGTCATGTGAGTCCTGACTTCTGACTCTTCCAGATAAATTGCTCTTGCAATGGTTTGATCCTTTGGAATTTCTTCCAGTCCAGAAAAGGGAGTCTGGTCAGTAATATGCAAATCAGTCAGGTGAGAGTACTCCTCCAGTGTTGGTGCTAGTTGATAATCTGGGAATGTGAAACAGTGATAGACCGGATCGTAGAACTGAATTAGTGTGGACAGGATTCCTTCGATTACATGGACCCTTAATAGAGACAGTAGTCCCCCGTATTTGGCTCTGAAAGCCTCGTGGTTGGTGATCATTCTCAGCAAACCTCTCAAATCCTCTAACTTTGGAACCTTGAAGGTGTACTTATGATTTTTCCTTCTACCGAAATCCATTAGCGCAATCTCCTTTCTCTGAAATTGGCAATCATTGTCTTAGTTTACTTTGAAAAAAGAGACTAGAAGAGAAGATTTTTCTTTGTTTTAATGTTTTTTAGATGAATGTATGAATGTAGCACACAAAAACATAGAAAAAACATGGGGTCAAAGGGTCGGTGTCATGAATTCAAGGCTCTACCCCCCCCCCCCCCCCCAAAGGTTTATACTGGTGATTTTTTGTACCTGTCCGCAAAATCATTGATCCCTCTTGGGATAACAACAGCAAGTGGATCGCCAACGAGCTGGTGCATCTTAGAGTGATCTCAGATGAGGGTAGTATCGCGAGACAACTATTTCCGATAGCTTCCGCACTACAAAATGGTTTCAGTCTACTAAAAACCTCAGCTTCTCAGATAACCCAGTCGACCACACTAATTTCAACAACCGAATTCGTATAGGCAATGTATCTGCAAAGGGAGTCTCCACTGAGTTTGATTGTCGATCGTGGACTCTTAACTGGGATTCACTCCCTGCAAGATTACCCGCATTGCCATCACCTATCTTAGGTGTATACTCAATCTTTCCACATGCGGCATCACATGCATTCCCATTAGCAGAAAAATAAACACAGATATCAATTAGGAAAAGCAGTATATATATTTGTCTTAATCATCCTAGACCTCTAGTCTTATGATCCTATACAGACAATGACTCCCCAACAGAGTCGTCATTTCTGTGACATTTTGGTGAACTCAAGGTTTTCACCGAAGATTGTAAGAAAAAGAAGACGGGCCCCACGGTGGGCAATATTTTTTCTGTAGCGCGATTTTTGTGGTCCTGAGTCACGATCGCTTGGGTACTACAATTCGATTCATTTTTTATCCTATTGAGCTGATTAAGGAAGGGAAATAAATGTCTCCAATTAACCCTGCTTGCATACTGAGTTTGAACATCGGTCTGTTAGGTTACAGATGCTATGTGGATGTGGGGCCCAATCTTTGGTTATTTTGCTAAGAACACAGTGTCTGGATTATTTGTGAGGTTTTCGATGATGTGATTAAATTTGATGCTTTTGGATTGATTCGGTGGAAATACTGGATTTTGGGTTTTTTTATTAGTATGCTCGCTAAGATTTTTTCAATCTTATGCCTACGTATTCCCGTTTAACGAAATAGGGAAATCAGAGCTATCGTAGTTCCTCCTATTCTATGGGAGGAAAAAGGTTGTTTTGGTCTCTTGTTCGAAGCCCAAGACGTGAAGTTAAAGGTGGTTTGTATCTTGTTCAAAGACCAAGATGTGAAGCTAAAGGGTTTTGGATGAGAGAGAATTTGTCATCTCTAAAGAGGAGTTATTGATGTTTGTATGTTGTGAGCAAGGCACAACTCTGATGCTAAAAGGTTGATTGACTCAACCGGGGTTTTCTTTATACAAAGCCTAAGAGGAGGCTAGTGACCCAACAAGAGGGTGTTTTTATATGTCTTGTACGAAGCCCAAGACGGAAGCTAAAGAGGTTTGACTCAACAAGAGAGTCTTGAACAGGTGATTGACTCAACAAGAGAGTCTGGAGGTTGTTTGACTCAATGAAAGAGTCTTTTATACTCAACAAGAGAGTGTTTTTCTATCTCGTACGAAGCCCGAGATGGAGGCTAAAGAGAAGTGACTCAACAAGAGAGTCCGTTTGACAGGTGATTGACTCAACAAGAGAGTCTTTTATACTCAACAAGAGAGTGATTTGTATCTCGTACGAAGCCCGAGATGGAGGCTAAAAGTTGTTGACTCAACAAGAGAGTCTTTTATACTCAACAAGAGAGTGTTTTTCTATCTCGTACGAAGCCCGAGATGGAGGCTAAAAGTTTGACTCAACAAGGGAGTCTTTTATACTCAACAAGAGAGTGATTTATATCTCGTACGAAGCCCGAGATGGAGGCTAAAGTTGTTTGACTCAACAAGAGAGTCTTTTATACTCAACAAGAGAGTGTTTTATATCTCGTACGAAGCCCGAGATGGAGGCTAAAAGTTTGACTCAACAAGGGAGTTTGAAAAGGTTAGCTACACTAGGAAAAATCATTGTACAAAGCCCAAGAGGAGGCTAAGTGTGCTGGTGACTGTCTCAGTTTAGTGACAGGTCCAGTATGTTGGATAAAAGGGAAAACCAGTTCTTATAAATATTAAAGGTAAGGTTGTGCTTTGGGATTGATCAGAGGATCAGGGTTATTTCCTGTTCTTTAAGGAAATGGAAAATCCAAAGGGTACTGAGACTGTCCAAGTCTACTGGTGTTTTAAGAAATCGATTCTCAGATAGTGAATGATCTTTGTATGATGCCCAAGAGAAGGCTGGTATGTTAAGGGATGAAGGTCAACCCATTAATAGGTCTGACACCTGACTCAGAAAGACAGCTCTAGCAAATTAATGACTAGGTTCTATTCCTATACCTGTAGAGGTCTCTGGGTCCTTGTACTAAGCCCAAAAGAAGGCATTAGAGCTTTTAAGAAGCCGAAGGGTCCTTGTACAACACCCAAGAGGAGGCGGGGATGCTTTTAGGAAGCCTGTGGGTCCCCAAACCAAGAGAAGTTCAAGAAAAGCAATTCACCGAGAAGAGATCATTTCATGAAAGTTCGAGGTTTGAAGAAACTCAAGAAATAGCATTCACTAAGAAAAGATCATCTCTGGGGAGTAGAGTTTCTTTGACAATTTCTAAGAGTGACAGTCTGAGAAAGGATTCACTGAGAATGATGCCTTTCACGTTTCCATACTATTTAACCCCAAGAGGAGGGAAGACTGTGTCAGGTAATCCTGTGGGGATCTAGTTTTGTTTGTATTTAAGAGTGACCAACAAGGCTTTACCTAGTGCTAGACGTAGTTGTCGGGGAAAACTCTAAATAACTATACTAGTATTACACAGTTGATATGTGACAAGCATATCAAAGTTTATGAAAGAAGACTTACAGTGAAACAGCCCCACAATACAGTTATATATATGAAAGCGGATAAAGAAAGTGAGTAAACACTTACTCGGTTGTAGAGCTTCCATGCTGTTTGGTTAGTTGTTCAACAAAGAAAGCTTTGATAACAATATTCTAAATCAAAGGAGAAAGTGCTTTGAAAAGATTGTTGGGGCTTACAGCTCAAGGAGGGGCCCAAGGTTTTATCAGTAATTGCACTGTTGAATTTTACAGGGACTTATACAAGTGACTAAGGCCCAAAAAGGTTTTTTGTACAAAGGGATGGATCTTACACTCTCCCAAGAGACCCAAAGGTGTTTAAAGAAAAGGAATGGGGCTTATAACACGAGGGTAGGCCCAAATGATTTGATTTTTGAATTGGCGATCGCGTCGAGGTTTCTTTACCATGCTGGGTCTTATACAATGCATTGAGGCCCAAAAAAAGTTTTGGTTAAAAGGGGTTTGGGTCTTACACTCTATTAGAGGCCCAAAGGTGATTTTAAAAGAAAAGATAGGGCTTACAACTCAAGGAGACGCCCAAGGGTTTTGTTTGAAAAATGACGATCGCGCCGAGATTTCTTTAACGTATTGGGACTTATACAATGCACTGAGGCCCAAAAAAGTTTTTATTTACATGGGATGGGTCTTACACTCTCTCAAGAGGCCCAAAGGTGTTTGAAAAAGATTTGATAAGGGTTGAATTGATCAAAACCCTAATTTGCTTTCAAAATATATTTTAATTGAATAAAAATTCAATTAAAATGATCAAAATTGTTAAACATGTGTGAAAAACAAATTGTGGTATTGGATTAATGTTTGACAAATCATGTTTATACTCACAAAATAATTGGAAATCAATTAAGTTTGGAAAATCAAGGGAGAAAAAATATTTCAAATGTTAAAAGCAAATAAAACATTAATTCTTTGAAAAAATATCAAATATATGAAATAAGTAATATTTTTGGGATTTTTTGGTAAAATAAAATATTTTAACATTTTTGTGAATTATTAAAAAAAAGAATAAACTCAAAATCATTAAAACTCAGAGAGAAATTAATTTTTGAATCAATTAAGTGAAATCACAAAAATTCAAATATTCAAATATTTGAAAAAGGGCGCCAAGAACATCTTGGCCTTGCCCGCGTGCTCTGTTTTGCCCAGATTTGCGTTTTCTCATCAATCTCCCTGAATACTTGATGAAATCACTCCATCCACATATCAATCTACTCGTTTTCACCTCACGATCATGTCTATGGTCTTTAATTTCATTTATTTTAAGCATGGAATAAGAAATCAAAGAGAAACCTCAAGAACCCTAAAATTTGCATGAAGGCTCAGAAATTCCATACACGATTCAAACAAAGCAATTGATTAAGGGGAAACACTCCATGCATGATTATGAACATATGGCCAAATTATTGTGCAGCAAAAAATGCATATATCATAGAGTTAGAATAGCTCATGCTTACCTCTTGCAGCTGGTGATCGTGTTTTGGGTTAGAGGTGTTACAGCTAGGTTCCAATGATGTGGATAGCTTCCCTAGGTGCCAAGTGATGTGCCTGAGTGCTTGGAATGGTTTGAAACAAGTTGGAACTGAAGATGGTATCTCAACTACAACTTGGTTAAAACCTTGAGCAGTTGGCTGGTGATTTTGTGAAATCAGTGTTCCAGATATTGTTTAAGTGTTTGGATCACTTCTATATGATGTTTATGAAGTGTGTGTGTGTGATTGGTTTGGTTGGAATTGCTCTCAAACTCAAAACCCGATAGTGACTTGCTTTGGAAGGCAATTTTAGAGTGAAAGAAGAGATTTTCAGGAAAGCATCAATTTGATGGCTTTGGTGTACTCAAACTGATCACAAATGAGATCTATTTATAGTGGAGCAAGTTTGTTTTGCAAGCAATAGTGAATGGCAACTGCTGCAAAGGTTTGGCCAATGTTGATCAATGGGAATCCAAGTCTCCTCTAGCCATGGACTAGAGGTTAGGGCACAGGCTGCTGGTTCCCTTGGTCTTGGATATGTCTTGACTTAATTCAGTTGGAAATAGCTCAGTCCATGCCACCTTGGTGCATCCATTAAATGCTCTAAAACAAAATTGGAGTCTTGTCCCTCTTTTAGGAACTTCTAGGTTTGGCATGCTACTTTTGGTTCCAAAGACTTGGGAGGCTTATGGATCAGTGTTTGTCCCTCCTTGGTCTCCCCTTGAGGTGTTCAGATGGATAAAGTTGTTTGTCATTTGTACAAATTGATCAAATCGAGCAAAATGCACAAATATGTGTTGCTTTGACATTTTTCAGCAAGGCATATTGCCATTGTCATATCTCATGGCCCAAGTGGAATTTGATGGGGTTCTTGGCCATTTTGGAAAGCTCTCATATGATACAAAAACTGTTTGATCATAATTGGTTTTGATACTTTTTGGATCCAAGTGAAAAATGCCCCTACATTTTGAAAAAAAGTAAGACAGATTCTGACTTAGTGAAAATTTCACTAAGTGTTGGAAAAAAGTGACATTTTCACTTTTTGTGATTTTGATCATTCCATAACTTAAAATCCATGAGGAATTGGAATGAGTTGTGTTTGAAGCTTTTGTAGAGTGCCATGAGAGCTACAAATCCATCTTTGGATGGGAAAAAATGGCCTTGTGGTTTAGGAGTTATGATCCTCCAAAGTTGGTACCCTAGCCACTTTGTTCCATAACTCAGAAAATTTCTAAGTTTTTTATGGTTGCACCTTTTACAAGTTATCCCACTTTTCTTGATCTTTCTTGATGAATGATGATTCCAATCACACATTAACATCATTTTAGGGTTAAAGAACCATAATTGTGAAAAAAACTAAAAAATTCAAAGTTGACTTTTGTGCACAGTTGACTTTTTATCAGATGAATTCCAAATTGTGCGATCCTCTATGAAATCAAGTCCTTGGCCTAAATCAAACTTGATGGATTGATTTCATAGGTGTTATAGGGTGTATTGAATCATGTCCCAAAGTTTGGGAGCATGCCTGGGTCAAAAGTCAAAGATACAGTTGATTTTTTCCCGCGAAATCCTAATTGTGGTTCTGATGAGCTTGAAACTTGTTGATCAAGCTTCTTGGGTCAATCCATTGTTACAAATGGATCAATGTGATGTATTTGAGACCTCAAATCCTCTCTTGAGGTCTTGGCTCATGTTTTATCCCAAAAGTCAACTTAGGGGTGAATTAGGTCAAGAAACCCTAATTCTTGATTTTTGATGAATGCATCCCCTGAGGCTAAATTGACTTGATGGCTGGGTTCATGATGTCCCTTGGAGCATCTTAGGTTATGCTTTGAAGCATTGGCTCATGCCCAGAGGAAAGTTTCCATCTGGAGGCCCTGGTCGACCAAAACCCTAATTTGGTGACACTGGCGATCTTGAGGCTTAATCCACTCAGAATGTTGCAACCTTGTGCTTGATTCTTGCTGTGGGAGTCCTCTTGATCCATTGGGGATGTTTGAGAGGATAGACAATTTGAATATCATGTCATTCCTTGATTGATCCTTTGTCTAAGAGCTCTGAGAGAGCTTGAAACCCTAAATTTGATTGTAGTGAAGGCTCAACAATCTTTGAGGAGATTGATGAGGTATGATGGTACATCCATATTGTGATGATAATTTGCACAATGATGGAAAATCTTAGTGGTCAAAATTTGGGGTATGACACTAAGGTTGAATTTCATCATTACAATGGAAACAATGTCGACTTGGGTACTGTATGTGAAAAGTACTACAAAGTGTGTTGTCTCAACATTATCGATCCTAGTGATTTCGACATAGTTGGGTCAATTCCTGAAGACCAGTAAAATTAGTTAAGATATTTGAATGTTGTTGAAAGAGTGGGAATTGATTTAACACTGACGGTTACTCGAAGACACGTGGAAACTCGTCGGAGGAAATGGCTGAATCGGACTGAAACGTGTTGTGATAGGGTTTGTTGACTGTTCTTAGTTAGTTATTTTAGAGTAGTATATAAAGAGGTTCATGTTCATATTGTAAGGGGTCCACAATTATACTCATATCTATAAACTCAAAGTATCTGTGTATTTGAGAAACAAGTAAAGAAAATGTATCTATGTGTTCCACCATTTATAAATTTCAAGCATTTTTACATTCAAGCCTTTTTTCTGCATTAAGTTACATTTCGACTTTACATCACGTTTCTTGTCATTTTACTTCGTCCTGCATTTCAATTTCAGCCACTTTCATTTCCAAAACCTTGTATTTCAAGTCTTGTTCAAAGTTACATTGTTACTTCCCAAATATTACCCTTAGATTTCGATAGTGAAATGTTGTTTGAAAGTTTACATACACACAAGTATGTTTCAGGATATTTTCGAGTTTAATCCCTTAAGTATTGATAGAAACTTGTTTTGTTTACCAAATTTCCAAGTAAACAGCAGCATAGATGTTCAATGTTGTCACTTCTGTTGGTTTCATGTTTTGCTACAATGTTAACGGTCTTCATTTTGTTACAATAACTCATAACAACACAACACCAACAATAAAAAACCTTTTCCTTTCTTTTTCTTCAAACTTTTTTTATACATGTTAATTTATTTATTTTGTTTTATTATTTCTTTTGGTTTTATTTAATGATTTGCTTTAGCATTAATTTTTTTTTCATTTTAAGTTTTGATGTTTAATTTTTATTTCTATGTAAAGATGTATTACTTTAAATAGATAGTGGCCATGTAATATATAAATAATGTAAATATATACTTGCATTTGATGTTGTTGTTTGGTTTATTATTGCATTGCGTTTTCGAAGTTTAAATCCAATTTAACTTCCAAAAAATTGCTTCGACGCTTAAATTTTGATAACCAGCTTCTTATAAAGTGATTTTGATATGATTCACTTTAAGTTAGCTTAACATAGCGCTAAATTCATTGCTTTTGATTTCGGTTGGTTTTCGGTGCCGTGAGTTACTCTCGGGCCTTCTTACAATTAGTTCGGTTGGTTTCCGGTCACGTGGCTTACTCTTGGACCTTCTTACAATGAGACCTTTTATTTACATATACTTTTTTTAATGGTTTTGTATCTTAATCACCTCTCTTTGGATTGATTTATCTCGATCAACAAAACAATAATCTCGATCAACATCAAGTGACCTTTTTTGATTAAGCGTAATATTGAAACCTTTTTCTTAACAAACGCGTAAAAAAAAGACCGTTGGAGTCTAGCATTCCAGTGGAACCCTCGAATGATCGGTCCCGAGGCACACGTTTTGGGTTACCCGTTCATTCTTTCTTTCGTTCCTAAAACACTTAATAAACTTGGACAAAAAAGGACCGTTGGAATCTAGCATTCCAGTGGAACCCTTGAACAATTGATTTTGAAACACACGTCTTGTTCTTATCGAGCGTTCGTTGTTCATCAAACCATTTTCTTAAATACCTTGAATGAAAAATGATCGTTGGAATTTAGCATTCCGATGGAACCCCGAATGATTGACCTCGAGGCTTATGTCTCGTTCTCATCGAGTGTTCATCATCCACTTTAAAAAAATTTCAAACAAATCAAACTTTTTTTTCTTGCCACCGTGCGAGCTACCAAAACCTTTTTCAAAACGAAAGATATTTCGTTTCGAGACGATGCAAAACAACGCTTTGTCCACAATCGTGTGAGTTGAGATAAGTGATGTTTTCCCGTGAATGTTGATATGTTGAAATTTATTCAATGTGAGGCAAACACCCACTCCTCACCTGTTTTGGGTAGCAAACAATGTTTTCTCGTCGATTGTGACAAAATAGCTTTCGCTATAATCGACCAACAAACAAACATTTTCTACAAAGAACTACGTAAGCCTTGATTCTCTATTGCACCTAGAGATACGTATGAGCGAGATTCAAAGTCTCGTCAGCCACCCTAATTAAAAAATCTTTTTAATTCTTTCACACATTAATAAAAAATCCAGAAAAAAATGCTCTTTTCTCTCTTTTTCTTGCTCAATAAGTAGAAGATCGCAAACTAATAAGATCATCACTCTAACATTCATTTCACAAAACTAACTAAATGGTTCTCGTTGAGTACAACGGATGTGAGGGATGTTAATACATTCTCCTTGCGTAACTGACTCCCGAACTCTGATTTGGTTGCGGCGACCATTATCATTGTCGTTCTTTTTAGGTTTTATCAATATTTCCCATTTTCTTTTTAAAAATAAATAAAGTTCGGTGGCGACTCTGTTAAGTCCATTTCGCGAGCGTGCGATTGCGCTTTGCGAGTATCGTGTTCTCTTTTTTCGAAGTATGACACTCGTGTTTGAGGGACAGTTAACTGAGATTATTTTATTGGGCCTATAAAGAGACAACTCATATTAAAGCGGACAAAAAAGTTACTGGATTATCAGGCGAGCATTCTCCCAGATCGCCCGATTCAGTGTGGACCGCCCCGTTTGAATCTATGCTAATAGTCCATCTGTTTTAGCACACGTGACCTATGAAGTGTTAAGGAGAAACCAAATTTAGATCATGGCATTCAAGGAGGAAACTATCCCTCCAAGATTTTAGAAAGAACTAATCTATGTGCTAAGTATATTAAACATTTTCAATTTACTAAATAAAAAGAAAATAATTAAAATCGATATTTTTTTTACAACATCAAATGTGCCACCCATCAAATTCTTTAAATAATTAGAGGCCCATGTACGTTCGACGTGGATGAATGTTCACAAGATTCGTAGGAGAGAGAGTGTGCGATGTAGTATTGAATTGAGAATACGGGTGACCGAAAACGAAGGTTAATCTTATAGTCATACAAGAATTTAAGAAATGTGAAGTTGCATTAACTAGCATTTAAGTTCAATTAACTCTTGGGTCATGAGTTAGCTGGTTAGACCGAGTTAGCGTCAATGCCTATAGCTGACGTGAAACCCCACCCCATCATGGACATGGTCCCATGTTTAATGTGCTTTGCCTCTTAGGCCAAACAAACGTACTAAGAGCAGCAATCTGAAAAAGATATAAAGTGGACGTATCTATTGGAAAATTAATATAAACCGAATGTAGCGAGACTAGAATCGTGAACGGAATCACTTTTTTTAAAAGTATTTCAAGCACTCTCAAATTTGGCTTAGAGTTGGAACGCAGAAATACCCAGGATAATTCAGCATTTAACGAATTTGCGCAAGACCGACGAAAATTCGATTATGTAGCGAAGAGTGTCTGGAATTTTGTACAAGAGGATTTTTGGTTTGTGATATGATTTTCTGAATTTCCAAATGATGTATTTATAGGTCACGCATGTGTTGTTTCACAAGGTTGCGACCCTTGATGAAACAACACCTTTTAACCAAAAGTTGTCATGTTTCCAATCATTGCCTATGTTCATTCTGCAGCAACCCTTCACGAAATGTTGCTTCTTTTCGAATTCAAAAATTAATATCCACTTGAATATTTCCTTGTCATTTTGGAACACACCCATAATTATTATTATTGTTAATAATTTATAACAATCTCTCACTTGTTCTAATAATGACAAGATCAATTCCAGAAATAAAAGGAAACACTACTACAAAACGCGTAAACAAGGACGACATGCTCACAACGCTTCATCCCTACACCGTTGTGACATATCTAAACTAAGGCGCGGTTGTATTTTATTTGTTTATTGAATAAAATTTATCTGTATATAACAACGGTTGATAAACCAACCGTGGTGATTATCTGTATATAACAACGGTTGATAAATCAACCGTAGTGATACCTTCAAGCTTTCATGTGTTCGAACCTCAGCGCATTCATATATATTATTCCTTTTATGTTAAAGCGCGCCTTTACTTTTTTATTTACTTCTAATTAAAAATTTTAAAAGTTATGACTACGGTTGTTTTTATACACCGTTGTGATATATTTTGTATGTTTTTTTTAATTTTTAATTCTAAAAATAACTCTGGCGCTTTAATATGAAATTTCATTATGTAAATAATATATCATAACGGTGTAAATTCTTGACTGTCGCAGTAGTGTTTCAATAGTCTCCAAACTAGCTAGTCTCATTGTCTCTTCAGTATCCTTATTTCGATTCCATTGAAAATAGAAACCAGACGAAACGTTACACGATTTCAACCCTAAACCCTAACCTTCAATACTGTGAAACAATACACGATTCCACCAAAGCTTGCATCATCAGTATCCATTTGTTGTCATTTTCGTCATCATCGTCACGATAGTGAAGAAAATAGAAGATTACGCACATACCAACACTGTTGTCATCATCGTCACCGTCGTTGTCGTAAGGAAGGAAGACAACAACAACACCAACACCAACATCAGTTACTTCGTCGTCACGTTTAGGGTACGTAAAATATTTTCCCCATGCATCTACAGTAAACTCTTTTGCCATTGTTGTTCATGTTGTTGTTGTTGTTTTTTAACTTAGATGTCGACCTTGTCGAGTTCTTCATCAGAAACCAGCGAAGAAACTCAAACAAATGAAAGGTTAGCCAATGAAACTCAAACAACTGAAAGTCAAACGAAAATATCACAAAGAGGTGTCACAATGATGCCCCAATTCACATCAATCCGCAACTCATCTGGTGCAAAAATTCCGATCGAGTTTGATTCACACTACAGATTAGTGGATTGTCCACATTACGCTACTTTTAAGAGTTATGTTGCGTTCCTTGCACGTAGCAAAGTCAGTATACTGATTGATAATTGGAGAAAAGTGGATGGTAATGTCAAAGACAGCATATGGATAGACGTAAGGTATTTCATACTATAATTTTCATATATTTGATATCACTACCTATAGTTTCTAATTCATACTTATATATTGATTTAATGTAGTTAAATTTTGAGTTTACCGATGACTCAAAATTGAAAAGAAAGTGGATAACTTATGCCGGTGTTCGTTGGAGGGGATTTAAGTCACGGCTCACGGCTGACTACATTACGAAGCCTAAGAGCGGTCTTCAACCTCCATGGATTCGGTATAGTATTTTATCGAAGAAGGTGTGGCACAAGTTTGCGAAGAAACGCCGTTCTGAGGAATTCAAGGTTAGTACTAGTCTTATGTAACCTATAATGTTATGCTAATGAGTTATAGATACTAATCATACACATTTTTCATTATGTTAATAACAGGCTAAAAGCGAAGTAGGAATTCAGAACAAGGCGAAAAACATGTACCCCCATAGATTATCTCGTGGGGGTTACAGGAAACTTGAGAAGAGGATCCTGCAGGAAAAACTACAAGAAGGAGGAGATGGTGACATTCCATCTCCACCTTCAAGACATGAGAAATGGAAGAGGGCTCGATTAAGACCTGATGGAGAGTACACCTCTGAGGCTTCAAGAGTAGTTGCTGAGAAAATTGTAAGTATATGTTTTGTTTAAATGCGTTTGCTTATGTAAATTGCTCATGAGTTGTTATTTAAATGTGTTTGCTTATGTAAGTTGCTCATGTTGTGTAGGATAACTTGATTGTGGCGGCCCGTGAAGGAACATTTGTTCCGGAAGCACGACATGACATATTAGTCGAAGCTATCGGAACAGCTGAGCATGGAGGCCGTGTCCGTGGTGTTGGAGATGGTGTCGGCTTGAGGTCATACTTTGGATCTCAAAGAAGAAGCACCGAAACCGCTGAATTTCTTGCTCAACGACAAAAGATTGATAATGTTGAGAAGTAATTGGCGGAGCAAAGGAGGCTGTTTGAGGAGGAAAGGGAAAAAGGGAGAAAGAAGTGGAAAGGTTACAAGAGATGTATTTGGTATGTGTCGTAAATCGCGCTTATTTTTGTATGATATATATTATATGTTCTAATTGAATATATTGTGCTTATTTTTGTTTTATGTTATAATTGAATGTTATGATGTAGAGATTAAGTGAAAGTCTCGAACAACGAACTAATGAAGATCGTCGTTGCATTGGTGATGATCAAACTCCAAGTAGAAGTGTTGTAAATCAGGCTTCTACAAAAAGGAGTAATTGTACAGCCCCTCCCTCACCTGTAGATAACCGCAATGGGATATTGGACCCTAGTCGAAATGAAATAACAAGTTTATACTTGTCCATTTCAACAACAGACCTTGCGCAAGCTCTCCCGCTAGAACATTGCCCAAAATTGGATTTAGTGTATTACACTCCTGACGATGTGAGGGATTTTCTCGCAGGATATAAGTGGCTTGACATATCTATTTTGCAAGTTTGGTGCACGTAAGTATATAGTCGAATATACATGTCATTATAGAACATTGTAATTTTTTGTATTTTCTCCCTTAATTTATTCATTTTCTTTGACCATTTAGGTACATTCACCGTGTTTGTATAGAATTGAATAAATCAAGTACCTATGGAATCTTGGACCCAAGTGTCGTACCCCAAATTTTGACCACCCGTCTATTCTTTTTTTGCTTTTTGTATTGAGGGGTTTATTTATTTTAATAGCAGGGGTAGAATAAATTATGATGGCGTTATGAGTTAAATAGGGTTAGATTACTGTTATTTTTATATACAGGGATTAATTAGGGTCATATTAATTTTTAATCGAATTATACTAGGGTCATAGTGGGGTTATTAGAGGATTAATGTTAATATTAATATTATTATTAATATTAATATTATCATTGAATTATTGTTAAAATACCTGTTAATGTTGTTTTATTTTGAATAAATAAAATGGTACAATTGGTAGCAAGTGGAGTATAGGGAGTTACAAGACGGAGAGGTTGTGAGTTCGAATCCCACCTTTTTCATTTTTAATGTTGTATTTGTTTTATCTTTACTACTAACTTTTTATTTTTATTTTTATTTTTAATAAAAAATCACAAAAATATCATTTTTTAATATTTATTTTTTTAATTTTCGTATTTATATTTAATGCAATTTTAAAAATATGATTTTTTTCATTAAAATCAATATTTTATGGAAAAAATATCAAAAATCATAAAAATAAAAATAAAAATCAATCAAATATTTTTTTCTCATTATCATTATTAGGATATTTATTTTATTTAAAATATTAATTTTTTTATTTAAATTCACCAAGCCATGAATCCATCCAGATTCATTTGCTTGAGCTCCAAGAAATAGAGGAAAATCAGGTCAGATTAAAACCTTCCTAAACTGAAAAATTTTATTCAATGTCTGACCTAATTTTTCATCTATAAATAGACTCTATTTTCCACATTTTAACTCACCCACAAATTCACAATAATCAGTATAAAAAAGGTTGTTGTTCTTCACATTGAAGAACAACAACACTAAAAGGGGGAATTGAGAAATCATACGATAAAAGTTGTTGTTCCTCAGATATCGAAGAACAACAATAATAAAACCCTAAACCCTCAACAATAAAACCCTCAACAACAAAACCCTAAACCCTCAACAATAAAACCCTCAACAACAAAACCCTAAACCTTCTACAACCCTAAACCTTCAACCTCCCTCCGAGTCAAAAGGGAAAAGGAAAGGAAAAGAGGCAAAGAAGGGGAAAAGGCAAAGAAGGGAAAAAGGAAAAGAAGGGAAAAAGACACAAAGGGAAAAGAAGGGGAAAGGGCACAAAGGGAAGGGAAAATGGAGTGGGAAGCAGCTTAAATGGGTCACGACATTTCAGGTTGGTATCTCTAAACCGTTGATTATCTAATTTACTTAAGTTTCTTATAATTTTGGATTTATAATAATTATTTATTTTTTTAAATGTGGGTTTATTTATGTTTGTTATAAATTTATTTTTAATAATTTTGGGTTTTAAAATTGGTTTGTTTGTTTGGAAATTATTATTATAATTTACTTTAAAAAGATAATTGGAATCAAATCATTTTTCTTAGGAATTTTTAATTTGGCATAAAAATGCTAAGGGATGTTTAAGGGATTAAAAATCATTTTAGTTTTTTTTAACAATTAAATTAATTACTTAATTTAAGTTGTTAAAATAGGTTTTAATTTTTTATTTTTTTTAACAATTAAATTAATTACTTAATTTAAATTGTTAAAATAGGTTTTAATTTTTTAGTTTTTTTTAACAATTAAATTAATTACTTAATTTAAATTGTTAAAATAGGTTTTAATTTTTTAGTTTTTTTAACAATTAAATTAATTACTTAATTTAAATTGTTAAAATAGGTTTTAATTTTTAGTTTCTTTTTAACAATTAAATTAATTACTTAATTTAATTTGTTAATTAATTTTCACTTAGAGTTTTGTTTTTTTAATAAGTAAGGTTTAGGAAATAGGATTTTAATATTAAAATAAATAATTACTTTCTTTTATATTTTTTATGAAGGGTTTATATACTTAGGTTAATTTTTTATAAAATCTATACTTAGGATTTATTTCAAGGAATTTACTTTTTATAAAATATAGGGTTGGGATAAAAATAAATTGAATTTTTATTTAACTTTACTTTTGGGATATAAATATTTTTTTTAGGGATTATTTGGAATTTAGATATTATTCTTTTATTTGGATTAATCTGGATATAAATTTTGTTTTTTTATCATAATGACATGTTTAACTTTTTATTTCTTTTTTCTGTGAAAATTAGAAATTTGCTTTCTAAAGGATATTTAAGGAATTTTTCTTTAAGGGATTTTAACTTGGGATAAAGCTCTTGGTCCGAGAGCCTAAATAAAGGATGGGATAAGGGATAGAACTCTTGATATCCAAGAGTATAAATAAAAGGATTAAGGGATAAAGCTCTTGGTCCGAGAGCCTAAATAAAGGATGGGATAAGGGATAGAACTCTTGATATCCGAGAGTATAAATAAAAGGATTAAGGGATAAAGCTCTTGGCCCGAGAGCCTAAATAAGGGATAGGGGATAAGGATTTAAGGATAGCACTCTTGATATCCGAGAGTATAAATAAAAGGATTAAGGGATAAAACTCTTCCTCCGAGAGTCTAAATAATGGATAGGGATTTAAGGGATAGAACTCTTCATCTAGGAGTATAAACACTAGATTTGAGGGATAGAACTCTTTATCCAAGAGTATAAATAGTGGATTGGGGTTTAGGGTTAGGTTTTGGGATTTAGGAATAGGATTAGGGGGTAGGAATAAGGGAGGTGAACTACGGTTACTCTGATCCTTCAAATTGAAGGTACGTAGGCATAGGGTTGTAAACCTTAGCGAGTATAATTAATAAAAAACTTAGGTTTTCCTGTAACTTAGACAAACAAGTATACCCTAAATTCAAAGGTGGATCTCATTGAGTACAATGGAGGTGAGGGGTGCCTAACACCTTCCCCTCACTTAACCGACTCCCGAACCGTAGGAATCTCTGCCCTTGGGATTAAGGATTTTTAGGTTTATCATTATTTCCCTTAAAAAATATGGTGGCGACTCGAAATTTTTTTGCCGGCCGCGACAGCTGGCGACTCTGCTGGGGACTCCTTCCTAGAGAGAGTCCTTCCTAGCCTTAGGATTTACGGATTTGTTTGTCTTGGATGTTTTTCTTTTGTTTTTATTTTATTGTTATGTTTTTTTTTTATTTATTTCATATTTTTTATTTATTTAACCCTTTGTTTGTTTTTTATTTCATCATTATACAAGGGATTGGGGCCAACAAAAAAAAAGGAGTGAAGCTAAAACCCAAAGCTTGGAGGATAACCCTAGAACATAAAGTGGAACGGAAATGTTTTTGGGGGGATGCGACATCCCTAACAATGCATTGATGCCATACTCAGAGTAGATCCTTCCAAAGTCGTCCTCACGAAAGGGCTAGCCCCTAACGTAGTGGAATGATTTGGATGTGGTCCGTGACTCTGAGAACCTTTAACCTACCCCACACCAATATATGGAGACCCTATGTGTTCAACCCTCAAGGGCTGTTACTAGGCTCCTACCCCAAATGAGACTTATCCCGAAGGATTACCGTAGGAAGGCTTGCTCCTTCTCATGGTAAAACAAGGGTATAGTCTGAACATGTTTGGGTCGTTATGCTGTCCAATTTTTTATATCCTACATGTGAGGGGATTGGGTAGATAAGATTTAGATCTAAACCTATTATAGGGAGCATACCTAGTTAGGGTCATGCTTGCATTTTCACCTTACCCTAACCAAGTAAAAAACAAAAAAGAACAAAGTGTCCATGTCATCATGCATTTAAAAACTTTTTTTTACATATATGCATTTTTGTGGGGAATTTCAAGATGTGTTGTAGGAATATGGGAAAGATTGATTCAAATAAAAGGGCTACCCTACGCATCAGAATGCTAAGTGCTGATTTACAAAGTATCAAAGGCCTTTAAGACTTAATGCCAAATCTGCCCAAGGGATGGTTATACACAAGCATGGAAGGTTCCTCGATCTCTTGGGGACTCCTAGAAAGGTAGAGGCCATAACTAATCTTACACAATCCTCCTCTACGTGACTTCCCCTTCAAGGATCTTCAACTGGCTCTTACGCTATACTTGGATTTACAAGGAGAAAAAAACTTGCAAGAGGCATGAAAAAAAAAAGAAAAGGGTCAAGCCTAAGGACTTAGCTGTACCTGTGGAAGATCTAAGAGGATAGGAAAATGCAAGGGCTCAAGAAAGGGTACTTGGAGGAGTTCAAAGCTCATTTGAAGAAGGCATTGGGGGCATCTATATAGTTTACGCCTTCTTAAGTTCAGGAGTTTCCATTTTGGGATTATTGTTTTGGATTATTTTCCTAATTTTATATTCATCTCTAACTACAATGGATTTTGGAATTCCCCCCAAATAAATTTTTAAATTTATTTTTGCATACCCCATGCATTTTCATGCATTTGCATACATACACATACATTTGCATATCCTTTCCGCTTTCGCCCTTGAGCTAAGAGGTTTCCCGATACTCATGAACGAACTTAAAGGATACCTCAAGAAGCTACGGAGGAATTCAAGAGGGGCAAGTACCATTGAGGAAAGAAGATAACCCTTCACCAGGTCTACCAGAGGAGTGCTTAGAGCCTCAAATGTAATAACCTTGGATGATGCCCATACAACAAAGGAAGTTTGGAAGGGAACTAGATCCTACACCAATATCTCAAGACTGGTGGATCAACAAGGGAGCTCACTTCTAGGATCAGTAGGCCTTTATCATTTCTAGTTGTAATTTCTTTTTGCTAAGTGTTGTTTATATTAAAGGTTGTACCTTTTGGGATATAATTTTAATGAAATAAACATGCATGTTTTTGGAATTCATCCATTCGTTTTCACTCTTTCTTATATAAAAAAAGGAATCAACGCTTTTCCATTTCACCTCACCTTTTCAACAAACCTAGGAGGAGAAGGATGTAAATAAACAAACGAATATTGCTGATGTATGATTTAATGCTATGACCTAGCTGACGATGTAAGGCATTGTTTCACTTCACAAACACTGGAGGAATAAGGAGTTAATCCGTAGTCAACCCCCTCAAGCCAGAAGTTGGTGTTCTTTTTATTTAAAAAAAAAACCTTAATATTAACCAGGGGCAGGGTAGATTTCAATTTACTCAACGATGCATTCTGATCTTAAGAGAATCAGTCAATCCAAACAAAGGGTTTAAAGCACATCTTCTTCCTCACACCATCCAACATTGAGGAAGCAAAAGGGATAATAGCTCATAATATCTAATATGGCAGTCACACCCTTTCTAAGTCAAAAGCAAATCACTCAAGAATTGTTCCAAAAAAAGGGGGAAAAGCCCGCTAAGTCAAGAGGAAAAGGAAAAAACTGAAAAATAGTGGACTTTGACTTAGGCAAAAATTAGGGTATCCCGATGGACCACAAACTCAAAAGAATTGGTCCATGCAAAAATAAGGGATTAAAAGCAAAGAAAAAGGAAAATATGGAACAATCTTATAAACAGGAGTGAGTGACTGCACCAAAAAAAAATCTCATCGAGTGCTTAAACCAGTATACCTTTTAATCACCGTGACTGAAAAGGTTCTCTTGTAGGATGAACGCATCTGTTGGATTAATTGGATTTAGGAATGGAGAACATCAAGGAGAATGGGGTGGTTTAAATTTCAAATTTTGAGCCTTGTATCTTTGTTTTTTAAAACCGTGAACCAGGACACGTTACAACATATAAAAGTCCTAATTGAAGCTAGGGGAACTATAAAAGCATACTCGGCAAAGTCGTTGTTAAACTGACTCCGAATCCGAATGTTTGTTAAAACATCATTTTTCAATCTTCGTTTGTGCCAACCTCATGGCCAAATATCATCTGTATACGCCATATCCATTTCTAACAATTCTCGATTTCAAAACTTGCATGAGCATTGAGTTGGAATTACTTTTCAAAGGGAATAACTTTACTCGCAAATCAATACTTGGCATCAGGGAAATATCAATAATGGTCTAATCAGGGGCATATCCTTTCAAAGAATTTCTGACTAGGGGCAAGTCACCTAAGGATCCTCCCAATCAAGGGGCAAATCCTGATGGTCATAAGAGCATATTATCTGGAGATCCTACTAACTAGGAGCAAATCATCCCAAGACTTGACACACTGATGCTGAGTCGCCTCCACGACTCTAATGATAAGGGGTGGACTTTTCAAGAGGTTCACGCTGGGGCACACCAACTCAAGGGTGCATTGAGGCCAATCACTCTAGGAGTCATCTAATCAGGGGTGAAGACATGATAATGGGGCAGTTCATATTAAGGTCATATCATAGCATGGCAGAATCCAAGTTCCTTTTCAAGCCACTCCTCCATACCCAATTAATTAAGGGGCATACCTTTTGAAGATTCAAAATCTGGGGCATATTTTCCAAGGTTGAAATACTGGGGCAGTTCATCTCAAGGTCGTATCAAGGCATGGTGGGATCTGAGGTCCTTTTCAGGCGTAATCCTGTGAAACTCAAACAATCAAGGGCAAACCCTCTTCATACTTCCAAGAGGCACATGCAAGCTCTGTCCTACATCAACAATCGCCAGGGTTCAAAAAGAGTATCGGGATATCAGGCTAGCTCAACACACCCTACCATATCAGTTAACAAATATCATGGGGACACTCAGCACTGGGGCACTTACGGAAACATTCAAATCATTGTCATGCATTAATCATGTCGCTACGCTCTAGCATCTAATCATGCATATATAACATAACACCACATACATGCATGAACATACATACATGCACTCATGCATACATACATAAGGTTCATAACTACTCTTAGGGGTTTAATCCCCAACTTGGCAACATGGCTTTCATAAGGTATCGTGTTTCTTCAATTATCTAAGGGTTTTTATCTAGGGTTCCATTAAGGGTTTTGTCGAGGGTTTCATTAGGATTTTTCATTAGTTTTTATCATAAGGATTATATCCAGGGTTTCATTTAAAGGACTTCATTTAAAGGTTTCCTCTAAGGGTTTTATCAAGGGTTTATCAAGGTTTTTTTCCTCATGGGATTTTATCAAAGAATTTTTAATTTTTTTTCCAAGGGATTTATCAGGGGTTCTACAAAAATTCCTATCCAGGGATTTTTTATCATCAAGGGATTTCATCAAGGGATTTATCAGGGGTTCTACAAAAATTCCTATCCAGGGATTTTCTCATCATCAAGGGATTTATCAAGGGTTCTACAAAAATTCCTATCCATGGATTTTTCATCATCTAGGGATTTCATCAAGGGGTTCTATCAAAGGGTTTACATCGAACATTCTACACATGGATTTACCAAAAGGGGTCTACCAGATTTTTAGGGGTTCTACCAGAATGTTAATAAAGGGTTCACCAATGTCTTATCATGGGGTTTCACCAGGGTTTTGCCAAATGGTTTCACTGGGGATTTATCAAGGAGGTTTGCATAAGGGATTTTATTAAGGGTTGTCAATAAATTTTAAGAGATTTCATCAAAAGGAGTTATCAAGGGGTTCCACTAAAAAAATTTCAAAGGGGTTCAATCGGGTATTTCGTCAAGGGTTTATTACTTGGGATCTTAGGATGATCAGCGTAGTACCTACCGGACTCTGTGGTCAAAGTTAGGGTCCTTCTTATATTTAATCGTCTCTGCAACAAAAGAGGAAGACTCATCAACATCCTCTTTCTGATTCGAAGACGATTAAATAGGGGTATCTGTCGTACCCCAAATTTTGACCACCCGTCTATTCTTTTTTTGCTTTTTGTATTGAGGGGTTTATTTATTTTAATAGCAGGGGTAGAATAAATTATGATGGCGTTATGAGTTAAATAGGGTTAGATTACTGTTATTTTTATATATAGGGATTAATTAGGGTCATATTAATTTTTAATCGAATTATACTAGGGTCATAGTGGGGTTATTAGAGGATTAATGTTAATATTAATATTATTATTAATATTAATATTATCATTGAGTTATTGTTAAAATACCCGCTAATGTTGTTTTATTTTGAATAAATAAAATGGTACAGTTGGTAGCAAGGGGAGTATAGGGAGTTACAAGACGGAGAGGTTGTGAGTTCGAATCCCACCTTTTTCATTTTTAATGTTGTATTTGTTTTATCTTTACTACTAACTTTTTATTTTTATTTTTATTTTTAATAAAAAATCACAAAAATATCATTTTTTAATATTTATTTTTTTAATTTTCGTATTTGTATTTAATGCAATTTTAAAAATATGATTTTTTCATTAAAATCAATATTTTATGGAAAAAATATCAAAAATCATAAAAATAAAAATAAAAATCAATCAAATATTTTTTTCTCATTATCATTATTAGGATATTTCTTTTATTTAAAATATTAATTTTTTATTTAAATTCACCAAGCCATGAATCCATCCAGATTCATTTGCTTGGGCTCCAAGAAATAGAGGAAAATCAGGTCAGATTAAAACCTTCCTAAACTGAAAAATTTTATTCAATGTCTGACCTAATTTTTCATCTATAAATAGACTCTATTTTCCACATTTTAACTCACCCACAAATTCACAATAATCAGTATAAAAAAGGTTGTTGTTCTTCACATTGAAGAACAACAACACTAAAAGGGGGGAATTGAGAAACCATACGATAAAAGTTGTTGTTCCTCACATATCGAAGAACAACAACAATAAAACCCTAAACCCTCAACAATAAAACCCTCAACAACAAAACCCTAAACCCTCAACAATAAAACCCTAAACCTTCAACATCCCTCCGAGTCAAAAGGGAAAAGGAAAGGAAAAGAGATCTCAGGGAAAAGGAAAGGAAAAGAGATCTCACACAAGGATACAAGGAAATCACCACCAAGAGAAAAAGGAAAAGAAGGGGAAAAGGCAAAGAAGGAAAAGAAGGGAAAAAGACACAAAGGGAAAAGAAGGGGAAAGGGCACAAAGGGAAGGGAAAAGGGAGTGGGAAGCAGCTTAAATGGGTCACGGCATTTCAGGTTGGTATCTCTAAATCGTTGATTATCTAATTTACTTAAGTTTCTTATAATTTTGGATTTATAATAATTATTTATTTTTTTAAATGTGGGTTTATTTATGTTTGTTATAAATTTATTTTTAATAATTTTGGGTTTTAAAATTGGTTTGTTTATTTGGAAATTATTATTATAATTTATTTTAAAAAGATAATTGGAATCAAATCATTTTTCTTAGGAATTTTTAATTTGGAATAAAAATGCTAAGGGATGTTTAAGGGATTAAAAATCATTTTAGTTTTTTTTAACAATTAAATTAATTACTTAATTTAAGTTGTTAAAATAGGTTTTAATTTTTTAGTTTTTTTTTAACAATTAAATTAATTACTTAATTTAAATTGTTAAAATAGGTTTTAATTTTTTAGTTTTTTTAACAATTAAATTAATTACTTAATTTAAATTGTTAAAATAGGTTTTAATTTTTAGTTTCTTTTTAACAATTAAATTAATTACTTAATTTAATTTGTTAATTAATTTTCACTTAGATTTTTGTTTTTTTAATAAGTAAGGTTTAGGAAATAGGATTTTAAGGATTTTAATATTAAAATAAATAATTACTTTCTTTTATATTTTTTATGAAGGGTTTATATACTTAGGTTAATTTTTTATAAAATCTATACTTAGGATTTATTTCAAGGAATTTACTTTTTATAAAATATAGGGTTGGGATAAAAATAAATTGAATTTTTATTTAACTTTACTTTTGGGATATAAATATTTTTTTTAGGGATTATTTGGAATTTAGATATTATTCTTTTATTTGGATTAATCTGGATATAAATTTTGTTTTTTTAATCATAATGACATGTTTAACTTTTTATTTCTTTTTTCTGTGAAAATTAGAAATTTGCTTTCTAAAGGATATTTAAGGAATTTTTCTTTAAGGGATTTTAACTTGGGATAAAGCTCTTGGTCCGAGAGTCTAAATAAAGGATGAGATAAGGGATAGAACTCTTGATATCCAAGAGTATAAATAAAAGGATTAAGGGATAAAGCTCTTGGTCCGAGAGCCTAAATAAAGGATGGGATAAGGGATAGAACTCTTGATATCCGAGAGTATAAATAAAAGGAGTAAGGGATAAAGCTCTTGGTCCGAGAGCCTAAATAAGGGATAGGGGATAAGGATTTAGGGATAGCACTCTTGATATCCGAGAGTATAAATAAAAGGATTAAGGGATAAAACTCTTCCTCCGAGAGTCTAAATAATGGATAGGGATTTAAGGGATTTAAGGGATAGAACTCTTCATCTAGGAGTATAAACACTAGATTTGAGGGATAGAACTCTTTATCCAAGAGTATAAATAGTGGATTGGGGTTTAGGGTTAGGTTTTGGGATTTAGGAATAGGATTAGGGGTAGGAATAAGGGAGGTGAACTACGGTTACTCTGATCTTTCAAATTGAAGGTACGTAGGCATAGGGTTGTAAACCCTAGCGAGTATTATTAATAAAAAACTTAGGTTTTCCTGTAACTTAGACAAACAAGTATACCCTAAATTCAAAGGTGGATCCCATTGAGTACAATGGAGGTGAGGGGTGCCTAACACCTTCCCCTCACTTAACCGACTCCCGAACCGTAGGAATCTCTGCCCTTGGGATTAAGGATTTTTAGGTTTATCATTATTTCCCTTAAAAAATATGGTGGCGACTCGAAAATTTTTTGCCGGCCGCGACACCAAGTTTTATTGCTTGGGCGTATAATGAAAAAAATATCAGAGAAAACTACTTGAAAAGCCGGCTAAATGACGGAGGAAAAGAATGTTACCGTGCACCATTCCTATGTAGGTTAGTATTGTTGTAATTTATTTCTATATTCTATATTTAGTTTTGTTTCAGTAACAACTAATAATATATATATATTCTCGTGTTCATTCAGTGGTCATTGGCAATTGATCGTAATATCGTTTAGGACAAATACGGTGACATTACTGTGTTCCTTGCACGATCCACTCCACAAACCAATGAAAGATCTTGTATTAACGTAAGTGTCTTTGTTTAATATCATTTTCTTTGGCATTAATTGTAATTAGTTTATCATGTAATATGTTTAATTCAATTTTCAATGTGCAGTATTGTGGAGCAAGTTAATATATTGAGGAATGTTAGAAAAAAGCCCACATACCTTGCTCCTAAAGTAAGTGGCCCGATTACCTGTTTATTTCATTTACATTCATGCATGTGTGGTTGTATTCGTGTTTTTATATTCATGTAATTTGTAGACGAGGAAACAACGCGGGAGTTACGAGTGTGGGTATTTTATCATGAAACATATGTTAAACATCGTCCTTGTCGGCACTGTTGATTCATGGGATACGGTAATATATGCCATAAAATGTTTACATATATTAATATATAAGTTGACTATTGAATTATTATCATGCATGATATATCTTCAATTTTTTGCTCTTATGTAGATGTTTAACGACGAAACCCCATTCCCCCTTGAGGACTTTGTGGATCTTCGTAAACGTTGGGCGTATATCCACAATGAGCTTAAGGGTTCTGCTACTACTGTATGATATACCAGCAACATTTTTTGATGCACATATTTTTTGCTTTTGATGCACATAATGTGAACAATAGTTTTGGCTTTTGATGCACATAATGAAATCAATAATATTGGCTTTTGATTTAAACAATGTTAGCAGTTTAATTCTCTAATTCATTTAGCTTTTGATGTAAATTTCTTTTGATGTAAATTCTCTGATTCATTTATAAGGATAAAATATAGGAAGAATTGTGTTTGATGCATATATTGTGTTTGCATGTAAACAGAAGTTGTTTTGACAGGATAAATTATGGGAATAATTTGATACGCAGATAAATTTTATATTTAAAACAGTCTGTTTTTGGCAGCAGTTATAAACTTATCTGTAGTTGTATGTCAAACGCTAATATAAATAAAAAATGTTGTTGCTGAGAATCGAACCAGATCACAGTTTAGTATATCACAACAGTTGACTAAACTAACCGTCGTGAAATGGTGCGCGCAAACTGGAATACAACAACGGTTCCCGGACCTTCATTGTACGTACCTCATATACAACAACACTCTACATAACAACGCCTTCGCCCCCGTCATTATATGTCATTTCCAACCGTTGTTAAATGAGTTTTTCGTAGTAGTGAAACAAAATAATGTTAATACAGTTAAGTATCTTTCGATTTGAACTTAACCTTAGTAAAGATAACGCAAAGCCTAATCGGAACGTTAGGTAGCTATACTTTGAACTGTTATCCCATGTGATTAGACCGGCATTACGATACACACACTCTTTAATGGTTCTTCGCCTACATCTCTCACCTAGCACTATTTATGGCCATGTACTTTTCCTGTTTCATGAATTTTTTCATGAGAGAAACTCCAACTCTCACTTTGAGACGGCACCATCTCGAAATTCACATAGGTGAAGTTCATATTGTATCCTTTCCCATGAGACACATACCCTCGGTATTGAACTTCATTAAGAGTAAATAAAACTCAACCCTCATTTAAAGGTCAACATTATTACGAAATGTATGACAAACATCCAATTCAACGACTTGTTGTTACCCATTGAATCTTGAGGTTAATGTTCTACTAACGTAAGATTGGGTTGCCGCCATTGTCGGAACTCTTACTCAAGGAGTTTCAACCTCATGCCTCTCGAGGTTGTTTTTACTAAGTCTCTGGCCAGTAGCTTAGTAAATGGATCAAGAAAATTATAGCTCGATCGTATATATGTGAATGATTACATCTTTAATCAATTTCCTCACGAAAGAATGTCTAAGTCCTACTTGCCTAGACTTTCTATTATACACTTTTTGTATGCTTTAGTTAAAGTGGTTTGACTACCGCAATGTATCAACACCTTTGAAACATTGTCTTTAGTCAATGGAACTTCCAAAAGAAGGTCCCTCAACTATTCAACTTCTTCACAAGCAAAGGCAAGAGTCTCGAACTCCTATTATATGGTCGAGAGAGTGATCCACATTTTTTTCGTGCTCTTCCAAGAAATTCCACCCTCTGCTAGTGTAAATATCCACCCAAATGCATATTTTTAATATTCAATACTCGATATCCAACTCATATCGGTATATCCTTCTTATATGGCAGGAAATATACCATAATGGAGACCAAGACTTTTGGTTTTCATAAGATATCCGAAATTTTCTAATAATGGCCTTCTAGTGCTCACCATTTGGATTATTAGTAAAATTTACTCATCTTACTAATTGCAAATGCCATGTTGGGTCTAGTACATTGCATGCAGTTGCATTTTCCAATTGAGCCACAACTCATCCATCATCCTTTTGAAGTTTGACATTAGGAGTAGTCACTTCCTTAAAGCGTAAGTGTTTGAACTTATTAAGCACTTTCTCAACATAGTGTGTTTGACTAAGTTCATAACCCCCACTATTTTGCTTTACTTTGATCCCCAAAAGTGTGTCAACTCAACCAAGATCATTCAACTTGAATATGGAAGGTAGAAACCTCCTTGTTTCTAAAATTCCATTCATCTCGTTGCTAATGATCAATCATATAATCAACATGGAGACAAATGAATATCACAATATTCTCACATAACTTTGTCTACAAACACTTGTAACAAGAATCAGATAAAGAATGTTTTTAGATAATCATGCATGATGATGCAAGAAGGTTTTAGATGAAGTGAGAGATGAAATTATGAGCAATTTAAAGTAGTATAATATAAATTGCAATGAGCACCTTAATTATGTCGACTTCTCTCAAATCTTGATCTCTTGAATTTATATGCTAAACCTTCTTGATCAACTTCATCATTGATGTGTATGACCCTTTTGAACATTTTCTTCTTTGATAATATTTGTCTTCATCAAAATAGAACTAGATATAAGATGTATTCCTCGCATTCTCCCCCTTTTGATGATGACAAAATCTTTGAATTTTTGTTTTGATAAGATTGAAAAGTCTTTCCCTAAGTTGTGTGTCTCCCTTTTAATTGGTGAATCTTGCAATGACAAAGTCAAACTTTTGATGTCATTATTTCGGTGCTTGTTTTAATCCATACAATGATTTGACAAATTTGCACGCCTTTTGTTCATTACCAAGAGGCACATAACCTTCTGGTTTCTCCTTGTAAATCTCCTCATCGAGATCTCCATTTAGAAATGTTGTTTATTCATTTGATGAACTATATGGTCATACAAAGAAACTAATGCAAACAATACTATAATTGTCGCAGTCCTTGTTACTAATGCATATGTGTCGAAATAATCAACACCTTCTTTTTGTCTAAAACCCTTGGTCATTAATCTATAGTTGTATGTGTTTAATATACCATCTCACTATGATACTTCCTTCTAAACAACCATTTTCATCTAATTGGTCTTAATTCTTTAGGTAGATTGACAAATTTCCAAGTTTGGTATGACATTGTTGAATCTATTTGTCTTGGATAACATCCTTCCAAAAAGAGGAGTCCTTTGAAGCTAATACTTCCTTATAAGTCATAGGATCGTCTTCCACTTGAAGAATAATAGGAATCTTATGAACAAAATTATCATTATTTCCTTCTACTAGATATAAGAAATAAGTCGAGAATTGATTTTGCTCGATCCTAGATCCTTAGTCTTTCAGACTTTTTTACTTATCCCAAGTTCAGGTTGTTTTTTCAATAGCCTATGAAGGATCTTCCTCATGAGATTCTACATTAGTGACGAACATTCAGTTTGTGTTTTAACAATATGTGAAGAACCTTCCTCACGAAGTTCTTCATTTGTGAGAATCTCTAATTTCTTATCCTTCGTGATAAGGTTCACAAAGAATTTCACATCTCGAAATTCAATAGTTATATTAGATTTCAAATTCAGAGGTCTATATAAGTAATATAATAATAAATATCATCAAACACAAATAATTTACATAGCATTCGAATCAAAGTTCAATTAAATTTTAAAATTATAAACTTTTATGAATTTGACCACTTTAGTGATTGACAAATTTTTAATATAATTGTTTTAAAATAATGAATTACATTTATAAAGAAAATATAAAAGAAATAATTATGCATTAATTGAAGCAGCATGTCTGCACTGTAACACAAACTTTCAACATATATGAATATACAGGTAACACAAATTACATATGTTTATATATTAAAGTTTTTTTTTCCAATTATAATATGAAAAATAAATAAATAGATCAATAGACTATTTGACATTTATTGCTAATATATATGACTTCTTAAAGTTGCATAATGAAGATGGTTGCAAAATAAATGAACAGATACTATATGAATCAATACTAGAGACAATTATAATATCTATGTAGTATACAAATCTCATACGGTGTTAATGCATCTTTTTATTAGAAATAATAATTTATATTCACAAACTTAGTCATTAAGTTTATTAGAGGGTATTTTAGTATTTTGTTTATTACCTTTGTAGCCCTAATTTTTAGCTTATAAATAGACTAGTGGTAGATGTCATTGTCAGAGACTTTATCCTTTTGTAGCCGTCATTCTCTTTATAATATATTCTTCTCTTTTCATCCATTAATTCACCTTGTACACCAACAATTGGTATCTAGAGCTCGGTTCAGATTCACGGGGAAATACGGGAAACACGAGTGAAACGGTGAGGCGTTGTGTGATTGATTTCTGTTCTTGAATTCGTGTTGAATTTGGAACGAAATCGTAACAGAATCACATTTTATGATTCTGAGGGATTGGGAAACACTGTGTTTGGTAAGATCTGAGTGACTGTACAAGGTTGAAGATGAACGGAAACGACGGTATGAACACCAAGCTTCCAGTATTTGATGGAAAAAATTGGACTCGTTGGATGATTAAGATGCGTGTACTGTTCGGTGCTCAAGATGCGCTGGATCTTGTCACTGAAGGTTACGTTCCAGTAGCAGGAGATGCAACGGAGGAACAAAAGAACGCGCAGAAGGATACAAGGAAGAAAGATCAGAAAGCATTGTTTTACATCCATCAGTGTGTGGATGCAAATGTGTTTGAGAAAATCGCTGATTCAACGACGGCAAAGGCTGCGTGGGACACACTGATCAGATGTTACGGTGGTGACGCATCAGTGAAGAAGGTGAAGCTTCAGTCTCTACGTAAGCAGTATGAGAATCTCAACATGAAGAACAATGAGAAAGTTTCTGAGTACATCTCCAGAATGATTCTAATCACTAATGAGATGAAAGCTTGTGGAGAAACTCTTTCTGAACAAGTAATCATTGAGAAGGTATTGAGATCCCTTACCCCTCAATTTGATTACATTGTAGTAGCAATAGAACATTCTAAAGATCTGAGCACCATGAGAATTGAAGAGCTGCAAAGCAGTCTAGAAGCGCAAGAGTTGCGTCTGACTGAGAGAACTTCTGAAAGGGAAGTAGAGCAGCAGGCTCTGAAAGCAGTTTCTGGTAAGAAGCACCAAAAGAAGACTTGGTCAGAAGCCAGAAGAAGACCTGATGGTGTTCAGAAGTCAGAAACCTCAATCTCTGATAGGCAGAAGAATGCTCAGAAGGGAAAAGAGAGGTATGAAAAAAAGAAGATTCAGTGCTACTGTTGTAAGAAATTTGGCCATTTTGCTGCTGATTGTTGGTCAAACAAGGAAAGAAAGTTAGAAGAAGCAAATGTAGCCAGAAGTTCTGATGATGACGAATCTGTGATACTGATGGCTTCTGAATCTGATGATATGGATCTGACAGACTGGTGGTATATGGACACTGGCTGCTCAAATCATCTTACTGGAAATAAGAAATGGCTGGTTGACTTTGACTCTGGTAAGAGGACAAAGATCAGATGTGCTGATGATAAATACCTCAACGCTGAAGGTATGGGAAATGTCAGAATCATTCTGAACAATGGGAAAACAACATTAATTCAGAAAGTGTGGTATGTACCTGGCATGAAAAGCAATTTGATGAGTGTGGGACAACTAATTGAGAAAGGTTTTTCAGTTACCATGAAGGACAATCTTCTGAAGCTGTACGATTGTAATCAGAAGCTGATTATGGAATCAAAACAGGGAAGAAATAGAACATTCAAGGTGAATGTCAGAACTGCAGACTCAGAATGCCTTAGTGCAACAAGTGTTGAGAAGGAAAGTGAGTTGTGGCACAGAAGATTTGGTCATCTGAATTTCAGAAGCTTAGGGCATCTGAATTCAAAGAAGCTGGTACATGGAATTCCTACAATTAAGAAGCCTGAGAAGTCATGCAAAGTGTGCATGGAAGGAAAGCAACCAAGATTGCCTTTTACGTCAGAAATAGCTCCAAGAGCCAAGCATGCCTTGGGAGTAGTGCATTCTGATGTGTGTGGTCCATTTCCAGTAGCATCGATTGAAGGGAATAAATACTTCGTGTCAATTTTTGATGAATTCACGAGAATGACATGGATATCCCTTATTAAGTTCAAACACGAGGTGTTTGCTGAATTCAAGAAGTTCAGAATGAAGGCTGAGAATCAGAGTGGTCAGACTCTGAAGATTCTCAGAACCGATGGTGGGGGTGAGTATAACTCCACTGAGTTCAGAAAGTTCTGTGAGGAGAATGGAATTGAGCATGAGGTTACTGCTCCTTATACTCCTCAACATAATGGCCTTGCTGAAAGAAGAAACCGTACTTTGCTTGATATGGTGAGAAGCATGCTGAAGGAAAAAAGCTTCTTCATTCCTTATGGGGAGAAGCTGTTGCCACCGCAGCATATGTGCTCAACAGATGTCCAACGAAGAAGTTGAAGGAAATAGTTCCTATTCAGAAGTGGATTGGAGATAAGCAAAGTGTTAGTCATCTGAAGGTTTTTGGTTCTGTGTGTTACAAACATGTTCCAGAAGCCAGAAGATAGAAGCTGGATGATAGAAGCAAAGTGATGTTACTGGTAGGGTACCACAGTACAGGTGCATACAAGCTCTATTGTCCAGAAACTAATAAAATTGAATTAGCAGAGACGTCATTGTAAAGGAATCAGAAACTTGGGATTGGAACAAGTCTCAATCTGATTCTGATGTGAGAACTTTTGAAGAAGACTCAAAAGGTGAAGATGGTTCTGATCCTAACTCTGAAAGCGATTCTGATTCTGAAGAAGACTCAGATGGTGAAGATGGTTCTGATCCTGATCCTGACTCTGATGGTGATTCTGACTCTAAAGAAGACTCAGATGGTGAAGATGGTTCTGATCAAAACTCTGGTGGTGGTTCTGATTCTAGGAATATCCCAGACTCTGAAGATGGTCAAGGTTCTGGAGGAAGTCAAGCTTCTGAAGACAGAACTTCTGGGGTTCAAGCATCTGAAGAAGATTCTGAACGAGGTCAGAGGCCACAGAGAATCAGAAACATTCCGAGAAGATTCGAAGAGTTTGACATATTACAAGACACTGAAGTAGATTCTAAAGGAGAAGTTATTCTGTGTGCCATGTTAGTAGACTCTGAACCCGTAAGTACAGAAGAGGCTCTCAAGCAGAAGGTCTGGCTAAAGGCCATGAAAGAAGAACTTGAGGCCATTCAAAGAAACAAGACTTGGAAGCTGACAGAACTTCCAAAGGACAAGAAAGCCATCAGCGTCAGATGGATTTTCAAGCAGAAGCTAAAGCTAGATGGATCAATTGGCAAACATAAAGCGAGGTTAGTAGCAAGAGGATTTCTGCAGAAACCTGGGCTGGATTATTCTGAAGTGTTTGCACCTGTAGCGAGACATGAAACAATCAGACTCGTGATTGCCATAGCTGCTAACAGGAATTGGCCTCTGATGCATTTAGATGTGAAATCCGCATTTCTGAATGGCCCATTACAAGAAGAGGTATATGTATCACAACCTCCTGGATTTGTTAAAAAAAAATCAGGAAGGGATGGTGTACAAATTACATAAAGCTTTGTATGGATTGAAGTAAGCGCCCAGAGCCTGGAATCTGAAGATTGATTCATTTTTCAAGAAGCAGGGTTTTCAGAAATGTGAGATGGAATACATTGTTTATGTTCATCATATCTCTGAAGGCAATATGATTCTGGTGTGTTTGTACGTTGATGACATACTGCTGACAGGAAGTTATGAACAAGAACTAGCTATGTTCAAGAAGGTGCTGATGAATGAGTTTGAAATGACTGGTCTCGGGAAAATGACATACTTTCTAGGGATGGAGTTCACGTACTCTGAGAAAGGTATCATTTTGCATCAGCTGAAGTATGAACGTGAGATTCTGAAGAGATTTAAGCTGCAGAATTGTAGGGCTGCTATCACACCTGCAGATACAAATCAGAAACTAGATTCAGATTCTGATGGTGAGGATGTGGACGCTACAACCTTCAAACTGTTGGTTGGTTCTCTGAGGTATCTGTGTAATACCAGACCTGATATCTGCTATGCAGTTGGAATGGTCAGTAGGTTCATGAGTAAACCCAAGTGGTCCCATTACCAAGCTGCTGTCAGGATTCTGGGGTATATCAAGGGAACTTTGAAGTATGGAGTGTTATTCCCTTCTGGAAGAAAGATTGAATCAGAACTTCTGAGTTATTCAGATTCTGATTGGTGTGGAGACAGAGTTGATAGAAGAAGTACTTCTGGGTACTTGTTCAAGTTCCTGGGAGGCCCTATTTCTTGGTGTTCCAAGAAGCAACCTGTTGTTGCGTTGTCAACCTGTGAAGCTGAATATATTGCAGGTGCTGTTACTGCATGCCAAGCTGTGTGGATTCTGAACTTGCTGCAGGATCTGAAGATCAAGGTAAACAAGCCTCTGAAGATGATGATTGATAACAAGTCTGCAATCAATCTTGCCAGAAACCCAGTGTTGCATGGGAGAAGCAAGCATATTGAGACCTAGTATCATTTTTTGAGAAATCAGGTTCAGAGTGGAGTGTTAGAAGTTGAGCACTGTAGCACCCAGAAACAGTTGGCAAATGATCTGACGAAGGCTATCAAGACTGATCAATTTCTTCGCTTAAGGGATGAAATTAGTGTTGTTAGTTTTTGAGGAAATATAAATTAAGGGATGATACTAGAAATAATAATTTATATTCACAAACTTAGTCATTAAGTTTGTTAGAGAGTATTTTAGTATTTTGTTTATTGCCTTTGTAGCCCTAGTTTTTAGCTTATAAATAGACTAGTGGTAGATGTCATTGTCAAAGACTTTATCCTTTTATAGCCGTCATTCTTTTTATAATATATTCTTCTTTTTTCATCCATTAATTCACCTTGTACACCAACACTTTTCGGATATGAACATATACTATATGAACAGGTACTATATTTAAATACTTTTCAAGTTTTATCAATTGCTATGATAATAATTTTTCGGATAACATGTTAAACTTCTTATATAAATTTATTATCAAACTCATATCAAACGACAAATATATGTATATGAATGATTATTGTATTATTAGTGCAGATATATCATATTATTTAATAATTCCTTACATAATACATATCATTTGCAACTTACACCGTACCGGGTTATTAACACATTTGGAATACCGTAATTCAATTTTTGCATTTCAAATTGAAAAATATATGAATATAGATATAGTGCAGAGAATTTGTTCCAAACATTTTTCTTAAATTATGGTATTAGTATTTTGAAACAATATGCATGATATAATGCATTGCGGTACTACTCTTATTCTACCGTTAATTATTATAAAAAATTCATAATATCTGTAACTTGGATATGATTCTAAGTGTTAGATTAAAACTTCATTTGAATCTTTGATATTGCGATTTATTTATAATTGTATCTTTTTTTTCAAAAAAAAAATAGTAAAACGTACCCGGATCAATGATGACACTTCTCGTTAAATTCTTGATCTTTGATTTGGATTTTCTCTCATTTCCTTTATGCTTGAAAGTGAAGTCTCGATAGTCATTATTGATAAATACTTTTAAGATTGTTGGAAAATTAATATAAACCGAATGGATCGAGATTAGAATCGTGAACGGAATCACTTTCCTTAAAAGTATTTCAAGCACTCTCAAATTTGTCTTAGAGTTGGAACGTAGGAATACACAGGATAATTCAGTCTTTATCGAATCTGCGCAAGATCGACGAAAATTCGATTATGTAGCGAAGAGTATCTGGAATTTTGTACAAGAGGATTTTTGGTTTGTGATATGATTTTCTGAATTTCCAAACGAGGTATTTATAGGTCATGCATGTGTTGTTTCACAAGGTTGCGACCCTTGATGAAACAACACCTTTTAACCAAAAATTGTCATGTTTCCAACTATTACCTATGTTCATTTTGCAGCAACCCTTCACGAAATGTTGCTTCTTTTTTAATTCAAAAATTAATATCCACTTGAATATTTCTTTGTCATTTTGGAATACACCCATAATTATTATTATTGTTAATAATTTATAACAGTATCTAGCCGCTAACTAAGGTCAAGTTGACGAATGTCTACCTCTTTAATGATATACAAGTTCCTTTAAACAATAACAGATTTTGTACTAACTTTAACGTTGTAGTTAATGTCAGCCCATAATATTTAGATGTTACAACCTAGAATTCGGATTCACAATGGCGACGATAGATTGGTCGATCGTAAATAGTATTTGGTCGCAATAACCATCTCTGACATCAGCTGAAGGCGTGTATTTGCAAACACATTGCTCAAATCGATTGTAAGTGATATGTTTTATATTAGAATAATGGGTAATAATAGAAATGAATATATTTGATTTGATGCAAAATGTTTTTCAACCTACTTAGAAACATCCAATGCCAGTGGTATTTATATAAATTTAGTTCACAACATAAAATAATTAGTTCTGTTAGCTTCTAACAAGTGAAAAGACTTGAACTTTTGGCTTTGACTTTTATCTCTAACACTCCACCACAAACTTAAGGAGGTTTGCAGCAAATAAGTTTGAGTTTGGTCTCTAAATCCTAAAATGTTGTAATGCTAAGATCATGTGTCCTCTCATATGGCGCTAATCCAAGGGCCTTGATCAGATCATGCCATCAACACATGATCTTGATCAAAAGGCCGGACTTTTTTTTCTATTTTAGTGGTAATATTGGTTGATTGGGCCCTCAATGTTTGGGTTCTGTTATTTCTGCTTGTTGCCACATCTGTTTGCAGGCTGCACCCCTTACATGTGTGTTTAATTGGGCCCTTCCCGTCCCTTGATTTTTTTTTCATCTATTTGTTTATTTGTTTGGTTGTATTTTATTTACTTGTTTTATATTAATTTAAGAAAATAATTAATAATAAAGAATAAAAAATATTTTTTATTAATTAATAAATTTCAATAATTAAAATTTTATAGTTTTCAATAATCAACAATTCTTTTAATAAATATATTAAAATCAATCTTTTAATATAAAAAATGTTTGATCAACATCATACGATTTTCAAAATATTCTACAAACATTTCACTCCATTTCAAAGCCCATTCATAACTAAATCAAACTATTTTTCAACACCAATTCAAATACTTGATCACCATCAAGTCGTTTTTAACCGAACGCGCGGAAAAAATCTTTTCATAGTAAAATGGATGAAAAAGAATTAGTTTGGTGTATGCCCCTCTTTTCCCCGAGTATTTGGATATCTGTTGTATAGCTTGACTTTTCAAATACTTGTCATCTTCAAAAGACTCTAAATTGATTCTTATCAAATACTTTTCGCAAACAATTTGGATGAAAAAGGACTAGTTAGACATATGCCCCTCTTTTCCCCGAGTATTTGGATACATGTTGTATAGCTTGACTATTTGAATACTCGTCATCCACTCAATAACAATCTCAACCACTACTACAAATTACACCTTCGGTAACATAATACGACTACGGATATGCTTTCCACCGTTGTAATATCGCAAACTAGATGCGCCTGATGTTTATTTATATATATTTTTTAAGTTATTTAATCACGGTTGAGATAAACAACTGTGGTGATAAAGTAAGTGTTACAAGGTTCGAATCCTATCAACTATATTTTTTCTTATAAATAAATTAAAAATTAAAAATTATTTAACCACGGTTTTAATATTCAACCGTTGTAATATGATAGGTACAACCTTTTCTCTTCCCAAAAGAGAGAAATGACTATAATGATGGTTGAATTTTTTCTTCATTTCTCAAGACGGTCACAAGTCATTCAAGAATATCAACCATTAGAAGTAATCATTGCAAGCATTAAATCATCAGTTGTTTCATCTTCAACCTCGTTTATAAATGTACACTTTCATATAATGAATTTCCACTTCTTATTCTTCTTAACTTCCTATAGCAGCATGAGTTCTCCATCTGAGAATGCTAAGAGAAATATCTTGACAGAAGACACTGTTGAGAATAAAACAATCACCACAGTACAACACCATCAGCAGTCAACTAAGGAGGTACAACCATCTGGGTCGACTGCAGTCATGGATGCACTGAGAGTGAGGAAGACCAAGAAAAAGAAGAAGAGAAAAGTGTCGAGAAAGATTTTTTACTATGACTTAGATGAGGGTAGTGAGAAGCGAGTCATAGATTAGGAAGATTCTTATAGTGTTATGGGATATTGTTCTGATCTTGACAAAATTATTTAATGAAAAAATTATGTTTTATGTACTCTTTCTTTGTGAGCTTCTTAATAGAACTTCTTTGTTATTTTTTTATATACTATTTCCTTTATATACATTTTCCTCTTTAAAAAAAAATAGTACACAATCAACAAAAATAACAACAACAACAATAATAATGAAGAATAACAATAACAATATTAAAAAACTCTCTCACCATTAAGTTTATAAATAAATAAAAAACTGAAAGTTATTTAACCACTGTTTTACTATACAGCTGTTGTAAAATTTGAAAATTGCATAACGGTTTTTCTTTGCCAATCGTGATGAAATGTGATATTTTTTAGTATATAAGCGAAAGTATCCATCGTTCAGTACATAATAGTCATTTCTCTCAAAATAAAATCCTAACATATTTCACTCTTCTCTCTCATAACATAATCCTAACATCCACGTCACTCTTTAAACATACTTCAACCTTCATATTCGTCTTCACCAATCGCTATCTTGAGGTTTGAGGTTCGTTCATTAAACTTATGCTTCGATTTCGTTTACGTTTCATGTTAAAAATGGGTTCTCATTTTTTCATTTGGTAAATGTTCTTATTTTTTCAGATTCGTCTTCACCACATTAACATAACACGTACTTTGGCTATGGTACATATGGTTTGTGTTGCTATGAAGAAAAAATACAAGAATTATGAAACTATTGTGTAAACTTCATTCACCTTGTACTTCTTCGTAGCATCATAGACTAGATGAACTTCATACTTTGTTCTAGTTCCACGATTAGTTTCAAAAAAGGTGCGTTCTTGAAATATTTTATTATATCTTGTGTTGTTGTATGTTGTTGTTGTTGTATGTTATTGTTGTTGATTAATGTTATTAGAACTTCATAATTTGTTGTTGTTTTTATTTATTATATCTTGCGTTCTTGAACCTTTTTTTATTTGTTGTATATTGTTGTGTTGTTGATAAATATTGTTGTATGTTGTTGTTGTTGTTGATTAATGTTTTTAGAACAAGAACAAAACATTGCTAAGTCACAAGAAAGAGGTTTCTTGTGACTTAGCAATGTTTTTTTTTTTAATTCTTATGCAGGTTGTACACTAGATGAAGTTGAGTTTATTATATGCTATGTAAATTGTTTGTTTCACTAACTCTTCACTGACTATACATTTCATTTAAATTGACATAGAAACTTATCATCTGAAAATTAAGTTGTATTTGAAAATCAATTTATATCTATTAATGTTCTTCAAATTTCATTCGTCTAATCGTTCATCTCACGTTGTTTAACATATAGAATGTGGTTCAATGACCTAATTCCTCTATTACATCCATATATTCTCTTATAGTTTAATTTGAATAACAACAATTTATTGATATTATTCAAATTAAAATAGAATAGAAGAAATTCATGTCATGAAGGACTTAGACCATAGAACCAAATTCTATATGTTAAAGAGCAGGAAATGAATGATGAGACACATGCAATTTGGAAAACAGTGGTTTGTTTAAGTTGGTTTTCAAGAATGGTTTAATTTTCAGATTATATAGTTCTTCATCAATTTGAATGGTTGTATGTTGTTGTGAGGTTTATTGAAAAAGTAGCAATCTACATATTTTATAATAAACTATGGGTATTTTCAACAACGATTATTTATTTTATCCGTGATGAAATATTATTTACCTAAATGTATATACCACAATGGTTGATAGAAGTAACCGTTGTGGTAGGTAGCGCGCGTCCTGCCTTACTATCACGATCTTGCGACCGTGGTGGAAAGTACCAGACATACAATCACCTCTTACCTCACAACGGTTGGTCAGACGTTGTCGTATCCCTTTTCCAACCGTTGTGGTATGACTTTTCCGTAGTAGTGAACCAATCAAGTCTCTTTTCCACCTTAGCGCGATGTCAAATTCTTTTCACAAGCGAAAGATGTTTTGTCCATTCCGAGACTAGGAAAATAAATTTACGTTCCTATCATGCGCAAGAAGTAAGAACACCTTCCACTAGAATGCGACGGGAACATAAAGTTGTGAGATTTCATATTATGTTGTCCATTCTGATGCTATTCAAATGTTCACTTCTCCATGTTATGGGTAACAAGCTATGTTTTCCGTTCGAATGCGACCAAGTACCTTTTACTAAAATCAACAAACCCACAAACATTTGCTATCCATAGTTGCGTAGCCTTGAGTTTCCCATCGCACCTGAGGATATATAGAAGTGAGATTCAATGTCTCGTTAGGCACCCTAAATAAAAAAACTTTTTTAGTCTTTTTCTTTTTCTTTTTCATTAATTAGAAGAAAGCGAACAAACGAAAGCTAACACTTTATTCGTAAAGCTAACTAAATGGTTCCCGTTGAGTACAATGGATGTGAGAGATGTTAATATCTTCCTCTCGCATAATCGACTTCCGAACTCGAATTTGGTTGTGAAGACCGTTTTCCTTTTCCTTAAGGGTTTTATTGATATTTTCCCTTTTCTTTTGAAATAAATAAACTCTGGTGGAGATTTTGTTATTATTTAGAATGTGCGAACACCCGAAGTATTTTTCACGTTGCGACAAATAATAATAATAATAATAATAATAATAATAATAATTGTATTAATAATAATAATAACTTTATTCAAATTTATTTAAATAGACCAGTCTGATTGGTTTTAAATTTTTTTTATAGTTTCTGGCCTTACCTTTTTAACTAATCAGGCTTATAAAAAATATATGTCTTTTCTATTTTAAAATTTTTTTTGACCTAACCTGAACTTGTGTAGACTAGACCGTAGACCCATGTTTGTTGGCCGAACATATTCCCACTCCTAAGTGTAATATCATTATTCTTTTTTTTGTACAAACCGTGTATTCTGGTTAAGTTGAAAGAGATGCTCGCCATCTCATCCAAATACTCTTGGGTTAAGTGTAATATCATTCCTTTTCACTAGTAAATGCTATGATTTATGTCATATATTTATTATAACTATTTATTATAATTATCAGGTTTTTTATTTTATAGATTTTTTTAGATTAAATTTTTTTTAGAAAATAATAAAATTTTGAAGAAATAAAGTATAAGAGGCTTAAATTAGAATTTTTAAAATTGTGGAGGTGCTAAATACAAGTGTTTCAAATATAATCCCCTAACAAAGCAATCATACTCTAACTTATTAAACTTTAATCTTATCATAACGCGTTAATATGGAGATTTTGCCATGCCACCCCCAAGTTTTCCCTGACACCCTCTTAGTTTTTCATTGTCTAAAATGCCCTTCTTATTATTTACCTATCCCAAAATTACAGTTGGTCAAAATAATTCACTTTAATTGAATTGTAATTTTGGAAATTTCTGGTTGTTGTAGTAAAAAGTCTGGCGTGAATTTTTCTGAAATTGGTGAAACTTTGCATTTTTACCATTTTTAAAAAAATCTGATATGAATTTATATTGAATTGTTTAAAAATTTGGTGTATTTATACCGTATTTTATGAAAATCAGGTATTTTCTAGAAAAAACCCCAGGTTTTTTTATCTGATTTCCTGAAAAATCCGAGAAGCAATATAATTCTCAAATATCCTAATATAAGTGGGAAATTTCCATATTTTTTAAAAATTCAGATATACCAGATTTTTAGGCCGGTGTGAAAAATATAGTCTTCCAATTCAGGATGCTTTATTTGTGTGTTCCTGAGGTGGATGGTTCCTCTATCAAATTTACGCAGTTCTTCACAACTGACGCTGTCTGTTTTACTTGCATGTTTTGTTTTTAACTTGTTTTTACTTGCATGTTGAAGAACATGTTGAAGATTTTGAAGATATTAGTTTATGGTATAATTTGTCTAGTTTTCATTTTAGTAGTCTTGATGTGTATGTTGTTTAAGAAGTGGTGATGTTAGTAAGTATGTTGGTTAAGAAGTAGTGATGTTAGTAAGTATGTTGGTTAAGAAGTGGTGATGACAATTGAGAATATGTGTAATTTGTTTTGCATCTTTGTTATTTGTGTTGCACTTGTATACCAGTCTTGTTACTGCAATATGTGTAATCAGTTTTGCATTTAATGTTATTTGTGTTACAACAAATACAACTTAAATGACCAATTTGTTACAATTTAAAAAGTTATAGGACCTGTTTGTTACAATTTAATCATTGTTATAACATAACTCATAATAATGCACAACCACAATAGAATTATAACCCAACACATAATAACGCAGAATCATAACAGATGTAAACAGAATTATATTCCAAAAGTAGGTCACCAAAACATTGTTATAACCTATCCCAAAATATTGTTATAAGATCCAAAAGATACCCAAAATACCTAGTTATAACAGATTTCCAAAATACATTTAGTTCCAAAATACAAACTACATATTTAGTTCCAAAATACATACTACATATTTAGTTCTAACATTTTATTTGGCTTTTCTCTTAATAGGCAGCTTTGGTCTCTGACTTGTTGGTTGTTGGATAGATGTTGGTCCCGGTCTGGCCCTTCTCATGGCAAGTAGCTGAGAAACTGTGATGGCCCTTCTCATGGCTAATAACTCTAACAGAACCACCCCATAAGCGAAAACATCTACTTTTGTTATCATATGATTCTTTGTAGTTCTTGCAACAGAAAAATTGGATATCTTAGCCTTAAAGTTTGAGTCAAGAAGGATGTTACTTGATGTGATGTCTCTATGGACTATACTTGGTTCTGTGTGTTCATGCATGTATTGCATACCAATTGCAACATCAATTGCTATGTTTAACCTCTGATTCCATGTGAGGGAAGCCTCTAAGCTTGAAGCAGTAGAAAATTCAGAGAACAGCCAGTTATAAAGTGATCCATATTCAGCATATTCATATACAAGAAAGTGATTTCCAACGTATCCTGAAGAGACGCCGATTAGTTTTACAAGATTTGCATGATTTACCTTTTGAAGAATCATCAACTCTTCTGTGCCTGTGAATTCTTCCTTAACATGTTTCACAGCTAAAATATGACCGTCGATTTTAGCTTTGTACACTAATTTCCCTATCCTACACTGTTCATTGAAGTTCATTGTAGCTTCCATAATCGTACCAGCTTGATACACTTCTGAAATTAACTTAGCTGTTATCTCCACAGAAGGCGCATACTTATTCTCACATGCTTTTCTCTTCCTCAAACAATACACATAAACTAGTAATGACAGTGAAATCAAAATAGTGCATCCTAGACACATACCAATGAAAATGATTGTTTTTCTTTCTTCCATTTGAAGGATAGTGTAATTGTAAAATAGCTGGTAAGCTTTTCACTGGGATAAAAACTGGAAGGTTGGTTGCAGCAGTAAAATTCTGGCTAAAACTGTTTGCATTTGCAGTGATTATGTCATGTTGTAATGCACCAAACTTGGAAGCTACAAGGGTAAGATTGTCATTAGGCTGCCACACATAAGTAATCAAAGACTTTATCCCTTTTGAAGGGCACCTACAGAACAAAGGAATGACTATTTTGGTGCCCACTGTTAACAAATATGGATTCAGGTCGGGATTTGAATCTTCCACTGTCATCCAATTGCTTTCAATTTTTCGATTTGTACCACTGCTACAGAGAGATGCCATAGATGGAGAGATGAAAGAGATGAAGATTAGGGTTCTAATTTGGGAATTTTATATTTAACCTTTTAATTTTATCACCTGGTAATAAAATAAATAAATAATAAATTGAATAATTACACCTCAGCACTGTTAAACGCCACATAAGCAACGTTTGTGCCACATCACATTTTTTTAACGGAAGTTGATTAAAAGGGTAACGTTGCAACATTTATGTAATATAAAGGACCTACTTGAAGCAAAACAAACATAAAGGACCAAAGTGTTACAATTAATTAAGTTAAAGGACCCAGTAGGTAATTTAGGCTAATTCATTCTTTATATATTGTAAATGATAGAGATGTCCCTATCGGACTAACGTGTTAGCATGATCATAGTTCATAGGTAAACAACATGGTATTATTGTTGTTACTATTCGTTTTGATACTACAAATATGACAAAGGGAGGAAAGATAAATGGAAACCCAGTTGTCCATTGCCTCTCATCACTAATCCTTGGAGACATAGTTGCGGTGAAGATGCAAGAGCATGAGAAATCGCATATGCATGACGTATAAGGCACAAGGAAGAAGCTGGGAAGTCAACCTAATTTGCTTTGTATTCATGTTATAGTCATTATATGTATATTTTTTTCGGGTTAATTGTGAGTGTACAAATACTTTTGGTAAAATATGTTAATATTGTTATACTATTATGTTAAAAATGTCAAAAACCTAGTTTAAAAAGCAAAAACATATAAAAAAAAACCTCACTGTCTACCAATTTTTTAAAAAATTAAGAAAATTTGGAATGTTCCAGATTTTTTAATATATCTGGTATCTAGTTTAGGTTACCAACACTTTTTAGAAATTCAATAGTTATGCTTAACATTTCCAAAATTCTATATCGGATTTTTCGAAAAAAATCTGGTATTTCTTCATACATTTTTCAGAAATCCCAAAATATTATCTAAATCAATGATTTATTATCGGTATTTACAAAAATATTCAATAATTCTTCATAAAAATCAATAAAATCTGATAAGCTTTATAAAAAGTCCGATATAAATTCATGTTAAATTCAAGAAAATTAAAAACTTGTAAAAATTCCAATATTTTAACGTAAATTCCAATACAACACAACACTTTTAAAAAAATCAATAAAATTCATCAAGGGCAAAATAATAAAAGCATAATTCCATAAGGTGTTAGGTAAAACCCACATGACAAAATCTCGTTTATATGGACATAGAGGCTGTGAGATTTTGGATCGAACTCTAGTTAAGCATGTCGTCGAAGTCTGTTCACATGATGTTGTCGAAGACATACATGTTGTAGTCTAATTGTGTTCTAGTATGTAGTTGTCGATTTGGGCCTTGTGTTAAGGATCCAATTATTTAAGTTAGTTTGTACCCTAAGTTAGCTTGTAATGGGTAATTGTTAAAAACCCATTAGTTTAGTATGTTAGGTTTTATTATAAATAGCATACTAGTCTCTCATCTTAAGTGTGGTGTGGAAAATCTTAATTAGGGTGAGAGGGTTATTTGTTATTCTTGAGTACTTGTAATCAGTTTGATAGAGAAAGTAAAGAATAACAGTTATAACCAATATTTGTTGTTTTTCCTTGTTAACCCTAAGCCTAGTGTGTTTCTTGCCTATAAAGAAACCGAGTATATTTTGTTTTAAGGCATCTTAATTCACAAAAAATTGGTGCGGTGAGCGTGGAGGAAGATGCCTTCAAAAAAGTATGAGATTGAAAAGTTCACTGGAGTGAACAATTTCGGTCTGTGGCACTTGAAGATAAAAGCCCTACTAGTTCAACAGGGTTGTTTGGAAGCGTTGAAGGGAGATGCAACAATGGATGTTGCGTTAATGGAAAAAGAAAATACAGTCAAGATAGAGAAAGTCCACAGCGCAATTTTGTTGAGCCTTGGTGATAAAGTTGTTCGACAGGTATCAAAGGAGACTACGACATCGGGGTTGTGGTTGAAACTTGAAAGTTTGTACATGACCAAATCTATGGTGAATATATTCAACAAGCTGATTCTTGATCTTGAATATATTGATGTGAAGATCAATTATGAAGATCAAGCACTGTTGCTGTTGTGTTCTTTGCCCAGAACACATGCTCACTTCAAAGAAACTCTCCTGTATTGAAGGGAGTCCCTAAGCTTTGAAGAATGTCAATCAGCCTTGTATTCAAAGGACCTGAACGAACGAAAGGAGCATAAACCTTCGACGGTGGGTGAAGGTTTGGTCGTTAAGGGAAAATTCTTGTGAAAGGATGGTAAGTTCGACAAGAAGAAAGGTAAAAGTAAGTAGAAGTCTTATAGTGGCGAAGCGTCTGGTATTCGATGTTATCACTGTAAGAAGGAGGGCCACACAAGAAAGGTGTGCCTTGAACGCCTGAAAGATCATAGAGGTAAGCATAATGGCAACACAACCATTGTTCAAGATGACTTCGAATCATCTGATGTTCTTGTGGTTTCAAGCGGCGACTCAAGAAAGGAGTGGATTATGGATTCAGGTTGCACTTGGCACATGAATCCAAATAGAGAATTGTTCGAGGAGTTATGTGATCAAGATGGTGAATCAGTACAGCTAGGAAACAACAAAGCTTGCAAAATTACAGGTATTGGATATATGAAATTCAAGCTCCATGATGAGTCAATAAGGTTATTGACTGAAGTCAGGTATGTACCTGGTTTAAAGAGAAATTTGATTTCTCTTGGTGAACTAATATTCCTATTTTTCAATTTCCTCAAACTTGTACAAAGCTTGTGATTAAGATCTACTTTTTTTATCTTAATTAAACCATCTTCAAAACCTTCAAGATCTTTTAATTTTCTTTTAGTAGCAATCCTTCAAATTCTACTCAGAATCGCTTGAACAAAATTCTTAATTTAAGATGAGAAAACAAGAAATTCCAAAGCCCTTTGGAGAATAACCTTCCTTTTTCTTATTTGGAAATTCACTACCAAATTTCCACAACATATCTTCTTGGTAGAAATACTCAATAAAAAATTAGCACTCTAATAATTTTCTTACAACAAGCTCATATTCTCTCTCAGTTAAGAAACATTCATGCACTAGATGAAATTTTTGTTGTTTGAGCAAGAAAATAAATTTTCCAGAAAATTACTCTTTTAATTTTTGATCTGTTATCTATTATGAATTTGGCAACGAACAAATGTTTTATATATGCTAGAGAAAATGCATAAAAAACAGTGTGAAATTGACCTTTTGATTCGAGTCAAAACATTGAGAATTATTTAAGTCAATTAATGAAGTTAATCAAATCAAGTAGATAAAAAATATAAAATTCCAAGCTATGAATCGAGTCATAATTTGAGTCAAGTGATTCAACTCACACAATTTCATAAATTAAGTCGTGTTTCACGGTCTAAAATGAAATTTGAAAAGGTTTATTTTATTCGAATCATGAGGTTTTGTGAATCAAAACACAAAACTCGAAGAGCAATTTCAATCTCCTCTTTTTTTTTTTACACTTGAAAACTTAGATGTAATTAAGTAATCAAGAGCAAATCTCCCCTTAAAACATTAAACTAAAATTGCATAAAACTATACTCATTACAAAATTTCCCCTTTTGAAAATATCAAAAATATAGGGGGATAAAGTCAAATAACATAAAGCACATATAAATGAACAACACTAAGAAGAAAAAGCAAAGGTAAAACAGAAGGACTAAATCTACATAGAGAACATTTTAAAAATAAGGTGCATAAGAAAATGCAGTGTTATATTTGCAAAAGGCCATGCCTATGGCGATGCCTTGAAACTGCCCTAGGAAAAGACAACGATATAAAACCGTCCGAAGGGAGGTTTCATGTAGCCCTTAAATCTTCCTCACCCATAAAGAGAAATAAACGTGGGATAAGACGTGTCTTGAATAAGTCAAACTTCCAGGGGCACACCGTCCTGATAAAAACCAACAACCTAATCCATCAAGTATTGAAGAAGCTCAACCTAGAATGAAGGATGGTATCATGGTCAGTAGAGCTCTCAGAATATGACATCCAGTACATTTCGAGAGGGAGCATCAAATATCAACCCCGGGCCAATTTCGTAGCCGAACTCACCTAGCCCAGAAATGAAGAGCCCCATTCAGAGTGGGCGTTATTTGTTGACAGCGCCTCCAACATAAAAGGAAGTTGTACCGAAATAATGCTTGAAGCGCCGAGTGACATAGTTATTGACTAGATGTTGAAGTTCGAATTCACTGCTAGCAACAATCAAGTAAAATAGGAGGCTCTCATCGCCGGTACGATCTTCGCCTTAGAAATGGGAGCCACTAGATTAAAAGCCAAAAGTGACTCTCAGTTAGTCGCCAACCAGGTCTCAGGAAAATATAACACCAAGGATCCCTAGCTAATAAAATATCTACATAAGGTACAGAATATGTCCTCGTATTTCCTCTCTTTTGAAGTAGAACATGTCCCCAAGATTAGAACTTCAGGGCGGATCTCTTGTCCAAACTGGTCACCTCAAAGGCCATGGGGTTTAATATGACAGTCATATAGGAAACCCTTTCCTCCCACAACCTTGAGGCAGAAAAAACATACTCCCTGGAACTTATCCCCGAGTCCAGTTGGATGTCGCTCATACTACACTACCTAGAGTTGGGCAAACTTTACATAATGGAGAAGGATGCTCCCATGCTGAGATGCCTGGGAGAAAATGATATCACCTTAGTACTCGCAGAAGTCCATAAGGGAGCCTACAGTAGCTACATCCACGGAAAAGATCTCTCTCTCTCTCTCTCTCATAAGCTATTAAAAGTAGGGTATTACTGGCCTACATTAATGAAATATAGCATCACCTTAGTCAAAAAGTGTGATCGATTCTAGAGGCATAGCGACCTTCACCACTCCCAAGTAAAGCTTCTCTAATCGATGAACTATCCATGACCATTCTACCAAAAAGGCATGGATATCATGGGCCCGTTACCCTTACACAAGGTCAACTGAAATTCTTGATAGTAGGAGTAAACTAATTCACCAAATAGATAGAAGAAAAGGCACTGGCTAAGATCATGTCAGAAAGAGTACGACAATTTTATTGGCAAAGGATTTTGTGTCGATACGGTCTCCCCTGCCCCATTGTCTCGAACAATGGGACCCAGTGCACCAACATTGTAGTCACTAACTTCTATAAATAGTTGGTCGTGCATACAAAATTCATATCCCTAGTACATCCCCAAGCCAACGGTTAGCCTGAATCAGCGAACAAGGTAATCCTCAAGGGACTCAAGAAGAAACTGGGTGACACCAAGGTCTATGGGAAGAACTACTTGATGAGATACTATGGTCGTACCACACCACGCCATAATCCAGTACCAAGGAAATTCTGTTTTCCATGGTTTAAGGGGGTGACGTAATGTTGCCCGTCGAGATTGAGACACCATCATGGTAGCAAACCCATTTCAACAAAGAAGAAAACAAAATAGATCTAAAATGTGCGGCGGACCTAATCGACGAGCAACAAGAAGCATCCCATATCTGAGAGTTCGTTCCCAAGTGCACGACTGCAAGAAGGTACAACTCCAAGGTAAAGCCAAGGGAGATGCGGGAGGGAGACCATGCTAAAGAAATCAGTCATACACGCCCAACAGGGGTTACTGTAGGCTAACTAGGAAGGACTGTATCACATATACTAGAAACTCTCTCACGAAGCGTACAAGTTGCAGGTGCTTAAAGGATCACTTCTACCCAGAACTTGGAACGTCATTCATCTCTAATATTATTAATGTTATAATTATTTGTAACTCCCTAGTGAACAGTATGCCCGTGTAATTTTGAACAACAATTCATGTATTTTGTTTTTACCAGGGATTACCCCTCTTTAAAATATCTTTTATGATGGACTTCATAGAAAAGATCTTTGCCACCCCTAGAGGTGATATATATTATACTAGACTTCATAGATAATATATTGTCTCCCCTCGAGGCGATGCATAATGCAGGACTTCATAGCAAAGATCCTTGCCGCCCCTCGAGGCAATATACAATATTTTGGACTACATAGTGAAGATCCTTAACACCCCTCGAGTTGATACGCAATGCTGGACTTCATAGCAAAGATGTATATTAATTAGTAAAAAAGATTGTCCTAAAGCGAGAGCTTTACTAGCCTAAGGGTTGAGACGACCCTGCCTGTGAGGTAGTTTGGTTCTAATGTAGGGTATTGTTGTAATATATATCTAGTGAGAATTTTGTTTTGGTTCTGATATAAACTAATTAAAAATTTCTTGTTTGATTGTTGAGGTGAACTTGGTAAAAACTCTGTTTGATTTTCGAGATCATCCTGTTAAAATCTTGTGTTTGGCTCGCGAGCTTAAACTGGTGTTAAAAGCTCGCGTTTATTTCGAGATTATCCTGGTGTTAAAACTCCTAGTTAGCTAGGAGAATAGCCCCTATAAAACTCAATTTATTTTTGTAAAGAGGTTCTTTGACATGACTTGAAAAAAACTCACATCATAGTGGACATTCTTGGGGGAGAGGAGTAAACCAAGTGCTTAGGCCGAACCTCTATAAATCTCTGTTACATCTTTCTCTAGCCTTATCTCTTTAAATTTCAGTCATTTATTTACTTTTGTTGTATTTCTTTATTCTACCTGATTTTCCTTATTCCATTGCTTATTCCTGATTTGTTTTACAAACTTGCTTTAAACTCTGGTTTTATCAATAAAGAAATTATCTGAACATCGTTTTTTAAACCCAAACAATTAACACAGATATGTGATTTAATATTATTGTCAACGTAACGAGAACCTACCGCGTCACATGCATAAAGTACTGATAATGGAGCGAATGATTAAATTAAATATTTTTTAATTAGATGTTAATTGTATTATTCAATAAATTAACATAAATATAATTTATTTGATTAAATATGATTTAATTAAATAAATGAGGATTGACAGTTAATTAAATTAAATATGGTTTAATTTAATTAATATTTATTTTATTTAATTAAATGAGTTTAGTTAAATATAATAATATGTTATTTAATTAATATAGTTTTAATTAAATAAGATTGGGCTTATTTTGGAAAAGCCCAAAATAAGAGCACTAGGGTTTTAGTAGCTCTCTATAAATAGAAGAGCTCTTTCCCTGACCAATCTTAATTGTCAATTTCCACAGAACAAGAGACAGCTAGTACCATGTTCCACTTTGTACTCGCGTGGACTTCGTAGAGACGATGATATTTTCCACGCTTGTGATCAAAGTTAAAGCATGCTTCAAGAGGTAATTTAGAATATTTGTTTTGTGTTTGATTTGTGATTAATGGTTTAATCAAGATCCGTTCATCGGGATTATTCCGTTAAGAGGCTAAATTTTTTAAAACCTCCTCTTAAATTCCAACACATTTAACAAGCACATAACAAAATATCAACGTCATACAACACTTGTCATCACACGCTCACCTTCACTTAGGGTATCATCGCAGCGATATCGATCTTGTTCCAAATAATAAAAACATTACAACTTAGACTTTTAGTTTCAATCTTCAAATCACGATAAATGGTTTTCAAAAATAAAGAGTTATCATATAACTACTCTTTAACAACTTCAACATAATCCACAGAAAACAAATAAAGCTCCAACAAAACATAATAAGCAAACAAACGTTCGCAACCTCGATGTTATAGGAACAAAGCAAGACTTTTAAAACAATGATGAAACTAAACGAAGTAACTCTATGAGCTAACTTCCACTTACAACAACAAACTCTACTCTTGAGTATGTACAAGATGTCTGATCTTTTTAGTTGATCAGAACCTGAACTGGGTCAGAGACTTCGTCTTCGATGTTGGATTCCAAGGAGGAGGAGGGGGTGTACCTGCAAGGCACTCTGATGCTAAAGTAATAATCAGGAGAAGAGAAGGCAAGTACAAAGTGAGTGTGTCTTAGGATGATTTTATAATACCTGACACTCTCAAATGAGAGGGTTTTTATAATGCTTGGCCACTGGTCTCTATTTTCAAGGCGAGATATTCGCTCCCCAAAAATACGTAACTGCCAGAAACTAGCCATTGAGACGGGAAGACTTGCTTGGAACTAGCTGTTGCTACGAGCAATGGCATGGTCGCGGGCAAGAGCGTCGTGAGCGTTCCTGGATGGTAGAATCGTGCGTGACGGGAAAAAATGTGACGAAGGGTAGCTTATCCTGGGGGTTAGCTGGCCAGCCCTCCTCAGCAGAGGGGCAGAGGAGAGAATGCTTCCTTTTGCCAGTAACTGGCAGGGCTTAGGCTATTGGGCCATTCTGGGTTCAAAAGTGGATTGGACCATGCCTAGCCATTGGGCCAATCTGAAACAGGAGCCCCCCAGGTCATTTTTCCTGATCATATAAGTAATGACTTAAGGGTAGCTCATGGTCCAGAGGAAGAGTAAGCGTGGTCGAGGTTTGTTACTCAGATGGGGCTGCCTCGTGGTGCTCGAGGGTACCTGTGCCCGAGGAACCTGAAACATTATCCTGCGTGCCCGACGAGCGGGGAGTCCAACGGTTGATGGGAGTTAGAGGGATGGAGTGCCACGCGTACATTAAACAACGTGTCGTATTTAATGCATAATGATGGCTATGTTATGGTCATGATGATGCCCCTACATCGCGCGTGCTCGTGCACGTGCCTCTGACCTATCTATAAATAGAGGGAGGAAGCATTAACTTTCACTTTTTTCTTCTCTCTCTTCTTCTGCGACTGTCTTCGTTTTCACCGTAACACCGTCGCACGAGCACTGATAAGGCTTTGTCGACCACCCTTTTTACCTCTTTGACCACGTAAGTCTCTCATCCTTCTCTGTTTTACGCAAGTTTCAATTTATTTCGCTTAGATTTGCATGCGGTTAGGATGAAAACTGGGTAGAGTACGGGTGCATTTTGGCAAATGTTGTCATCTGGCGGTGGTTGAGCCATTTTCTGCCGTCGGCACCGTCGTCGGAATGTTAGCAACTTAGGTTTTTTGTTGATTCTAGCACCGTTGCGACGACGAACGAGTTTGTCGCCGGTGGAACTTATGAAGTTTCCGGTGGACCATCAATAGAATTCTGGGTAAAGTGATGGGGAGGATCTCCCCGTGAGGGTTTAAGGGATTGATATGAGAATCTCCTTGCACCATTATTGCATTGTTTGAGTACAGGCTTCGGTCGAGCGGTGGAAGGGTGGATTTTATTTTGTCATCGAATTCACTTTTGTCCTCTGCTTTTCAGGTAAAGGAGATGTCTCACAATCCTGAGGACGATGTTATGCTCAAGAGGGAGCTGTCTGAAGAGAGCTCTTCGGAGGATAGTAGTGCAGAGGAAACCGCCTCTCCCAGGACTGTCGAGGAAACCGCCGCCCCCAGGAGTACCGGGGAAGAGTGGATTGCTACTGAGCCTCGGGAGCATGCCTCCCTTTTTTCCTTCCATACTCAGGATGCCTTCACAGCGGTGGGGGCGAGGAAGAATGGAAGGCCCATTTTCCTGAGGAGGATGAACGAATTTGCTCGGCTTACAGAGAGAGGTTTCCCATGTACGAGTTCATTTTCAACGAGATCGGGTTGAGGCTGCCCTTCATGGATTTTTAAGTGGCGGTTTTCGGACACCTAGACTTGGCGCCCTCCCAACTACACCCGAACTCGATTGCCTTCATCCGAGCATTTGATATTACATGCGAGTATTTGGAGATTGGAGCCACCCTCCCCCTCTTCTTCACTATCTTCCAACTCTAATGCCAGGTCGTGCGAGGGAAGTTCAGATGGGTTTCCCTAAAGCAGGGGAAAACTGTTCAAGGCCTTCTCCGAGTCCATCAAGACGCTTAAGGAGAGGTATTATATAATGGAGCCCGTGTCAGAGAGGGCTAAAGACACCTCGTTCCTCTAGGAGATTCTTACAGATGAGAACGGGGAGCCCCTCCACGACGAACAGGGCAAGATAAAGGGGCGTCGGGTGCTAAAGTTTTGTTTCTCTTGGAGCGAATACCAATTTACCAAGGAGACCGAGGAGTACATAGCTAAAACACCCATGCTGGAGGAGGATGATCTGGCCACCTACAACAAGCTGGTGGCTTTTGTTGTTGGCTTCCGCCCTGCCCAGTGCGTGACCAGGGGCGGGGACATTATTTATGAAGAAGATGGGGGCCTAAGGTGAAGGCCCGATATATTAATACTAAGGAGCTCCTCGAATGCAGCACGCGCGAGGAGGCTCTAGAGCTTTTGGGTAGCCATTTTTTTCTTAGCTTGTCTCGTGTTAATATTTTTCATTTACTAACGTGTGTCTTTTGTTTTGCAGGAAATATGTCCACGGCCCAGGAGCGTTTGGTGAGGACTGTTGTGGCCAAGCTCAAGCTGGGGAAGAAAGTTGGCAAAAGACGCCTTGGCGAGCAGGTGGCTCTGTCCTCGACGGGATCGGGGCCTTCTTCGTCCACAGAAGCTGCCGCCCAGACCTCCCCGATGCCGGTAACTTTAAGGCAAAAATGCTTTCAGAAGGACGATGTCTTCGACCTGGCCGGGGAAGGAGAGAAGAGCAAGTACGAGTTGCCCCCGTGTTTCCACAATATGAGTTTCTTTGAAGGCTCCTCCCTTACACTCCATCGGGCGGAGTCCTTGGTGCTCGAGAAGTTCGGCCGTCCGAGCAAAAGGACGATACTGGCCCAGGATGCCACTGCCCTGATGAGGGTCTTGGGCATGGCGATGGTCTACACCGAGGAAGGGGCCCTTCAAGAAGCGGGGCTGCAGAAGACCCAGGCCGCCAACGCGGTTCTGGAGGAGAAGATGAAGGCTGCGGAGGAGGCGGCAAAGAAGTCCAGGGAGGAGCTGGCCAAGGCCACCTTGGAGGCGGTGAAGAAGTACAAGGGGGAGCTGGCCAAGGTCACCGAGGAGAGGGATACACTGGCCGCGGAGAAGAAAGCTGCGGAGGATATGGTCATTTTTTTAGGGTTGTCGCGAATTCTGCTGAGGATGAAAATGATGAGGTGAAGAGTCTGAAAACTTGACCCGAGCTTGTTGCTCGGATCAACCGGGCTAAGGAGGATTGCTTGGAGTCCACAGAGGATGCCTTCAACAACGCGGTGGAGCAGCTGAAGGTTGTTAACCCTGGAGTTGAGCTAGTTACCGAGGGGACCGGGTTCCTCCACAACGTGGTGGACGGCCAGATTCTTGTCCCAGACTTCCTCAAATTCGGCGAGGAACACGAGCAGCCTGCCCATGAGGAGCCTCAGCCTATGGCCAATTGATTTTCTTTTTTGTACTTCCGGCCTGCGTGCCGTACATTGTAATCTTTTGTTTTGATGGGGCTTGGCCCCTTTTTTATGTAATCATTACAACCGCGGTCCTTGTGGCCGTTTTATCTTATAATATTTATTTTTGGTTGTGGTGGTCGCTTATGTATAACTTGTTTTAGATGTTTGTGCGTGCATGCTTTTACTTTACTTAATTTCGCTAAGTGTCACACGTTGCCCGTCGTGAGTTCCAGTTATACGGGCTGTTTTTGTGAACGATTTCACTGTTTCGGGGTTTGCTCGACAAATTGTTGTTCGACAGTGAGGGGAACTGTTTCAGGATTTCATTGTTTTTGTGAACGATTTGGCATTTGTGGCCTTAGTTCGTGGCATGAACTTCCCATCACGATCTGGGCGTTCTGCCTTTCGTGGTACGGTGGCGATGGCGGGCTCGGTCGAGGGACTACTGTCGGGCAGGATTTTTGTTCGTTCTAGACTAAAAGCCTACCTTGATTGATTTTAGTATGCAGCGCTCGTACCGGGGCACGCACTTACGGCCGGTACGTTGTGCTCGTCGTCTTGACGGAGCATGCCGAATGTTGTGGCCTTAGCTATAATATTGTTTTAGCTTTTCGGTGTTTCATGGTCGAGCGAGTTCTTCCTTATTGAAATGTTCTAGGTAGTATACCCATTCTCCATTTTTGCTCGAACACAGTAGGGTCCTTCCCAGTTTGCGGCGAGTTTGCCTTCACGAGAATCTTTGTGATTTCTCCTTAGGACGAGACTGCCCAATTGGAAGTCTCGTCGTATGAATTTAGCGTTGTTCCTGATTGCGATTTTTTGTTTTAATGAGGCCTCACGGAGGGCTGATCCTGATCAGACCTCTTCGACAAGATTGAGCTCCTCCCTCAGTGCCTCGCTAATCGTCTCCTCATCCAGGGGAGCTTCAGTCCGCCTGGAGGGGACGTGTACTTCGATAGGGATCACTGTCTCGGTCCCGTATGCTAAATGGAAAGGGGTTTCCCCGGTCGAATAGTGGGGTGTGGTTCAGTAGGCCCAGAGCATGTTGTGAAGCTCCTCGACCCACTATTTCTTGATTTCGTCCAGTCTCTATTTGAGACCTCGCAGGATTACCATGTTCGTTGCTCCGGCTTGCCCGTTCATCTGCGGGTGCTCGACGGACGCGAAGTGTTGTTTAGTGCCCAGTTTGGTGACGAATTCTTGGAATTTTTTGTCCATGAACTGTGTCCCGTTTTCGGTGACGATTTCCTGGGGAATGCCGAAGCAGGCAAGAATGTTTCGCTTGTATAAACGAAGTATGTTTTGGGCCGTTATTTTGGCCAGAGCCTCTGCTTCTATCCACTTTGTAAAATAATCTTGTCATACCCCAAATTTTGACCTCCAAGATTTCCCATCATTGTGGAAATCATCATCACAATATGGATGAACCATCATGCCTCATCAATATGCTCAGAGATGTTTGAGCATTCACCACAGTCAAGAATTAGGGTTTCAAGACCTCTCAGAGCCTTAGACAAAGGATCAATCAAGGAATGACATGATCTTCAACTTGTCTAAACTCTCAAATACCCATAAAGGATCAAGAGGACTCCCACATCAAGAATCAAGCACAAGGGTGCAACATTCCAAGTGGATCAAGCCTCAAGATCGTCAGTGTCACCAAATTAGGGTTTTGGTCGACCAAAGCCTCCAGATGGAAATTTTCCTCTGGGCATGAGCCAATGCTTCAAACAACAACCCAAGATACTCTAAGGGACCTCATGGACACAATCATCAAGTCAATTTAACCTCAGGGGATGCATTTACCAAAAATCAGGAATTAGGGTTTCTTGACCTAATTCACCCCTAAGTTGACTTTTGGGACAAAACATGAGCCAAGACCTCAAGACATGATCTAAGGGTCTCCAATATACTACATTGATCCATTTGCAACAATGGATTGATCCAAGAAGCTTGATTCACAAGTTTCAATTTCATCAGGACCACAATTAGGGCTTCGAGGAAAAAGTCAAATGTACCTTTGAATTTTGACTAGGACATGCTCCCAAACCTTGGTACATGATTCAATACACCCTATAACACCTATGGAATCCATCCATTAGGTTTGATTTAGGTCACGGGCTTGATTTCACAAAGGATCGCACAGTTTGGATTTCATCTGATAAAAAGTCAACTGTACAAAAATCCAAAGTTTGACTTTTTGAATTTTTGGTCAACAAAGGTTCTTTAACCCTAAAACAATGTTAATATGTGATTTGAATCATCATTCATCAAGAAAAACCAAAGAAAATGAGTTAACTTGTAAAAGGGGTAACCATAAAAAACTTAGAATTTTTCTAAGTTATAGAACAAAGTGGCTAGGGTACCAACTTCCAAGGACCATAACTTGAGATCCAAGCAACCATTTTGGATGGTCCAAAGCTGGATTTGTAGCTCTCATTACACACTTCAAAAGTGTAAACTACATCTCATTCCAATTCCTCAGGGATTTTAAGTTATGGAGGGATCAAAATGGCTAAAAACATGAAAATGACACATTTCCAACACTTAGTGAAATTTTCACTAAGTCAGAATCTGCCTTATTTTTTCCAAAATGTAGAGGCATTTTTCATTGTAATTCAAGTTGGATCAAAACCAAAGTTGGACATCATGTTGAAATAGGAAATATCAGCTTTCCAAAATGACCAAGAAATCCATCAAACTCCACCTGTGCGAGGGGTTATGATAGCTGCAACATGCCTTGCTGCAAACTGTCTTGGTAAGGCAGATTTGTGCATTAGAGCTCGAATTGATCAAATTTTACAAAAATAAACATGGTTATCCATCTGCACACCTCAAGGGGGAACAACCAAGGAACAAACACTGATCCATAAGCCTCCTAAGTCCAAGATTCCACAAGTAGCCATGCCAAACCTAAAAAGCTAAAGATGCCTAAAGACTCCAATTTTGTTTTGAGACATTTAATGGATGCATAGAGCTGGCATGTATCAGTCCATGATCAGCCAAATGAGTCAAGATAAGCTCACATAACAGAGGACCTAAGCCTGCAAAGTTTGGCACAAGTCAGTGGCTAGAGGAGACCCTTGATTAAAGAATTAAGACATTCAACACAATATGATCCAAGCTGCCAAACACTATTGATGCCAAAACAAATTTGCTCTAATATAAATAGAGCTCATTTGTGCTCAAATTAAGTTCCCAAAACACGTTCTCTTGCAAGTCACTATCGGGTTTTGCATTTGAGAGTGATTCCAACCAAACCAATGGTTCACACACCTCACATGTAACATATAGAAGTGATCCATAACACAAAATCACATCTAGAACATCAGATCCTAAAAATCACCAGCCAATTGCTCAAGTTTTTGACAGATTTGCAGTTGGGATACCATCTCAAGTTCAAGATCATTTCCATTCATTCCAAGCATTCAAACACAATCCTTGGCACCTAGGGAAGTTGTCCAGATCATTGGAACCTAGCTGTAACACCTCTAACTCAGAACACGATCACCAGCTGCAAGAGGTAAGCATGAACTCTTCAAACTCCATGATGCATGCATATTTTACTGCACAATAATTTTTCCATACGTTCCTAATCATGTATGGAGTGATAACCCTCAATCAATTGCCATGAATCAGCCGTGTATGGAATTTCATGGTTTTCATGCTGAAATTAGGGTTCTTGAGAGTTTCTTCTAATTTCTCACTCAATATTCAAAATAAATGCAATTAATCTATATGGTTGTGATCCTTGTTAAAAAACGAGCAAGATTGGTACTTGAATCGTGCAAAACCATTGAGAAATCATGGAGAAAAGTGAGAAAAATGCAAATCTGGAAAAACAGAGGGCGCGGGCAAGAACTTGGTGTTCTTGGCGCCCTTTTTCAAATTTTTGAATATTTGAATGTTTTGTTATTTTTGTTAATTTATTCAAAAATTAATTTCTCTCTGAATATTTATGTTTTTGAACTAATTCTTTTTCTCAAAATTCACTAAATGTTTAAATATTTTATTTTACAAAAAAATACAATTTATATTATTTATTTAATATAGTTAGAATTTTTGTAATTAATTCATTTTTGTTGTTTTTAAACATTTTTAAATGAAATTCCCACTTTGATCTTTCAAAATCAATTGAATTTCAAACTCTCATGTAATTAAACATGACTTTTCAAAATATTTTTCATGGTGTACAACTTATTTTTGAATATATTTGGTGTTTTATATCATTTTTTTCATTTAATTTCCTTTGAAAAATAACATTTTTATTTAAAATTAGGGTTTCCTCTTGATTTTAAATTTTAAAACTCTTTGGGCCTCTAATAGAGTGTAAGACCCAATCCCCTTTTAACCAAAACCATTTTGGGCCTCAGATATTGTATAAGTCCCGACACGATAAAAAAATCTCGGCGTGATCGCCATTTTTCAAACAAAAAAAACTCTTTGGGCCTCTCCTTGAGTTGTAAGCCCCATCACTTGTACAAAAACACTTTTGGGCCTCTAATAGAGTGTAAGACCCAATCCCTTTGTAAATATACCTTTTTGGGCCTCACACATTGTATAAGTCCTTCGGTAAATTTTCAAAAGTTCGGCGCGATCATCGCCTTTGTAACAAAATCAACTGGGCTTCTCCTTGAGCTATAAGACCCATCTTTATTCATTTTCAAACTCTTTGGGCCTCTCCTTGAGTTCTAAGACTCATCCCTTTGTACAAAAAACTGCTTTGGGCCTCAGTCGTTGTATAAGTCCCGATACGATATTCAAAACAACAGTGCAATCACTGTTAAACCTTGGGCCTCTCCTTGAGTATAAGCCCCAACAATCTTTTCAAAAACAACTTCTCTTTTGATTCAGATTCAAATATATATGTTGTTATAAAAACTTTCTTTAATTTCTTTGAACAATTAACAATACAGCATGGAAGCTTGCTCACCGGTAAGTTTTAACCGCTTTCATTTACTCGCTTTCATATATATAACTGTATTGTGGGAAGCTGCGCATTGTAAGTCTTCTTTCATATCCTTTTAAATACTTATCATATATCAACTGTATATATACTAGTATAGCTATTTAGATTTTTCCCCGACAACTAGGTCTAGAACTAGGTAAAGCCAGTTGGTCACTCTTGGATACAGTCAAAACTAGATTCCCATAGAATTTCCAGATACAATCTTGCCTTCTCTTTGGATTAAACAATATGGAACAAAGAGAAAGGCAGTATTCTTCGTGAACCTTTTCTAAGGCTGTCACTATTAGAAATTGTCAAAGAAATTCTACTCCCTAGAGTTGATCTATTCTCGGTGAATAGCATCTCTTGAGTTTCTTCAAACCTCAAAACTTTCACTAAATGATATATTCTCGGTGAATAGAATTTCTTGAACTTTTCTTGGTTTGAGACCCACAGGCTTCCTAAAAGCATCCCCGCCTCCTCTTGGGCTTTGTACAAGGACCCTCCGGCTTCTTAGAAGTTCTCATGCCTTCTCTTGGGCTTAATACAAGGACCCTAAAGACCTCCTAAAGGTATAAGACATAACTTAGTCATCCTTTGCTAGAGCAGTCTTTCCAATGTCAAATCTCAGACCAATTTAGGGTTGATTCTCATCCTGTAAAGCACCTGCCTCCTCTTGGGCATCATACAAAAGATAAAACTCTTCCACACCAGTAGACTTGGACAGTCCAATCCCCTTGAGTCTCAAAGACATTCTCAAGTTCCTTACAAACATAGGAAGAAACCCCTGTCACTCTGGATAAATCACCTGTAGAGTTAAAACCCATGGGTTCTAAAACCTAGTATCTCTCCTAAAAATCCCCAGCCAGGGTCAAAAGGCTGTTAATAACATTATCTCAAATCAGAACCTCAAGGTATCTGATACCCGAACTCTTCTGTGACCATCAGCAAGAGTTGATTCCCCACTTGGACCTGCCTCGGGATCTCAATAATCCTCAGCAGAAGCTTGCCTCCTCTTAGGCTTTGTATAAATACATTTCCTCAGCGCATTCAGCCTTCTCTTGGGCTTTGTATAATGATTCTCCCCACCGGAGCTAACCTTTTCAGACTCTCTTGTTGAGTCAATCACCTCTTCAGACTCTCTTGTTGAGTCAATCACCTTTTCAGACTCTCTTGTTGAGTTAATCACCTTTCAGACTCTCTTGTTGAGTCAATCACCTTTCAGTACTCTCTTGTTGAGTCAACCCTTTTGGCCTCAATCTCGGGCTTTGTACGAGACAGACAAAAACACTCTCTTGTTGAGTCAATCTTTTCCAGCTTCTTTCCAGGCTTAGCATAAAGATTTCCCCTAGCAGAAGTCAACCTCCTCTTAGGAAGAATGATTTCTCTGGCTTGTTCAGCCATAATCCTGGGCTTCATACAGGACAGATAAAAGCACTCTCTTGTTGAGTCGAACCATTTTAGCCTCAATTTTGGGCTTTGTACAAGACATAAATCTTCATAGCCTTCTCTTAAGCTTGGGACAAGTATCTTCCCTAGTGGAGTCAATTCCTCCTAGCCTTCTTTAGGCTCCAAGAAATAAATTCCCTAAGCTGAGTCAAATTCTTTTCAGCTATAATCTTGGGCTTTGTACAAGACAGATAATACTCTCCCGCAGAGTCAAACTCATTTCAGCCTCAATCTTGGGCTTCGTACAAGACACATAAAAATATCCTCATCCGAGTCAGTTAAATTTCTCATTTCAGCCTCAATCTTGGGCTTCGTACAAGACATATACAAACCTCCCTGGCGGAGTCAAAGTCCATTTTTAGCCTTAAACTTGGGCTTTGTACAAGACAGATAGAACATTTTCCCCGGAAAAGTCAAACTTTTAGCCTCCTCTTAAGCTTTGTATAATGATATCCCTAAAGAGTCAGTCTCTTTTAGCCTCAAATCTTGGGCGTTGTACAAGACACATATATAAACACTCTCTTGTTGAGTCAGTCATACTCAGCCTCCTCTTAGGCTTTGTATAAGGACTTCCCTAGTGGAGTCAATCAACCTCTTAGCTTCAACCTTAGGCTTAGATCAAGGCATACAAAAATCAACATCTCCCTTTAGAGATGATAAATTCTCTCTCAATCAAACCTTTTAGCTTCAATCTTGGGCTTTGAACAAGACACAAATAAATAACCTTTTAGCTTCAATCTTGGGCTTTGAACAAGACACCAAACATCATCTTTTTCCTCCCTTAGAATAGGAGGAACTACGATTGCTCTGATTTCCGTGTTTCATTTAAACGGGAATATGTAGGCATAAGATTGCAAAATCTTAGCAAGCATACTAATAAAAAAAACTCTAGGTCCAGTACCTTCATACCATTCAAAACTTAGGTCCAGTACATTACCAAAAACACCCGAACATCAACAAAAACTCACTCACTCACTCATACTTCCCAAGAAACTTTCCCAACCCATTAACGGATAAACACCATCAAGTATAAAGCGAAACCTAAAGCTAATATCCTGTGGATAACCACATATAGGATGGGTAATTGACAACTCCCCATTGTATAACCTGACCCCGGACGCCCCAATCTCTTTAAAGCGATTGTTCAGTTAAGCATTCGCGTGTAAGGTTAGTTTTAGATAGCTTCCCTTTCCCTTCCAGCTTCATGGGATAAATAAGAAATCAGAAAGTAGCACCCCCTCCTCATTGTGGGGAGAAACCCAAAAACTAGCGATAAGGTGGTTGCGTCACTGACAAAAATCGCTCGCTACAGAAAAATGGCGACTCTGTTGGGGACTCATTTTGTTTGTTTAGGATTATATACTAGAATTCTTAAGAGGTCTAGGATGTTAGTTTTAGGAATGAATATATATATATATATATATATATATATATATATATATATATATATATATATATATATATATATATATATCGCTTTTCCTAATTGATATTCGTGTTTACTTTTTTGCTAATGGGACTGCGGGTGATGCCGCATCTGGAAAGTTTGAGTGACACCTAAGATAAGTGATGGCATTAGACGGGTAATCTTACAGGGAGTTACTCCCAAATAAGAGACCCCGGTAGACCATCGAATCAGTGGAGACACCCTTTGTGGATTCAATGTCTAAACGACTTCGGTTGTTGAAAGTAGATTGTTCGATTGTGGCGTCCATGAAACTGAGGATTTAGTAGGCTGAGACCATGTTACTATTTTGTAGTGCGGAAGCTATTGAAAATAGTTGTCACACGATACTACCCTCATTTGAGATTACTCTACGATACTGCAGCTCGCTCGGGTGAACCAGCCTGCTGTTGTTATCCCAAGGGGGGGTTAATGATTTTGAGGACAGGTACAAAAAATCACCAGTACAACCTTTGGGGATGGGTAGAGCCATGACTTCATGACACCGAACCTTTGCCCCATGTTTTTTCTATGTTTTTGTGTGCTGCATTCATGCATTCATTTCATTAAAAAAACTTTAAACAAAGAAAATCTTCTTTTCTAGTCTCTCTCTTTTCAAATTAAACTAAGACAATCATTGCAAATGTCATAGAGAAAGATTGCGTTATGGATTTCGGTAGAAGGAAGACTCACAAGTACACCTTCAAGGTTCCAAAATTAGAGGATTTGAGAGGGTTGGCAAGGATGATCACTAACCCCGATGCTTTTAGAGCTAAGTACGGATGACTGCTATCTCTGTTAAGGGTCCATGTAATTGAAGGAATACTGTCTACTCTGATTCAGTTCTACGATCCGGTTTATCACTGTTTCACATTCCCGGATTACCAATTGGCACCAACACTGGAGGAGTACTCTCACTTGACTGATTTACCCATCACTGACCAAGCTCCCTTTTCTGGACTGGAAGAAATTCCAAAAGATCAAACCATTGCAAGAGCTATCTATGTGGATGAGTCAGAAGTCAGGACTCACATGACCATTAAGGGTGGAATCCAAGGTTTACCAACCAAGTTTTTGATAAAGAAAGCTCTGTACTTTGCTAGTATAGGGAACGTGACTGCTTTCGAGAGCGTCTTTGTTTTGCTCACCTACGGGTTATTTTTGTTTCCCAACATTGATAACTTCATTGATATCAATGCCATTAAGATTTTTCTAATCGGAAACCCCGTACCAACCTTGCTCGCAGATGCTTATCATTCTGTACATTTAAGGAATTTGTACAGCGGAGGAATAATTACATGTTGTGTACCCCTGTTGTACAAATGGTTCACTTCTCACTTGCCCAAGTCTACTGCATTTTGGGACCATAAGAGTACTTTACAATGGTCGCAGAGAATCATGTCTCTTACCAACTCTGACATTGATCGGTACAATCAAATCTATGATGGGATAAGAATCATTGACCGTTGTGGAAACTTCCCTAATGTACCCCTCATAGGAATTAAAGGGGGAATCAACTATCATCCAGCTTTAGTTCGTCGTGAATTCGGATACCCGATGAGACATGTCCCGCGTAATGTTCATCTGAAAGGTCTTTTCTTCAAGGAAGGAGAAAATGACAGGGCACTAAAAACAGAAATAGTGCATGCTTGGAAACATGTTCACAGGAAAGGAAGAGAGTCTCTAGGAAAACCAGATTGTGTCTCTGTAGAACCTTATCTCCACTTGGTACAAACTAGAGTTCTCAAACTGAGGATGCCTTACCCTCGTCAAGAAGTTCTTCCGTTAAACGAATCTGTCCTTTACTTTATGTCTGATACGGAAAAACTCCAGGTCACCCTTAACAAAGTTCAACAGGACAGGAAATCTTGGAAGAACAAATACCGCATTCTCAATGTGGAGTGTAACAAAATTCGCAACTGTTAAAAGAAAAAGATGCTCTAATTGAGATGTTAGAGCAACATGCTATAGAGAATCAAGACGACCGAAGGAATTTGTTCGCTCATTTCACTTGGCAAAAGGATGACAACCCGACAACGGCTGAAGAGCCCCGGTCAAAGAAAAGGAAAATACCAGAACCAACACATGAGCCCTCTTCAGAGAGAACTCAGGATCCATAAGATTAGACATTTCCTTTTACAGCACTTTGTAAATTACTATATTTCCATTTCCGCAATCTTTGAATTAAATAAAATAGGGTTTCCCCATTGTATGATATTTGCAACCCAATTGTCAATGTTTCCTTTGATTAAATAAACAATTAATATAATCATTGAATATCATTCATCATTCTCACATAACGCATTCTTCTTACCTATAAATCTCACATTTGTGTCTCGATTATAGAGTCAACCTGTCTCATTCGTACAATACTCGGGCCAATCGATAAAAGAAAATGGATAATCTCGAGGAAGAGAACAGAGAGTTGAAAGAAGAACTCGACGCTCTAAAAGAAGATCTGAGTAAACTTCATATTGACATGCAAGCTCTGGCAGTAACTCAGATACAAAGGACTGTGATCTCAGAGATCACATCGACACCCATAGTGGAAAAGTATAATCCTCGGTATAATATGCCTAAAGATCGTCCCTGGGGCATGCCACTCAACTATATCCCAGAAGGATATATTCCGCCGATCATGGAAGATCCAGAAACTGCAGCAGGAACCGCTGGGCCTGAAGGTTACAAACTTCGAGAAAGCGAAGATGCAAGGGGCATGACAGCAACTCCTGAAGGTTACAAACTTTGGGAGAGAGAAGCATCAAGAGTCACTGCCGTAATGACTATACCACCACCCGTGGTACACATTGTCCCGGAAGGACAGATTCCATAGATACCTTCTGGTGGAAACGAAAGTATGTACGACAGAATGAATGAGTTCCAGGAGCAATTCCTGGAAATATAAAAGGAACTGCATGCCATTCGCGGTCAGGATCTAATCGGAAAGGACGCCACAAACCTTTGTTTGGTCCCCAATGTGAAAGTTCCGCACAAATTCAAGGTGCCCGAATTTGAAAAATACAAGGGTAACTCTTGCCCTCAAAGTCATTTGGTGATGTACGCTCGAAGGATATCAACTCAAACAGAAAACCAACAGCTACTGATCCACTATTTCCAAGATAGTTTAACAGATGCCGCACTCAAATGGTACATGGGTTTGAACCGCACTAAGATCGTCACTTTTAGAGATCTTGGTGTTGCCTTCGTTCAGCAGTATAAGTATGACCTGGACATGGCACCAGACAGAGATCAACTCAGAGCTATGTTGCAAAAAGACAAGGAAACCTTCAAGGAATATGCTCAAACATGGCGTGAAATTACCGCCCAGATTTGTCCACCTCTTGAGGAAAAAGAGATGACAAAAATCTTCTTGAAAACCTTGAGCTCATTTTACTATGATCAAATGGTTGCCAGTGCGCCCAGTGACTTTACTGAGATGGTGGGCATGGGAGTTCGTCTTGAAGAAGCAGTCCAAGAAGGACATCTGGTCAAAGATGCTGGACCATCAAGCAGTACTAAAAAATACGGTAGTGTTTTCCCTAAGAAAAAAGAGCAAGATATTGGTAATATCTCTCTCAGAAAGCAAAGGCGAAGATACCAGCCCGTAGCAGTTGTAACTCCTGCTATCAACCCTGCGCCCGTCTCGACGTATCAACCTCAGGTTGCTCAGAGCCAACCAAATCAATAATCATATCAGCAAAGGACACAACAACCTCTTCAGTAGGCTCGTCCTCTGTACTATAACAATCGTACAACGCGACCACCAGGGTTCGACCTTATACCAATGTTGTATGTAGAATTATTTCCACTACTACTGGTCAAGTGGCACTTCCAAACCAGTGCTCCTCTTGCGATACCGGAGAATCCGACTTTTTGGTTCAAAGCAGATCAGACTTGTCCTTACCATCAAGGAGGACCAGGGCATAACATAGAAAACTGTCTCAGCTTCAAATCCGACGTACAGAAGCTTGTCAGGAGTGGGGTCCTATCCTTCAAGGATACAAATCTAAATGTACAGACGAACCCGTCGCCTAAACACGAGAAAGCTGCAGTCAGTTTGATAGAGGAATGATCTAAGCACAACTATCAGATTCACGATGTACTCTTATTAGGAACCAACCTGGTCAAGATGCATTACAGATAGAATGGATACGGCCACGTACTGTCTCATAACTATCACCAGTGTGATATCTTCTTTAAAAATGATTAAGGATGTTCAGTGGTGCAATCAGCTCTACAGGAACAGATGGATCTCAGATGAATCGAAGATCACCAAATTCGTGAAGTCAACATGACTTATACAATTTCCAACATCATTCAAGACCACGACATCCGTGCGATGAATATCAACTTGGTGGCAATGCACTCAAGGCAAAGCCAACATCATGATCTGCCACGGCACCATTATGATTCCTGTCTGATTTGCTCGGTAAATAATCAGGGATTCTCTTTTGTACAAGAGGCCCTCCGGCGTCAGATGGATCTTGGATGGATTCAGGATTACTGCAATAGAAGTCAGTATCAAGTTAATATGATTCAAATCTTTGATATTCGCTTGATGAATACCAACTTGGTGGAATTACATGCTAAGCAAGTTCAACTCAGTTTTCTGACTTCGCATGATTATCAGAATTGTAAAGTGTGTCGTGAGAGTGACCAAGGATGTGCACTCGTTCAAATGACACTTCAACACTTGTTAAACCACTGGTGGCTTCCGATCTATCTAGATGAAGATACACAACAAGTCAGTATGATTAATGGGAACCCTACTAGGCATCAAAATCAGGATGTTCGATCAATGGAAACAGATTAGTGAGGTTAGACTGCATACAAAGCGGATGTGGCCGGGTGCCACCACACAACTATGAGCGTTGTAGGGTTTGCTCAGAAGATAACCAAGGATGCTACCTCGTACGAGCAGCCCTCCAAAGTCAGTTGGACCATAAGGAGATTCAACCATGGTCAAGCTCTGGTTCAATGTCAGGCTATCATCCTAATCAAAGCAAAGATGTTGTCTTGATCCCTAAGCGAGAAGTGGCCAAAGATGTATGCGCCATAATCCCTTTACTCCATGAATCGAGAGTTTCTCTTGATAGTGGAAAGGTTCTCAACCTCGAACCAATTGAGGCCGACTATGATGGTCAGAAAAATCAAAAGGCTCCTGTAGTTATCTATCTACCGAGATCATTACCGTACAAATCCGATAAGGCTATCCCTTACAAATACGGTGCAACAACAATTGAGAATGGAAAAGAAGTTCTATTACCCTCCGTCGTGAATATTGCAGACATCAGTCGAGTAACACGGAGCGGTCGAATCTTCAACCGAGGAGTTGGAGAACCTACCGGAGAAAAGGAACTTCAAACAGAAGTTCCTAATCAACCAGTCGGTCAATCCAGTGATCCCGACATTTCAAAGAACAACGATGCGATGCTGAAGCTCATCCAGAAGAGTGAGTACAACATTGTTGATCAACTGTTGCAAACTCCTTCAAAAATCTCTGTGATATCTCTTTTACTCAGCTCCGAAGCCCACAGAGAGGCTCTACATAAAGTCTTAGAGCAAGCCTTTGTGGAACAAGATGTGACAATAAGATAATTCGACAGCTTCATCTCCAACATCACTTCCTGCAACAACTTGGGATTCAGTGACGAGGAACTCCCGGAAGAGGGCTAAAATCATAACATGACACTCAATATTACAATCAACTGCCAGGATGATGCTTTAGCCAGCTGTCGCAACTGCGAAAAACAACCGGCGGAAATAGAACAGAAGAGTCGCCACCGAACGTTATTTATCCCGGCGCAGGGAAAGGAAACGATCGAAGAAACCTCAAAAGGGAGAAAACATGGTCATCCCAACCATAGTCCAGGTTTGGGAGTCGGTTACGCGGGGGGAAGGTATTAGCACCCCCACGCGTCCATCTCACTCGATGGGATCCACGCTTGTTGTCTAATCAAAGGGTGAGTTATCTAAAGCCTACTGCTAAACAGAAACGGGAAAGAGAAAAACAAAAACGGACTCGCAAGGATCGTCGCAATCCTATGTCTACGTATCTTCGTGGACGAACGAAGAATTAGAGTCGACGTAGTTCGGTGGACTACGTACTAAATGGGGGAGGTTGCTCGCCAAGACATCGTCGTCTTGTGCCTACGTATCCTCAATCGGACGAGAGAGAGGAAGTCAGAGCAGTCGTAGTTTGACTTACAAATCGACAAGTGTTTTTTTATGAGCGACGAGCTCTTTTCCTGAAAATGATTTGAAACCTAACAATCCCGAAGGATGAAAAAAAGATGTGAACTTGGTTTGTGTTTTTTAGACAGAAGTGAATTGAAGTTAGTTTGAAACTCATATTGCACTAAAGTCTATGACATAGGAGCGAATGCGTCGCATGATCGCCCCCAATGGGACGTATGCTAAACACTCTAGAAGAGTGAAGGGAGACCCCTCATTCTTCATTTTCTACGTAATTAAGGCTCATGGCGCACAATGCTCGTTGCATTTATTAAGTGTTTTAGACTTGTTTTGAGATGAGAAGAGAAGACTCAAAGGTTGAAAAGAAAAAAATCTATGAGATCTCATACCTAGGTGTTGTCATGCACAATGGTCATAAAGTTGAGGTTTAAAAGGGACTATCCTAATTGTTATCATACAAAGGATTGAGAGCCTAATGTCTATCCTACTTCGAACCTAATAAAAAATTAAGTTCAAACTAGGAGCCCTAAGGGAGCATGTGAACGAACACAAGTAAACATTTAACAAACTCAATCTCAATCAACAAAAATATTCAAAACTCAACGGAGAAGGAAGGAGATGAAGATGAGAAAGATGTTAAAGCAAAGCAAGTATAAACCAAACCAAACCAAAAACAACAGCAACAACAGCGCTTCAGCACAGCACAGCGGTAAATTCCAGCAAGCAAGCAAGAACAACATTTAACAGCTTCTATCTTCAGGACAGAACAGGTGTAATATCCAGCAGAACAGAATAACAACATTTAACATCATGTATGTACAGAACAACAGTGTATGTAACAGAATTTCTACATCAACCAAACTTAGCATGATTCATCAAGAGTTAGTCAAAATGCCTCAAGAAATCAACAAGATAACATGCATCAAAAATGCCTCAAGATATGCATCAAGAATTAGTCAAAATTAATACCAAAGAATTAAACACACTTGTATCCGGAAACTCATGAAAAAATCTTATCGAAAGTCATCGATGTAGCTAAACAAAATTAATCCAAGAAATTCATGAAAATTAAATCCAGGTAAGAATTAACTCAAGAAAATCAAGAACAATCTAATCAAAACCCATCACAAACTAATAAGAAATTTTTAATAAAAAATTTAACAAGAATTAATCAAAATTTAATAAAACTTTACATCAAAACCAAAATTGAAACTTAATCAAAGCTCAACAAAATTAAGATCCAAACTAAACCAAAACTAAGGTCTAATTCTAAAATTCAACAAGGACTAGAATTAACATTCAACAAAAAATATAATGATCTTAAATAAAAACATCAAATCTAACTAAAATATTATATTGTTTACATTACATTAAAAAACTTATTATATTGTTTTGAAAAACTTATAATAATATAAACAAAAAAATAAAAAGATAAAAAAATAAATAAAAAATTGAAGAAACAGTAAACGGATTATATGGTATATGTGTATCAAAAGGAAAATAATATAAGCTTACTCACCCACCCCTTTTTTATGCAAAATTGACGGTAACAGTGCACCGGAAGTCATATATATATATATATATAACGCATGGAATAGTAACCGCAAATCCTTTATATATATGTGAATGAATAGTGACGACATGTAATATATATGTTAATGGTAAACTGTAAGACATATACATTCTACCTATTCGAACTTTTAGAACTTGTTTATATTATATCTAAGTGTATGCATAATATCTTGAACCTGCATGCGTAAAGCAATGAAATACATATATAATATGTTGTAATCGTGTCACCTGTAGCAACCCCTCTCAATGAACTGCCGCGCCTCGGCTTTGTTTTCTCCGGTTCTTCTCCATTTTTTTTTGGGTCCCCTAAAATATTTAGCAATCACAATATATAGGGATCAAATTAGGATTAATTTTAAATTATCAATAATGTCTCTGATGTTCATTTTAAAGTTTAATTTAAATAATATTAATTAAAATTAATAAAATTTTAAAAATTAAAATAATTAAAATAAATTTAAATAAAAACTAATAATTCTATTTATTTACTATAAATATTTAGATAAAAATATAAAAAAATAAACAGATCTCAAGTAAATAAAAGTCGCGTCCAAGTGCTCGAAAAAATAAACCAAGTACATTAAAATGATCAACACGAAATAAACGACTCGGAAAAATATAGTATTTGTTCAGATTTTAAAATAAATTTCGACCTGTTAAAACGCTCAAACTGATCAAAATGCGACGAAAAATGGTAAAAAAATTAAAACGAACACGTCAGGTTAAACTACGTGAAACGTAGATCAATACAATTGACGTCTGCAAGCTCGATTTTAAAATTTTCCGTCCACCGATTTTACGCACCGTTGAGATTTAGTTTGTCCGGTCTGTCTGTAAATCCGAGAAATTATTCCGGGTGACATTTTAGGCACTATGCGAGCTAAAAAAACTACTTTATGCAATGTAGATGATGCAGAGTGGAAATACCGTCAGATGAATGAAAATATTAATAATGCATGGAATAAGCTGTGAACTCTCAGAATATCCTGCTGGAAAAAGAATGATCTGGTACCAAATTACTGAGCAAAATAAATGTTGGGGCACTCTGATGCTTGCTACTTAGAATAAGAGAAGTCCTTAGCCACAAGGATACCGTGATCCCATGTCTCGAGAGCTCAATGCAATGCATGATTAATTGTTATGAACAAATGGAAATTCATAACGAAAGCCAGTTAAGGTTAGGAAAAGAGAGGGCAAATTTTGGGGTATTACACCAGCGTACTGGTAGATACCAGATCGACTCTGAATGTTATGCCGAAGTCCACTCTAATGCGACTATCATTTAAAGGATCTCCGATGAGAGGAAATGAGGTCATCATCAAAGCATTTGACAGATCCCAAAAAACAGTTATCAGCGAAGTCGACCTTCCCATAACTATCGGTCCTCACACTTTCCTAGTCACTTTCCAGGTCATGGACATCCGAGCAGCATACAGCTGTTTGTTAGAAAGACCTTGGATACACGAGGCTGGGCCAGTCACTTCGACACTTCACCAGAAGCTGAAGCTCGTCAAGAATGACCAACTAGTCACAGTCTGCGGAGAGCAAGCCTTGATCGTGAGCAACTTATCGTCGTCCACTTGTGTAGAACCAGATGAGGTTGTTGGAACCCAGTTCCAAGCACTTTCAGTGAGCCATGACAACCAATCAGAAAAGGGAACATCGATTTCCTCGTACAAAGATGCTCTCGAAGTAATCAAAAGTAACAATGCAAAAGGATGGGGATAACTTGTCATTCCTACTGATAACAAGGCGAAGAAGGGTCTTGGTTTTTCCTCAAATTGTACTCAGACTGCTACTAACGATGAAAGTCTTCATCCCATTCAGGATTTCTTCCACAGTGGAGGTTTCCTTCACCCAGTGTCTCAAGAAGTACATACCATCAATGAGGGTGATTCCTACGATATAGATGAAGAGTGGAAATCCTATCTTAACGAGGACGGTTATATGTCTCAGGGAGAGGTGCCTATGCCATTTTGCTATCCCGCACAGAGTCTGAGATATATACCAAGGTCAGATGTCAAAATGATATACGGAGATTGTGATCCGGAAGGATGCCGTGCTCCACCAAACTCATTAGAGGAGGACACTCTGATGAAGGACAACTTTGACCATGACTATTATAGACCAATGGATGGTCTGCCTATCTGGCAATCGTACCCAGGAGACTTGGGGCAAAAGAGTCAGCCCAACGATACATATCAGCTAAGCATCATTGAAAAGAATACTTCTATCCCCACCAAATCATGGGATCATTACTCAGGGCATTCAGAAGATATCCAGTACGACGATGAATTTGCAAAGATTACAGGACAGCAATTCATCAACTATGCTTTTCCCGAGGTCAACGTCATCGAAAGGAATGACTTCTCCAGTTCCAAAGAAGTGTGGGACACCCTGGGACAATCGAGTGGAAAATACGACTTCATGGTCAAGTACACTGATCCTGAAAGCTCTCGTATCAGGCTCGAAGACATCCAGCCAACTGGATGGGGAGATCCATCTGAGAGTGCAAACGCTGTGCAAGATACAACAGAAGAGTTCGTCTACGACATCTCTGCCCGAGAGACAGATTCCAACTATCCCACTCCACCAGAAATCAGCGTTATTTCTGAAGACAAATCAAGAAGGAAAGTACCAGACTTTGTGATTCACCGAGGAGTTCGCCGCCAATGGGTTGCTGTCAACGTTCTGAAAGTCGTTCATAAGTCTAAGTAATTGTCGTCCTTACTTTAACCTTTCACCCTGCCCAGGTGAAACAGATGTTTTAATAAGGCTCACTTTCTGTAAATATACCTCTTCGCTTTGCCCAAAGCGACATAGTTTTGTTTTATATGGTTGTAGTTTCAAGAATCGACAAGATCATAAATAAAATAACATCGTTCTGTAATTTCTGCATTTATTGTTGTTTTCTCTTTTCGCTTTTTTCAAAAAATGGTAATCCTAAAAAACAACTCAAATAATAAAAACAAGCAGTTATCAGAAAATACACTGCACACACTCTTGCATTTTCTCTATCTCTTCTAAAAACAAATCATCACATCATGCAGATTGCTTGTTTTAAACCCCATTGAAACATACGATCCAATGCCTTCTCCTAACTTTGAATTCCCGGTATTTGAGGCTGAAGAAGAAAATGACGAAGAAATTCCAGAAGAAATCTCCCGATTACTCAGACAAGAGGAAAGGTCCATTGAACCGCACAAAGAACCGTTGGAAATGGTCAACTTAGGTTCAGAAGAAGAGAGAAAAGAAATCAAGATTGGGGCACTGCTCAGTCCAACTGTCAAAGAAAGTTTGATAAAGGTTCTCAAAGAGTTTCCCGATGTGTTTGCTTGGTCCTACCAGGACATGCCAGGTTGGGATACCAGCATCGTGGAACATCATCTACCGTTGAGATCAGAATGTCTGCCAGTAAAACAAAGACTAAGACGGACTTATCCAGACATGGCCATCAAAATCAAGGAGGAAGTACAGAAACAGATTGACGCGGGTTTCCTCGCCACATCAGAATATCCCCAATGGTTAGCCAACATCGTGCCAGTTCCGAAAAAGGACGGAAATGTCAGAATGTGTGTAGACTACAGGGATCTGAACAAAGCCAGCCCGAAGGACGAATTTCCCTTGTCGCACATAGACATGTTGGTAGACAGTACAGCAAAGTTCAAAGTATTCTCCTTCATGGATGGATTCTTGGGCTATAATCAAATCAAAATGGCGCCGAAAGATATGGAGAAAACTTCATTCATCACCCCATGGGGAACCTTTTGTTACAAGGTAATGTCGTTCGGTTTGAAGAACGCTGGGGCAACCTATCAAAGGGCCATGACTACTCTGTTTCATGACATGACACGCAAAGAAATCGAGGTATATGTCGATGATATGATCGCCAAATCTAGAACAGAAGAGGAGCATGTGACCCACCTGTCAAAACTATTCGAGCGTCTGAGAAAGTACAAACTCCGCTTGAATCCTAACAAGTGCACGTTCGGTGTCCGTTCAGGGAAACTTTTAGGGTTCATCGTTAGCCAGAAAGGAATTGAGGTTGATCCTGACAAAGTCAAGGTCATTCAAGAAATGCCTTCTCCAAAGACTGAGAAACAAGTTAGAGGATTCCTGGGACGTCTGAACTATATTTCTAGATTTATATTCCTCATGACTGCGACATGCGCGCTGATTTTCAAGTTACTAAAAAAGAATCAGGACTGCGTTTGGACAGAAGCCTGCCAAACTGCCTTCGACAGTATCAAGGAATACCTGTTGAACCCACCGATTCTATCACCTCCTATAAAGGGGAGACCGTTGATCATCTACCTAACAGTCTTGGAAGACTCAATGGGGTGTGTATTGGGCCAACAAGACGAAACCAAAAGGAAAGAGTCTGCCATCTACTATTTGAGCAAGAAATTCACCGACTGCGAGACTCGGTACACTATGTTTGAGAAAAATTGCTGTGCTCTGGCTTGGGCAGTCAAACGTCTTCGCCAGTATATAATTCGTCACACTACTTGGTTAGTCTCCGAAATGGATCCAATCAAGTATGTCTTTGAAAAGCCTGCTCTCACGGGAAGAATTGCCCGTTGGCAGATGTTGTTATCAAAATACAACATTGAGTATCATGCTCAGAAAGCCGTCAAGGGAAGTATTTTAGCCGGTCATTTGGCTCATTAACTGATTGACGATTAAGAATCAGTCGGATTTGACTTCCCAGACGAAGATGTCATGTACTTGAAAATAAAAGATTGCGATGAACCGCTACGTAGTGAAGGGTCAGAACCAGGTTCCCAATGGGGACAAATCTTTCACTGAGCTGTTAAAAATTATGGAAACGGAATTGGGGCAATCATCATAACACCTCAGGGTACCCACATTCCTTTCACTGCCCAATTAACGTTCAAATGTACATACAACGAGGTCGAATACGAAGCTTGTATCATGGGTCTTGAAGAAGCGATTGACTTGAGAATTAAGAACTTAGACGTGTATGGCGACTTAGCCCTGGTTATCAATCAGATCAAAGGATATTGGAACACATACCAATCAGGATTGATTCCTTACAAAGATTACGCGAGAAGGTTGTTACCATTCTTTAATAGAATCAAGTTTCATCACATCCCTCGTGAAGAGAATCACATGGCTGATGCATTAGCCACTCTCTCTTCCATGATTAGTGTAGGTCAATGGAATGACATACCTAAGATTGACGTAATGCACCTTGAACGGCCCGCTTATATCTTCACGATTGAAGCAGTCATAGAGGACAAACCTTGGTATCACGGTATCAAATACTTCCTTCAGAAATAAGAGTATCCGCCTGGGGAATCCGAAAAAGACAGAAAGACCCTCAGAAGATTGGCGGGCAGCTTTTTTCTGAGTGGTGATACACTCTATAAGAGAAAATTTGACATGGTCTTGCTCCGATGCATAGACAGACCAGAAGCAAACATGCTGATAAAAGAAATTCACGAAGGATCCTTTGGCACTTATGCCAATGGACATACAATGGCGAGAAAAATTATAAGAGCAGGGTACTATTGGTTGACAATGGAATCCGATTACTACAAGTAAATGAGGAGATGTCTCAAGTGTCAGATATACTCAGACAAAATCCATGTATCGCCAACGCGTCTCAAAGTTCTTTCTTCCCTTTGGCATTTTTCTATATGGGGAATCGACATGATTGGCATGATTGAACCCAAGGCTTCAAACGGACATCGGTTCATCCTGGTAGCCATTGACTACTTCACCAAGTGGGTCGAAGCAGCGTCATACGCTAATGTAACCCGACAAGTGGTAGTCCAATTTATCAAAAATAATCTCATCTGCTGTTATGGTGTCCAAGCCAGATCATTACTGATATTGGATCTAACTTGAACAACAAAATGATGAAAGAGTTGTGCGCTGAGTTCAAAATCGAACACCACAATTCATCTCCCTACCAACCTAAGATGAACGGAGCGGTAGAAGCGGCTAACAAGAGCATAAAAAAGATCATTCAAAAGATGGTTGTAAACTACAAAGACTGGTACGAGATGATACCCTTTGCTCTTCACGGTTATCATACATCCATCCGCACTTTAACAGGGGCAACCCCTTTCTCTCTAGTATATGGAATGGAGGCAGTGCTTCCCATAGAAGTAGAGATCCCATCAATATAGGTATTGATGGAAGCTAAGCTAACAGAAGCTGAATGGTGTCGAAGTCGACACGATGAACTAAATCTGATCGAAGAAAAGCGAATAACGGCTTTATGCCATGGTCAGTTGTATCAACAAAGAATGAAGAAGGCGTTTGACAAAAAGGTCCGACCTCGCATCTTCAGAAAATGAGACCTAGTGCTCAAGAAGATACAATCCTTTCTCACTGATTCCCAGGGCAAATAGACTCCGAATTATGACGGCCCCTATGTGGTCAAGAAAGCTTTCTCAGGTGGCGCCTTGAGGCTTGCAACAATGGATGGAGAGGAATTTTCCTACCCCAAAAATGTTGACATAGTCAAGAAATACTTCGCCTAAATAAAAAAAAAAAATCTCAATGGATTGAAAACCCGAAAGGGCGGTCCAGACAAAAATTAGAGACATAATAAAAAATTATCCCGATGGATTGGAAATCTCAAAGTACAATCTAGGAAAAAGTTAGGGATTCACGGCAAGTAACTACGTTCAACAAAGGGACAAATCCCTCAGCAGCAGTCATGCCATCCGTCAGGAAAACTCCAGTGAAAGTCATCTTCGACAGAAGCTCAGGATGTCCAGAATTCAAAGTTGGTAGAAGGATAGCGGTCGTTATGTTTCGATGTAGCCCTTTTCCCTTAAATTTCCATTTTCCAACTTTGTAAATGCTCCATGGAATCACGCGCTTGGCTGATTTCCATCCTATCAATAAAATTTGAGCCTTAATGCTTTTGTTTGTAATTATTATTTGTTTTACCTTTACAGAACAACATTTTAATATGATCAACGATTCTTGAAATAAAACAAAAATGAATTTACTTGTCAAATTTTTCTGCTTTTAAAATAAAGATGGCAATTCTTTTGACTGTTGAACATCGAAAGAACATCGATCGCTACTCCAACGGCGATTAAGCTTTAAAGTGAAGAATCAAAGTACTCATTCTCAAACCAGTATGCCTGAATGAAGGATCAATAGTATCAAATGCGCATATTCCATCTGATATCCCCGGCAGAGTTCTCACCTCCTAAGCCCGACCAACGTTTTTCCCCGCGGGAACTACTTTCTCCTAAGCAAGGCAGAAGTGCTATTTTGAACCGAAGATACTTCTTCTTCCCCTGCATTGGCCGGGTATCCAGTCGTGTTCATCCACTAGTCTGTATGTCGTGTCAGTTTTTTCGGCATATACATACATACATCATGCATTATTGATTTGCATTCATATTCATATTGTATCACTATCACTCTAGTCGGTCTTATCCCCTAGTGATAAAAATGCTCTCACTCGAGTTGTCAGTTCTTTCCTCGTCAGGGAATGTTTTGTCTGAACCACCTTTCTCCCCAGTTTATTTCCGGGATGGAGATGGTCTTCGACCACTTTGATAACTTAAACCTCTGAAAGGCAAAAAGACCTTCGACGAACGTCACTCTTCACCATTGAAGATGATATATGCGCTTTCCCGAATTAAGGAAAATCCCCAGAGAAAGCCTCGCAACTAAAAAACTCTCAGCAACACATTGGTTTTTCTCTTCAAAGAGTCAATGTTAATGAAGTCATCAGCACCTCAAAATTGGATCACATCACATGACATTTCTCCAAGAAGACCTCGAGGAAAAGTATGATGTAATATCCCCAAGCAGAAAATAGCCTCTCAAGAGACTCGTTTTCCCCAGTAGAGTCGACAAATGGCGTCTCCAATAGAGAAGTTTATACACCTCTACAGCTCAGACAGGTGGGTCCCCCAGCAAGTCTGACATCAAAACTTTTTCAATCAAATGGCATCTCCCCAGGAAAATTCGGCGAGAAGTTTGATGAAGACCGCTACACATAGCGTCCCTTGTCAAGGAAGAAACTCAACAAGAAGAAACTGAGACAGTTCCTTGGCTGAAAACCAGGATCGAGGGGAAGTTTATATCAGAAACTGAGACCAGTTCCGTGGTCGAAGACCGGGATTGGGGGGAAGTTTATTTCAGAAACTGAGACCAGTTCCTTGGCTGAAGACCAGGATCGAGGGAAAGTTTATATATCAGAAACTGAGACCAGTTCTATGGCGGAAGACCAGGATCGAGGGGAAGTTTTACCTTTTCTAAGTATCAGTGCTTAGCAAAAGAAGATTAATGGGCAAACTGCCAATCATAACCACCATCAAAATTTTGGGTATTCCGATATTTAATCCTCTTGCACCCTGAATGCCCGAATACCTTCGCCATTCACACCTCCGGGTCCAAGAAGATTAAATAGGGGCATGTGTCATACCCCAAATTTTGACCACCAAGATTTCCCATCATTGTGCAAATCATCGTCACAATATGGATGAACCATCATGCCTCATCAATATCCTCAGAGATGTTTAAGCATTCACCACAGTCAAGAATTAGGGTTTCAAGCCCTCTCAGAGCCTTAGACAAAGGATCAATCAAGGAATGAAATGATCTTCAACTTGTCTAAACTATCAAACACCCATAAAGGATCAAGAGGACTCCCACATCAAGAATCAAGCACAAGGGTGCAACATTCCAAGTGGATCAAGCCTCAAGATCGTTAGTGTCACCAAATTAGGGTTTTGGTCGACCAAGGCCTCCAGATGGAAATTTTCCTCTGGGCATTAGCCAATGCTTCAAACAACAACCCAAGATACTCTAAGGGACCTCATGGACACAATCATCAAGTTAATTTAACCTCAGGGGATGCATTTACCAAAAATCAGGAATTAGGGTTTCTTAACCTAATTCACCCCTAAGTTGACTTTTGGGACAAAACATGAGCCAAGACCTCAAGACACAATCTAAGGGTCTCCAATATACTACATTGATCCATTTGCAATAATGGATTGATCCAAGAAGCTTGATTCACAAGTTTCAATTTCATCAGGACCACAATTAGGGCTTTGAGGAAAAAGTCAACTGTACCTTTGACTTTTGACCAGGACATGCTCCCAAACCTTGGGACATGATTCAATACATCCTATAACACCTATGGAATCCATCCATTAGGTTTGATTTAGGTCAAGGGCTTGATTTCACAAAGGATCACACAGTTTGGATTTCATCCGATAAAAAGTCAACTGTACAAAAATCCAAAGTTTGAATTTTTGAATTTTTGGTCAACCAAGGTTCTTTAACCCTAAAACAATGTTAATATGTGATTTGAATCATCATTCATCAAGAAAAACCAACGAAAATGAGTTAACTTGTAAAAGGGGTAACCATAAAAACTTAGAATTTTTCTAAGTTATAGAACAAAGTGGCTAGGGTACCAACTTCCAAGGACCATAACTTGAGATCCAAGCAACTATTTTGGATGGTCCAAAGCTGGATTTGTAGCTCTCATTACACACTTCAAAAGTGCCAACTACATCTCATTCCAATTCCTCGTGGATTTTAAGTTATGGAGTGATCAAAATGGCTAAAAACATGAAAATGACACATTTCCAACACTTAGTGAAATTTTCACTAAGTCTGAATTTGCCTTATTTTTTCCAAAATGTAGAGGCATTTTTCATTGTAATTCAAGTTGGATAAAAATCAAAATTGGACATCATGTTGAAATAGGATATATCAGCTTTCCAAAATGACCAAGAACTTCATCAAACTCCACCTGAGCTAAGGGTTATGACAGCTGCAACATGCCTTGCTGCAAACTGTCTTGGCAAGGCAGATTTGTGCATTAGGGCTCGAATTGATCAAATTGTGCAAAAATAAACATGGTTATCCATCTGCACACCTCAAGGGGGAACAACCAAGGAACAAACACTGATCCATAAGCCTCCCAAGTCCAAGATTCCACAAGTAGCCATGCCAAACCTAAAAAGCTAAAGATGCCTCAAGACTCCAATTTTGTTTTGAGACATTTAATGGATGCATAAAGCTGGCATGTATCAGTCCATGATCAGCCAAATGAGTCAAGATAAGCTCACACAACAGAGGACCTAAGCCTGCAAAGTTTGGCACAAGTCAATGGCTAGAGGAGACCCTTGATTAAAGAATTAAGACATTCAACACAATCTGATCCAAGCTGCCAAACACTATTGATTCCAAAACAAATTTGCTCTACTATAAATAGAGCTCATTTGTGCTCAAATTAAGTACACCAAAGGTCCTAAACAGATGTCTTTCTCAGAATCACCACTTTCACTCCCAAAACACCTTCTCTTGCAAGTCACTATCGGGTTTTGCATTTGAGAGTGATTCCAACCAAACCAATGGTTCACACGCCTCACATATAACATATAGAAGTGATCCATAACACAAAATCACATCTGGAACATCAAATTCTCAAAATCACCAGCCAATTGCTCAAGTTCTTGACAGATTTGCAGTTGGGGTACCATCTCAAGTTCCAGATCATTTCCATTCATTCCAAGCATTCAAACACAATCCTTGGCACCTAGGGAAGTTGTCCAGATCATTGGAACCTAGTTGTAACACCTCTAACTCATAACTCAATCACCAGCTACAAGAGGTAAACATGAACTCTTCAAACTCCATGATGCATGCATATTTTACTGCACAATAATTTTGCTATATGTTCCTAATCATGTATGGAGTGATAACCCTCAATCAATTGCCATGAATCAGTCGTGTATGGAATTTCATGGTGTTCATGCTGAAATTAGGTTTCTTGAGAGTTTCTTCTGATTTCTCACTCAATACTCAAAATAAATGCAATTAATCTATATGGTTGTGATCCTTGTTCAAAAACGAGCAAGATTGGTACTTGAATCGTGCAAAACCATTGAGAAATCATGGAGAAAAGTGAGAAAATGCAAATCTGGAAAAACAGAGGGCGCAGGCAAGAACTTGGTGTTCTTGGCGCCCTTTTTCAAATGTTTGAATATTTGAATATTTTGTTATTTTTGTTAATTGATTCAAATATTAATTTCTCTCTGAATATTTATGTTTTTGAATTGATTTTTTTTCTCAAAATTCACTAAAATGTTTAAATATTTTATTTTACAAAAAAATCCAATATATATTATTTATTTAATTTAGTTAGAATTTTTGTAATTAATTTCATTTTTGTTGTTTTTAAACATTTTTAAATGAAATTCCCACTTTGATCTTTCAAAACCAATTGAATTTCAAACTCTCATGTAATTAAACATGACTTTTCAAAATATTTTTCAAGGTGTACAACTTATTTTTGAATATATTTGGTGTTTTATATCATTTTTTTCATTTAATTTCCTTTGAAAAATAAAATTTTTATTTAAAATTAGGGTTTCCTCTTGATTTTAAATTGTAAAACTCTTTGTGCCTCTAATAGAGTGTAAGACCCAATCCCCTTTTAACCAAAACCATTTTGGGCCTCAGATATTGTATAAGTCCCGACACGATAAAAAAATCTCGGCGCGATCGCCATTTTTCAAACAAAAAAAAAAACTCTTTGGGCCTCTCCTTGAGTTGTAAGCCCCATCACTTGTACAAAAACACTTATGGGCCTCTAATAGAGTGTAAGACCCAATCCCTTTGTAAATAAACCTTTTTGGGCCTCACACATTGTATAAGTCCCTTGGTATATTTTCAAAAGTTCGGCGCGATCGTCGCCTTTGTAACAAAATCAACTGGGCTTCTCCTTGAGCTATAAGACCCATATTTATTCATTTTCAAACTCTTTAGGCCTCTCCTTGAGTTGTAAGACCCATCCCTTTGTACAAAAAACCGCTTTGGGCCTCAGTCATTGTATAAGTCCCGATACGATATTCAAAGCAATGGTGCGATCACTGTTAAACCTTGGGCATCTCCTTGAGTATAAGCCCCAACAATCTTTTCAAAAATAACTTCTCTTTTGATTCAGATTCAAATATATATGTTGTTATTAAAACTTTCTTTAATTTCTTGGAACAACTAACAATACAGCATGAAAGCTTGCTCACCTGTAAGTTTTAACCGCTTTCATTTACTCGCTTTCATATATATAACTGTATTGTGGGAAGCTGCGTACTGTAAGTCTTCTTTCATATCCTTTTAAATACTTGTCATATATCAACTGTATATATACTAGTATAGCTATTTAGAGTTTTCCCCGGCAACTAGGTCTAGAACTAGGTAAAGACAGTTGGTCACACTTCGATACAGTCAAAACTAGATCCCCATAGGATTTCCAGATACAGTCTTGCCTTCTCTTGGGCTTAAACAATATGGAACAAAGAGAAAGGCAGTATTCTTCGTGAACCTTTTCTCAGGCTGTCACTATTAGAAATTGTCAAAGAAATTCTACTCCCCAGAGTTGATCTATTCTCGGTGAATAGCATCTCTTGAGTTTCTTCAAACCTCAGAACTTTCACTAAATGATCTATTCTCGGTGAATAGTATTTCTTGAACTTTTCTTGGTTTGGGACCCACAGGCTTCCTAAAAGTATCCCCGCCTCCTCTTGGGCTTTCTACAAGGACCCTCCGGCTTCTTAGAAGCTCTCATGCTTTCTCTTGGGCTTAATACAAGGACCCTAAAGACCTCCTAAAGGTATAAGATAGAACTTAGTCATCCTTTGCTAGAGCAGTCTTTCCAGTGTCAAATCTCAGACCAATTTAGGGTTGATTCCCATCCCGCAAAGCACCTGCCTCCTCTTGGGCATCATACAAAAGATAAAACTCTTCCACACCAGTAGACTTGGACAGTCTAATCCCCTTGAGTCTCAAAGACATTCTCAAGTTCCTTACAAACATAGGAAGAAACCCCGGTCACTCTGGATAAATCTCCTGTAGATTTAAAACCCATGGGTTCTAAAACCCAGTCTCTCTCCTAAAAATCCCCAGCCAGGGTCAAAAGGCTGTTAATAACACTATCTCAAATCAGAACCTCAAGGTATCTGATACCCCAACTCTTCTGTGACCATCAGGAAGAGTTGATTCCCCACTTGGACCTGCGTCGGGATCTCAATAATCCTCAGCAGAAGCTAGCCTCCTCTTAGGATTTGTATAAAGACCTTTCCTCAGCGCAGTCAGCCTTCTCTTGGGCTTTGTACAATGATTCTTCCCAGCAGAGCTAACCTTTTCAGACTCTCTTGTTGAGTGAATCACCTTTTCAGACTCTCTTGTTGAGTCAATCACCTTTTCAGACTCTCTTGTTGAGTTAATCACCTTTCAGACTCTCTTGTTGAGTCAATCACCTTTCAGTACTCTCTTGTTGAGTCAACCCTTTTAGCCTCAATCTCGGGCTTTGTACGAGACAGCCAAAAACACTCTCTTGTTGAGTCAATCTTTTCCAGCCTCCTTCCAGGCTTAGCATAAAGATTTCCCCTAGCAGAAGTCAGCCTCCTCTTAGGAAGAATGATTTCTCCAGCTTGTTTAGCCATAATCCTGGGCTTCGTACAGGACAGATAAAAGCACTCTCTTGTTGAGTTGAACACTTTTAGCCTCAATCTTGGGCTTTGTACAAGACATAAATCTTCATAAGCTTCTCTTAAGCTTGGGACAAGTATCTTCCCTAGTTGAGTTAATTCCTCCTAGCCTTCTTTAGGCTTTGAGAAATAAATTCCCTAAACTGAGTCAAATTCTTTTCAGCCTCAATCTTGGGCTTCGTACAAGACAGATAATACTCTCCCGCAGAGTCAAACTCATTTCAGCCTCAATCTTGGGCTTCATACAAGACACATAAAAATATCCTTATCCGAGTCAGTTAAATTTCTCATTTCAGTCTTAATCTTGGGCTTCGTACAAGACATATACAAACCTCCCCGGCGGAGTCAAAATCCCTTTTTAGCCTTAATCTTGGGCTTTGTACAAGACAGATAGAACATTTTCCCAAGAAAAGTCAAACTTTTAGCCTCCTCTTAGGCTTTGTATAATGATATCCCTAAAGAGTCAATCTCTTTTAGCCTCAAATTTTGGGCGTTGTACAAGACACAGATATAAACACTCTCTTGTTGAGTCAGTCATACTCAGCCTTCTCTTAGGCTTTGTATAAGGACTTCCCTAGTGGAGTCAATCAACCTCTTAGCTTCAACCTTGGGCTTAGATCAAGGCGCACAAAAATCAACATCTCCCTTTAGAGATGATAAATTCTCTCTCAGTCAAACCTTTTAGCTTCAATCTTGGGCTTTGAACAAGACACCAAACATCATCTTTTTCCTCCCTTAGAATAGGAGGAACTACGATTGCTCTGATTTCCCTGTTTCATTTAAACGGGAATACGTAGGCATAAGATTGCGAAATTTTAGCGAGCATACTAATAAAAAAAACTCTAGGTCCAGTACCTTCATACCATTCAAAACTTAGGTCCAGTACGTTACCAAAAACACCCGAACATCAACAAAAACTCACTCACTCACTCATACTTCCTAAGAAACTTTCCCAACCCATTAACGGATAAACATCATCAAGTATAAAGCGAAACCTAAAGTTTAATATCCTGTGGATAACCATATATAGGATGGGTAATTGACAACTCCCCATTGTATAACCTGACCCCGGACCTCCCAATCTCTTTAAAGCATTTGTTTAGTTAAGCATTCCTGTGCAAGGTTAGTTTTAGATAGCTTCCATTTCCCTTCCAGCTTCATGGGATAAATAAGAAATCAAAAATAGCATCCCCTCCTCATTGTGGGGAGAAACCCAAAAACCAGCGATAAGGTGGTCGCGTCACCGACAAAAATCGCTCGCTACAAATCTACGCCCACAATCAGGTATTTATTCTGATTTGATCCTACGACGAACGGTCTTAGGTTGTCCAGGCTCCACCATGCGAATTGCCATGGGGAGGACATTGTTTTTAGCTCATTAGGCGGTGCCAGGTGCATGTCCCCGTGACGTTGGCATTTGTCACATTTTTTCACATGCTCCTTCGCGTCATGCTGCATGGTCGGCCAGTAATATCATGCTCGTAGAGCTTTCCTAGTGAGGGATCTTCCTCCGAGGCGCTGGGCATTGATTCCTTCGTGGATTTCACGCAGGACGTGGGTGACCATGTCTTCCTTAATGCATTTAAGGAGAGGAATGGAGAACCCTCGCCGGTAGAGCTTATTTTCGACCAGGACGTATGAACAGGCTCTGTTCCAGACCACGTTGGCTTCCTTCGGATCAGATGGTATTTCATCCTTGGCAAGGTAGTTGTAGATTGGGGTCATCTATTAGTTGCTGTCTCCAATGACGTTTACATCGAGGGTCGGAGGAGTTCTCTCGATGCTTGGTCGAGGAAGTATCTCCTGGATGACGAATTTGTTTCCTCCCTTCTTTTTCGTGCTCACCAGCTTCGACAAGACATCTTCCCGGACATTTTGTTTACGGGGAACGTGCTTCACCCCCACAGATGTGAACTTCGTCATCTTTTCTTTAACCAAGGTCAAGTATTTGGATAGGTTGTCGTCCTTAGCCTTATACTCTCCCTGAACCTGGACGGCCACGAGCTGGGAGTTAGTGCAGATTATGACTTCCTTGGCTCCCAGGTATTTGGCGAGGCGTAGACCCGCAAGAAGAGCTTCATACTCTTCCTGATTGTTGGAGGTGGGAAAAGATAGGGTGAGAGAGACCTCGACGAAGATACCCTTCTTGTTTTCCAGGATGATGCCTGCGCCGCTCCCTTCCGAGCTTGATGCTCCATCGACGAAGATTCTCCACTTGTGAGCTCTGCAAGTCAGGGAGGCGGGCAAGGTCATCTCCGCCACGAAGTCGGCCAGTGCATGAGCTTTGAGGGTTTTTCTGATCTCGTACTGGATGTCGAACTTGGACAGTTCTAGCAACCATTTGAGCGTTCTGTCGGCCATGTCTGGGCGGCCTAATAGTTGCCTCACGGGCTGGTCCGTGGTCACCACGATGGTGTGCGCTAGAAAATAGTACCTTATCCTCCTCGCTGCGTTGATGAGGGCCAGGGCTACTTTTTTGATCTGCTGGTATCTAAGTTCCGGTTCTTACAGCGCCTTGCTCGTGGAGTATATAGGTTTTTGCCCTTCAGGGGTTTCACGAATGAGGGCAGCGCTGACAGCCTCGGTTGCGAAGGGGAGATAGAGATAGAGGGTCTCCCCGTTATCTGGTCGGGAGAGGACCGGTGGGTCCGATAGTGCTTATTTTAGGTGGAGGAGGGCTTTATCGCATTCCTCCGTCCACTCAAAAGCTACCTCTTTGCGGAAGAGTTTGAAAAAGGGGAGTGCGTGCTGAGCAGATTTTGCCACGAAACGGGACAGTGAGGTGAGCGTCCCATTCAGGGCGTGGATTGATTTTTTCGAATTTGGCATGGGGAATTCGAAGAAGGCTCTGAATTTGTCGGGGTTGGCTTCGATTCCTTGTTTTGTTAGGTAGAAACCAAGGAACTTGCCTGCCCGTACCCCGAACGTGCATTTTTCCGGGTTGAAGCGCATCTTACACTTCCTGGATTGCTCGAAGACCTTCTTCAGATGGAGTGTATGGTCGGATTCCTCATGGGATTTCACGATCATGTCGTCCATGTAAAACTTGAGCATATCCCCGATCTCTCCTCGGAAGACTTTGTTCATCATTCTTTGGTAGGTAGCGCCAACATTTTTCAAGCCAAAGGGCACTACGTTGTAGTAATACTTGCCCGATTCGGTCATGAAAGATGTGTACCTTTTATCGCATTTGGCCATGGGTATTTGGTTATAGCCCGAATACGCGTCCATGAAAGACAATAATTTAAAACCGACAGAATTATCAACTAATTTGTCTATGTTGGGGAGGGGATAGGCGTCTTTAGGGCATACCCTATTAAGTTCAGTATAGTCAACACACATTCTCCATTTGATTTCTTTACATGTACAACGTTGGACAGCCAAGTAGTGTACTTGGCTTCCAAAATGAAATTTTCCTCTAGGAGGTCTTTTACAACTTTCTCGGCAGCCTCCGTTTTTTCTGGGGATAGCTTTCGCCTACGCTACTTCCCTAATGGCGGGGTCGATGGTGAGCTGATGGCAGGCCACCTCTGGATCCAGCCCGGGCATCTCTGAGGCGCTCCACGCGAACAGATCTGCATTCTCCCTGAGACACGCTTTCATCTGCTTCCTCCCAAGGTCGGGGAGGCCGGTCCCAATCTTCACTCCCTTGTGAGGGTCGTCACTGAGGAGGACTAGCTCGAATTCGCCATCCGAGATTGGCTGCTTCAGATGGGCAGTTTCGACGTTGCTTGTTGATGTTGAGGGGCTGCTCAAGCTAGAATGAGTCTCCTTCCCCTTCTTCTTCTGGTCCCTGAAGTCGTCCTTGGAGAAACGAATGTCGAGGTTGATGGAGTCGACGTGGGGTAGTGGTTTTGCCTCTTCAGAGCTGTAGGGCAGGGTAGGCTTGCTGGAAGTCTTTGGTCGGGCGGCGATGGTGTTCATCCCTTTTGAGGCTGCCTCAAAGCACCTTCTCGCAGTCTCTATGTCTCCGTGCAGGGTGGTGACGAGCCCTTTAGAAGTGTATTACTTCATCTTCAAGTGCACCTTGGAAAGAACAACTACCAATTCGGCCAGAGTTGGTCATCCAAAGATGCACTGGTAAAGGGATGGGCAGTCAATCACTAGGAACTAGACCTTGATGGATCTAGCTGTCTCTGCTGCCCCGAAGGTGACAATCAGATCCACGTACCTCCACGGCTTCGTGACTGACCCATTGAAGCCTTATAGATCAGAGCCTACGTAGGGTATTAGGTGTGTCTCATCTAGTTGAAGTGTGAAGAATAGTTGGGAGTACATGATGTCGACCGAGCTTCCCTGGTCGACCAGAATTCGGCGAACATCGAAGTTGGCTATCTGCGCCCTTACGAGTAGGGGAATACTGGAGTTGGGAGCTCCGCCGAGGAGTTCCTCGCGGTAGAAGGTGATGGGAACGAACTCTCCCCGGACCTTATCGAGGGTAGAACTATGGTTCGAGCTTATGTTGATGAGGTGCTCGAACTTCTTCTTTACGGACCCCACGGTCACCTTGTTGAATCCCCCTCCCGATATGACCATGGCAGAGGGGAAGGTTTCCTAGGGACTGTGTGCAGTGAAGTAAAGAGGGGCGTTGAGCCCATCGGGGACATAGAAGTCTTTTGGCCGTGAGATGCTTATGGCAACCTGAAGACTGGCCTCGTTCGAGGAAGGCACCTCCTCTTCGACCTTCTTTGATTCCTGAGCATCCTGCTGAGAAGCGTTCTTCTTCTTCGCGAACTATTTCAGGTGCCCGTCCCTGATCAAGATTTTGATTGCATCCTTGAGATGGATGCAGTCGTCCATCATATGACCATGGCTCTTGTGGAACCGACAGTACTTCGTTTTATCTGTGTTTGGCTTGGCAGGTATCTGCTTCGGGAAACGGACCCCTGCCTGTCGAAACTCCGAGTTTGCGCATTCAGAGAGAATCTTCTCGCGAGAGGCGGTCAGCGGAGTGTACTCGTGAAAAATGCCAGATGGCCCTTTGTAATCTCGGGATTCTCGGGGGCGGACATCTCTTTTTTTCTCCGCTCCCCGACGAGTTAACGAGGAGTCGTCGTGCTTGGAGGATCTGGCGCTCTCTTGGTGCCTTGAGCCCCGGACGGTGTTTGCAGCTTCCTTTTCTTCGTACTGGGTGTACGTCTGAGCCTTGAGGAGGAGGGTGTCTAGTGTCGTTGGAGTCTCAATGCCAACTGCCTTGGCAAAGTCGCTGCAGGGACAGAGTCCTCGTTCGAGCAAGTACTTCTTCATGTCGTCGGTCGTGGAGACCTGGACGACTTCTTTATTGAATCTTTCGATATATGCTCGAAGCAATTCGTCTTTCCCTTGAATGATGGCCTCAAGGGAGGCTTCTGTCTTCGGGTGACGACGATAGCCTATGAAATATCTGGAGAACATCCTCCCCAACTGCCTCCATGATGTGATGGATCCGTAGGGGAGGCTCTTGTACCATGACATTGCTCTCTTCCTCAATGTAGTCAGGAATAATCTGCATTTGATGCTGCCTCTGACACCACGGTAGTTAAGCAGGGCATCGATGTTCTCGATGTGCTCGTCGAGATCTATAGTGCCATCGTATGTGCCTAAGGGTGGGGTTTCTCTAGCTCTTTGGGTAGGCGTGTGTTGCGGTGAGAATCGGATAACAAGCTATTAATTAACTTGCATCACACATCTTTGAAATTCACCACCGACTTTGATTTATCCAAAGGAAAGGTTCAAGATCGAGAAAACCTAAAGGGGGGAGATCTAAGGTTCGGGGGTTGGGTATACTAATGGAAGGTATTAACACCCTTAATATCTGTAGTACTCTACAGGAACCTCTTGTTTAGTTTGTGTTATGTTATGTTTGCTTGCTAAGGTATCTGCTAAGGGTAAAGGTAAAGGTCTAAGGGTATATACACTAAGTTTGCTCGCCAAGACGTCGCATCTTGTGCCTACGTATCTGACTAAAGAATCAGAACAACCGTAGTTCACCTAACTAAGGGTGAGTGGAACCATTGACTATGGCCAAAGTTCCAAGGGGAATGAGTATGAGCTCATGTAGAGTTTAAGAAACTCTCTAATTCTAAGTTATGATGGGGTAAGGTGGATACTCAAGGTGATGAGTCCCACATAGAGTCCAAGAACTCTAACTTAATTCTAAGTTGTAAGGTTGAATGGCTATGAGGACAAAAGGAAAGTATCCTATGACTATGAGGTCAAAGGGAAGGTGGCCATGACTATGAGGTCAAAGCTGATATCCTATGACTATGAGGTCAAGGGAAAGAGGTGGCTCTATGACTATGAGGTCAAGAGAGAATCCTATGACTATGAGGTCAAGGTTTGATTATGAGCTATCTATGACTTTGAGGTCAATAGAAAGACTTTCCTTTGGAAGGAGGGGAGGATAACTTCTTCTTATGAACAAGAATTGAAATGGGATTGAGATTAAATGAACAATACGAGTTCAAGGATTCAAATATGAACAATTAAGTGTAAGCGACATCAAAGCATGATATGTGCACCTATGTATGAGCATAGTAATAGATAATGGGATAGTTCATAACAAATATGAGCAAATGAACACAAATATGGCAAAGTTTAATAATAATGAATCCAAAACAAATTGAACGATCAAAACAAATAAACAAGGTCAACGTTCAACTTGCGAGAGAAACTTCGTTCTATTTCCAACCTTCCTCACAAATAAAGATCTCTCTTTGCTCGGACCGATTTTGCTCGCGATAAGCCCGTCTCAGGTTTACGCTAGATCTAACTCCCGTTCGTTTCTGGTTCACATCTTAGATTTGAAACTCTTCTTCTTCATTTATGCGATTTTGGTCTAAGGAGGGTGTTGTGGGTTTCACAGATTTCTCCTCATCTCTTATTTCTGTTTCTGTTTTGTTTTCTCTGATTCGGATTGATTTTGAATGGGTTGAGGATTGATTGGAAGAAGCTTGTTGATTTGTAACAGTGGTGTTTGTTTGAAGAATTTGTGATTTGGGATGTTGTTGGATGTTCTGTTAAGGGTTTTCTGAAATTTGTTTTTGGACTTGTTGACAGGTTATGGAGATTGAAGATGATTTTGGTTCGGAAAGTGAATCTAAGATAGAAGGGTTTGAAGAGTGTTTTGTAGTTTGAGGTTTTGTTGTTGATGTTTTTGAATAGCGTGGTGTTTTTTTTTTCTAAAAGTGTGTGTCTGGTGTGAAACTTGCAGCAAGCTTATTTTGTAGTGGATGTGCGCTGGCTTGGTACGATTGCAGGTTTTTTGGGATAAAAAAAAGGGAAAAGGTGTTGGAAAGTGGCTTTGTTTCTGGAGCAGCTTGCGGTTTCGAAGCATGTAGGATGGCGGGATGTTAAAAAATAATGAGTTATAGGGTGGCTGTAGGAAGTGTAGGGAGCGGTTGGCTTTGACTTTATGGTCTGGCCTATAGGATGCGTGAGGCAAAAGTTTGGGGTTTAGCAGGGTGATGTGAGGTAGTAGGATTTTTGGTACAATTTGCAGCAGAAAGAGTGTTTTAGGAAAAGCAGATAGACTTTGAGTATTGATATCTAGTATAATAATATAACAAACATAATAATAATAATAATAATAATAATAATAATATAAAACTAATAATAATAATAATAATAATAATAATAATAATAATAATAATAATAATAATAATAATAATAATAAAAAGATAACAATAGTAATAATAATAAAAGACTATAACAGTAATAATAATAATAATAATAATAAATAAAATTGAAAATAGTAATAATAATAAGTAATAAATAATAATAATGACAATAATAAAAGATAGTAAAAATGATAATAATAATAATAATAATAATAAACCATAATAATAAAAATAAATTAAATAAAAAGATAATAATAATAAAAATTATAGTAATAAAAAAAATGATAATAATAAAAAAATGAAAAGAAATAAATAATGACAATAATAATAAAATAAAAGGATAATAATAATAAAACAAAATAATAATAATAATAAAAATAACAATAATGAAAATAATAGTAATAAAATAAATAAATAAATAAATAAAACAAAATATATTTAAAAAGGAAATAAATTTTAAATTAAATATGTGATTTAAAAGTAATAAAAAAAAGCAAAATTCTAAATTAAAAGAGAAAGAGTCTAAATCTCATGAAACAATTAAATAAAAATAAAAGAGAAAAGGTGACAAAAATTAGATGAAAATGCGTGAATATGATTAACGGACTACATGACTGCAAATGCTAAGACATATGACCTAAAATGATATGACAAAAATCAGAGAATCTAAGGGTAAAATTTAGGGTACAACAGTTGCCCCTATTTAAATATCTTCACCGGATGACATGAGAGATGAAAATCCTCATGAAATCAAGGTGAAAGATATTTAAATATAGATAACCGAAAATTTTGACCTTAGATACAATGATATGCAATGCTATGGACACAACTAATCTATAATGCTGACATGCCATGGATTTCTAGTATGATGATATGATGATAGTGCAAAGATGCAGGCAAGCAAAACACCAAATATAAAGAGCAAACCACCACAGAGAGCTTACTGGGAAAGGATGAAGGTTAGTATCCATGAGAAAAACTCACTGGGGATACAGACTAACCAACATAAGAGACTCAATGGGGAGACTTTGAGGAAACACTGGGGATAGAAAGAAATGAAAGGGAAAAAACCTATAGGTCCTTACTGGAGATAGGAGCCAGAGAGGTATTCTCCACTGGGGAAAGATCCAGGGAGATAGACGACAGGTTCATAGGTGACCGGACGACACTGGGGAAAAAACACATTCTTACTGGGCATGAAACCAGAAAGAAGATATGATCTCCACTAGGGATCAACTTGAAATAAAAGGATAGACATCTTACCCAGATTTTCTGGGGGATTTCTTATACTGAAGAGTTCAAACGAGATCTTCAAGAAAAACCAGAAAAGACAGAGACAAACTCTGCGTGTGCCAAATGATGATCAATCACAAGGACTTTCAAAGAGATATTGATAATGACTGAACTTCTGCTGGGAACCAGATTAAAGTGCCAACAAGGATTGGACTCAGAAGTGACATGTCACTATACACCAATTTGAGTTGGACTTTGGGTACCAGTATGAATTGGATTTTGGGTACCAGAATGAGCTGGACTTTTGAATGCCAGTATAAGCTAGACTTTGAATGCTAGTATGAGCTGGACTTTTGAATGCCAATATGAGCTGGGCCTGGATTGAGGTTCACAACTGACCAAAGTTCACATCATCAAAAAGGGTTGACGGTAAGGAACAATAACATATCTGAAGGTTCACATCATCAAAAGGTTTGACGGCAAGGAATAAAGCATACCTGGAGATTCACATCATCAAAAGGTTTGACGGCAAGGAATAATAGCATATCTGGAGATTCACTTCATCAAAAGGTTTGACGGCAAGGAATAATAGCATATCTGGAGATTCACATCATCAAAAGGTTTGACGGCAAGGAATAATAGCATATATGGAGATTCACATCATCAAAAGGTTTGACGGCAAGTAATAAAGCATATCTGGAGATTCACATTATCAAAAGGTTTGACGGCAAGGAATAATATCATATATGGAGATTCACCTCATCAAGAGATTTGACGGCAAGGAAAAAAGCATATCTGGAGATTCACCTCATCAAAAGGTTTGACAGCAAGGCATAATGCATATCTGGAGATTCACATCATCAAGAGGTTTGACGGTAAGGAATAATATCATATCTTGAGATTCACCTCATCAAAAGGTTTGACGACAAGGAATAAAGCATATCTGGAGATTCACCTCATCAAAAGGTTTGACAACAAGGAATAATAGCATATCTGGAGATTCACCCCATCAAAAGGTTTGACGGCAAGGAATAATAGCATATCTGGAGATTCACATCATCAAAAGGTTTGACGGCAAGGAATAATATCATATATGGAGATTCACTTCATCAAAAGGTTTGACGGCAAGGAATAATAACATATCTGGAGATTCACCTCATCAAGAGGTTTGAAGGCAAGGAATAATATCATATCTGGAGATTCACATCATCAAAAGGTTTGACGGCAAGGAATAAAGCAGGGATCACATCATCCACATCAACGGATTGACAGAATGAAGAAATTAACTTCATCAAAGAGACACCTCGTCAGAGAATTGACGGAAAGAAACGAATCACCAAACATCATCCACGTCAAAGGATTGACAGAATGAAGAAATTAACTTCATCAAAGAGACACCTCGTCAGAGAATTGACAGAAAGAAACGAATCACCAAACATCATCCACATCAAAGGATTGACGGAATGAAGAAATTAACTTCATCGAAGAGACACCTCGTTAGAGAATTAACGGAAAGAAACGGATCACCAAACATCATCCACATCAAAGGATTGACGGAATGAAGAAATTAACTTCGTCAAAAAGGGTTAACGGGAAGAACACCTCAAATAGGGATCACATCAAACGGGTTGATGGAAATTGGCTGACTGAAGGTAACACCATTGGTAACTGTAGAAGTATGAACAAAACCAAGGACGGATAAGCTTCTCGTGAGAGAGATTGCCACTTATCGTTGTAAAGGTAATGATAGCAAGACAAGCTTCTCAAGGAGATTGCCACTTGTTGTTGGGTATAAATTCCAAAGAGATGTTGATATTACAACACTGCTGGAGAAATAATTGTCTTCAATGAGGCTCTGCAAAATATTCTTCTTGCGAGACACAGTGCAAAATAAATGCACGTTCACGATGGGCTCAGAAACCACACCTGCCAGGGATCAAAGTTCAATCTAGGAACAAGCTAGAAAGAAACGGTCAAACAAGACTCCAATTGAGGAATGAACTCAAATGGGGATTTATCTTATCCAAATGTGGAAAAGATAACTGAACCAACCATCATCCACGAGAATCAAACTCTATGGGGAATTCTAGAAAGGATGGGCACTTTATGCATAGGGCTGACAACTCTATTGGAGAGAATAGACAAACCCAGTCACTTGGGGAGATAAATGCCAAAGTGAACAAAAACAGGTAAACACTAGAAAGGAAAGCAAAAATGCTAAGATACTATGCACATGAATGCTTATGCCATGCTTATGCTTATGCTGACAAAACAGACAAAGATAAGCGAGCCCGGAGATGAAATAAACATCTCGGCAAGGATACCCAGCCAAACTCATCAGATTAGACCATTACTAGGGACGAATCTGCAGAAATTAGTGGTTCTACTTCAAGATTACAACTTTCTCTGGGGAAATAAGTGATCCACTTGGGGTATAGCGTCATGACTTCACTAAGATTGCCATCATGAGCTGCTTTCTTTAGTGAAGAATTTGCCAAGATTATCCGAAGTAACAGCTTACTGGGGAACTAGCAAAAGGATGTCACAAAAGTTGAGTAGTTCTACATAACTCATTTTCCCCAGAGTACATGGTCTGTCAGAAGAAAATACCAAGAGGATTTTACAGAAGAATTGGCATATACGAGGCTTCAATATCTTCAAACTCTTGGAGAGATTCTTGAATTTCGGCATAACTGCCCCAGATTAACTGCATTTTCACAACAAGGTCCTTGAACTTGTGCTTCAGACTGGTTGTTTGATAACCGGGGAACAAACTTGCCCCTGTCAGCTTGGTTGATCCGTGGAGAAGATGTCATTGATTTTTAGAGATTAACCGAATCTCGACTTGACTGCTTCTGATTATCTGGTTTGTGAGGGTAAGTCATCAAAAGGATTTTATAGAAGAATTGGCATACCAGATGCTTTAATATCTTTAAACTTTTGAAAAGGTTTATGAGCCACGACATAACTGCCCCTGTTCAACTGTATTTTCAATACAAAGTACTCAGACTATGGTAGAAACAATCGAAGAACAAACTTGCCCCTATTGGTGGGTCTTTGGAGTCTTTTGCCTTGAAACAAACTTGTCATAAGATGACCTTGAAAAGGCTTGCCCCAATATCCAGAATTTGAAGAGTTTCTGCCCCTGATTTAGTAACTCTTGGAATGGTGGAATGGCATATCCTTCCGCTTGGTTGCCCCTGATTGAGCTTCCTTGATCAAGTCGAATCCCCTAGCTGGCTACATTTATTGGGAGTTCTTTAATATTGAATTGTTTTTGCAAACAAGTATTGTTCATTAAAAATTGGCAATTTCAATGCAACATTCATGCAAGCTTTTGAAATCAAGTTTTATTGATGAAACACACACGGTGGAATGATTAAATAAAAAACAAAGTGGATCTAATCATTTACAGAATGACAGATGAAGTGATCAACACACGTAAATAGCAAAGATCCTTAGGAGTCAGGTTAATCAACCTTGCTGTAGTATGCTTTCAAAACAACCTTACCTCAATTAGGTCTTTTAAGGGTTGTAACGTGGCTTGGTTCACGGTTCATGAAACAAAGGATAAAGGCTCAAAGTTTATTTGTCCCCATCCCATCTTTGCGATGAACTCCAATCCTAAACTCAGTTAACTCAAGCTATGCATTCAGATTCCCATAGGCTAGGAATTGAATTGATGATAGTTGATGATGATTCAGACACCTTGGTAGTCATTACTCCCTTTTGATTGTCCTTTATTGCTGAGGTTTTGAGACCTCCTCTTGTCTTCACTAAGGTTTTAAGACCTCTTCTTTGTCTTGATTGTTGTACGAACCTTCTTGTATAAGGCGAAGTTTTGGGCTTCCCATCTTTCTTGGCTTTTGCCTTGAAAGGGACTCGGCTCACCCTTCGATTAAGGATTTCTCAACGATCCTTCCTTATTTGTCGCTTCGGGAACAACTTGTACAACATTTATTCACTTGATTAGAGAGAGCTGACTGATGTCTTGCATGAAGTGCTTGTATTAGAATGCATAACCGAGTTAAACTGAGAACTACCCACCCCAAGGTTTAAGATTTAAGGGTTTTTTGTAAGGAAAGAAAGAAAACTCCTACTTCTAGGCTCGAAGTGGTTAACAAGGGATTATCTTCCTTATTTCTACAGTGTTTTGGAATTGAAACAATGCCTTACATCGTCAGCAAAGTTTTGATTTGAAAGCATACCACAACAATTATGGGTATAATATTTTCATCATCCTCCCCAATCTTTGCTTGAACAAAAGTTTGGAAAAAAATTTGTCTGTTTTTTTTTTTGTTTTGTTTTATGACAGTAAAGGAAAGAGAATGAGTGAATACGAATGAACTTAATCAAAAGATGCATAAACACTTCATTAATCTTGCTAATCTGAAAGTACAACAAAGCTTATAAGCAAAAACAGATTCAAACATGCAAAGAAAAAACAACAAAATGCTAAAACAGCCAAAAGTTTGCTGGCTTCGGGGAACTGGAATTTCCTTCTTGGTTTTCCAAGCTGAGATAACCATCTTCAGAGTTGTTTGTCGCGATCAGTCTGAGAATCATCTTCATATCCACTCTCAGCAATTTCTTCCACTTCAGAGTCTGATGAATCCTCTTGATTAGGTGAAAGATTGTTGATTTGAATGCCTTGAGGCGTGAATGAGATCATATTGGAGTCAAGCAAAGCTTGACCTTGTTGCTGAGCACTCTATAATCTTCAGTTGAATGCCTCTGTGCCCCTGCATGATAGTCACAACGGGCGTCGGTGTCAGAGTCTGGTGGGTACGGAAAAGGCATTGTATTTATCTCCTCTAGCACTATCAATCCACCTTTGATTAAATCTGGCAAGAACTGACTGTATGGTATTGGCAATGGAGTGAAATTCCTCTTTGGCTTTCTTGGCCTTTGTCGTGCATGCTTCCGCGGCTGATGGTGGTAGGACCGTTGATACTGAGGAGGTCTTTGATTTGGAGAAGAATATTGTCTCTGTGGAGAGGATGGTATCTGACGCTGTGACCCAAAAGATTGCTGACTCTGAACACTTGAGTTGCATGAACGCTGAGGCTGAAGTGTCGGAGATTCCCAAGTGGAATTACTTTCTTTCTCCCATTCTTCTTGAGAACTGACAATTGATTCACTCTTACTAGCAGGGATGTTTGAGATGCCTCGAATTTTTCCGTTCTTGAGACCGCTCTTAATACGCTCTCCAGCTATTAGCTTTTCTTGGTACAGACCTTGCAAAGTATCCACGAACCAGTCAACTAATTCCTTATCCAAAAGTGGTAGTTGGACGCGAGCTGCTATTTCTCTCCACCTCTGAGCATATCCTCTAAAGGATTCATTGTCTTCTTGAGATAAGTCTAGCAAATGCAAACGACTGGGAGTCAAGTCAAGATTGTAGTTGTATTGCTTCACAAAGGCATGGGCTAAGTCTGACCATGATTGGATGTGATTGTTTTCTAGCTGCATGTACCAACTCAGTGATGCCCTACTCAAACTGTCTTAGAAACAGTGGATTATGAGCTTGTCATTACGGATATGTGAAGTCATTCTTCTGTAAAACATCACCAAATGTTGTTTTAGACAGCTATCCCCTTTGTACTTCTCAAACTTCGGCATTTTGAACTTTGGTGGCATTACAAGGTCGGGTACCAAACACATGTTCATAGCATTCAGATCAGCAGTGGCACGACTTTTAATGGCATCAAGCTTTTCTTCCAAGGCACGACATTTTTCCATAATCTCAATGTCTCGTGGGTCCTGGGTTTTCATCACAGGGACTGCTCTTGGGAATCTGGCTCAGAGAATGCGAAACTACGATATTCCACAACATCAATAGAAGAGGAACGTCCATCTCGGACAAAGGCATGTTCTTGTATAACCTGATTCTCAACAGGAATTTACACAGGTTGAGCTTAGGCAACATTGTTCACGGACATACCCATAATATTGTCATCTCTCTTTGCCAAGGCTGTCACAATCTGATCCAACTGGCTTCTCAACAAGTCGAAATCCGCTCTGGTCACAAACTGGTTCTTCTCTTCTGAGTTCATGATCCTTCAAAAGCCACTTCAAGTCCGATGTTGGCTTCGAGAAGTCAACTGGGTTACAGACAGAGAACATATGAGACTCGAGGCTGAGAAATGCAAATGCAATGCAAATGTAATGACATGCGCATGCAATGCTAACGCGAGCTAAATGGTTTTAAGGAATTTAACAGAAAGTTGCAACTTTTTTGGAAAAACTGAAGGGTTTCATTTTAAAATCCATGATCTTTATTGATCTTTGCACATGAAAGAACGCCTGAGTTCCTTGAAACCAAGTGGATATCCATGAATGGATGAATGTAATCACAAGCACACGTATACAAGTATTCACATATATACAGGTATATACAGGAAAACAAACAAGAGCCTAGGTTTGAAGATCACGAGCATCGAGCCATGGTCTACCCATCCCAAAAGGTGTGTACTATGGGTTTTCAATCTGCAAAACAGGGTTCTAAAAAGTTCCCAGAGTCGACAACCCATCTTTCGGATATTCTCGACTTCCTGAATGACTCGGTAATCAATAATATTCTTAAGAGAATCTCGTCTGAGTGTAGTATCGCGTAGTAACCAATTCAGGAATAGACTCCCTCATAGTCCTCGCACTACATCCTAAAAGGCCAAATGGAGTTAAAGGTAACTACGATTCTCAATATCAAGGGCACCTAGGTCGAGAGTAGCACATTTTCACGAATAGACTCGTTCAACATGACTAGACTCTCAAGAGGGCCTCAACTGAGTGATGGTGTCTCAAGTCAACGTTTTCGGGAATCGACTCCCTCAAAGCCTCCTTGAATATACCATCGTCCTATATTAAGTGCACTCAAGTCCGGGTTAGGACTTATCTCACCACTCAATAGCACCCTGCCAAACAGAAGATTCCAAGCAAAATAGGGTATACAGATATATATACAAATATACAAATATATCAAACAAGCATAAATAACATAAGCAAAAACAAGGTGGGATTAACCCTCATTTTAGTATCCCTAGTGAAGTCGCCATTTCTGTTGCGGTGAGAATCGGATAACAAGCTATTAATTAACTTGCATCACAGATCTTTGAAATTCACCACCGACTTTGATTTATCCAAAGGAAAGGTTCAAGATCGAGAAAACCTAAACGGGGGAGATCTAAGGTTCGGGGGTTGGTTATACTAAGGGAAGGTATTAGCACCCTTAATATCTGTAGTACTCTACAGGAACCTCTTGTTTAGTTTGTGTTATGTTATGTTTGCTTGCTAAGGTATCTGCTAAGGGTAAATGTAAAGGCCTAAGGGTATATACACTAAGTTTGCTCTCCAAGACGTCGCATCTTGTGCCTACGTATCTGACTAAAGAATCAGAGCAACCGTAGTTCACCTAACTAAGGGTGAGAGGAACCATTGACTATGGCCAAAGTTCCAAGGGGAATGAGTATGAGCTCATGTAGAGTTTAAAAAACTCTCTAATTCTAAGTTATGATGGGGTAAGGTGGATACTCAAGGTGATGAGTCCCACATAGAGTCCAAGAACTCTAACTTAATTCTAAGTTGTAAGGTTGAATGGATATGAGGACAAAAGGAAAGTATCCTATGTGTAGCGTGGTTTTTGTGGTTTCGAATCACTATCGCTTTGGTACTACAATTCGATTCATTTTTTATCCTATTAAAGCTGATGAAGGAAGGGAAATAGATGTCTCCAACTAACCCTGCTTACAAACTGAGGTTAAACAGTCAAAACTGTTGGTTTACAGATGCGGTTTTAGTTCGTGGGCCTCTCTTTGCTTATTTTGTTCAGAACAAAATACCGGGACTGTTCATGGGGAATTTGTAGGGATACTGCGCTAGATTGCTGGAGGTAGGGGACTTTGGGGTTTTTTATTAGTGTGCTCGCTAAGATTCTTTTGCAATCTTATGCCTACGTATTCCCGGGATAGGGAAATCAGAGCGATCGTAGTTCTTCCTATTCTATGGGAGGAAATGGTGTTTTGGTGTCTTGTTCAAAGCCCAAGAAATGAAGCTAAAGGTGGTTTGTATCTTGTTCAAAGCCCAAGATGTGAAGCTGAAGGGTCTATTTGTATCTTGTTCGAAGCCCAAGATGTGAAGCTAAAAGGGTGTTGACTTTAGAAAGAATTTGTCATCTCTAAAGGGGTCTGTTTGTCACAATTTTTGGGTGACTGATTATCAAGGAGAATTACTTTAACTGGGATATGCGAATCCAGCAATGCCATAATTTCCTTTATAGGGGATTTTCAACCTGAAGGAGAAGACTTTAACTCAGTTTAGAGCAATGCCATCTTTCCTTAGGAATTTCTCATGCTAAAAGAGGGACAGTGGCGTGGATGTAAATAATCCAGAGGCTTGCTGCTTACAGCAATTAGACAAGGGAAAAGGAGTTGTTGATGTTTGTATGTTGTGACCAAAGCATGATTTGATGCTAAAAGGTTGATTGAATCAAACGGGGATTTCTTTATACAAAGCCTAAGAGGAGGCTATTGACCCAACAAGAGGATGCTTTTGTGTCTCGTATGAAGCCCGAGATAGAGGCTAAAAGGGTTGACTCAACAAGAGAGTGTTTTTATATGTGTCTTGTACGAAGCCCAAGATGGAGGCTAAAAGGGTTTGACTCAACAAGAGAGTCTTTTATACTCACCAAGAGAGTGATTTGTATCTCGTACGAAGCCCGAGATGGAGGCTAAAGGTGATTGACTCAACAAGAGAGTCTTTTTATACTTTACAAGAGAGTGTTTTGTATCTCGTACAAAGCCCGAGATGAAGGCTAAAAGAGGATTGACTCAACAAGAGAGTCTTTTATACTCAACAAGAGAGTGATTTTGTATCTCGTACGAAGCCCGAGATGGAGGCTAAAGGTTTGACTCAACAAGAGAGTCTTGTATACTCAACAAGAGAGTGATTTTGTATCTCATACGAAGCCCGAGATGGAGGCTAAAGGTTTGAATCAACAAGAGAGTCTTTTATACTCAACAAGAGAGTGTTTTTGTATCTCGTACGAAGCCCGAGATGGAGGCTAAAGGTGATCGACTCAACAAGAGAGTCTTTTTATACTCAACAAGAGAGTGTTTTATATCTCGTACAAAGCCCGAGATGGAGGCTAAAATGTTTGACTCAACAAGAGAGTCTTTTATACTCAACAAGAGAGTGAGTTTGTATCTCGTACGAAGCCCGAGATAGAGGCTGTAAAGGTTAACTCTGCTGGGGAGAATCATTGTACAAAGCCCAAGAGGAGGCTATGGTTACTGTTTCAGTTGAGTGACAGGTCCAGTATGCTGGTTAAAAGAGAAAATCTGTTCTTATATGGGTAATGTTGTACTCATGGATTTGATCTAAGAACTGAGATTATTTCCTGTTCTTTAAGGAAACAGGGAATCCCAAGGGTATTGAGACTGCCCAAGTCTACGAGTGTTTTTTCCTATTTTTGAAAGGAACTTGAGAATGTCTTCGAGACTCAAGGAGATTAGACTGTCGAAGTCTAGAGTTTTATCTTTTGTACTATGCTTAAGAGAGATCAAGAGACAGTACGTTCACCGTAGGAAGATCTAGACTCTTTGAAAGACTGTTCTATCAAGATGACTAATTTTTGTTCCTATACCTTTAAGAGGTCGTCGGGACAATTTGTACGAAGCCCAAGAGGAGGCGAGAAAAACTTTTAAGAAGCCGAAGGGACAATTTGTACGAAGCCCGAGAGGAGGCTATCTTCCCGGAGGAAGAATCATTATACGAAGCCTAAGAGGAGGCTGTGAAAACTTCTAAGAAGCCGCCGGGTCCTTGTACAACGTCCAAGAGGAGGCGGGGATGCTTTTAGGAAGCCTGTGGGTCCTTGCACTAAGCCCAAGAGGAGGCTGATGAACAGTTCCAGAAGGGGTTTCACTTGGAACATTGGCCTTCTGTATATGAACTATTCAAGGGGGAGATTTCTTAGATCTAGTTATCTAAAATTGTTGTAAAAGAAAATTCTCATGGTTTAGGTTATGTTGAAATATCCGGGAGAACGTCGGATGTAAGGAGACGAGGTTTTATCTAGTTCTAGACGTAGTTGCCGAGGAAACTCTAAATACCTATACTAGTATTACACAGTCGATATGAGTTTATGAAAGAAGACTTACAGTGAAACAGCCCCACAATACAGTTATATACATATGAAAGCGGTAAATGAAAGCGGGTAAACACTTACTCGGTTGTAGAGCTTCCATGCTGTTTGGTTAGTTGTTAAACAAAGAAAGATTTGATAACAATATTATATTCAAAATCAAAGAAGAAAGTGCTTTTGAAAGGAAAATTGGGGCTTACAGCTCAAGGAGAGGCTCAGGGTTTAATCAGTGACCGCACTGTCGTTTTGTACAGGGACTTATACAAGTGACTGAGGCCCAAGAAAGGTTTTCTGTACAAGGGGATGGGTCTTACACTCTCTCAAGAGGCCCAAAATCATTGAAAGTGAACAAAGATGGGTCTTATAGCTTAAGGAGAAGCCCAGGGTTAATTTTGAAAAGGGCGACGATCGCGCTGAGGTTTTGAAAACATCGTGGGTCTTATACAATGACTGAGGCCCAAAAGTTTTTTAGTTTCAAAAGGGGGTTGGGTCTTACACTCTATTAGAGGCCCAAAATGATTTTGAATGGGTCTTATAGCTCGAGGAGAGGCCCATATGGTTTGTTTTAAATGGGCGATGATCGCGCTGAACTTTTGAAATACAATGGGGCTTACACAACATTTGAGACCCAAGAAAGGTTTGTATTTACAAAGGATTGGGTCTTACACTCTATTAGAGGCCCAAAGGTGTTTGAAAAAGTTTGATGAGGGTTGAATTAATCAAAAACCCTAATTTGTTTTCAAAATGTATTTTAATTGAATAAAAAATTCAATTAAAATGACCAAAATTGTTTAACATGTGGAAAACAAATTGTGATCTTGGATTAATGTTTCAAAAATTAGGTTTTGATCCACAAAATGATTGGAAATCATTAAAATTTGAAAAATCAAGAAAGAGAAAATATTTTAAATGTCAAAAATAATTAAAATATTAATTCTTTACAAAAATATCAAGTATATGAAATAAATAATATTTTTGGGATTTTTTGGAAAATAAAATATTTTAACATTTTTGTGAATTATTAAAAAAAGAATCAACTCAAAATCATTAAAACTCAGAGAGGAATTAATTTTTGGATCAATTAAATAAAATCACACAATTCAAATATTTGAATTTTCAAAAAGGGCGCCAAGAACAAGGGCTAGAACACGCGCCACCCTCTGTTTCTGCAGATTTGCATTTTCTATCCAATCTCACTGAATACTTGATTATATCATGCAATCTACATATCAATCTACTCGTTTCAACCCCCACGATCATGTCTATGGTCTTTAATTTCATTTATTTTAAACATGGAATAAGAAATCAAAGAGAAACCTCAAGAACCCTAAAATTTGCATGAAGGTTCAGAAATTCCATACACGATTATGAACATATGGCCAAATTATTGTGCAGTAAAAAATGCATGGATCATAGAGTTAGAAGAGCTCATGCTTACCTCTTGCAGCTGGTGATCATGTTTTGTGTTAGAGGTGTTACAACTTGGTTCCAAGGTTATGGACAACTTCCCTATGTGCTATGGAGTGTGTCTGGATGCTTGGAGTGGATTGATTTGAGCTGGAACTTGACTTGGCACCTCAACTGCAAATCTGTCAAAGGCTTGAGCAGTTGGCTGGTGATTTTGTGATGTTGATGTTCCAGATGTTATGTGAGTGTTTGGATCACTTCTATATGATGTTTATGAGGTGTGTGTGTGTGTGATTGGTTTGGTTGGAATTGCTCTCAAACTCAAAACCCGATGGTGACTTGCTTTGGAAGGCAAATTTGGAAGTGAGAAGGTGATTTTGAGGAAAGCATCTGTTTGATGGCTTTGGTGTACTCAAACTGAGCACAAATGAGCTCTATTTATAGTAGAGCAAGTTTGTTTTGGGATCAATAGTGAATGGCAACTGCAGTAGAGGTTTGGCCAATGTTGATCAATAGGAATCCAAGTCTCCTCTAGCCATTGACTAGAGGTTAGAGCACAGAGCTGTGGTTCCCTAGTTGTTGGATGAATCTTGACTGAATTCAGTTGCAAATGTGTCAGTCCATGCCACCTTGGTGCATCCATTAAATGCTCCAATCCAAAATTGGGGTCTTGTCCCTCTTTTAGGGATTTCTAGGTTTGGCATGCTACTTCTTGTTCCAAAGACTTTGGAGGCTTGGATCAGTGTTTGTTCCCTTTAGATTTGATCCTCAGATGTGTCCAAAGTGATGACAAGGCTTGGAATTATCTGATTTTGCCAAATCGAGCAAAAGTGCAAAATTCTGCCTAGCCTTGGTAGTTTTCAGCAAGGCATATTGCCATTGTCATATCTCATGGCTCAAGTGGAATTTGATGGAGTTCTTGGCCATTTTGGAAAGCTCTCATATGATACAATAACTGTTTGATCATAATTGGTTTTGATACTTTTTGGATCTAAGTGAAAAATTCCCCTACATTTGGAAAAAAGTGAAGGCAGATTCTGACTTAGTGAAAATTTCACTAAGTGTTGGAAAAAAGTGACATTTTCACTTTTTGTGATTTTGATCATTCCATAACTCAAAATCCATTATGAATTGGAATGAGTGGTAGTTGAAGCTTTTGTAGAGGGTAATGAGAGCTATAAATCCAGCTTTGGATGGGAAAAAATGGCTTTGTGGTTTAGGAGTTATGATCCTCCAAAGTTGGTACCCTAGCCACTTTGTTCCATAACTTAGAAAATTTTCTAAGTTTTTTATGGTTACCCCTTTTACAAGTTATCCCACTTTTCTTGATTTTTCTTGATGAATGATGATTCCAATCATATATTAACATCATTTTAGGGTCAAAGAACCATAATTGTGAAAAATCTCAAAAAGTCAAAGTTTGACTTTTGTGCACAGTTGACTTTTTGTCATATGAATTCCAAACTGTGCGATCCTCTATGAAATCATGTCCTTGACCTAAATCAAACTTGATGGATTAATTTCATAGGTGTTATAGGGTGTATTGAATCATGTCTTAGGGTTTGGGAGCATGTCCTGGTCAAAAGTCAAAGATATAGTTGACTTTTTCCGCAAAACCCTAACTGTGGTTCTGATGAAATTGAAACTTGTTGCTCAAGCTTCTTGGATCAATCCATTGTTGAAAATGGATCAATGTGATGCATTTGAGACCCTCAAATCCCCTCTTGAGGTCTTGGCTCATGTTTTGTCCCAAAAGTCAACTTAGGGGTGAATTAGGTCAAGAAACCCTAATTCCTGATTTTTTGATGAATGCATCCCCTTAGGCTAAATTGACTTGATGATTGGGTTCATGAGATCCCTTGGAGAATCATAGGTTATGCTTTGAAGCATTGTCTCATGTCCAGAGGAAAATTTCCATCTGGAGGCCCTGGTCGACCAAACCCTAATTTGGTGACACTGGCGATCTTAAGGCTTGATCCACCTAGAAGGGAGAAACCTTGTGCTTAATCCTTGAAGTGGGAGTCCTCTTGATCCTTTTTGGATGTTTGAGAGGCTAGACAAGTTGAAGATCATGTCATTTCTTGATTGATCCTTTGTCTAAGAGCTCTGAGAGGGCTTGAAACCCTAAGTCTGATTGTAGTGGATGCTCACCCATCTTTGGGGAGACTAATGGTTCATCCATATTGTGATGATGATTTGCACAATGATGGGAAATCTTAGTGGTCAAATTTTGGTGTATGACACTTTGACTATGAGGTCAAAGGGAATGTGGCCATGACTATGAGGTCAAAGCTGATATCCTATGACTATGAGGTCAAGGGAAAAAGGTGGCTCTATGACTATGAAGTCAAGAGAGAATCCTATGACTAAGAGGTCAAGGTTTGATTATGAGCTATCTATGACTTTGAGGTCAATAGAAAGATTTTCCTTTGGAAGGAGGGGAGGATAACTTCTTCTTAAGAACAAGAATTGAAATGGGATTGAGATTAAATGAACAATACGAGTTCAAGGATTCAAATATGAACAATTAAGTGTAAGCGACATCAAAGCATGATATGTGCACCTATGTATGAGCATAGTAATAGATAATGGGATAGTTCATAACAAATATGAGCAAATGAACACAAATATGGCAAAGTTTAATAATAATGAATCCAAAACAAATTGAACGATCAAAACAAATAAACAAGGTCAACGTTTAACTTGCGAGAGAAACTTCGTTCTATTTCCAACCTTCCTCGCAAATAAAGATCTCTCTTTGCTCGGATCGATTTTGCTCGCGATAAGTCCGTCTCAGGTTTACGCTAGATCTAACTCCCTTTCGTTTCTGGTTCACATCTTAGATTTGAAACTCTTCTTTTTTATTTCTGCGATTTTGGTCTAAGGAGGGTGTTGTGGGTTTCACAGATTTCTCCTCATCTCTTATTTCTGTTTCTGTTTTGTTTTCTCTGATTCGGATTGATTTTGAATGGGTTGAGGATTGATTGGAAGAAGCTTGTTGATTTGTAACAGTGGTGTTTGTTTGAAGAATTTGTGATTTGGGATGTTGTTGGATGTTCTGTTAAGGGTTTTCTGAAATTTGTTTTTGGACTTGTTGACAGGTTATGGAGATTGAAGATGATTTTGGTTCGGAAAGTGAATCTAAGATAGAAGGGTTTGAAGAGTGTTTTGTAGTTTGAGGTTTTGTTGTTGATGTTTTTGAATAGCGTGGTGTTTTTTTTTTCTGAAAGTGTGTGTCTGGTGTGAAACTTGCAGCAAGCTTATTTTGTAGTGGATGTGCGCTGGCTTGGTACGATTGCAGGTTTTTTGGGATAAAAAAAAGGGGAAAAAGGTGTTGGAAAGTGGCTTTGTTTCTGGAGCAGCTTGCGGTTTCGAAGCATGTAGGATGGCGGGATGTTAAAAAATAATGAGTTATAGGGTGGCCGTAGGAAGTGTAGGGAGCGACTGGCTTTTTGGCTTTATGGTCTGACCTGTAGGATGCGTGAGGCAAAAGTTTGGGGTTTAGCAGGGTGATGTGAGGTAGTAGGATTTTTGGTACAATTTGCATCAGAAAGAGTGTTTTGGGAATAACAGATAGACTTTGAGTATTGATATCTAGTATAATAATATAACAAACATAATAATAATAATAATAATAATAATAATATAAAAACAATATTAATAATAATAATAAAATAACAATAGTAATAATAATAAAAGATTATAACATTAATAATAATAATAATAATAAATAAAATTAAAAATAGTAATAATAATAAGTAATAAATAATAATAATGACAATAATAAAAGATAGTAAAAATGATAATAATAATAATAATAATAATAAACCATAACAATAAAAATAAATTAAATAAAAAGATAATAATAATAAAAATGATAATAATAAAAAAAAGATAATAATAAAAAAATGAAAAGTAATAAATAATGACAATAATAATAAAATAAAAGGATAATAATAATAAAACAAAATAAAAATAATAATAATAAAATAACAATAATGAAAATAATAGTAATAAAATAAAAATAAATAAATAACTAAAATCAAAATATATTAAAAAAGGAAATAAATTTTAAATTAAATATGTGATTTAAAAGTAATAAAAAAAAAGCAAAATTCTAAATTAAAAGAGAAAGAGTCTAAATCTCATGAAACAATTAAATAAAAATAAAAGAGAAAAGGTGACAAAAATTAGATGAAAATGCGTGAATATGATTAACGGACTACATGACTGCAAATGCTAAGACATATGACCTAAAATGATATGACAAAAATCAGAGGATCTGAGGGTAAAATTTGGGGTACAACAGCGTGTGACCATGATCTCTTGGGACAACAGTCCTCGAGGCTCGTCGTCGTTATTGCTGCTCGACCAAGAACGAGATCGGGCGCTTCGTCCAGGGTGAGGACCGCGATCTCGACGGGGAGAAGTGGTTCGCGCCCGACCCTTGGATCTGGGTGGAGGCGAACGCTGGTGTTCTGTCCGCAGATCCATTATGGTTCTCTTGGCCCCTGGGGAGTGCTGGCTCTGGGGAGGAGTATTGCAGTGTTTCCTTATTGGCAGGGATTCTGGCTCCACTGGCACCCGACGGTCTCTTCCTCGTCTAGGAGAAGGACTCCGTGTTCTCCGGCGCTTGCGCCTCGGCGGTGGAGATCTTGGACGGCGAGTCTCTTCCAAGGCTCTAATTCTTGCATTCTGTTGGAGGATTAGAAGATTTATCTTGTTGTGGGCTTCAACCAGGGCTGCGATGGCCGGGTCGGCGTTGGGCGGAACTGAGACATGCTGATGGTCCTCTGAGGGCTGAACCTCTATGTTGTCAACGTGAACCGGGGAGGGAGACGCGGTGGCTCCATCCCTCTGCTGATGAACATCGTCTCCAAGAAAAGGGGTTGCCCCGTCGTTGTCTGTCTTGCTGACGGGGAAGACGACGGTGTTGCGAGCATCGTTGACGTTGTCATGGCTGGCCATGATCGAAATCTTGAAAAATTGCTTTGATCTTTGGTTTACGGGGAAAGAAAGACGGGGAAAATATAGTTTCCCACAGACGGCGCCACTGATATTTCTGGTTGATAAGAACCTGAAGTGGGTCAGAGACTTCGTCTTCGATGTTGGATTCCAAGGAGGAGGAGGGGATGTACCTGCAAAGCACTCCGGTGCTAAAGTAAGAATCAGGAGAAGAGAAGGAAAATACAAAGTGAGTATCTCTTAGGATGATTTCAGAATACCTGACCCTCTTAAATGAGAGGGTTTTTATAATGCCCCCAGTGCTTGGCCATTGGTCCCTATTTTTGGGGCGAGATATTCGCTCCCCAAAAATAGGTAACTGCCATAAACTAGCCATTGAGACGGGCAGACTTGCTCGGAACTAGTCGTTTCTACGAGCAAGGGCATGGTTGCGGGCAAGTGCGTTGTGACCGTTCCTGGATGGTAGAACTATGCATGACGGGAAGAAATGTGATGAAGGACAGCTGATCTAGGGTCAGCTGGCCAGCCCTCCTCAGGGGATGGGCAGAGGAGAGAATGCTTCATTTTGCCCGTAACTGGCAGGGCTTATGCTATTGGGCCATTCTGGGTGCAGAAGTGGATTGGGTCACACCTAGCCATTGGGCCAGTCCGGAACAATGTCCATAGTGGACAACATAAAAGCAAAGGGGTGAGAAGCAAAAAACCAACATAAACAGTGTAAAGAATGTTGAGGTAGAGAACACATCACACAACACACATTCTATTACACAATCAACAACCACATAGTCTCACACCCTTCACAACGACATGTACACATTCACATCCAATCAACAACATCATGAATAATCCACTACATATGCAATCATGTATGCAAATTTACTCCACAACTGACTCATTATGCATGCGGTACCATTCATGAACACTCGAGTTCATCTCGCTCCCGATCTCCACCATAGGACTAGAGCACACCAAATCGTTACCATTACTATAGGTAATGCTTCACTGATTCTCACCTGAAATTGGCTACTCACTCCCGATCCCCATCATAGGACCAGAGCACACCAAAATTGGACCGAAGTCTGTGCACCATGATGCATGACTCTCAACAATATGCATTTTCACCATAAAGTTCGCCAAAAGGATCACCAAGCACATCTCACCATTTATGCACGACATCATTCATCATGCACAACAATTAATTAATGTCATAACATCAATAGACAACAAAAAATAGAAGTAACTCAACAAATGTAACTTCATAAGCATTTATTCATGTTACTTAACAACAACACATCATTGTATAACATAACAATTCACTAACCGATCACACAAGTCAACATAAACATTGTCACAGTAGGTACATAGTTATAATTAAAACAGTTCACTAAGCATCACCATGAGGTAGTTCTAGGTGTTAGCTTTCCAAGGCTTTTAGCTGTGTCTCCTTTTGACTTACGGAACAGAATCTACGACCAAAATCAACAAGGGGTCAACCCTCAAAACAGGGATCAATCAATTGCTCCAGGGGGACAATCGATTATCTTAACTCACTGGCATCATGATTTTCAAAATTTGGACTGGACTAATCGATTTCACAGCCAACCAATCAATTGTTTGATTTTTTTTATCAATTTTTCTGAGTGAACCAATTGATTGTCCTAAGGAGGCCAATCGATTGGTCTAAGGTAATTTTGCCTAGAAACCCAATTTTTCTCACATACAGTAGGTTTTCTTACTTTCAACTCTCACCTAAACACACCCTACATTACTACGGAAAACACATATAATGACCGTTGCAAAACATATATAATGGCGGTTTCATTTCCGTTGTTAGGTAGCGTGTGATTGTATGTATGGTGGTTTCCACAACGGGCGTGTGACCGTTGTTATAAGCAAGGTGGCGTGCTACCTATCACAACGGTTATATTAAACAACTGTTACGATATATATTTAGGTCATGGGTTTGAAACCCAGCAGCAGCAACAATTTATTTGGAAATATATAACATTTCACCATGGTTACAAAATGTAACCGTTGTGAAAAGTACCCTGAGTTTATTATAAAATATGTAGATTTCTTGTTTTTCCTTACACCTCACTAAAAATATACAACCATAAAACTTGATGTAGAAAACAATTTGAAAAATTATATTATTCTTGAAAAACAACTTAAACGAACCACTGTTTTCAAATTGCATTCATACCGTAATTCATCTCTTGCTTATTAACACGTAGTATTTGATTCAATGCCCCAAATTCTTCAAAGCACCAGTTCATTCCTAGTTTATTTTGCAAAGCATCAATATGTTAACTAATTCTAAATCATCATCATCGCTGTCATCATCATTACTTTAATCAATGATGAAGTTTTTATGATGACAGGGATGAAGATGATTTAATTTCTTAACACATTCGATGTTTTGCAATATAAATTAATAGAGAACGAACCATTTCTTTGAAGAATTTTGGGCAATAAACCAAGTTCTACGTGTTAAAGAGCGATATAGATGAATTACGAGATGGATGCAATTTGAAAATCATTTATGACCTAAGTTGCATTTCAAATATAACTTAATTTTCATATCATTATTTTCTAAATCACTTTAAATGAATGCATGTTCAGTGAAGGGAGTGAAACAAACAATCTACATACATTATAATAAACTCAACAACAACATATACTTCAACAAAACGGAAACAACATACCTTTTACTGAAAAGATTTGTGGAATGAACTGAATTTGATCTACTTTGTGTTGTCATGAAGAAAAAGTACAAGGCGGATGAAGCTTTTAAAACTGATTCATACTTCTTGTACTGTTTCTCCATAGCAAAACAAAGCATTTATGAACCACGCTCATAATATGAGTTAACCTGTTTTGAAAACATAAACTAGCATTAATATTATAACATAACAAGCAACAACAAAGCATTTAGGAAGTAGATCATGCCAAAATAAAAAGTGGCATGTTAACATAAATAAGCAGTACACTGTAACATAAAATGCAACAACAACCACAACATAACTAGCATTAACATTGTAACATAACAAGCAACAACAACCAGCAGTGCATTTTTATCCCAAAAAGGAAGTAAATCATGACACGACAAAAAACAACATATTAACAACAACAAACAATAACTACCCATAACAAATCAAAAAATTTTCAACAACAACAACTAACAACAAATCATGTAAAACATAATAAGGTTTTTAATCTTCAAGCCTAGTTGAATTCGTGCAGTTCTCAAGGTCTTCATAGTTCTCAAGGTCTTCATCTGATTCAGAATCAGTTACATCCAGATTCATAAGGTCATTCATAATAGCTCCTATCTTCTTCATCTTTTTAGAGTTAAGATTCATGAAATGAATCTTCTTATAGCTCGTTCCATTAGAAGGTTCAACAATAATAATGTGTTCCCTAACTGATTTAGCTTCATTGGCTTTGTTCAACCATAACTCCATCATATCAATAACATCTTTTGTAACCTAAATCTTGTGGATAAGTTTGTTGCTCTCACTATTCATGATGATAGAAGGATCTGAAATCGGAAAATACAACCACAACAACAACAACATACAACAACATAAAACTACAACAACATACAAAAAAAAACATAAACTCTCAAACAAGGAAGAAGGAGAATACCATTATGTATGAAACGAGAGCTAATGGCGAATAAGAGAGAAAATATGTGCTAGGGTTTTGTTGTGATAGATACGGCTGTCAAGAAGCGAGAGCTAATTCGCTTATATTATAAATAAGTAAACAATTTCACCACAATTGTTTTAAAAAACCCGTGATGAAATGTAATGACTTTCACAACGGTTCTCACTATCAACCGTGGTGATAGGTATTTCAGTTTTAATTTATATATTATAATTATAAGGACAAACATCAATTGTAACAAAAAAGTAAAAAATTGTTGGAGTTCGAATTCGAACTAGTCACTCCATAAATGTATAATCACGGTTTATTAGTTTGATCGTAGTGCAATGTATTTTCGTAAATATAAATAAAAAAAACGCATCCACAGTTGAGGTATTACCATGGTTAACAAACAGACTGTTGTAGTTTAGTGTGACAAAATGTCTATTTTGTAGTAGTGATAACACCTAAATAACTTATTTCCAGAATTTAAAAACGATTCATATCATCATAATCGTTAACATATACCTCACTTATCTCATCATCATTATAGAAATTTCATCATCACATTTAACAACAATTTTCATCAATTCATGAATAAATTCAACATTCAAGCATTCATCCATGACACAATATTATATATACATGATTATGATCACTCAAACATCTATTCAATCATAACATCATATATAGATTCAAGATCAACAACCAATTTTCAGAAATTCATCATAAACAATTCATAAGAAGGAAAACCTAGGAACCCTAGTGAGATTAAGGATTTTTCATCACTACCCCATCATGCAATACACCTAATTGGTATCCCTTTCTCCCCCTTACCTTGAAATTCCAACAATGATGATGAATCAAGTAACTTCTATGGATTCTCTCTTCAAAACACCAGCTTTTGCTCTTCTCCCTTCAAAAGATTTTTCCATCCTTTTGTCTCTTTCCTCAAATTTCATGTACTGACAAATTATCCACAAAACCTACTTGTTCTCCTAACTTTTAAAATATATATTACCTCCATCACTTTTGGTTAATTATTGTTTTTTCCCAAATTAATCTTAGATTTTCTTCTCCACCCCAAACTCTCTAAAATCCCACAGGCCCAAACTCCTATTTTCTCCAATTTCTTATTTTATCAATAATAATAATTAAAATTCCAATTATTATAATTATTTTCTAATTTACTCTACTATTTCTACCACACCCTACTATTTCTACCACATCCCAACAACACATATTCTAATAATTTATTTTAAATCACACCAACATCCAATAATTAAATAAAATAGGTCAAAATAATTCAATTAAATAATTTAATCGAATTTGGAGTGTTACAAATACCCTTTTCGTGGGCTTTTTTTCACTTTGGTATACATCATGACACCTCTAGTTTTTCTTTTACGTTTTGTATTAACAGAGGTTACAACAGATGTTGTATGAGACGTGTTTGTCGAATCGGCCATGACTATCTAAATAAAGAAACAACACGTAGAAAAATACTAACTAATATCATTTCGGGGATAAACAACACGTAGAAACATACTAAACAACACATAGAAACATCATTTCAATGATCAAAATGGATAAACAAATGATTAAGAGAAACTAAAGTCATTTCAGTGACACTAAAGCCATTTCAATGATCAAAATGGAAGACAAATTATCAAGAGAAACTAAAGTCATTAAAGTGATATAAACCTATTGTTGGAAGAAGAACAAACGTATATCAAATGAAGAGCAGATAACTTTTGATGTTCGAGTGTGATGAATGTCAATTGTTGAAAGAGTTTTGATGAGAGTTACGATGAAAATCTCCTAGGGTTTTTGCGAAGAGAATGACAATATGAAGTTAGAGCGTTGATAGGTAATGAAAAGTTAGAGTCTAGTTCTCTGAAGTATTTCATTCAAAAAAGAAATCACGTTGGTTTTTTAAAAAAACAGACGTGTATGTTTTAATTAAAAATGAAAAAAAAATTAAAAGCACCATAGCACCGTATTCTGGGAATACATTTAAAATATCTATCACGTCGGTTTTTTGAAAAAAAACCCGATGGATTTGAATATATAAAATTAAAAATAAAAAGGGCTTTTGAAAAAAAAAATTGATTTGAAAAAATTAATGTCAAATATATTACCTTTCAATTGGACCATGTAACCGAGGTTAATACTAATAAAAAAATGATTAACAAAGAAAAAAAAGGAAGCTGGAAAGACGTCAACTGGAAAAAAAAAGTAATTAAACCATTGAAAAAAATAACAATGCAGTAACTGAGATTCGAAGCGAGCTCCCTTATAGTTATATTCACATGGTCTTTTAGAAAACCGAGATAGGTTGTATAAATTTTTTAATAGAACATGAAGCTCCTAAAATATATCCCCTCGGTTTTTAAATGTTCGAGGTGAAAGTTTCGTCGTGAAATATCTTATTTTTTGTAGTGTCTGAGCAAGGTTAAAATCACGGATAACAACACCAAACATGATATCAAAATCATCATTAAATACAACCTAACTAATCATGTCAAAATCATTAGAAAATATTGAGGTTAGAAGTGAGTGTGGTGCTAGAGAGAAAAAAATTGTGAGTAGAGTTGAAAAAAGTGAGAAAAATAAAAAAAGGGAGTGGAGAGAAAAGTGTGAGTGGCGAAGAAAACATAATAAAAATAAAAATAAAACAACACTTCCTATATCATTATCTTACCCACTTATGAAGAAAAACTATTAAAGAAGGACAACAATACAATAATTCCTTGAACTATTCAATAACTTGCATGTAACTATCCCCTTTGAATAATATATATATATATATATATATATATATATATATATATATATTGAAATAGCTTCTAACAAGGAAGAGAAGACTAGAGAAAGACCGGAGGGTTTGCTCCAGCGATTTCCGACACCACCCTATTGCTCAATCGGAGACGATCTTACTGCTATTAGGTTGAGAGATCTGTTATTTCCTTCTTGCTATGGTTTAAACTCCTACTCTTAGGAGTAGGGACCTTCCCAAGGAGGAGGTGCAGAAATCTGTGACGAGATGAAGAGAGGGAGAGGGAGACCGAGGAAGAACAAGGTCACTTCTCCGAGCGCCTTTACACCATTCACTTTGGATAAACCGGAAACAAGTTCGCAAGTTGCTTTAGAAGCTGTGTAGGATGAAGTTAGCAGTGAAGAGGAAGAGATAACCAAAACCCTAGAAAACCCCCTAGACCTCGAGAACAAGGAACCGAAGACGGAAGAGACCAAATTGTGGGTGGATGTCATTAGTGGCAACCGTATCCCAGCCAATGGTTTGACGATGGAATTCGTAGCTCCAAAAATGGTGGAGGGTGAAATTGAAGTTGAAATTGAAGAAGAGGATGTGGAGATTGAAATGAAGTACTGGGAGTCTTCTTTGATAATGTACGTCATAGCGAAGGACTTAAGTATGAATGCGGTAAAACAATTCGTGATTATGTTTTGGAATTTCATCAAGCTTCCTGAGATGTTTTACCATGAGGAGGGTTACTTTATTTTGAGATTAAAGTCTTTTACGAATAAGGAACTGGTACAGATGAAGGGTCCCTATACTATCCATAATATGCCAATGATATTGAAAGAGTGGAGGCCGGATTTTAACTTCAAGAGAGATATGCTTAGAACTCTTCCCATTTGGATTACTCTACCTCACTTATCATTACACCTATGGGGGCCAAAAAGTTTGAGCAAGATTGGAAGTGTTCTAGGGAATCCTTTAGTCACTGATGAGTGCACTGCTAATAAGCTGAGGATCTCGTATGCAAGAATATTGGTGGAAATGGATATCACTCAAAGACAAAAGGATTTCATTACTATTAGAGACCATGAGGGAAACAAGATGCAACAACTTGTGCACTATGAATGAAAGCCTCTATTTTGTGATAGCTGTAAGAAAATAGAACATTGTTGTAACCAGGAAAAACAGAAAGGTGTCAAACAATGGATAGAGAAAGGAAAGAAGCGGGTGGAGCCAGAAGTTAAAGTTCATCCTGACGTTTAACCTGGTGTTCTTGAGGGTAATCAATCTGACAATCTCAAGGCCACTCCTAGCAGCTCCTCATCCTGGACAAGGATTGGGACAAATAAGAGAACTAAGGGCAAGGCTGGCACAAAAGAAGCAACACCAGGTATCTCTTGTAAGAATGGCTTTGAGACACTAGGAATTTTGAATGATCCTCTAGTGTCATTAGACAAAGTGCCATGATTCTAGCATGGAATACTAGGGGGATCAATAATGTGGGTAAGTGTAGAGAGGTCTTCTACCGCCTTAATAGCTTGAACCCTTTTTTGATCATTTTGACTAAAACTAGGATTAAACAGCAAAAAGCTTCTAAAGTTAGGAATAAAATGGGCCCTAAGTGGTGTTTTTTGGATAACTATAAGGATCATTGTAATGGCAGAATATGGATTATCTGGGATCCTGCTAAAATCAAGGTGTCTTTTATATGTAGTAGTGCTCAGTATATCCAGTGTGTAAGCTGATTACTTAGTGCACAAGCATTTATGCTTTTAATACTTTGGAGATGAGAAGGAAATTGTGGACTAGTCTGGAGCAATTGCAGGTTAACTCCTCAGACCCTTGGTTTCTCATGGGAGATTTCAACAATGTTCTTGGTTGCCAGGACAAAATTGGAGGCTCAGTGGTTCAGGAAACATAATACAAAGATCTGGTAGCTATGATGAGTACTTTGAGCTTGTTTGATAAGGAGGCTAAGGGAGACAACTTCACCTGGTTCAATAATTAGACTCACAATCCTATCTATTCTAGAATTAATAGGGTGATTGGTAATTTGGCTTGGCACAGTCAAAACAATGATACCATCTTGACAGTTTTGAGTGGTGGTGTCTTTGATTATGGTCTCCTCAGTCTGGTTAAGCATACCCTGAGTAGGCCTTGTAAACCTCAGTTTAAGTTCCAAAATGCTCTTATTCACACTGAGGGCTTTATGGACCTGGTTAAGAATAATTGGACTCTGCCTGTTAGAGGGACTGGCATGAAGGCTCTTTGGATCAAACTCAAAAGGCTTCAGCAGGTTAGGAGGAATAGAGGGAAGATGTTTGCAGGGTTACATGATCAGGTGGTGAAAGCTAGAGAGGAGTTGCAGTGGGCTCAAGCTTCTTTGACTCTAGATAGGATGAGTGTTGAGAAGATTAATTTGGTTAAATCCTTGTCTGCCAAGGTTATTCAACTGAGCAACTTTGAAGATATTAATCTTAGACAAAGAACCAAAATAGATTAGTTGAGGAAAGGAGATAGCAACTCTGCTTTCTTCTATGCAAGATTGAAGAGTAAAAGTCATCAGAACCAAATTATCTCTCTGGTTAATAATGCTGGTAAGATCATTACTAACCAAAGTGAGCTGGAAGAGGAGATCCTGAATTTTTATAGCAGCCTAGTGGGCAAGGCTAGTCATAGCTTAAAGGGAGTGGATATTGTAGCTCTCAGAAATGGTAATCAATTATCCATAGGTAAGAGGGTGAATCTAACTGCTCATATCAGTAATGGTGAAATTGTTGAAGCTTTAAAAGTTATGAAAGATAATTCTTCTCCTGGAATTGATGGGTTTGGTGCTAAATGTTTTAAAGCCACTTGGGATGTAGTTGGTAATGAAGTCTGTGAGGCTATAAAGGAGTTCTTTGAAAGGGACAGACTTTTAAAGATCTTTAATAGCACTATTGTTTCCATTATCCCCAAATCTCCAAGTGCATCTAAAGTTCAATACTATAGGCCAATTTCTTGTTGTTCTGTTGTGTACAAGATAATTGCTAAGATCCTAGCCACTAGGCTTGGGAAAGTTGTCCAAAGGATCATCAAAAACAGCCAAGCTGCCTTTGTGCCAGGGTATCACTTGCAGGACCATGTATTACTTGCCTATGAGTTAATGAAGGGTTACAGTGCCAAAGGAGGCCTTCCTAAGTGCATGGTTCAGATGGACATCCACAAGGCCTATGATTCAGTTGAATGACCTTCCTTAGAGATCATCCTGCAAGAAGTTGGTATGCCCGCTAAATTTGTGAAATGGATCATGATGACTGTCAAAACTGTCTCTTATCAGTACAAAATGAATGGTAAGTTATCTGGCCATTTGGAAGCTAAAAGAGGGCTGAGGCAAGGGGATCCCCTCTCCCCCTTGCTCTTTGTGATTGTTATGGAGTATCTCAACAGACTATTTGGTAAACTTGATACTGACTCTGATTTTAAATATCACTCTAGATGTAAAACTTTAAAATTATCTCACATGTGCTTTGTTGATGACCTGTTAGTTTTTTCTAGAGGTGATTCAAAATCTGTTCAGCAAGTTATGAAGATTTTCCTGGACTTTTCTGCTTCTACAGGTCTTGTCATTAACCCCACTAAGTGTAACATTTACTTTGGGAATGTGGAGGCTGTGGAAAAAGAGAGAATCCTGATAGCAACAGGTTTTAATTAAGGGAAAATTCCATTCAGGTATTTGGGCATACCTCTCTCTAGCAAAAAGTTGTATGTGTCTGATTGTAATATTTTGGTAGAGAAAATAGTGGGGATAATCCATCACTGGAGTTCTCATCTCCTTAGTATGGCTGGGAGAATTATGTTGGTTAAGAGCACTGTCTTTGCTGTCTTAAATTTTTGGCTCCATGTTATACCTCTGCCCAGAAAAATTATTAGAAAAGTAGAAGCAATTAGCAGGTATTTTATATGGACAGGGAAAGACATTGTTTCTAGGAAGTCTCCTATATCTTGGAATAATGTGTGCAAGAAAAAGAATTAGGGTGGCCTTAACATTGTGAACTTTGAGGAGTGGAAATGTGCAAGCTTGATTAAATTACTTTGGAACTTAAGTGGAAAAAGAGACAGCTTATGGATCAAATGGATCCACACTTACTATATGAAGGGGGCTGATATCATAATAGTGGAAGTGAAATTCAATTGGTCTTGGATTTGTAAAGTTGTTTTCAAACAAAGAGAGAAAATTAGAGATAATCAGGAGTGGTTTTCTTTATTGCAGCAAGGGAAAGTGAACACTAGATAGTGTTATAACATAATCTGTCAGAATGTGGAGAAAGTGAATTGGAGAAAAATTTGGCACAATAACCCCGCTAGGCCCCGTGCAATGGTTACTCTTTGGCTTGCTTGCAATGGTAGGTTGGCAACCAAGGATAGATTATGTAAGTTTGGTTTATTGGAAGATTCTAAGTGTTGTTTTTGTAATGAAGAAGAAACTCTTCCTCACATCTATTTTGATTGCTCTGAGTGAGAGAAATATGGCATTATGTTCTTAATTGGCTCCAAATTGTTCATGCCTCTCTTACATGGAATGAAGAATTGGATTGGTTTTTGGATAAAAGTAAAGGTGGAAAGTGTAGGAGTAAAATTCTCAAGCGCGCCTTTACGGAAACGATTTATGAGGTATGAAACTACCGTAATCAAGTTTGCTTTGGTGATAAAGGAAAAGACAATAGCATTGGTGCTAAGATAGTGGACACCATTGTTCATAGATGTTGGAATAGGCCTAAGCTTAGAGACCACATTAGTGTTCTACTTTTTCCTTAAGTTAATTTGTATTTTTGTTTTGTTGTTTTCTGACCGGGTCTTAGACCGCCTTGAGGTGTATTGTGTTTTTTGGAATTTAATAAAATTCTTTTTTCCGAAAAAAAAAGGAAGAGAAGACTTACAAACGATGAAACGAAAAATCTAACAGAAGCATGCAGTGTTATCATTAAGAGAAAGCTTCCATCAATGTTACCAAATCCATGAAGCTTCAGTATTCCTTGTACGGAGGTTTGTTTTGCATGTTAATTATGTCTCGCCTTAAACCTCATGAGACATACTACCTCCGGTCCTTTTTATAAGGAACATTTCACATTTTTAGATTCATTAAATAATTAATGTATTTATAAGGAACATTTCACCTTTTTAGATTCATTAAATAATTAATGTATCTGGTCTATAATGCAGACCAGATACATTAATTATTTAATGAATCTAAAAAAGTGAAGTGTTCCTTATAAAAAGGACCGGAAGGAGTATTATATATACATTTAGAGTTGTTATATGCCTGTTGCCAAAGGCAACACCTATATCATTGAATAGGATTTTCAAATATAATATGCATTTGTTAATCACCATCAGTTTGAAGTTTGGAAAAGATGGGACCTAATATAACAACCTTTCTTATGAAGTTTTGCAAGAAAATTTGAGGTAACGTTTCTGCAAAAAATTTCGTTGAATCCACAAGAAATTTTACAGGTAACAAAAACGAAGAGATAAAAATAGACCAACGCTAAATGGACTTTTTGAGTGAATCCTCAGAAAAAATTATAAGTGTATCATTTTGGATATTATTTTTCAAAGTGTGACTTATGGAGTGATATTAATTCACTTATAATGCGCAACTCATTGAGAATGGTACATCTAAAACATTCTCCGAGTGGTTTGATAAATATGACCTAATAGAATAAGGTGTGATTTAGGTTTTGTTTAGATTGATATAATCGGATAATTATCGAAGCGGAATGAGATGAAATGAAATAATATTATATTTTTTAAATTATTTAAAATTCAATGGAGCGGGATGGAATGAAGTGGTATAGATTTCATTTCTATCACTTACCACCATATTTCTCTTTTCAATTTGAACAACATGAATAACTTGCATTATTCCGTTCTAAAATTTTCAAACAATAAAATAAAACATTTGTTCCGCTTCGCTCTATTTCGCTCTGTCTCACTCCACTCCACTCTATTCAACTCCATTAATTCATTTAATGATATCTACCTTAAATAATTTTAAACACACTTTAATACTACTGAAATTTTAGATCGAATCTAACTTATATTTTCTAGAATGTAACTTATGAGAGTAACCCCCAATTTTAAAACATCATAAAATATGTGGGACTCTTGAGATACTTTAAAGTTAACCCCCATTTTTAAACACAAAATAAAATATGTGGGACTCTTCATATACTTGAAAGTTGGTCCCCTCTTGGCATCCCATCACTAGATACATATTGAAGTTGAGTGGCAGCGCATGCATGCACTTGTCTCAAATATTATCCCTATTTTTTCATGTAATGAAGTACTTTCTTGACAAAAGTGAAAAATATTTTTTTTTACAATAATTCTTTAATCAATAATTAATACCATTCACTTTTTTTTTTTACTTTTAAAAGAAGATATTTTCAAGCTAAACATAAAAGGAGGAGATACTTGTCCAGATTCTGAAGTGATTTCAATGATAAGGTTAGCTTTTGATTTATTATTAGTTTTTTAATTACAAAGTTTAATCACAGGGCTAGCTTTTGTTTTAATATTTGTTACTACAAATTATGAAAAAATAAACAACGATTTATGATGAGTAAGCTCTTTTGAATTGAATTATAAAAAAATTAACAACGATTAATATTATTGATGTTGTTGCTGTCTCAATTTATTTTAGTCGCTGTGTCTCATAGACTATTATATGATTGATTGATGTTGTATATTTTATTTTTCTATTTAGTTTGATTAGAAGTGATAAAAATGGATTCTTAATTATAGTGATTAATTTTTTTATCAAATCAACTCTATAACTAAACAAAAATATAGATATGTCTTACTCAAAAATATCATTAAGTGTTAAATTTAATTAGATTGACTATTTGACAAATTGGTAAACAAGAAATCATCCACTAAATTTGTCTCTTCGCCTTCCAAAATAGCATGTGTCTTCAATTCTAAAAAATTAGTACATTACACTACTTGAAAATCAAACTCCCTCTTTTCTTCATTTGGTCTCTTCTCTACCTTACTCACTTTTTGTACTCTCTACTCTTTTGACTATTATAGTCAATTTTGATGTGTCCATAATTCCAAATGAGAATTTTATTTTGGTCATAATGGCTATAATTGTCTATTTTGATGTGTCCAGAATCGTCATTGTTGGAAGAAGCTTATGTGAAATCATGTACACAAAGCTTTTTGAAAAGGTAGGGTTGAAAAAAGAGAAATTATGCCCTATAAGAGATTTGACATACAGGCTTTCAATGACATTGTAACCAGCCCATGAGAATATATTGAGCTAATGGTCACCTTGAGAGAAGAAAGAGACGCAGAACATTTGACATACAATTTATGGTGGTTTCTTACATAAGCATTTATAATTGTATTTTGGGTAGGCCTTTCGCAACAGCCTTAAACACGTAGCTTCCCTAATCCATCTCAAGCTGAAGTATCACAATGTCCACGAGGAACCAATGACAACATGCGCCGACCTATCTACGGCATAAATGATACACAAGGCTCTACAACACGAATAAAAGGAAGACAAATGAAAGATGGTGAAGCCTAACATAGCCTCTCTCATCATGCAGTTAAGAGATATGGCAGTTAAGTCCCCAACAGGAAAAATAAATAATTCTAATATAATAGTTGTAGGGGAGGACTTTGGATGAAAGTGGAAATCGGCTATTGCACACCCTACCAATGCCTTAGTGGCTAAAAAGCTGTGACTATGTTGCTTGGTTAAATTTTCTCTTATTACATGTAAAATGCACCTGTTGTCAAGATGTAATTCTTTTCTTCCAGTAAAATAAATAAATTTTACTAAACTCTTTTCATTATGATCATAAAGGGTAGCCAAGAGGCCCAGGGTGTTGTAGACTCCACAGTCCCACGACTAAATCAATCAAATCACCACCGCAAACGACTCAAGGGTGTGTCACAAACTACGTTGAGATACAACTAAAGCAATAAAAAAAACCTTAGTGCAAGCCCACAAATAAAGACAAAAAGCCATAAAGTGACGATTAAAGGCCCGCCCCCTCTTAGGAGCTAGCCACCTTATGGGTAGAGGTGATTCCTCATCATGTTGACCTCGAACTAGGTTTTCACCTATGAAAGAGAAGGGGATTCAACCCTTGGTCAGACACAATATCGAGACACCTCCAATGAAACTTCGAGCATGACCTCAGAGGAAAAATTGTCTCTCGGAGAAATGAACTTGGTGTTGGATATATGACTTCTAACATAAGAGGGGTTGAATTGTGTGGGTTTGAAAAACTGTTCACATAAAAAATCTTTGAAAAGTTTTGAGTTTAAAATAATTTTTAACCACGGAGACATCCTAACCAAACACTAGATATAACATCAGGATAATCTTTAACCAAACGAGAGCTTATAACACCAGGCTAAGCTCATAAACCAAACACGAGACTTTAACATGATGATCTCGAAAGTCAAATAGATGTTTTACCATGTTCATCTTAACAGCCGAAGAAGTGTTTTTCAACTAGTTTAGCTCATAACCAAAATAACCTTCTGACAAGAGAGATATTATAACAACACCCTACACTTGAACCAAACAACCTCACGGGTAAAAATTCACTCTCAAAGCACTAAAACAAAAGTTTAGAGAGAGAGAGAGAGAGATAGAGAGAGAAAAAAGAGAGAAGAAAAAGAAGAAGAAGAATTTAAAATATGTTTTCTGGTGTGAATAAAACGAAAAAAACGAGCCCTTTATTTATGCAAAAAAGTGTTGCTCAAAATCTATTATTACAGTTTTCAGGTTTAATCACAAGTAAGATTGTTCAGAATCTTAATCTAACAGAAGCCTAATTTGTATACATGAAATCGCTAGGAATGTGGTAAATCCTAACAACATGCAATTTCTAAGAAAATATTAAAACCTAAACATATGATTCTAAACAAAATATAAGAGAGAGAGAGAGAGAGAGAGAGAGAGAGAGAGAGAGTACATATGATTTATAGTGTTTCATCACATTCTCCCTCAGATTCCATTGTTGGTTGTCTTTGACATTTGAAGAGACATTGTTCCTAGTTCTTCTATCAAGTCTTCTCATAAAATTTCTAAAATTCTTAGCACGCAAGGCAATAGATTCACTGATATTTTCATCAATGGCATTAGATACTTGATCTCCATGACTCCATGATCAACAATATTGACTTGAAACATTACTCTTTTACTTTTCTTCTCAAAATTTTCATTAATAGTCATTTCAAAGATGAGCAAGGAGTCAAAAAATTCATCAAATTTTATCGTGGAGACACCTTGTGCTTCCTTAGTGGATGTAATCTTCATGTTAAACCTTTTCAATATAGGTATAATAATCTTTATCATAAGCTTATCTTCTGACATTTTTTCACCATGAGCAAATAAGTTATTGACAGTGTCACATAGACGAACATTAAACTCAGTAATAGTTTCCTCTTAAAGCATCTTCAACATTTAAAATTTGGTAGTGAGGAGTTGAAGCCTTAACATCCAAATTTTTGAAGTTTCCTCATGGGCCACTTTAAGAGTTTCTCGAGCCTCTTTAGCTCTAGTGCAAGTGTTAATGATCTTGAAAATGTTTTTGTCAACACCATTGTAAATAGAATTAAGGGCACAAGAATTTCCAAGAGCAGGTTCATCTTTAGTAGGTTCCTGATCCTTTTTAGGTTTCACGGATTCATAAATATCACAAGCTTTAATTATAGGAGGTGTTTATCCATTGATGACAAATTTCGTAGTTTTTCTACCTATGGACTTAAGAAAGCAAACCAAGTGAGCATTTTAGAAGTCATAACTTGTTTCATCAATAATTGATGGACGATTAATTGATTCCCCTTCCTTGGTATTTTCCATCTTAATCAGAAAATATTAATTAATATGGAAAAAACTCAACTAGAACAAGGTGTCTTCTGATGCAAATTAAAGTTGTGTTTGATCAGAAACAAGATGTCACACACAATGCTGAAACAATGTGTGAGACAAGATGATTTGAATTAATCAATGAACAGTTAAACAAATAATAAATAAAAGACATAAGGAATTAGTAAGTCAGTTTGGTACAACAACCACTTACGTCTAAAGGACAGTAGCCTAGTGGAAAAAATACATTAATTATAAGTAGTCAATAGTACACGACAATCTCATTTGAACTCTCCTAGTTCAATACTTTTTTCCTAATACTATCCGTAAATTTTAACTTAGACTCCTCTGAATAAAATATCCTCTCACTTCCACTCAAACACTCCGGAGTGTTTATAAGAATCAATGTTATGGAAAAGATTTACTACTTTATCATTAAAGGAAAAAAAGGAATAAATGGACCATTGATTAAAAAAATACCACATTTCAATTTTTTTTATTTATAAAAGTTTCAATTCTCGATTTCCACAATTTAAAACTTTCACCATCAAACAATGGAGGTTTATTTGTGAAAATGTATTTGTTAAAAATAGAAGTGTTTGCAGTCATCATCTTCTTATTTAGGCGATTATTATTTAAACATGAGTCAGACTCTGATTCCACCTATTGGATAAGGGACTTCAAATATTAGAGGGGGCTAATTGTCTGGGCTTGAAAAATGATGTTCAAATAATTCTTTATTGATAAAACCAGAGTTTAAAACAAGTTTGTAAAACAAATGAGGAATAAGCAATAGAATAAGAAAAAACAGGTAGAAAGAAAGAAAGAAATATAACTAAAGTAATTAAATCACTGAAATTTAAAGAGATAAGTGTAGAGAAAGATGTACCGGAGATTTATAGAGGTTCGGCCTAGGTACTTGGTTTACTTCTCTCCCCCAAGAATTTCCACTATGATGTTAATTTTTTTCAAGTCATGTCCATGGACCAATTTACAAAAAAAATTAGTTTTATAGGGGCTATCCTCCTAGCTAAATAGGAGTTTTAACACCAGGATAATCTCGAAACAAGCGCGAGCTTTTAACACCAGATTAAGCTCACGAGCCAAACACAAGACTTTAACAGGGTAATCTCGAAAATCAAACTGAGGTTTTACCAAGTGCACCTCAACAACCAAACAAGAACTTTTTAATTAGTTTATATCAAAACAAAAAAAAAATTCTCACTAGAGATATATTATAACAATACCTTACACCATAATCAAACTACCTCACAGAGTCACAGGAAAATTCATTCTAAAAGCACTAAGGCAAAAGTGAAGAAATAAAAAGAGAGATAGTAGAGTAAGAAGAAGTATTCAAAATATGTTTTATGGTGTGAATGAAATGAAAAATGAGCCCTCTATTTATAGAAAAAGTGTGGCTTAAAAATTGAAAGAATACATGGGTTTTTTAATTCTCATAATCAATCATGCAAATCACATAATCGAGTATGCAATTTAAATATGGAAGGTTTTTAAATGCCATTATCACTAATCGATTAGGAGACCTAATTATTGATTATTAAGGTTGCACAAGTGATAATTGATTAACCCTAATGGGATAATCAATTATGCCATGTAAAAAAACCCTTTTAATTGATTAGAATGAGTTTATAATCCAATAGCTAGATACAAAATGGTTTTCTTGTGGTTTTAATAAAATCATATAGGCCTTTCCAATCATTTGAAAGTGTTTGTATGTGTGTGATTTGCCTTAGTAACTCAATAGATAAATATTATACCTTTACATACACACATCACTTGACACGGACAAGGCGAGCTTTTACACTGTCTTTCTTTCACAATTTTGAAGATTCAAGATCCCTTGCTTGATACGTCATGATTCAACACTTCATCTGGGACTTGACTTGACTTTTATCTGATGAGGCTTGATAAGGCTTCTTGGTATATATTGTCAAAAGAGATATTGATTGATTGAGATCATCAAATATTCCATCATATGTTGCTTAACATTAGGCGTTGTCCTTCAAAGATAGGCTTAAACATCTCCAAGCATCACAACTTGATAATCACATTAGATGAAAACTTAACCTCACAATGTTGCCATCATTAAAACCAAATAGGTCAGCGGGATGTTGTAGTCATTTACATGCAAGTGCATAGCTCCACACTCGGGACTTAAAGAAATGTTGTATCATGTAAAAACAATGGTAAGTAACAGAAATTATAAATTTCTAAGAAGTAACCATAAAGTTTACCTATTCACTAGAGTTACATTGGGTACAAACATTTAAAATAACTATAAAAAAAATAAGGGACTACGCATTCGACTTGTTCATAACAAAGACATACTTTTCATTTAGCATTTCCTAATTGGGATGAATTTGCTCTCGCGAAATATGCACTTCAAGATAAAAATATTTCACTTGCTGCAATGCATTCTCGAAAGATACATGCACAGAGGAGAAATCGTTTTTCACTACCTTCACATAATCTTTAGCTAAGGAAATATTTTCAAGATGCGTCTCTTGTATATCGTCATTGGTCTTCTTCAAACCTTCTCGAGCCTCTTTCAAAGATGCCTTCAGATTCTCGACTATCTTACATGAGGAATCTTGTGCCTTACTTACCTCAGTAAGAGCGACCTCGACCTTGATCAGGGTTGTCTCTGAAAGGACTAGAGTTTTGTCCTTCTTATTTATCTCATATACAAGTTATTGCACCTTTTCTAATAGTGTACTCGGATACCCAAAATTTTCTACAGCGGCCCATATCCCTGAAAGTAAGATAGACACCCCTTAAATCTCTTATAGGTTCCAATCTTGCTCAATTGTATGAGCACTAACGCGTTTTTGAAGCACTTCCTTTTCTTTTTGAAGATGGACATGAAATAAGACTTCTCCCTTCCCGACGGAACCAAACTCCAAGATGGATGACGCCTGACGTGTGTGATACGCCAAATATTTTAACTCCTTCTAGCGAACAATCTCAACCTTGATCGAGAAATATGTGTAATCCTCTTCATAAATAGAAGTTATAAACTCCAAAAATATTTGTGGACATGGACAGGCAGGATATGAAAGGGGCAATGAGACTTGCATCAATGGAAAGCCCTCCATAGAACAAGACCCTAAGGTTTGTCCAAGAATCTAGGGTTGTCTAGCAGATGGCTCTTAATCATAAATGCCTCAAATTTAGAGTTAACAACCAGACTCCTCAGGGCCACATGTCGGGGACTAGCATGGAGCATCTTCTACTATGACCCGGTCAGGAGAATGCTTCGCAATTAAAGCCCTTCCAGCAAGTAGGACGTTAGTAACACGTATCAGCATGGGGATGATTTGAGGGGTCCTCTTTATTTGTTGAATTGTTTTGTAACATGTCATCGTATATGCATGCCAAAAAAATACATGTTACAAAGTAAACCACTAAGAAGAATTCAAGGAAAATGGGATTCCATGTGCTAATCACCAAAAATTATTTTCCTATCATCTTTTGAGCTATCCTCTACCAGCCATTTTGTCTCTATATACCACTTCTTCGGTTTCTTTGAAGCCACGTCAGAAGGGGTTATATCGTTGACGAAACTAAAACCCTCAAAGAAGGATATCAATTGCCTCTTAAAATGAATATCCTCTTGAGACAAATTGGCCATCTTATAGACGTACGTCCCATAGTCTTCCAAGAAATGGCTTTACGCGAGAACTTAGAGAATATATCTGAACATTGAAAAGGTGGCTTGGATTCTATGGTACACAGGTTGACATGAGTTGTCTCAATGAGAGGAGCAACCAAAAAGTATTGGTCTTGAAATGATTCACACTCTCCGAATAAACGTCGAACATCTTGCTACATTGCGGAAGAAATATCAGGCCTTGATTCTGCATTGAGTCAACAGAGATGTGCATGTCCTTAAAGAGATGGAAGAAAGTGTTAGAACAAGATTTGGTTCTGCAACATATCTCTAAGTTTTGATAATAACAAAGTTGTATTTTTGTGAGAACAATTTTGGTACTCTAAAGTTTGTTTTCTAAAGTATTGACAAACAAGTTCTGACTCTGATAAAGATAATTCTAACTTTGATAAAGATAGCTCTGACTCTGATAGAGATCATGTGAAACGTCACTCTTAAATTATCAAAAGTCGCTTCTGCGTCAAAGAAGCAAGATTGCATCTGATCTACTGTGCTTCAGAAAGACTCTAAGAAGATAATATGTTTCTGCTGCAATGTTCTCTTGGATTCTGGTTCTGAATATAACTCTGACATTTACTACACCAATTTTATTTTCATTAAATACCAATTTAAAATTATCTTTGACTAATTAAATCACTTTTTGTATTTATTTTTTTAACCAATAGTACTTAGATGAGATGGTGAGATTCTCTTCTCTTTTAATATTGAGCATGAGTTTGATTCAACCTTGAGCATGCATTGATGCAGTAATGTTAAATTTCTTGAAAAATACTCTCTCCGTTTTAAAATGACTGTCGTTTTAAGAATAAAATTATTTTAAAATTATTGTTATTCTTATTTTTCAATGTAAAATGATCGTTACTTTTCCAATTATATCATTTAATTATTACTTTTTATACTACTTTCAGCATATTAAGACGATTAATTTAATAAAAATATAACAATATCATTATATTTCTTAATCTCTATACAAAAATCTTAAATGATAGTTATTTTAAAATAGAGGGAGTAATTTAATTGTTCAGTGTATTAAAAAAATTACTTCTTTTTTTTTGTTTTGTTGTTAAAAATGTTTCTTTCCAACATTATTAATTTTTGTAGGGTTATTTAAATGAAAAGAAAAGAAAAGATTCGAATTGTCCATGCACGATGGGTTAGACAACGCACTACCGCATGAGATATCTCATCCATCATTCATATCAAAAAAAATGGTTGCCTCTTCACCACTTGGTTGGGAACAGCCTTTTGCTTCGTGTGTGTTTTGGAGTTATAATTGTTGGCATGCCAATGATTATCATTAGAAGTCTAAAAGAATCATAAGCACCAAAGGCAAATGACAAAACGTTTTTATATACAATAATTAAAGTGAAAGGGTGTTATTCGATCATAAAATAATTTGTGCTATAGGTAATGAAATATAAATATTTCTTTTAAAAGTTATGTATTTAATTTTAAAAGTCATATATAAAATAATAAATAACAAAATTTTAAATTTTCTATCATATTCCTAAGAGTGAAAAGACAAAGAGGTCCTCAAAATTGTAAATTGTATTAAAATTGTCACTTTGTTTGTGAATTGATAATTACATTTTTAAATTTTAGTCAAAATAATTTCGGTTTACATTTTTATATTTAGGGACTATGTTGTGACACATTAAAATATGTGACACCTTTTATATCATTCCATATCACAATATCACACTAAATGTTAATTTTTCTATAAAATATATATTTTAAAAGTTAATTCGTTTATACCACTTCGTCTTTAACATGGCGAGTTACTGAAAATATATCATCAACTTCATATGTATTCGTCAACAAATTTAGGTTTGGTCTGCAAAACACATTACAAAAAAGATAAAATAAGACGGGTACAGTTGAAAGTGCGGATCTAAAATCTATCTCGCTCTATAGAAAAAATAAGAGCAAGGCGAACAGAATATGCGGATTTTATACTCATAAAAGTTAAAGATTTAAAAAAAAAAATCTTATAAATGTTTGTCTGCAAAAGTCCTAAAAAAAAGAGATGAGACAGACATATTAAAAAGTGCTAGCCTAAAACTTTGTCACATCCCACAAAAATGTGCAGACAAACATATATGTTCGATAAGTCGAATCCATTTTATCATCCTTAAAAATTCTATAAACTCCAAAGACCAATTTACATCCATAAAAAAAAATTATGGACATTCAAAGAAAAATGTGTCTCGAACTCTCACAAAGGCTCTAAAGGTGTCATAAGGGAGTTATTGAGTATACCATTCTTTCAATTTCCTTACCTAGAGTGGTAGGCAAAAGAAAAGTGCCTATGTAATACAACGATATGGCCATAGCAAATACGACTTTGATAAGGACTTCTAAATCAGAATAAGAAAAAAGATTTTGCATTCCTTGATTTATTTGCACCAAATTCTAAGATTTAAGGGGCCAATTATCTCACATTTATTGCGGAATATAAAGCCGGCCTAACACATCTAGAAGCTAAAGGTGAAATTTAAAATTAAAAAATTTTAATATATTGAATATATATTTTTTAAATTGATATATTTGAGATGTTTTAGAATGTAAGTTATTAAATTATTATAATCAATTTCATTTAATATTTTAGTTTAACTCATTTTAGCTAATAATAAAATTAACTCATCTAAATACTCATTAAAAAAAATATAATAGAAAACAATGCCAAAATTATAAAAAAAAAATACTTAGATATCAAATCTCTTATTTTAAAAAAACTCAAAATTTTATTATTTAGACCTGTAAATTTTAAATTAAGAAATCAAACAATACATCTTATAAATAATTGATATTTTCTATATTTTAAATAAATGTTATTATTTAACTAGTATATAAATAATTTAAAAGACTTTTTTTTTCAAAATCAATTATTTAAACTCCTAAATATAAAATAAAAAATATGAGACCCTAGACGATGGCCTACCGCTAGGGCCGACCCTGCCAGAATATTATGAAAAAAAAGTGAAATTCCATAAAGGAGGCTAAGTTATGTAAGTGAGATTCAACCACCTAAAATTAGACGATTGGAATTTTAAGAACATGTTCCATAATTTTAGGTGCCACTAACCATGATTGACCATGCGAAAGCCGAACCTAAACAATAAAGCACGCACAAAAATGACAACATATAAATAACAAGATAATGGATAATCAAGTGTCACATATCCAAAACAAAGGAAACACTCACATATTGCACAAAAATAATCGAATGAAACAACATTTTTACATGCCATGATAAAAGATAGTCTTATAAAGATAGCCAGTAAAAAAGTATGTTATTTTAAACATTTCATCTATTTTTTTATACATTGTGTTGTACTTAGCTAACATTTGTACATACTTATAAATGTGGAATGTGGGTTGTGATAACTTTATTAGGTCCGGAAAGAAGAAGTCAAAAGGTTAAGAAGGTGGGTTTCCACCAAGTTGAACATAGGCCTAGTCTCCATTTAACTCGTCATTTTATGATCATTGAAGAAGTCAACAGAAAAATTGAAGTGTTCATCCACATGGCTTTTTACGACAAAATTCTCATTGCAAATGGAAGGCATTGTCGTACACTTTAGTGAAACCCCATAGATTTCTATCATTATGGACAATCCTTCGTGGTTTACGCCATCATCATATTCCAAAACGAAGGTCTCAGGAGGTTGAATGCCTTTTTTTTGCCTCGGGGAGGGGGAGAAAGTTGTGTCAATCTCGAATAGCTTGAGAGTCTTGATTGGCCAGGGAGAAAGAATAATCGCCCCTTCTATGGACCTCCTCCTACCCTTGATCAAAAGATCGTATAAATGACTCTTAGAGTCATATGACCAACTTTTTCTTTGCTTTACCTTTTTCTTTGCATGACGAGCTCTTTATTCAACAATATTCATATGAGTCATCCTTTCTGCAATAAGAAAATATAGTGAACAATAGAAAGAAGAAATAACATGATCGCAAAAAGTTTAAATAAAACCAAACTTATGCAAGTACTTATCAATTCTCTTCTCCCAATCATCGTGACAATTAAGTTCCACCATCTCACAGGAACTCATAATAAGGATTACTTCTAAGACATCCACATATTTTGTCTCTATGATGATCACATAATCAGACTGGAGCCATTTATGGCTACATAGTCGTTGATCCAGTACAAAGGGAAGCGATAATAGTCATTTTCCCCGAATATTATCATGGAAAGGTTATCTCGTCTCCCCGCCCTCACGAACATGTCCTTCTAATTCTTGAAGTTATTCGAGTGAGGGGGTGAGGGGACCCTCCCCATCAAGGCTCCTTGTAACACCCATATATAAAACTCATACATCAAAGCATAAATATTATATATAGATCCAAGTGTTTGGTACTGAAACACATAAGCTCCTAGTTAACACATTGTATACAAATAAATGCCCTAAAGTACAAAGTACAAAAACCTAAGGCATATTATACACAAGATATTCAAATGATAAAAACTAAGAACTAGATCAACAATGATCCCAAAATACACTTCGCTACGGAAGCTAGCCATCCACAAGCAAGGAAAAGATCACACGACCTTATCTTTACCCTTCTCGGAACCTGAAGCACCTGAAATACATCAACAATGTGGGGTAAGATACATCAAATCTCAGTGAGTTCCCTATCTTATGGATTCTCTCGGATTAACAAGGTTCTAACAATCCTACTCAAGTTCGGGGAAAAGGGGAAAGGACTCTTGAGTTCACATTTCAATTCTCACACTATATGGAAACATACCAAGGTACCTCATGTTCCCGTCCGCTTCTACGTCTAGAAGGCGACCCGAGTCATAGATCCTTGTAATCTACTTGACATACGAATGGATTCGGGGTCTACGGGCCATTAACCGTTATGAACCGTCACTTCACACAGGTCATTAACCGTCACAAGCATACGCTCCATGGGCGCCATTCGTACAATACGGGGAATCAAACCTGCCAAGTAGTTGTGCATCCATTTCAGAGGAGTCCTAGACTCATGAAACTACACTCAAGATAAATCGGTTACAATTACATAATCACACACACGAACATGATTGTATTCGACAATCACTAGGCTATCATGCCTCAAGGCCTCTCCCGCCTTTCAAACCACAAAGGTTAACCAACATGTTCCATACTAGTGTCTCCAAACCTTCTAAATTCTCCTATAGTTCATAAGGGGGTTTTCCTCACTCTTTCTATTTCTTTTTCCATATTAACATGCATATTCAATTACAATCATGCTAAACAATAATAGGATAGGCAAGTCATCTCACAATTGCATAATAGAATAATTATAACAATTAAAACATAATTAAAACACTTTTGAAATTTTCTCGATTATTTAATCGGTCGGTAAAATCGACTTATTTCATCTCCATTGCATAGAATATTTTCTCGGCTTTACATCGATATAAAGAATGTTCGATTCCGATAAACGAATCAAAAGTTATGAATTTTCTCGTTTTGGAAGAAAAACTTCAAGTCCCATGTCGCGCTAAGCGCACCCCCTTGCCCGCTGAGCGTGCAAGCTTCTGCCTGGAGGGGTTGCAGGAATTCAACACTGCGCTGAGCGGGCTCCTGCGCGCTAAGCGCGCTCTGCGAAACTCAGAAAAATGCTTCAGCAAAACAGAAATCTCTTACACCTCAAATCCTCTTCCAAACCACAATCAACCACCAACAGAGGTACAATAACATAGTTTGAGCATGGTTTGAACAACAACATTCTTAAAACCTACATTTTTCTCAAGAACACAAAATTCCACAAACCCTATAATTTTCCAATCAATCCAAAGTAACCAAAACATCAAAACAAGCATCAATATATGTTTCTACAAGTATATTGATCATTCATTTCGATTTATATCAATTTCCAACCGTTAAAACATTGTTTTCAACATTCTAACCTAAAACTCATATTATCCAAAAACCTAAAATGAGGTTTCTAACTAGAACCCACCTCTTAAACAAGATGAAGATGAAGAGAATGGGATGATTGGGCAAGGATTGGATGAATGGATGATGATTTGCTCTTGGATTTTCTTCAAATTCCTCTTTCTCCTTCTTTTCTCCTTCTTTTCCTTTTCTTTCCCTCTTTCTTCTTTCTCTTTCTTTCTTACTATCTTTTTCTTTTGTTTGGAAAATGGGAGGAAAAGGAATAAGTAGTAAACTAGTATTAGTAAATAATACTACTAAATGTCCAAAAAGTCTCTTAAGTCCAAATTAGTAAAATACCTCAGAGTCAGATAATATTAATTGGATTTATTCTAAGTTCCACAGTTACTCTAATTATTTTGTCAAATAATTTCTCAGAGTACACTGGGCTCAGTCGATCACAATATAATATTATCCGGAGTAATAAAATACGGGGTATTACATCCTCCCCCCCTTAAATAGAAATTCGCCCTCGAATTTAAAGATTACCTGAACAGATGAGGGTAAGCATCTCGCATTTCCGATTCAAGTTCCCAAGTTGCATCACCCGGATGCGTTACATCCCACTGCACCTTAACGAGAGAAATGTCCTTGTTCCTTAATACTTTCGTTTCTCTTCCCACAATGCGGCTCGGTTGAGGTTCAAACGTTAAGTCTGCTTCTATTTCAACAGTATCCGGTAGAATCGGCTGAAGAGGATCTGGAACAAACCTCCGAAGTTGATATACATGGAAAACATCGTGCATTTCCGACAGAGAAGGCGGTAAGGCCAATCTGTAAGCTACTTCACCAATCCTTTCTAGGATCTGGTACGGTCCCACGTATCTCGGGCTTAACTTGCGTGACTTAAACGGTCCTTTCAGTCTTAATCTTGGAGTAACTTTCAAAAACACATGGTCACTTTCTTCAAATTCTAGAGGTCTCCTTTGATTGTCCGCGTAACTCTTTTGTCGATCTTGTGCTTGCTTAATTTTCTCGCGGATCATTCGAATCTTTTCCGTAGTCTCTTGGATAATTTCGGGTCCTAAGATTCTATCTTCCCCAACTTCCGCCCAACACAAAGGTGTCCTACACTTTTTTCCATACAAAGCTTCATAAGGAGCCATTCCGATGCTCGCATGGTAACTATTGTTATAAGAGAACTCAATCAATGGTAGTAGTTCTTTCCAATTACCCTTACTTTCTAGTACACAAGCTCTCAACATATCCTCCATTATTTGTATTGTTCGTTTAGTTTGACCATCCGTCTGAGGATGATTAGACGTGATCAAACGCAACTCCGTACCCATAGCTTGTTGAAAAACTTTCCAAAACCTTGAAGTAAACTTCGGATCTCTATCTGACACAATATTAGAGGGAATACCGTGCAATTTTACAATTTCCGCAATAAACAACCTCGGAAGATGACTTGCCTTGAAAGTAGTCTTCACGGCTAAGAAATGCGCAGATTTCGTTAGTTGATCCACAATCACCTAAATCGAATCATAACCACCTTGCGTACGGGGTAAACCTATTGCAAAATCCATAGAAATACTATCCCATTTCCAAGTTTGGATTTCTAATGGTTGCAATAATCCACCCGGTCTTTGATGTTCAATCTTAACTTGTTGGCACACCGCACATTCTGACACGAAGACCGCAACATCTCTTTTCATACCGGACCACCAATAGTCCTTCTTTAAATCTTGATACATCTTTGAAGAACCCGGATGTATAGTAAAAGCACCTTTATGCGCTTCTTCCAAAATCCTTCTTTTCAAAGTCGCATCGTTCAGAACGCAAATTCTTTGGTTAAACATAATCATTCCATCACTAGCGTGCACAAAACCCGGTTGACTTAGCATCTCTTGCAACTTCTCATCCAATAATTGTCCTTGTTGAATTTCAACTCTTAAAGTAGAATTGACGTTCAAATTCCCCATAATCACTCCATTAGGAGTCCACACAAATTGAAGATTTAAATCTCTAAACTTTTCCAACAACGAATATTCTAACATCATCAATTCGACCTTTCTCAAAACTTTTCTACTCAAGGCATCAGCCACTTTGTTCGCTTTACCCGGATGATATTTTAGCTCTAGATCATAATCCTTTAAATATTCCATCCACCTCCTTTGACGCATATTCAACTCTTTTTGGTCAAAGAGGTACTTTAAACTCTTGTGGTCACTAAACATTTCAAAATGTACTCCATATAAATAGTGACGCCACACTTTCAAAGTAAACCCCACCACCGCTAATTCCAAATCGTGGGTTGGATAATTCTTCTCGTGAATTTTCAATTGTCGAGAAGCATAAGCCACAACGTGACTTTCTTGCATTAAAATGCCTCCTAATCCCATCTTACACGCATCACAAAATACCTCATACGACTTGCCAGGATCGGGAATAATCAGAACGGGAGCTGTAGTCAATCTTTCCTTCAAACTCATAAAACTTTGTTCACACGCCGAATCCCACTCAAAGGGGCAATCCTTTCGAGTAAGCTTAGTCATTGGCAACGCTAGTTGCGAAAAGCCTTTGATAAATCTTCTGTAGTAACCTGCTAGACCCAAGAAACTTCTAATTTCCGATACATTCTTCGGTCTCTCTCAATTAGTCACAGCTTCAACCTTTGACGGATCCACCGCTACACCACCCTGTGATATAACGTGACCAAGAAAACTAACTTCGGACATCCAGAACTCGCACTTACTTAACTTGGCAAAAAGCTGCTTCTCTTGTAATATCGATAAGATGATTCTCAAATGTCCTTCGTGCTCTTGCGGGGTGCGGGAATAGATAAGAATGTCATCAATGAAGATCACAACGAATTGATCCAAGTAAGTTTGAAATAACCGATTCATATAATCCATAAAAACAGCTGGAGCATTAGTCACACCGAAAGGCATCACTAAGAATTCGTAATGACCATAACGGGTCCTAAATGTAGGCTTAGGTACATCGGAACTCTTCACTCGGATTTGGTGATAACCCGACCTTAAATCAATCTTCGAGAACACACAGGCTCCTTTCAATTGATCTAATAGGTCGTCTATCCTGGGCAAGGGATACTTGCTCTTAATGGTGACTTTATTCAGCTGACGATAATCAATACACAATTGCACCCCGCCGTCTTTCTTCTTTACTAACAAAACGGGGGCTCCCCATGGTGAGACACTAGGTCTAACAAAATGCTTGGCCATAAGCTCTTCCAATTGTTCCTTTAGTTCCCTTAACTCCAATGGTGCCATCCGATATGGAGAAACGGATATAGGAGCCGTTCCCGGTACCAGGTCAATAGAAAATTCCACTTCCCTCTCCGGAGGAAGAGAAGTGACATCTTCGGGGAAAACTTCAGAAAACTAGCAAACTACTGGAATATCCTAAACTTGAAGGTCGCTACTCCCTTCCTTAGTGAGAACCAAAAGAACAGATTTCTCTTCTTCGAACAAGAAATTTATCATTCCAACCGTACCTTCTAGAATAGTTGTTAAGACATCTTTCGGGGTAGCATCAATAGATGGAATGATGATGAGCTTTTCTTCACACCCAATAAACACTGAATTAGCATAAAGCCAATCCATTCCCAAAACGACATCAACTTTGTTAAGTGGTAAGCAAATAAGATCAATCTGAAAAATTCTACCGTCCACAGACAAAACACAGTTTTCACACATCGACGGTGTCTCAACTATTTCATCCATGGCGGTAGTGACCACTATAGGAGGAGACAAAGGAACGGACCACAACCCAAGTCGCTTCATACATTGCATCGATACAAAAAAGTGTGTAGCTTCGTAATCAACAAAACAAAACAAGGAAATCCGTTAACGAAGCACGTACCAGCAATTAAGGAATTGTCACTCTTCTTCTTCCTTGCATCTAGGGTATAAACCCTTCCTTGTGTCTGAGTCCTATTATGAGGATAATCCCTTTTCAAATGACCCACCTTCTGACATTGGTAACACTTCACATTGTCTATACCACACCTTCCATAATGCATCCTTCCACAAGTGCGACACACCGGAGGTGTACTCGCCCTTGAATCTTGAACTTGCTTTCCTTTGAAGGCTTGTTGTCTAGGCCTGAATTGTTGGTTGGATCTTCCGCGATCCCCTTGATTCACCCTACTCGTAACACCTTCCGCTTGGACTTTCTTCAAACTATATTCAGCTACATAGCATTGTCTTTGAACTTTGGCATAAGTAATGAACTCCCTCTGAGATACACTACGGGATATTTCAGCTCTAAGTCTAAAAATAAATTGGTCCACCTTCCACCTCTCATCTGGGGCATACATAGCCTGCCTAGAATAAGCAGCCATGTCTTCAAACTTTTCAGCATAACTGGCCACAATCATACTACCTTGTCTTAGTTGTTGAAAATCAAACTCTTTCTGAGTTCTCAAAGAGCTCAGAAAATACTTCTCCATGAAAACAACCTTGAACTGCTTCCAAACCTTTGGTACTTCCTGAATAGTCATCAAAGCTGAAGCGCTCTTCCACCATCTCATAGCGGGACCCTTCAGTGAATGAGAAGCGAACAACACCTTGTTCTCTTTGCTGCATTGGACTATCAAGAAAATCCTCTCCATACTAGAAATCCATTCGTGAGCCTTCACGGGATCTAATCCACCATGAAATTCTGGGGGATTCATACGGATAAAATCCCGGAATTTCCCACCTTCAGCTTCTGGAACAACTACCGTAGGATGCAAACCTCAATTCATTTGTTGCACCATTTGCTGCATGAATAGATTCTGTTGCTGCTGCATCTGTTGCATAAACTGATACAGAGGAGCATTGCCATCGTCGCCCGGCAGATTCATCCCTTCAGGAGTGGTGCAGGGTCTACTACGAGTGTTTCTACGTCCTTCAGCCATGTTCCTAAAGGTCATACAAATAGGATTAAGTTGATCAGGCTCAATGCCATAAATATAACACTTAAGACCAATGGCGACACAACGTATATGAAACGGAAAGAAATACTTATACTATTTCATGGCTAGCTCGAGGATACGGCCTGCTCTGATGCCAACTGTAACACCCATATATAAAACTCATACATCAAAGCCTAAATATTATATATAGATCCAAGTGTTTGGTACTGAAACACATAAGCTCCTAGTTAACACATTGTATACAAATAAATGCCCTAAAGTACAAAGTACAAAAACCTAAGGCATATTATACACAAGATGTTCAAATGATAAAAACTAAGAACTAGATCAACAATGATCCCAAAATACACTTCGCTACGGAAGCTAGCCATCCACAAGCAAGGAAAAGATCACACGACCTTATCCTTACCCTTCTCGGAACCTGAAGCACCTGAAATACATCAACAACGTGGGGTGAGATACATCAAATCTCAGTGAGTTCCCTATCTTATGGATTATCTCGGATTAACAAGGTTCTAACAATCATACTCAAGTCCGGGGAAAAGGGGAAAGGACTCTTGAGTTCACATTTCAATTCTCACACTATATGGAAACATGCCATGAGTTCATCAACTCAAAAGTATCACTAATCGATAACCATACCAAGGTACCTCATGTTCCCGTCCGCTTCTACGTCTAGAAGGCGACCCGAGTCATAGATCCTTGTAATCTACTTGACATACGAATGGATTCGAGTTCTACGGGCCATTAACCGTTATGAACTGTCACTTCACACGGGCCATTAACCGTCACAAGCATACGCTCCATGGGCGCCATTCGTACAATACGGGGAATCAAACCTGCCAAGTAGTTGTGCATCCATTTCAGAGGAGTCCGAGACTCATGAAACTACACTCAAGATAAATCGGTTACGATTACATAATCACACACACGGACATGATTGTATTCGACAATCACTAGGCTATCATGCCTCAAGGCCTCTCCCGCCTTTCAAACCACAAAGGTTAACCAACATGTTCCATACTAGTGTCTCCAAACCTTCTAAATTCTCCTATAGTTCATAAGGGGGTTTTCCTCACTCTTTCTATTTCTTTTTCCATATTAACATGCATATTCAATTACAATCATGCTAAACAATAATAGGATAGGCAAGGCATCTCACAATTGCATAATAGAATAATTATAACAATTAAAACATAATTAAAACACTTTTAAAATTTTCTTGATTATTTAATCGGTCGGTAAAATCGACTTATTTCATCTCCATTGCATAGAATATTTTCTCGGCTTTACATCGATATAAAGAATGTTTGATTCCGATAAACGAATCAAAAGTTATGAATTTTCTCGTTTTGGAAGAAAAACTTCAAGTCCCATGTCGCGCTAAGCACACCCCCTTGCCCGCTGAGCGCGCAAGCTTCTGCCTGGGGGGTTGCAGGAATTCAACATCGCGCTGAGCGGGCTCCTGCGCGCTAAGCGCGCTCTGCGAAACTCAGAAAAATGCTTCAGCAAAACAGAAATCTCTTACACCTCCAATCCTCTTCCAAACCACAATCAACCACCAACAGAGGTACAATAACATAGTTTGAGCATGGTTTGAACAACAACATTCTTAAAACCTACATTTTTCTCAAGAACACGAAATTCCACAAACCCTATAATTTTCCAATCAATCCAAAGTAACCAAAACATCAAAACAAGCATCAATATATGTTTCTACAAGTATATTGATCATTCATTTCTATTTATATCAATTTCCAACCGTTAAAACATTGTTTTCAACATTCTAACCTAAAACTCATATTATCCAAAAACCTAAAATGAGGTTTCTAACTAGAACCCACCTCTTAAACAAGATGAAGATGAAGAGAATGAGATGATTGGGCAAGGATTGGATGAATGGATGATGATTTGCTCTTGGATTTTCTTCAAATTCCTCTTTCTCCTTCTTTTCTCCTTCTTTTCTCCTTCTTTTCCTTTTCTTTACCTCTTTCTTCTTTCTCTCTCTTTCTTACTATCTTTTTCTTTTGTTTGGAAAATGGGAGGAAAAGGAATAAGTAGTAAACTAGTATTAGTAAATAATACTACTAAATGTCCAAAAAGTCTCTTAAGTCCAAATTAGTAAAATACCTCAGAGTCAGATAATATTAATTGGATTTATTCTAAGTTCCACAGTTACTATAATTATTTTGTCAAATAATTTTTCAGAGTACACTGGGCTCAATCGATCACAATATAATATTATTCGGAGTAATAAAATACGGGGTATTACACTCCTAGAGTCACGCAACCTTCTCTGGATGATGCATTAGTGCCATAGAAGAAGAAGAAGAAGAAGAAGAAGAAGAAGAAGAAGAAGAAAATTCTTGTAGTAAGTGTGATATTTAGGAGACCATAGATAATCTTGAACGCATTAATGAAAGCCCGCCTGTTGGGAGAAATCCAAGAAGGGGAAATATTCATGGTAGTAAGGACCCCAGACTCGAAGAGGGTAAAGAGAATCAACACTCTTAATTCAAGAATTATAAGGAGATGTTGGTAGAAAAAAAATGTGCGGTGGACTATTAGAGACAACCATGTTAACTTGTTCTACTTCAAAATAGGGTCGTCTCATCGCCCTAACCTGACAGATTTATTCCTTTGTGATTGGAATGCACTTTTTCCTGGGATATGTAGAGAGTTTTGTAGTTTTTAACTCCCAACCATTTTGATGTGCTATACACCATAAATGATCCTGATTTTCCTGGTAAAGAATAGGGAAATAATGGTCATTATCCCAACTAGAATTAGAGTTACTTCCGTAACTTCCAAACATCCCTATTTTGAAAAGTTTAATCAAATGTTCTCGTTGGGCCGCCTATCGTTTTGCATCCAGTACCTCCACATCACTATATGCTCCCAATCAGTAGACAACTCAATAACATTACGACTCTCGTCTAAATCTCTAATAATTGCCATCACTTGAAAAAGAAAACGGTGAAGGGAAAAGAAAAATTTTAATACTTGTGCTTAGATGTTAAAGGATTGAAGATGGAGTTGATTTTGAAAAAAATCTAAGTTTGTACTTAGAAAATATAAAAAATGTGGAGATAATGTGATGTTGAAAAAGAGTTAGAATTCCATTATTATAAAGGCAATTACCTAGGTTTCATAGGATATCATTGCACTAACATAGGTACGTGCCAACGGTTAGAGAGTGGAAGCATCTACGACTCGGTATTTACGCATGCATATAATCAATGACGCACAATAACTGCATATTCCTAAGAACAAAACTAGAATGTCTAAGTATTATAGGTTGTACGTGCCTCCCCAAACTACCCTTGATAGACTCGCCCCAAAAAGAGTTTGAGGGACTCGTCCCAAGTAATACTTGAGGGACTTGTTACCATAAGTTTTAGATAAATCATCGTGCATCTAAATTAATCACTCACCCTTCCCAGACTTCGTGTTTAAGTGACTGTGGACTGTGATAAGTTTATTAATCCTAGAAAGAAGCAGCCCAGAGGCATGGAAAGAACGAGCGAGCATTTCCTAAGATCGGCCAACTATGACTTGGATTGCTCGATTCAGACGTGTGATTACCACCTGATCCATCTCAGCCATATGTGGCATACGTGTTAAGGGAAATGTATGTTTGACCCTATAAAAAAAAAAGGAAAACGTCCTTCCAATTGGAAGGAGGAAGAATCAATTCTCCTCTATTCTCGCATACTCGTTAGAAAAGTTTGAGAAAACCGTTTCCTTCCTATTTCCAGATTCAAGAAGGCATCTATTAATACTCAACCCCAGAAATTTGGAGATAGATTCACTAATCTAGCATAATTAGAACATAAACACCCTCTTGCAATCATTCATATAATTATGACCATCATCCTTATTGTATTTTACAATTACAATAACATATTTGATAAGTTAAGAAATCCATTAAGAGATAGAGTTTCTCATTCATATGATAACTTTATTTTCGACTAAACAATCCAATTTTTTTTAACTAATGCCGGCACTTGTTAACAAGAAACATAAATCAAAACATAAACTTGAGCAATACTAATAATCGCTGCAATAAAAATGAAGATAGTTGTAGCACTATTGATTAAGAATTTTGACCCCTAACTTATGTCATAGGTAAGTACTAGGTTTGTGTTCGGTTACTCTTCCGCTTACGGTGGGGACCAAGAAAAAAACAACACAACTACCAAGTTGACTCCTTTTAATAACTACTACTATATCCAATCATGCTTACAACCCCAACAACAATGCCTTTTCATCTTCTTCTATAACCCTCTCTATCTCTCTTTCTCTTTCTCTTTTTCCAATACAATCTGTCACCTTTTCTACATTTTTAGCAATTTTCCCAATTTAGCTATATTTCATTCCCGTCATCCTCGTTGTAATTCAATTTTTTCATTCCTTTTGGTCAATGGAGGAGGTTGTTTGAGTTTCAACAATCTTCTCCTACAAACCACAATAATCAACACAACACAAACCTTTTTATACCATGTTGTGATGTTTTTTTTCTCCCTTTTTTTCTTCTGATCATGGTACGATTCAAAATGTTTCATTAGAATTTACGAAATTTTAACAAGATGTTATGATTTCACTTTTTATAAGGAATGTTTTGATTTGATGTTTCATGTCAGGCACTTTGAATTGGAGTTTGAATTGGGAATTATTAGAGATTCTGATTTAAGGTACAAAGATTTTGTCTTCAGTTTCAAAAAATGTTTTGATAAATGTACTAATGATTGGTTTTTTTAACGGTTTCATAGGTTTAAGGTTTGTGGAGAATGTCTCAAGAATCATTTGAGGGTGGTCTTTGTCTTTGACAGCTACAACTAATTCCGTTGTTAGCTTGTTGAATTCAATGATTGAATGAATGAATGATTCTATATATTGGGGATTTTTTTTCCTGATTATAGTTAATTGTTGTGTTGATTAATTGATTTTGAGGGACATGAAATTTCTAAGTTTGGTTGGAAATTCTTTTGGATGTTCTGCATCTGGGGAAAGACTAGTTTCTGCAGCTAGAGATGGTGATGTTCAAGAGGCTAAGGCCTTGTTGGAATATAATCCTCGTCTTGCGAGGTATTCGACGTTCGGAGTTCGGAATTCTCCTTTGCATTACTCTGCTGCTCATGGCCACCATGAGGTATAATTCAAAATTCAATGCACCTTTCATGTTTTCCGCGGTTCGTCTTAACATATGTTTTGTTTTCCGTTGATGTAGATAGTGCATCTCTTGCTTGAATCTGGCGTTGATATAAATCTCAGGAATTATCGCGGTCAGGTAACAATACGATATTATTTTGTTGTCGAATAGTGGCTATTGCATCGTAGCATAATGGAATTTGGACAAACCGGTATTGTTTCACGATACACAATTAGTACTAATTTCGGCTATAACGGTATTATGATGCTGTAGCATAGCAGATTTTGAACAAACCGATATTATGTACGATATGGGGAAGAAAACATTGATTTAACGCGTACTTTTTTGACTGTCTAAAACTTTTTGTTCGCTTACTTTCCGATTTATTATACGATTAACAGACCGCATTGATGCAAGCTTGCCAACATGGTCACTGGGAGGTGGTTCAGACTCTGATCCTTTTTAATGCGAATGTATGATGGTTACTGCAAACCGATTTTGTAATACTTTTTAACGAGATAAACTATCGGTGAAATGAGTTGTAAATGATTGGTTGTTAAATTGGACTGCAGATTTATAAAACTGATTACCTTAATGGAGGTACTGCCCTCCATTTGGCTGCTTTGAATGGCCACACTCGGTGCATTCGGATCCTCCTTGCCGACTTTATACCAAGCATCCCTAACTTTTGGGATGTATTACAGACGGGCGATTACAAATCAATCGAAGAATTTGATCAAAGGTACTCATTCACACCTAGAAGTCCTATTGTAAAATTGTAATAATCGATTATAAACTGTTTCCGAAAGTTAATTTTGTCTTTGATCGGTTGCATCCAAAGTGGTATTTGCGAGGTGATTAACAAAACTTCTGATGGAGGCATCACTGCTCTGCATATGGCAGCATTGAACGGACATGTTGAAAGTGTGCACTTGCTTTTGGAATTGGGAGCTTCCGTGTCCGAGGTTACCGTAGAGGATGGAACTACTATCGATTTAATCGGTAATTATTTATTATCTCATAGTCCATGTGATAAAGTTATGTCAAGTGTTTGCTTTGGAAAGTCGGTATTTATATTCCTACTATTTGTCGATTGTTTCCATATCTGTGTGCGCTTCTTGCAGGTTCTGGGAGCACTCCACTTCATTATGCTGCATGTGGTGGAAATGCACAATGTTGTCAAGTATGTTTCGATTTTCTTTTCGGAGAAAATTTTATTGTTGCTCTTAACATTGAAGTTCTATTGATTTTTTCTTGTGTATATTTTGTTCGGTTCGCAGCTATTGATTGCCAAGGGTGCCAGTCTCACTGCCGAGAATGCAAATGGGTATGTATCGATAAATTATGCGCAAGTTTATCCGTGTAGGATTGTGTACAGTGTTTTGTTGTACTTACATGAATCAAACATAGATTTTAATTGTCTCGTGTGCTATGCATCTTAGACGGATTTCAAATTCTTTGGTTTACACTCTTGATTTTTGTTTTGAAGATGGACTCCCTTAATGGTCGCTCGTTCGTGGCATAGAAGCTGGCTTGAGGACACCTTAAAAACGCCTCCAGCCGAAAATTTACAAGTTCTTCCTTCGCCATACATATCTCTTCCATTTATGAGCATTGTGAAAATTGCTAGGTATGTCTTTTTCAGAACCAAATTCTTCTTTTGTGATTATCATGTTTCTCAACAACCGAAAGCAAAAACAATTTTAATATTTGCAAGCACTTATCTTCACCAAGGTTCTAAAAATCGGTCACGACAAAACAGTATCAGCAGATATCGATACCGATACTCTTATTCGCCGGTTTTATGTTAAAGAACAAGTTATGGTTTATTCACACCGTGACGACCACAATCAGTATCATAATACCTATACTCGAAAGCCTTTATGCATTCCAAACGTTACTAACATTACTCTTTCTCTCTTCCTGCTTCTATTGGTATCATTCCTAACAGAGAATGTGGATGGAGGACAAGCGAGTTAGCACCGATATGCTTAGATCCATGTGCAGTATGTTTGGAAAGAAAATGTATGGTCGCTGTAGAAGGTATAACACCCTTTTATAACACACTCAATCAATGCTGATATAGATTCTTTTACATGAAAATTGATTTGGTCTTTTTCAATGCTTGAACTTTTGCTATGCAACAATTGCAATGTTAAGAAACTTGGTCTCATATTACCAGAAAATACATTCAGAATTCAAATTCTCAAAATTCAAAATGTTCTATTTACAATATATAGTCTTTTCATTTTCTACAAATGGTATGAATCTGTGAAATAATAAGAGCAAGTAATTAAAAAGTAAAGGTGACAGCACATGTTCACACACCAAAAACAAAGGGAAAAAACATAACCATGGTTCTCTTTTGGTATAGATAACTTTTGAATCAAATGTAAAGGAATAGAGCCATAGAGAAATGGATTTTGCAAGTGTTTCTATAAGGAGTTATTGCACTTGCACAGACATATCACTTTCTCACCAGGTTTTTATTTTCCATGAATGTGTTTGGTGTCAAATCCATGTGATCCTTTTCTCTTCCATTTATTGCATTTCATGTTTTGATAGCCCTTTTCTCTTCACTTATATTGGTTTATAAATTTTACACCATTGCTTTGGTCTTCTACTTTGTATTTTATTTTCATGTCTGACACGTAATGTATAAATGTCATACGGGTGTCGCACTTCGTTTCAAAAAATGTCGAAACAAGAAAAAAACCAAAATTTTTAGATATTTGTTTGACTTCAGCAACACATGTCTTATGGGTATTAAACAAGTGTCAGACACCGTGACACGCATACTCCAAAACGTGTGTCAGTGTCTGTGTTTCACAGGCCTAATGTGACTTTTATCAAAATTACTTAAAAGTCTATCTTGAAATTATAAAGTCAAACTCTTATGGCGAGAGTTCATGGGACTGTGATCCTAGCAGGCAGAGGAGCACACAGTCAGGATTTTGTAAACCATGTGATTAAAATCAAATGGTGTAGATTTAAAGTTTTATAAATAAATAAAATTATCCTAACAAATCCAATGGCTGAGATTACTCTGTGATTACTATTTGACTGCAGAGAATCCATTTCCAAGTTCATGGATCAATTATTATTATTTTGGTTAAACAATAATTGATTCAAACAACTATATATGTTGTGTAGTGCATAAACTTTGTGTGTACGATAATAATGCAGGTTGTGATCATGAATTCTGCACACAATGTGCCTTGTACCTTTGCTCAACAACCTCAGCTTCAACAAGCAGACATGGTCCCCCAGGTTCAATTGCCTGTCCTCTCTGTCGCCACGGCATAGTCTCATTCGTCAAGCTTCCACACACAAGACCCTTACCTAAGGAAATCCAAAGGACAACAACAAACTTGTCCTTAACATTTTGCACTTGCTCAAGTGAAGTTCTTGGCGATTCCACTGACATGACAACACCATTTTGCAAACCAACAGCTTCACGTGCCTCTAAAACTTCTTCCATTTCAAGATCTTTTCGGTCCTCGAGCTGTCAGAGATTCTCCTCCTTCAGAATCAACTCTAGTCTTTGTTTGGGAGCTTCTGATGTTACTCCTTCTCTGGTTCCTTGCACAAGTGTCGGAACAAACTTGAGGAACCATTTAACAAGATGTGCTGGTGCTGGTTCTGGTTCTGGTTTTGGAAGATCTTCATCTCAGAATGAGAGAAGAAAAGCTTCTTGGTTTTGTTCTTTCAATTCTTTCAATCAATCTGTTTCTACAGCCAGTGGATGCTGATTACATATTTTTCAAAATTTCATGTTTTTTTTAATTCTATCATCACATTCACACCAATGTAGTAAAATCAGTATCATAACTTATAAATTCTATTATATTCATATTTTAAAAAAAAAATCATAAAGCTTGTAAATAAACACCACATTGATGGAACATTCTTTTGTTTTACCTACAAATTTATACTATTTTTATCTGAGTAAAAGTTTCTATTTTTGTTTGTTCATTACAATATACTATTATTCTAGCATAAATTCAAGATAGTACAAGAAATTCATAAAAGACTTATATATAAACTCCATCATTCAAGTTCATGTTAAACTATTACAAGATGAAAGCTCAGGAGGAATAGCTAAGAATGTAAAAAATGGGAGTGGTTGACAAGATGAGAGAAGAAATTCTAAGTAAACAAACTAAATTAAAAGAAACTATCAAAAAAGAAAAAAGAAAAAAGCCTTGCAAGGTCAAGAAAAAAAAAATCAACATAAAAAAAAATACTGAAAAACATAATAAAGCTCAGTGAGGATATCGCCATGAGAACACTAACTCCATTTGCAAGAGTGAAAAGCAATGAATCTCATTACACTAAACGCAGACAAAAGATGAAGATGGTTGGTGGCATTTGAGAGAGATTCTTGTTGAGAAGTTCCAACCAAAAGCATGTTGACAAGTATGAAGAAACTCAAAGTTATAGAAAAAGTGTTATGATGATGGTATATTATATAGGCAAGTGAAGTTGTTAATAAAAAAAAATATTAAAAAATGTTACTGTAGTAAAAACAAAAAAAATGTGTGTGTTGTGTGTGTGTGTTATGGTTAGGGGCAGGGAGAAGTCATGTTTGATTGAAAATGAGTGAAGAAAGGATAAAGTACAGAAGCAGTATGTAGTAGTGACAAGTAATGTGACATAACAATTTGATCTGTGTGTCTGTGTAGTGTCCTTGTAGTGATCTTTTAACTCCTTAGTCACGTAAATACAAAAGCATGCATGGGGAGTAGGACTCGAATTTCCATGACAGTATGGGACCTGCCTCTCTGCAATGCAATCAATTCTTCTATCACACAATGTTCAAAAGTTATATCTTAAACATTTTCTCAACTCTTTAATCTTCATCTTTTTCTTCCAAGTTTTCCTTTCGAACACTCGAAAATGTCTCATTTGATTGAGGCCCACTTTAGAGATGAAAATAAACTATCCTATGGAAAATCTAAGTCTAATCTTACCAAAAACTTCAAGATTTAAATCTCATACATGGTTTAAGGTTACGTAGAGCATATGCAATTGTTAGGTTTGGATTGATAAAATATACTCCCTCCGTCTCAAAATAAAAGTCTTTTAAGATTGTTGCACATAGATTAAGAAAAGTAATAATTGACTAATTAAATATAACAATTTTATAAAACTACCCTTAATTATCATTGGTTGTCATAAAGATGTAATGTGATGTAATATCTTAAAAGTTGTGTAGATAATATTTATTTTGGGTAAAATTGGTATAAATTAATGATTGTTGCATTGAAAACGTAAAAAGACTTTTATTTTAAGACAAATTTTTTTAGCTAAAAAAACTATTATTGAGACAGAGGGAGTAACTGAGTGAAGCGGGAGCGGAACAGAATATGATAGAATGAAGCGGAATAGAGCAGAAGATTTCACTCCATTGCTTGTGTATTTTTGATAAATTGACCGAACAAAATAGAATAAATTAATTTATGTTAGGGTTAAATATGTTTTTGGTCCCTATAAATATCTCACTTTTCATTTTTAATCCCTATTAAAAAAATGATATATTTTGGTCCCTACAAAAATTTTATTCATGCAGTTTAAGTCCTTGCTATTTTCTAAAATTTTGAAAACTATTTAATTACCCCTAACCTTTTAAATTTTTGAATAATTTTTTTCATATGTGTTCAGATTACTATAAAATGTGTCTTTACTAAATTATATAATTTTTTAAAATAAAAAGAATTAAATATGAATTTTTTAAAATTCAAAATATAATGATAAAAGTAATAAAAATCTCGAGTTATAAATCAAATTTTGAGTTTTTTTTTTCGAGAAAATTTTTATAACGTTCTAAACATATCTGCAAAATAATCATTCAAAAATACACATTGATTTAAAAGTAGGGACTAAAACTAAATGTATAATTATTTTGTAGGAATCAAAACACGCTATTTTTTTAATAGAGACCAAAAATTAAATTCGATAATTTTATAGGAACCAAAAACATATTTAATCCTTAATTTTATTGCATACATTCTAAATTGGATGAAATGATAATTGAAAGATTTTATGGAATAAGATGGAAAACATTTCATGATGTTCACTCATCCTCTTTTTACCAATCCTAACAATGAAAGATAACATTATTTTATTGCATTATGCTTTATTTATTCCATCAATCCAAAAATAAAATCTTTAATCTTTAAATTCAGCACTCAATTTTTTTAACTGGTGGTGGGTGATGATGTGTCAACATTGGTCCTTTAAATTTAAGGGAATGAGTTTGCTTAAACAATCTCAAAACTTAACATTAAATATTATTATTTTCTAATCAATTCATTTAAAAAGTATTATTAAAATATAGTACAAATAAAATAATATTAATTGACGGAGTCAAATTTAACTTTTTAAATTTATTGAATAAATGATGTATTTGATTTATATATAAATCAGATACATCAATTATTTAATATATTTAAAAATTTAAATTTGATTATAATATGGTACGGAGGAAGTAGGTTGTTTATTTACGGTTACATCGGAGCAAAAGTTATTAATATTGTTTATAAATTATTTAGTGTGTGTTTGGATTCACGGTGAATAGAATTGATTTTGATAAAAATGAGTTTAGTAAAACTGATTTATGTTTAAATACATTTATGTAAAAGTGAATCAATTATAACCTCAAATAGAATTATTTTTATCGGTGAAATCAATTCTAGTTTAGCGGATTCAAACATCTCAAAATCACTCTATAATCAATTTTACGCCTCGAAAATTATTTTTGGCTATTTCAAAAGTTAAACCAAACCTCCAAAATCAATTCTACATCTCTAAAATTATTTTTAACTATTTCAAAAGTCAAATCAAACCTGCTATTATATGTAACATGACAGTTCAGACCCACAAAATACACGAGTAAGAAACAAATTCTTCCATTAAAATGCTCTTATATATTTGAATTTGACATTTCCCTAAGTTTGGTATGAATTATGTTATCATTCTTAAAAGTTTATTTTTTATTAAATTATTTAAATAAATGATTTGATATATCTTTTAATATACTATTGACTTAATTTAATTTTATAAGAGATGATCGATCAATTACAACCTTTCATCAATCAAACATAAGATTAAAAGTATTTACAAGAAATTTTCAACTTGCTTCTCTTTATTTTATTAGTGCTAGTACGTGTTAGGTTACATATTTGTATATTATCTTGAATAATTTTTTACTTGAATTGTATTTAAAAATTGTTATATTATTTTTTTAAAGTATGTAGTACTTAAAATATATTAGACGTTAAGTAATATATTTTGTATATTATATTTAAGATAAATTATTATGAGATTTTTTATGATTGGGTGGCCCACAACGGTAATATATTTTGAGTTCATATTAAAATAATTTTTTGGCCCGAATTTATAAGGTATGAGGTTAGTTTAGAGCGAGATAATCCATTCGACAATTTTAGATGTAGACCAGGATGTATGTTCCTAACAAGTGTCAGTTTTAAGTAATTCTTTATACATAATTTATGACATTTGTTAACTTATTTTGCAAGAAAATATATGAAAATACTCAATACATTGTACATGTTTGATGGTATATACTTCGATATATTTTCATCTTATGTGTAGTGTAATTAATAAAGGAAAGCTATGGAGATGAAATATTGATGATTTTGAGTCTAGACATTTTAGTACACATGCTAACAAATTACTTAGCATAAGAAACTAAAGTTTGCAAGGTAAAATAGAGAAACTAATTCTCTAGGCGAGCCACAAAATGGCCTAACAAATCAAGTCAGAGAATTATGAATAATTGAAGAGCAGTGTTGCGAGGCGAGCAAGTTATTTTGCTTAGCGATTCATGGAGGCTTATGATTAGCTGAATAAGACTTCTTCAGGATAAAACATCAATTCGTTAGAAGGACATCAATTTTTCAAAGGAAGTCTAACTTTTATATAAACTATATAATACGTCCTAGAGTAAAATTTGGAGGATCCATCATACATACTATAATAAACAAAAGGAGAAGAAGAGGAGAAAACTAACCACAAGCAAGGTGGAGGAGTATTGAAGATTGAATTATCAATCTGAGATGTAAATCCATCTACGATTCAAATATTTGTATAGTTACAATGAGTATGAATAGATAATTTCTCTCTGTGTTAGGATAATGTCACTATAAGAAAAAGACTGTTTTGTCAGGGATTAAATACCTCATAAGTACAAAAAAAATCTCAAAAAAATTATTTGCGAGGGGCCAACTTACCTCGCAATACATGTCATCACGATTTTTTGCCAAGGACTTACCACGCCACTAATTTTCTAGGAATTTAACCCCTCGCAAAACCTTAATCCCCTTTTTCATGTTACAGACGATGTAGACTAGGTGTTGCGTGCTACTGTGTGTTAGTAATTTTTAAGAGGTAACCCCTGATAAGTGATTATGATTTCTAAAAAAACATATTACTACCTATAAATCTATGATATGTTTTTTTAATATATTACTAAACAAAAATAATACATATATAAAATAATACAGTTATAAATAGAAATATATAAATAACATACTTTTAATATCTATACACTTAAATAAATAAATAAATAAATAAATAAATATATATATATATATATATATATATATATATATATATATATATATATTGTTTTTTTTTTAATTTTGATATTTAATTTTTTTAACTAACAAATACCAACATTAAAAACATACACTGTTTTTTTCTTTTGGAAATTTATTTTTTACTAACAACTACCAACATTAGATACATCTAAATTATATTAAAAAAAGGTACTTTAAATGGATGAACAAAATGAAGGAAAATTTGAAACTCCTTTACTGCAAAATTCGACACCTTTGGATGAATAAAATGGTACATGAAACACAAAAAATGAAGAATAAAAAGTGTGATTAGGTGAATGTAAATTGAAAATAAATAAAAAAAATTCAAATAAAACGTGATAAATTACCTTAAAACTGATAACAATATCTAGTGTTGATGAAGGTTTGAGGGATGATGAAATTGAAATTGGGTTACTGAAAGTGAAGAAATGGAAAAAATTGGGAGAATAAGCACAAAATGGGTGGAAAATGATGAAATGGATGAAATGAGGCGTGTACTAGAAGTGGGATGGATGACAATATTTATGGATGTATTTGATAAGGGCTACCCCTCGCAAATTACTGACAACAACAGACGAGTCATAGTCACTCAGCGTTGATTTGACCTAACAATCAAACATTGTGATGGGGCCTTCTAGCAATATGAACGGTAATAATCTACTATGGGTTGCCCCTCACAAACACACACTTTTTTCTTTCCAATAAAAAAAACGTAATGGCATCATTTCACTTTGTGATGGGTGGCCCTTCTCAATGATCAATTTCAAAAATAAAAAATTCCCTCCATAATATTTGCGAGGGGCAACCTCTGGCAATGTAATTTTTTTTTTGTTGTTTTCTACATTATGAGGGGCTTAACCCCAAACAACATATTAATTTAGTGAGGGCTTAACCCCTGGAATATTCCGCAAAACAAGATTTTTCTTGTAGTGTGTGTAGTTAATTATAAATCTTTTATAAACATTTAATCTAATTGGTTGTAAATATTAATATTTTTTTCATTAGATCATTTTATTCTCTTTCTTAATGTTTTTATGAGTTAACAACTCAAAATTATTAAATGTCTGGGAAATACTTTTAAACTAATTTATCTAGAATAAATTAGTCTATAAATGTCAGTTGCTAGGAATAGGATTAGATTAATATTCTCCGGCCATAATGCTATAGTATTGAATTTACAAGGGAGGTTTTAATCTATTTTAAGATATTATTATGAAAATTCTAACAATTCTAGTGAATTTCTAGATAACTTCAAACACACCAAAAAAATTTGATATGTGGGTTAAAGAATATTCACAATCAAAATATACGTCCTTAAGAAACACGCAAACATGTTAAGAGTGAAGGAAAATACACAATAAGTCAGAAGAAGATAAAAGACAAGAATACAAAGAAATTTGTTTACCTAGTTCAATTAAATCGATCTACTATGGGGAAGAGAATAGTTATCTGATTCACAACAATAACAACAACCAAACCTTATTCCACTAAATAGGGTCGACTACAAGGATCAACTTTCCATAATGTTCTATCCAGGACCATGCTTTATCTAAATTGTTAAGCTCGTGATTATTTCGTAGTTGATCCATGCCATATAGATTCGGTATGTAATTTTAACAGTAGTTTGGTATGTTTTAAGTAGTAATTAGTGAAGACATACATGGTTCTAGAATGAAGTTTTACAATATTTAAGATTAAGATCAAAGCTCTCGAAAGAAGAAAAAAAGAAGAAATTCAGAAAGTTGGAAATCTGAGGAAGCCACTAGAAAAATCGTCGCGCGATTCTGACATGCTTTTGAAAATAACCACTGGATCTTTCTCAATCACCATGCAATTTCTTACGCATTTTGGATTTCTTCAAATAATAACTTTAGAACTTCTATATGATATATCAGACTTTAGAGCTTTTATTTTCAAATTGATATATCTTTCTTCTAAACTTTTGGCTATGAATAAATTGATTATGAGTAGCTAAACTTAGTTACATTATACCTTTTGAGATGAATTTATTTTGATCTATTTGAAATATGTAATTGGTAAAGTACTATTTTATAAAATTGCAGTTCTAGTATTATTGATATAAGTTTGTTCTTAATGTCTTTTGTATGTTGACGAATGTATGAACTGAACCTAGATTGTGAATGATTACTGACCATATATTTTGAAACCGAGTCTAATTTAATTGTTCAAAATTTATAATTACTTTAGGAATAAAGAACTATAATTTTGTAATAAAGAAATTAACATGCGATAAACCCAAAACCTGTTTTGATTTCAAATTCACCTAAAGGATAAGGGATTGTTATTACAAGATAAGGTTATACACCAAGGAATTAAGTATAATTATTTTTATAATTTATCGTGACACTAAAGGAAAAATTTAGAGAATCGACGCAATTACAAAATAGTGATAAATAACGGATTCGAGAAACATCTCGTCATTTTTAATATATAATAACTCTCATCTTTTTATTTTATTTTTCTATTACAAACCAAACTTTTATGAGAACCCCCCAATTTAGTAAGTTTAGTATGATAGTATTGTTGTGTTGAAATTAAGAAATCTATGTGAAGACAAACTTATTATAAATATTATGACTTGAGGATGATTTAGTACACTTACTAAATAATCCATCATCACCTAAGTTTCCAAAAAAAAAAACTATTTTCTACTCAGTGTTTCTCAATCTCACAAACTTTCTTTATATATGAATCACAATAGGCTATGGTGTTTAGAATTGTTTCCCAATCCTCTTAGATACCTCTAAGGATTTCCTAAATTCCAAGAACTCTATGATTTTTTCCCTTGGCTCTCTAAGTTTCCCATATGATTCTAAACCTTTCTCTGTGTCTTAGACTATAAAGTTCTAAAGGTTGTGAATATAAAAATGATAGAGATACATATTTATAATTTCTCAAACCCAACAAATCCTTAAAGGTCCCAAAACACATCATATTGAAAAAACGGATCAACAAAATGAATTAACCAAGTCGGTTACACGTAAACCGACTGACATTTTCCTGATGCCTGACAGATACAAATTGCTCTATTGAACCTCATCCGCTGCGAAAGAGCGGACCGTTAAACCTCTACCCACTAAACTTTCTAGCTCTGCATTTGCTAACCAAAACCTCTACGATTTTGGAATTATTAGCCTCCGCATCCCATCGATTTCCAACTGACCTATAAACCGTCCTTGTACCACCAACGACTCCCATTGACATCATTGCTGCTTTTCAACTTTCTGATTTATGGAAATATTAAAACATGTTTTATTTCTCTTCATCACTCAAAGTTTTAAGGCATACTTCTATAATTCTCTACCTTGATTTTGAATTATGGTAATGCTAAATTACTCATCAACAACTTTATTGCTCTTTTCAATTTGGATCATAATTCAACAACTTTGATCAAGTTCAAATCACGCTTGAACATTGATCTTTCCACATCATCCAAGTGCTTCCAACCATTTTTTTTCTTGCTTCTAGTAGTCTAACTAGCCCACATGGATGGTTATTTAACCATATTTGACTTCATCCAAGTGTATTTTATTATCTTAATTGTAACATATATCTTGAGTTCATATTAAAATAATATTTTGGCCCGAACCTATAAGGTATGAGGCTAGTTTAGAGAGGGGTAACCTGTTCGACAATTCTATACATAGACTAGGACGTATGTTCCTAACAAGTGTCAATTTTATGCAATTTTTCATATATAATTATGACACTTATTAACTTATTTTTGCAAGAAAACATGAAAATATCCAATACATTGTACATGTTTGATGGTTAAGTTTTAGGTGTGATCATAGCTACTTCGAACTATTTTCATCTTATGTGTAATTAATAAAGGAAAGTTATGAAGATGAAATATTGATGATTTTGAGTCTAAACATTTTGGTACGCGAACTAACAAATGACTTAGCGAATCGAAACTAAAATTTGCAAGGTAAACTAGGGAAAACAATTCTCTAGGCAAACCACTGAATAGCCTGGCAAAGCAAATCAGTGAATTCTGAATAATTGAAGTGCAATGTTGCTAGGCGAGCATGCTATTTTGCCTAGTGATTCATGGAGGCTCATGATTAGTTGAAGAAGAATTTTTTAGGAAGAAACATCAATTCGCTAGAAGGGCTTCAATTTTCCTAAGGAAGTCTAACTTTTCTACAAACTATATAATAAGTCCTAGAGTAAAATTTGGAGGATCCATCATACATACTATATGTATAAACAAAAGGAGAAGAAGAGGAGAAACTAACCACAAGCAAGGTGAAGGAGTATTGGAGCTTGAATCATCAATCTTAGATGTAAACCCATCTTTGATTTAAATATTTGTAAAGTTACAATGAGTATGAGTAGCTTTTTTTTTGTGTTGGGATAATGTCACTACAAGAAAATACTGTTTTGCCATGGGTTAAACTCCTCACAAGTGTTAAAACCTCATCGCTAAAAAAATATTTTTAAGGGGCCAACTCACCTCGCAATACAAATCATCTCTTTTTTTATCAGGGGCTTACCACGTCGCTAATTTGCTAGGGGCTTAACCCCCCGTAAAACCCTAACCCCCTTTTTCATGTCACAGACGGCGCAAATTAGGTGTTGTATGCTCCAATTTGGTGTAGTGTGTTAGTAATTTTCGAGGGGTAACCCATGACAAGTGAATCTAATTATATATTTTTTTAAATATATTACTACTTATAAATATATAATCTATTTTTTAATATATTACTAAATAAAAATAATACACATATAAAATAATACAGTTACAAATAAAAATATTTAAATAACATATTTTTAATATATATATATATATATATATATATATATATATATTACTAACAAATACCAACATCACTTACATCTAAATCTTAAAAAAAAGAGAAGAAAAATGTACCTTAAATGGATGAGCAAAATAAAGGAAACTTTGAAGCTCCTTTACTACGAAACTTGACACTTTTAAATGAATAAAATGGTACATGTAACACATAAAATGAAGAATAAAAAGTATGATTAGGTGAATGTAAATTGAAAATAAATATAAATTTTAAATAAAATGTGATAATTTACCTTTAACTTGATAACGATAGGTAGTGTTGTTGATGGTTTGAGGGACGAAGAAATTGAAATTGGGTTGCTGGAAGTGAAGAAATGAGAGGAAATGGGGGAGAAACAAAATGGGGGAAAATATGGGAATGGATGAAATAAGACGTGTACTTGAAGTGGGGTGGATGTCAATATTTATGGTTGCACTTGCTAGGGGCTACTCCTCGCAAATGACTGGTAACAATAGACAAGTCATAATCACTCATCGTTGTTTTGACCTAACGACCAAACGTTATGATGGGCCCCATAGCAATCTGAACGGTAATATTTTACCAAGGGTTGCCCCTCTCAAACGCACATTTTTATTTGCCTAATAAAAAAAAGTAATGACACAATTTCACTTTGCGATGGGTGACCCCTCGCAATGATCAATTTCAAAAATAAAAAATTTCTTTCATAATATTTGCGAGGGGCAGTCCCTGGCAATGTAATTTTTTTTCTACGTTGCGAAGGGTTTAACCCCAATCAACATATTGATTTAGTGAGGAGTTTAACCCCTGGCATATTCCTCATTGTAGTGTATAGTGAGTTATGAATCTTTTTTAACCATTTAATCTAATTGGTTATAAATAATATTTTTTTCATTAGATCATTTTATTCTCGTTCGTAACGTTTTTATAAATTAACAACTCAAAATTATGAAATGTTTAGAAAATATTTTTTAACTAATATATCTAGAACAAATTAGTCTATAAATGTTAGTTGCTAGGAATATGATTAGATTTATATTCTTCTAGCCATATTGTTGGATACCAATATTGAATTTACAAGGGAGGTTTTAATCTATTTTAAGATATTATTGTGAAAATTTAACAATTCTAGTTAATTTTTTTATAGCTTCGAACACCAAAAAATTTGATATGTTGATTGAAGAATAATTAAAATCAAAATATATGTCCTTAAGAAGCACACTAACATGTTAAGAGTGAAAGAAAATACACAACAAGTCAGAAGAAGATAAAAGTCAAGGACACAAAGAAACTTGTTTACCTAGTTTGATTAAATCGATCTACTTTGGGGAAGAGAGTAGTTATCTAATTCAATACAACAACAACAACAACAACAACAACAACAACAACAACAAACCTTTTCCCACTAAGTGGGGTCGGCTACATGGATCAACTTTCTCCATAATATTCTATCCAGGACCATGCTTTATCTAAATTGTTAAGCTCAAGATTATTCTGTAGTTGATCCATGCCATATAGATTTGTGTGTAATTTTATCATCAGTTTTATATGTTTATAGTAGTAATTAATGAAGAATTACATGGTTCTAGAGTGAATTTTGACAATATGTAAGATTAAGATCAAAACTCTCAAAAGAAGAAAAAAAGAAGAAATTTGGAAATTTGGAAATCTGAGGAAGCTACTGGAAAAATCATCGTGGGATTCTGACATACTTTTGAAAATCACCACCAGATCTTTCTCAATCAAGGCACAATTTCTAACACATTTTGGATTTCGTTAAATAATAACTTTCAAAACTTCTATGGGATATCAGACTTTAGAGACTAAGATTGCTACAAGGGTTTTAGGAGTGAGGATTGAAGGCTTTTCAGCATTGAAGATCAATTTTTATTTCCAAATTCATATATCTTTCTTCTAAACTTTTGGCTATGTATAATTTAATTATGAGTAGCTAAATTTTTTTAGAATAGACCTTTTGAGATAGATTTATTTTGATCTATTTGAAACATGTATTTGGTAAAGTACTATTTTATAAAATTGCGATTATAGTATTATTGAGATAAATTTGTTCTTAATGTCTTTTGTACGTTGGCGAATGTATGAACTGAACCTATATTTTGAATTATTACTGACCCTAAATTTTGAAACCCGATCTATATTAATTGTTTAAAATTTATAATTACTTTAGGAATGAAGAACTATAATTATGTAATAAATAAATTAACATGCGATAAAAGTTATTTTGATTTCAAATTCACCTAAAGGATAAGGGATTGCTATTAAAAGAAAGGGTTATACACCAAGGAATTGGGTATAATTATTTTGATAATTTATTGTGACACTAGAGGAAAAATTTAGAGAGTAGACGCAATTACTAAATAGTGATAAATAGAAAGGCCTGGTCATTTTTAATATATGATAACTTTCCCAAATTCCAAGAACTCTATGAAATTTCTTCCTTTGCCTCTCTAAGTTTTCCATATGATTCTAAACCTTTCTTTATGTCTTCGACTCTAAAGTTCTGAAAGTTGTGAAGACAAAAATGATAGAGATGCATATTTATAATTTCTCAAATCCAACGAATATTTAATGGTCCCAAAACACAACACATTAAAAAAAATGATTCAAAAAATGAATTAACCAAGTCGGATACATGTAAACTGACTGATATTTTCCTGATGCTTGACAGACACAAATTGCCTTATTGAACCTCACCACTGCGGAAGAGCAGACCATGAGACCTCTGCCCACCAAACTTTATAGATATGCATCTGCCAACCGGCACCTCTATGATTTTAGAACTATTAGCCTCTGCCTCCCACCGACTTCCAACTGACCTCTAGATCTCCATTACGCCATCAACGACTTCCATTGACATTATTGCTGCTTTACAGCTTTTTGATTTATGGAAATATAAAAACATATTTTATTTCTCTTCATCACTCAAACTTTTAAGATGTACTTCTACAATTCTATACCTTGATTTTAAGCTATGGTGATGCTAAATTACTTGTCAACAACTCTATTGCTCTCTTCGATTTGAATCATCATTCAAAAACTTTGTTCAAGTTTAAATCACACTTGAACATTGATCTTTCCACTTGAATCCAAGTGCTTGCAACCATTTTTTCTTACTTCCAATAGTATAATAAACCCACATGCATGATTCTTCAACCATATTTGACTCTATCTACTTTAGAACGCCTCCTTAAATGTCCCTATTTATGAGTTGTGCAACCCTTCATCCACATATAAAGCATAACACCCCTGTTTAGCATAATCGTACCTTTGAGATGATACAATCTCCCTCCTTACCTTATCACGAGTCAAATGATAATCAGAGGCCTTTGCAATTGTTTCCTCGCTGCTACTAGTATCTAGAATATGGACTTCTAACTTAAATTGAGTCTTCTCTACCATAGTTTCTAAAACCTTTATCTCTAGGTTTTTACTCTCCCTCCCATGACGAGAGTCACTAGAATTAATACATCTACAAATGATGAATTTTGATCCCCCTGGTTTCACTTTCCACAACTTATAAACCTTCCCACTTCTTGTATAAGCTTTGAAGACATAATCCACAACTTTACCATCAAGTTGGATAAGCTTGATTTGTACAATAGGAAAAGCTTTGATGACTTTCAAAGTAGAGTAGTTAACAAGTTTATTAATTCAAACCTTTATAGATATTTGTTAGATGTCAAACATGTTATATATTAGTATACAATAATTGGCATTTTTCATTAACTTTCCATGCGAAATTGTGAATTTAAGCGGTAAATTGTGTTGTAATGCTTACAGTGGAATATATGTGTGGAGCTTGTAATTTGTGTGTTAGTGTGCAGGTTTAGGCATAAGAGGAGCAAAAGTGTGAGACACGTGGAGTGGATGCAAGTTCCACTGAAATTATTGCTGCAACAGAGCATTCGCAGTGCGAAGGATCTGGCGAAGGTTCGTACTGCGAACGTCAGCGAAGGCACCAGCGAATGATGGCAGTGAGTTCCAGTTTTGAGATGACAAAGAGTTCGCCCTGTGAACTCCTGGCGAGGGTCCAGCGAATGCTCGCTGGTTGTTTCGCAGTGCGAGAATGCTGGCGAAGGGAGGCAGTAAGTTCTGGAATTTAATTGTCCTGGCTCGCTAGTTTATTCGTAGTGCGAATGATTCGCTGTGTGAAGGAATGGTTCACACTACGAACGCGCGATTTCTGCTTGGGGCGGTTTAAGTCTTAGACGCACTTAAGGTGCCATTTTCTCTCATTCGCAGTGCGAATGATGTGCTCGCAGTGCGAATCCTGCAGAATTCAGAAGTGTATAAATAGATTTTCACTTTATTTGTTTAGGGGATATTGTTCATTTTCAGTAGAAAACATAGTTTACAGTATTTTGATCATCAAAGAGTGTATTTTCATGTGGAGAAGCTGAAGTCGCATCCATTCTCGATTATTCGTCGTGGATGCTCATTCATCTCCTCTCTTTTCTTGTTATCCAATCTACCATGAGAAGTGGTAGCTAAACACTCTTGTGTTGAAGTTAGAGGTAGTTGATCCTAATTTTATGTATTGCTTTTGATCTATTGTGTATGAACAAAGTCTTTGATCAATATAGATGATGTTGTTTTCTCTTAATGATCCATGTGTGATTTGTTTTACTCTTGACATAGATTATACAAATCATGACCTAACAATTTTATCTCTTAAAAACCAAACTCTAGACATAGATTTGGGATTTGCTATTCGCATTGTGTTGATCTTAATGATCGTTGTTTAGATTGTTAGCGTGAGACATCATCTAACGGTCTAAACACCGACACTCACGACTTCGCTTTAGACATAAACTTAGTCGGGAGGATACGCGGTTATATTGGTCGGAAACCGAGTTCATATGCTTGATTAATCGTTTATACGTGAAAAGGATTGGCGAAACCTAACCTTAACATGCTTTTATCAAAACTTTTACAAAATCTTTGTCACCAATTAATCTTTGCTACAAGTGAATGTTAACAACAATTGAGAAACTTTTGAAACCATTGAACTTAGAATATCACAACTATTGAAAGGCACGCATCAAATATCAAACAATCCCTGTGGATACGATTAAAAACAACCCCCACTATTACTCTACTAACAAAATGGCGCCGTTGCCGGGGATTGTTAGTTGATATTGCAAGCATTGCGATAGTTGAGCTATTTTAAGCTGTTACCAACTTTATCTTGAACTTGTTAATCTGTTTTGTTTAGTGTGCAGACTTAGTTTGTGCGAGGGAAACTACTGGCTGACCAACTTCTTTTCGATCCTGAGATTGAGAGAACCGCGCGTAGAATCAACAGCAAAACTAGATGAAGGAGGCAGCTAGCGAGACAGAAGCGAGAACAAGAGGAAAGTACTTCTACACCACCACCAGTTCCACAAATACTTCCAGTTATGGAGGCAGATCCACCACCACCACCACCTGCTTCTAGGCCATGTACAAATAGTCCGAGACACAATGCTAAGTTCGCTCGCGATTCACACAACGGTCGTCATGCTGAAATGAAGACCGGTATTCTCCAGCTGTTATATCAAAGTCCATTTACGAGTATGGATCATGAAGATCCTTTTACCCATCTTACAAAATTCTATGAAATAGCGGGAGCGACTGGTGCACCTGAAGCAGAAGAGGAGTCTCTGTTCAAGAGACTATTCCCACATTCTCTCATTGGGAAGGCAAAGGAATGGTATCTTGATCAGTCAACGGCCATAATGACAGATTGGAACCAATTGGAAGAGAAATTTTTGGAGAGATTTTTCCCTCACACTCGGTTTATGGAAGCAAAGACCGCTATCGCGGTATTCACACAAGGAGCTAATGAATCTCTCAACGAAGCTTGGGAGAGGTTCAAATCAATGTTAAGAAAGTGCATGGGCCATGGTTTTGATGAATTGTCACAAATTCATATATTTAAAAATGGGCTGCAACTTGTACACAAAACCTTGTTGGATGCCACCGCTGGTGGATCCTTGTTAAGCAAAACCGCAGCGGAAGCCACAGCTATCATTGATAAGATGGCCTTGAACGATCATCAAGGTGGTCACAACCGTGGACCTTCTCAATGAACTCCGGGAGTGTTGGAATTAGGAACAAACGATGTTATCCTTGCGCAGAACAAGTTATTATCACAACAGGTTGAGTTGTTAACTAAGCAAATGTCGAAATTGTCGCAACAATTCAAAGAGATGCAGGAATCTTCAAGTAAAAATATGCAAGTGTTAGTATGTGAATTATGTAGAGGCGACCATCCGACCGGTTATTGTCCTCCCGTTGTGGAGGAAGCAAATTACGCGGGAAATCAAGGTTACCAACCCCGACCTCCGTATCAACAAGGCAACCAAGGTTACCAACAAAGGCCTAACCAAGGTTATCAACAACAATGGAGACCCCAAGAAGCCGGTCCATCAAACCGTCAACAATACCAAAATTACACTCAACCTCCGCAAGCTCCCGTTGGAAATACGAAGATGGAAGACACTCTCACCCAATTTATGCAAATGGCAATTTCCAACCAAAAGAACACCGATGCGGCCATAAGGAATCTTGAAACACAAGTCGGGAAATTATCAAAACAATTGGCCGACCAACAAAAAGGGCACTTTACAGCAAATACGCTTCCAAATCCTAAAGATTGCAAAGCAATTCTATCAAGAAGTGGAAGAGAGATTGACATGGGTGTAGGTAAAAGAGTTGTGGAGGAGGAGGTTGTAGTTGAAAATGAAAAAGAAAAAGATAGTGAGGAGATCGAAGTAGAAAAAAATGTTGAGGGTGTTTTAGTTGAAAATGAGAAGGAAAAAAGTGAGAATGAGAAAAAAATAGAGAGTGAAGAAAGATTAAAGAGAACTAGGAAGGGAAAAGAGCCGATGAACAATATTTCGATTCAACATCTACCATATCCTCATGCTCCTACGAAGAAAGATAGTGCTCGACACTATTCTCGGTTTATGGATATTTTCAAGCAATTACAAATAAATATTCCATTTTCCGAGGCTTTGGAGCAAATGCCTAAATATGCGAAATTCATGAAGGATATCCTTACTAAAAAGAAGAGGTATATGGATCAAGAGATGATTATGGTAGATGCAAGTTGTAGTGCCATCATTCAACGGACTCTCCCGAGGAAAGAATGTGATCCGGGAAGAGTTACATTGCCGGTTACGATAGGAAACATCTATGTTGGCAACGAATTGATTGATTTGGGCTCTAGTATCAACTTGATACCTTTGTCGATTGTGAAACGGTTAGGACACATGGAATTGAGGTCCACGCAAATGACGTTGCAACTCGCCGATAAATCCACTACTCGTCCTCACGGTGTAGCGGAAGATGTGTTGGTCAAAGTGGACAAATTTTTGTTTCCAATAGACTTTGTTGTCATTGAAATGGAGGAGGACGAGGATGTACCTTTGATTCTTGGAAGGCCTTTCATGAAAACTGCCCGAATGGCAATTGACATGGACGATGGTCTCATGAAAGTGAGAGTCCAAGATGAAGAGGTGTGTTTCAATCTTTATGATGCCATGAAGCACAAGAAAGATAAAGGTGATTGTTTCCGGATCGATGCAACGGAAGAAACGAGTTTTGAAGTTACAAAGCAAATTCATGTCATTGATCCGTTACAAAGAGCTTTGGATGATTCCTTGGAAGTATTCTCGGTTGAAGAAGAAAAAGCTCTTGAAGAGTGTTTGTTAGAGCTTGAAGCTTTGGAAGAATTGCAACCTTGGGAGTATGAAGAGGAAATTCTAAAAAAAGTGGTTAATGATGAACCATCCAAACTTGAGCTGAAAGTGTTACCGTCAACCTTGAAGTATGCTTTTCTCGATGACGGTGGTAATAAACCGGTGATCATAAGTAGTATTTTGTCTGAAAACGAGGAGAGCCGATTAATTCAAGTGTTGAGGAAAAATCAGGATGCAATGGGATGGACGTTGTCCGATCTCAAAGGCATAAGCCCTTCGTATTACATGCACCGAATATTTATGGAGGAAGATTTTAAACCGGTTGCTCAACCGCAACGCCGGTTAAATCCAATCATGAAAGAAGTGGTGAGAAAAGAAGTGGTGAAAATGTTAGATGCCGGAATGATTTATCCCATTTCTGACAGCCCTTGGGTTAGTCCGGTGCATGTGGTACTGAAAAAAGGCGGATTAACGGTGGTCCGAAACGAGAAAAATGAGCTCATTCCAACAAAAACCGTTACCGGGTGGAGGATGTGTATCGACTACCGTAGGTTGAACAAAGCTACGAGAAAAGATCATTTCCCTCTACCTTTTATGGATCAAATGCTCGAAAGGCTTTCCGGTCAACAATTCTACTATTTTTTGGATGGTTATTCGGGTTACAACCAAATTATTGTGAACCCGGAGGATCATGAAAAAAACCACTTTTACATGTTCGTTTGGAATCTTCGCTTATCGGAGGATGCCGTTTGGATTATGTAATGCACCGGCGACTTTTCAACGGTGTATGCAAGCTATATTCTCAGATTTGATCGAAAAGACAATTGAGGTCTTTATGGATGATTTCTCCGTTTTTGGACAATCGTTTGATTTGTGTTTGAAAAACTTGGATACGGTGTTGGAACGGTGTGTGGAAACCAATTTGGTGCTTAATTGGGAAAAATGCAACTTTATGGTGAACGAGGGAATTGTGCTCGGTCACAAAGTTTCTTCAAAGGGCCTTGAAGTTGATAAAGCCAAAGTGGACGTTATTGAGAAATTACCACCACCGATGAATGTCAAAGGTATAAGGAGCTTTCTTGGACACGTCGGGTTTTACCGAAGGTTTATTAAGGACTTCACAAAGGTCGCAAAGCCATTGAGCAACTTGCTTGTCCAAGGTAAGATTTTTGACTTTGACGAGTCTTGCCTTTTTGCTTTTAATTTTTTAAAAAAGAGTTTAACTACCTCACCGATAATCGTTGCACCTAACTAGAAATTGGATTTTGAATTAATGTGCGATGCAAAGTTTTGGGTTAAAGGAAAACCCACGCTATACATTATGCGAGCAAAGTTTTTAACGAGGCTCAAATTAACTATGCAATAACTGAGAAAGAGTTGCTTGCCATAGTGTATGCATTGGAGAAATTTCGTTCCTATTTGATTGGTTCACGAGTCATCGTTTGCACGGACCACTCGGCTATAAGGTATCTGCTCACCAAACCTGATTCTAAGCAGAGGATTATTCGGTGAATCCTTTTGTTACAGGAATTTGATCTTGAAATTCATGACAAAAAAGGATCCGAGAATTTGGTGGCAGATCACTTATCCCGCCTGGTAAACGTTGACGTGACCAAGAATGAAATTGAGGTCAAAGAGGAGTTCCCGGATGAAAAATTGTTTAGAGTGCAGGTTAGACCGTGGTTCGCCGACATGGCTAACCACAAAGCAGCCAGATTGATACCGGACGGTCTAACGCACCACCAAAAAAGAACATTTTTGTCTGACGCCAAGTCTTTCATATGGGATGAACCTTATTTATTTAAACTTGGTGTCGACAACCTCTTAAGAAGGTGTGTCTCATTGGAGGAAGCAACGAATATTCTCTGGCATTGTCATAACTCTCCGTATGGAGGACACTTTAATGGGTTGAGAACAGACACTAAAGTCCTTCAGTCGGGCTTTTATTGGCCGTCCTTATTCAAAGATGCGCATGCGCATGCCCTTAGTTGTGACAGGTGCCAGAGAAGTGGAGGAATTTAACGGCGGCACGAGATGCCTTTACAGAATATGTTGGAAATCGAAGTTTTTGACTGTTGGGGGATCGACTTTGTCGGTCCATTCCCATCTTCCTTTTCCAATGAATATATTTTGGTCGCCGTTGATTATGTGTCTAAATGGGTGGAGGCGATAGCTTGTGCTAAAGCCGACGGAAAAACTGTTGTGAAATTTTTGAAAAAGAACATTTTTGCGCGTTTTGGTACTCCTAGAGTGTTAATAAGTGATGGAGGGTCTCACTTCTGTAACACTCAGCTTGACAAAGCTTTGGAGCAGTATGGTGTGAAGCATAAGGTTGCCACACCATATCACCCTCAAGCTAATGGTCAAGCGGAGGTATCCAATCGTGAGATAAAACGTATTTTGGAGAAAACTGTTTCGGCCTCGAGAAAAGATTGGGCCAACAAATTGGATGATGCTTTGTGGGCGTATCGGACCGCTTGTAAGGCTCTGATCGGTCTCACACTGTTTAAAATTGTGTATGTTAAGAATTTCCACCTGCCCGTGGAGTTGGAGCACAAGGCGTTTTGGGCCTTAAAATTTTTAAATTTTGATCCAACTCTTAGCGGCGAAAAAAGAAAAGTGCAATTACAGGAATTGGATGAATTACGCCTTCAGGCGTACGATTCCAATAAACTGTATAAAGAGTGTGTAAAGTCTTACCATGACAAAAAAATAATCATCAAGCAATTCCAGGTGGACAGCTGGTCCTGCTATTCAATTCTCAGTTAAAACTGTTTCCGGGAAAGCTAAGGTCTAAATGGTCGGGTCCGTTTCGGATCCTAGAAATCAAGCCTTGTGGAGCAGTTATAATTGAAGACACAACAACCAAAGAGAATTGGACTGTGAACGGCCAAAGATTGAAAGTGTACCTTGGAGGTGATTTCGAGCGGAATCCCGCCATTGTTCCCTTCCGCGATCTGTGAGATTGCGGTGGACCGTCGAGCTTAGCCGACGTTAAACAAGCGCTCGTTGGGAGGCACCCCAACATTGTAAGTATTTTGCTTTTATTTGCTGTTTGAAGTCATTTTTATGAGACTAGTATTGTACATTGTAGTATGGAACCATATGCAATGTGGCAGCAGGACAGACCTGAAAATTTTGAAAATCTGTCTTGTTCGCTGGCTTGTTCGCACTGCGAATCTGGGGCGAGCATTCGCTGGCCATTCGCATTGCGAACATCAGCGAATAAGCCTTGGTGGTTTTGCTACCACATCATTAAAGTGAGGGTTTGTTATGGGTGGGCCTGCACGTAGGCCCATGACCCGTGTGGAAATTTTGATGACTTGGGGGGACCAAACCCTAGTCCTTGCCTCTCACTTTCAACCAAAGGAAAAAGAAAAAAAAAACCTCAAGTTTTCCTTCCCTCTCACGTGCAATTTTATATCCTTCTCTCAAGTTTTTCTCTCAATTGCCAATTCTAAACAAGGTTTGAATTTCGTTTCTATGTACTTTCTGTTATTGTGATTTTGTTTGGAAATTTACATGAGAAATCTTTAAGCATTTGGGTTAGAATTTTGTGTTAGGTTTCAATGCATGTCAAATTTTCTGCCGGTTTTTGAGTTTAGATGACATGTAGAATCATTCTATGTTATGAAATCTGGGGCTGATAAATTTTTTCAAAGTTTTCGTGCGTTCGCGGGCTTGTTCGCACTGCGAATCTGGGGCGAGCGTTCGCCAGGCTTCGCAGTGCGAGTGTTTTAGCGAGCATCCCAGATTTTTGTTTTTTTTAGGTCATTCTGATGCATGTGTGTCCTAAATTCTAATGATCTGTCTTGGTGTTTTTGTGTGGTTTTGTTTGTCATTTGTGCAGATGGGTCCTAAAACCATGATCAAGAAAAGAAAAACATCAACATCCAGACAGGTTCCGATCACGTTCGACGACAGTCGGTTCAAGGGTATTAGGCAGGCGCAAAGATATGAGGTATTGGAGACAAGAACCATCCTTGCTGAAAAGAGATTTATTCTGAATGATCAAGGGACTTATCGATCGGTAGCTGCCCTCTTGCATGAAAAAAAGTGGGATCAGCTGATAACGCCCCTTGATTCGTACAATGTGGAGATGGTTCGCGAATTCTATGCCAACGCCCTTCCTGATGAGGGAGATCTGTTTAATTGGACGACTGTTGTTGGAGGGAAAACTGTAAGGTTTGATAGAATGACCATTAACCGAGTGCTTGGAGACCCTCTTCCATTGCGTGCTAGTGAGGAAGATGATTACCACAGGAACCTTAACCGCAACAGGGATATCACACGAATGACCTCTGATTTGTTGCGCCCGGGTAAAGATGTTAAGTTAAACCATTCGAGAGTTGCTGTGAGATATCATCGAGAGGACATGTTACCTTTGGCTCAGCTTGTTTTACTTTTGGGTGTCACCAACATTAAGCCAAAGTCACATTCCTCTACCGTTCCAATTCCTCTGGCTCACCTTGTGCACAACGTCCTTACAAACGTAGAAATTGATGTCGCGAGGATAATAGCAAATGAAATAAGGTCCATTGTCGAGAGTGGATTAGGTGGGAATGCCTCGAGGAAAAATTCCCCTCTTGCATTTCCGTGCCTAATCATGACCTTATGTGCTGAAGCGGGTGTTAATTTGCCTTCGCGTCGTCAGGTCACTATCACGTCGGCTATCGATGATCGATATGTCGACAAATTTTGCAAACCAAAGGGTGGTAGGACTGAGTCTTCTGGGGCTGCTGCTGCTACAGGGGCTGGTACGAGTGGTGGTGATGCTTTTGAGTCGCCGAATTTCTATCCATATCAGCAGGAGATCTGCCAATATAATTGGGATTGGATGGCTGCCCAGCAGTGTGCCATGACTGATATCCATGATTCTTTGCAGGTTCTCCAATTGCAGATCTGTGACCCTTCTACGGAGCGTACTATGATGTCGAGGGAGCAGTTCCTCGCACATGCTGGATGGCCTGAGGCCAGGCCAGTTTTCGGAGGGGGAGAGGATTCAGTTGGTCCTGCTGGAGAGGATGCTGATGAGGATGGAGATGGTGATGAGATAGAGGGTGATGGCACCGATGTGGAGGTTTTGGGTAATACTTCTGATGAGGGGGATGAGGATGAGATGGTTACCGAGGTTTTAGAGACTGAGTCCGAAGAGGACTAATTTTGTGATTTTCAGATGTGTACACTTCCTTTGGTCTCCAAAGTGAAGTTTTCTTATTATTTTGTATTTTTTCAGCTTTTACTAGTCTAGTGTATCCACATAGTGGAATATTTTGATATTGGTGTACTTGTACCCTAGTGGTACCATTTTGGATATTGTAGGTGTTCTTACACCAAGCACTTTACTTATTATTATTAGTAATGTTAAGTGTTTTGAGTAAATTATTTTTGTGTACTTCTACTTAAATTGTTAATATGTTTTCATGTTAATGTTCCTTCTTTTATGATGGAATTGTGGAAGTAGGTTAGAGACTCTTTTTTTTAAAGAAAGATTCCTCCATGATGTGAGGGCTATGATAGTATCTTAAGCATGGTGTTGCGACAAGGTACATTGTTACCTGGTTTGAGAATTTTGTATGTTTTAGAATTTTGTGTCTTGTGCGATTGTTAATGTTGTTTCATGTTACAACTTCCTTTGAATGCATGTGTCATTTTAGGATCAAAAACCATAAAAGTGAATAGCCTTCAAAGTGTTATTATATGCTAAGGATTGTTGATGAATGTTGTTTTTACTTTTAATTCATGCCTTATCTTGTGACCATGTGATTTTGTGGAAGTAGGAGAAGTGATCAAGGCACTTGTTGAAAGTGAGCACAACCATGTCCATATATTAATTCACCCGTGAGTAGTGAGCATTTGATAGCCCCTTTGAGCCTAAACAGTATAGAACTCAGTTTAGTGAATATGTTGTACAAATAAGAAAATGCTTGCTTGAATGAAAAAATTGTAGAGTTAATAATTGTTCACGGTAGTTTGTGAAGGTGGAATGAAAAATTGGTGAAATGAAGTTGTGATGTGTGAATATGTGTATAGTGAATGTTCTTTTGCTTCGGCAATTTCGTTTCAATGGCCATAAGAAATGTCCTTTTTTTGTTTACCCGACCTAGCTACAACCTTGAAGTCCTTAGTGATCTTTTACTTCCATGATTTCTTTTGTGTTCATTGAGATATGATATGAATTGCTTAGTATTGCATCATTGGTCATTTGAGTGTATTTGTCCCGTGCTTGTATGCACGTTTGCCTTCAATCCTTTTTCGAAGAGGAGTGTAGAATGACATGTGCAGGATGAGTTAGTTGTCTCTTGAAACATTGTTTGAAATTGTTTAAAAGGCGAGTTCTTTTACGTTATAGGTTCTTGAATTGTGTAATTGTGCGTTGTTGTGAACGTTGTTTAGTTGAGCCGTTTTTCGCGTCTTGGTTGAATTGAATGCTCGAGCAAATCCTCTATCGAGGCATACTTTGCTTGAGGACAAACAAAGAGTTAGTTGGGGAGAGTTTGTTAGATGTCAAACATGTTATATATTAGTATACAATAATTGGCATTTTTCATTAACTTTCCATGCGGAATTGTGAATTTAAGCGGTAAATTGTGTTGTAATGCTTACAGTGGAATATATGTGTGGAGCTTGTAATTTGTGTGTTAGTGTGCAGGTTTAGGCATAAGAGGAGCAAAAGTGTGAGACGCATGGAGTGGATGCAAGTTCCACTGAAATTATTGCTGCAACAGAGCATTCGCAGTGCGAAGGATCTGGCGAAGGCCCAGCGAAGGTTCGCACTGCGAACGTCAGCGAAGGCGCCAGCGAATAATGGCAGTGAGTTCCAGTTTTGAGATGACAAAGAGTTCGCCCTGCGAACTCCTGGCGAGGGTCCAACGAATTCTCGCTGGTTGTTTCGCAGTGCGAGGATGCTGGCGAAGGGAGGCAATAAGTTCTGGAATTTAATTGTCCTGGCTCGCTAGTTTATTCGCAGTGCGAATGATTTGCTGTACGAAGGAATGGTTCGCACTGCGAACGCGCGATTTCTGCTTGGGGCGGTTTAAGTCTCAGAGGCACTTAAGGTGCCATTTTCTCTCATTCGCAGTGCGAATGATGTGCTCGCAGTGCGAATCCTGCAGAATTCAGAAGTGTATAAATAGATTTTCGCTTTATTTGTTTAGGGGATGTTGTTCATTTTCAGTAGAAAACATAGTTTACAGTATTTTGATCATTAAAGAGTGTATTTTCACGTGGAGAAGCTGAAGTCGCATCCATTCTCGATTATTCGTCGTGGATGCTCATTCATCTCCTCTCTTTTCTTGTTATCCAATCTACCATGAGAATTGGTAGCTAAACACTCTTGTGTTGAGGTTAGAGGTAGTTGATCTTAATTTTATGTATTGCTTTTGATCTATTGTGTATGAACAAAGTCTTTGATCAATATAGATGATGTTGTTTTCTCTTAATGATCCATGTGTGATTTGTTTTACTCTAGACATAGATTCTACAAATCATGACCTAACAATTTTATCTCTTAAAAACTAAACTCTAGACATAGATTTGGGATTTGCTATTCGCATTGTGTTGATCTTAATGATCGTTGTTTAGATTGTTAGCGTGAGACATCATCTAACGGTCTAAACACCGACACTCACGACTTCGCTTTAGACATAAACTTAGTCGGGAGGATACGCGGTTATATTGGTCGGAAACCGAGTTCATATGCTTGATTAATCGTTTATACGTGAAAAGGATTGGCGAAACCTAACCTTAACATGCTTTTATCAAAACTTTTACAAAATCTTTGTCACCAATTAATCTTTGCTACAAGTGAATGTTAACAACAATTGAGAAACTTTTGAAACAATTGAACTTAGAATATCACAACTATTGAAAGGCACGCATCAAATATCAAACAATCCCTGTGGATACGATTAAAAATAACCCCCACTATTACTCTACTAACAATATCTAGAAGTTTATTTATATGAATGGATACATATTGATTAGGTAAGCTACTTTGGCACCATACTTATCAGAGAAACTCCATGGAGACCTAGTATTTAAATGCATTTTTATCTTTTGTCTTATGCAAATCTCGTTAAAGTGGTCTAAAACAACCTTCAGACGTCTAGCATGCCTTGACCTCAAACGCCATAGCTTGTTTGTGTTATGAAAGTCTTCACTAGATAATGATGAATGAACAACAACATTGGAACCTTCTAAGATATATAACCCTTATATTTTAGACCATTTAGCCATGATCACTCCAGCATGAGAAATCTTCAGCACCTCATGTTCACCTCTAGCGTAATAGTCTAGATCAAAAACATGCTTATGGATAACAAATTTTTCCAAAGCTCTAGAACATGCCTCACAATGTGTAAAAGAAACTTATGATCATCAAACATTTTAAGTCTAACTTTACTAATAATAGAAACCTCGCAAGCCTCATTGGCACCAAGGTGGACTACCCCACCTTCCTCTAGCTTTAAAGTCTCAAAGTATTCTTTTATTGAACAATGTGATAAGTGAAGTAGGAATAAATGTAACTAGAATAGGAGGTTGTTAGTGACCCTTTAAAATTTTTCCTTACAATGTTGTAACAAATTTTTCAAATAATATATGAAGATGATTAATAACATAATTAAAATATTGTTGTGTGAGTAATCGTGTATAAAATAAGTATAACATTAAAAGAGAAGATTTTAATAATAATCTCACAATGATTTATACAGTTTCACCAAAATTGACTACTCCAGTCCTCACAGTTGGTGAGATTTCCCACTTTATGCTCAACAACTTGTTTGATCTTTTCTTACAACACCATATATTTTCCTAGCCTCACCAGACTTACTATTGATAAGTGCAAATTGTAACTTAAAATGACCATCTTTCTTGGCACTTTTCAACTCAATTCTCATGTTTTCATGATGTAATTCATGTTCTTGTGTGTTTCTTCAATTATATTGCAAATACCTGTGGATTCTTTGATGTGTGTGTTATTGTGCAGAAATTAGGCATAAAACATCAATGAGTAAGACACAAAAGATTGGACAAGGATTGCCAAAGGAAATAAAGAACTTCAGGAAGTTCGCTTTGTGAACTTGCCAGCGAAGGTTCGCTTTGTGAAGTCTGGCGATGCTCCAGCGAACGCTCCCAGGAATTTGGCAGAAGAAAAAGGAACCTAAGTTCGTTGTGCGAACTTGAAGGCGAATGTTCGCTTTGCGAATAATCCTTCGTATTGCGAACTTATGCAAAAATTCTGAGGCGGTTTAGCTTATCAGAGGCACCTTAGGTGCCTAATTTGGTGTCCGTTGGGCGAATGAAAAGTTCGCAGTGCGAACTTGGCAATTTCTGAATGTATTATATATAGATTTTTCTCACTTTTTAGAGATAGATAGATATTTTTCAGCATAGAACTTGATCTCTCTTCATTTCAAGAATATTTTAGAGAAAGAAACTCAAACCCTAAAGGGGAGAAGGTAAGATCTTCAATCTCTTGTTGGGTGAGGATGTAGTCTTTTGATACCTTATGTATTTCATCTAATGTATATTTGTGAATTAGTTTTGATTCTCTATTGTTGATTGTCTTTGATTGCTTATTTGTGGGTCTTGACAAAACCTATTTCAAATCCTTGATCTTAGACTTTAATCTATTAATGAGTAAAATTTTGACATGGTTTTGTGAGTTAATATTCATTGTATCTTTTATTGTATTGTGTTGATTAGTAACATGAATAGCATGAGTAGGATCGACGCGGTATTGCGAGGATGTGTGATAATAGTGATGAAGAACGATAGTCACATACATTTGGCCAATTAGTTGAATACATGTAAAAAGGATTAATCATATGTATGTATTCTGATCATTGCTTTGTATATGAATTACTCATTAGTTTGATATGGATGTTATAGTAATATATGTTAGGTCTAGATGCCAGAGATGGATGTAGGCTTAACATTCATGTAGGTTTTAAATGTTTTGTATTGATTGGTAATGTGTGAGAGCAATTATTGATCGGTACAAAATCACTCACACATGCGGGGACCGAGAGGATATGTATGTCGTGAGTGATACATGATTATATTAGACGAACAAGTGATTTATGTACAAAATGATTAGAAGAATGCATGTGTTATCAGTTGATGAGATCCAATCCCAACAAGACTCCGTTTATAATTCAGTATTTACTTTATATTTTTCGTCTTTACATTTTTTGCTTTAATTTTGGTTCCTTAAATCTTTTAAACCAAAACTTTTGAACCATAAGCTTAGAAACATAGAGACCGTCGGACGACATTCTTTATCGCACTGATCCCTGTGGAGACGACAAAACTGGATACTTAATTAATTTTTGCTTGCTGCTATTGTCGCACCAACAACTATGCAAATTAAAAAAGTTTTATCAAGCTTATAATTATCGCACAAATTTGATTTAACTTGAGGATATACAAGAAAATTCATGATATTTGTGGTGAGGATCAAATTTAGGAAAAAATTATAACAATATTTGATTTGTAATTCAAAAAATGTGTATTTTGCAAGCGTATGATTTTGGGGTGAGATGAAAATTTGTTTCTTGCACTTTGTATTCTCCTTGGATGAATAAGTAAAGCGAGATGAGAAATAAGGATTTTATGCTCAAATAAACATTTAAGAAAACAAACCTTAAACCCAAGTAGTTTTCTGCTCTTACAATCCGTTTTAGAGAACTTTTCCAAACGTCTTTATGTTTCAAGTGCTTCATGTTTCATTTAGGTTAGATTTTTCAATATTCAGCATGCTTTTATAACGGGTGTCCCTTAGATTTCACACGGATCACTAATGACAGATTCATGAGCGCTGATAAACATTAAATGGACGACAAAGATTTGTTTAAGGGCGTTGAATATAGTAAAAAAAACGCTTAACTATCCCCTCGACCAAGAAGAAAACCGAGGTGAATAAGCTATTTTTTAAAAATACATTCTTTACACAAAATATTAAAAATGGATTATAAAATCTATTTCCCAGTGAGAAAGTTTATTTTACATGTCTAGGTCCCATGCAAGATGCTAGAGATATGTTTCTTAATGAGAATTTTTATTTTCTACACTTGCAACCCATCCCAGAGATTTGTTTCCTGACCGATTTTTTATATTAACTATCACCTAGGTTTTAAGGAAAACCAAAGTGATTATTTATTTTAGGGTTAATAGTCATTTACCCCCCTGCAATATAGGCGAGTTTTGATTTACCCCCCTTTAAAAAAAGTTTTTTGGATTACCCCCCTGAAATTTTAAAATTCTAAGTCTTTTGCACCCCAGGTAGAAAAATTACTCCCCTGTAAAATATTTTTTTTTTATTTACCCCCCTGATTTTTACATGCTTAGGGGGGTATCCCAAAATTTCAGGGGGGTAATCCAAAATTATTTTTTTAAAGGGGGGTAAATCAAAACTTGTCTATATTGCAGGGGGTAAATCACTATTAACCTTTTCTTTTATTTATTTATTTTTTTGAAAATACATTGTTTACACATAATATTGAAAAATATTGTTTACAATAAATCTTCGGTGATAGCGAGATTTTGTTGCATACCCATTAAAACATTTTTTTTTAAACAAGAATGATTTTGTGCACTTGCAATCTATCAAGTGAGTACTCTTCAAAGGTTGAGGTAGCTCCCTTCTTTATTGCTTAAGCTCCATTCATTGTTTAACTTGAAGCAAGAATGAATTTCTGCACTTGCAATCTATCAACTGAGCATTTTTCAAAGGTTGAGCTCCTTTCATTATTGGTTAAGCATCATTCTTTGATTAACTTGAAGCAAGAATGATTTTCTGTACTTGTAATCTATCAATTGAGTACCCTTCTTTAACTGAGGTTTATTCCAAAAAACACAACAACGACAACATCAACACCATTATGTGAGATAGATTGCAAGGGTAGAAAAAATGTTTTGTTCAAGATAGAAGAACCATTGAAGACTTTTTTGTCTTGCAATCCATCCCAAAGAATGATGCTTGGGGCAACTTCATATTAGTAAGGATTAAGGTAAAATCTGTTTAACAAGTGCTTTTATAGTAAAATCTTGTTATTTTATGCCTCGGTTAAATAGAAAAACGAAGGATTAGAACATCTTGTTTGCACTTATAAACAAATAGAATCATAAATTGCGATAGTTGGGAATCGAAGCTTGTACTTATTTGTTTTTTCACCTCGGTTTTATGAAAAATCGACGGAATTTATGTTTTTTTTTATATTTTTTTAAATAATAAAAAATAGAGCGCCTTGGCTTTATACCTCAGTTTTCTATTGTTCGAGGTGAAAGCTTCGTCATGAAAAACGTTATTTTTTGTAGCGTATGTCTTAATTCTTTGTCACACTTGATATCATGTGTTCCTTTCAAACATATGTTTTTTTTGTAACGGGCTTAGTAATAAACTTGAGAATCATTGATTCTCTCATCTCATTGATGATAAAATTTACAAATGCATATATTATTTATTTTCACTCAAGAGCACACATCAAATGACACACAAGATCATAATTTTAATTATATTTACATTAAAAGTTTGCTATCTTCAAAGCATAAAAAAATTCCTTAATAATAAGAGCAATCTGATCCACGACTCAACTCTCGTCACTCTCCAAACTCGACACCACTAGCACACCAACACTCTCATAAATATCGCCCTTCCTCTCGGGACAATCCCTAATGAAGTGAACAAAATTTTGACAAGTAAAACATTTTAATCTTGAATTATGAAACCTCTTGTATTTGGATATCCCTCTACGCTTACTTCCTTCTCTTGAGACACCCAAGCCTCCACCACTATAGTGAATCTTTAAATATTTCACCTTCAAAAATTCCTTGGATTTCATAGTTGTTTGGACTTCATCCAAAGTAATAGTACATTTCTACCACAAAGAAGGGCATCATTGAAGTTGTAAAAGGATCTAGATAATGAACTTAACAAGATAAAAATCTTGTACTCGTCATAAATATTCACCTAAATATTCTCTAGACCATCAATTATCTTGTGAAGTTATGTCATCTACTCCACTATTGATCTATTATGTACCATTCATAATGAGTAGAGTTGTTCTTTCATATGCAACCTATGAGCCCAAAACTTTGTTATATTCAATTATTTAATTTTTGCTCACATAGAAGCTACAATCTTCTCTCTAGTGACTTCCCTTTGAACATTATCCCTGAGGCACAAGTTAATGACACTCCTTACCTTATCCACCATCTCACTCTTTTTTTATTTTGTTAGGTGTCGCATGCATCGATGCCTCACCCTCCAATGATTTAATACACTTGAATTAAGTTAATATTTCTTGCATATTATGCCATTTAGAACCCATGGTGCTCACTCGTAAACAAAATTCCTTTTCCCTACGTTAAGCGTCACTTGTTGTGAAAACTCCAACAATTATAATGAATTTGTTGGCATCTTCAAATACACCAAGAAATTTGATGTCTATGACAAAGAACAATGGCAACTAAAATATGTGGTTTCAAACAGCACATTATCATGTTAAGAGTGAAAGAAAATACACATCAAGGCAAGAGAAGATAAAAGACAAAAACACAAAAAAATATGTTTATGCAATTCAATCAAACCAATCTACTATTAAGGAAAGAGTAGCTCTGTGATTTAGTATACTTTCAAAATATGTTTAAATATATTACAAAATAGTTACAAGAAAATTGTCAACCAAGTTCCCAAGAACATATCCTATTTTCTACATAAGGGCTTTCTAGTATCTCAAATTATCTATATATGAATAACATAAATCCAAAGTGTTTAGAACTATTTCAAAATCCCATTATATATATCCAAGGGTTTCCAAAATTCTAATAACTCTAATGAATTTCTACCTTTATCTCTCTAACTTTTTCAATGGGGTGCTTAATATTTACCGTTGTCTCCAGCTCTAAAGTCTTAAAGGTTGTGAAGACAAGAATGATAATAATACATAGTTGTATAAATTTTTTTACCTCATACCCCTATAGTTATACCCATACCCCTACAATTTATTAAAATGTTAATTTTACCCTTGGATGTTTTACCTCATTTAACATTTCACTTTTTACTATTCATTTGAGACTTCCAAAAAATGCACCCCTTCACATCCGCTCCAAAAGACTTTGAGTTTGAGTTCTGGTATGCTTTTTTTCCTCATCTCATGAATTTACAAAAGATATCCAGTTTTACCTAAATAAGTTCTGGAAGAATTGCTAAAGGAGTTTCGGTTTTGTCTGAAAAAATGTATTGTACCGGAACATTTTCCAAATGTGTTCCTGTTTATATGCTTATGTGTAGCGGAACACTTGTAGACAAGATATCCAGTTTATGAATTTGTGTATACCGGAACACTTTTATCAAGATGTCTGATTTTCTTTTTTAAATTTATTTGTTTTTTACAATTTTTTATGTTGCATGTATGGAAATTCCTCCACAAATATGAGATAAAAACCAAATATGTGTAAATACTTCTGATTCATTTTCAACTACTCAAAGATTTAGTACACAAGAAAAAGTGATAAGGTGGATTAAAGAGGTTGAAATCCCAAATAAAGTGATTGTTATTATAACTCATTCAGATATCGAAACAGGTAAGAGAGGGAGAAGCAACAAAATAATATTTGGTTGTGATAAAGGTGGAAAATACAAGGATATAGATAGTGGAACATAAAGTGCGAATAAAAAATGTGGATGTCCATTAAAAATCAGGTCGAGTATGGAAAAAGAAGGGTCTGGATGGAAGGTTGATGTAAAATGTGGAGTTCATAATCATGGTTTACCTGATAGATTATAAGGTAATTCCTTTGTTGGTAGGTTGACTACATACGAGAAGTAACTTGTTATTGATTTGACAAAGAGACATATTCCACCTAGACACTTATTATTTTCCTTGCAAGAGCGAGATCTGAAGAATGTCACTCAAATCACGCAAATATATAAGCATAAGAGTATGATAGAAAAAGAGATAATAGGCCGTAGAAGTGAGATACAACATTTGTTTATGCTTATAAAGGACGCACACTATGTTTATTGGAGTAGAAAAAGAGATGACTCAGAAATTGTGAGAGATATATTTTGGGCCCATCTAGATTCAGTTAAGTTGTTGAATATTTTTCCTATTGTGTTAGTTATGGACAACACCTACAAGACAAAAAAAAAATATGCAACCTCTGTTTGAAATTGTTGGCGTGTCATCAACCAAGTTGACATTTGTTGTCACATTTACGTATTTGGAGTCTGAGCAGACACGTAATTTTTGTTGGGTGTTGGATAAGCTTAAACAATTGTTTGTGAAGAAATATTTGTGTCCACAAGTGATTTTGACGGATAAAGATCTTGCTTTGATGAAAGCAATTGAAATTGTGTTTCCAAGGTCGATTAATTTGCTATGTTGTTTTCACATTAACAAAAATGTTAGTTCAAAATGCAAGCAATATGTGGTGAATGACATGCAAAAGATGATTGACACATTATGGATGGAAGTTGTACGGGATAGTGATGAGGTTGAGTATGATCAACGGTTGCAACAACTTGAGCAGGCATGTGTTGATTGTAGTGAATTTATTGATTATGTGAAAGGCACATGGTTAAATCCACATAGGAAGATATTTGTTGGAGCATGAATTAATCGAGTTCTACATTTGGGTAACACCACGACTAATCGATATGTATTTTTTTTAGTATTTTTACTAGGTATTAATTTTTTAAGTATTTTTACCATGTATTTTTTTAGTATTTTTACTATGTATTATTTTTAGTATTTTTAATATGTATTATTTTTAGGGTTGAGTCTGCTCATTAGAAGTTAAAGTAGATGTTGGGGAACAATATAGGTAACATGGTCAAATGTTGGGAGGCTATGAATAACATCTTGAAGTTACCCCATAGCGACTTTAATGTGTCCACCACCTGAGAAATTAAAAACCAAAGGAGGAGTGAAGAAGAAAGGGAAAAAAATAGTAGGATATGATGTTTATAGGGACCCTTAATATCAATAGTATGTTGATCAAGCATCTCAATCTTCACAGAGGCAATCTCAACCATCATTGGCTTCGAAGAAGTTAAAATTATCAAAGAAGCAGTCATAATCAAAGAAGCAGTTCACTCTTCAATATCCTAATCATATTAGATCATATATTGAAGATGTAGTTAATGTTGTATTAGATGGTAATTATGGATTTAAAGTCATAGCATCATTGCATAAATATGGTGAAAATGATTGGCCAATGGTTCTTCAAGACTTGGAGTTGGAAATAATAAACAAGGAAATATCAAGTATATATGACAAGTTATTTGGTAATCGGTTAGCAGAAGTGAATGAATCTTTAATGATAGAGTCCTTTGGTCCTCAAACACCATAGAAATTATTGACTCTACCAGATATGAGTTACTTGATAGCAAATCGTTATAATGTCATACTTGTTTATTTAGGCAATCCATGCATGACTATCTTTTCTATGACAAGTTCACATTCACCAAATGTCTCCATTTATTGCATTGGTTTTGTAAAACAATATCATTGAGTTCAGGTACTTAGTTTACTTTATTTAATATATGACTTACTTTTTTAAATATATGACTCAATGTTTGAGTTATTTTTCTAATCAAGTAATCATGAAAGATGGGTTTTCATTGCCACCAGTCATATTAGATTGGAAGAAGTTTCGCTCTCCAGCAACAACATCTTGGATGTTAGGATTTGCAGGATGTATACAATATTGGCAACTACTTACGTCTGTTTTACCATCTTAGTATATTATGTCATTGCGTATTAGAATATGTAATCAAAACATGAATATTAAATTATATCATTGAGTTTTAATTTCATATGTCTCAAGATCACATAACTGATGAGTAATTAAACATAAGTCTAAAAGTTAATACATATGAAAAGTATAAACATAAATAAATGTGAACGAGAAATGTGCCAAGCTTTAAATAACTCAGAAAATTGTGGGTCATCCTCGTCAGCATCAACTTGTCGGAGATAACGATGAAGCAGGGTAGAAACACGAGCCCAACTAGGATCAGATGGTCCTGCTTCGTAAACAAGAACTAGCACCCCTCTTGGCGCATCAAGAGGAGGCAGTACCAACCAAGGATGTGAAACACGATAATACCACTCCAGGTATCCAACATTTTTATCATATGGAATGGTGGCCAAAGTTGTTGGACATATCACATTAATGATGCTCTAATGGTAACCAATCCACTCATCATCAATATCATCAGTCATCATATAATCAAGATGTGGGTGGAACATACTACCTGTATCCAAACTGACGTATACACCTGTCAAGCAAGTATGGAACAACTCTGTCATTCTATTTCAAACACCCTCTGTATAGACATAACTCATCAAATTGGCGTCATACTCTATGATCCTCGAATGGGCGCCATATGACGTCAGTAGGTGTCAGCTTGTCCAAAATAGGTTGCAACTCATTCACCTTCAGGACTCCTTGCATATAGGACCATCTCATAGCTTAAAGAAGACCACAATTATCAGCTACTTTCCAATTCTCTCCCCTGATGGGAAAGTGAAGTAGACAAGAGACGTCGTCCAGAGTAATGTTCATCTCACCAAATGGCATATGAAATGAAGAAGTCTTTAGATGTCATCTCTCTATAAATACTAATACCAGGTTTGTGTCTATATTTGTCAAATTGGTTCTCTGAAGTGAAGATATACCAGACCAAGAAATCCAACTCTTCATCTGTGGTGAAAGAATATGAGGAACCCTCGCTATAAGCTTCATCCCATTTCCAACAATCTTCAACTCTATCTTCGGACCTCTCTCCTGAAAAAATTAAAAGTACACATATTATAAAACACAACATTAAAAATTAAAATAATATTCAATATAAAGTAAATGTCATTTACTTACCTCGCTGAACCATAAATGTCGAGCAACATGATGCTCGTACTTTACCAAAAGGGACGTATCGTACGACCCTCCTGAAAAAGCCAGCTGCTTGTGGTGCGGATGCAGATGCACCAATATGCTCTTCCTCACCTGCCAATATCGAATGAGCCCCGACATAAACCAGAATCTAAAATCCTACCGTCCTTGCCTCGTATTCGCACCACTGTCAAAATAACAAAAAAAAACATAAAAAAAGTTATTACAAAATGCAATCCGAAACACATTTTAAAATAGTCATAGTTAAAAAAAACTTCAAAAAACCAGAACACATTTTGAAAGACTTCTGGTGAAATTTTGGCAAAACCCGAAGACAATTCAAATGAGTCACGATGTGTAGAATAAAAACCAAGTGACTTTTCCTTTGATTTCTGGTGAACTTGTGAAACCGAAAAACTTACTGAATCTGTGTTGGTTTGTAAAATATGAACCGAAATAGTTGAAAGAAGTGTTCCGATATGAAAAGCGATAATTTTGGTTTCGGAATACTTGAAACAAAAGTGAAGTAAAAGTGAAAATTTCTTAAATATAATTTATTTGTATGAGGGTATTTTGGTCCCAAAAAATGTAATGTAGGGGTAGGGGATAATTGAATAGGTATGAGCTGAAATTTTCAACTATAACTACTGAAATCCTATGGATCCTTAACGGGCCCAAATAACAACTCATTAACAAATGGATCCATGAACTTAAATGACCAAGTCTGATGCACGCAAGCTGAGTGAACCACACCCAATTTCCGATGAACCCCAACTTCCCCGCCATACTTAACCTGCTACTGCCAAAAGTTATGCCCTACCACGAAAGGACAGACAGTTGCAATCTGGATTCCATGGCATCGCCAAATTGGCGCCGTCTGGACTCCCCCGATTTCGCTGAACCTCCATTAGTGCGACTCCTAACACCTCTGCTGACCACCACCTAACGAATCGCCCCACTGCTCTTATTATTTTTATTAACATTCTTGATGCTTTTTGACTTTCTTAAAACATGTTTTATTTCTCTTCATTTCTCAATTTTTAAGGCATACTTCTATATATATATTTTAGGGGAGTTATTGTCTATTTTAAAATTAGAGAAAAAGTCAATATCATTTAAAGAGTCCCATGAAAAAGATAGATGGGTATAATTTTCCTTTATTAAAATAATTATTTCTTTTTATTTATTTTAATTTTTTATTCCATAATAATAATAATAATAATAATAATATTGGTTTTTATTCTATGACAATTTGTTACATGCAATAGTCCTACATCCCTAAAATGTTTAGAACTTTTTATGGTGTGTGAAAATACATTAAGCAGAAAGTGATAAAGTCTATGTAGAAAATAAATATATTAGTAAATGGGGTTGATACAGTGTTGTTTTATTTTATTTTAAGAACACGATAGTTAGATTTGACTCTCAATTAGTGATCAAATAATTAAATGAAAATTACAAATGTAATAATATTAAAGGATTATTGTTCGAATAATGATAAGAAATTGAAATATATAGTATTGTGATGATGATATTTTAAAAAATATGATGGGAGTTCAGCGAGATGCATGAGAAAGTAATTTTTTGAAGGAATTTAAAATGATTTGATTAAAATTCATTGTTTGGATAAAAAATATAGAGAATTGTTAAAATGATGTAAATTTATGAAGTATTTTATTCAAGTTAAATTTAAAGAATTTCAAATGACACAGAAAAGTAAGGAATTTGAAATTACTCTTCACTCTATATCATACAATTGTTAAATTGTTTGTTATCAAAATTTTAAATTTTGCAAGATAGTCCTCATATTTTATGAAAATTTTAAATTCACCTCTAAAATTTTCTAAAAATTGCAAATAAGTCCCTAAAATGTTTCAAATTTTACAAATTAGTCCCTTCAAATTTTCAAAAATTGCAAATTGGTCCCTATTTTCCATATTTTAAATTTGGCTCAAAAGTTTTAAAATTGATGAAAATGACCCTAAAAATTTAACAATGAATCATTTTAATACTCTATCCAAACAAAAGAATTTTAAAATGAATGAATTTCAATTGAATCATTTAAATTGCTTAGGATTTTGAATTTCTTGAAAAATCTCAATTACCTCATCCAAACACACTCTAAGTGTTTTATTTTTCCACAATGGCTAAAGATTGTACCATGTTTATTAAAGGAGACGAAGAATGTCAAAAACATGTGAGTATACAACACATACAAACATGAGTTACATAGTTTGACCCTTTAGATTTGCTGCATTTTGCAAAACAATAACATAGAGAAGTATTCAAAGTGTTTAATATTATCTAGTTTTCTTAAATTGTATGGATGTGCGGAAGGGACACATGCTGGACGCAATGTCACAGCATGCAGTACGACATATGGGCCTTACGCAACAGGTTAATACTATTGTGTTTTGGAAGAGTCTCTGGTCAAAGGTTAGATCAAAATTTATTTCTAATTGGCTTAGCATTATGATTAGGTGATTTTTTTATAGTTGGACGAAGATTAATTCAAATTTAAATAAAGATTCAAATTGAAACAAATTATATCTTGTTGGAGATGTTTATGGAACAGGTAATATCCAACAGATTCTGCATTAATTCTGGACAAAATTAAATCTCAAATCCATAAAGAAAAGCCTAGAGTTATTATGTTATATAAGGAGCTCAAAACCTACATTAGAAGCCAAGCAATACATTGAAGATTTTAGAGTGTTAAAGTTTACTTAGAGTCCATGTTATTGTTGTATGTACACCATTATGTTTCAGTAACTTGAAATAGTTGGTTTGTCTAGAGTTGAGTGGTAGTATTCAACATTAATTATTGAGTTGTAATCTCCAATCACGAGTTGTGTGATTGAGAAGAAAGTGAGTAAGTTCTCATATTTAGGGGGAAGCCCTAAATAGAAAGTCATTGGGTAGTGTTAGAAAGAGGCATTAAACAATAAATAGTTTGTTGTTTCTTGTAAGACTAATTGTACTAAACTACTAATAGTGAATTTCCATTCTTGGGTAGTGGACTCAAGCCTCCAGACATAGGTGTGGTTTCATCGAACTGGTTAAACAACTATCGTGTTATTTATTCCTTTTATGTTCCATTATCTAGTACTTGCTATTGTTGTGTTTCTAATTTAACTTTTCGAACCAATTGTCTAGGACATTGTGTTTGACATTTGTCCCCCCTGAGGAACGGAATTTTAATTGCCATCAGAGAAAACACCCTAGCCTAATGATCACGTGAATGAAGAAGTTGACGCTGATGCAACTATAGCTAATGATGGTGTTATTGCCAACCACGATCATGCATTAGGAGATATAAAGACACTGGGGAAGGTGCGGTAAATAAGAATGAAAGCATTCATATGGTTTGTGCTTCTAATTGCAAGGAGTATATAGTGACTTCAAAGAAGATAATATCCATGGATGATATGTGACACAGCTGTTAGGTGCTAAAAAGTGTTAATATTTAGATTAGTTTTTAGCACCTTTTTGTGAGCTTTATTTGTAGATCCAAGCCTTTTCCCATTGTTTCCGTTTTATAACTGTTTTCTAGCTAATTTCATTATTTGACTTATTTATTTAACTTTTGTGTTTTTATTGCAGATTTTTGCATGGAAGTGTGAAGAATGGAGCTATGAAGGCCCCACAAAAGCAGTTTTGGGAAATAATCATTTTTGGAGCATGCTTGAAGCGCGCTCAGCGCGCTGGTAGAAGGAGTTACAGAAAGTTGCACGCTCAGCGGGGTCCTTAGCCCGCTCGGCGCGCTCTTTGGCGGTTTATTTTGTAAGTGGAGCCCGCTCAGCGGGCGGCTGCGCGCTCAGCGCGCTCCGCGAATCTCAGCCTCTTTTTAAGTTATTTTGTTCAGAATTTTAGAGGATCCTTTTTACATTTTTAGATCAAAATACATTATACACTGTAGCACTTCATCTTTGGAAGATTGAAAGCATCATTTTGTCGAGAAATCGTCGTTGATGCTCGATTCTCTTCTCCCGATTCTTGTTGATCAAGCTACCATGAATATGTGTAGCTAATTTCTCTTTTGTGTCAAGGTTAGATGGTAGGTAAACCTTTCCTTTGTATGTATATGGATTGATTCTAGCTTGTGAACTCTTGGATGATGAATGTATGATGAAAAGCTTTGTTTAGATGGTTTATTCTTTGTGTTGGTTCATGATTGAGAAATGTGTTCCTACTCTTTACCCAGGTTTTTCATCCATCAATGTCCATTGGCTAGAGATAGTAATGTGAGTTGATGTTCACCAAATATTGAACTTTAATGTTGTCATTTTGATAGTTTGTGTGAGAAATCAACAAAGGATCAAAATGGCATAACTCACAATATGTGTTAGAGATAAACATATTGGGAGGATATGTGATTGTATTTATCATTTAACCGAGTTCATTAGCTTATCGATTATATATGTGCAAAGTGGTTTGTCGAACCCTAATCTTGACATGCTTTTATAAACCGTTAAAACAATCTCTTACCGCTTTTAATTAAATTTGAATGCGAACGCTACGAAACCAACTTAAAACACCTTGTTACTTTAAAGTTTGAAACGTTACGACTGTAGAACGGCTGCGATATCACCGAAAAATCTCTGCGGATCAATAACAAAACCCTAACTCTATTTGTATCTCAACAAATTGGCGCCATTGTCGGGGATTGTTAATTGATATTGCAAGCATTGCAATAGTTGTGAAGTTTTAGACTTGTTACAAATTTTTCTTGTGCTTGTTGATTTGTTTTGTTTAGTGTGCAGACTTTGTTTATGCGAGGGCAACTACCGGCAGACCAACTTCTATTCGATCCTGAGATTGAAAGAACCGCTCGTAGACTCAATAGCAGAACTAGACGGAGGAGGCAACTAGCTAGACAAAGGCAAGAACAAGGAGAAAGTTCGATTTCTACACCACCACTAATTCCACAGTTCACGCCAATCATGGATCCACCACCACCACCCGCTTCCACACCATGTGTAAATAGCCCACATCACACCGCTCAGTTTGCTAACAACAATCAAGGAAGGCAAGCTGAGATGAAAACTGGAACTTTGAACTTATTGTATGGAAGTCCGTTCTTGGGAATGGATCATGAAGACCCTTTCGCTTTTCTCACCAAATTTTATGAGATAGCGTTAGCGGCCGGAGTCGATCAAGCGCAAGAGTTACATCTTTTCAAGAGACTATTTCCTCATGCTTTGCTTGGCAAGGCTAAGTATTGGTATCTTGATCAAACTCCCGCTGTGATGACCGATTGGAACGTTTTGGAGGAAAAATTTATAGAACGGTTCTTTTCTCACAACCGTTTTATGGAGTCAAAAACTGCAATTTCTGTGTTCTCTCAGGGCACTAGTGAATCTCTGAATGAAGCATGGGAACGATTCAAATCCATGCTTCGCAAATGCAAAGGCCACGGGTTTGACGAGTTAACACAAATTCACATCTTCAAGAATGGTCTCCAACCAAATTGTAAGACATTATTGGATGCCACTTCTGGAGGATCTTTGTTATCAAAGAGTGCCGAAGAAGCTACGAATATCATCAATAGAATGACTCTCAATGATCTTCAAAGTCAAAGCCGTATCAACTCGCAAAAGAAGCCCGGGGTACTTGAATTGGGAACTAATGATGCAATCCTTGCACAAAACAAGCTCATATCTCAACAAGTGGAACTTTTGATTCAACAGATTAAAGAATTGAAGGGACTTAGCAAGAGTAAACAAGTTGCTTGTTGTGAACTTTGCAAAGGAGAGCATGACACCGAATTTTGTCCTCCTCCGGGATTTGAAGAAGTGAACTACATGAATAATCAACGAGACTATCAAGGAAGACAACAACAACAACAACCTTATCAACAACAACACAATCCTCAACAACATTACCAAGGAAATCAAGGATATCCACCGATGGCGAACTATCAACATAATCAAGGTTATGGTGGCGGTTCTTCAAACCGGCAAAATCCTTATCAACCTCCACCACCTCCGGTTGCTAGCTCTAAGTTGGAAGACACTTTGACTCAATTCATGCAAATGTCTATGGCCAATCAAAAGAGTAGTGATGCGGCGATTAAGAATCTAGAAAATCAAGTAGGGCAACTTGCCAAGCAACTTGCCGAGCAACAACCGGGTCCTTCATTATCCGCAAATACTCAAGTGAATCCTAAGGAGCATTGCAAGGCAATCGTTACAAGAAGTGGGAAGGGGTTGGTAACTGAAAATGAGAAAAAGGTAGATGAAGAAAAAATTGATGGTATTGTGGAGGAGGATTGTGATGAGGAAGTAGTTGAAAATAAAAGTGAAAATGAAGGTGTAGTTGAAAATAAAAGTGTTGAAATAGTTGAAGTTGAAAATAAGAGTGGTGAGGAGTTGAAGAAAAAGGAGAGACTTAGGAGAGTGAATAAGGGAAAGGAAGTAGTGAGCACTATTCTGATTCAACATTTACCATACCCTCATGCTCATTCAAAGAAAGAAAATGAACGGCATTACGCTCGTTTCATGGATATTTTTAAACAGTTGCAAATTAACATTCCTTTTGCCAAAGCTTTGGAGCAAATGCCAAAATATGCTAAGTTTATGAAGGACATTCTCACAAAGAAGCGGAGGTATTCGGAACCGGAAACTATTATCCTTGACGCAAGTTGTAGTGCCATCATCTAAAGAACTCTTCCGAAAAAAGAAGTTGACCCGGGGCGTGTTACTTTGCCGGTAACAATTGGTGACGTCTATGTTGGGAAAGGCCTAATCGATTTGGGCTCAAGCATTAATCTAATTCCTTTGTCCATTGTAAAGAAGCTTGGGAACATTGAGATGAAAGCCATTCAGATGACGTTACAATTAGCCGACAAGTCCACAACTCATCCTCATGGGTTGACTCAAGATGTCTTGGTAAAAGTTGACAAGTTTTTTTTTCCGGTTGATTTCGTTGTTATTGATATGGAGGAAGATGAGGATGCGCCTTTAATTCTTGGGCGACCTTTCATGAAAACCGCACAAATGATGATTGATGTGGATGACGGTTTAATGAAAGTGAGGGTTCAAAACGAAGAAGTTTGCTTTGATCTTTTTGAAGCAATGAAACATTCTCGAGACAAGCATGATAGCTTTCGTATCGATGCAATTGAAGAAGCAACTTTGGAGGTTTCAAAGCATGTTCATATATTATCTCCTTTGAAAATGCCTCTTGATGAATCTTTTGAGGTGTTTTTCGATGAAGAGGAAAGAGCTCTTGAAGAATGTTTAAAAGAGCTTGAATCTATCAAAGAGTTGCAACCGTGGGAAGTAGAAATGGAAGAGTTAAAGAAGGATGTGAAAGATGAGAAGTCACCACTTGAAATGAAGGTCTTGCCTTCGAATGTAAAATATGCGTTTCTTGATGACGGTGGTAACAAGCCGGTTATCATTAGCAACGTTTTGTCCAAAAACGAGGAAGACTGTTTAATCCAAGTTTTGAAGAAATACCAAGATGCAATAGGTTGGATTTTTTCCTATCTTAAGGGAATTAGTCCATCTTATTGTATGCACAAGATTCTTATGGAAGAAGATTTCAAGGCGGTTGCTCAACCACAACGCCGCTTGAACCCAACTATGAAAGAGGTGGTGAGGAAAGAAGTTGTGAAGCTTTTGGATGCGGGAATGATCTACCCGATCTCTGATAGTCCATGGGTAAGCCCCGTGCACGTTGTTCCTAAAAAGGGTGGCATTACCGTTATCCGAAACGATAAGAATGAGTTGATCCCAACAAAGATTGTGACGGGGTGGAGAATGTGCATTGATTATAGAAGGTTGAACACCGCAACTAGAAAAGATCATTTTCCACTTCCATTCATGGACCAAATGCTCGAGAGGTTATCCGGGCAGCAATTCTATTGTTTCTTGGACGAATATTCGAGGTATAATCAAATTGCGGTTGACCCGGCAGATCATGAGAAAACGGCCTTTACTTGTCCCTTTGGCATTTTTGCGTATCGGAAGATGCCTTTTGGGTTATGTAATGCGCCGACAACTTTCCAAAGGTGTGTTCAAGCTATATTTTCCGACCTTATAGAAAAGACGATGGAAGTGTTCATGGATGACTTTTCGGTTTTTGGAGGTTCATTTGATTTATGCTTGACAAATTTGGAAACCGTTTTAGAGAGGTGTGTGAAGACAAATCTAGTGCTAAATTGGGAGAAGTGTAACTTTATGGTGACGGAGGGAATTGTGCTCGGCCACAAAGTTTCTTCCAAAGGCCTTGAAGTAGATCAAGAGAAGATTGAAGTAATAGAGAAGTTGCCTCCTCCTACCAACGTCAAAGGGATCCGAAGTTTCCTTGGGCATGCCGGATTTTATAGGCGTTTTATCAAAGACTTTGAAAAGGTGGCTAAACCATTGAGCAACTTGCTAAACAAGGAACAAGTATTTATCTTTAATGATGAATGTCTTCATGCTTTCTAAATTTTAAAAGAAAAGTTAGTTACCGCTCCAATAATCATCGCTCCAAATTGGACTTTAAATTTTGAGCTTATATGCGATGCGAGTGATTATGCTGTTGGAGCGGTACTTGGTCAGAGGAAGGAAAAAAGTTTCCATGCCATACACTATGCAAGTAAAGTTTTAAATGAGGCACAAGTTAATTATGCCACTACCGAAAAGGAATTACTTGCTATTGTGTATGCGCTTGAGAAATTTAGATCCTACCTTATCGGGTCAAAATTTGTTGTTTACATCGACCATTCGGCGATCAAGTATTTGCTCACCAAACCGGATTCGAAGCAAAGGCTCATCCGATGGATCCTTTTATTACAAGAGTTTGATTTAGAAATAAAATATAAAAAGGGTTCGGAAAATTTGGTGGCAGATCACTTGTCTCGCCTTGTCAATGTTGAGGTTACCGTAGCTGAAAAGGAAATCCGAGAGGAATTTCCTGATGAAAAACTTTTTAAAGTCCAAGTTAGGCCTTGGTTTGCAGATTTTGCTAACCACAAAGCAACTGGTTGGGTGCCCGAAGACCTAACTTGGAACCAAAAAAGGAAGTTCCTTTCGGATGCTAACTACTACGTGTGGGACGACCCGTATTTGTTTAAATTAGGAAGTGACAACCTTTTACGAAGGTGTGTCACTAGCGATGAGGCTCAAAGCATTCTTTGGCATTGCCACAACTCGCCGTATGGAGGCCATTTTAATGGTACGAGGACGGCCACTAAAGTCCTTCAATCGGGCTTTTATTGGCCTTCTCTTTTTAAAGACGCACATCTCTATGCGAAAAGTTGTGACATGTGCCAAAGAATGGGTGGAAATGGAAAAAGAGATGAAATGCCCCTTCAAAATATACAAGAAGTTGAAAATTTTGATTGTTGGGGTATCGATTTTGTTGGTCCATTCCCACCATCTTTTGGGAACGAGTACATGTTGGTAGCGGTTGACTACGTATCGAAGTGGGTTGAGGCGATTGCCTCACCTAAGGCGGATGGCAAAACGGTGATCAAATTTTTAAAGAAACACATATTTTCCCGTTTTGGCACTCCTCGGGTGCTCATTAGTGATGGCGGGTCACACTTTTGTAATACACCTCTTGAAAATGTTTTAAAACACTATGGTGTATCGCATAAGGTGGCGACCCCTTACCACCCACAGTCGAATGGTCAAGCTGAGGTATCAAACCGCGAGGTAAAAAGAATCTTAGAAAAAACTGTGTCAAGTTCTAGAAAGGATTGGTCGCAAAAGTTGGACGAGGCTTTATGGTCATATCGCACCGCTTATAAAGCTCTAATCGGTCTAACTCCGTTTCAATTGGTTTATGGTAAAACTTGCCATTTACCGGTTGAAATGGAGCATAAGGCTTTGTGGGCTTTGAAAATGTTAAAATTCGATATGAACTTGGCCGGTGACAAAAGAAAAATGTAATTGCTTGAGTTGGAAGAAATGCGGAATGCCGCATACCATTCAAGTTGGTTGTACAAAGAGAAGGTGAAAGGATACCATGATAAGAAGACTAAGCATAAGGAATTTGAAGTTGGCCAGCTGGTTTTCTTGTTCAATTCCTGGTTAAAACTTTTTCTGGGAAAATTAAAATCAAAGTGGCCGGGACCATTTCGTGTCAAAGAAGTAAAGAGTTTTGGAGCAGTCGTGATTGAGGACTTGGAAAAGAAAGATTGTTGGACCGTAAACGGTCAACGTCTAAAAATTTACCTAGGAGGGAATTTCGATCGCGAGTGTTGCTCTGTTCTTCTTGATGTTCTTAAGTGAGCATCTTGAACCGCCGAGCTTATCCGATGTTAAACAAGCGCTTGTTGGGAGGCACCCCAACACTGTAAGTATTTATCGCGTTTATAGTCCATTTGCTGTTTAGATCGTGTTTTCTGTAAAGTTGATGTTGTATGCTACTTAGAGTGTTGTTTTGGACTGTTGTTAGTTGAATTTTTCAAGCTGGGAGGATTCTGAGCATTGCAGTGCATGCTCAGCGTGCTCTTGAGATTTTGGACCCCTTTCAGGCAGTAAGCAGCCCGTTGAGCGCGGTCATTGCCCGCTGAGCGCGGTCTGCAAAATTTTGAAAAAAAATATTTTGTTTTTTCTGGGCCCACAACGCTGTACCCGGGCCAGAATGATGTTTATGTTGCTAGGGTTCATAATCCTTGCCTCATTTCCCTCATTTTCTCTCAAAACTCTCTTGTGCTCTCTCCTCCTTCAAGTTTTTCGAAACCTCCTTGGATTTTCAAGTTCCCTACAACATCTTTCTTAAATTTTCTGCTAAGCATCATCATCTTCAACACTGTAAGTCTTTATTTTTCAATTTTTCATTTTCATTTAGAAACCCATTTTCGGGACATTGTTGTTAAATGTTGAATGTTCTTGTTCTACTTCTTTCCTTTGCTTCTGTTTAAGACTAGTTTCTGTATAAATGTTATTTAGTATGATTGCATGTTTGTTAGAAGTTAGAATTTTAGAATTTAGGGTATGAAATTTTAGAATTAGGTTTTGTGAAAAGTTTAATTTGTTTTTGATTTTTGTGAATTCGTTTTGAGCATTTCTCTATAAATATGGCTGTGTAGTGGAATTGAATGTAGTTTTAACCTTTTGGAACCATCTGTTGCAGAGGGGTTTTTTTTCTGCATTTCGCAAAGCCCGCTCAGCGCGGTCCTGCGCGCTCAGCGCGCTCTGAGATTTGCATAAAATCCCCCCTTTTCCTAATTATGTTATGTTGTGCTGTGATTGTTCTATGTTTTTTTATATAATTTAGGAATTTTAGCATGTTGTTTTCGCTAACGTGTGGTACTGTTTTGTGTATATGTTATTTTTTGTTTTTTTTTTCAGATGTCGGGAAGAAAGAAACAACGAGTCATTGGTTCTACATCAAATCCTAACAGACGAGCTCCTGCTGGCCAATTCGATACGACGCGTTTTGTTGGCCTCGAGCAACAACAACGATACGTACAACTAGAAAAGAGATCGATTTGGCCGGACAGGATAATTGTGATTGATCCAGATGGTCCCCATATATTTGTCCAAGGTGGTGCGTGGGATAAACTTCGTTCTCCCTTTCCTGAGTACCACATAGACATTGTGAGGGAGTTTTACGCTAATGCGTTACCCTCCGTTGGTGATGCGTTCACTTTCAAAACTTGGGTTCGGGGGAAAGAAATCGATTTCTCAAGAGATTCCATCAATACCTACCTTGGAAACCCACTTCAGCTGGGAGAAGATGCGTTGTGTGACTTTGGAAGGACGTTGGCTCGGCGGAATTGGAATGCCGACCAACTTAGGGATGCTTTGTGCGTAGGTGGGGGTACTTACACTTTAAGCGCTAATGGAGCGCCCCTAAAGTTTGCAAGGAGAGTGTTGGATACTATCTCACAGCTTGTCATGTCTGTTGTTCTATACAACCTTCGACCAAGAAGCCACACCTCCTCTATTACCATAGAGACCGCATCTCTGATTTTTCATTTACGCAGAGAGGGCCATACCGTGGATTTTGCAAGGATTATTTCTAATGAGATGAAGAGAACTGCCACCAGCGATACACCGCTTGGAGATCATGTGGCTTGCGCCCTTATTTATCCAGGGTTGATTATGGCTTTATGCCATGAGGCGTAAGTTGCATTACCTACCCATGGGAATGTGAAGCTCCCTGTTGTGGATGATGGTTATGTCATCCGTTATTGTATGGGGGTGATTGATTTAGAGGATGCTGCCCCTATAGCTGCTGCTACCCCTGCTTGGGGGCGCGGGTGCGGACGAGGGCACGCTTATGATCCAAGTGCTGAGGCCAATTGGGCCATGCACGAGGCTCATCAGCGGGCCTTCATGTTTATGCATGATTCCATGGTTCAGTTACAGCTGCAGTTTCGGGAACCACATGTGGACCACCGGTTGAGGTCTCGCGAAGACCTCATGGCTTATGCTCGTTGGCCTGATGGCAGGCCTGGTTTTCCGGATGGGGCAGGCGAAAGCGATAACGATGACGGTGATGATGGAGCGGGTCATGGAGCGTCTAGCTCTAGTTTTGACTGATGTTGGGTTTGATTAGTCCTTTATTATATTTTGCTTTTTTTTTATTTTGGTATAATTATTATGTTTGTATTTTGTATTGACTACCTTGTGTAGGAATTTTGTATTCTCCATCCAGGCGGATGTGAGTTTGAATATTTGTTAAAAAATTTTGTTGATTAATGAATTTAACATCTGGGTGGATGTTGTTCTATGTTTATATGGTTTGTTTGTACAGAAATTTTTTGTTGTTTGCCCTTTATTTTTAAGGTAATTGGTGGATGAAGCAAGTTTGCTTCTTTGAACAATAAGTGATGCACTTCACCATTCATTGATGGTGATGATAATAGTCTAAGTTGGTGCACACAAAGGTACTCTGTTTTGTGCTTTGTAGAATGTCAGTATGTTTATGAACTTTGTGCTTTACATAATTTTCAAGCTTTTCTTCATTTTTCATTTTTGTTCATTTTGGAATCAATTAGGACACAACCACAAATGTGAGTCCCTCCATTGTTCATAAATATTGAGAGATTTTGTAATTGTTGTTTAGCTCGTATGATTCATGTTTAATCTTGTATTTATTTGCAAACCTTGGAAACATTGAAATGATCTAGGCAATTTTTGATTATGAGAAAAACCACCAATCCAAATAAACTTCAATTTTACCTTGTGAGAGGTGTGAACACTTGCTAGCCATGTTGAGCCTTGAAATTGGAATGAATCTTGCATAAACCCGTCGAATGATCAAAGGAATACACTCAATAAAGGGTTGTTGATGCTAAAAAGAAAATCAATGTGATTCATTCTAGTTTTTAATTTTTTTTTAGATACTTAACCCTTTGTTTGAACATACTTTTGAAGAACATTGCACATTAAATATGGTATGGTTTAAATTTGGGGAGAGTGGTTCTAGCTTGTGAAAAAGAAAAAGAAAAGGTGAATTGGTGCCTCTTGTGAAAAAGAAAGAAACATGAAACACTATTTTGTGCTATGCTTTGCACTCCAAAGGGAGTTGCTTGAAAATAAAATGAAAAATGGTATTCTAAATAGAATGAAAGAGTGCACCATAAGAAAATAGTAGAAAAGAAAAGAAAGGACTGAATTGAATTGTTATGAGGTTTGTCTAAGTGGGTTATTGGCATGTTGTTCATTATTGAAAATTTTTGTTAACCACTTTGTTTCAACGGCCTTTTACAAATATCCCTTTCTTGTTAAACCTTGCCAAGTTACAACCTTTAGAAGCCCTTAAGAGATCTTTGTTTCCTTGGTTTTCTTGTTGAATTGGTTTGATGAATGCATGAATTGTTCTGGATGCTGACGCTTTTGCTAATGAGTGTATTTTGTCCCTTGTATATATTGAGCTAGGCTCATTTGAATAAATTAGGTGATTCCAATTTGAACATTTGTTTGCTTATGGTTTGTGCTTGTTGTTTATGTTTAGAAGTTAGTTCATTTACATGTTTTCATTCTTTGTAAGGTCGAGCAGTACTTGCGTGCATGTTAATTTGGTTTGAACCATTGATTTTTGTTGGTGTTTGTTTCTGGATTTCCGCTTGCTTCTATTCTATTTTACCTTCGTTTGAGGACAAACAAAGAAACAAGTTAGGGAGAGTTGTTAGGTGCTAAAAAGTGTTAATATTTAGATTAGTTTTTAGCACCTTTTTGTGAGCTTTATTTGTAGATCCAAGCTTTTTCCCATTGTTTCCGTTTTATAACCGTTTTCTAGCTAATTTCTTTATTTGATTTATCTATTTAACTTTTGTGTTTTTATTGCAGATTTTTGCATGGAAGTGTGAAGAATGGAGCTATGAAGGCCCCATAAAAGCAGTTTTGGGAAATAATCATTTTTGGAGCATGCTTGAAGCGCGCTCCCAGCGCGCTGGTAGAAGGAGTTACAGAAAGTTGCGCGCTCAGCGGGGTCCTTAGCTCGCTCGGCGCGCTCTTTGGCAGTTTATTTTGTAAGTGGAGCCCGCTCAGCGGGCGGCTGCACGCTCAGCGCGCTCCGCGAATCTCAGCCCCTTTTTAAGTTGTTTTGTTCAGAATTTTAGAGGATCCTTTTTACATTTTTAGATCAAAATACATTATACACTGTAGCACTTCATCTTTGGAAGATTGAAAGCATCATTTTGTCGAGAAATCGTCGTTGATGCTCGATTCTCTTCTCCTGATTCTTGTTAATCAAGCTACCATGAATATGTGTAGCTAATTTCTCTTTTGTGTCAAGGTTAGATGGTAGGTAAACCTTTCCTTTGTATGTATATGGATTGATTCTAGCTTGTGAACTCTTGGATGATGAATGTATGATGAAAAGCTTTGTTTATATGGTTTATTCTTTGTGTTGGTTCATGATTGAGAAATGTGTTCCTACTCTTTACCTAGGTTTTTCATCCATCAATGTCCATTGGCTAGAGATAGTAATGTGAGTTGATGTTCACCAAATATTGAACTTTAATGTTGTCATTTTGATAGTTTGTGTGAGAAATCAACAAAGGATCAAAATGGCATAACTCACAATATGTGTTAGAGATAAACATATTGGGAGGATATGCGATTGTATTTATCATTTAACCGAGTTCATTAGCTTATCGATTATATATGTGCAAAGTGGTTTGTCGAACCCTAATCTTGACATGCTTTTATAAACCATTAAAACAATCTCTTACCGCTTTTAATTAAATTTGAATGCGAACGCTACGAAACCAACCTAAAACACCTTGTTACTTTAAAGTTTGAAACGTTACGACTGTAGAACAGCTGCGATATCACCGAACAATCTCTGTGGATTGATAACAAAACCCTAACTCTATTTGTATCTCAACAACAGCGCAAGTGCACAATTGTGCGAAGTAGTAAAAATTTATCAAACAACAAAGACCAATGGTTTAAGTACAAAATTTTGTCTTATCGATGTATATCTAGAGGAATCAATAATGCGAGTTTTGCTAAAAACAAATTAAATAAAAAGCACTCAAATGAAGAAAGCTTAATTGAAAAATCACTTAAATTTCAATTGAGGCAAATAGGACCAAGGGTTATGGTCCTCACTCTAACACATTCGTACAATCCGAGTTACTTCTATTACGATAGTTTTGACATAATTTATAGAAAATAGATAAATGTGGACAATACCTGCTTTCGCAAGCGCATTGCCTAATCTATGAAGAATAATTTGTCTACTTTCGCATAGATGGATTAATCGTCAAAGATTCGTTACTTTTGCTCAATTATGAAACTTTCTCAAATTCATCCAAGCGCTTTTGTTGTATTGCACTTGTCTGTTTAATAACCTGCACTCCGATACCGACACATATCCTTACATACTACGGTCAGTACATGAGAGCACGTTAATTTTGTACAAGAGTTGGAATGCATGAACTCAGACCTTAAAATAAATTTAGACAAATACTCTCATAATCGACATGTGATGGATCGTACAAAAGGTTATAAGATGATCCCCATAACCCCTAGTCCCTAATGGATTACTCACTCAGATGAGGACAAACACAACAAATTCGATGTTCAGAAATGAATTTATAATAGGAAATTGGAATAGACAAGCAATTGAATATGAAAAAAAATATAAAAACCTGAATTGATAGCTTTGATCCAAATTGCTCCAAAGGAGACTGGAGTGCAGAGAAAATATGAAATATGTAGAAACCTTGCAGAATAAAAACTGGGATCCTAAACTCATAATTAACTATGAGTTAAACAGATAAAACTAACCTTGGCTTAATATCTTTGTTTAATGCTCATTACATTAGAAATAAATCAAATCAAACCATGCCTAAAAGCAAAAAACATGAGAATTGATCTAAGCAAGGAAAGAAGTAAAATTTACATCGCCCTCCAGCTATGGCATGTTGCAGTTGCTACGGGTGGCCGTAGCAGGCCTCTGGTCTATGTACTAGAGAATTGCAAAGTGAAAACCTTAGGTGCTTTGTATGGGAAATTTTTTTACTTTTTCCTTTTTTTCCATGTTTCACTCATTTTTGATATTTTTTTTACCTTGAATACTCATTAGGCCCTAAAAACAGTACAAACACACAACCAGAGCATAAAATATGATAAACGGAAATAAAACAATCAAAAAGCGATGAAATGCTAAGTAAAAATGACTAGAAATAACAGTACGAAAACCACTTATCAAACCCTTCCAAACTTAGATTGTTGCTTGTCCTCAAGTAACAAAGCTTGCTTATACAAATTTTTGGTTCAAGCGGTTCACTATATTAAAAAGCATACGAAAATGAAGTCACTGGTACTCATACGTGAGTTTTTGTTCTGATTTGTTAAGTCTAGTTCTCTTGGTAATCACTTGACAACAAAGGTATTCGCAAGAACAGTAACCGCGGTAGAGCCACAAACCTAAGTCTCTCTTTCGGACGCCTCTCCAACTATGCTTTGGGCTTAAGTATCTTTTTCCTATTTTTCTGTTTCCTTTGCATTCGGACAATCAAATTAAGGTAACTGATTTATTTTTGTCGTTGCATGCACAAGACCGGTTGAGAATTTTTGTTTAGGCATCTTTTTATTTCTTTTTTCTTTTATTGGTGAATTTACACACTTTTGTGCGCTTATTTGTCCACTTTGGGACGAAGTTTGGGGTTCAGCCACTGTTAGGCTAAATAACCGAGTGACGGTTACCCAACTTAGAAGGAGCAGTTGCCTTTTACTGTCTTTTCAATAATTTGGTGCCCAAATTATTTATTTCCCAACCAATCATACATGTAAGCGAGTCTAAATTATGTCAGAATGTCATTTTAAACTAATCAGAGGGTAGTTTTTAAAACCCGAGTATTATGGCACAAATATACACATTAGACTCTCGTCCTACTTCTAGGGACCTAGGGTGTTTGGGTAATACCTAAGTTATCAAACTTAACCAATGTCCCTAGTCCTAGCCTTTCATCGCTCAAACTCTATATACTTTCCCGTTTTCCCCATAACCAACGCCTTTCAAGAAATTCTTTTTTTCATGGTCCTAGTTTGGGAAAAGCTGTGAAAAAATAGTATTTTGAAACAAAGAATACTGAAATAGCCCAAACTTGAACCAAACATTGTCCTCAATTTTTTAGCTAAACCAAGAGGGAATAAACTCATAAGAACCTCACTCAGGAGGTGGGAATCGCAACATGAGTTGTTGCATCATCACTTGGACATCTTCCAAGACCAATCTTTGCCTAGTTTGCTCAACCTTCATCCCATGAATTTCTAATTGAACCCACTCTCACCTATCTTGGTTTGAAGTTGAAGCCCCGACTTCATTTTGGGTAGGAAGTGTGGGTGGAGAAATAATGTCCTATTCCATTGTAGTACCTGCAAGATGGTTAGTAGTATTGGGCTCGCCCTCATCCTCGGATGAGTTATCCATTAAGAGGACGGTCGATTGGTAGAACCAATTATTAGGAATATTAATTTTTACCTTTCTAGGATTAGGCATGTCAAGAATGGCCTTGTTACAGATCGTCAACGTATAGGTGTTACCGTCCACGGAAATCATACCTTGATGCAAAAGGGTAACCATATCAACCTTACTCATCCCTTCAACAATATGGTCCTCAACCAAGTTAAACTTAAAACCAAGGTGCTCAGTAATTTGAGTAATCATTCCCCCACCAAAATTCCTTTGGTGGCTGTACGAGCAACCTTACCAAGTAGATTGTAGCATAGGCAGAGGTATTAAGAATATCATTATTGGGCATGCAGTACAAGAAGAAACCCTCCCTTTAGGTAGCCACACCGATGCTATCACCTTGTCTAAACAAGGTGAAAGCAAACGCCTTTTGCACGTACCAGAAGCATGGGTTTTGGATAGTGGAAGCTTTCGTCCCCCTGGCGGTATAAAAGTGGCGCCAAAAATAGAATACCAAAAGCTCTTAGCATCAAAATCCTTTAGGACATCTCCCCGCCTATAGATGGGAAATTGGAGGATGTGCCCCAACTCTTCCAAATGCAATTCTTGGTTTTGGTTAAATAGACGAAACTTGAGAGTACCATAGTAGTATCTCGTTCCGTCAATCCACTTCTTTTCCAATTTAAAATCTAATGTGCTTATAAATTCAAGGGTGATGCACTCATAGGTTGGCGCTTCCATTTGCATAAAATCAAACAAGCATATAGAGTAGAACATTCTATCTACTTCGACTTTAAAACCAAAGGTAGTAAAGGTGCTTTCACACATGTACCTTGACGAAGTGATCTCCCGCTTGACGAGTGTTGAGTACCACTTAACTTGAGAATCTTCCTCAAAGACGATGATGTGAGGGTCAAATGATAGAGTGTTTCCTCTCTTTCGAGGCCTTAATGATTCTGCTACTTGCTTGCCCTTATTCTAACACCCCGTTTTCAATTAGATATTTTATTATATTTTAATTGTTTGAATTATGCATTTTGATGATTTATTTTATGGTTGGGTGTTGGCGGGGTATGTGTCCTTGAGTTAGGGGTATAGAGAGATGATAGAAATGAGTATAATAATTTAGAGTTGTTTTGGTAATTAAAAATAATGTTTTATTTATTTTATTATATTAATTAGTGAAAATAAAATAAATAGTATGTGTAGATATTTTAGGGACAATGGGGTAATTACATGAGGGTAAGTTGGGGGTAAATGAGGGAAAACATAATTAAGGGGAATATTATTATTAGAAAAAGGGAAAATTGGAAAAAGAAAAGGCAGTTACATTATACGTGAAAAATGGGGAGAAAGGAGAAAGAGTGCTAGGGCAAGAAGAAGCAAGAGGCAAGGTGATCAAGAGAGGAGAGTGAAGGTTCTAATTCAGAATTTTTGCCAGAAATATAAGGTAAGGGTGGGAATTGGGTTCAATAATAGGTTTAATCTTTTTTGTGTTATGATGAATTGTTGATGCAATTGTGATGATAATTTTGTTTTTATGTATCATGATATGAATTGAAATTGTGTGTGATGATGTGTTATTGTTGTGTCCGTGAGATAAAGTGAATCCGTGAAAATTGATAGAATATTGGGTGAATTAGGGCATGAATCTAAGTAGTTGAATCATGAGAAAAATTGATAGATTGATGTTAATTACCATGATATATGTGTTGTTCTTGTTAGACAACTTGTATATAGGATTTTGAATAAAATCGGGACTGGTTTAGGGGTTGAAGATGAGATTTGGGTGAAAATCCCGTAAAATTGAAAAACTGGAATTTTTGGAAAAATATGTTGGACCAATCGATTGCTCCACTCCCTTTTTGAAAATTACATAATAGTAGCATCAACCAATCGATTGATCCCTTGGCAGCAATCGATTGCTCCGGTGTTTAATCCATCAAATGTTTTGATCATAACTTTTGATCCGTATGTCCAAATGACTCCCCGTTTGAAGCGTTAGAAAGCTAATAATAAGGGAAATAACATGGTAGTGGTTGGTGAGATGTTTGAATACTATAAATGTAGCTAATTTTCCATAATTGTATTTGATTGTTCATATGGTGCTTTTAACTATGACATGTTTTGACGTTTTGCCTCATAACTTTTGACCCGTAAGTCCAAATGACGCCCGTTTGTAGATTTAGAAAGATAACACTCAGATCCATAGCATAATAGTGATAGGTGAAAGGGTTATATATTATTTCTATGTCTACTATGTTTTTGAAGTTTATTTTTTATATGTTCGGTTGATGAATTAATGCATTGTTATGATAGTGTCGGGTGATAATGATGCTGATATGTTGATGTTGTCATGATAATATTGTTAATGTGTTGATGATGTGGCTGTGATGTTTATGTGGTATGGAGCATTACTATTAAGTTGTGATAATTATGTGTTGTTGTTACAAGATTGTATGTTTATGAGTTTGCATATGTGAGTTGCTACAGTTAATGTTATGTTGGTTGTAGTAATATTAGTTAATGTAGTGTATGGTGTATGATGTTATGAGGATGTTATTAATGATGTTGTATGTTCAAATATATGCATTCTATTTCGATGGTGATTATGTTGTTGGTGGCATACACGATCAAAAGAGAGGCCAGTGTGTATGTTTTGTTGTTGCATGTTAAGAGTCCATGAATTTATGTTGTCAGAACTTAGGTTCTTTTTGGTGAGTCTTGATCTTATGGTGATGAAACGAGTGCGAGTAGCTAATTCCTATTATGGGGGACTAGTGAAGCATTACTTATGGTGATGGTAACGAGTTTTGGTGAGCATCGACCCCATTGTGATAGATCAGGTGCGAGTAGCTAATTCCTATTATGGGGGATTAGTGAAACGTTACCTATGGTGATGGTAGAGATTTTTGTGTGCTCTGGTTACAAGAAGGAATCAATCCTATGGTGGGGAATCATGGAGTGAAATGAACTTGTGCATTCATAATTTGGTACCACATGCATGTTGAGTCAGTTGTTGGATGCATTGCATTTGAGTTGCATTTGGTGATTTCCTGGATGTTATGTTGTGTGGATGAGAATACTTGATATGGCTATGTTGCTGTATTTGGTGTATGATGTTGTTAGATTAATATACTTTCAATTGTCTTTTACCATTATTTCTGAATCGTATTCTCGCCCTTTCTATTTGAATGTTACCTTTACACAAGCATCATGCAGATACTCAAGAGTAACATTGCTGAAGTAAGTGGAAGATAACCTCAAAGTTACTTCTGTAGTTTATCGCTTTTATTTAGTGGTTCCTTGCTCTGATCATGTAACATCGGGTTGGGATAAACACTTGATTTGATTTTTGTATTATTGTTGTCGAAGTTATAAACTTTTTGTGTTGTTGAGATTCTTAAGTTGTTTTGAGTTGATTGTCATACTCTTTTGATTATGCTATTAAGTTGAAATTCATGAGACTTAATGTCTTGAATTACAATGTTATTGTTGTATGTTTATTAGTGTTTCTGTTGCGATGATACCGTGAATTCTTGGGTGAGCATACGAGGACAGGTACTGAATGGCTTATTATACAAGTACTTGACCCAAATCAGACGTGTTGGATGTCGTGTAACATCCCAAGTACAAATCAGATGTGTTGGATGTCGTGTAACATCCCAGATATAAATATGTGCATTTGAATTTACTTTGGTGGTAACTCGTGTTACGGAACAGGTTATGTGTTCTGATAAGCGTGACACCCTTGTGATTATGTTTTCTAATTAAAATGTCTGATTATTATTTTGGGTTTTAGAAGGGTGTTACACTTATCGCTCCTCTTGGGTGCCATTGATGGATGAAGTTGAATATTTCAAAGTGAGAGTTTTGGAATTTTGTGCCTGGAAGTATGATCTGGGTGGTGGATAATAAAGTTTTTGTGAAGGTGTTTAGGGATTGGGGTTGATAAGTGGTTAAAGGTGAGAGCTTTTTCTTTGAAATTAATGGAGGTTTTGGAGAAAATATGGAAGAAAGTGAAAGAGTTGTAGGAGATGATACGATTTGGAAAGATAATTGTTTGTAGTAATGAGGATTAAATATCTAATTATGGTGTTTTAAATAGGGGATTTTGATGATGATTGGATGAGAGGGAGGTGAGTGAGGCCCAAAAAAATTCAAAATTTGAAAAAAAAATTGACTTCTTGGTTCGTGGGCTCTACTACGACCCGTAACACCTATTACGGCCACCCGTAGCAAGGCGCTGGTTCCCATGGCCAATGCTGAATTTTAGGGATTTGTGGGTGAGGGATGTTATAGCCTACATCACCTGATACAGTTGCTCGTAGCAAGCCCATGATTTTTATATGGAGAATTTGTTATTCTTGGGTTTTTGTGGGATCCTTTCGGGCATGGTTCCTTGAGTGAATTTTCTCGACTTATTCCAACATTCACATTTGTTTTGCTTCGTCCTTATGAGCTTTATTATTAACTTAAAAAGAAATAAAACAACAAGAAAAAAATTAGTGCGAAAAAGTGTGGGTTGTTTCCCACGTAGCGCTTTGTTTAAAGTCATTTAGCTCGACCACTTACACCCTCAACTCAAGAGATTGCCTCCTTCCAACTGGAATCCCTAGTATCTCCCGTAGTTATTGTCGGGACCCAAATAAATCTTGTCATCCATGCCATGCATCCCTATTCCTTTTTCTTCCTCTGATGCGAAGGTTCATAATTTTTGTTTTGTTTTTCTCAGATTTTCTCTTTGACTTCATTCTTCTCCTTAGACTTACTATTTTTTTTAACCCTAGACGGGGTCTATGATTCTTGGGTTCATTACCAGGTGAATAAAAGCCTTGGTTAGTGAGGATAGAACTCTCGCCAACGTATTAGTGGGATGAGGCTTCAATCTGCTCTCTTGAACACAAACGGTTAGCAAGTCCACCAAATAAAAAGAATCCCTCAAGGAAGGGTTCTTCAAAAGTCTTAATAGAATAAATTTAATTTTCTCTTCTCCTACCTCGAAAGTCAACTTCCCTATCTTGACATCTATTATGGCTCCTTCCGTAGCTAAGAAGGGTCTACCTAAGATTATAGGGATTTTTGTGCCTCTTTTTTTATTGCAATGGTATTTTTGCTTATAAAAAAAAGGTTTGAAATTAATGTGCAAGAAACCGTGCCATTAGAACCTTTCATTCTCTATTTGTATTCTTTCTAAATAAATGTATATAATAATGTACTCCCTCCGTCCCATATTATAAGAGAAATTTACCTTTTAGATTCATTGAATAATTAATGTATCTGGTCTATATATAGACCAGATACATTAATTATTTAATGAATCTAAAAAGTGAATTTCTCTTATAATATGGGACAGAGGGAGTATGTTAAAAGGACCTATCAATCATTCTCGAATGACACAGCATCAACATATTCCATTTATGGAAAAACAATCCTTGAATTCTTTCTTCCAATGCTCTATTGAAGAGAGTGATCGACCTCACCTACCAACACCAAACCAACCCATTAGGCAATTCTCTTCATTGTATATTGCATGCTACTGTACTATATAGGTAGAGAATGGAGGATCTGAAATATGAATCAAATGAGCAAAAATGGGAGTGGGTCAAGAAGGTGAATACTATATTATAGAGATCTTACAATGTTTAGCCTTTTCAAAACTAATATTTCGATAACAATTAGTGATGGGACAATACATTCTCATAAGTCATCTCTCCCTATATCTCTCTCTCTCCTCAATGCTTGCATGTTGCAACTGCCTACGTAAGACAAAGATTTGATACCAACATGCATGTGTCATGTGTGTGTGAACCAACCTTGATATTTGTCTTGTGTGGATCAGAAACTTTGCTATTTCCATGTTACATTTACTTTTTATACAATTAAAGCCTAGCTTGCTATTTTACTGTTTCTTTACGTAAAGTTAATCAAATCGTATCTTATCAGTTTTTGTGTTTACATTCTCCAATTAATTCATTTCAACTGTTTTTGTGTGTTGTTCGATAACGATAAGAATCAATTCAGTTTTCTACTACTACTACTCACGAGCTGGCTAAGAAGTGACCAATTGATTGATGCATGGTAGAAAACTTTGATTGAAAGGGAATAGGGAGAGAGTAGGCACAGGACTACTATATATGGAGGATCTGTAAACGATGATGCTATTGGGCTATGAGCTATCTATGCTAAGTTGCTAACACACTTTGTGCCATTTTTGCAAGGGAGGTTCTACTATTTGCTCATCAATATTCGAATCGTAACTAGGTTTTTTTGTCGTATTATAGCATGAATATCATTTTTGGTTTAAAAATATGCTCTATTATTTTGCAAATATAACAAATTTTAATATATATATATATATAAATTTTTATTGATTTTTTAGAAGATGACGTCTAAATTGCTTTTAACTTATAGATAATTTATTCATAAGAGAATCTATAATTTATTGTTTCTAAGTATTTTACTCCATTGACTATCATTTAAGATTTTTACAAAGAGATTAAAGAATGTAATAATATTGTCATAAAATATTAGTATATTTTTACTAAATTAGTATTATTAATGTATTAAAAATAGTAAACAGAGTAATAATTAAATTACAAAATTAAAAAAATAGCAATTATTACTAAATTGAAAAGTGAGAATGACATTCACTTTGAAACAAAAATTTTCTCCTAAAACAGCAATCATTTTGAAACTAAAGGAGTAATTGAATTTGAAACATGTCACAATCAACGTACTATATTCTTACCCCACCCTCATCTATCCCTGCACTTCAAATTTTAAAATATAAATAGTAATTTTCTCTAAATCTATAATCCGTCCCCAAATCGATAACATATACTATCATTCTAACAAAAATTAACATACATTACAAATACTAAAGTAAAACACATCAAAAAAATTCCAATCAAATAGTTGAAGTATCTCTTAAAACCTTAATGATGTGTTTGTTTGCCCTGATTATGGAAGGAAAGATTGAGCAGAGATGAAATGCTCTTTTTTCTAGATTCATCCCCTGATTGGAATATCTTTAAAAATAAAAGGAATGATAATTTTTTTGTGGGTCTCGCATCCTCTTTTATTTCCACTCAAATATGAGATGAAAGTTAGATAAAGACAAATAATGATATTAGAAAGACAATAATATCCCTGTTTTCAAAAATATTTTATTGATATTTAAAAAATAAATATTAATACGTATTTGGATATTTGTGTCATTTATTAAACATTTCACATTCTTTCCTCTTACTTTCCTTCTACTTTCACTTCTATCAAACAACTAAAAATTCATTTTACTTTCCACTCACTTACATTCATTAAACTTTCAATCCTTCCACTTTCTTTCCTTTCACTTTCTATTCCAATCCAAACAAAGCATAAGTTATGAAGAGAAAGAAAATATATTTTGAGACTTCAAAAACTAAAAAGTCGTAAAAAAAAGCCAGAAGGTCCAGAAAAGGTGTAGGAACTTCAAGAAGGAGGTTCAACGGAGGTGGCCAGCTGCGACAGGAGGTTTCCGTTGAAAATTGGAAATCAGTGGCAGCTTCCGGCAGACGAGTGGCGAGTGGAGGTTTTGGTCGATCCACAATGGTTCGGGTTTTTGGTCATCTTGTCTGGTGTTTCGTCTAGGAATCAGAAATAGTTGAAGTAGATGGTGAGGAATCCTAAACCAGTGGTGTTGATCTCCGATACTGTGGTGTGGAGGTGAACCTGCAAATTTAACACTCCAACGCCCAAGTCAGTTCAAGATTTAAGATGATTGTAGTGAAAAGTGGATATCAGAAGCATGTACATTACTTTCGATGTGAAAGAACTTTTATACCTTGGGTCATGTGGAGTGGATTTGAGTTGATTTGGGCCTTAGTCATTTGGGCCTTTGGTCGGCCCATAATAGTTTCCCACAAGGCTTGTAGCGCGCTTAGGGATTCGACAAACGTTTGGAATCAGTTGAAAAAGTAGCGCGGAACAAGCGCATTAAATGCATTTATATCATTGAAACGTTTTACTGCATCTTTTTGACACCTGGGCTGAAGTGATTAAATAGGCATGACGTTGATTATAATGCACTCAAGTACACTCAAATTTATTTGCATTTGCAAGGGAAAATCTAACCGTCGATTTTTTAACTTCTTTTTACAGCTGATCTGGTTCGTTAAGTTATCTTCTCCTATATATAGGAGCTGTTGAGGACCAAAGAAACCTTTCATAATCCTTGACATTCAGTTTCATTTATAAGCATTTCTTATCAGCAAACGTCTTCTTCTCTTCCTTCTTGAAAGCACCTATTAGAGTGGTTGCAGTTCTTAGCTCAAAGCTTCTACCTTTCTTCATTCATTTGCTTCCTCATCCTTGCCTTCCAAAGTACCCTTATTAATTCATGTTTTGACCTTTAACATTTTTTTTGTTCTTTGGTCAAGATTAGTGATAGCCCGATTCGTGTAGCTAGTGATTCTGAGAGTGATGTTTATTCCACTACGAGAATGAGGGTATATCCTAATTCACATTCCCCTCCCCTTGTGCTTGACTACATAGGCCATGAAGTGGTGTCCTTGACAGATGATTCTAATTCAAAAAGGGTATTTGGGAATTCCTTTTATGAGAGAGATTCTTCCCTGGACTCTTTTTAGGCTCTCTTGTCAGAGGATGGTGGTGAGGAGGATCACATTGAGGTCCATATGCCCCTCGCATTTTGTCTAGTTGATGTGAGAATGCGCATATGATTTTGTTTAGGTTTACCAGAGAACCCACAAATGCGAACCTAATGATGCTGAAATTAGGATCCACCTGGAGTATCAGGGTAGGCCAAATGGAGTTTCCCTGGTCAAGCCCTGTGAGCATGTTAAGGTTGACGAGTTATCCTAAAGGGGCGTGACATTGAGGGAGCCAACCTACGCGAGAAAGTATGGTTGGGTGGCTGTAGAAGTAGTAGGGACCTCGTCTATTATGAATACTAAAACGGCTATAGATGTTGCTTACATCGTGATTGGTGATCTTTTGGATTGGTCGGTCCTTTCTGTGGGTTCAGAAAAAAAGGATATGTAGTTCTTTTGACGAATGCTTGGTCTCATTTTATGAGTGTTTATTCGCCAAGATAGAACTACGATTGCCCTTCTCTGACTTTAAGGTGGTCATCCTAAAACACTTGAAGGTGGCCCCCTCCCAACTTAATCTGGAGGGCCTAGGCTTACATGAAGGTGTTTCATTTTTGTATTGAGAATAAGTCTTTGAAGCACTCCCTCTAACTGTTCTTCAACTTGTTATACATCATGTGCAGCTCCTAGGAAGACACTAGTGATCAAGGGCTTTTGCAATTCCCCTGGGTGATCCTTGGTTGAGCCCTTTCACCAGTGACTGGGGCGACTTATGAGGCATTTTGTGTTGGTGGAACCCCTCACTCCGAAGGCCCGTCTTACATTCTTCTACTCTCCGACTGAATATTCTGGTTTCACAAAAAAATCCTGAAGTATTGGTCGTGGTCTCGAATGTATTCTATTGTTAATTTCTACCGCCTCAAACTAGGTCCCCTTTCCCCCAAATAGGTAATGATGAAAGAAAACTCGTGTTCTTGGTTTCAAGGACTTGGTTATGAAGATGAGCTTAACCCCGATGAGGTGCCTTCTTCCCAACTAGGGAAGGAGCAAATTAATAATTACACTATCGTGAATGCGGTCGGTCACGTGGAGAGGAAATAAATATTTGGTGGGGGCAAAGTCCCATAGTTTTTTACATGTCAAATTGCATTTTACAGATAACATGGATAAATTCCAATTGGTCTACAACTTCACCAACACTCAAAGTATCAAGACTGGTTGTACTGGCCGAGTTGTGACATCACATCCTGCAACTTGTGCTTCTATTCTAATTGTCGATGTTACTGCATCTTCCCCCGGGATCAACAAGATTACTAGTGCTATAGCCACTTAATCTGTGAAGGATACACCACAGTCTCTTGCTCCCGTCAAGAGGGGTCGAGATGAAAACCATAATTCCCCTCTAGAGGGGGTGTTATCCTAAATGAACCCCTTTGTCTAGGGCATTGCCATAAGGTCGTCAACTGCTTTCCTTCAAATACGTGTTATTCTTCCTTCCCGGATTCCTCAAACCCTTGAGGAAGTTGTTGTTATTGTTGTATCATATATGATCTTCCTTTTGTCTAAAACTTATCTGAGGTTGAGAATATAAAGCTCATCTTTTAGGTCACGTTCCACACATGTCGGGTTGCTTCCTTGTTTTCTTTGGCCACTGTGTCATACCCCAATTTTGTCCGGGCACTTTACTATTATACGAGTTTTAATCATATTTTATTTTGAGTAAATAAAATAGCCCATTTGGTAGTGAAATGAGAATTCAAGGATATTCAAGCATAAGGTCCTGGGTTCAAATCCCCTATTCCTTTATTTTTTTTTTGCTTTCTATCTTTTTCTCTAATTTTAACCTTTTATTATTATTTTAGTTATTAATATTACGTTTTAAAAAAAAATAGATGTTACTATTACTTACTTTATTATTTAGTTTTTTCTTTTTCTGTAAAATAAAGGTATATCTAAGTTTCCAAAACACTCGCAAGACAAAATCATTAAGTTTTCAAAACACTCACAAGACAAAATCATCAAATTTCAAAAATACTTCATGACAAGATCATCCAAAATTGAAAGAGGATTAAAGCTTGGTGGACAAAGTACATAATTTCAGTAAATGGTTTTGTCCAATTTCATTTGTGGCATAATCTTGAGGCTATAAGAAGGAGAAGCCAAGAAAGATCAGAGAGGGGGGGGGGGGGGGGGGGGGGGGGGAGAAAAAAGGAAAAGAGGAGTGGCGGATCTACTCTTGAAACATACATGGTTTGTTGTTCTCACATGCTATTTCTTTTATACAATCACATGCTATTTCGATTATTATATGCATATAAATTGATTTGTCCTTCCATTGTATACACATACTTCTAGTTTCTGTTTGTTTTGCATATATACATGCTTTCCGATTTTCAATTTTTTTCATACATACACTTTTTGGTTATACCTTCCTTTCTTATATATATATATATATATATATATATATATATATATATATATATATATATATATATATATGGTTTACTATAGTTTTATGTATGCTTTTGGTTTGTTTTCATTTATATATTTATATTTGTACTATTGTTTTTTTTTCTTTTTGTTGAGTTACATATATATACACCTTCTGTCCTTGGTTTTGTATATATGAATATACTGTTAATTTTTTTCCGGTTTTACATATACATATTCACTATTTAACTTATATATACATTTCACTGTTTGTTTTTTTTATCTATACATGTCACTTTTGATTGGTTGTTATATATAAAAACTTACAGATTGAGTTTCAATGTATATTATATAACTTTTAGATTTTTTTTATATGTATAAGCTTATATATATATATATATATATATATATATATATATATATATATATATATATATATATATATATATATACGGTGAGTTTCAATTTATATTATATAACTTTTAGTTTATAACGTGTGCGTGTTGTGTTTAGCATTTTATTTTTTAATTATTTTGAGTTGATGTAAAAAAATTGTGATATTGCTAGAATAGTATTTTGGTTGTTTTTTCCTATTATTGCGTTGCGAATTCGGAGTTGAAATCCAATTTAACTTTCGAAATCTGTATAGACGCATAAAGTGTTTGCTCGACTTCTTATAGAGTGATTAGATTTAGAGCTAAATTCGGTTGCCTTCGATTTCGGTTGCTTTCGAGTCCCGTGGCTTCCTCTTGGGCCTCCTTACAATGAGAACCTTTTACTTACCTGCACTTGTCCCCAATCCTTGGCGAGCACCCTAATAAAAAACCATCCACTTTCTTTAACAAAGTATCCTTAGATAGATCTTTTGCAACCCTTTCTCTTTTTATTGTTCATTATTCGAAGAAAACAATTAGCATTAGTTAACATTCAAATCACAAATTAGACTAAGCGGTTCCCGTTGAGTACAACAGACGTGAGGAGGATGCTAATACCTTCCCCTTGCATAACCGACTCCCGAATCCAGATATGATTGCGATGACCATTTTCCTTTCCTTAAAAGGTTCTCTCGATATTTTTCTTTTCCTTTATTGGAATAAATCAAAGTTCGATGGTGATTCTATTCGAACAAGTTTTTTGCGTCTATCGCGGGGATCGTATTTTTTGAGGTACGACACACTGCTGAAAGAGGGAATGTCTTGGTTGTAGGTAACTCTACCAAAGAGAGGTACACTTAGAAGGGAAATTGTGAATTCATGGAGCATAAGTGCTCTGATTTCCCGAAGGAACTTGCCGACCTTCTGGGAAAGGTCAAGCTTGATGAGGTTTTGCAAGAAGAAGTGAAACTCTAAGACTCTATTTCAACTTTACCTGCTCAGATTGTTAAGTTGAAGTCATCCCTTAAGGCAGAAAATAAGTGACATCAAGACACTTTCAAAGATGTTGCTAAGGAAAATCGTCATGCGAAGGAGGCTCGGAAAAATCTTCAGAAGGAAAGGGATACTCATGACGAGACTCTGAAGGCCCGCAATGGTGAAGTGACCGCCCTGAATGATAGATTTTGGTAGTCCCTTCAAGGAACTATGCAGGTTATCTATAAGGTCATTGATCATGTAGTGAGCCAAGTAAGGAGATTATGCCCTGACATTTCTATTCATGTCAAAGGAGTATACCTTTTTTATAAGACTTCGAAGGGAGATTGAAGGGGTGATTAGGGAGTGCCAGCTATGAGAGCTAAAGCTTGATTATTTCTCTTTGTTTTTCTTGTAATATTTTCCAAGCTCTTATGCCTTGGATACAATAACAATATTTATATGAATATATTTTTACCTCAATGATTTAGAGTTTATTTAACTTTGTGTACTAGATATGCATTTGCCTCCTCTTTATTGTCGCCTTACGCTTCTGATTGGTTGTGAGTTTTTTTTTTATGTTAAAGCTTGATAACTATTCCTGCAATTTAAATTTTGATTGCCTCATGGGCACTTTAAATTTTTTCTGCCTCGAGGGAGTCGCTGGTGCCCATCAATCGACCTTAAGTCTGTGTGATGGCAACTATGATGTGTTGTCCACTTAAAGATCTGAGAACCCTCCCGACTTTGCTTTGCTTTGAACTTTGTAGTCTTAATTAGTGTTTCATTGTTACTAGCTCTGATTGCGAAGAGTTATTAGCCTTTCTCCATGTCGCTAGGAGCCGTCCCTCGTCAAAGGTTAAGTTCATGTCCCTCCCCCCCGGGTTGACCTGGTTCAGGGTGGACATCTCTTAAATCCACCGCCTATGATCTTGAAGTGGCTAGTTCCTAAGAGGGGGTGCACCACCTATGTTGAGAATATTTCTCCTTAAACGTGAAGTCTGTTGGAAAAGAGTGACTTACACCATCCTGCATGAAATTCACAAGATTCTTTTTTGTTACAACATTTAACAATTAACATATCAATTATTTGCATTGTGCAATAGTTTTAAAGAGTACTTTAATCACACAAGGGTTTGTAAATATGGGGATCTCCCTATTTGTTACATATTATTATAATGGTTGTAGCATCCATAGAGATGCCCTTCTCTTTGTTCACACGATGGGGCGATGGTCTGCCACAGGTCCCACGGGCATCCTTAACTGACGAGTACTCTGAGACGGTCCACATCTTCCTAGACATATCCTACCGAAGACGGTGGATACCATAATACTACAAGATTGTCTCTAAGAATAGCTTGACACTATACCTTTTGAACAACAGGACGATGATATATTCGTTTCCTTTTTCTTCAGGGTAAACGTTCTTCTTGATCCTTTGAAGCACGGCTGACGACATGTTTACAAGAGACGTGAGAGTCTATTCCCTAGCGTCTGACTAGATTCTGATCTTGCCGAGAGCTTTGTTGAATGGAGGTGAGATTTATTAAGGAATTCATTTTTGAAACTTTCCTCGGTTTCTAGGAATCGGATCTGGTTTCTTTCTTCTCTCTATTGTCTAATTGCAAGTCAGAAAATTCGAGCATAAAGTTAGATGAGAGTGCCAAGCAGAGTCGTTTGGTACGGAAATCCGCCTTAACATTATTGGGAGCCTGATATGTATTTTTCCCCGCGTATTCTTCCTTGCAGGGGCCTCTTCAATGAGAAATTTTTATTAATGAGCTCCACAAAATGTAAGTTACAATGTTACTGAAGACCACAAGATTTTTGTTATCATGTACATCCGATTACGATAGATGGATACCTCAAAGTTTAAATGCATCATACTGGAAGTTGTCGATTGGAATCTGCTTCCAATGAGGTATCTCGTAAGAGCCTTTGTTGGTGGCGAGAATTATTACGATTGCTAGTAGGTATGTGCCATACCCCAAATTTGTCCTATCCTCTCATTTTTCTTATACTAAGCATGTTGTGGCTTCATGGACTTTTCTCAAGATCATCATATAGCTTTGGCCATGATCCTCTAAAATTTGGGGTATGGAGGTCTTGTTTATGCTCAATGTAATTACAGGCTTTTGCAAGTGTGATGAATTCAAGTGGAAACAAGGAGAGATAAGTCCTCATTATTGTGGTCAATTAGTCAAGACGTGATCAATTGACTTCAAGTTTATTTGATGCCATGATTAGAAGTTATTTTCTCAATCCATGCTTAAGGTGGTTTCAAGTTTCAAGATCAATTTGTGACAAGCTTTGACTTAATTTGTTTCAAGTGGTTCAAGCCTATTTACAAGCCATAGTTGGAAGAATTTTTTCAAGTTTTGCCTTGATTTGTTTCAAGTTTGTGATTTCAAGTTATGATCATTCTTTTTCAAAGCATAATCAATTTGTGATCAAGACATAATTGTGCAAGGTTTGGATAATTTCCAAGTCATATTGAAAGCATGATAAGGCATAATTTAAGCTTGTTGCAAGCCATAATGGGAAACCATGGTTCAAAGTTTCAAATTGTTAGGCTTTAGGACCAAATTTGAGTCATGGAGGTGATTTGGTTTAAGTGACATGCTAGAGTTTTCTCAAGTTTTGTTTCAATGCAATAAGACATGTGCGAATTACCTCAAAATACAAGGGAAGTTATTGGAGATGGTCATGAGTTCATTAAGCCACGTGAATTTGCTTTAAGGTTGTGTCAAGATGAATTTGCTTTAAGGTTGTTTCAAGATGAATTTGCTTTAAGGTTGTTTCAAGATCAACTCAAACCAAGTTTTGTTTAAATTTGTTTCCATGCTTCAAGTCATGTGTGGTTTCAAGGGCAACTCGTGGTTTCAAGATGTTTTAAGATGACTCAAATTGTTTTAAGATGATTTTAAGGCATATCTCAAGAAGATTTTTTGGCTATGCCTCAAGACATATTTCAAGTGCCATGATGTTCCAAGCCGTGTTCAAATTTGCTCTTTCAAGCCATGATTAAATGGTTTCATGCCATGGAAAAAAGGTTTGTGTCCAAAACTAGTTTCTAAGCTTGATTTAAACCTTGTGATCAAATTTTCAAGTAAGATTGGATCACCTTCAAGGTTGTGACCAATTCACTTTCAAGACACAATTACAAGAAGTTCAAACTATGATCTAGTTCACATTCAATTGATACATCAAGAACTATTCAATTACAAACCATGTGGAAATTCTCAAACCAAAATTGGAGCCAAGCCATTGATTCAAAAGTATGACTCTAAGTACATGTTACGATACCAAATTGTTTATACAAAGTTCTACAATACTTAGACTTAGAACTAGTGCTACACATTCCATACCATGCTCCATGATTCACGCCCTCAATCCTCTTCATGACTCCAAGTTCTTTCGTCCAATTTGCCTCATTAAGCCACCAAAACGTGTTTTCTTCCATTTTCATGATATCTTCATCATCATATAATCACATAACCTACACAATGAACCAAGAGTAATTAAGGGGTGGACTCAAGATGGTAAACGAAAGCCACATGAACATAAGAAGAATTCAAAACACTCTTTTTCTCTCCATGCCAATAAAATCATGATGTTGTCTCCATAATCCCAAGCAACATGCCAAGAAAAGAAAATACATGATAATATCAAATTAAGCTAGTACAAGATATGGGATATATTGTGTGGGATCCGTGTGCCAAGGGTGATAGTATGTATATACAATGGTAGCAAAAAAATAAAGTACAGGTCACACATGATTTTCAAGAGACAACGCATAATTCAAAACCAAACCAAGGTACAATAGCATGAATCAATAAACTCCACACATCATGCATATATTGACTTGTGAACAAGCTAACCTCATCACCTCATCACCTTGAGAGTCAAACTTCATGCCAATTCTACTTGTCATCAAGCCACCATCAAGCTTCAACTTGATGCCAATCACTTCCTCCAAGCCAAGGCCTCTCATCCAAATCCCCAAGCACAATACACATGAAAGGAAAGGAAATAAATGATTCATGAGAACCAATGACAGTATGCAAAAAAGAAACCATTCATAACAAAGCAACATGAACCTATATCCTCAATCCAAAAATCTCAAAACATAGTACAAGTGCAAACAAAAATTCAAAGAACAAGCAAACTTTTCATTCACAGTGAGTTCACAAACAGAAAAATCATACACAAAGAGGCAGTGGCAAGTCTTGAGTTTCTAAGACATCTCCAACAACAAGAGTCTAATGCACAACAATAATGGAAACATAGTGCCTAGGAAACTATGAATTTTAATTGTGAAGACTACTTACCATGCTCACTTATGGAATAAGAGCCCAAATTCCATCTTTGTGTCAAGTCACCATGTTCATTGTGCCAGCAACAAGGATTTCTTTCATTCCAAGCTTCAAAACTGTAGCTTCATCAATTCAACTTGAGCCAATATACCATGAAAATAAAAGAAGTTAAGTTAGTCATATCAGTACATGGAAGGTACATCAAAATGGGTAGCAGCAAATTCATTGAGCAATGCTCAGTAGAACAAATACATCATAGGCATGAAAATTTGTATACATAGTTTCCAAAGACAAGTGCAAAGCAACAAATAGTAATGTACTACAAATAACAAAAATTTCACAGCAATTTTGCAATCATGTGGGGCCACACAATAATCAGTCTTCTAGAAGGCAACAAAGACAAAAGTGAAGATTTTGCAGCAAAAAGAATAATTCATACGCACATGATTAGAGGGTACAACCTATAACGGATTTCTCTGCACAAAGGACACCTCACCATTTTCATAACAAACTACACACGTACCAAATTCAGAATTTAGAAGATTCACACGTATTGAGCAAGCAAGACCTACACTATATATTTAACTACTTTTCATTCATTAGCACACAAGAAAAAACCCCTAAACACAATTCTGCAGAAGAAAAAGCCACACTCAATCCCTAATCACTAAAGCTCAATAATAATACACTACACACTTAGAATTTCTCCCTGAAATTCTAAGTGTTGTGAGCTAAAAGCCTAGCCTAATCAAAACAACAAACAACAATGCGCATAGAAGGACAGAGGGAGAAGAAAAATGTAATCATAAAGGAAGAGATGAGCTAACCTGAGCATTTTGAGCTTGTTCTTCAAGAGGTATACCTTGTTCTTTCTTTTCCCACTACTATGAAAAACCCATTTAACAACGGTTATGAATGACATATAATGACGCGGGCGAGGGTGTTGTTATGTAGATTGTCGTTGTATATATGATACTTACAACCACGGCCTTGTAGGCGTTGTAATAAACTGGAAAGCGCGCTAACTATCGCAACAGATTTTACAATACACCGTTGTAATAAAAATAAGGGTTAATAGTCATTTTGCCCCCTGTCATATAGGCGCTTTCCGAAAAACCTCCTGTAAAAAAAACTTGCAAGAATTCCCCTAATATTTGAAGATTCTCTCAATTTTGACCTTCAACACATCCAGCCATAACCTCACCTCCACATGCAAATGTCTTTACCAATAGGCCACTTGTGTTTTTATGATATGTATTATTTTTCAAATGTATATATTTAGTATGTAGTATTTATTTCTCTTTTATTTAATATTTAGTATTTAAATAAAATTTACACTAAATAATTAGTATAAATTAATAAATTAAATTATTAACATTATTAATAAATTAAATTATTATGTTTTAATATATATGTTTTAATATATACGTTTAAAATTATTATGTTATTAATAAATTATTAACAAATTAAATTAATAAATTAAATTACAATAATATTTATGTTTTAATATAAATTAAATTAAACTAAATTAAAAATTATTAATATAAATTAATAAACTAGAATTATTAATAACATTTATAGAATAATATAAAATTAGTAAAATAATATTATTGTAAAATTAGTAAACTAAATAAAAATTGTTTTAATAAACTATTTTGAAAAGTTAATAATTACTAAAATTACTAAACTAAATAAACAAAAATAAAACTAAAACTAAACTAAAATCAAAACTAAAAATTAAATATACTGTAGCATTAACAAAACTAAACTAAATAAAAATTATTAGAAATAAATATTAAATTAAACTAATTAAAAATAAATACTAAATTAAATATTTACTGTAGCAAATAATTATGTTAGAAAAAAAATTATATTAAACTATTAATAGTTAATTATCAAATTAAATTGTAGCAATTACTATATGTTTAGCTAATAATATGATATATACATTTAAGTGCAAAATAATAATGTCACATGAGAGATAGCCTAGTGGAGAAGCTTTGTTCTTGCCTTGCAAAGGTTGTGGGTTCAACACACACCTCAAACAAAATTTTTGAGTATTTATTTGTTTAATAACATAAACCAAAAATAAATAAAAAACAAAATGCCAACGTGGCAATAAAAATAATTCAAAAATAAATATAAAATGCCACCTCGTCATTCACATAAGAATAAAAATTTAAAAAAAAAACTGTCACATCAGCGTTTTTTGGTGACTGGATGTGTTGAAGGTCAAAATTGAGATAATCTTCAAATATTAGGGGAATTCTTGCAAGTTTTTTTTACAGGGGGGTTTTTCGGAAATCGCCTATATGGCAGGGGGCAAAATGACTATTAACCCTAAAAATAATTATCCTCGGTTCGATTACCAGCAGCGCAGTTTTGATATTTATTTTTTCCTGGACAGCCGCCAGATATTGTAACGGTTATGAAATATAACCGTCGTTAAAATTTCTGCAAAATTAACAAATATGATCTTGCTTTTATAATTAATCCCATTTTTTACCTGTATTATTGTTCTCCATATCACAACACAGCAGAAAAATACAATTCACATTTTGTGATAAAGTTTTCATAATAATATTAATCGTATCATATTCATAATATCACATATACCACATTACAGTTTATCAGAACTAACAACCTACATAAATAAAATATCACATATACCATATTACAATTTACACACATTACATAACTTCATATAATTGTAACTTGGTGTATTGGTATCTTGTCTCTTGGTGTCTTGTCTCTTGGTCTGGTGTCTGAACTCAAAATACCTATGATTTCAAATAATTATACTTGTTAGTAAAAATACTTCTAAACTATAACATACAATTAATATATTATGAATAAATAATAAATTAAGTACTTGTTAATTTTCCCATATGCCTTCTTCATGATCGAGTCGTATAGCATGCACGACATCTCCATCAACTTCATCATATAAGGTAGGAACTTGTGTTGTGTAAGAAGGTGTGGACGGAATATCAAGACTTTCATCACTAAGAGGAATGTATTTTCCTTAGAGAACGATTGACCATTTCCCCGATTTGTCCGAAGGATCGGTAACATAGAAAACTTATTTTGCTTGAGAAGCCATGATGAATGGTTCTGTATTAAAATATGTCTTGCCAAGGTCGACCCGGGTGAATCCTAAGTCATCAATGTCTACACCATTACTATTATTGGGAACCCACTTGCATTTAAATAAAGCCACTTTGAAAATAACATAATCAATCTCCCAAATCTCATCAATGACACCATAAAACGCAGTACTTGCCAATACCGGATTCTTATCTTTCGAACTAGAGAAATACATCGATTCAGCTTCAACCATAACCCCACTATTTTGCATTGTACTACGATCATCTTTTGATTTTGTATAAAAGGTATAATGACCAATGTCGTATGCACTCCAGGTAATGACACAAAATTTTGGCTCGTACGACAACCATTTAAGTATCTCAGATGCACTACGATCATTAGATACACTTTTATTAAACCAATCCATGAATCTATTATTATGCTCTATCAACAACAACTTGTCACTCATTCGGGGATATTTTTCTTCAAAAGTCTTTTGTGAGTATCTATGAAAGGTTGAACCTCGTCTATATTATTCAATATATAGAAATGTGATTGAATAACTACATCCCGAGCCATTGACCTAACATTTAGACCTTGAATACCTCTTATGTCTGTATCAGCATGACGAGACTTTGGAATTCCTATAGAATCTGCATCCGACAAATAGTTTGTACAAAACTCAACAGCTTCTTCGGTGATGTACCTTTCAACAATCGAAGATTCCGGTCGGTGATGATTCTTCGTATATCCTTTAAAGATCTTTATATATCGCTCTATTGGATACATCCACCTTAAATAAACTGGACCACAAATTCTGATTTCTCTTACGAGATGAACAAGTAAGTGAACCATAATGTCAAAAAATGATGGCGGAAAATACATCTCCAATTGACACAAGATTATGGCAACCTCATCTTCTAATTCATCCAATTTTTTGAAATCAAGAACTTTATTACATATGGCATTGAAGAATAAACACAGTCTCGTTATAGTTACTCTCACATTTTTTGGAAGGATCCCACGGATAGACACTAGTAGAAGTTGTTGCATCAATACATGACAATCATGAGATTTTAAACTAATTAACTTGAGATCATTCATTGATACAAGTTTCTTGATGTTTGATGAGTAACCTTGTGGAACTTTAATACCTTGCAAACACTCGCAAAACATCTTCTTTTCCTTTTTAGATAGAGTGTGACATGCTGGAGGCAAATAAGTTCTTTTTCCTTTCTCTATTGGAGCCAACTGTTTTCGTATACCCATCTTCTCCATATCAAGACGGGAAGTCTTACTATCTTTAGTCTTGCCCTGAATGTTTAGTGAACGTGTGAGAAAGACACAAGAAAGGGGGATTTGAATTGTGTATTTACTCTTTTGACTAATTTTCATTTCTTGTTGTTGAATCACTTTGGATTACATTAGAGTTCGTTGAGAGACTCTGACTGGCAACATTACATTCAGACTTCCTAAGCATGAGGCTTCAGAACTAACAAGAGTCTGAACATAAGATCCATTTCTCAGAACTTACAGTGCGGAAGCTTATCAGAGTTAAGCTGCAAGGTTCTGACTTACTTGTGTAGGGTTCTGATACTCTATATAGAAACATAAATAAGAACATTAAGCATAAGAGTAAAGGACACACGATATATCCTGGTTCACCGCAAAGGCTAATCTAGTCCACCCTTCTCAGGTGATTTCACCTTGAACACAAGGTCTTAATCCACTATAATCAATCTCGATTACAGATGCACGGGCAACAGCCGGTGACTAACCACTTGCACAGTCGCACTGTGACTAACATACAATGAACCGTTCAGGGATTCAACTTAATGAATATAACGAACATTGACCTGCAGGTTCCAATCTCGCAAGATCTACTGCTAGGCTTTCACAGCTAGACGTTCAGGGATTCATCGCAATGAATATAATGCTACTGGCCCTATTTCAGGCTTTTCCCACAATGACATCTTTCCATTGTCTTCTCGAGTCTCCGGTCACATTGACCACTCAAGGAATCCTAATTCACCAATAATTAGTTATACAGGAGATTACAAAGATGCTTCTTAACAAGCAGATTACTCCTAGGTTTAAGTACAAAGAACACACAAGTGTTCAAGCAAGATGTGAGCAACAACTCCTTGTTATTCTAAGAAACTACAAAGATGTATAATGATTTAACAGTTGTTGACATCTTGTAGATCTTCTTCTTCTTCGTCTTCGGGGTGAGCAAGCTTTGAGCAACAACTCCTTGCTTCAGATCTTCAATGTAGTGCTGACGAGAAGGTGGTTGATGACTTGACTGATTTGCAATATTGTCTACTTCATCAACAACTTCTATACCAATTCATTATTGTTGTGTTGAATGATGATCTTTGAGCTTCAACAACAATGGCCATGTGTAAATGGTGATAGCTTTGGATATTCTAAGTGTTACAACGAGAACTCATCGTTGTTGCTATCTTCACACAATGACTGTGATCAATTCCCAATTCATGGCTGAATCGATCTGTGGACTGTATCGTCAATTAGAAGCGAATACTCTTTTCTTTAAATAGCCCAGTAGAAATATAGCCGTTTGAAATATTGTTGGCTGTTGGAAAAGAGACGTTGCATAATAACTAGTTGTACTGACACATCTCCTTTTTGCTGTGAGAGAAGTGACGGGATATATCTTTCTTGGGCGCCGTGTACAGTTACTCACAACGGTAACATGTGACTTCTGAACTTCAGAGGCTTCTGATGGTTAATGGATGAAGCATGAGTAGAGTCTTCTTAACAGGATATCTAATATATCAAGTCTTCAGTTATTTGAAGAAGTCCATTAGGAATCAGTCTTCAAAACTTCAGCACTTGTCTTTGTGCACGTTATCCTTTACTTCTTCAAGTCTTCCGAAACTTCAGAACTTGTCCATTAGGAATCTGTCTTCAGAGTCTTCAATACTTGATCTTCAGGACCCTAATCTTCAGAACACATAAGTCTTTAGAGTCTTTCTGCACTTGGTCTTCAGAGCCTTCCGCCTTCAGAACTTCAAGTCATGAGAGTCTTCAGCACTTCGGTTCTCTTCTTCAGGAGCTTCGCAATCCTCAGAATCTCGATCACTTTCAGAGATCATCCACAAGATCATTACATTAGTAATATCAGCATCCTTGGATCTGACTGATCACGATCAGATACAGAAGCATTCTTGCTTCTTGCGACTTGTGTCACACATAGTAACTTCACAAATTATCAATTTCGCTCATCAGGCTGGTGCTTGTTGGATCTGATAATTTCTATGAATATGATCTGCACACAACACACATTAGAACATAAAATGGTTCTTTCACAAATACGTATTGTTGTCATCAAAACATAGATTGACTTGTAGAGACAATTCTTGCTCTCACATTTAGAAGTGTGCCAATCAAACTATCACACACATTTTTCTCCACCTGCATCACATCAAGACAATGTCTAACATCAAGACTTGACCAATATGGAAGATCAAAGAAGATGGACCTATTTTTCCATATATTTTTCGCAATTGCCCCTTTTATTTTCCTCTCTTCCCACCTTTTTCTTTTTCTCTCTTCCCACCTTTTTCTTTTTCTCTCTTCCCAAAGACAACATTAATGTGTTCCTGCCGTTGATAAACTTCATCCCCGGTTAAAGGTTTAGGAACCTCACCAAACTCTTGCTCTCCATTAAAAGCTTTTCGCAATCTACGATAAGGATGGCTCGGTTTTATAAATTTTCGATGCCCAAGGTAAACGGTCTTTTTTCCAAACTCAAGTTGGTGATAACAAGTATCATATTCACATATAGGACACACTTTATGTCCTTTGACACTGTATCGATCCAAGTTATCGTAAGTTGGAAAGTCGTTAATTGTGCAAAATAAAGAATATGCATCATCAACTTCAACTCCTTCATCCCACAAGAGTCGTAAATCATCAATTAATGGACTTAGATAAACATCTATGTCGTTACCAGGTTGTCGTGGTCCAGAAATCATCATACTTAACAGTATATACTTGCACTTCATGCACAACCAAGGAGATAGGTTGTAAATAGTGAGAAGAACAGGCCACGAAGTATGATTAGTGCTCAGATTACCAAAGGGGTTCATTCCATCGGTGGCAAGCCCAAGCCTAAGGTTTCTTGGCTCGACTCCAAAATCCGGAAATAACGAATCAATTTTCTTCCATTGCAACGAATCAGCTACATGGCGAATGTTTCCATCACGAATCCTTTCATCTGCATGCCATCTAAGATTCTTTGCATCATTCGATTTGGAAAAAGTATCTTTAATCGTGAAACTATTGGCAAGTACCATAACACTTTAGCGGGAGGATGCTTCCTACTAACATTGTCATAGTGATCATTGTCATCACCATTGTTAGCCTTCAGCTTGTAACGCGACACACCACATTTCGGACATTGAAACAAGTCTTCATACTCTTTCTGGTATAATATGCAATCATTAGAGCAAGCATGTATCTTGATATACTCCATACCCAGTGGACACAATATCTTCTTGGCCTCATAGCAACGATCCAGCAATTTGTTATCTTCTGGTAACATTTGTTGTAGCAATTCAAGTAATTCCGTGAAACTTTTATCCAACCATCCATTTTTTGCTTTCAGATTAAACAACTTTAACACCGCCGACAATCGTGTGAACTATGTGCATCCCTTATATAAAGGGGTGTCTTTATCACTACATAAATTATCATAAATATGAGCATTGATAAAAGAAGATTCCCCAATATCACAGAACATATCCTCTAGTTGATCTTCCATATTTTCATCTTCCTCCACTCTTTGACTTTGTGACGCCTGACTTTCCTTATTATCCAGCTCACCATGCCACGTCCATATTATATAATTTTGACATATACCATCACAACAAAGGTGATTGTGTATTTTTTTCTTTGTACCCTTTTTGATATTCGCGCAAACAACACAAGGACAATAAAAGATACCATTATTGCCAGGAAGATGTTTATCAGCGTATTCAAGGAATTCACGAACTCCGTTCTCATAAACTGGACCTAATCTATTGGCTTTCATCCAACTACGATCCATTACAACTTCTGAAATTTATACATGTATAATAATGTGAATGACACACCAAAATTTAATCCAAAAACTCAAGCATATGCATATACAATATGAACAAAGAAAAAATCAATGAAGATGTACTCTCATACTAAACGTAAAGCATATGAAACATCTCATTCTGACTTGAGCATATACAATATGAACAAAGAAAAAAGGATTGAAGATATTGAAGAATACCGTACTTCGAAGCTGTAATCAAATAAACGTAAGGAATAAAGATGTTGAAGAGTACTGTACGTCGAAGCTGAAGAATCAAATGAACGAAGACAGACAATATTTGAGCATAAACCGAGAAAAAAGGAATGAAGATGTTGAAGAGTACCTTACTTCGAAGCTGAAGAAGCAAATGAATGAAGACGGTCAATATTTGAGCTCCAAATGAATGGATACGAAGAGGGTAAAGGTTAGGGCGTCTCTGGCTCACATGTTCGATTAAGGCGTCTTATGAAAGAAATACAGAATAAGTTTGGTTTTAATTTATTAGTAAAGCTTTTAATCTCGGTTGGAGAAACAAACCGTAGTGGAATCTTAAGTGACACACGCTAAATGTATCCTAAAAAATAGAAAAAATGTGTTGCAGGGAATGGAAACTTGTTACATTTCATTTATTACTACGGTTGTTCATCTTAACCGTTGTAAAATCATTTACAATTTATTTTTTAAATAATGGACTTAAGTGAAACACGCTAAATATACTCTAAAAATGGAAAAAATGTAGTTGCAGGGAATCGAAGCTTGCTACATTTTATTTATTACTATGGTGGTTTAAGTCAACCGTCATTAAATGACTCCGCTTTTTCCTGGGAGCGAAAATTTTAACCTACTACAACGGCGTAAAAGGATGCGTTGTAAGTCTGCCATTGTTGTTTTAGCGTTTTGTAGTAGTGTCCCCTTCATTTCATGTTTGCTTGCTTGTTGTTTCTTCTTGAGTTGCTTGAGTGCTAATTTATGTTTGTCTCTGCTTAATTTTTGGATGGTTTCAATTTAGGGTTTATTTGGTATTCCCTTCGATTTAGGTTTTTGGGTGAGTTTTTGAAGAAACTAGGCTCAGATTTGACAAGAGGAGGAAAAATTAGTTAGGGTTTGTGTAGACAAGTTGTGGTTTGGTAGTGGTCTCTTCGGAGAAGACGGCGGCGTCCGCCATTGGCCATCGTCTTCTCCGACCAACTTTTAGGTTTTGTTGAGTTGTTTTTGAAGTGAGATAAATACAGAACGTGAGAGAGAGAATTAAAATAGAAAATGAAATGTTTTCTTTTCTCTCCTATGTTTATCCAAGCGTTGTCGTTGCTGTTGTTGTGTGATGTTCAGGTAATGACACTTGTCACTATTCATAAACGTGTCACCGGAGTAGACCTCATCTTGTGTGGATCACCCTAGTCCTTTACTATGTCCAGCCCGCCCTAGCCATTAGATCAGAGTCAGCAGGATGACTCTGCATGATCCAACGTCCCTTGTTTCCTCTTGAGTCAACCAAGTTGATTAGGGTACATTTGGTAGACCCTCAACACACGGGCCTGAGTTGGGATGGGCTTAGAGCCTTCCTCTTCTCACCCCACTTTATTATCTCTAAGCCTGACCCATTTCATTCTTTTTGTTTTCATTCTAGCTTTTTTTTTTTTTTGAATATTTTGTTTTTATGTTTTTTATAATATATTTTAAAATAAAATAAAAAAACTCTTTTAAACAGTTTCTTTAACTTTTAAGAAAATTCAAATATTATAAACTAAATAATTTTATTAAAATCTTTTATTAAATACTAATTAATCTATTTAATGATTAATTTTATTAAATATTTGATTTTAATTTAATTAATTATATTAAATTATTTTCCCTAATTCTTAAAAACCCAAAAATATTTTATTTCATTTTTAAATATTTAATTTAATTTAATAATTATTTTAATTACTCACATTTTCCTTAAATTCTAAAAAGCAAAAAAAGTTCTTTTAATTAATTCCTAAACCCTTTTATTAACCAATTCTCAATTAATTCTATTAAACCATTTTATTTAATATTAATTAACTTTAATAGTTAATTTTATTAAATATTTTAGTTTAATTCAATTAATTATTTGAGTTTTTATTTTCATTCCTTTTTTCTTTAGTTAGACTTTAAGAATTTAGGTTACTAATTATACTAACATGTTTTGGCTAACTTCTTTCCCCATTTTTACCTAGTTTATGATTTTTGTGTGGTGCTTATACATATTGCTCATGTGTGTTTTATCATGCCTCAATTATATTTATGTCATTCATCATATGCTTGTCCAAACCAACTCTTTCAAACTGATACCTTGACTTAATGTCAAACCCTTTTTAAACACCTTGTAAGTCGATCGTTTTCACAATCGCCATCGACCTCACATAGCCTCCTCTTGGGCCTTATACAACGATACTTGTTGCACATTCTACACTTTTGTTTGCATGCATATGTGTGATTGATTTACTTTAATTATAGCTTGATATTATTCCCATTTGAGCAAATGTATCCCTCTCCCATGAGATGTAATGCTTGTTCTCGGTTAGGTAGTTTAACACAAGATTAAAATCAACCTCTTTCAAAAGAACAAACAAGCTTGATCCAACGTCAAGCATTTTTCAAAACAAACTTAATTAACCACTAATTTATTATCAAACACACTTGATCCACATATCAAGTCCCGTTACCCAATTTGTAAGTCGAGCGCTTTTGCCTCGCCAACCACTAGGAGCTCCTTTCCATTAGTTCGAACCTTTAATCGTTTCGTATGCAAATCCAAACCTCGATCTACATCGAGCATTTTACAAATCAAATCAAATGCATTTAACTATACTTAAACATTATTTCATAAAAAGGTGAAGTGAGGGTGGTCGAGTCTTTGATCTTTCTCCTCGATTGTTTGGGTGTGAGTTCTCTTACTCGTGTGTGGATAATTGACACCTCTAAAACACTTTTAACTCGAATAACATTCAAACCATTTTATAAACACTTGTCATCCATTAAAACACATAATCCATATCCAAACACCGCTTTCATAAAAGGTGAAGTGAGGGGGTTGAGTCTTTAATCTTTCTCCTCAATTGTTTGGGTGTGAGTTCTCTTACTCGTGTGTGAACAATTGTCACCTCTAAAACATCCAATACGACTAAAACTCTCCTTTATCACCTCGTGCGATCAAAACCCTAAAACACATTTAAATTAAATTCCCTTTTCATAATAAAACTTTCTAATACACCTAATCATATGTCCAAATACAATTTCCTAAAAAGGTGAAGTGAGGGGGATCGAGTCTTTGATCTTTCTCCTCAATTGTTTGGGTGTGAGTTCTCTTACTCGTGTGTGGACAATTGGCATCTTTAAAAAACACAAACCATCCAACTGTAGTCCTCCAAGCTACGATTGCTCTAACTTCTTCATTGTACTATGAGGGTACGTAGGCATAGGATTGCGAGATCCTAGCGAGCTACCTTTTTTCTTTTTACCCTAAACCTTTTCCCATAGTCCCACGAACTACAGACGCTCTGATTCTTCATTTTTTCAAATGAAAGATACGTAGGCACAAGGGCCTCAATCCTTGACGAGCACCCTAATAGAAAAACCACCCATTTTCCCCTTAGAAGATAATAAACAAACCTAGCTAACTTTTCTCACGAATCGAATCAAGAGGTTCCCGTTGAGTACAACAGACGTAGGGGGTAGTTTTACCTTCCTCTTGTGTAATCAACTCCCAAACCTAGAAATTGGTTGCGATGACCATTTTCTTATCCCTTAAAGGTTTTATCGATATTTTCCTATTCCTTCCTTGGAATGAATAAAGTTCGGTGGCGACTCTGTTCGAACGTTTTTTCCGCGTCCATCGCGAGTGTAGCACCCCAAAATTTGCCCTCCTTACTTTATTACTAACTGGATTATGTTTCATTTCATTTTTGCATTATCATGTGTGCATATCATTGGTTCTTAGCATGGGGTCAAGGTGCTTGAGGCATGTTCAAGAGGAGAAGATGTTCTTCAAAGGGTCAAGCAAGAGAGTTCAAGTGGATCACTTTCTCCTAACCAGTGCAGAGATTAGGGTTTTTAGATTTTTGGGTTTATTGCTCCAATGGGGAAGCTCCTTGGGTTTTTATCATCACTAAATGGCATATCTTATCTTTGTTGGAGAGGATACACATCATACTCAGAGGAATTTGGATTTGGAGACTGTGTTATTTCCTCATAGACTGAGGGTACCAAAACTAGGGTTTGCTATAAAGTCAGTTTATTTCTGATTTTTTGGGAAAGACTTGATTCTATGGTATTCCTTGGGTCCCTAAGTATCTAGGGATGGGAGGTTGTCCATCAGTTTGGTTTAGGAGAGATTTAATTGGCCAATGGATTGTAAATCAGGTGAATGGGGTAAAAGTCAACAGTGAGAGGAGAAGTCAACTGTGGAATTTTGAGGTTCTCCCCAAGGTTTTCAAGGTCCCACATCCTCATATGGTCATCAAGAGTCAAGTTTCATGCCATATATCAAGAATCAGGAGTTGGTGCAAAAGTTACTAAATATGAAAATGACCTATAATTTGAAAGTTTCCTTTTTGAGCAAGTTCCTACACTGCATTCAACTTGACTTTTCATCATCAAATAAGCTTCAAATGAATTTTTCTCCAACATAAAAGTTGAATATCTTTTTCTCCTCTTTCCAACAAGTACTAGTGAGTCTCCATATCATTTGTGAAACTCAACTTATGATCAAAAGAAGGCAAAGTGGTTTTTAGGGTTTCATTTTCACAACTTTTGGATTTTGGGACATATGGACCTATAATTAATTCCATTGCTTCAAGGCACTTTTTAACATCAAAGGACACTCCTTAAGGATCATTTTAGGCCTTTGAATCAAGTGAATCCATGGTGTATTTATCACTTATTCTCCATTATTCAAAATTGCCAAGTCATTAAAAACTCATGAATCAAAATGTTTCAAGGCCCAATTTCAATGTGGGTGTGATTAGCAATTAGAAGTTAAGTGATCCATCATGAAATACTTGGATATCTATGCATGGAAGAAGGTGTACTTAACATAATGCAATTTTCTAGAATTATTCAAAAACTCTTTAGCAAAGGAATTTCCAAGGCCCAAACCATTATCAATGAGAAACCCTAGAGTATTTAAACTCATTCATGCACTGGTTAGGCCAGATTACACGTGATATTTGTGGGGAATTCAAGCTTGAACCCTAAAGCATCTCATATTCATATCTCTCAATCCATTAGGTTTTTTCAAGAACTTCTTCCTGGTGATCAATAGAGTGTAAACCATCCCCCATTCGCAGCCAACAACAAGGATTCAGGTTGCACCATCTCAGGTTGGTGGTTTTTTTGATGATCCTAAAACTCTCCTTTTTTATGTGTATATTGATGTGTGATGTCCACTGACTATTCTGATCTATTTATTTTTAAGGTTGGACGTGTATTTTGGTTGTTGCATGAGTTTAAAGTTTTTGAACCTACACTTATTTTATTCGAATCTCATTATGCTTGCATCGTTTGTAATTTTTGATTGGATATTATTAATCCTTGCGAAAATCTGGTCAAGGTAGTATATGGTTTTGCGTTTTCTGGGTACTTTTTGAGTCGCAGGTACCGTGGGAGGCGGCCGGAGCTAGGGCTCCGGCGACTGGTATGGAGCTCCGGCCGGCTAGGGTTTTTGGCGAGGAAGACGACTCCCAGCCGCTGATGCATCTGATCGCACGGTCCAAAGCTTGCCATGTGTTTTGTTTTTTATTTTTTTCTGAGTTTTATTAAGTGTTCGCGTGTGTGCCGTCCATTGTTCTTACCGTGTGCATCCAATTATGTTTTTTCATTTTGTTTACTTTTATTTATGTTGACCAACTGTGGATCGTTGGATGGATCGTGTGGTTACAAACGTGACAACGCATTAAAAAATGCATGTGCATGGCACATGGCTGCGCATGGTATGCTGGTGAGTTGGTTGCATGTGCGTGCACCATTATTGCTATGGACTTTTAATCTGGGCCATTGGTTGTGTTTACTTGTTAATTTTGTTGAATCATTGATGAGCGCAGGATCAATCCAATGGAAGGTAATGAGTCAACCGGTTGACTGGAGTATATTGCACCCTTTTATTTTATTTTTTTTCGCCGATGCTTTTAGTGATTGGGCCATGCTATTGGCACCCCCTCCTTAGCCCACTTATTATTTTTTAACGTGATCCAGCTGCTGTTCGCACCCCCATGATATTTCTCCATTTTTATTTTGTTTAATTTCTTACATTTTTATTTTTAATTTTTAAAAATGTTTATATGCATTTAAAAATTCCAAGAAAATTCATGCATCACTTTTACAATTTTATAAAAATTTTCCAAATTTTATTTTTTATCATCTAAATTAAATATTTGTCTATTTTCTTTTTGAATTACTCATATCATGCATACTTAAAATTGTTTATTTTATTTCTCTGCATCCATAAAACATTTTCAATCCATTCTTTTTGCATTCATTCACCAACACACTGAAGTGCATTAAAATATTTTTCTATCATTTTTAAAACTATTTCATATTGCATTTTAGTCCTCCTTTTTTGCATATTAAGTCATATTTCTCATCTGAGTTTGCATGTTTGTTTGAGTGACTAACATCTTGAATTTTTACAGGAGTTTTTGATATGTTGTTTGTCTCTGGTTGAACAACTTTGATATTTAATTTGGTGATTTTAGGAGTTGTTTCTCTAATTATTTGATTGCTCTCACTTGAGATCTTCTTGTATGCATATTTCTGATCATTTGCTTGAAAAGACACTTGTGCCATTGCTTGGGGGTTTCGTTTCTTTGATTTTTTAATTCATGTTTGGTTATTATTGGTCACTTGATTGCTATAGTATGTCTATGCTTGGGTTTCATCTATCTCATTTCTTTTACTTATGTCTGTTTCGTACTAACCTTTTATGCAGGGACTAAGGTAAGTTATTTGAAGGTATGGACAAGTATCCATGTTCACCCTTATTCTTTCCTTCTCTCATCCTTTCCTTTCTTTAGGCTTAGGTTGTCGTCAAACCTCACTAACCATAGGTCACCTATGCATGATAACATTAGGACTCTTAGTTCCCCTTTAGAGTATCCCTTGTGTCTTCTCTCTTCTCATCTCAAACCTCTTGAAAACACTTAATAAGTATAAAGTGTATTGCGCACGAGCCTTAAGCGTGGGGAATGAGAAATGAGGGGCTTTCTCTCATCTTTCTAGAGTGCTTAGCGAGCGTCCTGTCTTGGGACGATGCGTTAAGTATTCGCCCCTGTGCCCTAGACTTTGGTGCAATGCAACTTATGAACTAACTTAAGTCACTTCTGTCCTAAAAAAATACAAACAAATTTCAAACCTTTTTGTCCTTCGGGATTGTCAAACTAAAGGCTATTTTCAAAAAGGGCACGTTACCTTCCGTCTGAGATGCAAAAAGACATCGACCCTAACTACCGGACGCGAACTTAACGTCGCTCATAAAAAACACAAAAAGAACTTGGTCCGAACTACGTTGACTCTGAATTCCCCATTGCACAAAGGGGGTACGTAGACCTAGGACGTTGATGTCCTACCGAGTCTGTCTTTGTTTTCCCCTTCCTCATGTCAGTACAACCATAGATGATAGGATAACTCACCCTTAGAATAGACAACAAGCATGGATCCCATCGAGTACGATGGACGCGTGGGGTGCTAGCACCTTCCCCTCGCGTAACCGACTCCCGAACCCAGGTTATGGTTGCGATGACCATTACTTTCCCTCTTTTTAAGGTTTATGCAGTGTTCCCTTTCCCCCTCTTGGGATAAATTTACACGGCTGGCGACTCTGTTTTCCGCGCCACTCTCGCGTTTGTACCTGGATGAAAATCCTGGGAGCGACAACTGGCGACTCTGTTGGGGACCTGGTTGACCTATGCTGGTTCATCCCTAAGCGAGTCAATCCTAGCGCTTGCTTGTCTTTGTTCTCTTTGGGTGTTTCTGTGTTTGTTTTGCTTTATTTGTTGTATTTTATTTTTACCGCATTTTCTGCATTGCATTTCATTTTTATTATTGTCATACTGGATGCTGCTGTTTTGTGTTGGCTGTTTCTGTTTTGCAGGTTGGGTGGTTTTGAAAGATAAGCCCAATACCCAGGCTTGAGTACACCCTAGGACTAGAGTGGAAAGTAGTGGGACCTACGTGCCCGCTTGGTACGTTTGTGTGTTCACAAAATTCACAACCAGACGAGGCTATCTTGGGACGCATTCTAACGTGTGTGTCTTGCGCATGTTAGGGTGTTGATCTAGAGAGTTGTCGACTCTGGTGACCGATCATCGAGGACCTTAGTGAAAACATCCCTCTTTAGTGGTGACAGTAGCAGACCACATCCTGTGGCAAACCCATTCGCACCCGAGGGCCCACTTTGGAACTTGCATAGGTTGGCCCCTATCTTTTGAAGAGAATCAGTGGAGGCACTCCTCGATTGACGATAGTACTGTACCCCGAAGGATGAATGTACTATTGTTTCTCGACCTCAGTGCCAAAGCTGAGGACCTTCCGCTTTGGAGAATCAGTTGAGGCCTCATCGATTGATGATGATGCCAAACCAGAAATGGTGAACGTATCATCATTTCTCGACCTGAGAGCCCGGGATACTGAACATCCTAGTACCCACACATGAGAAGGAATGGGTGTTTGCAGGTTTGCAGGTAACCGAAACCTTCAACCTACCCTGCTTTTCTGGATTTCTCATCAATGTCTGATTATTTGGGTTCCTGGTTATCTTAGTGGTTCCGAATTCTGGTTTTCTGGGTTGTGGTTCTCGTTCAGCTAACAGCATAGCACATCCAGCAGTGTTGCCTTGACCCCATGTTTGCATGAGCATATCATTTTCTTGCATTCTGACATGTTTGACATTTTTCAGGGCTCGCATCTTACTCTTGATTCCGGTTTTCTGAGGTTACCTTGGCATGGATGTCCAGAGAAAGAAGACTGTTGCCTATTCGTTCCCAGATCCGACTTTGACATTGATTCACAAGCTGATTAATATGGCTAGTCTCGAAGTTCGTACAGAGTTCAGTGGAGGGTATGGGAGACTTCTGAAGTTTGTCTACAATATCTCCAAGTATGAGAAGGATTCCATTCATACACTTCTTCAGTTTTACGATCCGTCTTTGCGTTGCTTCACTTTCCCAGACTACATCTTGGCCCCAACGTTGGAGGAGTTCTCATTTATTTTGGGAATCCCCATCAGGCATGACATCGTATTCTTTTCTGAAGAACACCCCGAGGTAAAAGAAATGGTTGTTGCTCTTCATATTATTGAATCCGTTCTGAGCAGTAATATTGAGGAAAAACAAGGAGCTAAGGGTTTCTTATTGAAGTTCTTGTTTGATCAAGCTTGCATACATGTTAAAGAGAAGAATTGGACCGCTTTCCAAGCTATTCTAGCCATGTGCATCTATGGGATTGTCTTGTTTCCCAATGTTCCTGATCTGGTAGATATGCATGCTGTCAGAATCTTTATTTCGAAGAATCCTATACCTACCTTGCTAGGTGATGTGTATCATTCAGTTCACTACAAGAATGAAAATAGGCGGGGAAAAACTGTGAGTTGTTGTGCACCGCTCTTATCTACTTGGTTTCTGAGTCATCTTCCTGAAGCTGGCGCTTTCGTTGATACGAAAGATTCTCTGAAGTGGTCAAAGAGGTTAATGGGCTTGACTGCTGACAACATTGTTTGGTTCAATCATGATTTGCTAGGAATGGAGATTATTTGCAAGTGCGGAAAATTCCCTAATGTACCCTTGATAGGGAGAAAAGGTGGAATTAACTATAATTCTTCCCTCGTTATCAGGCAGTTTGGTTATCCTTTGAGAGGTCCACCTAAAGAGAGAGACATCAGAGAGTCCTTGTTCTTCAATGGTATTGAGGATCAAGAGAGGATGAGGAAGATTGTGAATGCTTGGAAACAGGTGACCAAGAAGGGTAAAACTTTGTTCAGGAAATGTAATAACCGGGCTTTCCCTTCCTATAAAGAGTGGATTAAGAAGAGAGCAGAAGAGGAGCTTCTTCCCTTCCCGGTGGAGCCACCTTTGTATCCTTTGACGATCGAGCTTCCTACCATAGTTGAGATAGAGAAGTTTAACAAGTTGTGGGCTGAAAAGGAAAGACTGCAGGAAGAAAACAGAGAGCTGCTAAGAGAGATTCATCAGTTGAAACATGAGCGGGGTGAAGCTGTTCATACCGCCAAATTGAAGACAGAGCTTCTTGCTAAGGCAGAAAAAAATCTAGCTGACATGGCCGCATCCAGACGAAGGATGAAGCAAGCTTTGGATGGTATCAGTAAGGTTCTCGAGTCTAAGAAGGAGGAGTTGGACGAGGCTTTGTTAAAAATTCACAAGTTCAATAATCACCGAGAAACTGCAATGGCTGAGAATAAGAAAAAGGAAGACGGTTATCTAGCTCAGATTGATCAGTTGAAGTCGCAGCTCAAGAAGAAAGACGATGAGATCCTGTCAGGGGTATTCAAGAGACAAGCAGTCGAGGGTCGACTCAATGAAGCTATAACCTCCATAGAGGAACTTAAGATCTAAGCTAAAGTGAAGAAACCTAGACATGAGGGTCCTAGCATGGATGGTGTTTCTAGAGAAGACGCTTGGGAGTTGCATTGCCGATACTTGGAAGGGATCATACACAGGAGAGACATCCTTATTCAAGAATTAATTCAGAGACCGAAGCATCCCGACACCAGAAAGTTGTTCAAGGAAATTCAAGACTGGAGCAGAAAGCATAGTGGATGGGGGGGATTGACGCTTGTGGACTTTGATGACATGCCATAGTTTTCTATTTTCTTTCACTATTCGGACCACCGCCAGACTTGTTGGTTAGGGATCTGTGATTATTGTATTCAGATTTGTTATCTTGGATTTGTGATTGTTGACACTTGGTTTTCCTCTGGTTTTCTTAATATATGAGCAGAAGTTTCGTTCTATCTTGTTATTAAACTGGAATCAAGGGGTGGATCGCCCTGCGAATATTCAAACATGTTCATTTACATTTGCATATTCATAATCGTTTTGCATAATCATTTTGCATGACAGGTGTTTATCTCTGGTGTTCTTATCTTGTTTTCATCTCAGGATTGCAGATCAGCACATTCATCGGTATTCTACCAGACAAAATCAGAAGAGATTCATGGATCAGCTACAGAATGAGATCATTGAGATGCGGACTCGCATGAACCAATTCATGGAATTAATACAAGGGGTGGCTCAGGGACAAGAGCAGTTGAAGACTCTCGTTCAGCCACTGATTGTGAGGGTTGATGAGGACGGTGTCCTTCATGGAGGACTTCATACTGGTGTTACTGGTAATAATGGTCAGAATGGCCCTACGGCCGGAGGTATTCTTGTTTCTGGTGTTGTGATCCCTCCGGGCGGAGCTGAAAATGCTGGGGGAGGTGGTGTTGGTGCTGGCGCAGTTCATGGCCGTCAGTATGATGATGTATTTTCTCTGCCAGGTGGGGATGCTGGTCCCCAGATTGACAATTATCAGAGGATCAGGTTGATTGAGAAACAGTTAAGGGGTGTTGTGAATCAGGATTCTGTGGGTATGGACCTAGAGGATTTGGGGCTGGTTCCAGGCGTTGTTATCCCGCACAAATTTCAGACTCCCACTTTCGAGAAGTATAATGGTATGACTTGTCCAAGGACACACGTCAGGGCATACGCAAGTAAGATGGCTGCGCATGCGAAGAATGAGAAGCTGATGATGCATTGCTTCCAGGATAGCCTATCTGGGGCATCCCTGGAGTGGTACATGCAACTAGAGAGGAAGGATGTGCGTAGTTGGAGAGATCTGGCAGGGGCATTTATCAGACACTATCAGTATAACACTGATATGGCTCCTAACCGAACACAGCTGCAGAACTTATCACAGAAGAACAATGAGAGTTTCAAAGATTACGCCCAAAAGTGGCGAGAACTGGCAGCAAGGGTTCAGCCTCCCATGTTGGAACGTGAAATGATAATTATGTTTATGGCCACCTTGCAGGGTCATTACTATGAAAAGCTGGTACCGTGTATGACTGGAAAGTTTGCTGATTTGATCTTAGTAGGAGAGATGGTAGAAAGCGGAATTAAGGCGGGGAAAATATCAGGCGGTGATGGGTCCTCATCTGGAGGAAGTAAGAAGCCTTATGCTAGTGGTTACAAGAAGAAGGAGGGAGATACAAACTCTGTGTCATCATATCGTGGTAGAGAAGGACCTCGTCAGAACTTCAATCAGCAGGTGGCTTCTGTAACCATCCCAGCAGCACCTCAGCAGCCAGCAGCGTCTCAACGACAAAATCAGGCTCCTCGCAGACCACAGCCTAGGCAGGATAGGCATCTTGACACTCCACCTCTTCCCTACGCTCAATTATTTCAGTACTTGTTAAAGCTACAGTTAATTCAGAAGAGAACATTGGCTCCACCTACTGGTAATCCACCTCCCGGCTATGACGCCAACGCCCACGGTGAGTTTCATTCTGGGGCACCCAGACATTATATTGAGAACTGTAGGGCTTTTAAGCATCAGGTTCAAGATTTGGTGGATTCCAAGGCCATCAATTTCTCCAATGATGTTCCAAATGTGAATCAGAACCCGATGCCGAATCACGGTGGGCTGGGGGTTAATGCTATTATCAAAGACTGTGAAGACTTGAGTTTGATTTCATATGTGAACGAAGTCCAAACTCCCTTGGGTGTGGTGAAGGGAAGATTGTTGAAGGGAGGGGTATTTCCCGGTTGTGATGAAGGTTGTGTAAAATGTGTGTCGCAGCCGGGCGGTTGTGATTTATTAAAAGCAGGTATTCAGAAAATGATCAGCGAAGGGATATTACAGTTTGACAGAGGTTGTAAGCAGAGTAATGTTACTGACAGAGAGACTGATGTTGCCACAATAACGATTCCGTTCAAGACAGTAACTATATTAGCGCCAGCGAGACCAGCGCCGGTCACTATCACTGTTCCTGGACCAGTCCCGTATGAGAGTACCAAGGCCATCCCATGGAACTATGGGGCCGAGGTGTTTGTTAATGGTAAGAAGCTGGAATTGGAAGAGACATCAGCTGTGAATACAGGGGTTGGAAATCTTGTTGAAGCAGGGGCTATCACTAGGAGTGGTAGAGTCTTTATTCCGTCCGAGAATCAAGCCGGCAGTTCAAGACAAGACAAAGGTAAACAGATGATGGATGAGTCTGCACAGAGGCAGAAAGCAAATAATTCTATGACAAAGCCCGGTGGGGATACTTTTTCAGAAGACGTAGAAGAGTTTATGAGGTTGATCAGAAAAAGCGATTACAAGATTGTTGACCAACTTCACCAAACTCCATCGAAGATCTCCATTCTATCCTTACTGTTGTGCTCCGAGGCGCACCGAAATGCATTGCTGAAGGTTCTGAATATGACTTATGTACCACAGGAAATATCCGTCAATCAGTTAGAAGGGGTTGTGGCTCATGTGAATGCTGGTAATGCTTGGGTTTTACCGATTTAGATCTGACTCCGGCTGGGAGGAATCACAATAACGCTCTGCATATTTCGGTGGAATGTCGTGGTTCTTTAATGTCGCATGTGTTAGTTGATACTGGGTCGTCTTTGAATGTGTTACCGAAGAAGGCTTTGATGAAACTGGATACTCGTGGGTTGATTTGTACACCAAGTGACTTGGTGTTATGTGCTTTTGATGGCTCCAAAAGGTCAGTGTTTGGAGAGTTAGTTCTGCCGATCAAGGTGGGTCCTGAGATTTTCAACGCCACCTTTTACATAATGGATATTCAGCCTGCCTATAGTTGTTTGTTGGGTCGCCCATGGATCCATGGTGCTGGGGCAGTAACTTCTACGCTGCACCAGAAGTTGAAGTATATGGTGGATGGCCACGTTGTGACTGTTTGTGGTGAAGATATCATGGTGAGTCACTTATCGACCTTCAAGTACGTAGAGGTAGATGATGAGATACAGGAAACTTTGTGCCAAGCCTTTGAAGCTATGAAGATTCCTGAGGAACCCCCAAAGGCAGTCGATCAGCCTGAGGTGGTTGCCCAACCTGAAGTCGTCAGACAACCAGAGATTCCAATGTCCTCTTTCAAAGAGGCGCGTGCTATAGTTGAAGCTGGTGGTTCTCAGAAGTGGGGCAGTGTTATTGATGTTCAAAGAAAGCAAGATACTCATGGACTGGGTTACAAGCCACCTAGGAGTTCTAAAGAGCCTCCCAAGTTCTATGGTCCAGTCCGTTTCACCAGTGCCGGCGTTTTCTTCGACAGAGTCAATGCCATTGAGGATGAAGGAGATAGTGATTGTGACATGGATGAGTGGATCCGTCCCTGCATTCCTGGTCAGAGTTTAGGCAACTGGTCCTCCGAGAAAGTTATCCAAGTGACGCGCCCGGAGTAATTTACTTTTGTTTTCTGTTATGTTGAGTCCTACGTTCTGCCCAAGACGTAGTGATATTTACTTGTAGGGCTTGGATGTTTTATTTGCTATTTTTATCATCAATAAAGGATGTTTTTTTCATTCAAATATTTTGATCCCTGTCTTTCTGTTTTTACTTTTTGCATTAACCCACATCAAAATGGCAATGTGTTTTCTTGTTTGTTGCACTCATAATAAACATAAAACACCCATCATGCAGGTTCCTTTGTTCAGATTCCACCCATGACTTAGCTATGGCTCGATATGACTTCGACAATCCCATCTAACAAGCCGAAGAAGAGACTGACGAAGACTGTGACTTACCAGAAGAATTAGCCAGGCTACTGAAACAAGAGGAAAGGGTTATTCTACCTCATCAGGAGGAAGTTGAGACTGTTAATCTGGGAACCGAGGATGTTAAACGAGAAGTAAAGGTTGGGGCTGCCCTGGAAGACACTGTTAAGAGAAGATTGGTTGAGTTACTTCGAGAGTATGTGGATATCTTCGCCTGGTCTTACCAAGACATGCCTGGGCTTGACACTGACATTGTTTCACACCGGCTGCCGCTTAAAGAGGGTTGTACTCCAGTCAAACAGAAATTGAGAAGGACGAAACCAGATATGGCTGTCAAGATCAAGGAAGAGGTTCAGAAACAGTTGGACGCCGGATTTCTTGTTGTGACAAATTATCCGCCGTGGGTTTCTAATATTGTACCTGTACCGAAGAAGGATGGGAAGGTTAGGATGTGTGTCGATTACCGAGATTTGAACAGGGCGAGCCCGAAGGATGTTTTCCCGCTCCCTCACATTGACGTGTTGGTGGACAATACTGCTCAATATTCTGTGTTTTCCTTCATGGATGGCTTCTCTGGGTATAACCAAATCAAAATGGCCCCAGAGGACATGGAGAAGACTACGTTCATAACACCGTGGGGAACATTTTGCTACAAGGTAATGCCCTTTGGATTGAAGAATGCTGGGGCAACCTATCAGCGGGCAATGGTGACTCTCTTTCATGATATGATTCACAAGGAGATCGAAGTCTATGTTGATGACATGATTCCGAAGTCACAGACAGAGGAAGAGCACTTGGTAAACCTCCAAAAGTTGTTTGAAAGGTTGAGGAAGTTCAGACTGAGATTGAATCCGAACAAGTGCACTTTCGGTGTGAGGTCTGGTAAATTGCTGGGATTCATTGTTAGTGAAAGAGGTATCGAGGTTGATCCTGCAAAAATAAGAGCCATACAAGAGATGCTTGAGCCAAGGACAGAGAAAGAGGTTCGTGGTTTCTTGGGGAGGTTGAATTACATTGCCAGGTTCATCTCTCATCTGACAGCCACGTGTGAGCCAATTTTCAAGTTGTTAAGAAAGGATCAAGAGGTCAGGTGGAATGAAAATTGTCGAGAGGCGTTTGAAAGGATAAAGACGTATTTGCAGGAACCTCCAGTCCTTGTGCCACCAGCGTCTGGGAGACCGTTGATTATGTACCTTACAGTTCTTGAGAATTCTATGGGTTGTGTGCTCGGTCAACACGACGAGACAGGTAGGAAAGAGCACACTATTTACTACCTGAGTAAGAAGTTCAATGATTGTGAATCAAGCTATTCTATGCTGGAGAAGACATGTTCTGCACTCGCTTGGGCAGCCAAGCGCCTAAGGCAGTATATGTTAAACCACACGACCTTGCTGATTTCGAAGATGGATCCGATTAAGTACGTGTTTGAGAAGCAAGCACTTTCTGGAAGGATAGCCCGTTGGCAAATGGTTTTGACAGAGTACGATATTCAGTATGTTTCTTAGAAGGCCATTAAGGGAAGTGTTTTGTCAGAATACCTTGTTGAATAGCCGGTCGAGGATTATCAGCCAATGAAGTTTGAGTTTCCGGATGAGCATGTTATGTTTCTGAAAATGAAGGATTGTGAAGAGCCTCTGCCTGACGAAGGACCTGAGATTGGGTCTCAGTGGAAGATGATCTTTGATGGAGCTGTCAACTCATATGGTAATGGAATTGGGGCAATCATTACAACCCCGAAGGGTTCTCATATACCCTTCACTGCCCGGTTAGCGTTCGTATGTACCAACAACGAGGCGGAGTATGAAGCATGCATCATGGGGTTAGAGGAGGCAATTGATTTGAGAATTAAGAACCTCGATGTCTATGGTGATTCCGCGTTGGTAGTTAATCAGATTACAGGAGAATGGGAGACTCGTCAGGCGAACTTGGTGCCTTATAACAACTATGCCAGAAGGTTGTTACCTTTCTTTGACAGGGTGGATTTTCATCATGTACCCCGAGCTGAGAATCAGATGGCTGATGCGTTAGCGACATTGGCATCCATGTATAAGGTGAACCGTTGGAACGAAACTCCGTCGATTAGAATCATGCGTCTGGATAGACCAGCTTTTGTGTTTGCAATTGAAGATGTGTCAGATGGCAAACCGTGGTATCATGATATTAAGGTGTTTCTGAAGAGACAGGAGTATCCAGAGGGTGCCTCCACCAAAGATAAGAAGACTCTGAGGGGGTTGGCAGGAAACTTCTTTCTGAACAAGGATGATGTGTTGTATAAGAGGAACTTCGATATGGTCATGCTACGTTGTGTTGATGAACACGAGGCAAGTTCATTGATGGAGGAAGTTCACGAGGGTTCTTTTGGTACTCATTCCAGTGGGCACACCATTGCTAGAAAGTTGTTGAGGGCAGGATATTATTGGATGACTATGGAGTCTGATTGTTTCAAGTACGCCCGAAAGTGCCATAAATGCCAGATTTATGCAGATAAGATGCATGTACCGCCTACGCCTCTAAATGTGTTGTCGTCTCCTTGGCCTTTTGCAATGTGGGGCATAGATATGATCGGAAAGATTGAGCCCACTGCTTCCAATGGGCATCGTTTCATTTTGGTTGCCATTGACTATTTCACAAAGTGGGTGGAAGCAACCTCGTACGCCAACGTCACCAAGCAAGTGGTAGCCCGATTTATAAAGAAGGATATCATCTGTCGTTATGGGGTCCCAGAGAGAATCATTACTGATAATGGCTCGAATTTGAACAATAAGATGATGAAGGAACTATGCCAGAGTTTCAAGATCGAGCATCACAATTCTTCTCCATATCGTCCGAAGATGAATGGTGTTGTTGAGGCGGCGAATAAGAATATCAAGAAGATTGTGCAGAAAATGGTGGTAACATATAAGGACTGGCATGAGATGCTACCTTATGCTCTGCATGGTTATCGTACTTCAGTGCGTACGTCAACTGGGGCAACCCCTTTCTCATTGGTGTATGGTATGGAAGCAGTTTTACCCTTAGAGGTCGAGATTCCATCCTTGAGAGTTCTGGCAGATGTGAAGCTTGATGAAGCTGAGTGGGTGCGTTCCAGATTGGATCAGTTAAACCTTATTGAAGAAAAGAGATTGGCAGCCATCGCACATGGTCGTTTGTATTAGAGCAGGATGAAGCACGCCTTTGACCAGAAAGTGCGTCCTCAGAGTTTTCAGACGGGCGAATTGTTTTGAAAAGGATCCTTCCTCCTCAGACAGATCACAGGGGAAAATGGACTCCAAACTACGAAGGGCCATATGTGGTAAGAAAGGTTTTCTCTGGTGGAGCCTTACTACTTTCAACTATGGATGGCGAAGATTTTACATCCCCTGTGAACGCAGACGTAGTCAAAAAATACTTCGCATGAAAGAAACCCGCTGGACATAAAAAGAAAGTCTAGGAAAAAAAGGGGCATCCCGGCGAACCATAAAAAGGAAAAGGGTTCGGGCAAAAGTTAGGGATAAGATGTAAAAAGAAACGTGTAAACCCGTAAAGTTGAAAACCTGAAAAGGCGACTTTGGCAAAAATGGGTATCCCGATGGATTGAAAACTCAAAAAGGGCGATCCAGGCAAAAGTTAGGGATCTATAAGCGAAAGGCTATGGTCTGCATTCGATCTGTGAGCACTTTCAATACCTGGAAATTCTGAAAGAAAGGGATCAGTACAGTTAGTCTCTTCAAAGGTCAAGGCATCTGTGGATAAGCAAGACATATGGGTCATAGATGGGTCGAATCATGGTAGATATATGTTCCTACATTGCCGACATGTGTATTTTCTTTTTGCTTTTGCGCAATTACCTCTTTTTAGGAATTGCTTCCTATTGTAAATGCCTATTTACAGGCCACTTTTCTCAATAAAATATTCATCTCACTTAAAGAGCTTTCTATTGTTTGTTTTACTTTTACTATTTTGTTTGCAAAAAACATCCGATATTTTTGATAAACATTGCATATAAATCTTCGAGCTTTGCGGAGCATAATGAAAAACAGTAGAAATTACTTAGGCGTTAACGGTGATAGTCATGTTGTGGCATATTCTATTTGTTGTTATTTGACTTGCAGGGCAACAACATTGTACTCCCCAGCAGGTTGCTCTCCCCAGCATTGAGATTGCGCTTTCCTCAGCAGAGCAGACCTTCCCCAGCAGGAGACCTAGAAGGTATTTTCTCCGAATCAAGACGTTATTTCCCCACAGAATCAGGGTGTTCACCTTCCCCATCCAGCCAGGAAGCATGCTCTCACCGACGATGTCATATTCTAATCCCCAGCAAGATGGGAGTAAAGTCATTCTCCCCATCAGCAGGCTAAGATCAGCAGTTTCCCCAAGCAGGATGGTATTATGGGCTGGTATCCCCCAGCAGGTTCTGAACCCAATTGGATATTAGCAGTCTTCAATAACAGACTTCCGATTCCGTTATGGGCGTTCATTCTCAACTCCCCCAGCAGAGGAGAAATCTCAGGTTTTGGATGTTACCTTCAGTAAATGACAGGTGTAGCCCCGGTAGTTCTTTCGGGATTTCATCCCCGGAAGAAGTTGTTGATCTGAAGAGTCGATCAGTATGACCCTTCTCAGCAGAGTTCCTGGATTCAGAGGACAATTTATTTTTGTTATCCCTAGCTGAATCAATCTTTTCTCTCCGGCATTTATTTTGTTGGAGGGACCCCTTTTGCATATCATAAGCACTTGCATTGCATCCTCAAACGCGTAGCATTTCCACTTCGTGTGGAGCATTACAGCAAAATTCAAACATTTGCATTCGAAGCATAAGCCAGGTTTGATACTTTCTTTGCCAGTTCTCTTTCTCAGCAGAGATGGCATAACGCAGGAGATTTTGGAGGGAGGCGTTCCTCATATTTGTGCTCCCCGGCAGAGTCTTTTATTTAGACTTATCCATTCCCCAGCGAGATTAATCCCCGGTAAAAGTTGCTTTAAACCTTTTTACACCTGTCCGTGTACCTTTTCGATACCCGTCCGTATTGAACCTCTTTACACCCGTCCGTGTACCGTTTCGATACCCGTCCGTATTAAACCTTTTTACACCCGTCCGTGTACCTTTTCGATACCCGTCCGTATTGAACCTTCTTTACACCCGTCGGTGTACCTTTTCGATACCCGTCCGTATTGAACCTCTTTACACCCGTCCGTGTACCTTTTCGATACCCGTCCGTATTGAACCTTTTTACACCCGTCCGTGTACCTTTTCGATACCCGTCCGTATTGAACCTCTTTACACCCGTCCATGTACCTTTTCGATACCCGTCCGTATTGAACCTCTTTACACCCGTCCGTGTACCTTTTCGATACCCGTCCGTATTGAACCTCTTTACACCCGTCCGTGTACCTTTTCGATACCCGTCCGTATTGAACCTCTTTACACCCGTCCGTGTACCTTTTCGATACCCGTCCGTATTGAACCTCTTTACACCCGTCCGTGTACCTTTTTGATACCCGCCCGTATTGAACCTCTTTACACCCGTCCGTGTACCTTTTCGATACCCGCCCATATTGAACCTCTTTACACCCGTCCGTATACCACTTTCGATACCCGTCCGTATTGAAACCTTTTTTACACCCGTCCGTGTATCTTCTCAGTACCCGTCCGTATTTGATATCTTTGATCCCTTGACACCCGTCAGTGTTTATTCTCAGCATAGATAACACCCGTTAGTGTTTATTTCAAGACATTTTAATACATTGTTTGTATTGATTTCCAACACTCGTACGTGTTGTGACAGTGCAACGCTTATTGCTTGTTCCCCAGTGGAGTCGTCCCTCCTTTGTTGATTGCAAATTTCCGGGTTCTTTGGTATTTAATCTCCGTGTGTCCCGATTGTCTGAAAGTCGTCGCTATCATACCCTCAGGACCAAGTTGATTGAATAGGGGCAGCTGTAGCACCCCAAAATTTGCCCTCCTTACTTTATTACTAACTGGCTTATGTTTCATTTCATTTTTGCATTATCATGTGTGCATATCATTGGTTCTTAGCATGGGGTCAAGGTGCTTGAGGCATGTTCAAGAGGAGAAGATGTTCTTCAAAGGGTCAAGCAAGAGAGTTCAAGTGGATCACTTTCTCCTAACCAGTGCAGAGATTAGGGTTTTGAGATTTTTGGGTTTATTGCTCCAATGGGCAAGCTCCTTGGGTTTTTATCATCACTAAATGGCATATATTATCTTTGTTGGAGAGGATACACATCATACTCAGAGGAATTTGGATTTGGAGACTGTGTTATTTCCTCCTAGACTGATGGTACCAAAACTAGGGTTTGCTATAAAGTCAGTTTATTTCTGATTTTTTAGGCAAGACTTAATTCTATGGTATTCCTTGGGTCCCTAAGTATCTAGGGATGGGAGGTTGTCCATCAGTTTGGTTCAGGAGAGATTTAATTGGCCAATGGATTGTAAATCAGGTGAATGGGGTAAAAGTCAACAGTGAGAGGAGAAGTCAACTGTGGAATTTTGAGGTTCTCCCCAAGGTTTTCAAGGTCCCACATCCTCATATGGTCATCAAGAGTCAAGTTTCATGCCATATATCAAGAATCAGGAGTTGGTGCAAAAGTTACTAAATATGGAAATGACCTATAATTTGAAAGTTTCCTTTTTGGGCAAGTTCCTGCACTGCATTCAACTTGAGTTTTCATCATCAAAGAAGCTTCAAATAAATTTTTCTCCAACATTAAAGTTGAAGATATTTTTCTCCTCTTTCCAACAAGTACTAGTGGGTCTCCATATCATTTGTGAAACTCAACTTATGATCAAAAGAAGGCAAAGTGGTTTTTAGGGTTTCATTTTCACAACTTTTGGATTTTGGGGCATATGGACCTATAATTAATTCCATTGCTTCAAGGCACTTTTTAACATCAAAGGGCACTCCTTAAGGATCATTTTAGGCCTTTGAATCAAGTGAATCCATGGTGTATTTATCACTTATTCTCCATTATTCAAAATTGCCAAGTCATTAAAAACTTATGAATCAAAATGTTTCAAGGACCAATTTCAATGTGGGTGTGATTAGCAATTAGAAGTTAAGTGATCCATCATGAAATACTTGGATATCTATGCATGTAAGAGGGTGTACTTAACATAATGCAATTTTCTAGAATTATTCAAAAACTCTTTAGCAAAGGAATTTCCAAGGCCCAAACCATTATCAATGAGAAACCCTAGAGTATTTAAACTCATTCATGCACTGGTTAGGTCAGATTACACGTGATATTTGTGGGGAATTCAAGCTTGAACCCTAAAGCATCTCATATTCATATCTCTCAATCCATTAGGTTTTTTCAAGAACTTCTTCCTGGTGATCAATAGAGTGCAAACCATCTCCCATTCGCAGCCAACAGCAAGGATTCAGGTTGCACCATCTCAGGTTGGTGGTTTTTTTGATGATCCTAAAACTCTCCTTTTTTATGTGTAAATTGATGTGTGATGTCCACTGACTATTCTGATCTATTTATTTTTAAGGTTGGACGTGTATTTTGGTTGTTGCATGAGTTTAAAGTTTTTAAACCTACACTTATTTTATTAGAATCTCATTATGCTTGCATCGTTTGTAATTTTTGATTGGATATTATTAATCCTTGCGAAAATCTGGCCAAGGTAGTATATGGTTTTGCGTTTTCTGGGTACTTTTTGAGTCGCAGGTACCGTGGGAGGCGGTCGGAGCTAGGGCTCCGGCGACTGGTATGGAGCTCCGGCCGGCTAGGGTTTTTGGCGAGGAAGACGACTCCCAGCCGCTAATGCATCTGATCGCACGGTCCAAAGCTTGCCATGTGTTTTGTTTTTTATTTTTTTTCTGAGTTTTATTAAGTGTTCGCGTGTGTGTCGTCCATTGTTCTTACCGTGTGCATCCAATTATGTTTTTTCATTTTGTTTACTTTTATTTATGTTGACCAACTGTGGATCGTTGGATGGATCGTGTGGTTACAAACGTGACAACGCATTAAAAAATGCATGTGCATGGCACATGGCTGCGCATGGTATGCTGGTGAGTTGGTTGCATGTGCGTGCACCATTATTGCTATGGACTTTTAATCTGGGCCATTGGTTGTGTTTACTTGTTAATTTTGTTGAATCATTGATGAGCGCAGGATCAATCCAATGGAAGGTAATGAGTCAACCGGTTGACTGAAGTATATTGCACCCTTTTATTTTATTTTTTTTCGCCGATGCTTTTAGTGATTGGGCCATGCTATTGGCACCCCCTCCTTAGCCCACTTATTATTTTTTAACGTGATCCAGCTGCTGTTCGCACCCCCATGATATTTCTCCATTTTTATTTTGTTTAATTTCTTACATTTTTATTTTTAATTTTTAAAAATGTTTATATGCATTTAAAAATTCCAAGAAAATTCATGCATCACTTTTACAATTTTATAAAATTTTTCCAAATTTTATTTTTTTTTTTATTTTTTTTTTATCATCTAAATTAAATATTTGTCTATTTTCTTTTTGAATTACTCATATCATGCATACTTAAAATTGTTTATTTTATTTCTCTGCATCCATAAAACATTTTCAATCCATTCTTTTTGCATTCATTCACCAACACACTGAAGTGCATTAAAATATTTTTCTATCATTTTTAAAACTATTTCATATTGCATTTTAGTCCTCCTTTTTTGCATATTAAGTCATATTTCTCATCTGAGTTTGCATGTTTGTTTGAGTGACTAACATCTTGAATTTTTGCAGGAGTTTTTGATATGTTGTTTGTCTCTGGTTGAGCAAATTTGATATTTAATTTGGTGATTTTAGGAGTTGTTTATCTAATTATTTGATTGCTCTCACTTGAGATCTTCTTGTATGCATATTTCTGATCATTTGCTTGAAAAGGCACTTGTGCCATTGCTTGGGGGTTTCGTTTCTTTGATTTTTTAATTCATGTTTGGTTATTATTGGTCACTTGATTGCTATAGTATGTCTTTGCTTGGGTTTCATCTATCTCATTTCTTTTACTTATGTCTGTTTCGGACTAACCTTTTATGCAGGGACTAAGGTAAGTTATTTGAAGGTATGGACAAGTATCCATGTTCACCCTTATTCTTTCCTTCTCTCATCCTTTCCTTTCTTTAGGCTTAGGTTGTCGTCAAACCTCACTAACCATAGGTCACCTATGCATGATAACATTAGGACTCTTAGTTCCCCTTTAGAGTATCCCTTGTGTCTTCTCTCTTCTCATCTCAAACCTCTTGAAAACACTTAATAAGTATAAAGTGTATTGCGCATGAGCCTTAAGCGTGGGGAATGAGAAATGAGGGGCTTCCTCTCATCTTTCTAGAGTGCTTAGTGAGCGTCCTGTCTTGGGACGATGCGTTAAGTATTCGCCCTTATGCCCTAGACTTTGGTGCAATGCAACTTATGAACTAACTTAAGTCACTTCTGTCCTAAAAAAATACAAACAAATTTCAAACCTTTTTGTCCTTCGGGATTGTCAAACTAAAGGCTATTTTCAAAAAGGGCACGTTACCTTCCGTCTGAGATGCAAACAGGCATCGACCCTAACTGCCAGACGCGAACTTAACGTCGCTCATAAAAAACACAAAAAGAACTTGGTCCGAACTACGTTGACTCTGAATTCCCCATTGCACAAAGGGGGTACGTAGGCCTAGGACGTTGACGTCCTACCGAGTCTGTCTTTGTTTTCCCCTTCCTCGTGTCAGTACAGCCATAGATGATAGGATAACTCACCCTTAGGATAGACAACAAGCGTGGATCCCATCGAGTACGATGGACGCGTGGGGTGTTAGCACCTTCCCCTCGCGTAACCGACTCCCGAACCCAGGTTATGGTTGTGATGACCATTCCTTTCCCTCTTTTTAAGGTTTATGCGGTGTTCCCTTTCCCCCTCTTGGGATAAATTTACACGGCTGACGACTCTGTTTTCCGCGTCACTCTCGCATTTGTACCTGGATGAAAATCCTGGGAGCGACAGCGAGGATCGTATTTTTCGAGGTACGACAGTATGTATTTGCGATTCTCGGAACTTTCTCACTCCTCGACCGTCTTAGTGCATTTAGATCTCCAATTTTGGTGCAATATCAAAGTGCTAGGAGGAAGAGGTATTTTAACATATACATCTCCATCAAGTATATGAGCATTGTGAATCTCAATGACGACAATAAGATATGATAGAATAAAACCGAAATATCTAGCACTTTACACCGTAGCGGCGCATAGTATGATTCACAATGGTAAATGCTTTGGTCGCTGATAATTCTGCATTTGGAGTTTGGTTTACTCTTTCGCAATTTAGTAACTCCTGTGCAATACGATCTTTGTTCATCGCTCAGAGATTCTTCACCTCCTAGAGAAGGTGCACTGGTCATAGATCTACGCAAAAAGTTATTACGGCAAGGATCCTATCGATGATGGATAATTAAAGTGATACGAGACTGTAAGGTTGATTGGAAACCTTTGGTGTGATGTTGGAGGTAATTACCTCCATTATTTGATATTTGTGAGACAAATTCAAGTTTGGATTGAGGATGATCCATTCGTGGAATTTTCACAGGAATCAAAAGTCTGGAAATTCAAGGAATCGAAGTTTAAATGATGCTAGATTGGCGACCTGAGAAGGTTATGAACTAGCGAATTAAAGAGAAAACATGAAATTTAGAAAACATAGGAACCAAAAGTCGATTCCACATACGGCGCCACTATTCTGTAAAAGAACAAAAAATAGTTGAAGTTGGTGGTGAGGAATCCTGAACCGGTGGTGTTGATCTCCGATACGGTGGCACATGGGAGGACCTACAAGGTTAACACTCTAACGCACAAGTAAATTCAAGATTCAAGATGATTGTAGTGAAAATTGGAGATCAGAAGCGTGTACCTTTCTTTTTGTGTGAAAGGGTTTTTATACCTTGGGTCATGTGGAGTGAATTTGAGTTTATTTAGGCATTTGGCCGGCCCAGAACATCTATTTTTCTTATTTCGCGTGTTTAATGCTTCTTCGTTTCAGTCATTAGATCCTTAACAGGATGTGTTTTAGGCTTGTTATGTATCCTTTGAGTTTTAATAGTTATAAATATATATTTTTTTCATTCTTGTTATAACAACCTTTAGAACTTTAGAGCTGAAGACAGAAAGAAGGGTTTAGAAATTATAGTGGTAATCTTAGATAAGCAATAGTAAATTATTGAGAGAGTGTTCTTGGAATTTGGAAAATCTTAGGCGATATCTAACGGGGACTCATAAATACTTATAAACACCTTGGACTTGTGTGATTCATACATAGAGACTTAGAGAGACTGCGAAGCACTTGGGTAGAAAATAGGATTTGTTCTTGGAAACTTGGATGACTATTTTCTTGTAATTCGTTTGTAATCTTCTGTAACAACTCTTGGAAGTGTACTCAATCAGATAGCTGATCTTTTCCCCATAGTAGATTAATTGATTGAAATGATTAAATAAGTTATTATGTTTCTTGTATTTATTTTATCTCCATTTGCTAAGTTAAATTAATTTCTTATTCCATAGAGACTTATTTTTCTGATGATCATTTATTTTGATTTCCATTGTTCTTTATCCCTACTCGTCAAATTTCTTAAGGTGGTTGGACCTTTAACTTTCACAACAAGTGGCGCCCACCGTGGGGCAAAAGGATTTTGTTTATAAGTGAGCGTCATGCGTTATAAATGGAAGACTAAGAGGTTTTCTAGAGACAATAATTTTGGGTTATGGAAATTATAGATGCAAGAAATTTCAACTTAAGAGAAGTATATTGAAGAATTTAAGGGTGATACATCGACATCTACATGCCTAATAGAATAACAAAAGATCGAGATGGTGGATAAGGCCAAAAGTATCATTATCTTATGCCTCTAGGATAAAGTTGTAATGGAAGTCACCAGGGAGAAGATTGCAGCTTTGATGTGGGGAAAATTTTCAATCATTTTATATAACCAAGTCTTTGGCTCACAGGTTGTGTCAGAAACAATAACTCTATTCACTATGAATGGTAGAGAACAAATCAGCTAATAGAATTTCACAAGATTATTGATGATCTTGAGAATACAAAGGTGAAAATTGAAGATGAGGACAAGGTTATCCTTTTGTTGAGCTAATTATCCATATCCTTTAAGTACTTTAAGGATAACTTAATTTATGGTAAGGAAGGTACTATTACTTTGGATGAAGTCCAAATGACTGTAAGCTTCAAATAATTTTCAAAGGTGAAATATTTCAATATTGGCGATTGTGGTGAAGGCTTAAGTGTCTCAAGAGGAGTGAGTGAACGTAGAGGAATGGCTAAATCAAAGAGGCTTGATGAGTCAAGGGTAAAAGGCTTCACTTGTTAGAAAAATGATGACTTCATGAGGGATTTTCTTGGTGAAATGGGCAATGACGATTTTGTTCAGATTGTTAGAAAAATGCTTTGTGTGTGTGTGTGTGTAATTATCCATGCACTTTTACGAGAATGCCCTTATACATTACATAATTTTCACTCAGACTAATTAGAGAAGGGCTTTCTTGTTCTTCAAGACTTTGTTAGATACTTTCTTTCTTGCAGTACCTTGCTTGAATTTACATGAGATGAAGATTGAGTTAAATTCCGTTTGGTTGCCATCATCAATAGACATTAGTTGTCATCATAAAAAGTTGGTGTCTCTGTTAAAAGCATATCACCTGCAAAATAAGGTTCCACATTCTCCCTCTTTTTTATGATGACAACACATCTCTCAAGGGAGGTGATAAAAGAAAATAACACATATGTGTTTGGAGTAATTAAACTCCCCTTGAGTTAAATAGAGAGTATACTCTACCCCCTTGAGAGTATACTTCTACCCCTTTGTTGAAATTAAAAAGGCGGGTAAAAATGCATTGTGAAAATAAATATGCAAACATAGGAAAATAAAACATTTTGGAAAGGAAGAACATTGTCTTATTTATTAAAGATTAGATGCTTATAATTCAAAATACTATAATGGAAATTGTGAAAATTAAATATTGAGTAAAACTAAAGACCAAATTAGTAAACAAAAACATATAAGTGAGATAATTTGATGCTATAAGCATCAACATTTCTTGGCATGATTTTCTTCATATCCTTGGCTAGAGTTTGGAAAACTTTCAACACCTTGTCTATCTTGGTGTATTCTTCCTCAGTCGGTTCATCTTCTTCTCCTTCTTCCTTAAATAAGGAGTCTTCCTCAATTTCTCCATGCTTGATATGAACCCTGATCTCTTTCAGGGAAGTGTAGGTGATCCTATGGTTTTTGCTGAGTCTTTCGTTTCCTCCATGGTGTCAATGTTGAAGATGGCCAGAAGTGTTGTGATGATTATTCCATGGGGTAGTACTGCATATGGGATTTCTTTGCATTGGATCATGTGGTTGAAGATTCCTTCTACCCAATTGGTTAAGATTTCTTGGGTTAGGAGCTAATGGGTACTACATCTTCCCTTAGTACATAACCATGGTTTATGATCCTTGGGAAGAGGATCTTGGTGCGAATGTAGTGGGGGATCCTAATCTTTTTCTTTAGGTGAATGGTTTTGAAGGTGACCTTCTTATTTTCCATAAGGTTAATGATGAGGGCATTGATGGTAGTACAGTGTTTGAAGTTCTTATATTAGTTTGTCAAGAGTGTAGGATATGTCTTCTATGGGTAGCTCAAAAATTCTCCCAAAATGATCTTTGTGAATTGCAATTTCCACTCCTCTTACAGATGTTCTCAAGGAGGTGCCTACAAGTTTCAAGTTTGGTATAACTCTTTTAATAATTTTGGGAATGTCCTATCCAGTATTTGGGTGAAGAGCTCTTTGAGGGAAGTTTGACAAACTTGGTGATAAGGCTTGTGGCTCTTCAAGAGACTTTGTTCCAAGTACCAAGGTTATATTACTTCCTTGGCTAGAATTGTCATCTTTTCTTTTTTCTTGTAGTTTATCAAAATTGTAGTTAAATGATTTTTTTTTGGCGTTTCTTTGGGTTTTTGGCTTGAGGAGGCCATGATGATACTTATGGCAGAGGAACTCGCACAAGAAAAGATGCAAGAATGTATGACATTTTTGAGATGCAAGAAATAGTGAATGGCGCATACCTATTTATAGTGTGCCATTTGAAGATTTTATCGTGTATTTCTGGCAATCATTTAATGTAGATTGTGTTGATTGGAAATCAAATAAGAATCTTTCTAAATTGAGTGTTCCAATTGACTGGCTAACGCATGCAATCTTTTGGTGAATCAGATCTACTTTGTCGGGAGGGCAAGATTAGCTTAGATATGATATGAAAATAGGTGTGCCAGACTTTTCCAATTGATTGACATAGTATATCAATCGATTGGGCTTACGTAATTCAACCTCTTTGGTGAATGTTGGGCCTGGTGCTGGATTTGTCACTTTTCTGCACCCCCATTTATCATTATTTGCACCTCTTTTCAATAAGACACTTAGTAACTCATCTTCTGGGTTAGAAAAATAATTTATTGGAATGGGAAAAAAATTCATTATTTTAAGGGGTTAATCAGAGTTTTCCAATTATTTCAACGTTAAAATAATGTATACCTCTTTTATCTTGATAAATATTTCTCTTAAAAGGAAACACCAATCATACTATGGTGTATCCTTCTCTACACATCGTTGAATGCGATAGTTGGTATAAATAAAATGACAAGTCCATTACAATGGTTGATATGTTCCATCATACTATGGTATATCACTAATGATCATAAACCTTGAGATATTCTTAAGAATACTTACTTTGATTGCAATGGTTGATATGTTCCATCATCATTCACCCACTTTGTAAATATTATATAGTTTAGAAGTATACATTTGCTTTGTATAACTTTATTAATAATTGTTAAGGCTCTGAGCTGCAATGCGTACCTGCAAAACGGTAAGGTTTCACCTTTGGTGCCCACATTTTTTTGAGCCCAGGTGCATTAGTTATAGAAGTTATAAGGTTGTTTCCTTTATATATTTACAATTTATCGAAACAAAAGGGTTCCAAATGGCCTAATCTTTTATAGTGTGTGCATTTATAAACTGGACGCATCTTTTCCTTATGAATTACACCTTTATTATGTTTCTTATCTTTTTTTAAATCCTAGTCTAATTTTGTTCAAGGAAGATCTTTAACTTGATAGGATAAAGCAAATATTTTCTTTCCCTTGGGTAAACTTACCTAGGGTTTCACGTAAATCAGTTACTTCCTTTATAAGGGAGTCACCACGTTTACATTCTTATATTGAGTTTCTAATTTTATTTATTTCTATCTTGAATGATTTTTTTATTTTCTCAAGAGACTTTAAGGATTTCTTAGGAGCTAAGTTTTGTTATTTTAGTTTATCATTTTCTTTGATTAGCTGATCACTCTTTTTAAACATTTGTTCGTAAGATGAGTTAGTTACCCGAACAATATCTTCCCCGTAGGTTGCTTTTAGGCAAACTTCATCTTTTTCGCTAGAAGAAGGTTCGTTTATATTTCTCCTCGAGGTTGATGTATCTCATCCTCTTCTTTGTTTGAATATTGAAGATACTTCATCTCCTTCACAACATTTTCTCAAACACGAGGTTCCTTCGTTTGATGTTGAATCTTCCGAATATTGTTCAACTAATGAGTAAGTTCTTTTAAAGGATTGCATTAGAGTTATATGATAGGAATATGATATAGATGATGGTCTTTGTTTTATAATTTTGTGTCTTAATATTTTATTAATTGAATTAGCTTCTTCAATTTCTCTATAATTTCCTTCTTATTTGATTTTTCCTGAAATTCATGAAGGTTCTCATCTTTCAATTTAAGTATTGGATTAGGTTTCCAATTCTTACCTTTTAGACATTGGATAGTAACAAAAGTTCTAATACAATCTCTAATATTTATAAGTTTTTGAAGAAACATTTAAGAGTAACTTCTTCATCTTCTCCGCCTCGTGTTTTCATTTCCTCTTGCTTGACTCTTTGAGACATTGGTTTTATAATAAAGAGACATTGTTTTAACATATTAAAATTTACTATCATATAGAGACATTGTTATAAATCTCTTGGTTTTAAAATATATTTCAAATTTTCTCTTTTCCTATTTGGTCTGGAGGGAATCGAGTTTATCTACTACTTCATTATTTACTTGATGAGTAGGGCTAAACGGACCATTGATTATTGCTTCCCATAATTCATTATTTATACTTTGAAGAAAAATTCTAAACCTAGCTTACCAAATATCAAATCTACTATTATTGAAAAATGGTAGTGTGTTTAGAAAAGATCTCTTGTCATAAGTCATCTTCCTCCTGAGATGATTAGTCCTTAAACAGGAGTTAGGCTTTGATTCCATTTGTTGGACATGTGACTTCGCACACAATAGGGGGTGAATTATGTGGTACAAAAAAAAACATAATTTTGAAAAAATTTGTGAATTAAAATCAGAGTTTAAAAACATTTTGAAAGTTGTTTTAATAATAAGCAGCAAAAATAACTTAGCAAAATATAAATTGTAGAAATGTAAAAAGTTAAGGGAAGATAGGAACACTAAGAGTTATACAAGTTCATTCAAGAAACAACTTAGTCATGTCCCTAAGAATTGATCTTGAGAGTATCCAACAAATTTGAGAGCTTTTAGTAGGTAATGCTCACAAACCCCCTTACACAATGAAAATGAAGTTTAAGCTTATCTTCCAACCAAACAGTAAAATGTGAAGTAAAGAGGTGAGTCTTCCTTCTAAATGGCAGATCGAAGCAGTTAGTATCCTTTCCACAAGAATCTTGGAGCGGTTAGTCTTCGAGTTTCTAAACAAACTTTGGGTGCTGTTAACACCGGGTTGTGCTCACGAACCTTAATCCTTGGTTTTACCATGGGCTAACCAATAACGTGAGACATTTTAACACCGGGATAACATCGAACCTTATCAAGCTTTTAATATCGGGCTAAGCTTTAAACTAAACTTGGTTTTACCTCGGGCTAACTAAGAACCTAAAAAAGCTTTTATCACATGTTGAACTTTCGAACCAAAACTAGTGTTTAATCACACAATTCCCAAACCAATCCTTTTTTAGGGTTTAGCTTATAACCCAAACAAACAGTTCCTAATATGATAGAATGTTCAAATAAGGTATAAGCAAAAGTTCCTTGGTCAACTTACAAATCCACCCTTCCAGAACTACAACTACTCACTTGTAAAAAGGACTTTCTCGAAAAGTACTTTGGCTAAAAACTTAGTGAGATAAAGTAAAACAAAAATTCAGAGAGAGAAGGATAAGTATGAAATGAAACTCGATTTCAGATGATTTAAAATTAGGGAATGGACCTCTATTTATAGGCTAGAGGTTGGCTCAAAAGAGAAACTACTTTAAAGACATTTTATGCATTGTCAATCGATTGGAAACATGTCCCAATTAATTAGTTGCCTCCATTATAATACCAAGTTAAAAATAGAAAGAAAATATATCTAGTTATTACCCATCATTAAGATGATACCCTAATCTATTAGCGATCATTTTTAAAATCTCCCAATCAATTGGGGTAAGGTGCCAATCAATTGGAAAAGACAAAATTTTGCCCAGATCTTTGTAGACAGCTTCTAACTCATATGGCATGACTTCAAGACATTTTTGAAAATGTTTTCTTGATAAAAATCAGTTTGAAAATTGTGTGTGTGTGTGTGTGTGTGACTTAGCCATGCACTATTACGAAAATGCCCTTATGCATTACATATTTTTCACTAAGACTAATTAGGGGATGGCTTTCTTATTATTCAAAACTTTGTTAGATACTTTCTTTCTTGTAGACCTTTGATTAAATTTACTTGAGATTAGGCTTGATTTAAATTCCATTTGGTTGCCATCATCGGATAGTCAAGTCCAACAAACCCTAATTCTTTGGTTCGCATCTTTAACTGCTTAACCGCTTATGCTTGACTTTTTAGTTGTCATCATCAAAAAAAAATTTCCATGTTAAAAGCACATCACCTGCAAAACAAGGTTCCACATTTAATTTTTGGACTAAGCACCTACCATTATGCTAAAAGAAATTGTTGTTAGTGAGGGAGCAATTATATTTCCTTTAGCAAATAACCCTCAGCGGGATGCACCTAACACATCATAGGCACCATGGGTTGGGAGGTTAAGCCCATCAAATCACACCAATGACATTGGATAAATAGATTCAACAATCTCCCCTAGTGACAGTCATGGATTCAAACCCATGGCCTTGCTCTGATACTAATTTTTGGATCAAGCACCTACCACTATGTTAAAAGCAATTGTTGTTAGTGAGGGACCAACCATATTACCATATAGCAAAGAGCCCTAAACAGGCTGCACCTAACACGTCGTACGCGCCATTGGTTGGGTTGTTAAGCATGTCGAATAACACCAATGACATTGGATAAATAAATCCAATAATATGACGACTTTACATTGCAATTGTTCATGCAAGCTTTTCCTAACCATTTTATTAAATCATGAACATTTTCCAAACATTGTTACTCATTCAAGAGATATCTTGTGATGTATTTAAAGTCAAAATTTTAGATTTTTCATTCATCTATTTTTAAAAGTGGTCATACACAATCTCATTGAAACTTTTACTGCATAAATTTCATACATCTAAGAAAAGTTTGTTTAACCTTTAAGCACTTAACGTTTATATATTCTTGAATTGTTTATTAGAAAGGGAAGATTAAATTTTAGAATATTAGAAAGCATTCAAAATTGTTTGTACTCAATATATCATTTTGTTATAAAATTATTCACCAAGTGTGTGGTGACATAATTTGTAAAGAAAATGTGTGTAATTTATAAAGGTGTTTGCAAATTGGAAGTGGTGTTCTTTATGTTTGTTGTAAAAAGGTTCTTTGATTTGGGGAGATTAAAAGTCCACCAAGGTATTTGGTGTTTTTGTTGGAAAAGGTCATTTGGGTTGATTCAAAGTTCACCATAGGTTTGATGTGTATGTGTTAGAAGATTGTAGGAGAGTCTCAGTATGAGGTTGTACAAAGATCTAACATAGTGAAATCCTTCACGGGGTGTGAAGGGATAAGATGTACCATTGGTTGATAAGGGGACCTAGTATAATCTCTTATGTTCATTTATTTTCCAGCAGTTTAATTTTATGCACTTTATAATTCTAAGAACATATATCTTTCATGGTTTCAAATCAATTAGAATCATAGCATGTTAAGGTACCTTGCTCCTTGATACGGGTAAATATGGCTTTTGCAAAGTCGTTCTTGGAAGATGGTGGCAGTAGCAACAAACCTCCATGTTTCGTTGGTGAATATTATGAATTCTGGGAGATTTGCATGCGAATATACTTAGAAGCACAAGGATAAGAAATATGGAATGCTATTGAAAACGGTCCATTCATTACTACAACGGTGATAAATAATGTAGAACAAATAAAGGTTAAAGGCTCTTGAAACAATGACGTCAAGAAGAAAGTATTGTTTGATAAGAAGGCAAATAACATACTTGCATCGACGTTAGGAATGGACTAATTTTTTAGGGTTTAAATTGCAAATCATCCAAAGAAATTTGGGACACATTGGAAGTAACTCATGAAGGCACATTAGAAGTAAAAAGATCAAAACTAAACACTAGAATATGAGATGTTTAGAGTGCAACCCTATGAAAGTATTGTTGATTTACAAAAGAGATTTTCACACTTGAAAAATCATTTGATGGCACTTGGAAAAACATTCACAAATGATGATTTAAATATCAATTTTTAGATCATTGTCTAGAGCAGGGAATCCAAAAGTGACGACGGCATCCGAAAACGAGAGTCTTTCTAAAATGCCATTGGCTACACATGTTGCATGGGAATACAATGGCATGTAATTCTAAAAAAAAGGGAAATAAAGCATATGTTTCATGGGAAGACAATGACATGGAATAATCAGACGATGAAGAAGAAGAAGCCAATATTTGCCTCATGACAAACCATCAAGATGACGAGGTAACTTCTCACTTCTGTTATCATGATCTATTTTGTATCTGTAAGAAACTAATAAAATAAATAAACAAAATCGAACAAATTGTCTCCACATCCAAGGATATTATTTCTTCTCTTGAACTTAAAAATAGAAACCTTGAAAGAGAAATACAAATCCTTATAGAAAGACAAAATAATCTAATTCAAAGTTCTTCCATTTCAAACAAAGATGATGAACCTGACAAGTGCAACGAATGTGATAACTTGAAAAATGAAATTTGATATCTTAAAAAACCACTTGTCAAGTTCACTAAAGGAAAAGAGAACTTAAGTATCTTATCAGGATACCAAAATGCCTCTTGCAACAGAGTTGGCCTATGGTTTGAACCGAATAATAATAGTAAAAACTTCGATAACATTTGTAATGCCAAAAACATTTCTCATTGTAAAACCTTTCAAATGAAACTATTATAGTAAAGAAGGACACATTGTTATGTTCAGTTTCATTAGGAAAAGTCATGAAAGCAAAGAAGGACACCCTTCATCAATTTACACAAAAACCACTGTGAACACAAAGCAAAAAATTTATCTGCTCTTGTAAATGCTTGTATCTTTAAGACATATAACAAGAATATTTGTGAAACTAGAAACAAAGAACCTAAAAAGATATGGGTCCCTAAAGTTAAGAACTAACCCTTTCTCTACTAGAATGTTTTACAATCTCAAACATCAAATAGTATCTTAATAGCGATTGTTCAAAGCATATGACAAAGGGGGAGAATGTTATGTTGTCAGCTTTATGCCATGTGATATATGTGATTTGTTCTTGTTTTTGCCTTTTGGATAATGCCAAAGAGGGAAAAGTATACTCTTAGGGGAAGTAGAGTATACTCTCTACTTAATTAAGGGGGAGTTTAACCACTCCAAATATACATTTGTTGTTTCTTTTACCATCTCCCTGAGAGATGTGTCGTCATCATCAAAAAGGGGGATAATGTAGATTTATGTGCTTGTAGAAATAAATTTGAAAATCTCGTAAGAGATCATTTATAAAGTTTTAACGTCGACAACAATGATTGTTGAAGTCGGTGGCAATAACTTTCAACTGAATATGGAAATCAACCTAAATATATCTTAAGCCTCATCTCCAAGAAGATTCAAGCAATTGCTTATAAGATTGAATCATTTAGCAAGTATAGAAGCTTCAAATTATGAAATCGAATCTTCTACTTATTTCTTCCTTGATCCATGTTCTGATTACTCCTTAAATCTTGGACCAGATTAGCAACAACCTACTATATCAGGTCAAGATGTCGAGACATACGTTAGGACATCATGTCTGATTCTTCCACCAGACTTCCTCATGTTGGAACATCTTGCACGACATCCTGTTTTATAAAAAATTTGCTCAAATTTGCAGAGCCTTCAATCTCCCCCTTTTGACAAATTTTTGGTTAAAACTTATTCGGTAGAAAAAGAAAGTCCAACGTTTGGTGAATATGATTGGAACACCTTTGGGACTCCTTCTTACCCCTGAAATTCCTAGCTGTCTGTTGGTGTACATGAGAAAGAGTATACAACATATTCCCCCTCAAACCTATACTTGCCACGGAGGGATAAATCTTCCTTTTAAGGGGCATAAGAGAACCCATAAGAAGATCTAGAAAGAGGTTATGAAGAACCAGATGTATCATACGTAACACAGAGTCCATAGAGTATGTAACTCAGGTCACAAGACACAACCTGCTTCATAACTCAGATCATAAGGCACAAGAGAAAGACTCAAGGATGTTAGAGCATCCCATCCAACATCCTTGCAAAACAGCTGCAAGAATGAACTCCTCACCAAGAAGAATATCAGTTATGTGTTGTAGGAACGAACACACAACCGAGATGAATACATATCCCTTCTCCCCCTTTTTAGCCAAAAATTGGCAAAAGTAGCCAACACAGTTCCATACCCATATGGTACTTACTCAAACCTGGACAAAAGACATGACGAAGCCACCCAGAACAAGAACCTCAACTTGGAAAACCAGAAACAGACGTCTCCTTTAAATACCCAAACTGTTTTTCTAGAAAATTATGGTCCATAGAAGTTACCGCTGAACAATTCAATGGAAAAATAAATTTAGGTAGGTAAATTCAACATAAATGACTGTGCACCACCCAGATAGAATTAGATTGTTTCAAATTTATGAGAAATCGTCCAAAGAATGCACTTGCATCAAGACACATTCTTAACACGCCTTCTCTAAGACACACTCTTCACCGTCCAAAACAACCGATTAGGACGCACCCACATGTCCTAAATAATGTCCTGACGCCTTGTCAGGCTTGCTTAACCCATCTGAAGCATAGTCACCATCCCTTTTAACGAGCCCCAAGAATAATCCTTTCAATCAGAAGAAAATAAAACTGACCAAGATGTTAAGATATTTCTTCAAACATCTCCCAGATAGCAGTAAAGACTCCCAAGATACTTGTATCACTCTGATTCAATCCATTGACACCCAATGACAGAATCAGAACAACCTATTAAGTCCACCTAGAACTTATACCAGTAGCACAATGTCACGACATCTCGTCTGACATTACATCCTCACCAGAGGTGTTCTATCACAAACTACTTGAAACCACAAACAATCTTGATAAACAATTGCACTACTGCAGCAGTGCATCCAAAACAGAAGTCCAACTCCCCCTGTCTAAGATAATCAGTGCTCCTTTACAAGAAGAACATCTTAAGTGAATGGAAAACATAAACTCGTCCTCAAGTCTTCAAGAGCGCACCCTCTGTTAAATACACTTGCTGAACTCATTCACCTAATGCTTGATCCTCAAGCAATCCATGTACCACACTAGTATATTTAATGGACATAAGTTCTCCCCCTATCTTTCACGAATGATGCTCCTTCAACAAGAAACATCCCAAAGTCACCACATGATATCCCATGACAGCTTCATGATCATATAGTAAGAAAGTACCAGGATCACATCCTCGTACCACAACCAACAAACTCTTGGATTGAGACCAAAATTACCATTGATCCCTCTCATCCAGAAACCATCCATACACTGTACAAATCCACCTTGAATTTTACAGCCATAGATATCCTTGTTCCTTGAGATACAATCCAATTGAATCTGGAATGCTTCACATTCCTCAAAGAGACGTACAGAGTCCCTTAGTTTGCTAGCTCGCCTAGATGTTCTTCACACATGAAGGACATCAAACACATGCCCCTGAGATCCTCAGCTTACTTGCTTCACAAGCACCAAATTGATCCACTTCTCTCTAGCATGACTTGTAGCAGAAGAAACCACCTCTCCACAAGTATTATGACCTCAGAAAGAGTCAGTCTTTTAGATAATACCCCATGATTCAAGACAATCTTCAATTTATCATTCTCTCATATGATAAGATAGAACACAACATCAGCTAAGACCCTGAAGTTTCTGCTTGATGTCACTACATCTAATCAGACATCTAGCTGAAGAATTCAGTTCTTCATTCTGCCACTTAGAAGAACCTCCTTCCTATAACAGAACAAGAGTTCCATGTTCTCATAGACTTGATCAATGATATCAAGTTAGAGTAAACAACCTCCATCCTGCTTTACTGTACTGCAACATCCACCTCATCTTCAGAAAAACGAAACATGCCAAATCTTAATTCTTCAGAAGAGATCTGTCACACAAGATCTTTACAAAAAGAATCCCGCTTTCCTTAAGTAGAGACCTCTTCAAGAAGTCAGAGATAACTGCCACTTATCCTTCACCTCCAAGATGAGCAAGATCACATACTCCTACGCACCTAGATCAGAAATAAACTGACCCAAACAGTGCTATCACCAGCAACATATTCTAGACAAGTTTCTTGCCAGGAAACTCTATAGATAAAGATCAGATGCTTCTAGTAGAGACAGAAACACACCTGCTGTACTCCAATACTCATAGGTCAGAAATAAACAGAGCCAAGAGAATTGTCTTCATCTTCACTTCCAACAGCACTTCATTCTAGCCAAGCTTCCTGCCACGAAACTTCCTAGTCTGATTTCATACCTTGTAATACCAAAATAAGATCCTACCACACACACGTGTATGGTACCAAGATCATCAGCTACAACTCCTTTGCTCCAGAGATTCACTCCTTGAATCAACAGACTTCTGCACATACTCCATTGTCAGGATGTTTCAACATCTGATAGAACATCATTTCCTTATCTTGATTGTACCCATTCTTCAAAGAACATATCTCTGAGCAGATGCAACAAGAGATGTTGTACTTCCTGATGTACCAACTTGTTATCAGTGATCTTGTACTCCAATATACAAGGATAATCAATTAAATATTTGTAAATTCCATAAATAACAGTTGATCTTAAATCCTTGTCCTCAAAACCATACATCCTATAGGACATATGATCTACCAGATATCAACACAACTCTGTCAACATCTTTCTAGTCAAATAACATGTTGATACATCAAGTCTGCCACCCTTAACTCAGCCTGCCTATGACTTACCTTTGCTAATAGAATCCTTGTAAATCATGAATGGTGAAAATAAATCACCTCCTATTATCTCCAAGTTGAATAACATCCATTAGCACCATAGATCTTCAGAAATCCATCTTCAACATGAGAAGAAATTATCCTTCTGAAAGTGATATTCAACCACGACCAGAGATGCCTTTATGAGCGGACTTGAGTGAAAACTCAAGTATCTTTGGCAACTTTGTCGAAAAGAACATTTACCAAAATCATAAATCATGAACTTTGATAAACGCAATCTCAACTAACCTTCTCTTCAAACTGACTTTAAGATATAAGATGGAACCAACCTTCCAAGTACTAAGTCAACATGACAGGCATCAACAAACAACTCATTTCATTCCATTGCTCCCGAATTTGGAATGAATAGATGCTGATATCTTCAAAAATAGAAGCCATCAATCAAGATCTTCCACCATCTTTCTTCTGTCACAACTCCAGAATCCCATAAATACCAGAGTTCTTCCATCAGAAACATATGCAGTGGAACCACCAAGGAACATCTTCAACATTCCCTAATAAGACGTCAGAACATCTTACAGGACACCATACAGAAGAACTAGCCACTCCTCCTGCAGTTGCTATAGAAACTCCTCAGAAAACTTAAACGACCAACAGTAGTCGCAACCTTTGATCCAGAACATCCATCCCATCCATCATTACCCTTGAGTATATCTGAGTGAATGATCTGATCTTCCAAACTCCTCCTTGTTTAAAGCGTCAGAAAGTATCTCCCAAGATCTCATCCAGAAATAGACAGGATGCCTGCTCTGATACTCATTGAAATTCTGGCATAGCAGATAGCAGATGTCCTAACACATGTCAAGACATTATTCTCTGCACAACTTTAAAACAAGAGCAGAACAAACAAACTAATATTCAGAATATCAGCAACACCAACAAGATAGTTGTTTCGACATCTGTTACAACATGTTAATCAAAACAGAATTGTAAATTGCAGAATGATAAACAACACAGAATATGATAACCCAGTTCGGTGCAAATCACCTACATCTGGGGGCATACCAAGCCAGGAAGAAGAAGCCACTATCAGTAGTATAGTTTTATGTAAACAACCGCTGGTTTACAGTAAACAACCTATGGTTTACCTATCACTACCCAATGGAGACTTTATCATTAGAAGTCACATCTAATTTATTAGAGAAATTCATCTCACTCCCTAAATCACAACCTGTGATTATCTAACAGTTATAGTCACAATAACTGTATCATCCTTCTTAAAATACACCCCTTTCAATACACAATTCAGTCAAGCTACCTTGACTAACAAGTTAACTCGGATTTTCTTAAAAGCTTCATCCAAGAACAATACACGATTCATTACTTACGGGTTTCTGAATCTGTACAAGCATCTATGTCTTCCACAATGTATCAAATCGATACAGAGGAAGACTTACAACACAAGAAAACCTATAACTCTCAAAACCCTAAACCCTATTTTCTACTTTACAAAAGTGTTACAATAGTTTCGATTCTTAGTCCTAGGTATTTGTCTTCTTTTATAATATTCGGCTTCCTTGGGCTTCGAATCTTCTGTTTATTTCTTCCTTGATCCATGTTCTGATTGCTCCTTAAATCTTGGACCAGATTAGCAACAACCTACTATATCAGGTCAAGATGTCGAGACATACGTTAGGACATCATGTCTGACAAGTCTTCTTCCACCAGACTTCCTCATGTCGGAATATCTTGCACGACATCCTGTTTTATTAAAAATTTGCTCAAATCTACAGAGCCTTTAGATTGGGTCCTAATTCAACTGATCAGCTCATCAAATGTGCCCATAGATTATTTCTGTTTCTAATTTTTCAAACTCATATATAAAAGAGGCTCGCCTCCTCTTCATTTAACGCAACTTTCCGAAGCTTTACATTTTCTTTGAAATTTATCTCTCTATTATCTCTCTCTCTCTCTCTGTGTGTGTGTGTGTGTCTCTCTCTTTCTCTCTTTCTCTCTCTCTCTCGGAAATATTTCTTATCACTTAAAATTGCTATAGTGCTTTAGAATTAGGGATGACAATGGATAGAGTTTGGGTAGGTACTATAGTACATGTCCCCATACCTAGGGATGGCAATGGGCAGGGTATGGGTAGGGTACTATAGTACCCGTCCCCATACCCGCAGTTGAAAAAAATCCCCGTACCCGAGCCCACACCCGCTTGGGTATCAAAATTGGCACCCGTCCCCGTACCCTATGGGTATATAAGTGCCCGTACCCGTACCCGTTACCCGCATTTCTAATAAAAATAAATATATCAAGTATAAATATCATAATATTTTAAGTTTTTTAATATATTAAAAAGCTTTTAAAAAATTTTATTGTTGAATTATGAAATAAATGATCACGTATATTAAATATGTAGTAATTTAAAATTAATGTTTTTTTAAATTTTAAAAATATTTATTTTTATATAATAATATAAATTAAAATATATAAATATATATTGTGCGGGTATGGGGCGGGTTGGGTACTAAAGTGCCCATCCCCGCACCCATCCCCGCTTATTTAAGTGGGTAATTACCCGAGCCCGTACCCGTACCCATTTTTGCAGGTTTTTACCCTATCCGTTGTGGGTAATTTTCTAGGTACCCACTGGGGATGGGCCAAATTGCCATCCCTACCCATACCTGCAGTTTGAAAAAATCCCTGTACCCGAGCCCATAACTGCGCGGGCACCAACATTTGTACCCATACCCGTACCCTATGGGTATCTAAGTACCAATACCCGTACCTATTTGCTCACATTTCTAATAAAAAGTTATCGATCAATTTTAATTTAGGAAAAATACCATTTTTCGTCCCTTATGTTTATCTCGGGGTCCATTTTGGTCCTTTAATTTTTAAAAATTCCAATAGTCTCTTATGTTTTCAAACAGTGTCATTTAAGTCCTTTCCGTCTAATTTTCACAAACGGCGTCAATTTTACACGCGTGGCATCTGACGTGACAAATGTTTGTACGCGTGGCATATGACGTAGTAGATGAGTATCACCATAGTCATAAAAAATACATGAAAAAATAAAAAAATTTGCGTTCAACCTGGATTCGAACTCAGGCTATCTTAATTGTTGAATAAGATTGAACACCATTAAACAACTTCACATTTGTTGTTATGATTTATACATCAAAAATATATTTACATTTCTATACAATCATATTTCCATAAGAAGCAAATATTGCAGAAGTCATTTACAGAAACATTATCATAAGAAGCTAATTCTCTTGATATCACCTAATTCTCCAGAAATATTTCCATTTCCATACTATCACATTTCCATAAGAAGCTAATTCTCTTGATACCTCTTAGAAACAACAATGGAGAAAAGGGGCATCAAAACCTTGAAGTGGGAGTCGAAACCTTGAAACCCAGAAATCCAAACCAGAAACTGAAATTGAAAGAGAGTTCAGAAATCAAACTGAGAAGGGGAATCGAAGCCCAAAAATCAAAACCTTGAAACCCATAAATCGAAACCCAGAAACTTAAATCGAAATCAAATCTGAAATTGAAATTGAAACTAAAATTGAAATCCAAAAACTGAAGTTGAAAATGAAATCGAGGTGTTTCAATTTATGGGTTTGTATTTTTCTATTTAAATAGGATACTGAATCTCCTCCACTTTTATAGTTAACTTCATTGCATCATAAGTTTCAATATATGCACATATTTTACGCACTGTTTAGAAATTTGCAAAATCTAGGATATCAAAATACAGTAACAATTTTCAGGATGAAAAAGCCTCATATGCATATATCAAATCAAGATTTTATTATATATTTATTTAAGATATGTTTCATGTTCTTTTTACAAATAACTACAGTTTTATTATATATTTAATTTTTAAATTAAATAAGAAAGATGTTAAGTGGCTTAGTGGTGCAATATATTTCTTGGCAACAAATGTGTCCATGGTTCGAATCCAGTATAAAGCAATTTTTTTTTTAATTTTGATTATTTTAGTGAAAAGCATATGCCACATCAGTGCCATGTGTGGTCTTCAATTTTGACTTTGACTAACGGAACAAACGGAAAGGACTAACGTGATACTGTTTGAACAATTAAAGGATCAAGTTGGAACTTTTTAAAATTGAGGGACCAAAATGGACCCCGAGGTAAAGTTAAATGATCGAAAAGGGTATTTTGCCTATAATTTATCATGTCATTTTAAGTTTTTAACAACATTAAAAAAAGTTTAAGGATATTATGGTTGAGTTAAGAAATAAAAAACACATATATTTAAATGCGTACAAGTTTAATAGCAATGTATTTAATAAAATTGATAAGTATGCATGTGTATATAATAATTAAAATAAAAATATATAAATATGTATAAAGCAGGTATGGGGCAGGATGGGTACCAAGGTACCCGTACCCGCGTCCATACCCACTTAGTTTAATGAGTAATTTCCCGTGCCCATGCCCATGCCCATTTTATGGGTTTTTATCCTACCCGTTGTGGGTAATTTTTACGGGTACCCACTAAGGATGGGTCCAATTCCCATCCCTATTTCGAGTGAAACTTTTCTTGTGAAGAAGAGTTTATAAGTGGTTATATTGTTTGTTTAAATCCTGAGAGTGTGATACTCGTAGATTGAGTTTGGTTTGTGAGATAAACCAGTCATAAAATATTTGTTTTTGCTTTCTAGATATTCGCTAGAAAAAGTTCTTTGGTTATTGAGATTAGCCTGAAAATCTCTAAGAAGGTTTGTTAGCTTAGCCTGTGGTAAAAGCTATCTTTTCTAGAGGATAAGCCTGTAAAAATCTCAAGATCAAATTATATAAAGGTTCGTGGGCACAACCTTTAAAAGCTCAAAGTTTATAGTCAAACTCTCTAGAAGATCTCTTAGGGATAAGACTAGGCCACCATTCGCCCAAACCTGTATAACTCTCTGGTTTAATCTCTCTAACCATCTCCTCTTTAATTTATGCTATTTATTTTTACTATTTTGGTTGTTACTTAATCTTTTCGTAAGAAACTAGTAATAGAATCTTAAGTGTAACTAAGAAAATAACTAAAGTAATAACACATTTTGAATACCACTATACACCTCCCTCTTGTGCTTGAAGTCACTTGTCCAATGTCATGTACTATGTGACTCGAATCATAACATTCCTTGAAAGATAAAATTTTCCATACCTCATTTAATTCGAATCATAAGAGTGTATGATTCGAATCATGTCACTTTTTTTACTTGAATCGTATCTAGTGCATGAATCAAATCATGGAAAAAATCATCTACTTTCCAACCTTTAATTCAAGTCATTGTTTCTTTAATTCATATCATTACCTCATAACTTGATAAAATCTTATTGTCTCCTTATTTTTCTAGTGTGTCTACCCTCTAGCACCAAATCTCGTACCTCTTTTGTGTGTGTGTGTGATATATATAGAGTGTGACCAAAAACCAAACATACATAGAGTGATACTCTCAATGAGTGTGTAGTAACACAATATCTTGTTATATAGTTGTGTACTTTTATAGTAGAACAAAAATCAAGACAGAAGAGTTGATCAATGAATGGATTAAATTTATCAATCTCATGATATTCACCAAGAACCAAGAAACTCATTTTTGCCAAGAACTTTGAGAGAACCCATGTGTGTGTTTTTCAGTCACCAATGCCTATCTCCTTGTTGATACCTTATGATTAACCTCATAGAATGTGGATCCTATGAGAAATTAGTTGTGCGTGTGAGAGAGATTCTTCAGATATTATTCATCATCTTCAACCTTTGTCAATAAACCATTTTTATGGATCTCCAGTTCTAAAGATTGAGTGTGAGAGGTAGATTAAAGGTACATTATGGAATATAATGTTTTTCTTTGAAGTTTATATTGTATCTATCAGGTGGAAGAATAATTTCTTAGGCATGGATAATGGTTGTGTGTTATCCAAAAAGGGAGACGAGTTTCTCTATACTCCATTGAAGACTTTGGTTGAACTCGTAGAACAAAGCTGGGAGTTGTCCACTCATTCTTTACTAATGGAAATCGCTTAGACAATTCTTCATTAGGTTCAAGGAAAGGATGATGCAGATCATTGAGGATCTTAAGTGTTAGCAGTTGAGTATCTGCATTAATAGAAGGAATAATCATTTGAGATCTATGTTGGCTAATACAAGGTGGCTATAAGTGTTCAGATTTATGATAATTCATTGTATCAAAATTCTTGTATATTAACTATTGAAATAATGGAAGATGTGATTGAAGGTGAGAAAAATATACACAAGAAGAGGGAGTTGAATTGTGTATGGGAAAGTTTACTTCTTTTTCTTAAACTTGTTTTAGAGCCTAAGATGTCAAGCTCAGATTCTGAACCAAGTTAGAGGCTGAATTAGATCAGAGTCTGATTTCAGAGTTTGTTGCACAACGGAATGTTATAGCAGAAGTAAATAAAGAGACACATAATGTATCCTAGTTCCTCTCAACTGAGAGTAGTTCAGTCCCCTTGCAGCACAAGAGCTTTTTACTATAATCAATCAGATGACAATTGCTTAAGCCAGTAGCTCAAGACTTCCTGCTCAATCAACCTAGAATGATACTTCCTTGCTTAAACCATATATTAAAGACTTCTTGCTCAATCATCCTGATTGAGACTTCCTACTCTGCCCTCAAGCATGAGACTTCAATGCTCAATCACAGTGATAGAGATTTCATTGCTCTACCCTCAAGCACGAGACTTCAATGCTTAATTATCAGAAAGAGACTTACCCTGAGCACAGAGGCTAGAGTCTTCAGATTCTCTTAACAAAAGAGTTTGGTATTAACCTTGTTAAGAGAATCTGATTAGAATGCAAATTAATTGCTCCTAAGTGTATAAGAATGAAGTTTTCATTCTTCTTCTCTTCTTGCATAAATTTTCTTCTTTTTTATGCCTTTCTGTTATGTTCTTCTTCTTGATCATATTCACATATTCGTTCTTCAATTCATATGTGAATATGTTTCACTCAACTCTTACACACTTAACCCTTCTGGTTATATTTCCTTTTTGAGTGTGTTTCTCTCACCTATGTTTTTTGTGTATCATAGTCTTTTTCTCTCTCAATCCATTTCTGTGAAATGGTATCACATCATTGTGAACACAGTCACGTATTCTTCAACCAACATTCATTCACCCACACACTGAATTTTTTTAATCTTCTTCTTTAAATAGATGCTAAGAATAGATCTGTTGAAGATTAAAACTACCCATGGTTCAAGTAGCTGTTGAAGGTCTTTAGCTAGAGTATATAAATTGAACTATAAACTCGGCTAACATAAAGACGTTGAGAGGAGCAGAGTAGAGTTCAGAATAGTTGGAGAGATAAGATCATGACAACATTACTTTATGCTGATTAAATATAAAGTAGTGTGTCGTTGTCACGTGATCTTCTTTAGATAACTTCTGACCAGAGGCTTCTTGAAGACATTTGCTGAAGCTTGTTCTGAGTCATTGTTATCTTTATACTTAACTTCCTGAGTCAGAGGCTTTTTATAGAATTAGTTCAAGCATGATAAAAAGCTAAAGTATGTCTTCAGAACCTGGTTGGAATGAGACTTCAGAATCTTGAGATCAGAGGTACTGAGCTTGCCTTAACAGAGTCTTGATCAGAACTAACCTGGATGAACACTTTCAGAGTTATTGACTTGACATAGACAAAAAGCCTTTGAAGCGGAATCTTCAGAACTGTTGATGAAGCATGTTCAGAAGATACAGAGTCATTCCTTATAACAAAGTCTGCTTGCTTCTAACGACTCCAGTATTCAAAACTTTGCTGATCTTTGTATTTCATGTAAGCTTAGGTTCAACGTCTGAAAGACTGAAAGACTTGAACTCTCTCTCTCTCTCTCTCTCTCTCTCTCTCTCTCTCTCTCCTCTCTCTCTCTCTCTCTCTCTCTCTCTCTCTCTCTCTCTCTCTCTTTCTCTCTCTTTCTCTCTCTCATTATGCATGTGTTATATAATTGTTGCGTCCTAGTATGGTTTGTATGTCATATAGTCTAGATATTGTTTAATTCAAGAATCAGACTCTCAACCAATTATAACATAAAATAAGTTACTCATAGACTTCCATAATTCAATTTTAAATTTTAAAAGTTCAGATAAAACATATATGTAAACACAAATAAAGTGAATGGTTAACAATTGTGTAAAATTTTCTAGAGTTCCATACATCTGAGTAGAGCTGTCAAAATGGGTTAGCCCATATAGGTCTGCCCACCAGGCCCGAAAAATCATAGGGCTTGGGCCTTAAAATTAGAGTGCATATTTTTCAGGGCATTTTTAGCCCATATGGGTCGTGGGTAGCCCATTAGCCCCACATCGCTATAAATTTTAAAAAATTATATTAATATTTATATTGTCTTACTCCAAAATAACACATTAATTTTTCTCACCTCACTAAATTTTATCTTTATTCAATTCAATCTTTCTCTTTTAAATATTATACATTAATATAATCAATACTTTTTTCTCGTATTCTATTAGTTTCCATTATGTTAAATATTCGAGTATTATTTTATACAATTTAGTCATGGATTGTATTTAAAAACACATTATAGTATTTATAAAAGATAATATAGTACTTAAAAATGTATTATGTTTAAAATAATATAATTTTTACTTTTATTTATAATAAATATTATGACATTTTTATTTTACTTTTTTATTAAAAAAAAGTCTATTTAGGGTCGGGTAGCCCGAAGCCCATCTAGGGTCAGACTCGAGTAGTAATTTTCGAGCCCATATTAAAAATGAGTTTTTTTTACCCAGCCCTAAAAAACCCGAGTCCACCAGGGGCGACCCGTTTAGGACCGAGTAGCCCATTTTGACAGCTCTACATTTGAGATTCATCCATTTAACTTACTTTAACAAAAGAAATAATATCACATGATTTATGTAGAATGACATAAAAATCCGGTGAAAATTTACACTGCATCACTTGTATGCGATTTTTTTTCTTTCTAAAGACAATTGAATTAATAAGGGATACAAGAGGTATTCAACCCATTACACCAATAAAATATAAAATCTTACAGTATGAAATTCTCAACCAACACAAATTCTACCTAATGAACCTAAGAGGATCCATACAAAAAGTTAGAAAATCAGAGTTAGAATAAGGAATTTCACATATACATGACTATTTCCATGCGAGAGATTTAATGGCCCGGCAAACATCATCTATGTTTCCTACGTCGTTATTGAAAATAATTTTATTTTTAACCCTCCAGAGGCACCAAACAACTGTCAACCATATAGATTCAAATTTCAAACTACCATCTCTATTGTTTCCCAAACCACTCCACAAAGAAGTTCCAAACACACCTTGCATAATCAGTGACACAACCACATTGATTCCCTACCATATTCCAAACAACCAACGCAAACGGACATTCGAAGAAAGAATGCTGAAGATTTTCTTCCATATCATGACAGAAAACACACAAACTATCTAAATTGTTAATACCTCTATTCGATAGTTGGTCATTCGTAGCGAGTTTGTTCCACAACAGTTTCCATCCAAAGATTAGAAATCTCGTTGGAACTTTGGTCTTCAACAGAGTACCAAATGCTTTGATTTGATCCACAATCAGCATGCCTTGTTCTCTAACTTCCATCATCCGTTGGTAGGCCATTTTCACATTCTAAACTGAATATTTCTCGACATTCCAACGAATGCCGTCCTCCAGCCCAAAGAAGGAGAAGCCATGTCTAATAGATTCTTCAACTTCTGGAATCTTGCTGGAATAACAACCTGAACTGACTGAGGGATACCAAGCTCACCCCAATGCCATCTCCCTTCGTTCCAAACACCTAAAGAGCTCACCGAGGCCGCTTTTTCGCTACTGCTGACAAACAGATCTGCCAAGTTAGAAGTAGCAGCTCCGCTCTTGAGAAAATCCTTCCACCAAGTAGACGTCGATACTCTCAACGTAGGCTTGTCCAACATAACCTGATTCTCAATAAATCCATATCTCGCTTTGAAAACACTCTTTTTTTTAAATAAAAGATATATATTCCAGTGAGAAAAAACTGAATTTACATCAAATGAGCTATAGTCCAGCTATTTCCAAATAACAAACCAAACTGGCCAAAAATTAACTCATAAGTTTTGCTAAGTAATTCCTATACCTCTGTATCATCCAACATCTTTGTACTGTATTGTTAATGATATCTTTTGTGATGCTACTGTAGTCTACCACCTTGTGGAAGATAACCGAGTTTCTGTAGATCCAAATACCATACACCGTTTCAACAATGGCTACTTTCAACAGCCCAGCCTTGATCCTCTTACCTCAAGTACTTATCATCACCCATTTGAATTCTTCTTCCCAGTGTTGTGGTTCACGAGCTATTTCCAACCAATCAAGCACCTAAGCCCAGATAGTTTTAGTAGCTCCACAAGTAAATAACAGATGGTCCATAGTCTCAACATTGTGTTTGCATAGCTCACATATATCATCCTGCAACATTTCAAATTTTTTAAGCCTGGCTTTAGTCATCAACCTTCCATGGCAGGCCAACCATAGGTAAATAACTGCTCTTGGCCTAACATAGTTACACTGGATCAAGTGGATCCAGCCTATTTTTTCATTAGTCTCCATATAGTCTTCATATAAATGCTTGATGGAGAACTTCAAATTCTGTTTCATAATATCCCAAGTATGCTGATACACACAGATTTCATCCCGACTGGCCATGATAGATTTCAATATCCATGAACTTCTGGCTCTAATTTTGACTATCATAATGTCTTCTCCTCGTATGTAGTAGCTATGAACCCATTGGACCCAAAGAGTCTCCCTATTCATAAAGATGTTCCATTGAAATTTCATCAAAGCTAGGTTGTTCCACACTTCCAAGTTGATTAGATTCAATCCTCCATGTTTAATGGGCTTACACATTTTATTCCAAGCCACTGGGCTCTTTCTGCTTCTCTCCTGTCCGGCCCAGATGAAAGATCTACATAAGTAGTTGAGTTTTTGGATCACTCCTTTGGTAAATGGAAAGCACATCAACCAGTACTGGGCCATTGCAGCAAGCACACTCTTGACTAATTGAATCCTACCTGCTGTACTTAGAAGTTTTAAGGACTAATGTCTAATTCTAATAGTTATCCTGTTGAGCAGTGGCAAATAGTGTTTGATATTCAATCATTTAGAGGTTAAAGGAACTCCTAAATACCGGACAGGAAGCTCCCCTACTCCAAACCGTGTCTTCTGTTTTACCTTTTGGATGATATCCTCCTCCATCCCACTGCAGAAAATTTTGCATTTGTGAGGGTTTACAATCAGACCTGTAGAATCAGAAAAGGATTTGAAAGCATCCAAAATCAACTCAATGGAGTGGTAGTCACCTCTACTGAATAGAAAACATCATCAACTAAAGCTAAGTGTGTTATTCCTAGTTTCTCACATTTGCTATGATGATTAAAATTGGGATTAATTTGCATTCCTACCATGACTCGATTCATATATTCCATAAGTATAACAAATAACAAGTGAGATATGGGATCCCCTTGTCTGATCCCTCTCCTAGCTTCCATTACATCGGTATACTCACCATTGACATTAAACCTATATGTCACTGTTGTAGTAGCAAGCATGATCTAGTCAATGAACTTTCCAGGCAATCCTATTTCATGAAGGATACATTTAAGTGTTGTCCAGTCTACCATGTCGTAGGCTTTTTGTAAGTCTAATTGGATCATGCATCTAGGTGTGGCTCCCTTCCTAGAGTACCCCTTCAAAAGTTCAAAGGCATGCATGATGTGATTATGTATCCCCTGTCCTGGTATGAAGGCTGCTTGGCTTCCATGGATTACTTCTTTTAGTACTTTCCCCAATCTCGTGGTCATGACCTTTGAAATTATTTTGTATACTGTTGTGCAGCCAGCAATTGGCCAGTATTCCTTAACTGTCTTAGCTTTCTCAGTTTTTGGAATGAGGGTTACAATGGTACTATTGAAAGCTTTGAATAATTTCCCTTCAAGGAAGAATTCCTGAATTGCTTCCATAACATCATCCTTAATGATATGCCAACAACTCTTGAAAATTTTTGCTCCATACCCATCCAGGCCTGGTGTTTTAAGATCTCCAATACCTTGTAAAGCTTCTTCCACCTCTTTTTCAGTTACATGAGCAGTCAGAGATTCACATTGTGCCTGGGTAAATTGCTTACCTTTTCTCATTACATCGATGTCTACATGTTTCAGGTGCTTAGTTTTTGTTCCCATCAGGTTGCCATAATATCTCAGGACCTCCTGTTTTATCTCTTCCTGTTCTGTTAGTTCTGATCCATCCTCCTTATACAACACTTCCAAGCTTTTATGATGATGTCTAGTTTTGATGGAAGCATAGTAATAAGCTGTGTTACTATCACCCTTACTCAACCAGTCTATTTTTGCTCGTTGCATAAGGATTGTCTCCTCTATCTCACTCCATTTGATTACTCATAAGTACAGGTTTTTACTTTATCAATAGTATCCCTGTCAAATATATTTGTAATGAGATCATTCTGAGCTTTCTCTAGACCTTTCCTCGCCTCATCCAACTTCAATTTCAAGTGAGATATAGTCTGGCTGAATTCAATAAGAGTAGGCTTCAAACATTGGAGTTTCCTCCAAAGAATAAACATTGTCGTTCCATTGATTGGGATACTTCAGCTGTTTCTAACTACATCTTCAAATCCTGGTAGATCAGTGATATAATTATTAAATTTGAACCTCTTCATGTTATTCCTTTTCTAATGCTGAGTAAAGCGTGATCTGATACTCCTGGTGCCAGTATCCTCAGGGTTTTATCCATGTTGGATTGAAACCAGTCATTATTAGCAATTACTCTATCGATTCTAGAGTAAATTGTACCTGTACTCTGTTTATTACTCCAAGTGTAGTGGCCCCCGATGCTGTCCATCTCACTCATACCAGTATTATTCATCATGCTAGTATGATTTAAAATACTGATGGGAGCACGAGGGAAGAGAGGGCGATGGCGGCCGCATCTGTCAGCACCATCGTCATCGACTTCTCAACCATCACCAGCGTCACTGATGGTGGAGCGACCAATCACACCGACAACTGAAGTAATCAAAGAAACACATCCAACAGAAGAAGATATCGTGATAGTAGAAGATCTTGAAGACACTAATAATGAAAAAGCCCGAGAAATTGAGACTCGAAAGGTTGGGGAATTACGACAAGAGGATCAGAAGGAGACGAAAACTAGTAACTTATAGGTTGATGTTGTATATGATAACCGAAATTCGGCGAAGGGATTATCAATCCATTATGTAGCTCCGAACCTGAATAATGGAGATATCGAAATTGCAATAGAAGAAGAAGACATAGAGTCAGAAATCAAATTTTGGGAATCGACCCTCATTATGTACGCCCTGGGGGGAAGACCTAAGTATGCACACAGTGAAGAACTACATGACAAAAGCATGGAACTTTGTCAAACTACCAGACTTGTACTATCACGATGAAGGATACTTCCTACTTAGGTTCAATTCGCAGAAGGATATGGAAAATGTACTAATGAAGGGTCCTTATTCAATAAGGAATGTGCCTTTGCTCTTGAAGGAATGGCACCCGAATTTTAACCTAAAGCGAGACATGTTGAGAACCCTACCACTCTGGATCAAATTACCCCAACTTCCTCTTTACCTTTGGGGGGCAAAAAGCTTGAGCAAGATAGGCAGTGCCATTGGAGTGCCGCTCGTAACGGATGAATGTACTGCAAGTAAATTGAGGGTTTCATACGCAAGGATCTTGGTAGAAGTCGATATCACGAAGGAATTGGTCAAAGAGATTAACATTAAGGACTGTGAAGGCAGGAAGCGTGTCCAACAAGTGGAATATGAATGGAGGCCCCTGTATTGTGACAATGCCAAAGGATTGGGCATAAATGTAGGGACCAAGGGAAAAAGATTGAAAAGCAATGGAAGCCAAAGAAGATAACACAAGGAGAAAAGCCAACTACCACAATTATAGAGGATAATCCTAACGAACAACCAAAAGAAGCTGCCATAGTCCAACCTAATGAGACCCCAAAGGATGACATAATCAAGACAGGTATGCCAAGTACTGATGAGAATGGTGAGCAATGAACCAAAGTGAACAAGGCACGAGAGACAGGTAAAAAATTTACTTTACTTGGAACCACAACTGGAGTAAACTGTATGAATGGCTTTGAGGCATTAGGGGTTTTGAATGACCCTCTAATGACCTTGGATAGAGGGCCATGATTGTGTCGTGGAATATAAGGGGGCTGAATAAAACAGGTAAGCTACGTGAGATAAGCTCCCGTCTTCACAAGCTAAAACCTGATATTTTGATATTGATAGAAACAAGAGTCAAAGAAAATAAAGCTAAGGGTATCAGATTCAAGCTGAACCTCTATAGTAATTATATAGATAACTATGATAGGCACGAGAATGGTAGACTATGAATTTCTTGGAATGACACTAAAATAGACATTAAGAAGATTCATAGCACTGATCAGAGGATACATTGTGGGGTCTATGATAAGATGTGAGGGTTTAAATATTGGCTAACAACAGTGTATGCGCAAAATCACTTGGAGCAAAGGAAAGTCTTGTAGAACTCTATAGAAAGTCTGAGTAATTCTTCCCCAGGCCCCTGGTGCATCATAAGGGACTTTAATAATGTCATGCATTCTCAAGATAGAGAGGGAGGAAAACTGGTAACAGAGGCAGAGTATTTGAAAACATCCTTTTAAATAGACTTTGTATCCTTTCCTATCCTCCACTTCCATCTTGTATGCATATTAAGGGTCTGTTTGTTTTACCTTTAAAAAATAGATTTTTTTTTTTTGTATTTTTGAAAATGGATTTTGTAAAATTGTTTTTCAAAATATTACAAGTTTTTATATATTTATTTTTTCTAAATTAAATTGTAAGACTAATTTTGATATCGTATAACATAAACATACATTATTCAAGATCAAAATATAGTCAAAAATGCAATTTTTGAAAAATGTTGTGTCTAAAAAATGATTTTCATGAAAAACTATTTGAAATAACTTCAAAATTAAGTGATTTTTTAAAATTTTGATATCCAATTTTTTTTCCGATAAAATGATAAAATATCTAAAATAACATTTTAAAAATAACTATTCAAACCAAATTTTCATTTGAAATTTTTATAAAAAATATAAATTTTTTTTTTACAAAATTTTGTTACACTATAAAAATCATTTAAAAAAAAAAAAAAAAACAAACGGGCTCTAAATGTATACAATACAAATCCACTACAAAACAATATTACGTATTTCTACCTAATATAAAGAAATAAAAAAAAAAAAAAAACTTATCAAAAACAAGAACAAGATGCAGATGCAACCACGAATAATACAACAAACAACACACCTAACAAAAAAATGACGCTAATTTCTTCCCTCTGTTCCTTCCCTCCAATTCACTCTTCTTCTTCTTCTACCTTTCCAAATTCCGCATCAACATTCTCAAATTACAACACCAGAACTCAAATCCAATCCTCACCTTCTTCCACAAACACTTGCACCCAAAAAATCGACACATCTTTGATCACCATCGCCGAATCTTTCTACGATGATGAACTCTGGGCAGCTTCTTCTCTCCGTGTTCGATCCTTCAATCAATTCCGTCCCGGTACCTACGGAATCCGAGTGAGTTAGTTAGTTTTCCACTCCAATTCTTCTTTCTATTTATGTTTTTTATTCAAATTCAATGCGAAAGAATTTCAATTTCAGCTCGATTTATTATTTTTAGATACTGAATTTCAAAAGGGTATGCTTGAATTGAGATGAAAGAGGGAACTTTATAGTTTATACAAAGCGTTTTTCGTGTTTGTCAAGTTGTGTTAGGATCATGTGAAGTACTTGGCTGAACGTGAGTTTGAAGCTTTGAAAGAGCGTATTTCAGGGAAGAAGATGGGTTTTAGAAGAGTCTCTTGCATAAATGCTTCTCTTCCTGTGTCTCATATATCTAGCATCTATGATGATTTATGTTCTTCATGTAAGGTTTGTTTGTTTCGTGGATTCATTCAATGACTATGTAGATTTGTTTGTTGGTCTTTGGTTTATTGTTTCTTGAGAAAATTGACTGTGTTTTAGTTGAAATTTTGTAGTTTTTGGCTTATGGAGAAGACAGGATTGTAGTTGGTTCGCTTGATCTTAATCAGTGCTTGAGTCTTCCGGATGAAATTGTCGGGATGAAGCCGAAGGTATTTTTTGTTTTCATGAATTCTAGACTTTTAGGGCCGGTTTGGATTAGTTTCTTTGAGTTTATCTACTCGGATAAGCATTTGGAAGAGCTTATGGAAACGTCTTGTTTGATGCTTATTTCTGTAAACTCTTCAAGATAGCTTATGAAAACAGCTTATAATTTAGATAGAAATAGTTTGACTGTAACTTATTGATTAAGTTGTTTATGCAAACACGGGCCTGAAATATGAAGTGGGTGAGGATGTGTTTGTTTATATGTTCTAGCTTGCTCTGGAAGCTCGAGTCTTGATGCGAAAATTGATAACTTTTCTATAGTGATTGATGACTATTTTGTATAATGCCTCCTCCGTCAAATTGTTTAATATTTAACTGTCAGGTTAGCGGAGCTGATACGACAAGGGCGTACCTCAGTAATGTGTGTGTTGCTAGAGAGTTGCACAGAAATGGGTTGGCTTATGAACTTCTTGAAAAGTCGAAGTTAGTTGCTCGCAATTGGGGTAAGAAACAGTGTAGCAAATTAGTCTTATTGATGATGAAACCTCTCCGGACTAAGCCTTCCAGGAGAAATGTCTGCTAGAAGTTCAATGAGTTTTTTTGACTATTATAAGTGTACCTTGCAACTTAGTTTTTCTGTAAATAGTATGTTAACTATCATAGGCATGGAAAGAAAACAACCAGTTTTTTGTTGTTGTAGATCTTAAGTAGGAGTCTGGCCTATGATAAGTTTTTAAGGCCTGAGTCTGACTTATGGTCTATCATAGATTTTTTTTGCCTGGTCTGACTTTTTTAAAAGTCTGTTCTGGTTTGAAAGTTCTTTTAAAAGCCTGTTTCACATTAAGGGTTATAAATAGTCTATTTTACCTATTTTTAAATAGACAACACGACATTTTATATACTATTTAGCTTATTTCCTAATAAATATGCATATATAGACTGACTAATCAAGTTTCATAGACTTTTTAAATAGTCTAAGCCTGATCTTTTTTATTAAACAGGTCAGGCTTAAATATATCTATAGGCCAAGTAGGCCGGTCCCATCCCTAATCTTAACCGACGAGATTGCTTTAGTTATGTTTGCTCATTTTAGATGCATCACGTTGTTAAGCATACATCATGTCTTGATGTTTATAATTTCTTTAATGGGTTAAGTTCGTCTACCATCTAAGAAAAAATGGCATGGCTGATTTTGTTCAACTGTTGTAACTTTGTAATGTCTACCAACGAGATTCTGGTTGATTAGTTTTTTTTTATATTATTTTTATTTTTATTATTATTATTATTATTTTTAAGTTTGTGCAGAGAAGAACATGACATTATAAGATACAATGTTGGTTACTGTCTTAATATGTTTCATGTGAATTGTCGATATACTTGTTGTGATCTACGTAGAGTCGGATTAAAAGCACTCTGTATAAGTTATCTGCGTATTCTTGAGTCTATGATTCAGGAGAACCCGGGGTTTCTACATGATAAAATATTCGACATTTCTTAAACTAAAGAGTGGCTAAATTTACTCCTTTGTGTATCTTTCAGGCATAACAGATTTATATGTCCATGTTGCTGATGACAATGAACCAGCAAAGAAATTGTACATGAAGAGTGGGTTTGTTTACGAGAGTGATGAACCTGCATGGCAGGCCAGGTTTCTTGATCGACCGCGAAGACTTCTGCTATGGATGGGTCTTTCAATCTCCTAATTCAACGGTGTTGTCGGGTATCCTGTGTTAATATGGTTCGGTTCTGTCTATTCTTCTTAAGTTATTTTCAGAACATTCCCACGTTGCCTCACTAGTTTTTCTTCCTTTCATTTCTAAGCCGTAAATAAATCCGGCGGCTGACAATCAAAGATCCATTGTAAGAAAAGAATCATGAAACATATTGTAAATTTCTTTTGATGATTATTTTTACAACACATATCAGAAATCATATACAACTATGATCATGCCACCGATGCATTGATTGTCCAACCTCCGTCTGTAATTATATCTTTTACGACCACTCTCTATCGCCGCTGTTACTTTGTGATGAAACCTTTGAAGCAAATAAATCAAGATTTTATGCCTGCATTTTGTGAAGGTTGGGTCAAGGTCTTTGTGGTCTAGGGTTCTGATTGTTCCTGATAATATTGAGAAGAATATGAGCTTGGAGGTTTGGAAATTTTGTGTTCATAAAAGAATATGCAACACAAATATATAGGAGAAGTAACGGAGCTATCAAATCTAAAAAAATACTAATATTTATATTTCAAAAACAAAAGATTATGTGTAATCAATCTTTCAACTGAAATAATTTTATGAAGTGTTATTTTATTATAGTTCAAGCTGAGAAAAGAGTAGCAGATCCTTTCCCTCTAGCCAGTCAAAGAAAATACACACAACTGATTTATTAGAGAAAAACACACACAACGTTATTAAAGGCACCAAATATAAAAAAATAAAAAAATAAAATAAAAAAAAAAAAAAAAAAAGGAAAAAAAGAAAACTCTTATCATCCAAATCTTTTACATAGATAGACATACTTTGAAACATATGACATAAATCCAAAATTTTCAGTGTATCACACAACCAAATATTAAATCATAGTGAGAGCACATATGATCTTAGATAAATCCCCCAACAATATAAAAGTCTAAGAAAGTGGAAAAGTAAAAAAACTCCTTGGAGAGGACAAAGAAAATTAGCCAAGCCACCTAAAAAATTATAGGGGGTTACTCAATGCACCCCATGTGTTACTCCACGTTTCCTATGGCAATTTCAAAAAAAATCTCAATTTCAAATTTTTAAAATTTGGACGCACTTTAAACACAAATAAATCAAGGGGATTGGAAAAAACCCTCAAAATACGCTGTTAAAAAAATCTTGTGATTTGATTCCGAATACACAAAGATATAATCTAAGACTGAATTCAGACGAGTTTATAATATTTTAATCCAGGATGAAATCAGGACCGACATAATTTTCAAACTAATATAAATTTCAAAGTTTGTATTTAATCTAAAGATTGGAATCTGGACGTTTTTGTTTAAGTCCTCTCTCCTCCTCTCTACTCTCTCTCTCTCTCTCTTCTCTCTCTCTCTCTCTCTCTCTCTCTCTCTCTCTCTCTCTCTCTCTCTCTCTCTCTCTCTCTCTCCTCTCTCTCTCTCTCTCTCTCTCTCCTCTCTCTCTCTCTCTCTCTCTCTCTCTCTCTCTCTCTCTCTCTCTCTCCTCTCTCTCTCTCTCCTCTCTCTCTCTCTCTCTCTCTCTCTCTCTCTCCATTTTTGCAAAAGAGCAAAAACAAAAAAAAGTGATTACAGAGTATTTTCTCCTCATTTTTTTGAAGCTTTTTCATAGCTTTTATCCATTGCATTGAAGCACTATTCCACTGTATTGCACTTATTTAAAACTCATGTCCATTGCATTGGTAAGTTTCTCATTCTCTTTCGTATTATGATAGTTTAGGTTTAAATGCAAAAGAAATGTTTGTTGAGCTCATCCTAAACTAAACTACTTGCATTATAATTTGGTAAGCATTATAATTTGGAACATTATAGCTTATAAGGTTAGCATGCTCTTATGTCTTTTCTAACTTTGGTTCTCATATAGTTCGAATTGCCAAGCTAGCTCAACTTGATGAGTCATGGTTCTAAGATGTCATGCAGCTATCTGAGTTGTATAACTTATGCGGGGCTGGCTATGGTTATACTAGCCATGGCGTATTCGTTACAAAGAAATAATGAAACAGTTAGGTAGATAAACCTCCGGTAGTTACTCTATTTTGATCTATCTTATTTGAATTGATTTATCAATGACTTGTAATTCAAGTTTAAAAAAAAAATGTCAAATTTCATCTAACTTAAAGTCAAATGGTGGAAAATAATGTCAAAAGATAAATTTAGAGATTGAAATCTGAACCCATGATACGGATATTGAAATCCAGACTAATTTTGTGACAAAAATGAGGTGCCTCGGTCATGAAGTGATTTTGTTGAAGATTGTGTGTGTCCAGAGATTGGAATCCGAAAAATAAAAAGGACATTCTAGATTTTTTATAGGACATGTGATCACTCACCCAAATTTTATACTAAAGACTAGACACAATCTCATATGTCATAAAAAGTTGGAAAAGAAGAACCCACATGCAATATCACTAGAGTTTTGTAAGACATGCCTCTTGTGGAGTTTTGGAGTTTCTATCAGGGAGGACTCGCTAGGAGAAGACAATCACATATGGCATTGTTATTACTACTAAAGCCACCAAAGTTATGTAAAGGAAAGGTAGCCAATCCTCTCCCATCCAATTGACTTCTAATTCTGTAAGTCATGAACGTTTCAAGCATGTAAACATCAATTGTCACTTAATTCTCCAACATGTACTATCTCTCTTTTCCTCAACATGTACCATCTCTTTTTTTGAAACTTATTAATGTCAAGTCTTCTCGGTAACTTGCTCATTTCATTGACTTTGTCAAGATCTTTATATGATTCTCTTGTATCTATGCGGGGAATGTTGGATATTTACCTTTCCACTTGAGAGGGAGGGAGGAGGGGATGGTATTATAGTGTATAAATAGGAAAAAGCCCTTGATTGATGGTAACAAACTCTTTTGATGATTGAATAATTTAAGAATTGAGAGTACAATGCTGTCTTTGTCAATTCTTTGCTTTTTTAACCTTGCATGATTCACACTATATCATGATAATTTATTTTTGAATGTTGATATTCCTAAAATACCCTTTGTATTTTCATGTTCTAAGATGTAGTAGCATTAATAAAGGACATCTTTGAAAATATAAAATAATACATGTAGTAGTACTAATAAAGGACATCTTTGAAAATATAAAATAATAAATGTAGTAGTACTAATAAAGGATATCTTTGAAAAAATAAAATAATAAATGAATCTAATAAATTGCACAGAAATTAGATTCTGAATTTGTTTGAGTGCGTTTATTCCAAGTTGAATCCTTAGCTCAACTAATAATTTTGCCATTATATGTTTGGTCCTATAGACAGGAATTATCACTACCGTACTGATGTCAAATCAGAAAAAAATCCTGAGAAATGTGGGTCATCTTTCTTAAAAGAAAATGTTTATATCTAAAACATGTAGTATTACAGAAACATTTACAATCACTATGAAGTCATTTAAGAGACCTTAGATACCAAAATTAACACTTGGAGCAAGCAACAATGAATTGTCACGAGATTCTGCCATTTTCTGCAGATCAGATTATGCTATCTTATCTAACATATACAACAATTGAAGCTTGAAGATCACGATCTACCTTGAAGTGAGCATTAAAAAACCTTTTCTCCTGAAGAAGGAATGTCAAATTAGAACAAATTACCAGTATTTATAGCAATGACTAAATTTCGACAGACTCGTAAATTACCTCTCTATAATCAAGTGAAATTAAGAAGCTTCGCAACTTTTGCTCTTCTGACTCAAATAAAACAATGTGGCTGGGAAGAGACCAATTATTTGCAAATTTTGACATAAAAGAAACAGGGTCCATCATGAAACGGTCAGACTCATCTAGGACTTCTTTCTCTTCACTGCTGAAAATGATACATTAAGATCGATTATTAATTTAATTCAGTTTCGATAAACATTAGAGGACATTCTGAAATTGTTAATTTCAAACCTTGGCGTGCAGTCAAGAAATTGCATTGGTAGGTTACGATGCAGCATGGAATAGTATGGAGTAGCATGGCAAGGTGTAAGGAATAGGATACTTTTCACTTTTCCTTGAAAAGATTCTTTAGCAAGGTGGTTCATGACATCCTCAGGTCCTCTCTGTTGAGAAAATAAACACTATATAATGTACATTTCTGTCTAGATTTTTACAGATTTAAGAAGAACAAACAGTAACAAGAAAAACAAATAATCTCGATACTTGGTGAAGAGAGAAAAAGATACCTGATGAACCAAACTCATATACAAAGCCATTGGTATATTGGTAGCAAGTAAAAATAATATAGCAGCGGTCATCTTGGGAGGAGATTTGTTATGCTTTTTTGAAAATTCTTTTCCTTTATACTGCAGGGAACCGGCACCAGGATCTTCTATCATAGCCAAAGAATAACCAGAGAACATCAGAGCTATGGGAAGAACTGGCAAGACAAACCTGTATCTCAGTAATTATTATCATTAATCACGTCAAGCCAAAAAGTCGGGTGCATGTAAACATGCATAAATGTAAAATTTTCGAATTGAAATACCTGAATTCCTTGTGACCTAAGATACTGTAGAAACCCAACACCCAAGCAAGGAGGCCAGTAAACTTCCACTGTTTGGAATAAATGATACCGGCTATACAAAATGGTATATGAGAGAAGATCATGACTGTAAATCCCTGAGTGAAGTACCAGTGCCACTTGTGAGTTCCATAGTAGTCTCCGCCCGAGGAAAGAAAATTGAATTTAAGAAAATTTAGTGGTACTAAAACCCATGTGCCATACATAAAACGATCTAATAAGCAGGTAAGCTCGAGTACCAAGGTCCTGGTAGAATGAAACAGACATATGAAAATTATATAGTGACATTGAATTCTCTGATATCCCGAGTAATAATTTAAGATTTTTGCATAATGATAATTCGTAAAATAACCAGAGAAGGATCAGAATTAAGACAGTAAATTTTCTGGGCACTTAGAATGTAGAACTTATGATTCCCTTGCGATCTTGTCTTCCTACTATAGAGAAGGACCGATCAGTGCATGAATCAGGCTTTTGCAGAAATTGCCGAATGATATGCCTAAAGTAAAGGAAAGGTAAGTCAATGTCCGGGCATTCTTTCAATGCAACGCCTTCTTCTTTACTGCTTGACTTTGCTTTGCATGCCTACGCACTGTATAACCCCTGTGTCTCCGGTGCTATTGACTCAGCTATCAGGGATATCATAGGAAAGACTAAAGCCAGGAAGAGTGCTTCTCAGTCTGACATCAACAGAGTTTATTTTTCCATAGAAATACTTTTTTTTAATGTTTTTTGTATGTAATTAGATGCAGCAACTAGGAGAATTTACAAAGATGTTCAAATTGAATAAAATTTAATTTCACCCTTATTTTTTAGTTACTAGTACTATTTTCTGAGACGAAATGTCAGCTAACTTTTCAATAGAAATATCAAAGGCTAACATGTCAAACCGATGAAATTTTAGTAAGTGCAATAAAATAAATTTCCAGGAATATTTATTAGCTAAATGGAACTCTTCAATTCAATGGCTATTATTTGGAGACAAAAAGAGAATCACACAAAATTCAGCCATCTTTAGATCCTTCCCCGAATGTCATGAAGCTCTCTGAGCACATAGGTGAAAAATTTCGGAGGTCAAAATCGAATTAGTGTATAATAATTACTGTTATCAATCATAGATCGGAAAAAGTAGCAGTTTGTTCAAACTCTGCTATGCTACAGTAAAATATAGCCGTTATTTGACAACACTTAGTTCGTGTACCGCAACATATTAACAGTTTATCAAATTTCACTATACTATAACAGCTATTTGCACACATTGGTAATAAATGGTTTGAAAACATACCCAATAGGAGCCACCTCCAAAAAAACAAACTTCAATTTGTCACGTGCGTTAAAAAGCTCAATGACACCAACATATATCCATGTGACTGCACTTGTTGGACGAATAGCACAAGCTAATGCTGCCAGAACTAAACCCCACCTCCTAGAAACATATGATCTTTTCCCTGAAGAAGTTCTCATACAGGGCCAAAAGTATAAAGACACCTGCGTAAGAACAGCCTCCAAGCTATTAGATAATGTACGAGAAAAGCAATAAAACATAAACCAATTCGACAACTGGGAGAAAAGCTGAGATATAGTTAAGGTAACAGTAAAATGTTTCTTTCTATATACAATAATGCAACAAACAAGAACTTCAAACATGAAAAACAAAGGATACTGCCCATTTTGCAACGGAATCACCAAAGAGAACTGCAGAGAGTTTGTACAAGTACAAATCACCAACTGCAGAGAACACTGATTGTAATAACCTTGGAGCTCTCATCTAAGAAAAACAATACATCGAATTAAAATAAACTCATATAGGAATAAAAGACAACCTGTTTGGTAACTATATTTTCATCACAAGTTTATAGCTTATTTTACTCTCTTATAATTTATTTTCTAAACCCTATTTCAAATACCGTTTTAGACTTATACTTTATCATTTTTCTTCTACTTTTACCCTTATTATTTAAACTAAATTCCAATTTTATCCTTTATAATTTATTTTAATTTAAAATAAAATGCAAAGAAATCCGAATAGTTACTATGTCATTTTAAATTTATCCGCTAGTTGAACGTGAACAACTAATTTTATCAAACACTTCAATTAGCTAATCAATTATCAATCATCAACTATAAGCTATGTAAGCTATAAGTAGGGTTGTAAAAAACAGTCCGCGACCGCGAAAACGGCTGCGACAAAATGGTTTTGACAAATGCCGATACCGTTATCACCGTTTTCTTAAGAACAAATTATGGTTAATTCACATTACAATGATTGCTATCAGTGTCGCGACACCGACCGAAATCACAAAAAGCTCTACGCGACCGTGACACGACCCCGACCGTTTTTTAAAACCCTGGCTATAAACTATAAGCTATCGGTCATAAGGCATAACCTATCAGCTTCCATATCAGCCAGCCACAATTTATACCATTTTTTTTTACCGTTTTTTACTGAACAGAGCCTAAGTACAAAATATAAAACCCTAATTAACAATATATATAGTATAAATTACCATGAACCAAGGGGTATCAAGATGCAATAATGCGAGAAATTTGTAAAGAGGAACAAAGATCAATGGATGGAAGTAGCTTCGTATACCCTGTTTCCATTCCCATGTTAGGTGACCGTACCTGCGAAATTAGCGTGAAATTTGACGGTGAAAGAAAAGAAGGTGAAAAAGAAGAATGAATCGAAGTATTGTTACCCGAATGCGATGCGATGTGCAACTTCGGGACCTTGCCAGTGTTCATCGGGATTGAAGTAACTCTGAACTAAAAGTGAATTCAGCATTCGGAATGCTAAGCAGAGAACGAAGATTTGTATATCAGAAACTGATTTGGGGGAATTTGGAATTTGGAGTGTTTGTTTGGTGTCTTCATCTTTGTGAGTTTCGCGTCTTTGTCTCATTGTTTAGCGTTGAGATTAGAAAGTCGTAGTAGATTTTGAAGTTACAGTCATTTGGTTGCTACGAAGCGCTGGAGGAAGAAGATGAAGTTCCAGAATTCTTTGTTTGGCAAACGACTCGGGTCATATGACCCGATTCGAAAATGGGTTTGGATATGTTTTCTTATGGGCCATCGACACAAGGCCCGTTTTAAATTCAACAACAAGATCTTATAAAAAAAATAACAGCAATACATCTTTATAAATTAAAATCATCTATTAAAAACAATGGAGATTATGGAAAAGACAAAATAGTTTCTTCATCGGATTGAAACATGTAAGTTGCGATTTTTAAAGTTGTATGTCGATGACCTGATTGCGTCCATATGAGCCAATTGATGGCCAATAATACTTAACAATACAGACCTTTTTGCATTACAATAGTCAAGACGACCATTTACTCAATCGAATTGGTCCTTCAAATTACACAATGTAACATCGACATTTATTATAAAAAAGTTGAATTTCTCTATTGTAGTAAATTATTTTTATGTGAGAGTTTATTTTCAATTTGGTATGAATAAGAGTTCATTGTTATGTGTTGCAAAGAAAAACGAATTTAACCCATTAATTTATACTAGTGTTTTGACAATGCAGACCAGACAAATATTCAGTGCAATCTAGATCACGTTTTATAAATTTATGTGTTGAGTAAGGTTACATATTATAATTTGAACATATAATTAACTTGATTTACACATTCAAATATTATAATTTGAACATATAATAAACTTGATTTACCCATTCAGATTTTACTATCCAAATTGAAACAAACACACCTCCAATAAGGTTTTTAAAAGAAAAAAACTAATTTTGTGTTTAGATTATGTAATTAGATCATGTAAAATACCTTATTTACACGTTGAAATTATAAGATTTGAACCAATATTTTTTATAGCAAATTACATGATTTACGTATATTTGAACCTCCATTTTAAACAAACATTACCAACTAACTATAATATGATAGCACGAAGTGATCTTATAACAAAATATATCCAACAAAATACATAATACAATTCATCAAAAATACATGATATACTGAATAAAAACATAACATCAAAATATCTATAGGACCCCCACCATCCACCATTTCGACCGACTAATCCAATAGGACCCCCACCATCCACCAGTGAGGATAACCCTGTTTACTCCAGAGCAAGCTCTGTGTGGACTAGCCCAATCACGGATTGTTTGCACCACAGCGGGTTCGAACTGAGGACCTAAGGGGAAGCACGCCCCGAAGACCCCAGCTCTCTGCCGCTAGGCCACCCCGTGTGGGTTAAATAATAAATTGTAGTTTATAGATTGAAACTATGCATTTTTATGCTTTAGCCTGATTTGATGTTGCCTAAAATGATTTTCATTTTGAAGGTAGAAATGCTCCCACGCTCCAGACTAACCTAAAAATTCTAAATGATTCATCTATGAAAGCTCTGGTGTTTTGGACAAATTTTGGTAAAACATAATTGTTAACGCAACATGGAGATCAAGCTAAATAATCCTGCAGGAGACGTGATGTCGAACGAGATGTCCCATCATGCATCTTGACATCCTGGACTGAGTGGCTTAAATCTGTTTTAAATCTGTTGCAACACTCAAGGAGAAATTGCTGCATGGATCAATGACTGAAGAGATTGAAGCTCAAGACTGCAGAAGCCTATAAATAGAAGACTTAGACCTAGGTTTTATTACGGCTTTGTATGCCTTTTGTAACCTAGTTCTCTTGTGTAAGAAACAAAGGTTTAGGGTTTTGAGAGTCGTTGGCTCTTTAGGTTGTAAGTCTCCCTTTGTATCAGTTGATGCATTGTGGCAGATATAGATGTCGCACAGATCGATAAGCCTTGAGGTGTTGGATTGTGTATTGTTCTTGAATGAAGCTTTTAAGCAAATCCGAGTTAGCTTGGTTGTCAAGAAAGCTTGACAGAATTCTGTATTGACAGGGATGATGTAGATATCACAGTTGGTGATTAAGGGAAGTGAGTGTGGTATCTCATATCAGGTTTGTAAACGTTTAAGTTTAGCTTTGGTAAAGATGTTCATTGGGTAGATGTTAGGATAAAGTTGTAAACGGGGGAGTTTAGCTTTGTAACAGTTCTACAAATAGTGAAGTCTTCTTCCTGGATTGGTATCCCTCAGATGTAGGTGAGTTGCACCGAAATGGGTTAACAATTGTTGTGTTCTTTATCATTCTGCAGATTTACGTTTTCTGTTAGGGTTCATGATAAACATGTTGGATCAGATGTCGTGACATCCGTGATTGTACAGTTCTGATATTCAAGGTATCAGTCTGTTGTTGCGTCTTTGAGTTTAAATGATTATGTAGTACAATGTTTTGACATGTGTTAGGACATCTGCTGTCTCCATATGCCAGAATTTCAATTGGTATCAGAGTAGGCATCATGTCTGGTTCTGGATGAGATCTTTGGGAGATACTTTCTGGTGTTTAAACAAGGAGGAGTTTTGAAGATCAGATCAATCAACTCAGACATACTCATGGGTATTAATGGATGAGATGGATGTTCTAGATCGAAGGTAACAACCCGTTGGTTGTTCATGTTGTTGAGGAGATTCTACAACTACTGCAGGAGAAGTGGCTAGTTCTTTTGTTGGGGTGTCTTATAAGATGTTCTGACATCTTATTAGGGCAAGCAGGATCTGTTCCTTGGTGGTTCCGCTGCATGTGTTTATGATGGAAGAGCTCTAGAATTATGGGATTCTGGAGTTGTTACTGAAGACAGTTGGTAGAAGATCTCAATCGTCGTCTATATGTGAAGATATCTATTAAGTGCGGATTTGACCTAAAAATGAACTATCTTTCCTTGCACTTTTTCCACTCTTTTCTCATGTTTTCATTAGTTTTACTAATGATTGTTGTTATTCTTCTAACCTTGAGAATATACCTTTGGTGCTTGTAATGTGTGTGTTATTGTGCAGGAAAAGGCATAAATCGATCAAAGTGTAAGACATAAGAAAGTGGTGCAAGCTATCAAAGAAATGAGGAAAACAACAGCAGGTTCACTTTGCGAACTCTGGCGAATTGCCAGCGAAGCTTCGCTTTGCGAACTCTGGCGAGGTTTCAGCGAATGGACCCAGATTTTGGCAGGGGCAAAATGCACTAAAGTTCGCTTTACGAACGAGAAAACGAGTGTTCACTTTGCGAGTGATCCTTTGCATTGCAAACTCACGAGAATTTCTGGGGCGGCTTAACTATTCAGAGGCACCTGAAGTGCCTATTTTTGCCATTCGCTGTGCGAATAAATGGTTCGCTTTGCGAACTGTAAAATTCCTGAATGTGTATAAATAGAATTTTCACACTTTGTGAGATGGTGTTATATTTTTTGGAGAGAGAAACTTGTAAATAAAATTATCAGAAGTTATATCTCTTCATTTCCAAGGGAGAAAAGGTAGGATCTTTGATCTCTTGTTGGATGAGGATGTAATCTTTTGATACCTATTGTATTTCATCTAATGTATGTTTGTGAATATGTTTTGATTCTTTATTATTGTTGTCTTTAATTGATTATTTATGGTCTTGACAAAACCTTTACAAATCCTTGATCTTAGATTTTCATCTATCAATGAGTAAAACTTTTGACATGGTTTTGTGAATTGATATTCATTGTATCTTTTGTTGTATTTTGTTGATTAAGTAGCATGACTAGCATGAGTAGGATCGATACGGTATTGCGAGGATGCGTGATAATAGTGATGAAGAACGTTATTCACATTCATTTGGATAATTAGTTGAATACATGTAAAAAGGGTTAAACGTATGTACGTATTCTGATCGTTGGCATTTTATATGAAACAATCATTTATCTGATGTGGGTGTCATCTTTGTTTACCTGTTTATCTTTGATTTGAACCGCTATAGACATATACTCTTCAGATCTGGATCTAAGATGATTATCTGTTGTGTTCTGAACACTAGAAATAGATTTAGGCTTAACACTTGCGTGAGTATCAGCTCTTAATGCTCTGTGTTGGTTTTTGTTGCGTGAGACATCACCAATGAGGCAATACAGTCGATCTCTCGACGTTGCGTTAGACATAACCTCTGTCGTGGGTGATACGTGAGGATATTAGGCGAATGATTGATTTATGTATAATATGATTAAAAGAATGCATGTGTTATCAATTAATGAGATCCAATTCCAACAAGGCTCTGTTTATAATTCAGTCTTTATTTTATATTTTCCGTCTTTACATTTTTCGCATTTGCTTTTGGTTCCGCTTTAAACCAGAACTTTTTATCCGTAAGCTTAGAAATGTAGATACCGTCGAATGGCATTCTTTCCATCGCACTGATCCCTGTGGAGAACGACAAAACTGGATTACTTATATATTTTTACTTGCTGCTATTCTAACTTCAACAAAATGGCGCCGTTGCCGGGGTTCGGTGTTTAGATATCGAATCGCATCGCGATAGTTTCTATATTTTTGAGCTTTGTACATTTGTTTATATTGTTTATCTTTGTTTTCTTTTATGTTTTCTCTAGTGTGATCAGGAATGATGAGAACTCTTTCTAGATTGGTTGCTATTTGTATAAAAGTATTCAATAAAGCTTCGACCGAGTCTGGATGGCGAGATTTGAAAGTATGCATGGTAAATTGTACTACTTTATAGAATGTTAGAATGATTTAAGAATTTTGTGCTTTGTGCAAATGTGTATTTTTGTTTCATTTTGAAACTTGTTTGAATGCTTGTTTCACTTAGGTCCAAAAGCCACAAATTGTGAGAAATCTCCATTGTTTACTATATGTTAGGATGACTGATAACTTTGCTTAATTCGTTTGATTCATGCTTTATGTGTTGATTATTGTGATTTTGTGGAAGCATTAGAAATGATCAAGGCATTTGTTTATATTGAGCACAACCGTATCTAAAAGTACCTTACCTGTGAGTAGTGAGTATTCGTTTGCCCCTTTGAGCCTAAACAGTTTAGATCTCATTTTAGTGATGAACTTGGTTTATGTACATAATTTGAAAGTTTAGTTCATCATTGAATTTTGTGAGGTTCTAAAAATTTCTTCTTGAACCTTTGAACATTGTTATAATTTGATTTCCTTGCCTTAAAAAACAAGGAGCATTCACTTGAGGTTTGGTTGAATTCAAGTTGGGGAGAATGAAAAAGAAGATTGGTAGGATGCTAAAACTTTTGAAAAAGTTCAAACAAGCATGAAAAGAAAAATTGTGAATATGAATGTGAAAAACAAAAGAAAAAGAATGCTTGTTTGAATAAGAAAAATAGAGAATGAAATAATTGTGCATAAGGAAGTTTGAGAAGGTTGGTGATAAAGGAATGAAAATGGTGAATGAAGTTGTGATGTGTAAATACCATGTATAGTGAATGTTTCTTTTTGCATCGGCAATTTCGATTCAATGGCCTTTAGAAACGTCCCTTTGTTGTGAACCCGACCAAGCTACAATCTTTTAAGCCCTTAGTGATCTTGTTGCTTCCATGTTTTCATTTTTTATTGTTAGATGTTGTATGAATTGGATTGCTATTAGCATTGTTTGTCAGGTGAGTAAAATTTCCCCGCGGTTGCAAACGCGTCAATTTCTTCATTCTTATTTTTGAAGAGGAGTGTTAGAGTGATTCAAGTATGAAAACTTAGTTATTCTTTGAACCTTGATGATATTTGTTTAAGAACTTAATTCTTTGTCATTGTTCAATTCTATTGAGTGGTGAACGTTGCTTGTGTGCATTTTCATGCTTGACTTTGGTTGAATCTTATGCTTGAGCAAATCCTCTTGTTTTAATGAGTGGCATACTTTGCTTGAGGACAAGCAAAAATCTAGTTGGGGAGAGTTGTTAGGTGCGAATTTGACCTAAAAATAAACTATCTTTCCTTGCCCTTTTTCCACTCTTTTCTCATGTTTTCATTAGTTTTACTAAAGATTGTTGTTATTCTTCTAAACTTGAGAATATACCTTTGGTGCTTGTAATGTGTGTGTTATTGTGCAGGAAAAGGCATAAATCGATCAGAGTGTAAGACACAAGAAAATGGTTCAAGCTGTCAAAGAAATGAGGAAAACAACAGCAGGTTCGCTTTGCGAACTCTGGAGAATTGTCAGCGAAGCTTCGCTTTGCAAACTCTGGCGAGGTTCCAGCAAATGGACCCAGATTTTGGCAGGGGCAAAAGGCACTAAAGTTCGCTTTGCGGACGGGAAAGCGAGTGTTCGCTTTACGAGTGATCCTTCGCATTGCGAACTCACGAGAATTTTTGGGGCGGTTTAACTATTCAGAGGCACCTGAAGTGCCTATTTTTGCCATTCGCTGTGCGAATAAATGGTTCGCTTTGCAAACTGTGAAATTCCTGAATGTGTATAAATAGAATTTTCACACTTTGTGAGATGATGTTATATTTTTTGGAGAGAGAAACTTGTAAATAAAATGATCAGAAGTTATATCTCTTCATTTCCAAGGGAGAAAAGGTAGGATCTTTGATCTCTTGTTGGATGAGGATGTAATCTTTTGATACCTATTGTATTTCATCTAATGTATGTTTGTGAATATGTTTTGATTCTCTATTGTTGTTGTCTTTGATTGATTATTTGTGGTCTTGACAAAACCTTTACAAATCCTTGATCTTAGATTTTCATCTATCAATGAGTAAAACTTTTGACATGGTTTTGTGAATTGATATTCATTGTATCTTTTGTTGTATTGTGTTGATTAAGTAGCATGGCTAGCATGAGTAGGATTGATACGGTATTGCGAGGATGCGTGATAATAATGATGAAGAACGTTATTCACATTCATTTGGCAAATTAGTTGAATACATGTAAAAAGGGTTAAACGTATGTACGTATTCTGATTGTTGACATTTTATATGAAGCAGTCATTTATTTGATGTGAGTGTCATCTTTGTTTACCTGTTTATCTTTGATTTAAACCGCTATAGACATATACTCTTCAGATATGGATCTAATATGATTATCTATTTTGTTCTGAACTCTAGGAATATATTTAGGCTTAACACTTACGTGAGTATCAGCTCTTAATGCTCTGTGTTGGTTGTTGCGTAAGATATCACCAATGAGGCAATACGGTCGATCTCTCGACGTTGTGTTAGAGATAACCTCTATTGTGGGTGATACGTGAGGATATTAGGCGAATGATTAATTTATGTATAATATGATTAGAAGAATGCATGTGTTATCAATTGATGAGATCCAATTCCAACAAGGCTCTGTTTATAATTCAGTCTTTATTTTATATTTTTCGTCTTTACATTTTCTGCATTTGCTTTTGGTTCCGCTTTAAACCAGAACTTTTGATTCGTAAGCTTAGAAATGTAGATACCGTCGAATGGCATTCTTTCCCTCGCATTGATCCCTTGGAGAACGACAAAACTGGGTTACGTATATATTTTTGCTTGCTGCTATTCTAGCTTCAACAATATATGTTTTCTCCTATTCCAAAGTCGGGAACAATGGAATGAAGGGAGTTATTGGAAGATATCTGGTATGGTGACTTGGTACTTGGAAGCTTGGTTTCTTGGTGTAGTTGAAATCAATTGAAGAGGAGAGGAGTTGAGTTCAAGTTTATCAAGTTCTTGCTCTGGGAGTTTGATAAATTATTGATCGGCTAGGTTGTCAAAGATACTTGAGAATTCTCTCAAGTCCACTCATAAAGGCATCTATGTCGTGCATCTGGAGTCTTCTAGTTATTCTTCTGACTAGAAGGTGTTTCTTTGAAACACAATCTAAAGAAAGTAGAGGTGATTTATTTTCACCATCCAAAAACATCAAGGAAGGAATCATCTCTCTTGACCCTAAGGGTAAATCCAATCTGATTGAAGAATTGTTGAGGTAAATAAGGTTCGTTCAGAGAAAATCTTAGTTATTTGAGTCAAGGGTGGCAACCTTGGCATCTCATCATTATTTGTCAAAGAAGATACTTGCAAAAGATTATGAAGTGATCTGGTGGAGCTTAGCTACAACAGTGAAGAAGGGTTATTGGACAAGGATTTAAGATTAATTGCTATTTGTGGAGTCCAAAAGTATTTAATTGATTATCCTTGAAAGTCAAGATTGCTGATGTTCAACAAGATGTTGGAACATCTCATCATCGGAGTTTGTGCAGAATCATGGGAGGGGTACTGCATATGCTTTAGCATCTGTTTTAGTCTTAGGTGGTGACCTAAGAATGGGCTTCAGTCGGGTGTGACAGAAGCATGTGTTCTCGGGAGAGTTTCCTGGCAAGAAACTGGTATGGACTTTGATGCTGTTGAAGATGAAGATGAAGACATCATGATCTTGATGGTTACAACTTAGATCAGTTTATTTCTATTCTAGGTACTTTGGAGCATGGATCTTGCTCTTCTTGGAAGCCAAAGTTAAGTGGCAGTTATCTCTGACTTTTTACAGACTGCTCTACTAAGGAAAGTGGCATTCTTTGGTATGCCTATTGTAACGCCCCGATTTGGTTAATCGTATTTATTTATTTCATTTATGGGAATTTTGTGAATGAGTTTTACCTGTTAATTGGATAATTTCTTTGTTAGATAAAATAATTGCAATTGATAATATTTTCTTATTAACTTTTAATTCTTGATGTATTTGGCATCGCTGTTTATGTTTTATCGCAATTGGAGGGCGTTTGGGAGATATTTGAGTTAAGGGGGAGAGAGAGAGAGAGGGAGAGAGAGAGCAACTAGAGATCAATTATTTTATTAAAGAGACGAATTAATAATTTTTAGTTCAAGAGAGTATTTAAGGCAACTCTAATAATTGATCAATGGGGTTGAGATGAGAAATATCAATTGGAGATGTTTTACCCTATTGGATTATATTATATAATATTGGATTATATACATATATTTGTTAGTAAAAGAGAAGGAAGGAAAAAAAAAGAGAAGGAAAAGAGAAAAGAGGAGGAAGAGGAAAATTAAAGAAATCTCCGTTTCAATCGCGATTAATCGGGTAAGGGTGAGAAGTTCCAATTATATCATGCTTGTGTATGTATATGTATGTATTTGTTTGAATGTTTGGTTGAAAAATATATGTTTTACATTTGGTTGAGATTGTGAACACTTGATAGAAATGGTAAATTGAGTGAAAATCATTAGTTAAGGTCCCTAATTGTTGATACATGATAGTTATAGGTTGCTTTGTATGTAATTTGTAGTATAGTGATGTTTAGATGAGATTTGGAGGGGAATTGAGTGAAACAAGTAGCAGAAGTTATGCAGGAAATTATGGGTGTTTCGCTGCCCATACACGTAATGGCCAAGGCAATACGCGTAATGGCCAAGGCATTACGCGTATGGCAAGGGCTATTAGAGGGAATTACGCGTATGGAACCCATTTTACACGGCCCTCTGCTGAAACGCGTAAGGGGCAGGGCATTATGCGTAAGGAGAGAGGTACTACACGTAATGGGTTTTAAATGGAATTAAGATGGAATTTTTTAGAGAAATCAGTCTTTGCCCGTACGCGTAACCCTCAGGGAAATACGCGTATGGCTGGCGGTAGAAACTGGGCATTACGCGTATGGTTGGGGGCAATACGCGTATGACCAGTGAGAGTGCAAAATTTTACCGTTTCACGATTTCTTTCCCTATTTCGCGCCCAATGCTGTTCCTTTTTGGTTTGAGAGGTTGGGATAAGTGCCAGAATTTGTTGAATTTAGGAATGGTAGTAAAAATGGTTAAAAATGGAATTTGGAGGGATTAATTAAACAATTAGCTAATTAAGGCCTCGTGAGGCATTTTTCTTACTTTTGTGTATTATGATGAATTAATTGGACAGTTATAGTAATATTATTGTGTATTACGGTGAGTATGCATCTCACGTGTGATCAGGAGGATCGTGTAAATGTATAACTGAATTGTTATACATGTGTTTTATGCATAATTCTTGTTATGTATTTGTTCTGATGAATTAATTGGACAGTTGTAGTAATACTATTGTGTGTTACGGTGAGTATGCATCTCACGTGTGATCATGGGGATCGTGAAGATGTATAATTGTTATTATACTTATGTTTTGTGCATCGTTTGTGTCGTGCATTTCATGATGTGTCTGGTGGAGACAGCTAGGTGGGAATCCATGATGGGTGCCTAGTATTGTCCAGACTCTAATGTGGAGCTGTTATGGAGATAAATCATTGCTTAGTGGACGTGTATGTGATTTATCCGGACTCAAATGTGGAGTTATTTTGGAGACAAATCATTACTCAGTGAGAGTGTATGTGATCTGTCCGGACTCTAATGTGGAGTTGTATAGAGATAAATTATTGCTCAGTGGGAGTGTATGTGATTTATCCAGATTCTTTTATGAATCGGGTTCAATTCAATGAACCGTGTGTGTGGTACCACTTGCATTGCATTATGTCATTGAGTTGTATTGCATTACTATGTTTGGTTGTTCAGGATCATCGTGAGCCCAGTGGGGAGTATCGCAATGTATCCATGTTTCCTGCGGGAATGGGTGGGTTCTTGAAGAACCACCTTTGATGTGTTGTTTATATGTTATATCTGTGAATATGAATAATTGTTGTGTTTTGGTGTGAGACATATATGTCATATCTGTGAATATGAATAAATGTGATGTGTTGCTGCACTTATATATATATATATATATATATATATATATATATATATATGTGTCATAACTTGTGTATATGAATATATGATATCCTTGTATGTTATATGTGTTAGCATGTAAGTGTGGGTGAGTTGAAGAATATATGTGAATTATATGATTACATATTATTATGCAATCTTGATTTAGTTGTTATTTTTCACCCTTCTGCTGGAATATGCTTTTATGGCATAGTGCAGATTGGCCGCTGTAGAGGCGTGGAGGCATGTGGAAGACTTAGATCTTCATTTTGCTTAGATCTTTGGGGTCTGCTCTGATACGTAACACGGGAGTCGGAGGAAACGCTTGTGTTATTTATGTTTATGTTTGTGAATATATATTTTGATGTTATGGACCAAATTATTTTGTAAAACAAGTCAATTATGGATCATTCTGCTTTATTCCATAATTGAACTTTTGTTTTGTTGGAAAAAATTTCCCGTTATTATTCATTCCATTTTGTGTTATGTATCAAAGTTATAAGCAGGTGGATTATGTTTTTCTCAAATGTGGCATCCTTATTTCTATCGAAAAAATTATTTATTCGCTCTGATTTAATTATGTATTATTTATCCGCTAGATGGGAATTGGGGTGTTACAATTGGTATCAGAGCAGGTCGGTCCGTCCGACCAAGTTATTGAGTCGGTGTGGCATGACAGTTGAATACTGTCGATGCTGTTTGTTCCTTAGTACGTGATAAGTATGTGAAACACTGTCAGTGCTTTCTGGTTTTTTAATCCTTTGTCTGCAGGATTGAGAATGAGATAAGTGGGGGAGAAGTTGGTGCTTCTCCAAGTTGCTTCAGTTGTGGAGCGTTGGTTTAGTGTGTCGTTGTTTGCGAGATTACAGTGTTGTGCCCGATTCCAGAGGGAATGCGGAGGTGAGGTTTATGTCGACTAAGGATTTGTGCCTTAGGTAGTTTGTGCACAAGATGCAAGAAATGCTATTATGGTCTGGTAAAGATGGTTTATGCCCCATCATGATTGTCGGCTGTCTATTGACAAATTGAGGAACTGATCACCCTTAATCTCTTGTTAATAGCAGATGGAATTATGTTGGATGGAATAGACGTGTCTTTCTGGCTTTGATAGTGTGTGCAATGAATTGTTTGGAATTAAGAAAGTGATTACAGATTATTTCGAGGAGTCAATGGAGATTCTTATATCAGGAGATGAGGTGGATTAGAGGCTTTGGTATGTTGGTCCAATTGGGATGTCTCTGGGGGAGAACAATCGGGTATTATTGATGGTTGCTCCTTGTCGCTCCCAGGATTTTCATCCAGGTACAAACGCGAAAGTGGCGCGGAAAACAGAGTCGCCAGCAATGTATATTTATCCCAAGGGAGGGAAAGGAAACACCACATAAACCTGAGGAAGAGGGAAAGGGATGGTCATCGCAACCATAACCTGGGTTCGGGAGTCGGTTACGCGATGGAAAGGTATTAGCACCCCACGCGTCCATCATACTCGATGGGATCCATGCTTGTTGTCTATCTAAGGGTGAGTTATCCTAAAATCTATGGCTGTACTGAAACGGGGGATGGGAAAACAAAGGCAAACTCGGTAGGACATCGTCGTCCTAGGCCTACGTATTCCCTTTGTGCAATGGGAAATTCAGAGTCAACGTAGTTCGGACCAAGTTCTTTTTGTGTTTTTTATGAGCGACGTTAAGTTCGCGTCCGGCAGTTAGGGTCGATGCCTGTTTGCGACAAAACGGAAAGTAACGTGCCCTTTTTGAAAATAGCCTTAAGTTTGACAATCCCGAAGGACAAAAATGATTTGAAATTTGTTTTGTATCTTTTAAGACAGAAGTGAGTTGAGTTAGTTCATAACTTACCTTGCACCAAAGTCTATGACACGGGAACGAATGCGTCGCATGGTCGCCCCCAATGGGACGTATGCTCAACACTTTAGAAGAGTGAAGGGGGACCCCTCAATCTTCACTTCCTATGTTTAAGGATTGTGTGCAAGGCATGTTGACCTTATTAAGTATCTTAGAAGTGTTATGAGATGAGAAGAGGGACTCAAAAGAAAAGAAAAAACTACGGGGACTCTATCCTAATGATATCATGCAAAGATGACCCTAAGGGGAGGTTTGAGAACAACCTAAGTCTAAAGAAAAGAAGAGATAAAAGAAAGAAAGAGTGAGGGTGAACATGGATAACTATCCACACCCTAAAGTGCCTTCCCTTTGCCCCTGCACAAACGGTTAGTACAAAACAGTAACAATGGTTGAAAGTAAGTACTGAAAGATAAATCAAAACAAGCCAGTTGCCTTGAGAAGACAACTAAAGAAGCAAATAAGACTCAAACCAAAAGGGAAAGGTCCTAAAGGATAAGGAACCTCCTAGGGTAGTAGGTATAGGCCAATGAAACACACCAAGGCTAAGGTACTAGGGAGAGGTCAACCTAAACTGAAGCATGCACCCACAGATCATGCAAATGTGAGTTATGGATTAACTATGGGAAATGAAAACAAATGGATCATGCAACAATGCACATGTAAACACTAAATCCAGAAGCAAATGACATTTAAAAATGCATGGAAATGTCCTCAAGAAGGCATATGAGTCATGAATGCAAGCATGGAGGATAGTTAAGCAAGAAGAAATGAAAACAACTCACTTAAGTCCATACATGAAACATATTAGTAACATAAGAAAAGGAGGAAGATGTAAGATAAACAAGTATGGAAATGAATGCAAACAAGTAGCATATGACATGTGAGATGACATTTAAGATGTGAAAATAAACATACAAAGTTCATGCAAATCTCATGTTGAAACACATAGAAAGAAGAACAAACAACCTCAAACAAATGTCAGATATTCATGAACTTAGGAGGAATGCGAGATGACATTAGGAATCCATGGGAATGAATGAGAATGACCTATAAGAGGCCTAGCAAATTAAGTCAAAACATCTCAACAAACATCACAAGGAAACAAGTTCAACACATATTAAAACCCTAGCATGAGTTCGCTAACAAACACACATGCAAAACATGAATCAAAAGTAATATTGAAAGTTTGAGAAAAATTAAATATGCAAGCCATATGAAGTGCAACCAGTGCACAAATATGTGTCAAAAGGATGTGCAAAAACTCATCACTAAACATGATCAAAGATGCCTCAACATCTCATGCAAACCACACAAGCAAATTGTCCAAATATGGCACTCAAAAGTCAACAAGAAATGCCCTAAAAAAATCTATAAAATATTCATGGAATGCCTCAATGTATCATGTCAACATGGATAAGATCTCATGAGAAAAATCAGTTTATAACTATGTCAAACAAAAATGGAAAAATGCAAATGCCATGACTAAATGCACACATGAAAGAAATTTAAAGAAAATTCAATATAAAATAATAAAATATGCAAAAATCAGAAAATAAAATATGCATAAATTATTTAAATGAATGATGATGCTTCATGAATTTTTCCATAATTTTATGATGCTTGGAAATAATTTTAATAAATAAAAATGAAACAGATATGCAAAAAAGAAAATAAAATGAAATAAATGGGCCAGGGGGTGCCACGAAAGTAAAAATGCAGTTAGAAATGCATTGGGCTCAAAAATAGGAGAGTGCAGATAGTAAAGGGCGCAAGGCCCAAAGGTGCGCTGCCCTGGTGGTTTATGGGGTGGACGTCAGTCAACAGATTGACTCAATCCTGACCATTGGATCTAGTCAACATAAATGATCAGATAAGGTAGCGTGATCAAACGGATCTGAGTGCAAGCACATGGCATGGTAGGATGCAACCAACACACACAATCATTAAAAAAAATAGAAAATAAAAAAGAGAGCACGTGATGGGAAGGGTGCCTCATTAATGCGCTGGCACCCTCACAACCATCAGATCAAATCAATCCAACGACCACGTTATAACCTGGGAAATGGATTAGGGTTCAGGCCAGGCGGGGTTTTCAGGTGGCCGGAGAAGACTCCGGTCGTCTTCTCCGGTGAGTCTCCACCGTGGGAAAACTTGCAGGTGCCCAGAAATCCATGAAACCTATACCATTCTCTTCCTCTCAACATGCAGATCACAAATCCACTCTCAAAAATAAAGAATAACATACACACAGATCAACACGAATGGAAAAAGCTTGCCCTAGAAAAATAAAACTACACACGTATGGTGTCTATCACTAGCCAGAGTCACACAAGGTCCCTAGTGGACTTCAAAACAAGCAAAGCACACGAAAATAATATACATTCAGTAGAGTTCAGAGGAGAAAAAGAAACTTATACCTGCGGTTCTTATTGATGCTTGCACCTCAAGAAAAAGAGAGAGAGATCCTTGCTCCTTGATGAATCCTACTGGCCAAATAAATACAAAGGAATGTGCTTGGTTTTTCTCAGAATTTCAGCAGCATAACCTTTCTTTTTTCTCTCCAAATTCGTCTCCCCTTTTTCACTCAGTTTTATGTCCTTTTATAGGCTGCATTAGGGTTATTCTGGTGGGTATTATGGGCCTGAACGATGCTAAGTTACCCAGCTTACAAGAATGGAAAGTTTTAATTTCATTTGATCACACATTGCCATGAAAGTTTCAGTTTCGTGCCCACTTCTTTGAGTGTTCATAGCTTGAGAATCACGTGTCCTTTTGGTGCACTCTTGTACTCTTTGAATAGAGGGCCATGAGGACAATAACTTTGGTGTTGGAATGGAGTGGAATGGAGTCCTCTAAGGGACCTAAAAATTACCCCAAAGTTGCTTGGTTAGAACTGCATTTGTGTGTCACCCAACTTGGTCACGACCTAGCCATGTGCGTGTGAGATTCTCAGTGTGAGGTCCCCTACTTTAGAATCTGATATCTCCCAAATGGTTGATCATATGAAAATTTCTCCAACAGCAAAGTTATAGAGGAGATGGAGAGGAACAAAAGTCATGTTGAACATTTTTTCATTTGAAGCTTCTATCAACAAGATATTTCCCCTTGAAGTTGGATAAAACATGCACACCAAGTGTTTGTAGAATTGAGGGCGTGCTGGCTCGCCCATGACTTGCCATGGCTAGTCATTTTGCCTTAGAAACCCCAAACTTTAAACCACCATATCTCACTCAATTTTAATCCAATGGAGATGTTTTTGGAATGGTTTTGAAGCTTGGAATGTGAACTTTTGAAAGGCCTCCATAACCCTTAAGTTTGGAGCTTAGATCATAGAAAAAGAATGCTCCAAAGATGGGTACTCAAATTGCCAAACCTTGCCATAAATAGAAACCCTAGTTTCTATTTTTGGAAACTTTTCACATCTCTTGATTTTTGGTGAATCCCTTGATATTTCTTGATCAAATCTTCATCAATGGCCATATTTGAGATGAGGAACATGAATTTGACCTCAAAAAGTCAGGAGTTGACTTTTCCCCAATTCTCCTTATTTTCAGTCTTTTGATCAATTGAACCTCTTATGAATCAAATTGATGGGCAATTTTCCATTCCTAGACACTTAGGGACCCAAGGAATACCATAGAATCAAGTCTTGCCTAAAAAATCAGAAATAAACTGATTTTATAGCAAACCCTAATTTTGGTACCCTTAGTCTAGGAGGAATTAGCACATCCTCCAAATCCAAATTCCTCTGAATATGATGTGTATCCTCTCCAACAAAGATGAGATATGCCATTTGGTGATGATAAAAACTCAAGGAGCTTGCCCATTGGGGCAATAAACTCAAGAATCTTAAAACCCTAATTCTGCACTGGTTAGGAGAGAGTGGTTCACTTGAGATCTCTTGCCAATTGTGAACTCCTGATGATGTGATAGACCAAATAGGATCTCTTGAGGCCCAAGGCCCCTTTGTGACTCAAATAATGGTGGCATCAATAACCATTTCTCCTCTTGATCTCTTGGACAATACATGGACTTTTACTTGACCCTTTGAAGAACATCTTCTCCTCTTGAACTGCCTCAGGCACCTTGACCCCATGCTAAGAACCAATGATATGCACACATGAATATGCAACATGAAATGAAACACAAGCCAGTTAGTACTAAAGTAAGAGAGCAAATTTTGGGGTGCTACAGCTGCCCCTATTCAATTAACTTGGTCCTGAATGTATGATAGCGACGGCTTTCAGACATCCAGGATACACGGGGATTGAATACCGAAAGAACCCTTAAAATTTGCAAATGGTGGGGACAACGAAATGGAGCGTGCTGAAAATAGTGAGTACGACCTCAACCGCACTCACAAAGGAAGACCGACCGCAACCAATCTACCCAAAGAAATAATACGAATACGACCGTAACCGTACCCACAAAGGAAGAGCGACCTCGACCGTTCTGCCCACAGGAATAATACGAATACGACCTCAACCGTACTCACAAAGGAAGACTGACCGCAACCAATCTACCCAAAGAAATAATATGAATACGACCGCAACCATACCCACAAAGGAAGAGCGACCTCGAGCGTTCTACCCACAGAAAATAACACGAATACGACCTCAACCGTACTCACAAAGGAAGACTGACCGCAACCAATCTACCCACAGAAATCATACGAATACGACCTCAACCGTACTCACAAAGGAAGAGCGACCTCGACCGTTCTACCCACAGAAAATAACGCGAATACGACCTCAACCGTACTCACAAAGGAAGACCGACTGCAACCAATCTACCCACAAAAATAATACGAATACGACCTCAACCGTACTCACAAAGGAAGAGCGACCTCGACCATTCTACCCACAGAAAATAACACGAATACGACCTCAACCGTACTCACAAAGGAAGACTGACCGCAACCAATCTACCCAAAGAAATAATACGAATACGACCGTAACCGTACCCACAAAGGAAGAGAGACCTCGACCGTTCTACCCACAGAAAATAACGCGAATACGACCTCAACCGTACTCACAAAAGAAGACTAGCCGCAACCAATCTACCCATAGAAATAATACGAATACGACCTCAACCGTACTCACAAAGGAAGAGCGACCTCGACCGCTCTACCCACAGAATATAACGCGAATACGACCTCAACCGTACTCACAAAGGAAGACCGGCCGCAACCAATCTACCCACAAAAATAATACGAATACGACCTCAACCGTACTCACAAAGGAAGAGCGACCTCGACCGTTCTACCCACAGAAAACAACGCGAATACGACCTCAACCGTACTTACAAAGGAAGACCGACCGCAACCAATCTACCCACAGAAATAATACGAATACGACCTCAACCGTACTCACAAAGGAAGAGCGACCTCGACCGTTCTACCCACAGAAAATAACGCGAATATGACCTCAACCGTACTCACAAAGGAAGACCCATATAATGTGGATTTCGCTGGGGATAACGTGAAATAAAACTTCTGATTTGTGCCATCCCTGCTGAGAAAGAGAAACTGGCAAACAAAATATGTCAAGCGAGAACTGACTACCAGGCGAGAACTGGATTTCACAAAAGAGAAAGGCCAAACAAAGGCAAACTCCTAATGGACTCACAATCCACAAATAAGATGACTCCGCTGGGAAAAGGAAAAGTCTACATAAAAGATTCTGTCGGGGAGCACAGGTATGAGGAACGCGTCCCTCGACGATCTCACCGAGGATAAACCAAAATCTCCTGAGTTATGCCATCTCTGTTGAGAAAGAGAACTGGCAAAGAAAGTATCCAACCTGGCTTATGCTTCGAATGCATATGTTTGAATTTTTTTTTACGTAATGCTCCATACGAAATGGAAATGCTACGCGCTTGAGGATGCAATGCAAATGCTTATGATATGCAAAAGGGGCCCCTCTAGCAAAATAAATGCTGGAGAGAAGAGACCAATTCAGCTGGGGATGACAAAATAAATTGTCCTCTGAATCCAGGAACTCGGCTGAGAAGGAACACACTGACCGACTCTTTTGATCAATAACTTCTACTAGGGATGAAATCCAAAAGAACATCCACACTACCGGGGATTACACATGTCCTTTACTGAAGGTAACATCCAAAACCTGAGGTTTCTCCTCTGTTGGGGGAGTTGAGAACGAGTGCCAATAACGGAACCAGAAGTCTGTCAATAACAATTGGGCTAGGAACCTGCTGGGGATGCCGACCACCGCTGCGCAAACAGCGGCGCAGATTGCTACCAGACTCTGCTTAGGGAAAACAATCCATAATACCATCCTGCTTGGGGATGTTGCTGAACTTAGCCTACTGATGGGGAGAATGACTTTACCCTTGCCTTGCTGAGATTAGAGCATAACGTTGTCGGTGAAAGCACACTCCCTGACTGGATGGGGAAAGTGGACACCCGGACTCTGTGTGGAAACACGTCTTGATCCAGAGAACAAATTCCCCATGTCTCCTGTTGGGGAGAGTATGCTCTACTGGGGAAGTACAATCCTGTTGCCCTGCAAATCAGATAACAACAAACAGAATATGCCACAACATGACTATCTCAGTTACCATCCACCATAACTAATGCCTAAGCAATTTCTATTGTTTTTCGTTATGCTCCGCAAAGCTTGAAGTTTTATATGCAATGTTTATCAAAATATCAGACGTTTTCGCAAACAAAACAGTAAAAGTAAAACAAACAATGGAAAGCTCTTTGAGTGAAATGAAAATTTTATTAAGAAAAGTGGCCTGTAAATAGGCATTTACAATTGGAAGCAATTCCTAAAAAGAGGTAATTGCGCAAAAGTAAAAAAGAAAATATATATGTTGGTGTTGTACCCCAAATTTTACCCTCATTTTTTTGCTAGTTGATGTTTTTATTTATTTCTCTCTATTTTCAATTTAGTATTTATTTTAGTATAATTTTAATTTAATTTCAATATGACTCTTTCTTTTTTAATTTTATTGTCCTAATTTTATTAATTTAAATTAATCACAATTTAATTTTTGCATTAGTTTACTTATTTTGATTAATTGTTAATTTGGTTTATTATTTTTAATTTATTTAATTAACATTTTAATTAATAGTTATTATTATTTAGCATGTTATAATATAATAGAAAACCAAATTCATTTTCAATTATCTTTTCCATTTCAAATTACAACCGTAAGTCCATTCACCAAGGCCCATTATGTACAATTCAAATAAATACAAGAGTTGTTGTGAGAGGTGGTGGTGACCCTTTTTCAAACCATACAAGCCTCTGCTTCACTATGACAAAACAACATGCAAAAAGCTTAAAACCTTGCTGCCATGACAAGGACCTCTCATAACGTTAACTCAAACCTTTCCCGTTTCAGCTTCCAACGGCTTGGTTTGTTTAAAGTATCTCTGGGCCATGCCCTGTTTCATCATTCACCCTGCTACAGACCTATCCAATGTCCAGAACCTGTAAAGTTTGAAAAGGACTTATGAAGAAACAAGGAGGAGAGGCGTTGGAGGTTGTGATTTCAAGGGTAGACGGTTTGTATAAAGAGGGGGAGGATCACCAACAATAATCACCCCAAGAAACACCCAAAACTCTCACTGATTTCCCACATTCTCATATTTTTGCAAAGCTGCAAGAACTTTCAAAACACAAGTTCTAGTCGTGCATTCACTCTCTAACTTCCCAGATCACACCTAAACACTCCCTAGAGTTCATCCAAACACTCCAACGCGAGCTGTAATCACTCCACCATCACTACCATTTCGTCCCCTCATTTTGTATGAACACTGCCTATACATAATCCCTTCGTGCAAACTCTAAATAAACCATTCAAATCTTCCATAAGCCTCCATTAGAGCTTGTTCATACACCTGAACAAGTTCTGCAACAAGCTTTACATCATCCACCATTTTCAACCATTTTTGGACAAGTGGACTCGAGTTTAGAGTTTGAAGGAGTTTCCAACCATTCCAAGCAACCTGGTAAAAGCTCTTAGCATCAACAAGCACAAGGAGAGTGATAGAACACTTCTGTAACTACTCTTGAAGAGGCCTTGGACCTACTCCAAGAGGTAAGCCTCAAAACTCTCCAAATTCATGAGCATGCCATGATTTTGTGTGTTATTTAATGCTGGCACATACACATCACCATGTTTAAGTAGTACAAACACCTGCATGCTTAGTATGGATCATGTGTTTAAACTTCCAGTTTTTTTGAACCTCACTGAACCGCTCTGGTTTTTGCCCTCGTGTGAGTTGTGAGTTTAACCTTAAGAGGAACAAGTAGCATGTTTGAAATCCTTTATCTTTGCTGATCAATTTAGGTTTTTGTTTTGTGAGAAATGATGGAGAAATGAGGACGAACGAGGCTGGGAAAGAGAGAGGAAGCCATGCGTTTTTTCTTGGTTTTTCCACGAGAAATTCTTCAGGTTGGCTCACGATGCATGGGGGAGGTGATGCGTGGCAGCGTGTGATTGGCTGGGCATGGCTTTTGTCTTGTAGTGACTTAAGTTTTCTTGACCCAATTCCTTTTTGTTTTATTTTCCTTCAAGCTTTTTCGCTCATGGGCCTTGGGCGTTTCACTATTCGCACCCCTTCGTTTCTAAGCCCAAGCTGAACATAACATAACCTCAGTTATTTCTCAAACTACTCATACACCCCCTCCAATTTCTTTGTTTAGGATGTTTTATTTTATGTTTCTCTTCAAAACTGTTTTATTTAAAAATAGTGTTTGATCATTAAAAATCCCAAAAATTCATGTTCATGCTTCAAGGTATAATTTAATTTTCCAATATTTTTTATTTTCATAAATAATTAATTCCAATAATTACTTATTATTTTTGAAAATGAAGAGTAAATTGAATATATTTTTGAAAACTCTTTTGGAAAATACCTTTGATATCTATTTTCTTGGGCTAAAATTTCAAAGTGTCTTAGGACACATTAAAGGAATATTAGAGGACTAAATTGTGACCTTGAGGTATTTCTTTTGCTTAGGTTTATAATTCATTTTAAACCTCCATTTTTGAACTTAAAACTTTCACCTCTGACATGAAAATCAACCTTGAAAATACCAACTTGTCACCCTTGTTTGACACCTCACACACTCATTTTCACTTGGGTTTAAACTTTGACTTTGAGTTTGTGTGCTCATTTATCTAGTAAGTAACACCTCATTAATATAACCCTACTCATAACTTGTGGTATTCCTTAAGAACTTTCTTGCAGATTGGAATTTGTGTTGATATGTTTGTCTCACTCTTAACTTCATAGCTTTTGAATACTTTGCCATACTTGTGTTCATTTATTCATTTGTGTTGTGAACTATCTCACTATCTTTTGCCATACTCATGCTATTGTTAATCATCTTATCTCAATATCTCTTGTTATCATATCCTATAACTATTATCTTCCCCCTATTCCAAAGGAAGGTGAAATATGTTGACTCATAAGTCATTGACCTCCCACCTTAACCTAAGTAACCTCTTAGAAGAAAACTTTATTTCTTGGCCTCATCAGAGCCATAGAAATCACAACTAGCTTTAGGAAGGAGTTCTTAAACTCTTAGTGATATTCATCATAATGAATCATCACTTTTCCCACTGACTAAAACATAACATAGGTCCATTACAACTAGATTTAGAGAGTTCTTAAACTCTACAATGAGCTTGCACTCATTTCCCCTCTGAATATTGACCACAGTCAATCATTCAATAGAAGTAGAACTACGCATACTCTGATTCTACTCCCGAGGATACGTAGGCGCAAAGTGCGATGCTTTGTCGAGTATACTTAGATACTAACCCCTAGGGTTTCAACCTTTAGCATAGAACCTTTAGCAAACATAAGATAACATTAACAAGAGGCTCCCGTAGAGTACTACAGACGTTTAGGGTGCTAATACCTTCCCTAGGCGTAACCAACCCCCGAACCTTAGATCCCCCCCTTTAGGTTTTTCTAACGATCTTGAACCTTTCCTTTGGATAAATCAAAGTCGGTTGTAAAAGAAAATGATGCAAATTAATTAATAATTTGTTATCCAATTTTCACCGCAACAGTTGACAATGCGGGAACAGATATCCACCATGATTCAACTCAGCTATGACCCATATGTCCTGCTTATCCACAAATATCTTGACCTTTGAAGAGACTAACTGTACTGATTCCTTCCTTTCAGAATTTCCAAGTGTCGAAAGTGCTCACAGATCAAACGCAGACCGTAGCCTTTCGCTTTTAAATCCCTAACTTTTGCCTGGATGGCCCTTTCCGGGTTTTCAATCCATCGGGATACCCATTCTTGCCAAAGTTGCCTTTTCCGGTTTTCAACTTTGCGGGTTTACATACTTCTTTTTTACATTTTATCCCTAATTTTTGCCCGAACCTTTTCTTTTTTATGGTTCTCCAGGATGCCCCTTTTTTGCCTGGACTTTCTTTTTATGTCCAGTGGGTCTCTTTTATGCGAAGTATTTTTTGACTACGTCTGCGTTCACAGGGGACGTAAAATCCTCGCCATCCATAGTTGAAAGTAGTAAGGCTCCACCAGAGAAAAACTTTCTTACTACATAGGGTCCTTTGTAGTTTGGAGTCCATTTTCTCCTGTGATCTGTTTGAGGAGGAAGGATCCTTTTCAAAACCAATTCACCTGTCTGAAAACTCCAAGGACACACTTTCTGATCAAAGGCGTTCTTCATCCTGCTCTGATACAACCGACCATGTGCAATGGCTGCCAATCTCTTTTCTTCAATAAGGTTCAACTGATCCAATCTGGAACGCACCCACTCAGCTTCATCAAGCTTCACGTCTTCCAGAATTCTCAAAGAAGGAATCTCGACCTCTAATGGTAACACTGCTTCTATACCATATACCAATGAGAAAGGGGTTGCCCCAGTTGACGTACGCACCGAAGTACGGTAACCATGTAGGGCATAAGGTAGCATCTCATGCCAGTCCTTATACGTTACCACCATCTTCTGTACAATCTTCTTGATATTCTTATTCGCTGCTTCAACAACACCATTCATCTTCGGACGATATGGAGAGGAATTATGATGCTCGATCTTAAAATTCTGACATAGTTCCTTCATCATCTTATTGTTCAAATTCGAGCCATTATCGGTAATGATTCTCTCCGGGACCCCATAACGACAGATGATGTCCTTCTTTATAAACTGGGCTACCACTTGCTTGGCGACGTTGGCGTACGAGGCTGCTTCCACCCATTTTGTGAAATAGTCAATGGCAACCAAAATGAAACGATGCCCATTGGAAGCAGTGGGCTCAATCCTTCCAATCATATCTATACCCCACATTGCAAAAGGCCAAGGAGATGATAACATGTTTAGAGGCGTAGGCGGTACATGCATCTTATCTGCATAAATCTGGCATTTATGGCACTTTCGGGCGTACTTGAAACAATCAGACTCCATAGTCATCCAGTAATATCCTGCTCTCAACAATTTTCTAGCCATGGCGTGTCCACTGGAATGAGTACCGAAAGAACCCTCGTGAACTTCCTCCATCAACAAACCTGCCTCGTGTTCATCAACACAACGTAGCAAGACCATATCGAAGTTCCTCTTATATAACACATCATCCTTGTTCAGAAAGAAGTTTCTGGCCAACCTTCTCAGAGTCTTCTTATCCTTGGTGGAGGCACCCTCTGGATACTCCTGCCTCTTCAAAAAAACCTTAATATCATGATACCACGGTTTGCCATCTGACACATCTTCAATTGTAAACACAAAAGTTGGTCTATCCAGACGCATGATTCTAATCGAAGGAGTTTCATTCCAACGGTTCACCTTATACATGGATGCTAATGTCGCCAACGCATCAGCCATCTGATTCTCAGCTCGGGGCACATGATGAAAATCCACCCTGTCAAAGAAAGGTAACAACCTTCTGGCATAGTTGTTATAAGGCACCAAATTCGCCTGGTGAGTCTCCCATTCTCCTATAATCTGGTTAACTACTAACACGGAATCACCATAAACATCGAGGTTCTTAATTCTCAAATCAATCGCTTCTTCTAACCCCATGATGCATGCTTCATACTTCGCCTCGTTGTTGGTACACACGAACGCTAACCGGGCAGTGAAGGGTATATGGGAACCCTTTGGGGTCGTAATGATTGCCCCGATTCCATTACCGTATGAGTTGACAGCTCCATCAAAGATTAGCTTCCATTGAGACCCAACCTCAGGTCCTTCGTTAGGCAGAGGCTCTTCACAATCTTTCATCTTCAGAAACATAACATGCTCGTCTGGAAATTCAAACTTCATTGGCTGATAGTCCTCGACCGACTGTTCAGCAAGATATTCTGACAGAACACTTCCCTTAATGGCCTTCTGGGAAACATACTGAATATCGTATTCTATCAAAACCATCTGCCAACGGGTTATCCTTCCTGAAAGTGCTTGCTTCTCAAACACGTACTTAATCGGATCCATCTTCGAAATCAACAAGGTTGTGTGGTTTAACATATACTGCCTCAGACGCTTAGCTGCCCAAGCGAGTGCACAACATGTCTTTTCTAACATAGAGTATCTTGATTCACAATCAGTGAACTTCTTACTCAGGTAGTAGATGGCGTGCTCTTTCCTACCTGTCTCGTCGTGTTGACCGAGCACACAACCCATCGAGTTCTTAAGAACCGTAAGATACATAATTAACGGTCTCCCAGGCACGGGTGGCATAAGGACTGGCAGTTCCTGCAAATACTCCTTTATCTTTTCGAATGCCTCTCGACAATTTTTGTTCCACCTGACCTCTTGATCGTTTCTTAACAACTTGAAAATTGGTTCACACGTAGCTGTAAGATGAGAGATGAACCTAGCAATGTAATTCAACCTCCCCAAGAAACCACAAACCTCTTTCTCTGTTCTTGGCTCAGGCATCTCTTGTATGGATCTTATTTTTGTAGGATCGACCTCAATACCTCTTTCACTAACAATGAATCCCAGCAATTTACCAGACCTCACACCGAAAGTGTACTTGTTCGTATTCAATCTCAGTCTGAACTTCCTCAACCTTTCAAACAGCTTCTGGAGGTTCACCAGGTGTTCTTCCTCTGTCTGTGACTTCGCAATCATGTCATCAACATAGACCTCAATCTCCTCGTGAATCATATCATGAAAGAGAGTCACCATTGCCCGCTGATAGGTTGCCCCAACATTCTTTAATCCAAAGGGCATTACTTTGTAGCAAAAAGTTCCCCACGGTGTTATGAACGTCGTCTTCTCCATGTCCTTTAGGGCCATTTTGATTTAGTTATACCCAGAGAAGCCATCCATAAAGGAAAATACAAAATATTGAGCAGTGTTGTCCACTAACACGTCGATGTGGGGGAGTGGGAAATCATCCTTCGGGCTCGCTCTATTCAAATCTCGGTAATCAACACACATCCTGACCTTCCCATCCTTCTTAGGTACAGGCACAATATTAGCAACCCAAGGAGGATAATTTGTCACAACAAGAAATCTGGGGTCCAACTGTTTCTGAACCTCTTCCTTGATCTTGACAGCCATATCTGGTTTTGTCCTTCTCAATTTCTACTTAACTGGAGTACAACCCTCTTTAAGTGGCAATCGGTGTGCAACAATGTTAGTGTCAAGAGCCCAGGCATGTCTTGATAAGACCAGGCGAAGATATCCACATACTCTCGAAGCAACTCAATCAATCTTCCCTTAACAGTGTCTTCCAAAGCAGCCCCAACCTTTACTTCTCGTTTAACATCCTCGGTTCCCAGATTAACAGTCTCAACTTCCTCCTCATAAGGTAAAATAACCATTTCCTCTTGTTTCAGCAGCCTGGCTAATTCTTCTGGCAAGTCACAGTCTTCGTCAATCTCTTCTTCGGCCTGATAGATAGGATTGTTGAAGTCATATCGAGCTATAGCTAAGTCATGATGGGTGGAATCTGAACAAAGAAACCTGCTTGATGGATGTTTTATGTTTATTATGAGTGCAACAAACAAGAAAACACATTGCCATTTTGATGTGGGTTAATGCAAAAAAGTAAAAACAGAAAAACAGGGATCAAAATATTTGAATGAAAAAAACGTCCTTTATTGATGATAAAAGTAGCAAATAAAACATCAAAGCCCAACAAATAAATATCACTACGTCTTGGGCAGAATGTAGGATTTAACATAACAGAAAACAAAAGCAAATTACTCCTGATGCATCACTTGGATGACTTTCTTGGAGGACCAGTTGTCTAAACTCTGACCAGGGGTGCAAGGACGGATCCATCCATCCATGTCACAGTCATTATCTCCTTCATCCTCAATAGCATTAATCTGATTAAAGAAAACCCCAGCACTTGTGAACCGAATCAGGCCAGCATACTTGGGAGGCTCTTGAGCTCGTCGGGGTGACTTGTACCCTAGTCCATGGGTATCCTGCTTCCTTTGAACATCAATGACACGACCCCACTTCTGAGAACCACCAGCTTCAACTACAGCGCGCGCCTCTTTGAAAGAAGACATCGAAACTTCTGGTTGTCTGACAACTTCGGGTTGGACAACCACCTCAGGCTGACTGGCTATCTTTGGGGGTTCTTCGGGAATTTTCACAGCTTCAAAGGATTGGCACAAAGTTTCCTGTACTTCACCATCTACCTCTACATACTTGAAGGTCGATAGGTGACTTACCATGATTTCTTCCTCACCACAAACTGTCACAACGTGACCATCCACCATATACTTCAACTTCTGATGCAGCGTAGATGTTACTGCCCCAACACTATGGATCCAAGGGTGACCCAACAAACAACTATAGCCAGGCTTAATATCCATTATGTAAAAGGTGGTGTTAAAAATCTCAGGACCCACCTTGATCGGCAGAACTAACTCTCTAAAAACTGACCTCTTGGGACCATCAAAAGCACGTACCACCAAGTCACTCGGCGTACAAATCAACCCATGAGTATCTAACTTCATCAAAGCCTTCTTCAAAAACACATTCAAAGACGACCCAGTGTCAACTAACACACGCGACATTAAGGAACCACAGTATTCCACTGAAATATGCAGAGCGTTGTTGTGATTCCTCCTAGCCGGAGTCAGATCTAAATCAGTGAAACCCAAACCATTACCAGCATTCACATGAGCCACAACCCCTTCTAACTGATTGACAGATATTTCTTGCGGTACATAGGCCATGTTCATAATCTTCAGCAATGCATTTCGGTGGGCCTCAGAGCACAACAGTAAAGATAGGATGGAAATCTTCGATAGAGTTTGGTGAAGTTGATCAACAATTTTGTAATCACTTTTCCTGATCAATCTCATAAACTCTTCTACATCTTCTGAGAAAGTATCCCCAACTGGCTTTGTCACAGGATTATTCACTTCCTGCCTCTGTATAGACTCATCCATCACCTGTTTACCTTTGTCTTGCTTCGAACTGCCACCTTGATCCTCAGACGGAATAAAGACTCTACCACTTCTAGTGATAGCCCCTGCTTCAACAAGATTTTCAACCCCTGCACTCACAACTGATGTTCTTACCAACTCCTGCTTCTTACCATCAACAAACACCTCAGCCCCATAGTTCCACGGGATGGCTTTGGTACTCTCATACGGGACTGGCCCAGGAACAGTGATAATGACTAACGTTGGTCTCGCCGGCGCTGATATAGTTATTGTCTTGAATGGAATTGTTATTATGGCAACATCAACCCTTCTGTCAGTAATTTTGCTCTACTTACAACCCCTGTCAAACTGTAATATCCCTTCATTGATCATTCTCTGAACACATGCTTTCAATAAATCACAACCACCTGGTTGCGACACACACCCTACACAGTCTTCATCACAACCGGGAAACACCCCTCCCTTCAACAGTCTTTCCTTCACCACACCCAAAGGAGTTTGGACCTCGTTCACATCTGAAATCAAACTCAAGTCTTCACAGTCTTGAGTAATGGCATTAACCCTTGGCCCATCGTGATTCGGCATCGGGTTCTGATTCACATTTGGAGCGTCATTGGAGAAATTGATGGCTTTTGAATCCACCAAATCTTGAACCTGATGCTTAAAAGCTTTACAGTTCTCAATATGATGTCCGGGTGCCCCAGAATGAAATTCACAGTGGGCGTTGGCGTCGTAGCCGGGAGGTGGATTGCCAGTGGGCGGAGCCAATGTCCTCTTTTGAATTAATTGTAACTGTAACAAGTGCTGAAATAATTGAGAGTAGGGAAGGGGTGGGGTGTCAAAATGCCTATCCCGCCTAGGCTTAGGCTGCGGTCTGCGAGGAACCTGATTTTGTTGCTGTGGTGCTGCTGGCTGTTGAGGTGCTGCTGGGATGGTTACAGAAGCCACTTGCTGATTAAAGTTCTGGCGAGGTCCTTCTCTACCACGATATGATAACACGGAGTTTGTATCTCCCTCCTTCTTCTTGTAACCACTGGCATATGGCTTTTTACCTCCTCCAGATGAGGACTCATCACTGCCTGATATTTTTCCCGCCTTAATTCCGCTTTCCACCATTTCTCCTACTAAGATCAAATCAGCAAACTTTCCAGTCATACACGGTACCAGCTTTTCATAGTAATAACCTTGCAAGGTGGCCATAAACATACTTATCATTTCTCGCTCCAACATGGGAGGCTGAACCCTCGCTGCCAATTCCCGCCACCTCTGGGCGTATTCCTTGAAACTCTCATTGTTCTTCTGTGACAAGTTCTGCAGCTGTGTTCTGTTTGGAGCCATGTCAGTGTTATATTGATAGTGTTTGATAAAAGCCCCTGCCAGCTCTCTCCAACTACGAACGTCTTTCCTCTCTAGTTGCATATACTATTCCAGTGATGCCCCAGATAGGCTATCCTGAAAGCAATACATCATCAATTTCTCGTTCTTTGCATGAGCAGCCATTTTACTTACGTACGCCCTCACGTGAGTCCTTGGGCAAGTCATACTGTTCTACTTTTCAAAAGTAGGAGTCTGAAACTTGTGCGGGATAATGACGCCTGGAACCAGCCCCAAATCCTCCAGATCCATACCCACAGAATCTTGATTCACAACACCCCTTAGTTGTTCCTCAATCAACCTAAACCTCTGATCATTGTCAATTTGGGAACCAGCGTCCCCACTTGGCACAGAGAATGCATCATCTTGAATATCATCATACTGACGACCATGAATTGCACAGACACCGTTACCTCCTCCCCCAACATTTTCTGCCCCGCCCGGAGGGATCACAACACCAGAAACAGGAATACCTCCGCCCGGAGGGCCATTATTAACAGTAACACCAGTATGAACTCCCCTATGAAGGACATCGTCTTCATCAATCCTCGCAATCAGTGGTTAGACAAGAGTCCTTAATTGCTCTTGGCCTTGAGCAACCCCTTACATTAAATCCATGAATTGATTCATGCGAGTCCGCTTCTCAGTCATCTCAGCCTGTACTTGATCCATGATTTTCTTTTGATTTTGTCTGGTAGAATACCGGTGAATGTGTAAATCCACAATCCTGTGCTGCGGAAGAGAACAGAATAAGAACACCAGAGATAAACACCTGTTATGCACAATGATTATGAATATGCAAATGCGAATGAACATGTTTGAATATTCGCAGGGCGATCCACCCCTTGATTCCAGTTTAACAACAAAATAGAATGAGACTTCTGTTCATGTATTAAGAAAACCAGAGGATAACCAATTGTCAACAATCACAACCCGAGATAAGAAGTATGAACATAATAGTCATAGATCCCAACCAACAAGCCTGGTGGTGATACAATAACAATAAAAAAGAAAGAGAAAACTACGGCATGTCATCAAAGTCCACAAGTGTCAATCCCCCCCATCCATTATGCTCTTTGCTCCAGTCTTGAATTTCCTTGAACAACTTTTTGGTGTCGGGATGCTTCGGTCTCTGAATCAGCTCTTGAATGAGAACATCTCTCCTATGCATGATCCCTTTCAAGTATCGGCAATGCAACTCCCAAGCGTCTTCTTCAAAAACATCATCCATGCTAGGACCCTCATTTCTAGGTCTCTTCACTTCAGCTTGGATCTTCAGCTCCTCTATGGAGGCTATGGCTTCATTGAGTCGATCTTCGACTGCTCGTCTCTGGAATACCCCTGATAGGATCTCCACATCTTTTTTCTTGAGCTTTAACTTCAATTGATCAATCTGCGCTAGATAATCGTCTTCCTTACGCTTATTATCAGCCATTGCAGTGTCTCGGTGAGCATTGAACTTGTAAATTTTTGACAAAGCCTTGGCCAATTCCTCCTTCTTAGACTTGAGAACCTCGCTGATACCCTCTAGAGCTTGCTTTACCCTTTGTTTGGCTGTGACCTCGTCAGCTAGCTCCTTCTCCTTCTTAGCGAGAAGCTCTGTCTTCAACTTGGTGACATGAACAGCTTTACCCCCGCTCATGTTTCAACTGGTAAATCTCTCTTTGTAGATCACTGTTCTCTTCTCGCAGCTTTTCCTTTTCAGCCCACAACTTATTAAACTTCTCTATCTCAACTGTGGTAGGAGGCTCAATCAACAAAGGGTAAGATAGTGGTTCTTTGGAGAATGGCAAAAGTTCCTTCTCTACCCTTTTCTGAATCCAATCTTCGAACACAGGAAATGCTCTGTTGTTGCTCTTCCCAAAAGAAATATTCCCCTTCTTATGACGATCTTCCCAAGTATTTGCAGCTTCTTTTAACAGTTCTGGATTGATTTCCCCACTCAGATATAGAGATTCTTGGACATCCTCGTCTTTGGGTGGCTCTTTCAAGGCATACCCGAATTGCCTAATAGCAAGAATAGTGTTGTAGTTAATTCCCCCTTTCCTTCCTATTACAGGCACATTTGGGAGACCTCCACAACTGATCATGATATCTTGGCCCAACAAGTCACGGTTAACCCAAATTAGATTATCTGCCCTCAAGCCCATCAATCTTTTGGACCAATCCAATGTTCCTTGAGTATCTATAAATACCCCAGATTTAGGAAGGCGATCAGCAAACCATTTGTAGAAGAGTGGCGCACAATAATTGAGGGGTCCTCCCCTCCTCTTCTCGTTCTTATAATGCACTGAGTGGTACAGATCTCCAAGCAAGGTAGGTATCGGATTCTTCATGGTAAATATTTGGACAGTATGCATGTCCACAAAATCCTTCACATTTGGAAACAACATCGTTCCATAAACACACATAGCCAAGATGGCGTTGAAAACTGACCAACATCTAGCCTTAGCATACACAGCAGCCTGTTCTACCAAAAATTTGACATGAAAGCCTTTACACCCTCCCTTACTGGCAATGTTATTTTCCAACAAAGATAAATCCAAATGCAAAGCCTCGGAGACCTTTCCCAAATCAGGAAGTTCTTTAGAAGGATAGAAAGGAGCCTCTTCTTTGATAGAAACATCCAGAATGAGAGCAAATTCCTCCAATGTCGGAGCCAAAAGATAATCAGTGAATAGAAAACATCGCAGGTGAGGGTCATAGAATTGCACCAGAGTGTACAAAGCCCTATACTCGTATTCGGTGATGTCGCGAGCAAAATTCAGAATTCTTCCATACTCTCCTCTAAAGTCTGCCAATACCCCAAGTTCTGCCATAGACACAATCTTGTGAACAGGATCCAGAATAAGTGGTGGGAACTTGTACACTATGATGTTCTTCTTCTTCTCAGTACTCATTCTCAATAGTCTTCAAAAACCAGAATCAAAGTTAGGATGCAACCCTGCAAATGAATAAACATGTTAGAATGCAAAATGGTGATGCAAATGCACACATGGGATCAAGGATGCCACACAGACTGGATAACTGCTGCACTGAACAAACTAAATGATCTCAAGGATCTGTCCAAATACCCAGAATACCAGAATAACCATAATACCACACTGATAAATCTGCTGACCAGAAAACCGAGTGTGTTGAAGGTCAAGGTTACCTGCAAACCTGTAAACACCCTGCCCCTCTCACATGTGGGTACTAGAAAATGAAAGGTCCTCAGCTTCTAGCACTGAGGTCGAGAAGCAATAGTACATTCATCCCTCGGGGTATAGTACAATCTCCAATCGAGGAGCGCCTCCACTGATTCTCTTTCAAAAAGGTCATCCTATAGCAAGTTCCCAGCATTGGGTCCTCGGATCGACAAGTGTAATGGGTTTTCCATTTCTGGTCTGCCATTATCACATCTTGGGAGGAGTTCCGTTACTGAGTCCTCGGGAATGGTCGCCAGAGTCGACAGTTTTCCAGGTTACATTCCATTGTCTGCACCAATGCGCAGGATAGAACATTACCAAAGAAAACCTCGTCCGGATGCGGAGTTTTCATGTATACTACGTCTGCCCAAATGCCACACAAGTCACACTACTTTCCACGCTAATCCTAAGTGTATGCTCGAGCCTGGGTATTGGGCTTGCCTCTCAGAACTCCCAACCTGCCAAACAGAAAAACAATGCAGCGCAGCAGATAATAATAACATGCAATGCAGTAAATGCGGTAAAAATAAAATACAACAAATAAAGCAAAACAAAAAAACACCCAAAGAGAACAAAAACAAACAAGCGCTAGGACATACTCGCTTAGGGAACCAGACTCCCCAGCAGAGTCGCCAGCTGTCGTTCCCAGGATTTTCATCCAGGTACAAACGCGAAAGTGGCGCGGAAAACAGAGTCGCCAGCAATGTATATTTATCCCAAGGGAGGGAAAGGAAACACCACATAAACCTGAGGAAGAGGGAAAGGGATGGTCATCGCAACCATAACCTGGGTTCGGGAGTCGGTTATGCGAGGGGAAGGTATTAGCACCCCACGCGTCCATCGTACTCGATGGGATCCACGCTTGTTGTCTATCTAACGGTGAGTTATTCTAAAATCTATGGTTGTACTGAAACGGGGGAGGGGAAAACAAAGGCAGACTCGGTAGGACATCGTCGTCCTAGGCCTACGTATTCCCTTTGTGCAATGGGAAATTCAGAGTCAACGTAGTTCGGACCAAGTTCTTTTTGTGTTTTTTATGAGCGACGTTAAGTTCGCGTCCGACAGTTAGGGTCGATGCCTGTTTGCGACAAAACGGAAAGTAACGTGCCCTTTTTGAAAATAGAATTAAGTTTGACAATCCCGAAGGACAAAAATGATTTGAAATTTGTTTTGTATCTTTTAAGACAGAAGTGAGTTGAGTTAGTTCATAACTTACCTTGCACCAAAGTCTATGACACGGGAACGAATGCGTCACATGGTCGCCCCCAATGGGACGTATGCTCAACACTCTAGAAGAGTGAAGGGGGACCCCTCAATCTTCACTTCCTATGTTTAAGGCTTGTGTGAAAGGCATGTTGACCTTATTAAGTATCTTAGAAGTGTTATGAGATGAGAAGATGGACTCAAAAGAAAAGAAAAAACTACGGGGACTCTATCCTAATGTTATCATGCAAAGATGGCCCTAAGGGGAGGTTTGAGAACAACCTAAGTCTAAAGAAAAGAAGAGATGAGAGAAAGAAAGAGTGAGGGTGAACATGGATAACTATCCACACCCTCAAGTGCCTTACTCCTGCCCTTGTACAAACGGTTAGTACAAAACAGTAACAATGGTTGAAAGTAAGTATTGAAAGATAAATCAAAACAAGCCAGTTGCCTTGAGAAGACAACTAAAGAAGCAAATAAGACTCAAACCAAAAGGGAAAGGTCCTAAAGGCTAAGGAACCTCCTAGGGTAGTAGGTATAGGCCAATGAAACACATCAAGGCTAAGGTACTAGGCAGAGGTCAACCTAAACTGAAGCACGCACCCACAGATCATGCAAATGTGAGTTATGGATTAACTATGAGAAATGAAAACAAATGCATCATGCAACAATGCACATGCAAACACTAAATCCAGAAGCAAATGACATTTAAAAATGCATGGAAATGTCCTCAAGAAGGCATACGAGTCATGAATGCAAGCATGGAGGATAGTTAAGCGAGAAGAAATGAAAACAACTCACTTAAGTTCATACATGAAATATATTAGTAACATAAGCAAAGGAGGAAGATGTAAGATAAACAAGTATGGAAATGAATGCAAACAAGTAGCATATGACATGTGAGATGACATTTAAGATGTGAAAATAAACATACAAAGTTCATGCAAATCTCATGTTGAAACATATAGAAAGAAGAAGAACAAACAACCTCAAACAAATGTCAGATATTCATGAACTTAGGAGGAATGCGAGATGACATTAGGAATCCATGGGAATGAATGAGAATGACCTATAAGAGGCCTAGCAAATGAAGTCAAAACATCTCAATAAACATCACAAGGAAACAAGTTCAACACATATTAAAACCCTAGCATGCGTTCGCTAACAAACACACATGCAAAACATGAATCAAAAGTAATATTGAAAGTTTGAGAAAAATGAAAGATGCAAGCCATATAAAGTGCAACCAGTGCACAAATATGTGTCAAATGGATGTACAAAAACTCATCACTAAACATGATCAAAGATGCCTCAACATCTCATGCAAACCACACAAGCGAATTGTCCAAATATGGCACTTAAAAGTCAACAAGAAATTCCCTAAAAAAATCTATAAAAAATGAATGGAATGCCTCAATGTATCATGTCAACATGGATAAGATCTCATGAGAAAAATCAGTTTATAACTATGTCAAACAAAAATGGAAAAATGCAAATGCCATGACTAAATGCACACATGAAAGAAATTCAAAGAAAATTCAATATAAAACAATAAAATATGCAAAAATCAGAAAATAAAATATGCAAAAATTATTTAAATGAATGATGATGCTTCATGAATTTTTCCATAATTTTATGATGCTTGGAAATAATTTTAATAAATAAAAATGAAACAGATATGCAAAAAAGAAAATAAAATGAAATAAATGGGCCAGGGGGTGCCACGAAAGTAAAAATGCAGTTAGAAATGCATTGGGCTCAAAAATAGGAGAGTGCAGATAGTAAAGGGCTCAAGGCCCAAAGGTGCGCTGGCCTGGTGGTTTATGGGGTGGACGTCAGTCAACAGATTGACTCAATCCTGACCATTGGATCTAGTCAACATAAATGATCAGATAAGGTAGCGTGATCAAACGGATCTGAGTGCAAGCACATGGCATGGTAGGATGCAACCAACACACACAATCATTAAAAAAAACAGAAAATAAAAAAGAGAGCACGTGATGGGAAGGGTGCCTCATTAATGCGCTGGCACCCTCACAACCATCAGATCAAATCAATCCAACGACCACGTTATAACCTGGGAAATGGATTAGGGTTCAGGCCAGGTGGGGTTTTCAGGTGGCCGGAGAAGACTCCGGTCGTCTTCTCCGGTGAGTCTCCACCGTGGGAAAACTTGCAGGTGCCTAGAAATCCATGAAACCTATACCATTCTCTTCCTCTCAACATGCAGATCACAAATCCACTCTAAAAAATAAAGAATAACATACACACAGATCAACACGAATGGAAAAAGCTTTCCCTAGAAAAATAAAACTACACACGTATGGTGTCTATCACTAGCCAGAGTCACACAAGGTCCCTAGTGGACTTCAAAACAAGCAAAGCACACGAAATAATATACATTTAGTGGAGTTCAGAGGAGAAAAAGAAACTTATACCCGCGGTTCTTATTGATGCTTGCACCTCAAGAAAAAGAGAGAGAGATCCTTGCTCCTTGATGAATCACACTGGCCAAATAAAGGCAAAGGTATGTGCGTGGTTTTGCTCAGAATTTTAGCAGCATAACCTTTCTTTTTTCTCTCCAAATTTGTCTCCCTTTTTTCACTCAGTTTCATGTCCTTTTATAGGCTGCATTAGGGTTATTCTGGTGAGTATTTTGGGCCTGAACGATGCTAAGTTACCCAATTACAAGAATGAAAAGTTTTGATTTCATTTGATCACACATTGCCATGAAAGTTTCAGTTTCGTGCCCACTTCTTTGAGTGTTCATAGCTTGAGAATCACGTGTCTTTTTGGTGCACTCTTGTACTCTTTGAATAGAGGGCCATGAGGACAATAACTTTGGTGTTGGAATGGAGTGGAATGGAGTCCTCTAAGGGACCTAAAAATGAACCCAAAGTTGCTTGGTTGGAACTGCATTTGTGTGTCACCCAACTTGGTCACGACCTAGCCATGTGCGTGTGAGATTCTCAGTGTGAGGTCCCCTACTTTAGAATCTTATATCTCCCAAATGGTTGATCATATGAAAATTTCTCCAACAGCAAAGTTGTAGAGGAGATGGAGAGGAACAAAAGTCATGTTGAACATTTTTTCATTTGAAGCTTCTATCAAAAAGATATTTCCCCTTGAATTTGGACAAAACATGCACACCAAGTGTTTACAGAATTGAGGGCGTGCTCGCTCGCCCATGACTTGCCATGGCTGGTCATTTTGCCTTAGAAACCCCAAACTTTAAACCACCATATCTCACTCAATTTTAATCCAATGGAGATGTTCTTGGTATGGTTTTGAAGCTTGGAATGTGAACTTTTGAAAGGCCTCCATAACCCTTAAGTTTGGAGCTTGGATCACAGAAAAAGAATGCTCCAAAGATGGGTACTCAAATTGCCAAACCTTGCCATAAATAGAAACCCTAGTTTCTATTTTTGAAAAATTTTCACATCTCTTGATTTTTGGTGAATCCCTTGATATTTCTTGATCAAATCTTCATCAATGGCCATATTTGAGATGAGGAACATGAATTTGACCTCAAAAAGTCAGGAGTTGACTTTTTCCTCTCCACAGTTGACTTTTCCCCAATTCTCTTGATTTTCAGTCTTTTGATCAATTGAACCTCTTATGAATCAAATTGATGGACAATTTTCCATTCCTAGATACTTAGGGACCCAAGGAATACCATAGAATCAAGTATTGCCCAAAAAATCAGAAATAAACTGATTTTATAGCAAACCCTAATTTTGGTACCCTTAGTCTAGGAGGAATTAGCACATCCTCCAAATCCAAATTCCTCTGAATATGATGTGTATCCTCTCCAAAAAAGATGAGATATGCCATTTGGTGATGATAAAAACTCAAGGAGCTTGCCCATTGGGGAAATAAACTCAAGAATCTCAAAACCCTAATTCTGCACTGGTTAGGAGAGAGTGGTTCACTTGAGATCTCTTGCCAATTGTGAACTCCTGATGATGTGATAGACCAAATAGGATCTCTTGAGGCCCAAGGCCCCTTTGTGACTCAAATAATGGTGGCATTAATAACCATTTCTCCTCTTGATCTCTTGGACAATACATGGACTTTTGCTTGACCCTTTGAAGAACATCTTCTCCTCTTGAACTGCCTCAGGCACCTTGACCCCATGCTAAGAACCAATGATATGCACACATGAATATGCAACATGAAATGAAACACAAGCCAGTTAATACTAAAGTAAGAGAGCAAATTTTGAGGTGTTACACTCCTCAGAGAGTAGAGAGTGAACTTAAAAAGGACGAAGGTGAATAGTTAAGGTTTACATCTTCTAAGTAAGTAGTAAACTCTTAGAAGATGAGACTAAGGTGTTTGTGATAATAGTGTTTTGTAATTGACAGGAAAGCCACAGTGAAGGGATGCCAGTGGTGTGTGTTTTCCAGATGTGATTCTGGATGGAATAACCAGCAGAATGTGTATAATGGTATTAAGGCTATGGAAAGCAAAACTTAGAGTTTTGATGAGTTTTGGGAGTTCTTAGAGTTTTAGGGCATTAATGGAAATTTTGAGAAAACCCTTGTGGGTGGATGTAATATTGAGATTGAGAGTTCGTTGTGGTCGATTGTTGGCACCTGTTGCCATTTGTGGAATTTAGATTATCTATAGAATGAAATTGTGTATGGATTACTGATAGTTGAATAAGGTAACGATTGAGGATAAGTGTCCACTTTCAAGAATTGATGATTGGAATGGTTTGGTTGAGTTTAATTGGAATTACATTACAATTGTTTGGAAATTTTGATAAGAGTGGTGAATTTGTGTGAGTGGAGGCTTGAATCGATTTCATGTGACTGGTTATGTTTGTTATCATCGAAATAAGTTGTTTTTTTACTCGATTAAACTTGTATGTGAGTCTAGACGAGTTGGGATGAGGTTTGGTTTGGTTGGGCGTTACAATGTACAGTGACGTTGTTCGGTGTTAGTAATGCGTCTGGAACGTTTGTGGGGTATATGAATCGTATCTTCCATATTTAATTGGATAAGTTTCGAAGTGGTGTGCATTGGGATATTCCGAACTATTACAAAATCAGAAGGAGAGTATGTAGGGTGTTTGAGAATCGAGTTGCAAGTGTTGAAAGGAAAGGAATTTTTATGCTAAGTTATTCAAGTGAAAATTTTGGTTGAAAAAGGTTAGTTTTCTTGGGTATGTGATTTCTAATGATGGTATTGTTATGGATCCATCGGAAGTAGATGCAGTTCTACAATGAGGGGCTCCGAAGTTGGTTAAGGTGATTATAATATTTTTGGACTTTAGTTGGTTATTACCGGAGGGTATGGAAGGCTTTTCCAAGTTAGCATTTTTGTTACTTCAGTTGACTTGCAAAGGGTAAGTCGTTTGCTTGGGACGTTCATTGTGAGGAAAGTTGGAGAGGGCTAAAGTAGAATTTGTCTACGGCTCCAGTTTTGATTCTGCGTGATCCTAATAAACTGTTTGTAAGGTATTGGGATGCGTCTACGATGAGTTTACTCAGTGTGTTAATGCAAGATGGTAAAGTCGTGGCTTATGCTTTACAACAATTGAGGATTCATGATTTCAAGATGGTTGCGGTTACTTTTGTGTTGAGAATCTGGAAGTATTATTTTTTATGGTTTTGAGTTTGAAGTGTTTCGTAATCACACGAATATTGAGTACCTGTTTAGTCAAAAATAATAGAGTATGAGATAACGGGATGGTTGGAAATCCTTATGAGTTATGACTTTAGATGGGATTATCCTATGGGTGAAGTTAATGTCGTGCTTGATGAGTTAAGTCGAAAGTTTTTATACCTGTCTGTTTTGATGGTCAGGGGATTAAAATTATTTGAGCAGTTCAGAGACTTGTGTCTGGTGTGTGAGATAGCACAGTAGAGTGTGAAGTTGGGTATATTAGAAATGAACTATGATTTTTCTGGTGAATACTAGAGAGGGTCAGAAGTTGGATATGAAATTGGTAGATTTGAATTGTTGTGAGTAATCAGAGTGCGCATCGAAAGCGTGATGTGGTATATTTCGTATATGCGTGTGTGACTTGTAAGAGTTCATAGGTTGAACATTGGAAACGTGTAGGAATGATGAGACCATTGGACGTTTCAGAATGGAAGTGGTAGGTGAAAGGTTTAAATATTATTCATGGGTTACTATGTAGATAGATGTTTTGGTTATATGTTAGATTGGTGAATCGTAGCAGTGTTGTAATAATGTTGTGTGACAAAGATGTTGGTATTATGGTTATGTAGGGGTTGTTGAAACGTTGTGGTGTTGTGGAACTTTATGTTCGTGTTTTTGTTGTTGCCTCATTTCCATAGTGATGGTTCGAGTGCGAGTAGCTAATTCCTATGTGGGGAATTAGGGGAGTGTTACCTATGGTGCGGGTAACGATCTTGTTGTGTTCTGGTTCTAGAGTGAACCTTTAGGTGTTCGTAACTTGGGTATTCTTTGAGTCGTGAGTTAGTCGTCAAGTGCATTGTATGGGCATTGCATCTTGTCGTTGTCATTGTTGCTGCTAGCAAGGTGGTTTGTCGGTTTGTGTTATTCGTGGTATACCTAGTGTTGGCATGTTAGTTGGTTAGTCGGATGCGAGAGTCGTATCCGGAGTTGTTCGTCTCAGTTATATTTTCGAGGACCAAAATGTCTAAATGGATGAGAGTTGTAACGCCCCGATTTGGTTAATCGTATTTATTTATTTCATTTATGGGAATTTTGTGAATTGTGTAAATTAAATGAGTTTTACCTGTTAATTGGATAATTTCTATGTTAGATAAAATAATTGCAATTGATAATATTTTCTTATTAACTTTTAATTCCTGATGTATTTGGCATCACTGTTTATGTTTTATCGCAATTGGAGCGCGTTTGGGAGATATTTTAGTTAAGGGGGGATAGAGAGAGAGAGAGAGAGAGAGAGAGAGAGAGAGAGAGAGAGAGAGAGAGAGAGAGAGAGCAACTAGAGATCAATTATTTTATTAAAGAGACGAATTAATAATTATTAGTTCAAGAGAGTATTTAAAACAACTCTAATAATTGATCAATGAGGTTGAGATGACAAATATCAATTGGAGATGTTTTACCCTATCGGATTATATTATATAATATTGGATTATATACATATATTTGTTAGTAAAAGAGAAGGAAGGAAAAAAAGAAGATAAGGAAAAGAAAGAAGAGGAGGAAGAGGAAAATTGAAGAAATCTATGTTTCAATCGCGATTAATCGGGTAAGGGTGAGAAGTTCCAATTATATCATGCTTGTGTATGTATATGTATGTATTTGTTTGAATGTTTGGTTGAAAAATATATGTTTTCCATTTGGTTGAGATTGTGAACACTTGATAGAAATGGTAAATTGAGTGGAAATCATGAGTTAAGGTCCCTAATTATTGATACATGATAGTTATAGGTTGCTTTGTATGTAATTTGTAGTACAGTGATGTTTAGATGGGATTTGGAGGGGAATTGAGTGAAACCCGTAGCAGAAATTATGCAGGAAATTATGGGTGTTTCGCTGCCCATACGCGTAATGGCCAAGGCAATACGCGTAATGGGCAAGGCGTTACACATATGGCAAGGGCTATAAGAGGGAATTACGCGTATGGAACCCATTTTACACGGCCCTCTACTGAAACGCATAATGGAATGCGTAAGGGGCAGGGCATTACGCGTAAGGAGGGATGTACTACGCGTAATAGGTTTTAAATGGAATTAAGATGGAATTTTTGAGAGAAATCAGTCTCTGCCCGTACGCGTAACCCTCAGGGCAATACCGTATGGCTGGCGGTAGAAACTGGGCATTACGCGTATGGCTGGGGGCAATACGCGTTTGACCAGCGAGAGTGCAGAATTTTGCCGTTTCGTGATTTCTTTCCCGATTTCGCGCCCGATGCGGTTCCTTTTTGGTCTGAGAGGTTGGGATAGGTGCCAGAACTTGTTGAATTTAGGAATGGTAGTAAAAATGGTTAAAAATGGAATTTGGAGGGATTAATTAGACAATTAGCTAATTAAGGCCTCGTGATGCATTTTCGTTACTTTTGTGTATTATGGTGAATTAATTGGACAGTTGTAGTAATACTATTGTGTATTACGGTGAGTATGCATCTTACGTGTGATCAGGAGGATCGTGTAAATGTATAACTGAATTCTTATACATGTGTTTTGTGCATAATTCTTGTTATGTATGTGTTATGATGAATTAATTGGACAGTTGTAGTAATACTATTGTGTGTTACGGTGAGTATGCATCTCACGTGTGATCATGAGGATTGTGAAGATGTATAATTGTTATTATACTTATGTTTTGTGCATCGTTTGTGTCATGTATTTCATGATGTGTCTGGTGGAGACAGCTAGGTGGGAGTCCATGAAGGGTGCCTAGTATTGTCCAGACTCCAATGTTGAGTTGTTATGGAGATAAATCATTGCTCAGCGGGAGTGTAAGTGATTTATCTGGACTCCAATGTGGAGTTGTTTTGGAGATAAATCATTGCTCAGTGGGAGTGTATGTCATTTGTCCGGACTCCAATGTGGAGTTGTATGGAGATAAATCATTGCTCAGTGGGAGTGTATGTGATTTATCTGGATTCTTTTATGAATCGGGTTCAATTGAATGAACCGTGTGTGTGGTACCACTTGCATTGCATTATGTCATTGAGTTGCATTGCATTACTATGTTTGGTTGTTCAGGATCATCGTGAGCCCAGTGGGGAGTATAGCGATGTATCCATGTTTCCTGCGGGAATGGGTGGGTTCTTGAAGAACCACTTTTGATGTGTTGTTTATATGTTATGTCTGTGAATATTAATAAGTGTTGTGTTTTGGTGTGAGACATATATGTCATATATGTGAATATGAATATATGTGATGTGTTGGTGTGCTTATATATATATATATATATATATATATATATATATATATATATATATATATATATATATATATATATATATATATATGAATATATGATATCCTTGTATGCTATATGTGTTAGCATGTAAGTGTGGGTGAGTTGAAGAATATATGTGAATTATATGATTACATATTATTATGCAATCTTGATTTAGTTGTTATTTCTCACCCTTCTGCTGGAATATGCTTTTATGGCATAGTGCAGATTGGCCGCTGTAGAGGCGTGGAGGCATGTGGAAGACTTAGATCTTCATTTTGCTTAGATCTTTGGGGTCTGCTCTGATACGTAACATGGGAGTCGGGGGAAACACTTGTGTTATTTATGTTTATGTATGTGAATATATATATTTTGATGTTATGGACCAAATTATTTTGTAAAACAAGTCAATTATGGATCGTTTCGCTTTATTCCATAATTGAACTTTTCTTTTGTTGGAAAAAGTTTCCCGTTATTATTCATTACATTTTGTGTTATGTATCAAAGTTATAAGCAGGTGGATTATGTTTTTCTCAAATGTGGCATCCTTATTTCTGTCGAAAATTTTTTTTATTCACTCTGATTTAATTATGTATTATTATCTGCTAGATGAGAATTGGGGTGTTACACCTATGGTGTAGTCCAGGACTACTTATTTTCTGAAGATTCAGACGTGGCAGGTGTGAAGTCTTTGGAGTTTCAAAGCAGGATGAAGGTTGTCTACTCAAAATTGGTTTCTAAATCAAGTCTATGAGAGCATGGAACTCTTGTTCTGCAAAGGGAGAAGGTTCTTCTAAGTGGCAGAAGGAGGAGCTGAATTCAGCAGTTGGATGTCATATCAGAATGTTCTGACATCTAGCTTAACATTAGAGTCTCAGCTGGTGATGTGGCACATCATCTTAAGATAAGGTGATCTATAGGAGAATGGAAGTTATGGATACTTCAAAAAGGTCTATCTCATGCAGTTTGCGGGAGCTGTGGATGGGAAGATGTTACATGTCTAAGAGGCTTGGTGAATCCAAGATGTCTTGCTTTGGAGCAAGTAGTTCATGTGACTTGAAGATCTGATTTCATTGGTGTATCTTGTGGGAGTTCTGAAGAAGAGTGATATCAATCAAAAAGTGGCATTTGGTTGGTTTCACAGTGTGCGTTCAAGCAGGATGCTTGAAACTGATTGCTCTTGTGCAGAAGAGTAGTTAGTTGAAAACGTAAGGAGGTTCTGGTTCTCTTGGAGCTTGTGATAGAAGTTCTGGGTTAAGGATGGAAGTATACCTTCTTTTGGTGGATGAGAGTTTATTTCTCTCTGGATTTCTGAAGTTTTCTTTGTTTAAGCTGGTGGCACAGTGTTGTGTGAAGATCTTCAGTTTGGATTACTATGCTGATAGTAAGTCCAGTGGTGGAGCATATCAAGAACCATGGTGCATGGTGTCCATGATGTGTGGAAGATGTCCTAACTGATGTTAGAACATTTTTGGGTTAGTTATCCTTGGTGAAGGATTTCAAGTTCTGTGAGGAACTGGTTACTTGCATCGTATCTGAGAAGTATCTATCTTGTCATACGGGAGAATGATGAAGTAGAAAAACTGTTTTGGAAGTCTGATGTAAGAGTTTTGGGAAGACTGGAGTAGATCATATGTTGATTGCATGAAGGTCTGGATTCTGATGCGTTCAGAAGTGGATATTCACCAGAAGATCAGAAGTATTCCAGGTTATCATACGGGAGAATGATAAGGAATTACTGTCTTGGATTATGGGGTGTTTATCTCAGTTGTTGGCTTTGGTAAGGTCAATGGAAAATCTTGCGAAGGAAATACTGCCCTTGGCTGTAAGTCATGCTAGTAGTGGATCAGTTTGGCAGCTGTGAAGTTCTGGAGCATGCATACGATATCTGACATCGTTATAACAAACTAAGGGCCCTGTGCGTCTCTTTGAGGAATGTGAAGCATTCTAATTCAATTGGTTTGTGCCTCAAGCAGCTGGAGCTCTATACATGAGAATTCAAGAGGAGTTCGTATGGTGTGTAGATGGTTGCAGGAAGAGGAGGATCAATGGGACTTTGATCTTAATCCAAGAGTTTGTTATGGTAGGATGGTGATCCTATTATTTCCTCACGGGTAGCATGATGGTGATCATGTGTGAGTGATTATTGGTTCTTGTTAGAAGAAGCAATAAGAGGGTTGATGATTGTGTTCAGTAGGTAGGTTGGACTGAGGGTGCGCACTTGAAGACATGAAGATGCGTCTTATGTTTTCCATTCATCAGCTTAGTGTTCTGCGGAGGAGCACTGATTATCTTAGTTAGGGGGAGTTGCTCCCTGATCTAAGTTATTTTACTGTGAGGGTTCAATGGAAGTTCCAGTTTGTATTGTGTGTCAAGCAAGCTGTGATTATGTGTCCATCCTGGGAGGATGAGATGTCGAGAAGGATGTCTTGACATTTGTATTGTTGCAAGTTGGGGGAGACTTGGCAGTGCAAGTTATATGATTCTTATTGGATGCTTAAGAATCATTGGTTAAGTCTGAGGGAATTTATTTTTCTCTGCAGACTGTGATCATAAAACTGTGAAGATATTGTTCAATACAAATGTTTTTTTAAACCATGTTGGGTATAACATGATCAAGGACGTCATTGCAGTGAAGAGTGTCTAGAGAATCTCTAATAGTCTGATGACAGAGGTATTGATTCCGTCTTTGGAAAATGCTTGGGGGTGTATTTGTCAGGAGGACGTGTAAAATCTTGTCCTTGCATATGCATTCACATGCGTTAGAACTTGTACTTCAAGAAGAACCAGTCCAAAAATGAATAAAGACATAAAGACCGGGTAGTGGTTGATACAATTCAAATAAGGGGATCTCAAAGTTCATTTTACTCATTGCTGTATCACTTTTGCTATCGTTTTTATGGCTTATATAAGATTCTGGGTGAGCACTCTTTGGATCTAGATATGCCTTGGTAATATTTTTCAAATTGTGTCTAAAAAGGGGGAGAAATGGTCTGATCTTCTCATGAGAATCTCACGTCTGATAAAGCAGCTTGGCAAAGATGCTCAACACGATGTTATAACATTCTGGGTCTCAGCTCTCAAATGGACTTTTGTGTCTTGTGATCTGAGTTATGAACACATTCATGTCATGTGTTCTGAGTTAACCAATAAATTACTTTGTTGCTAAGGGTATTGCTACTGCTTTTTCCTAATGTTTTTCTTATGCCTCTTAAGAGGAAGATTTATCCCTTCGTGACAAGTATTGGTTCATGGGTTGAGGGGGAGCATTGTGCATCTTCTTTCTCATGTACTCCATCGCGGGTAAGGTGTAGGCCCTTGAAATTATTTGGAGTCCTCACTGCATGCACCATCGATCTAGAGTTTTACCGTGCATATGTGTTTAGCCAAAATTTAACAAAAAGTGGGAGATTGAAAGCTCTGGTGTTTTGGACAAATTTTGGTAAATAATAATTGTTAACTCAATATGGAGATCAAGCTAAATAATCCTGCAGAAGACGTGATGTTGAACGAGATGTCTCAGCATGCATCTTGACATCCTGGACTGAGTGGCTTAAATCTGTTTTAAATATGTTGCAACACTCAAGGAGAAATTACTACATGGATCAAGGACTGAGAGATTGAAGCCCAAGATTGCATAAGCCTATAAATAGAAGACTTAGACCTAGGTTTTATTACGCCTTTGTATGCCTTTTGTAACCTGGTTCTCTTGCGTAAGAAACAAGGGTTTAGGGTTTTGAGAGTCGTTGGCTCTTTAGGTTGTAAGTCTCCCTTTGTATCAGTTGATGCATTGTGGCAGATATATCGCACAGATCCATAAGCCTTGAGGTATTGGATTGTGTATTGTTCTATGGGAGGAAATGGGTGTTTTGGTGTCTTGTTCAAAGCCCAAGACGTGAAGCGAAAGGTGATATATATCTTGTTCAAAGCCCAAGATGTGAAGCTGAAGGGTCTATTTGTATCTTGTTCGAAGCCCAAGATATGAAGCTAAAAGGTGTTGTCTTTAGAGAGAATTTGTCATCTCTAAAGGGGTCTGTTTGTCACCATTGTTGGGTGACTGACTATAAAGGAGGATTACTTTAACCTGAAGGAGAAGACTTTAACTCAGTGTAGAGCAATGCCATCTTTCCTTAGGAATTTCTCATGCTAAAAGAAGGACAGTGGCGTGGATGTAAATAATCCAGAGGCTTGCCGCTTACAGCGATTAGATGGAAGGAGTTGTTGATGTTTGTGTACTGTGAACGAGGCACAACTTTGATGCTAAAAGGTTGATCGTCCCAACCAGGGTTTTCTTATACAGAGCCTAAGAGGAGGCTATTGGCCCAATAAGAGGGAGTTTTATGTGTCTCGTACAAGGCCCAAGAGAGAGGCTAAAAAGTTTGACTCGACAAGAGAGTGTTTTTTGTATGTCCCGTACAAAGCCCGAGATGGAGGCTAAAAGAGTGATTGACTCAACGAGGGAGCCTTTGTATCTCGTACGAAGCCCGAGATGGAGGCTAAAAGCGGACTCAACAAGAGAGTCTTTGTATCTCGTACAAAGCTCGGGATGGAGGCTAAAAAATGATTGACTCAACGAGGGAGTCTTTGTATCTCGTACGAAGCCCGAGATGGAGGCTAAAAGTAACTGTTTCAGTTGAGTGACAGGTCCAGTTGGTTGGTTAAGAGAAAATTAGTTCTCATATGAGTAATGTTGCACTCATGGATTTGATCTGGGGATCAGGGTTATTTCCTGTTCTTTAAGGAAACGGGGAATCCAGAGGGTATTGGAGACTGCTCAAGTCTACTGGTGCTTGAGGATGTCATTGGGACTCAAGGGTCTTAGACTGTCCGAGTCTAGAGTTTTATTTTTTGTACTATGGTTTTGAGAAATAGTAGTAATATGTTCACGGTAGAAAGATCTAGACTCTTTGAAAGACTGTTCTATTAAGATGACTAATTTCTGTTCCTATACCTCTAGGAGGTCGTCGGGACAATTTGTACGAAGCCCAAGAGGAGGCTGGAAATTTTTAAGAAGCCGATAGGTCCTTGTACGAAGCCCAAGAGGAGGCTATCATTCCCGGAGGAAGAAATCATTATATGAAGCCTAAGAGGAGGCTGTGAATACTTCTAAGAAGCCAACGGGTCCTTGTACTAAGCCCAAGAGGAGGCGGGGATGCTTTTAGGAAGCCTGTGGGTCCTTGTACAATGCCTAAGAGGAGGTCAATGCTTTTATGAAGCCCGCGGGTCCCCAAACCCCGAGAAATTCAAGACAGGCTATTCACAAGGAATAGATCAAGCCCGGAAAGTTCGAGAATTTGGAAGAAACTCAAGAGATGCCATTCATGGAGAATACATTCATCTCTGGGGAGGTAGAGTCTCTTGACAATTCCTAAGGAGGACAGCCGAAGAGAAGACTGTATCTGGTGCTCCTATTGGGGATCTAGCTGGTCTATTTCTAAGAGTTATCGAAATGGCTTTTCTTAGATCTAGACGTAGTTACGGGGAAACTATAAATATCTATACTATTATTACACAGTTGATATGAGTTTATGAAAGGAGACTTACAGCGGCAACCCCACAATACAGTTATATACATATGAAAGCGGTAAATGAAAGCGGGTAAACACTTACTCGGTTGTAGAGCTTCCATGCTGTTTTGTTAGTTGTTCAACAAAGAAAGATTGAAAACAACAGTATATTTCAAAATCAAAGGAGAAAGTGCTTTGAAAAGAAATATCGGGGCTTATAGCTCAAGGAGAGGCCCAAGTTTATTAGTGATTGCAATGTTGTTTTTGAATTTGTACAGAGGGACTTATACAAGTGACTGGGGCCCAAAAGGTTTTCTGTACAAAGGGATGAGTCTTATACTCTCTCAAGAGGCCCAAAGAGTTTTAAGAAAAGAAATGGGTCTTACTACACGAGGGGAGGCCCAGATGATTTTTAGTTTAAAAATGGCGATCGTGCCGAGATTTTCTTTTAACGCAGAGGGACATATACAATGAATGAGGCCCAAAATTGTTTTGGTAAAAGGGGGTTTGGGTCTTACACTCTAATAGAGGCCCAAAAAGGTTTTGAATGGGTCTTATAGCTCTAGGAGAGGCCCAAGGTTTGTTTTTCAACGGACTATGATCGCGTCGAACTTTTTGAAATACAACGGTACTTATACCATAAGTGAGGCCCAAAATAGGTTGTATTTGCAAAAAGGATTGGGTCTTACACTCTAATAGAGGCCCAAAGTTTTGAATGGGTCTTATAGCTCGAGGAGAGGCCCAAGGTTTTAAAAAGACGACAGTCGCGCCGTTTACTTGAAAATGTACAGAGGGACTTATACAATGAATGAAGCCCACAAAGTTTATGTACAAGGGGTTGGATCTTACACTCTATTAGAGGCCCAAAAAAGTTTGAAAATGATTTATGAGGGTTGAATTAATCAAAAACCCTAATTTGTTTTCAAATTGTATTTTAATTGAATAAAAATTCAATTAAAATAACCAAAATTATTTTAACATGTGAAAAACAAATTGTGATCTTGGATTAATGTTTCTAAAATCATATTTTGACCTACAAAATGATTAGAAATCATTAAAATTTACAAAATCAAGAGGGAAAAAAGATTTTAAATGTCAAAAATAATTAAAATTTTAATTCTTTGCAAAAATATCAATTATATGAAATAAATAATATTTTTTGGATTTTTGGGGAAAATAAAATATTTTAACATTTTTGTGAATTATTAAAAAAAGAATCAACTCAAAATCATTAAAACTCAGAGAGAAATTAATTTTTGAATCAATTAAATAAAAATCACAAAATTCAAATATTCAAATTTTGAAAAAAGGCGCCAAGAACAGTTGAAGAACACGCACGTGTTCTGGGTTTGGCTGATTTGCATTTTCTATCCAATCTCACTGAATACTTGATTATATCATGCAATCCACATATCAATCTACTCGTCTCAACCTCACGATCATGTTTGTGACAATTAATTGCATTTAAATTAAACACAAAACAAGAAATCACGACAAATCCTCAAGAACCCTAAATTCTGCATGAAGGCTAGGATTTTTGATACCCGATTCAAACAAAGCAATTAATTGAAGGGAAACATTCCATGCATGATTATGAACATTTGGCAAAAGTATTGTGCGAGGAAATATGCATAGATTGAGAGATGACCAAGTTTAGGCTTACCTCTAGGTTGTGACAGCAAGTGCAAAGTGATTTCTGAATTGGAGGTGTTATAGATGAGTTGTGATGATCTGAACAGCTTCCCTACACCCTATGGAGTGTGTTTGAATGCTTGGACTTGATTGGAAATGGCTGGATCACTTCATGGCATCTCAACTGCAACTTGGTTAAAACCTTAAGTAATTGGCTGGTGATTATGAGAAATCAGTGTTACAGTTGTGTGTTTAGTGTTTGATCAACTCACATATGATGTTTATGAGGTGTGTGAGTGATTGGTTTGAGTGGAATTGCTCTCTATTGAAAAATTCGATAGTGACTTGCTAAGAAAGGCATTTTTGAGAGGGAGAAGATGATTTTGAGAAAGGCAAGTGTTGTAGGCCTTTGGTGTACTTAAACTGATCACAATTGAGCTCTATTTATAGTAGAGCAAGTTTGTTTTACAAGGAATAGTGAATGGCAACTACTGAGTAGGGTTGGCCAATGTTGAGCAATGAGAATCCAAGTCTCCTATAGCCATTGACTAGAGGTTAGTGCACAGGCTGCTGGTTCCCTTGGTCTTGGATAAGTCTTAACTGAATTCAGTTGTAAATGGCTCAGTCCATGCCACCTTGGTGCTTCCATTGAATGCTCCAATCCAAAATTGGAGTCTTGTCCCTATTTTAGGCAATTCTAGGTTTGGCACGCTACTTCTTGTTCCAAGGACTTTGAAGGCTTGGCTCAGTGATTGTCCCCTTTAGATTTGATCCTCAGATGTGTCCAAGATGATGACAAGGCTTGGAATAGGCTGATTTTGGAAAATCGACCAAAAATACAACATTCTGCCTTGCCTTGGCAGTTTTCAGCAAGGCCTTTTGCCACTACCATATCTCATGGCTCAAATTGAATTTGGTGATGTTCTTGACCATTTTGGAAAGCCCTTATATGATACAACAACTGTTTGATCATATTTGGTTTTGATACCTTTTGGATCAAAGTGAAAAATCCCCCTACATTTGGAAAAAAGTGAAGGCAGATTCTGACTTAGTGAAAATTTCACCAAGTGTTGGAAAATAGTGACATTTTCACTTTTTGTCATTTTGATCACTCCATAACTCAAAATCCTTAATGAATTGAAATTAGGTCTAGTTGAATTTTTTGTAGAGGGTAATGAGAGCTACAAATCAAGCTTTGGATGGGGAAGAATGGCTTTGTGGTTTAGGAGTTATGACCCTCCAAAGTTGGTACCCTTGCCACTTTATTTTTAACTTAGAAAATTTTCTAAGTTTTTATGGTTACCCCTTTTACAAGTTATCCAAATTTTCTTGATTTTATTTGATGAATGATGATTCAAATCATACATTAACATCATTTTAGGGTTAAAAATCCATTTTTGTGAAAAAATCTCAAAAAGTCAAAGTTGACTTTTGTGCACAGTTGACTTTTTATCAGATGAATTCCAAACTGTGCAATTCCTTAGGAAATCATGTCCTTGACCTAAATAATACTTGATGGACATGTTCCATGGGTGTCATAGGGTATATTGATGCATGTCATAAGGCTTGGGAGCATGTCCTGGTCAAAAGTCAAAGTTACAGTTGACTTTTCTCGCGAAACCCTAATTGTGGTACTGATGAAATTGAGACTTGTTGCTCAAGCTTCTTGGATCAACCCATTGTTGCAAATGGATCAATATAGTATATTAGAGACCTTCAAATCATGTCTTGAGGTATTGGCTCATGATTTGTCCCAAAAGTCAACTTAGGGGTGAATTAGGTCAAGAAACCCTAATTCCTGATTTTTGATGGATGCATCCCCTGAGGTCAAATTGACTTGATGCTTAGGCCCATGAGGTTCTATGGAGTATATTAGGATATACTTTGAAGCAATGGCTCATGCCCAGAGGAAAATTTCCATCTGGAGGCCCTGGTCGACCAAACCCTAATTTGGTGACACTAGTGATCTTGAGGCTTGATCCACCTTGAAGGGAGCATCCTTGTGCTTAATCCTTGGAGTGGGAATCCTTTTGATCCTTTGTAGACACTTGAGAAGTTAGACAAGTTGATGATCATGTCATTTCTTGATTGATCCTTTGTCTAAAAGCTCTGAGAGGGCTGGAAACCCTAATTTTGATTGTAGTGGATGCTCATTCATATTTGGGGAGACTACTGAGGTATGATGGTTCCTCCATATTGTGATGATGATTTTCACAATGATGGGAAATCTTAGTGGTCAAAATTTGGGGTATGACAGATGCCTCTATTTAATCTTCTTGGACCCGAAGGTATGAATGGCGAAGGTATTCGGCTATCCAGGGTGTAAGAGGATTAAATATCGGAATGCCCGAAATTTTGATGGTGGTTATGAATGGTAGCTTACACATTCATCTTTTTTTTGCTAAGCAATGATGCTTAGAAAAGGTAAACTTCCCCTCGATCCTGGTTTCCTGCCAAGGTACTGGTCTTAGTTTCTGAAATAAACTTCCCCTCGATCCTGGTTTCCTACCAAGGAACTAGTCTTAGTTTCTTTTGTTTATAAACTTCCCCTCGATCCTGGTTTCCTACCAAGGAACTGGTCTTAGTTTCTGATTTAAACTTCCCCTCGATCCTGGTTTCCTACCAAGGAACTAGTCTTAGTTTCTTTTGTCAATAAACTTTATTGACAAGGGACGCTATTCGCAGTGGTTTTCCTCAAACTTCTCGCCGAATTTTCCTGGTGAGATGCCCTTTGACGAAAAAACTTTCGATGTCAGACTCGCTGAGGAACCCATTCGTCTGAGTTGTAGAGGTGTACAAACTTCTCTGTTTGGAGATGCCATTTGTCAACTCTATCTGGGGAAAACGGGTCTCTCGAGAGACTGTTTTCACGCTTGGGGATATTACATCATACTTTTCTCGACATCTTCCTGGAGAAATGCCATATGATGGGATCCAGTTTGAGGTGCCAATGACCTTTTCATCAGTGGTCTTTCAGAGAAAGACTGCCGTACCGCCGACTCTCTGATTAAGAGGCTTTCTCTGGGGAATTTTCCTTAATCCGGGAAAGCAAGGATATCATCTTCAATGGCGAAGAGTGATGTTTGTTGAATGTTCTCTGGTCTTTCAGAGGTTCAAATTATCAAAGTGGTCGAGGAGCCAACTTCTTTCCAGAAATAAACTGGAGGGGAGAGAGATTGTTCAAACGCAACGTTTCCTGACGAGGAAAGAACTGGGACCTCGATTGGGAGGACCGTTATCACTAGGGGATAAGACCGACTAAAGTGATAGTGATGCAATATGAACATGAATGTAAATCAAATGCATGATGTATATATGTTTATGCTGACAAAACTGATGCGACATATAAACTAAAAGATGAACATGACTGGATACTCGGCCATCGCGGGGCGAAGAAGTACCGCTAGTTCAAGATAGCAATTCCACCTTGCTTAGGAAAGATAGTCCCTGTTGGGAGCTACGTTGGTCGGGCTTAGGAGATGAGAACTCGGCCGAGGGGTGTCAAATGAAACATGGTTTCTGACACAGCTGATCCTTCATTCAGGTGCACTGGTTTAGAAGGAGTACTTTGATTATGCATTTTGAGGTTCAAACACCTTTGGAGAAGCGATCGAGGTTCTTCTGATGTTCAACAGTCAAAAGAAATTGCCGACTTTATTTTAAAAGCAGAAAAAGTCTTAACAAATAAATTCATTTTTGTCTTATTTCAAGAATCATTGATCATATTAAAATTTTGTTCTATAAAGCTAAAACAAATAAGAATTACAAACAAAAGCACAAGGGCTCAAATTTTATTGATAGGATGAAAATCAGCCAAACGCGTGTTTCCAAAGAGTATATAAAAAGTTAGAAAATGGTAATTTACAGGGAAAAGGGCTACGTTGAAATATAACGACCACTATCCTTCTACCAACTTTGAATTCAGGACATCCTGAGCTTCTGTCGAAGATGACCCTGACTGGAGTCTCTGGCTGACGGTGTAACTGCTGCTGAGGGATTTGCCCCTTTGTTGAACATAGTTACTTGCCATTATCCCTAATTTTTGCCTGGATTGTACTTGGAGATTTCCAATCCACCGGGATGATTTTTGATCATGTCTCTAATTTTTGCCTGGACCGCCCTTTCGGGTTTTCAATCCACCGAGACGTTTTTTTTTTACTTTAGGCGAAGTATTTCTTGACTACATCAACATTTTAGGGGTAGGAAAATTCCTCTCCGTCCATGGTTGCAAGTCTCAAGGCGCCGCCTGAGAAAGCTTTCGTGACCACATAAGGGGCATCATAATTCGGAGTCCACTTGCCCGAGAGTCGGTGAGAAAAGATTGTATCTTCTTGAGCACAAGGTCTCCTTTCCTGAAGATGCGAGGTCGAACCTTTTTGTCAAAGGCTTTCTTCATTCTCTGCTGATACAACTGACCATGGCATAGAGCCATGATTCGTTTTTCTTTTATCAGATTCAGTTCGTCGTGCCGACTTTGACACCATTCAGCTTCTGTAAGCTTAGCTTCCATCAATACCCGGATTAATGGGATCTCACTTCTATGGGGAGCACTGCTTCCATGCCATACACTAGAGAGAAAGGGGTTGCCCTTGTTGAAGTACAGACAGATGTGCGATAACCGTGAAGAGAAAAGGGTAGCATCTCATGCCAATCTTTGTAGGTTACAACCATCTTGTGAGCGATCCTTTTGATGTTCTTATTAGCCGCTTCTACCGCTCCGTTCATCTTGGGTCGATAGGGAGATGAGTTATGGTGTTCGATCTTGAACTCAATGCACAACTCTTTCATCATCTTATTGTTCAAGTTAGATCCATTATCAATAATGATCTGGCTCGGAACACCATAACGACAAATGATATTGTTTTTGATAAATTGGACCACCACTTGTCGGGTTACATTAGCGTACGACGCTGCTTCGACCCACTTGGTGAAGTAATCAATGGCTACCATGATGAACCGATGTCTGTTTGAAGCCTTAGGTTCGATCAAGCCAATCATGTCGATTCCCCATATGTAAAAAGGCCATGGGGAAGAGAGAACTTTGAGATGTGTTGGCGGTACATGGATTTTGTCGGAGTATACCTGACACTTGTGACACTTCCTCATGTACTTGTAGCAGTCAGATTCCATGGTCAACCAGTAGTACCCCGCTCTTAGAATTTTTCTCGCCATTGTGTGTCCGTTGGCATGAGTGACAAAGGATCCTTCGTGAATTTCTTTCATCAGCATGTCTGCTTCTGGTCTGTCCATGCATCGGAGCAAGACCATGTCGAAATTTCTCTTATAGAGTGTATCACCGCTCAGGAAGAAGTTTCTTGCTAGTCTTCTGAGGGTTTTCCTGTCCTTCCTTAGTGCCCCAGGTGGGTACTATTATTTCTGAAGGAAGCATTTGATATCGTAATACCAAGGTTTGTCGTCTATAACTGCTTCAATCGTGAAGATGTAAGCGGGCCGTTCAAGGCGCATTATGTCGATCTTAGGTAGGTCATTCAATTGACCTACACTAATCATGGAAGAGAGAGTGGCTAATGCATCAGCCATGTGATTCTCCTCATGAGGGATGTGATGAAACTCGACTCTGTGGAAGAAGGGTAGCAACCTTCTCGCGTAGTCTTTGTAAGGAATCAATCCTGATTGGTATGTGTTCCAATCTCCTTTGATCTGGTTGATAACCAGGGCTGAGCCACCATATACGTCCAAGTTCTTGATCCTTAAATCAATTGCTTCCTCGAGACCCATGATATAAGCTTCGTATTCGGCCTCGTTGTTCGTACACTTGAACTTAAGTCTGGCAGTGAAAGGAATGTGGGTACCCTGAGGGGTAACAATGATTGCCCCAATTCTGTTTTCGTAGCTATTGATGGCTCCGTCAAAGATAAGTCCCCATTGGGAACCTGGTTCTGGCCCTTCACTGGGTAGCGATTCATCGCAGTCTTTCATTTTTAGATACATGACATCTTCTTCTGGGAAGTCAAACCTGATAGATTCTTGATCCTCAATCGGTTGATGAGCCAAATGGTCAGCTAAAACACTTCCTTTAATGACTTTTTGAGCATGGTACTCTATGTCATATTTTGATAACAACACTGCCAACGGGCAATCCTTCCCGTGAGAGCAGGCTTTTCAAAGACGTACTTGATTGGATCCATCTCGGAGACCAACCAAGTAGTATGACGAATCATATACTGGCGCAGACGTTTGGCTGCCCAAGCCAAAGCGTATCAAGTTTTCTCGAGCATAGTGTACCGAGTTTCGCAGTCGGTGAATTTCATGCTTAGATAGTAAATGGCAGACTCCTTCCTCTTGGTTTCATCTTGTTGGCCAAGTACACATCCCATTGAGTCCTCTAGGACCGTGAGGTAAATGATTAGTGGTCTTCCTTCCACTGGAGGGGATAGAATCGGCGCGTTCAACAGGTATTCCTTGATATTGTCGAAAGCGGTTTGGCAATCTTCTGTCCAAACGCAGTCCTGATTCTTTTTGAGTAATTTGAAATTTGGCGCACAGGTCGCGGTCATGAGGAATATGAATCTGGAGATGTAGTTCAAACGTCCCAGGAATCCCCTGACTTGTTTTTTAGTTTTTGGAGAAGGGTTTCTTGAATGGCCTTGACCTTGTCAGGATCAACTTCAATTCCTTTCTGGCTTATGATGAACCCTAGTAGTTTCCCTGAACGGACACTGAAGGTGCACTTGTTGGGATTCAAACGGAGTTTGTACTCTCTCAAACGCTTGAATAGTTTTGACAGATGGGTCACATGCTCCTCCTCTGTCTTAGATTTTGCAATCATATCATCGACATATACCTCGATTTCTTTGTGTATCATGTCATGAAACAGAGTAGGCATGGCCCTTTGATAGGTTGCCCCGGCGTTCTTCAAACCGAATGGCATTACCTTGTAACAAAAGGTACCCCATGGGGTAATGAACGAAGTTTTCTCCATGTCTTTCGGCACCATTTTGATTTGATTATATCCCGAGAATCCATCCATGAAGGAGAAAACTTTGAACTTTGTTGTACTGTCTACCAGCATGTCAATGTGTGGTAAAGGAAAGTCGTCCTTTGGACTAGCCTTATTTAGATCTCTGTAGTCGACACACATTCTGACCTTTCCGTCCTTTTTGGGAACGGGTACGATGTTGGCTAACCACTGAGGATATTCTGATGTAGCGAGGAAACCCGCGTCAATTTGTTTCTGTACCTCCTCTTTGATTTTGATGGCCATGTCCAGGTGAGTCCGTCTCAACCTCTGTTTTACTGGTGGACATTCCGATCTCAACGGTAGATGATGTTCCACGATGCTGGTATCCAACCCTGGCATGTCCTGATAGGACCAAGCAAACACATCGGGAAACTCTTTGAGAAGCTTTGTCAAACTCTCTTTAGCAGTTGGACCGAGTTGTGCCCCAATCCTGATTTCTTTTCTCTCTTCTTCTGAACCCAAGTTCACTGTTTCCAACGGCTCTTTATGAGGTTCGATGGACCTTTCCTCTTGTCTGAGTAGTCGGGAGATCTCTTATGGAATTTCGTCGTCAACTTCTTCTTCAGCCCCAAATACCGGGAACTCAAATTCGGGAGAAGGCATTGGATCGTATGTTTCAACGGGGTTCAAAACAAGCAATCTGCATGCCGTGATGATTTGTGTTTAGAGGAGATAGAGAAAATGCGAGAGTGTGTGCAATGTATTTCTTTTACTGCTTGTTTTTATTATTGAGTTTGTTTTTTAGGATTACCATTTTCTGAGAAAAGCAAAAAGAGAAAACATTAATTAATGCAGAAATTACAGAACGACGTTATTTTATTAATGAACAAGTCGATTATTGAAACTACAACCCTATAAAACAAAGCTATGTCGCTTTGGGCGAAGCGAAGAGGGAAATTTACAGAAAGTGAGCCCTATCAAAACATTCGTTTCACCTGGGCAGGGTGAAAGGTTAAAGACGACAATTACTTTGACTTATGAACAATCTTCGGAACATCGACAACAACCCACTGGCGGCGAACTCCTCGGTGAATCACAAAGTCTGATACCTTCCTTGATTTGTCTTCAGAAATGATGCTGATTTCTGGTGGAGCCGGATCATTGGAATCTGTCTCCCAGGCGGAGTTGTCGTAGGAGGATTCCTCTGTTGCATTTTGCAGAGTATTTGTGCTCTCAGGCAAATCTCCTCATCCAGTTGGCTGGATGTCTTCGAACCTGATACGAGAGCTCTCAGGAGCGGTGTACTTGACCATATAGTCAAATTTTCCACTTGGTTGTCCCAAGGTGTCCCACACTTCTTTAGAACTGGAGGAGTCATCCCTCTCGATGACGTTGACCTTGGGAAAAGCATAGTTAATGAATTCAAGTCCTACAAATGTTGCGAATTCATCGTCATGTTGAGTAGTTTCTGAACGACCTGAGTGTTGATCCCATGACATGGTGGGGACGCAGGCATTCTATTTAATGATGCTCAGCTGATTTTCATTGTTCGGCTGATTCTCTCGCCCAGAGTGTCCTGGGTAGGGCTGCCACATTGGCAGACCATCCATCGGGCCATAGTAGGTGTAGTCAAAATTGTCCTTCATCGGAGTGTCTTCCTCTAATGAATTTGGTGGAGCACAGCATCCTTCCGGATCACAATCTCCGTATATCATTTCGACGTCTGACTTGGGTATAAATCTTGGACTCTGTGCGGGATAGCAAAATGGCATAGGCACCTCCTCCTGAGACATATAACCGTCCTCGTTGAGGTAGGACTTCCATTCCACATATGTGTCAGAGGGATCCTCCTCATTGATAGTGTGTACTTCTTGAGACACTGGGTGAAGGAAACCTCCACTGTGGAAGAAGTTTTGAATGGGATGAATACTTTCATTGCTGGCAGCTGTCTGGGTACAGGTTGCAGAAAAACCAAGACCCTTCTTTGTTTTATTGTCAGTAGGAATGACAAGCTGTCCCCATCCTTTTGTATTGGTACTCTCGACCGCTTTCATAACATCTTTATATGAGGAAATGGAAGTTCCCTCTTCAGACTGATTGTCCTTGCTTACTGATAGTGCTTGGAACTGAGTTCCAATAACTTCCTTGGGTTCTACACAAGTACATGATGATAAGTTGCTTACGAGCAAGGCTTGTTCTCCACAGACCGTAACGAGTTGACCATTCTGAACGAACTTTAGCTTTTGGTGGAGAGTCGAGGTGACTTCCCCAGCCTGATGTATCCAAGATCTTCCTAATAAACAACTGTACATCGCCCGGATGTCCATGACTTGGAAAATGACTTGGAAAGTATGAGGACCAATAGTTATGGGAAGATCAACTTCGCCGATAGCCGTTTTTTTGGACCTGTCGAATGCTTTGACGAAGACCTCGCTGGTTCTCATCGGAGGTCCTTTGAATGATAATTGCATCAAAGTGGACTTCAGCATAACATTTAGGGCTGACCTTGTGTCTACCAGTACGCTGGCTAAAGCATCGCCCTGGCAACTGACCGTGATATTGAGCGCCATGTTATGACGGCGACCCTCTTCAGGTAATTCCTCATCACTAAATCCTAAATTATTGCAGGAAGTGATGTTAGAGACAATGCTATCGAATTGTCTGATTGTTACATCCTGTTCCATAAAGGCTTGCTCCAAGACTTTCTGTAAAGCTTCCCTATGTGCTTCTGAACTGAGTAACAGTGATAATACCAAGATCTTCGAAGGAGTTTGTAACAGTTGATCAACAATGTTGTATTCACTCCTTTGGATGAGCTTCAGCATCTCATCGTTATTTTTTGAAAGGTCAGGATTACTGGATTGACCGACTAGTAGATTGGGAACTTCTGTCTGAGGTTCCTTCTCTTTGTTGAGTTCTCCAACTCCTCTGTTGAAGATTCGATCGCTCCGTGTTACTCGAGTGATGTCTGCAATATTCACGACAGAGAGTAATGGAATTTCCTTTCCATTCTCGACTATTGTTGCACCGTATTTGTAAGGGATTGCCTTAGTTAATTCATACGGTAGTGGTCTTGGTAGATAGATGACTATGGGAGCCTTCTGATTTTTCTGAACAACGTAAGCAATCTCGATCCGTTCCTGGTTGGGAACTCTCGATTCGTCAAGTAGAGGAATGATGGTGAAAACATCCCTAGTCCTCTGATGACCAGAGACTACGACAACGTCCTCAATTTGATCGACAAGGTAGTCCGGTGCCCAGTTGATGGGTCTGGAACCCAGATATGGGCGAATCTCTCCACGATCCACCTGACCCTAAAGTGCTGCTCGCACAAGGTAGCATCCTTGGTTACTTCCTGAACAGACTCCACAACGTTCATAGTAGTGTGGTGGCACCTGGCCACGCCCGCTTTGAATACAATGTAACCTCACTAGGTTAGTTTCTACAAATCAGACATCCTGACTTTGACGCCGAGTTGGATTCTTGTCATTGATACTAATTTGCTGAGTATCTTCATCCATATAGATTGGCATCCACCAGTGATTTAACAAGTGCTGAAGTGCTTCCTAGACAAAGGCACAACCTCGATTGTTTTCGTAACCCGTTGTACAACTTTGATAGTCATGTGATACCAGGAACCCGAGTCGGACCTGCTCAGCATGTAACTCTACCAGGTTGGTATTCAGCAAGCAAATGTCAAAGATCTGAATCATGTTGATTTGATAGGGATTCCTATCATGGTAGTCATGGATCCATCCAAGATCCATCTGACACTGGAGGGCATCTTGTATAAAAGAGCATCCCTGTTTGTTTACCGAGCAAGTCAGACAAGAACTGTAATCGTGTCGCGGCAGATTATGATATTGGCTTTGCGTTGAGTGCATTGCCGCCAAGTTGACATTCATCGCACGGATGTTGTGGTTTTGAATAATGTTGGAATTCGTATAGACCATGTTAACTACACGAACTCGATGCTCTTGGATCCATCTGAGATCCATCTGTTCCTGTAGAGCTGATTGCACCACAGAACATCCTCGATTGCTTTTAGAGCAGATATCACACTGGTGATAGTTATGAGGTGGCACATGGCCATATCCACTCTATCTACAATGCATCTTGACCAGATTGGTCTTCAACAAGAGTACATCGTGAATTTGATAGACATTGTTAGTCTCACCTTCTATCAGGTTGACGACAACTTTCTCATGTTGAGGCAGCGGGTTCATGAGAACATTCAGATTCGTATCTTTGAAAGATAAGACCCCGCTCCTAACAAGCTTTTGCACGTCAGATTTGAAATTGAGACAGTTCTCTATATTGTGCCCTGGTCCTCCTTGATGGTAAGGGCACATCTGATCCATCTTAAACCAAAAAGGCGGATTTTCCGATACTGTAAGAGGGGACTTAGTCTGGATATGCCCCTTGGCTAGTAGTAACGAAAATAGTTCTACGTACGATACGGGTATAGGATCAAATCCTGGTGGCCGCGTTGTACGATTGTTGTTGTACTGAGGACGAGCCTCCTGAAGAGGATGTTGAGTCCTTTGCTGATTAGGTTGGCTCTGCGTAACCTGAGGTTGATACGTAGGAGCAGGCGCAGGGTTGATAGCAGGAGTCACAGCTGCTACTGGTTGATAACGTCGCCTTTGCTTTCCGAGAGAGATATTCCCAATATCTTACTATTTTTTCTTAGGGAGAGCACTACCATATCGTTTTGTACTACTCGATGATCCAGCGTCTTTCACTAAACGTCCTTCCCGGACGGCTTACTCAAGACGAACTCCCATACCGACCATTTCGGTGAAGTCACTGGGCGCGCTGGCAACCATTCTATCGTAGTAAAATGAGCTTAAGGTCTTTAAGAAGATCTTTGTCATCTCTTTTTCCTCAAGAGGTGGACAAATTTGGGCGGCGATCTCACGCCACCTTTGAGCGTACTCCTTAAAGGTTTCCTTGTCCTTTTGTGACATTGATCTGAGTTGATCTCTGTCTGGCGCCATGTCCAAATTGTATTTGTACTGTTGGACGAAGGCAGTGCCAAGATCTCTGAAAGTGCTGATCGTGGCACGGTTTAAACCCATGTACCATTTTAAGGCGGCACCGATTAAATTATCCTGAAAGTAGTGAATCAGTAGGTCCTGATTTTCTGTCTGAGCTGACATTCGCCGAGTGTACATCACCAGGTGACTTTGAGGTCAAGAGTTACCCTTGTACTTTTCAAAGTCGGGCACTTGGAATTTATGTGGAACTTTCACATTGGGGACCAGACAAAGGTCTGCTGCGTCCTTTCCAAATAGATCCTGACCGCAAATGGCTTGCAGTTCCTTCTGCATTTCCAGGAACTGTTCCTGGAATTCATCCATTCTATCGAACATACTTTCCTTTTTACCAGCAGGTATCTACGAAATCTGTCCTTCTGGGACAGTATGCACCAAAGGGGGTGGTACTGTGACTACATCAGTGAATCTTGGCATTTCCTGAAGTCTGTAACCTTCAGGAGTCCTCAATATGCCTCTAGCATCTTCGCTTTCCCGAAGTTTGTAACCGTCAGACCCAGCGGCTTCTGTTGTGATTCCCTGATCTTCAGCGATCGGCGGAAGATATCCTTCCAGGATATAGTTAACAGGCATGCCCCAAGGACGATCTTTCGACATTTGATACCTAGGATCAGACTTTTCCACTATGGGCGTTGAAGTGATCTCTGAGATCACAATTCATTGTTGTTGAGCTTCTGCCATGGCTAGCATGTCGTTACGAAGCTTTCTCATATCCTCTCTCAGAGCATCAATCTCTTCTTTCAACTCTCTGTTCTCTTCCTCGAGATCATCCATCTTTTTCTGACGATTGGCCCGAGTACTATACGAATGAGATAGTTTGACTCTAAAACCGAGACACAAACGTGAGATTCATAGGTAAGAAGAATACGTGATGTGAGAATGATGAATGCAATGATTAATTAATTATTTTTTGGTTTAATCAAAATAAACTTCGACAATTAGATTGCAAATATCAAACAGTGGGGAAACCCCATTTTATTGAATTCAAAGGATTTCGAAAATGGAAATATAGTAGATTACAAGGTGCAGAAACAAAAACCTAATCTAAGGGGTCCAGAGTCCTCTCTGAGGAGAACCCGGGAGCTGATTCTGGTACTTTCCTTTTCTTGGGCCGGGGCTCTTGGGCCGTTGTCGGGTTGTCATTCCTTTGCCAGGTGAAAGGAGCAAGCAAATTCCTTTGGTCATCCTGATTATCCACATCATGTTGCTCTAAAATCTCGATCAGAGCATCCTTTTCATTCAGTAGCTGCTGTATTTTGGTACACTCTACACTGGGGGTGCGGTACTTGTTCTTCCAAGACCTTCTTTCCTTTTGAACTTTGTTGAGAGTTACCTGAAGCTTTTCCGTTTCCGTCATGAAGTACATGGCAGATTCCTTCGGCGGAAGAATTTCGTGACGAGGATACGGCATCTTTAGCTTGAGAGCTCTAGTTTGTACCCAGTGGAGATAAGGCTCCACCGAGACACAGTCCGGTTTTCCTAGAGACTCTCGTCCTTTCTTATGAACGTGTTTCCAAGCGTGCACTATTTTCATCTTTAGTGCCCTGTCATTTTCTCCTTCTTTGAAGAAAAGACCTTCCAGATGAGCATTACGCAGGACACGCGTCATCGGGTATCCAAACTGACGACGAACCAATACCGGGTGGTAGTTGATTCCTCCTTTAGTTTCTATGAGGGGTACGTTAGGGAAGTTTCCACAACGATCAATGATCCTGATCCCGTCATAAATCCTATTACACCAATCTATATCAGAGTTGGTAAGAGACATGATCTTCTGCGACCAGCGTAAGGCACTCTTACGATCCCAAAATGCAGCAGACTTGGACAAGTGGAAGATAAACCATTTGTATAGCAGGGGTACATAGCACGTGATCATTCCTCCGTTGTACAAATTTCCTAAGTGTACAGAATGATACGCGTCCGCGAGCAAAGTTGGCATAAGGTTTCCAATTAGAAAAACCTTAATGGCGTTGATATCTACAAAGTTATTGATGTTGGGAAACAAAAATAACCCGTAGGTGAGCAAGACAAAAATGCTTTCAAAAGTAGTCACGTTCCCTATACTGGCAAAATACAGGGCTTTCTTTGTCAAGAACTGGGCTGGCATACCTTGGATGCCACCCTTAGTGGTCAGGTGAGTCTTGACTTCCGACTCATCCAAATAAACTGCTCTTGCAATAGTCTGATCCTTTGGAATTTCTTCCAGTCCAGAAAATGGAGCTTGATCTGTAATGTGTAGATCAGTCAGGTGAGAATACTCCTCCAGCGTTGGTGCGAGCTGGTAATCTGAGAATGTGAAATAGTGATAAACCGGATCGTAAAACTGGATGAGTGCATCCATGATTCCTTCAATCACATGGACTCTTAATAGAGGTAGCAGACCTCCATATTTGGCTCTGAAAGCTTCAGGGTTAGTGATCATCCTCGCTAATCCTCTCAAATCCTCTAGTTTTGGAACCTTGAAGGTGTACTTATGAGTTCTCCTTCTACCGAAATCCACGAGCGCAATCTTTTTCTCTGACATTTACAATTATTGTCTTAGTTTAATTTGAAAAAGAGAGACTAGAAGAGAAGATTTTTTCCTTGTTTTAATATTTTTTAGATGAATGCATGAATGCAGCACACAAAAACATAGAAAAAACATGGGGTCAAAAGGTCGGTGCCATGAAGTCAAGGCTCTACCCCCCCCCCTCAAAGGTTTTCTACGGATGATTTTTTGTATCTGTCACTCAAAATCATTGATTCCTGAGAACACCAGCGGGCCGGGAACCGTGCTAGGTGGTGTCCTTTCAAAGAAATCTTAGACGAGGGTAGTTTATCGCGTAACAGCTATTCCCGATAGCTTCCGCACTACAAAAAAAGGTGATTTTCCTATGTGTATAATCAATCTTTCCACATGCGGCATCACACGCATTCCCATTAGCAGAAAAATAAACACAAATAGCAATTAGGAAAAGCAGTATATATATTTGTCCTAAAGTCCTAGACTTTAAAGAGCTATGAACCCTATGTTCCTGACAAAAATGGCTCCCTGACGGAGCCACCATTTTGCGGTATCATCCCTATTTAAAGGTTTTTGACCTAAGATCCTAGTGAGGTCAACATTTTTTGGTTTCTACCCAAGAGATCTGATAAAACCTTTAGAAGGCCCCACGGTGGGTGCCACTTTTCTGTAGTGAGCGATTTTGGACGTGGTTCTTAAGCATTGTCGCTCTTTGGGTGACTACAGGTCGATTCATTTTTTATCCTATTGAAGCTGATGAAGGAAGGGAAATAGATGTATCCAATTAACCCTGCTTGCATACTGAGGTTAAACAGTCAAAACTGTTGGTTTACATATGCGACCAATGTGGGGGGCCTCTCTCTGGTTATTTTGATTAAATGTTGATCTTTTGGTTAAGAAGTTAGGACAAATACCTTTCAATTGGTAGAAGGGTACGGGATTTGAATTTTGGATTAGTGTGCTCGCTAAGATTTTTCTTTCAATCTTATGCCTACGTATTCTAGTTTACCGAAACAGGGAAATCAGAGCGATCGTAGTTCCTCCTATTCTATGGGAGGAAATGGGTGTTTTGGTGTCTTGTTCAAAGCCTAAGACGTGAAGCAAAAGGTGATATATATCTTGTTCAAAGCCCAAGATGTGAAGCTGAAGGGTCTATTTATATCTTGTTCGAAGCCCAAGATATGAAGCTAAAAGGTGTTGTCTTTAGAGAGAATTTCTCATCTCTAAAGGGGTCTGTTTGTCACCATTGTTGGGTGACTGACTGTAAAGGAGGATTACTTTAACCGGGATACGCGGATCCTAGCAATGCCATAATTTCCTTTATAGGGGGTTTTAACCCGAAGGAGAAGACTTTAACTCAGTGTAGAGCAATGCCATCTTTCCTTAGGAATTTCTCATGCTAAAAGAAGGACAGTGGCGTGGATGTAAATAATCCAGAGGCTTGCCGCTTACAGTGATTAGATGGAAGGAGTTGTTGATGTTTGTGTACTGTGAATAAGGCACAACTTTGATGCTTAAAGGTTGATCATCCCAACTAGGGTTTTCTTATACAAAGCCTAAGAGGAGGCTATTGGCCCAACAAGAGGGAGTTTTATGTGTCTCGTACAAGGCCCGAGAGAGAGGCTAAAAGGTTTGACTCAACAAGAGAGTGTTTTTTGTATGTCCCGTACAAAGCCCGAGATGGAGGCTAAAAGGGTGATTGACTCAACGAGGGAGCCTTTGTATCTCGTACGAAGCCCGAGATGGAGGCTAAAAGCGGACTCAACAAGAGAGTCTTTGTATCTCGTACGAAGCCCGGGGTGGAGGCTAAAAAATGATTGACTCAACGAGGGAGTCTTTGTATCTCATACGAAGCCCAAGATGGAGGCTAAAAGTATCTGTTTCAGTTGAGTGACAGGTCCAGTTGGTTGGTTAAGAGAAAATCAGTTCTCATATGAGTAATGTTGCACTCATGGATTTGATCTGGGGATCAGGGTTATTTCCTGTTCATTAAGGAAACGGGGAATCCAGAGGGTATTGGAGACTGCTCAAGTCTACTGGTGCTTGAGGATGTCTTTGGGACTCAAGGGTCTTAGACTGTCCGAGTCTAGAGTTTTATCTTTTGTACTATGGTTTTGAGAAACAGTAGTAATATGTTCATGGTAGAAAGATCTAGACTCTTTGAAAGACTGTTCTATTAAGATGACTAATTTCTGTTCCTATACCTCTAGGAGGTCGTCGGGACAATTTGTACGAAGCCCAAGAGGAGGCTGGAAACTTTTAAGAAGCCGATAGGTCCTTGTACGAAGCCCAAGAGGAGGCTATCATTCCCGAAGGAAGAAATCATTATATAAAGCCTAAGAGGAGGCTGTGAATACTTCTAAGAAGCCGAAGAGTCATTGTACTAAGCCCAAGAGAAGGCGGGGATGCTTTTAGGAAGCCTGTGGGTCCTTGTACAATGCCCAAGAGGAGGCCGATGCTTTTATGAAGCCCGCGGGTCCCCAAACCCCGAGAAATTCAAGACAGGCTATTCACAAGGAATAGATCAAGCCAGGAAAGTTCGAGAATTTGTAAGAAACTCAAGAGATGCCATTCACGGAGAATACATTCATCTCTGGGGAGGTAGAGTCTCTTGACAATTCCTAAGGAGGACAGCCGAAGAGAAGACTGTATCTGGTGCTCCTATTGGGGATCTAGCTTGTCTATTTCTAAGAGTAATCGAAACGGCTTTTCTTAGATCTAGACATAGTTGCCGGGGAAACTCTAAATATCTATACTATTATTACACAGTTGATATGAGTTTATGAAAGGAGACTTACAGCGAGCAGCCCCACAATACAGTTATATACATATGAAAGCGGGTAAACACTTACTCAGTTGTAGAGCTTCCATGCTGTTTTGTTAGTTGTTCAACAAAGAAAGATTGAAAACAACAGTATATTTCAAAATCAAAGGAGAAAGTGCTTTGAAAAGAAATATCGGGGCTTATAGCTCAAGGAGAGGCCCAAGTTTATTAGTGATTGCACTGTTGTTTTTGAATTTATACAGAGGGACTTATACAAGTGACTGGGGCCCAAAAGGTTTTCTGTACAAAGGGATGGATCTTATACTCTCTCAAGAGGCCCAAAGAGTTTTAAGAAAAGAAATGGGTCTTACTACACGAGGGGAGGCCCAGATGATTTTCAGTTTAAAAATGGCGATCGCGCCGAAATTTTCTTTTAACGCAGAGGGACTTATACAATGAATGAGGCCCAAAATTATTTTGGTAAAAAGGGGGTTTGGGTCTTACACTCTAATAGAGGCCCAAAAAGGTTTTGAATGGGTCTTATAGCTCTAGGAGAGGCCCAAAGTTTGTTTTTCAACGGACTATGATCGTGTCGAGTTTTTTGAAATACAACGGGACTTATACCATAAGTGAGACCCAAAATAGGTTGTATTTGCAAAAAGGATTGGGTCTTACACTCTAATAGAGGCCCAATGTTTTGAATGGGTCTTATAGCTCGAGGAGAGGCCCAAGGTTTTAAAAAGACGACAGTCGCACCGTTTACTTGAAAATGTACAGAGGGACTTATACAATGAATGAGGCCCACAAAGTTTATGTACAAGGGGGTTGGGTCTTACACTCTATTAGAGGCCCAAAAAAGTTTGAAAATGATTTATGAGGGTTGAATTAATCAAAAACCCTAATTTGTTTTCCAATTGTATTTTAATTGAATAAAAATTCAATTAAAATAACCAAAATTGTTTTAACATGTGAAAAACAAACTGTGATCTTGGATTAATGTTTCTAAAATCATATTTTGACCTACAAAATGATTAGAAATCATTAAAATTTACAAAATCAAGAGGTTAAAAGGATTTTAAATGTCAAAAACAATTAAAATATTAATTCTTTGCAAAAATATCAATTATATGAAATAAATAATATTTTTGGGATTTTTTGGGAAAATAAAATATTTTAACATTTTTGTGAATTATTAAAAAAAGAATCAACTCAAAATCATTAAAACTCAGAGAGAAATTAATTTTTGAATCAATTAAATAAAAATCACAAAATTCAAATATTAAAATTTTGAAAAAAGGCGCCAAGAACAGCTGAAGAACACGCGCGTGTTCTGGGTTTGGATGATTTGCATTTTCTATCCAATCTCACTGAATACTTGATTATATCATGCAATCCACATATCAATCTACTCGTCTCAACCTCACGATCATGTTTGTGACAATTAATTGCATTTAAATTAAACACAAAACAAGAAATCACGACAAATCCTCAAGAACCCTAAATTCTGCATGAAGGCTGGGATTTTTGATACACGATTCAAACAAAGCAATTAATTGAGGGGAAACATTCCATGCATGATTATGAACATTTGGCAAAAGTATTGTGCGAGGAAATATGCATAGATTGAGAGATGACCAAGTTTAGGCTTACCTCTAGGTCGTGACAGCAAGTGCAAAGTGATTTATGAATTGGAGGTGTTACAGATGAGTTGTGATGATCTGAACAACTTCTCTACACCCTATGGAGTGTGTTTGAATGCTTGAACTTGATTGGAAATGGCTGGATCACTTTATGGCATCTCAATTGCAACTTGGTTAAAACCTTGAGCAATTGGCTGGTGATTCTGAGAAATCAGTGTTACAGTTGTGTGTTTAGTGTTTGATAAGCTCACATATGATGTTTATGAGGTGTGTGAGTGATTGGTTTGAGTGGAATTGCTCTCTACTGAAAAATTCGATAATGACTTGCTAAGAAAGGCATTTTTGAGAGGGAGAAGATGATTTTGAGAAAGGCAAGTGTTGTAGGCCTTTGGTGTACTTAATCTGATCACAATTGAGCTCTATTTATAGTAGAGCAAGTTTGTTTTGTAAGGAATAGTGAATGGCAACTGCTGAGTAGGGTTGGCCAATGTTGAGCAATGAGAATCCAAGTCTCCTCTAGCCATTGACTAGAGGTTAGGGCACAGGTTGCTGGTTCCCTTGGTCTTGGATAAGTCTTGACTGAATTCAGTTGTAAATGGCTCAGTCCATGCCACCTTGGTGCTTCCATTGAATGCTCCAATCCAAAATTGGAGTCTTGTCCCTATTTTAGGCAATTCTAGGTTTGGCATGCTACTTCTTGTTCCAAGGACTTTGGAGGCTTGGCTCAGTGATTGTCCCCTTTAGATTTGATCCTCAGATGTGTCCAAGATGATGACAAGGCTTGGAATAGGCTGATTTTGGAAAATCTACCAAAAATGCAACATTCTGCCTTGCCTTGGCAGTTTTCAGCAAGGCCTTTTGCCACTACCATATCTCATGGCTCAAATTAAATTTGGTGATGTTCTTGGCCATTTTGGAAAGCCCTTATATGATAAAACAACTGTTTGATCATATTTGGTTTTGATGCCTTTTGGATCCAAGTGAAAAATCCCCTTACATTTGGAAAAAAGTGAAGGCAGATTCTGACTTAGTGAAAATTTCACCAAGTGTTGGAAAAAGTGACATTTTCACTTTTTGTCATTTTGATCACTCCATAACTCAAAATCCTTAATGAATTGGAATTAGGTCTAGTTGAAGTTTTTGTAGAGGGTAATTAGAGCTACAAATAAAGCTTTGGACGGGGAAGAATGACTTTGTGGTTTAGGAGTTATGACCCTCCAAAGTTGGTACCCTTGCCACTTTATTTTTAACTTAGAAAATTTTCTAAGTTTTTATGGTTACCCCTTTTACAAGTTATCCAACTTTTCTTGATTTTTCTTGATGAATGATGATTAAAATCATACATTAACATCATTTTAGGGTTAAAAATCCATTTTTGTGAAAAAATCTCAAAAAGTCAAAGTTGACTTTTGTGCACAGTTGACTTTTTATCAAATGAATTTCAAACTGTGCAATTCCTTAGGAAATCATGTCCTTGACCTAAATCAAACTTGATGGACATGTTCCATGGGTGTCATAGGGTATATTGATGCATGTCATAGGGCTTGGGAGCATGTCCTAGTCAAAAGTCAAAGTTATAGTTGACTTTTCTCGCGAAACCCTAATTGTGGTACTGATGAAATTGAGACTTGTTGCTCAAGCTTCTTGGATCAACCCATTGTTGCAAATGGATCAATATAGTATATTAGAGACCTTCAAATCATTTCTTGAGGTATTGGCTCATGATTTGTCCCAAAAGTCAACTTAGGGGTGAATTAGGTCAAGAAACCCTAATTCCTGATTTTTGATGGATGCATCCCCTGAGGTCAAATTGATTTGATGCTTAGGCCCATGAGGCTCTATGGAGTATATTAGGATATACTTTGAAGCAATGGCTCATTCCCAGAGGAAAATTTCCATCTGGAGGCCCTGGTCGACCAAATCCTAATTTGGTGACACTGGTGATCTTGAGGCTTGATCCACCTGGAAGGGAGCATCCTTGTGCTTAATCCTTGAAGTGGGAGTCCTCTTGATCCTTTGTGGGTGTTTGAGAGGTTAGAAAAGTTGAAGATCATGCCATTCCTTGATTGATCCTTTGTCTAAGAACTCTGAGAAGGCTTGAAACCCTAATTTTGATTGTAGTGGATGCTCACCCATCTTTGGGGAGACTGCTGAGGTATGATGGTTCCTCCATATTGTGATGATGATTTTCACAATGATGGGAAATCTTAGTGGTCAAAATTTGGGGTATGACACTTGGATGAAGCTTTTATGCAAATCCGAGTTAGCTTGGTTGTCAAGAAAGCTTGACAGAATTCTGTATTGACAGGGATGATGTAGATATCACAGTTGGTGATTAAGGGAAGTTAGTGGGGTATCTCATATCAGAGTTGTAAACGTTTGAGTTTAGCTTTGGTAAAGATGTTCATTGGGTAGATGTTAGGATAAAGTTGTAAACGGGGGAGTTTAGCTTTGTAACAGTTCTATAAATAGTGAAATATTCTTCCTGGATTGGTATCCCCCAGATGTAAGTGAGTTGCACCGAACTGGGTTAACAATTGTTGTGTTCTTTATCATTCTGCATATTTACGTTTTCTGTTAGGGTTTATGATAAACATGTTGGATCAGATGTCGTGACATCTGTGGTTGTGCAGTTCTGATATTCAAGGTATCAGTTTGCTGTAGTGCCTCTAAGTTTAAATGATTATGTAGCACAGTGTCTTGACATGTGTTAGAACATCTGCTGTCTGCATAGGCTAGAATTTCACTCTAAATCCCCACTAGATAGAATCACATATTCAATATATCAGATATACATGCATGCAAAGACCAAACTATGGTTCAACTCCTCTTTTTCCTACAATACATTATATTGTGGCACTATTTTTCTGCAATCCAATCTGTCATGTTACTTTAATGAAAAATTATGGCACGATGATATTGCATCGTGGGAAAATTCTTAAGATCCAAAACTCATCTATTTGATCCAAAATCATATCAATTGATAAGGGTTCCAAATCCTAATAATTGAGAGACAATTGCAGAGTTCCACAGGTCCAGAATTGCCACTCTTTCCTTGAATCATGTATTACTTCTCAAATTATTTGACTATGAATATTTCTATCATAAATAACCAAGTTTCCTTACATTAGGAATTTGAGATGAATTTATTTGAATTTACTCAAACCATGCAGTTTGCTTTGTACAAATATATGAAATTGTCTTTCTAATATTATTCAATATAGTTTGTTCCTAATTCTTTCATATATTGATGAGTATTTTAATTGATTACTAGTTGTGAATGATTAATAAACTTAAATTTTACAACTCGGCCTAACTTTATTGTTTGAATCTCATAGTTATAGACATCAAGCATTAGTTAATTTGTGATACTGAGAATTAATGATCGATAAAACTTTCTTTAACTGCAAACTCATCTAAGATATTAGGCGATTGCCATTAAAGAAGAAGGTTATGAGTCAAGACATTAGTTGTAATTATTTTGTTAATTCATCGTGGTATTAGATTAGTATTTGTATAAATTATATAAAATTATTAAATAACAAAAAAAATTCAAAAAGTATGATCATTTTTAATCAATAGTTTTAATTAAAGTTATTTTAATTTGATCTTTTCCAAATTATATGCTCTTTACACCCCTTACTAGTTATTGTTCCACACTCTGAGTTAAAATAACATGTGTTAAGTAGAAAGTGAAACAATCCCTGCATATATGAACATATAAATTTTACTTGATGACACATTTGGTACACTTTTCAAAAGTGCACCGGGCTTCTAGGATGTGAATTCTCAAACTATTGTGGCTCAGATTACACCTCAATCTCCTATAGTTGTGGCCTAACGTGAGACTGAGGGTGCGGGCTAGAGGATTCATCTCTCCTGACTTTGTTTTTCATCAAATGTCCTGCCTAGTAGAGAGAACGATTGAGATTTTGTTCCCTTACCGTAAAAGAATATCTCCATTTATAAAACATTGATATAAAATGGGTACAAGAAATGAAACCAAACATTAAAAACTTCTAAAACATATAGCAAATAACCTCTTTCACCCTAATTAGGATTTACACTACACCCCAAATATGAGAGACTAACATGGTATTTATAAGAAAAATAACATACTAACCTAATGTATTTTTACACACAGACCCATTACACAAGCTAACCTAGGGAACAAGCTGACTTAAACAATTAGGCTTACAACCAAGGCTCAATTCGACACGCTAAAACTCTTAGCATACTTCGACTACAACATGTGAATAGACTTCGACGACAAGCTAAGATTCTTTTAATTATTGAACCAAGAAGCTACCCTTCGACTATACTAGAGTTCAATCTGATATCTCACAAATCTCCACCTTGGAACAAACTGTATAACATCAAGGGAAAAACTAGCTTTCTTCATGCAACTTTATCAACTGCATACAATGGAAGAACTTGCGACTTGGTAATGTCTTGGTGATCATATCAACAGCATTGTGATCTGTCGAAACCTTTAACACTTGGACTTCTCCACGCTTGATTACCCCTCTGACGAAATGCAACCTCACATCGATGTGCTTGGTTGGCTCATGATAGGCTGAATTCTTCGACAGGTGTATAACACTTTGACTATCACATTTAACAGTGATAACTCAACCTTGAAGTTTCAGCTCCTTAGCAAAACCTTTAAGCCACAATGCTTCGTTTACAACTTCAATGAGGGCGATATATTTCGCTTCAGTGGTTGATAAGGCAACAACCTTCGGAAGTGTTGTGCCAAACATACTGAACACATATCCAGAAATAATTTTCTGGAATCCATACAACCTACATAATCAGAGTCGACATACCCTTCAATTTCTGCTTTACTACTTTCACCACTTGCTCCACCATAAATCAGGACTCTATTCAGAGACCTATTTATGTACCTTAGAATTCACTTCAATGCTTGCCAGTGAGCCTTTCTAGGATTCGTCATGTACCTGCTTATAAGACTTACTGCATTTGCTATGCCGGGTCTAGTGCAGACCATAACATACATCAACGAACCTACTATGTTAGCATATAGGATGCTATTCATATAAGCTCTTTCAACATCAGTACTGGGACACTGAGTTGTACCCAGCTTGAATTGAGGGTTTGTCAGAGTTAGAACATGCTTTGAATTTGACATACCAAACTTGTCGAGAATCTTCTTCAGGTATGTCTCTTAAGATAAGCATAATCTCGACTGCCTTCTATCTCTTGGGATGTCAATCCTAAGAATCCTGGATGCAACTCCTAGATCATTCATATCGAACTCCTTATTGAGTTCAACCTTCACTTTCATTACATCCTCGACATAGTTGCTTGCTATGAGAATATCATCCACATAAAGAAACAAAATAACAAATGAATTTCCAGGTCGAAATCTGAAGTAAACACAATGGTCGAACTGACTTTTAATGAAACTTATGTGTGTCATAAACTTGTTGAATCTCCTATTCCATTGTCGAGGAGATTATTTCAGTCCATATAAAGATCTATTCAGCTTGCACATATAATTTTCCTTTCCCTTTTTTACACACCCTTCAGGTTGCCTCATCAGGATTGTTTCATCTAGATCTCCATTCAAGAAAGTAGTATTCAAATCCATTTGTTCTAGTTCTAGGTCGAATTGTGGCACCATCGCAAGCAACATTCGAAAGGACTTGTGCTTCACAATAGGAGAGAACATATCATTGAAGTCGACACCTTCTTTCTCAGTGAAACCCCTTGCGACCAATCTTGCCTTGTATCTCATCAACGTCACTCATTTGATTCTTTCCTTAACTTTAAAAATCCACTTACAGCGGACTAACCTGGCTCCAACAGGTTTCTTGATCAATTCCCAAGTGTGGTTATCATGAAGAGACTTCATCTCATCATCCATGGCCTTCAGCCATTCAGTCTTATTTCGACTTCTCATAACCTCATTATAGTCTCTAGGTTGAACAACTTTCAAAATGTGTGTTGTTTTTTCGTGCTCACTTTTGACCATGTTAGAGTTGTTATTAATGGAAAATAAGGTTAGATTTGAGATCCGCATGAAAAAATGTGTGGAATGGTGTCTTGGTTTGTTTGTTTTGGTGAGTTTTACAGTTAGCATGTGGATCTGGCTGGATTAAGGGATTGCACGCGTGTTGTTGTTTTTTCTTTTCTGACCATGATTAATGGGTGGACCTAGCACATTTTGTAACCCACACCCCCATTTTCTGGCCCATGTGCGCATCATAGCTTGTTTCAGTTCATTTTGATATTATGTTTAGCACCCCCCCCCCCCCCCCCCAATTATTTATTTATTTTGTTTTTATTTCTTTTGCATTTCAAATTTATTTTTGATATTTCTTTCACCATAAAAATCCATAAAAATACATTTTATATATTTTAATGTCTTGAGATTTTTATCATGATTTTTATTTTATTTTTCAATTATTTTCCTATTTTATTTGGAATTAATTATGGAGGTTGTTTTACATGTTTGCTGTAACACCCTGATTCTACCCAACACAATTATATCATATCAGAGTATAAAATTACAACATATAGGATGTCACATTCATTTCAACTTAAGCATATCATACAATCACTTGTAAATCATACATAAAGAATATAATTCTCCGGATAACTGATTCGAACCTGTTTAGTCTTTAAAATATAACAACTTTAACTTTCATGCAGCGGATTCATAAGTTCAACATAAAATTTTCTTAATTTTGAATTCAATAAAAACAACAACTCCCAATCAACAAGTCTTTACCATTCAAATAGTTAAAGCATCTTCATCCAACATAAAACAACTTCAAATGTAAGCCTTTAATAAAAACAATAGAAAATTCAGCAACTTAAACATAATTCAATCAATAGGAAAAACATGCGATTATCCCCCCAAGTGCTACGTATCAGAGCGACAACCACCAACTCGAACTAATGAAGGTAGACTTCCTTCATTCCGGATTACCTGCACGTTACCAATATAAAGGCAACGGCGAAACAAAGAAAGGGTGAGATATCCAATAATATAATCAAAAGTATGATAATTAATATATTAGAATTAGAATCATACAAGTTTCACCCCTTCACAACTAACAACCATATCACAACCATTCAACATTCATCATAACAACAAATCCATTAATACGACTCAATGCGACTCAACATATGCAGATGCATGTGGTACCATTTCGGAGCAGAACTCCCAACTTAAACATATGCCAGGTTATCGAGGCATTTTCAACTTAAACAGGTGCCATCAAGGGCCAACTTAATAAATGCCATCAAGGCCAACTTAAACAATGCAATGTATGCGACATATGAACGACATACAATTAACAACATCAACACAACAATTACAACTCAGCACAATAACTTTCAACTTTGGCTATTTAAGCCTCCAACAAAACCTGTCCATATTTGGGACAAAAACCAACTCAATCGACTGTACCGGAAATTCCACGCATTCAACTTAATTTAACAAAATAAATACAATACACGTATCTATTCGTATACACGAACTTTCCCGTAAATTTTCATTCGATTCCGGGCAACTAAATATACCGCTTAATTTTGCTCTCGACACTGTTTTCTGTCCAGTTATGCTACTAATTTATTTTCCGCTACTGATTACGCTAACTGTGACTAAATTATATTAACTCAAATACTATTACTAACTGATATATTAACTTATACATTAAATTATACTAACTGCTATGCTACCAGTTTTTAACTAATCCACAATTTCCTGCTAGAACTTACCAATAAACTAATATCCAATAATCTATTTTTCCATCATATACTCCTAACCCCACTTCAATTATATATTTATATATTAATTAACTAAAATAAAATTAATCAAAACCATCCTACCTACCACTTCCTGTAGCGCATGGAAATGCAAGGAAGGTTATGCTATATACACACCTGTAGCCAAGAAAAGAATTAAGATGGAATTCCCCTACTTCTAATGGCCGCCCCACGTGTCCCATATATAATTATAAAAATTGATAGTTTTCTTCTTCTTTTGGTGTTCCTGCGCATGGATAGAAAAGAGAAGGTGGAGTCCCACCACACAAGTGGCCGCCCCCCCACGTCCAACATATATATACATACTGCGATTTTCTTTTTTTTTTGTTTCTTGATCTCTTCCATTAGCATATATATATATATATATATATATATATATATATATATATATATATAATCTAATCCCCACCTTTCAATTATTATATATGAATATCACAAGCCATTAGTTGGAAAAAGGTCAACAATTGCTACAGTACCAGAAAGATAAAAAAACGCATCGCTACAGGCTATGGCTTGAAATATGGTTTCTAATTACTCTATCAAATAATAATGGGTCTCTATACTATACCAATTTCAATCCAATAAATACCACACAATGAAAAATTATATAAATCCCAATTCCTACATACTAACTATCATTCTCCCGATTATAAAATTCGAACCCCACCCTTACCTGATTGGATCGAAGGTAGCTCGAATTTCTTGATTTTTCGACACCGGCAGCAATTTCTCCTCCAAGCCTCTTCTCCCTAATACTGTTGCAGCTTTTCTTCTCTACTCCTTTAGGTTTTTGTTTTCTTTTTGATTTTACTACTTTAACATAAACTAGAGCTTTAATAAAATAATGGGTCACTATGTCTTAATGGGCTTACTACTAGTCACTTAGAAGTTGCTATTTCCACACCTAACTAAACTCAAGTATTCAAATTAATAATTCTACTAAACTAATATTATTTATAATATTAATTTCCTGACTAATTTATACCCGACTATCAACTTACCGACTTAACCACATAATCGACATATTCATCAATTATTCGGGAATTACTTAATAATATTTTAATTATATTATTTCTAATATAATTCTACGACTAAACCAACTTAAATACCAACTTATCAATTAAATCTCCTCAATACAAAATTAACCGAATAATCACAAATAATTAATTAAATATTTAATTAAATAATTAATTAAATATTCGGGGCGTTATAACTCTCCCCTACTTAGAATATTTTCGTCCTTGAAAATTTACCTGATTCAAACAACTCGGGATAGGAGTCTCGCATCTTGCTCTCCAATTCCCATATCATGCTTTCTCCAGCAGTTCCCAACCAGACAACTTTCACCAATGCTATTTCCTTTCCTCTTAGGGTCTTCATCTCACGTTCCGCAATTCGTACAGGCATCGTTTCCACGGTAAGATTATCCCGTACTTGCACGCCGTCCATACTAACCACATGAGATAGAGCTGAAATGTACTTTCGGAGTTGTGACACATGAAACACATTGTGCAAATTCGAAAGATTTGGCAGTAATGCCACCCGATAAGCAACTTTTCCAACTCTGTCCAAAATCTGATATGGACCGATAAAACGAGGAGTGAGCTTCTTAGACTTCAAAGCTCGTCCGACACCAGTCACAGGCGTGACTCTAAAAAATACATGGTCACCAGCTTGAAATTCTAAATCCTTCCTTCGCTTATCATGATAACTCTTCTGTCTACTTTGGGAAGCTTTCATCTTTTCTCAGATTAACTTCACTTTTTTAGTAGTCTCTCGAACAACTTCCGGTCCAAGCACTATACTTTCTCCGGATTCATGCCAACATAAAGGAGTCCTACATCTCCGACCATACAACACTTCGAAAGGTACCATTCGGATACTAGAACGGTAACTGTTATTATAAGTGAACTCTATTAACGGTAGATGGGTGTCCCACGAACCCCCTTGCTCGAGAACACATTCTCGCAACAAATCCTCCAACGACTAAATAGTCCTCTCAGTTTGACCATCCGTCTGAGGGTGATATGCCGAACTCAACCTCAACTTAGAACCCAACGCTTCTTGCAAACTCTTCCAAAAATCGGAAGTAAACCTCGGATCTCTATCCGACACAATACTCAAAGGAACGCCATGTAGCTTCACAATTACGCGAATATAAATCTCCGCCAACTTCGACACTGGAAAAGTGATGTTAATAGGTTTAAAATGAGCCGACTTCGTAAGCCTATCAACAATCACCCATATCGAATCATGTCCTCTTAAGGTATTAGGTAACCCTGTCACAAAGTCCATAGAAATGCTGTCCCATTTTCATTCTGGAATTTCCAACGGTTGCATCAACCCTGCAGGTTTCTGATGCTCAACTTTCGATTTCTGACAGGTTAAACACGCATACACAAATTGCGCCACATCGCGCTTCATCCCAGGCCACCAAAACAATTTCTTCAAGTCGTGATACATCTTTGTAACTCTCGGATGAATACTCAAATTGCTCCTGTGACCTTCCTTAAGAATCATCTTTTTCATATTTGCATCGTCAGGAATACAAATCCGATCGCGGAATCTCAACACACCATACATATCCAATTTAAAATCATTATTCTCTGACTGATCGATTCCAACCATCGAATCTACCAATTTCACATCTAACTTCTGAGCTTCTCTGATACTATCCAGAAAATCATTGTTAATCTTCAACATTCCCAGAGTAACACTCTGTGGCGTCACTTCGCAAACTAAACTCATATCTCTGAATTGTTCAATTAATTCCAATTCTTTAGCCATCATTGCTGACAGATGTAAAGTCTTTCGGCTTAAAGCATCAGCCACTACATTAGCTTTTCTTGGGTGATAGTTCAAACCGAAATCATAATCCTTTAGTAATTCCAACCACCTGCGCTGTCTCATATTCAACTCTTTCTGATCAAACAAATATTTTAAGCTCTTATGATCACTATAAACTTCAAATCTAGAGCCATAGACATAATGCCTCCAAATCTTCAGCACAAAAACCACTGCAGCAAGTTCCAAATCATGCGTAGGATAATTCCTTTCATGAGTTCTCAACTGTCGAGACGCATAAGCAAGCACACCTCCTAAACCCATCAACGAAGCATCACAATAAACCACAAACGGTTCTCCTGGATTCGGTAATGTCAAAACCGGGGCCGACGTCAACCTCTTCTTCAATTCTGTAAAACTCTCTTCGCACTGAACATCCCACACAAAGCTTTACTTTTACAAGTCAATCTAGTTAACGGAAGTGCTAACTTAGAAAACCCTTCAATAACCCTTCAATAAACCTTCTACAATAACCAGCTAGCCCCAGAAAACTTCTAATCTCAGTAGCCGACCTTGGAGTTTCCCATTGCAACACAACATCTACTTTAGAAGGATCCACGACAATACCACTACCCGAAATCACATGACCAAGAAAACTTACTTCTTTTAACCAAAATCCGCACTTGGACAGCTTCGCATACAACTTCTTGTCTTTCAAAACTTCCAATACTGTTCTCAAATGTTCTCTATGCTCTTCTTCTGACTTAGAATAAATCAGAATGTCATCAATGAATACAACCACAAAACGATCCAGATAAGTATGAAAAATACGGTTCATGTATTCCATGAATACTCCCAGCGCATTTGTAACACCGAAAAACATCACCGAATACTCATAGTGTCCATACCGTGTTCGAAACGCCGTCTTCTGAATATCCTCATCTTTCACTTTAATCTGATGATAACCCGATCTCAGATCAATCTTGCTAAACACGCGAGCACCTACCAATTGATCCATCAAATCATCTATTCTTGGAAGTGGGTACTTGTTCTTAATTGTCACTTTATTCAGCTGTCTATAATCAACACAAAGTCTCATACTCCCATCTTTCTTCTTTACTAACAACACTGGAGCTCCCCACGGCGATACACTTGGTCTCATAAATTTCTGTTCAAGTAACTCCTCCAATTGCTTCTTTAATTCAGCCAACTCGGATGCCGACATTCTGTACGGTGCCATCGAAACAGGCCTAGTACCCGGTACAAGATCAATTCCGAATTCAACCTCTCTCTCAGGCGGTACATCAGAAATTTCATCAGGGAAAACTTCAGGAAATTCATTCACCACTTGCAATTCATCAATCTTTGCTTTACTCTCAATAGACAACGTTGCCATCAGTGAAAACATCTGAGCTTCCTTCTTCATCAATTTCTGCAACTCTCTGAAAGAAAACAATCCAACTCCTTCCTCTTCTGGAGTAGAAAATCTCACCGACTTGCGATAACAGTTTATATGAACATAGTTATACTCTAACCAGTTCATACCTAGGATTACATCCATTCCGGTCAACGGCAAACAAACCAAATCAACATAAAAGTCTTTATCGAAGATCGATAAAGGACACCTTAAGCACACAAGAGAAGTAGTCACCGATCCTTTAGCTGGAATCTCGACGATTAATTCTCCATTCATAGTAGACAATTTAAGACCCAATCTTTGAACACAATCAGCAGAAACAAAACAATGAGTAGCACCAGTGTCAATAATAGTAATTAAAGGAGTACTATTAATGAAACATGTACCTCTGATAAGTCTGTCCTCATTAGCTGTCTGGGTTCCTGCTAACACGGACACTTTTCCGGTCTGAACTTTCTTTGGCTTCTGACACTGATTACCAATATGCCCCTCTTCACCACAATTAAAACAGACCATCTCCTTATGCTTACATTCAGACATAGTATGTCACATCTTACCACAACGAAAACATTTCTTCACCTCATAATTGCACGCAGTACTCTTATGCCCAGGTTTTGCGCAATTGAAACAAGTTATGCCAGCAGGAGCATCTCCCCTACTAGTCTTCTTGCCCTCAGTCGCTCTCTGTTTACCTTTTCCAGCTGGAGCATCATAAGGCTTACCACGGTTCTGCTGTTGCTTGCCTCTTCTATCACTAACAATTTTGTAGTGAGCATTGTTGTCATCTTCATAAATTATGCAACTATCGACCAAATCAGAAAAGACACGAATCTTTTGATACCCAATAGCTTTCTTGATTTCAGAGCGCAGCCCGCTCTCAAATTTGATGCATTTAGAAAACTCAGCATCATCACCGGTATAGTACGGATAAAACTTAGCCAGCTCAACAAACTTCATAGCATAATCAGTAACCGACATAGTTCCTTGCTTCAGCTCAAGAAACTCAATCTGCTTCTTACCACGGACATCCTCTGGATAATACTTCCTCAGAAACTCCCTTCGGAACACATCCCAAGTGATAACTTCACCTGTAGTCTCCAACCTCTGACGAGTCTCTAGCCACCAGTCATCAGCTTCGACTGCTAGCATATGAGTCCCATAACGAACCTTCTGCGCTGGAGTGCAGTCCATCACCCGGAAGATCCTCTCAATCTCTTTCAACCAATCCAACGCTCCATCAGGATCATACTTGCCCTTGAAGGTAGGCAGATTCTCTCTCTGAAATGTCGCCAAACTACGAGATCCATCATTCTCGCCAGCGTTCAGTAAATTCTGCATAGCTTGAGCCATTGCTTGCATTGCAGCAGCCATTGCAGCATCATTCCTTCCAGCCATCTCAACTTATCACTGCAACATAAACAACGATTAGAACTAATTAACAATACTCGACTGATAAACTACATTACGACTCGACAACTTGGCCGGACGGACCGACCTGCTCTGATACCACTAATGTAACACCCTGATTCTACCCAACGCAATTATATCATATCAGAGTATAAAATTACAACATATAGGATGTCACATTCATTTCAACTTAAGCATATCATACAATCACTTGTAAATCATACATAAAGAATATAATTCTCCGGATAACTGATTCGAACCTGTTTAGTCTTTAAAATATAACAACTTTAACTTTCATGCAGCGGATTCATAAGTTCAACATAAAATTTTCTTAATTTTGAATTCAACAAAAACAACAACTCCCAATCAACAAGTCTTTACCATTCAAATAGTTAAAGCATCTTCATCCAACATAAAACAACTTCAAATGTAAGCCTTTAATAAAAACAATAGAAAATTCAGCAACTTAAACATAATTCAATCAATAGGAAAAACACGCGATTATCCCCCCGAGTGCTACGTATCAGAGTGATAACCACCGACTCGAACTAATGAAGGTAGACTTCCTTCATTCCGGATTACCCGCACGTTACCAATATAAAGGCAACGGAGAAACAAAGAAAGGGTGAGATATCCAATAATATAATCAAAAGTATGGTAATTAATATATTAGAATTAGAATCATACAAGTTTCACCCCTTCACAACTAACAACCATATCACAACCATTCAACATTCATCATAACAACAAATCCATTAATACGACTCAATGCGACTCAACTTATGCAGATGCATGTGGTACCATTTCGGAGCAGAACTCCCAACTTAAACATATGCCAGGTTATCGAGGCATTTTCAACTTAAACAGGTGCCATCAAGGGCCAACTTAATCAATGCCATCAAGGCCAACTTAAACAATGCAATGTATGCGACATATGAACGACATACAATTAACAACATCAACACAACAATTACAACTCAGCACAATAACTTTCACCTTTGGCTATTTAAGCCTCCAAAGGTGAAAACCAACTCAATCGACTGTACCGGCAATTCCACGCATTCAACTTAATTTAACAAAATAAATACAATACACGTATCTATTCGTATACACGAACTTTCCCGTAAATTTTCATTCGATTCCGGGCAACTAAATATACCGCTTAATTTTGCTCTCGACACTGTTTTCTGTCCAGTTTTGCTACTAATTTATTTTCTGCTACTGATTACGCTAACTGTGACTAAATTATATTAACTCAAATACTGTTACTAACTGATATATTAACTTATACATTAAATTATACTAACTGCTATGCTACCAGTTTTTAACTAATCCACAATTTTCTGCTAGAACTTACCAATCAACTAATATCCAATAATCTATTTTTCCATCATATACTCCTAACCCCACTTCAATTATATATTTATATATTAATTAACTAAAACAAAATTAATCAAAACCATCATACCTACCACTTCCTGTAGCGCATGGAAATGCAAGGAAGGTTATGCTACATACACACCTGTAGCCAAGAAAAGAATTAAGATGGAATTCCCCTACTTCTAATGGCCGCCCCACGTGTCCCATATATAATTATAAAAATTGATAGTTTTCTTCTTCTTTTGGTGTTCCTGCGCATGGATAGAAAAGAGAAGGTGGAGTCCCACCACACAAGTGGCCGCCCCCCCACGTCCAACATATATATACATACTGCGATTTTTTTTTTTTTTTGTTTCTTGATCTCTTCCATTGGCACACACACACACACACACACACACACACACACACACACACACACACACACACACACATATATATATATATATATATATATATATATATATATATATATATATATATATTATCTAATCCCCACCTTTCAATTATTATATATGAATATCACAAGCCATTAGTTGGAAAAAGGTCAACAATTGCTACAGTACCAGAAAGATAAAAAAACGCATCGCTACAGGCTATGGCTTGAAATATGGTTTCTAATTACTCTATCAAATAATAATGGGTCTCTATACTATACCAATTTCAATCTAATAAATACCACACAGTGAAAAATTATATAAATCTCAATTCCTACATACTAACTATCATTCTCCCGGTTATAAAATTCGAACCCCACACTTACCTGATTGGATCGAAGGTAGCTCGAATTTCTTGATTTTTCGACACCGGCAGCAATTTCTCCTCCAAGCCTCTTCTCCCTAATATTGTCGCAGCTTTTCTTCTCTACTCCTTTAGGTTTTTGTTTTCTTTTTGATTTTACTACTTTAACATAAACTAGAGCTTTAATAAAATAATGGGTCACTATGTCTTAATGGGCTTACTACTAGTCACCTAGAAGTTGCTATTTCTACACCTAACTAAACTCAAGTATTCAAATTAATAATTATACTAAACAAATATTATTTATAATATTAATTTCCCGACTAATTTATACCCGACTATCAACTTACCGACTTAACCACATAATCGACATATTCATCAATTATTCGGGAATTACTTAATAATATTTTAATTATATTATTTCTAATATAATTCTACGACTAAACCAACTTAAATACCAACTTATCGATTAAATCTCCTTAATACAAAATTAACCGAATAATCACAAATAATTATTTAAATATTTAATTAAATAAATAATTAAATATTCGGGGCGTTACATTTGCCCTTGGATTAGGGTTTGTGTTTTGATGCACTTATGAACCACTTCTTGAGCCATTCTTTTGGATATGTTTTGACACATGATTGCTTAATGTTTGAGTGATATTTTGGTGTTTTGATGATGCATTCTTGATCATTTTTCAAATGCTTTTGTTGAGCCCCGATTCATGCTCGATTGTTGAAGTATGTTTTGACTTGTTGAATTGTTTTGATAATGCACTTGTGAAATTCTTTTTGGGACCTTTTTCTCACTTGATCTTGATTGCTTTGTCATGAGTTAGAGCCTTGGTTTCATATTTGTTTGGTCCTTGAGATGCCTTGAATTGATGTCTTTTGTGGATGTTGTTTTGACATGATACTTGCTTATCTTTGACCTAGTTTCTTGAACTTGTTTCATGTGTGATCTCCTTTATGTATGATACTCTTGTATGAATTGAATGCCATGTTTGAGCTTCGGACCTCCATGTTTCAATGTCCATTAGCTTGACCATTTTCTTCTTTTAACTTTCACGGATACTTGCTTTCTTTTATGGATGATTGATAAGTGCAAATTGTAACTATTTTTGTATATAAGTTTTGTTGCACTTATCGATACTTTTTATTAATATCGTTCGAATAAAGGAAGTTTTATGTATAAATACGTTAGTTAGTATATACTTGTGATTTAAATTCATTTATGTAACGATTAATAGTTTTCCATTCGTTTTGTAGGTAATTAAGCATTGTTGGAGCAATGAGTAATAAAAGCTCCAGGATGTGCCATTGAAAATAATAAAAGGGAGCTGAAGGAATGAAGAAAACTTTAGTAAGTTCGTTTTGCGAGTTTACCAGCGAATGTTCGCTTTGCGAACATATGGCGAGGTCTCCAGCGAATGCTCCCTGAATTTTGGCAGAGGAAAAAGGGACCAAAGTTCTCTTTGTGAACTCTCCAGCGAGTATTCGTTTTGCGAATAAATGTTCGCACTGCGAACTTCTGCAGAAAAACAGAGTCGGTTTAACTGTTTTGAGGCACTTAAGTGCCAATTTTTGGGAATTTCTTTGCGAGTAAACGTTCGCTTTGAGAACTTGATGGATTTTGTAATTACTATAAGTTCCTTTTCAGTCATTTTTTAGGTTATGGTTTTGGGGATTTTTGCTCCCAACTCTATCAAACTCATTTTTCAGTAGGTTTAGCTTAGAAAACAATATTGAAGCTTGCCCACGGTTGATCCGGGGTGGATTTCTCATCGACCGACGTTAACAAACTGCGAGATTTTTGGTTTATTTCTTTTCTTCTTTGTGTATTTCTTCTTTGTTGGGTTGTTGTATATGTATTTACTTTGAACTCATGTATATTTGTTGCCCATGGTGTTGTATAAAATCTGCTTTACAAATCTTTATCGGTGATTGTCCTTGATTTTTGCTTTATGCTCGGCGTTTGGGTTGTGTTAGAGATAAACATCACAAACTTTGATTAGGGATGATTATCTGTTAGTGTCTGGATGCTAGAGATAGATTTAGAGCTAACAATCTTTATGAGTGTTGAAGCTTAATGCCTCCGTATCTTGAGTCGGGTGCGAGTGTGTCAACGAGGGTAACACGGTTGTTCTCTCAGCTTAGTGTGTCGGAGATGGACACTGTGGTGAGCGATGCTAGATGATATTAAGGAATATTGTGGGTTGAGTATAATTGGTCGGTAAGTTTAAGTTCGTGACGAGTCAATTATGTGCATGTCGGATAAGTTTCTTCTCTCTGATTAATGAATTCTTTTTATATTCATATTTACTTTTCTGCTTTTACTTTAATCATTTTAATCCAAAATCTTTAACATTGAGATTGTCGAACGACATTCTTTCCCTCGAACCGATCTCTATGGACACGACATAAATCCCGGAGGGAATTCTTCCGAAAATAATATTTTTGCTTGCCGCTTTACCGCACCAACAAAATGGCGCCGTTGCCGGGGATTGGTTTTGATATTGAATCACATTGTGATAGTTTCTTTGGTTTTGAGTTTTGTAGATATCGTACCTATTATATATTTTCACTTGTTTATACTGATACTTATATATTTTGTTCCCGTAACGTTTGTTTAAGTGGTTAGTTAGGACACTTGCTCTTGGTTGCGTGGTGAGGCATCACCATGGCATGAAGGGAGGAAGTTACTAGCTAAGCACTGTAAAGGCGTCGAGCTTACGACGTAAAACAAGCATATTTTTATCATTTTTTGTTTTTTTATTACTTTTTCATTCTAGCTTAGGTAGTGTGGTGAACTTTCATTAAACAAATTGTACTCGGATGTTTTATAAAATTCCCAAATCTTCACTTTACAACTTGTTTAATGAAATTTCACCCGGTCTTTTAGTTTGTTTATATTAATAGTTTTTGTGTTTGTCTAAGAGCTTGTTTTGAGTTGCTTGATAAAATTTAAGGTGATGTTCCAAGTTTGATCTTTTCAACTTGCGGATGTATGGTAATGATATTGTTAAGTTTTGTACAAGTCCAAGGTATGTGTTTATCGCTTTCTTGACTTTAGCATATTCATGATACTTAGGCATTTTACAAACTTCCATGCCATTCATTCTTTTGTATACTTGTTCTTGATGTGAATCACTTTAGTTCCCACCTTTTTGTGAGGTAGCTTTCCATTGTTCATATATGCGCGGAGTACCAACATTCTTGTTCTAACTAGATTATTATGCGTAATCTTTTGTTTGTGTTGATTATATGAAAGCATGAAAAGGATCAAGGCGTCTTGTTTCATTTTGAGCACAACTACCTAACCAAATAGTCATTCACCTTGTGAGCGTGTGATCATTCGTAACCACTTTGTGCCTCTCTATCATTATCCATGTTGTTTGAACTTAATGCTTGTCTATGAGTATTGAATTCACTTTTTGTATGGATTTTGATTGATTGTTTTTTTTTCTTGAACCCTCAACTTTGTGTTGTTGTATGAATTTTTACCTTGCCTTAGAAAGTAGGGAGTATTCACCTGATGATATGGTTGAATTTAAGTTGGGGAGAGAATGATTGTTTACTCATTGGTTGGTTTCTATGAGGTTGAAAAAGAAAAGAAAAAAAAGAAGAAAAAAATGAAAAAGAAAAGAAAAGAAAAAAAGAAAGAAAAAGAAAATCCTTGTGAAAGGAAACAAAAAGAGTTCAAATAAGCTAAATAAGTATTGTGTGTTGTGTAACACTTGGGATTTTGGAAGAAGTTGATTGGAATTTTGTGTTTGAGTCTTTGGGAGTTGATCACTCCCTTAAGTTTAGGCAAGTTTTTGTTTCAATTACCTTTAGAAATTGCCCCTTGTTTGTTTACCCGACCACGCTACAATCTTGAAAGCCCATGTGATTCTTGCCTTTTTATGTTTTCAATGTGAATTTTTGGATGATTGCATAATTTAGTCTTTTGTTTGCAAGATTGTTATGTGAGTGAAAAGTACCTCATTTTGTGTTTTTCATCTACCGATGATTGTTTTTGCTAGGTGTGATTCACGTTTGAACTTGTGTTGTTTTAGGATATTTTGCATGATTTTTGTATTTTGCATTTGTTTTGTGACTATGTTATCGTCGTAATTTAGTGGTAAGTATTTACTTTATGTGTACCCTTTTTCATGTGAACCATTCATTTGTTTCGTTTTTCAAAACCTGTTGATTTGTGATTCTTTGGTTGTCACTCTGTTTCTTTGAGTCGCTAGATTCTTGTTTGAGGACAAACAAGTTTAAGTTGGGGAGAGTTTGATAAGTGCAAATTGTAACTATTTTTGTATATAAGTTTTGTTGCACTTATCGATACTTTTTGTTAATATCGTTTGAATAAACGACGTTTTATGTATAAATACGTTAATTAGTATATACTTGTGATTTTAATTCATTTATGTAACGATTAATAGTTTTCCATTCATTTTGTAGGTAATTAAGCATTGTTGGTGCAATGAGTAATAAAAGCTCCAGGATGTGCCATTGAAAACAATAAAAGGGAGCTGAAGGAATGAAGAAAACTTCAGAAAGTTCACTTTGCGAGTTTGCCAGTGAATGTTCGCTTTGCGAACATCTGGCGAGGTCTCCAGCGAATACTCCCAGAATTATGACAGAGGAAAAATGGACCAAAGTCCACCGAGTATTCGCTTTGCGAATAAACATTCGCACTGCGAACCTCTGCAGAAAAACAGAGTCGGTTTAACTGTTCTGAGGCACTTAAGTGCCAATTTTTGGGGTTCGCTTTGCGAGTAAACGTTCGCTTTACGAACTTAACGGATTTTGTAATTACTATAAGTTCCTTTTCAGTCATTTTTTAGGTTATGGTTTTGGGGATTTTTGCTCCCAACTCCATCAAACTCATTTTTCAGTAGGATTAGCTTAGAAAACAACATTAAAGCTTGCACACGGATGATCCAGGGTGGATTTCTCATCGACCGACGTTGACAAACCGCGAGATGTTTGGTTTAGTTATTTTCTTATTTGTGTATTTCTTCTTTGTTGGGTTGTTGTATATGTATTTACTTTGAACTCATGTATATTTGGCGCCCATAACGTTGTATAAAATCTGCTTTACAAATCTTTATGGGTGATTGTCCTTGATTTTTGCTTTATGCTCGGGGTGTGGGTTGTGTTAGAGATAAACATCACAAACTTTAATTAGGGATGATTATCTGTTAGTTTCTGGATGCTAAAGATAGATTTAGAGCTAACAATCTTTATGGCTGTCGAAGTTTAATGCCTCCGTATCTTGAGTCGGGTGTGAGAGTGTCAACGAGGGTAACCCGGTTGTTCTCTCAGATCAGTGTGTCAGAGATGGACATTGTTGTTAGCGATGCTGGATGATATTGAGGAGTATTGTGGGTTGAGTATAATTGGTCGATAAGTTTAAATTTGTGACGAGTCGATTATGTGCATGCCGGATAAGTTTCTTCTCTCTGATTAATGAATTCTTTTTATATTCATATTTACTTTTCTGCTTTTACTTTAATCATTTTAATCCAAACTCTTTAACATTGAGATTGTCGAACGACATTCTTTCCCTCAAATTGATCTCTGTGGACACGACATAAATCCCGGAGGGAATTCTTCCGAAAATAATATTTTTTGCTTGCCGCTTTACCGCACCAACAAAATGGCAACGTTGCCGGGGATTGGTTTTGATATTGAATCGCATTGCGATAGTTTCTTTGTTTTTGAGTTTTGTAGATATCATACATATTGTATATTTTCACTTGTTTATACTGATACTTGTATATTTTGTTCCTGTAACGTTTGTTTAAGTGGTTGGTTAGGACATTTGCTCTTGGTTGCGCGGTGAGGTATCACCATGGCATGAAGGGAGGAAGTTACTAGCTAAGCATTGTAAAGGCGTCGAGCTTACGACGTAAAACAAGCATGTTTTATCGTTTTTTGTTTCGTTATTACTTTTTATTCTAGCATAGGTAGTGTGGTGAACTTTCAATAAACAAGTTGTACTCGGATTTTTCGTAAAATTCTCAAGTCTTCACTTTACAACTTGTTTAATGAAATTTCACCCGGTCTTTTAGTTTGTTTACCTTAATAGTTTTTGTGTTTGTCTAAGAACTTGTCTTGAGTTGCTTGAGGAAATTTAAGGCGATGTTCCAAGTTTGATCATTTCAACTTGCAGATATATGGTAATAATATTGTTAAGTTTTGTACAAGTCCAAGGTATATGTTTATCGCTTTCTTGACTTTAGCATATTCATGATACTTTGGCATTTTACAAACTTCCATGCCATTCATTATTTTGTATACTTGTTCTTGATGTGAATCACTTTAGTTCCCACCTTTTTGTGAGGTAGCTTTCCATTGTTCATATATGCGCGGAGTAACAACATTCTTGTTCTAACTGGATTTTATTATGCTTAATGTTTTGTTTGTGTTGATTATATGAAAGCATAAAAAGGATCAATGCATTTTGTTTTATTTTGAGCACAACTACCTAACCAAATAGTCATTCACCTTGTGAGCGTGTGATCATTCGTAACCCCTTTGTGCCTCTCTATCATTATCCATGTTATTTGAACTTAATGCTTGTCTATGAGTATTGAATTCACTTTTTGTATGGATTTTGGTTGATTTTTTTTTCTTGAACCCTCAACTTTGTGTTGTTATATGAATTTTTACCTTGCCTTATAAAGTAGGGAGTATTCACCTGATGATATGGTTGAATTCAAGTTGGGGAGAGAATGATTGTTTACTCATTGGTTGGTTTCTATGAGGTTGAAAAAGAAAAAAAAAAGAAGAAAAAAATGAAAAAGAAAAGAAAAGAAAAAAAGAAAGAAAAAGAAAATCCGTGTGAAAGGAAACAAAAAGAGTTCAAATAATTGTGCTAAATAAGAATTGTGTGTTGTGTAACCCTTGAGATTTTGGAAGAAGTTGATTGGAATTTTGTGTTTGAGTCTTTATGAGTTGATCACTCCCTTAGGTTTAGGCAAGTTTTTATTTCAATTACCTTTCGAAATTTCCCCTTGTTTGTTTACCCAACCACACTACAACCTTGAAAACCCTTGTGATTATTGCCTTTTTATATTTTCAATGTGAATTTTTTGATGATCGCATAATTTAGTCTTTTGTTTGCAAGATTGTTGTGTGAGTGAAAAGTACCTCATTTTGTGTTTTTCATCTACCGATGATTGTTTTTGCTAGGTGTGATTCACGTTTGAACTTGTGTTGTTTTAGGATGTTTGGCATGATTTTTGTATTTTGCATTTGTTTTGTGACTATGTTATCGTCGTAGTTTAGTGGTAAGTATTTACTTTATGTGTACCCTTTTTCATGTGAAACATTCATTTGTTCCGTTTTTCAAAACCTGTTGATTCGTGATTCTTTGTTTGTCACTCCGTTTCTTCGAGTCGCTTAATTCTTGTTTGAGGACAAACAAGTTTAAGTTGGAGAGAGTTTAATAAGTGCAAATTGTAACTATTTTTGTATATAAGTTTTGTTGCACTTATCGATACTTTTTGTTAATATCGTTCGAATAAACGACGTTTTGTGTATAAATACGTTAGTTAGTATATACTTATGATTTTGATTCATTTATGTAACGATTAATAGTTTTCCATTCATTTTGTAGGTAATTAAGCATTGTTGGAGCAATGAGTAATAAAAGCTCCAGGATGTGCCATTGAAAATAATAAAAGGGAGCTGTAGGAATGAAGAAAACTTCAGTAAGTTCGCTTTGCGAGTTTGCTAGCGAATGTTCGCTTTGCGAACATCTGGCGAGGTCTCCAACGAATGCTCCCAGAATTATGGCAGAGGAAAAAGGGATGAAAGTTTGCTTTGCGAACTCTCCAGCGAGTATTCGCTTTGCGAATAAATGTTCGCACTATGAACTTCTGCAGAAAAACAGAGTCGGTTTAACTGTTCTGAGGCACTTAAGTGCCAATTTTGGGGTTCGCTTTGCGAGTAAATGTCCGTTTTGCGAACTTGACGAATTTTGTAATTACTATAAGTTCATTTTCAGTCATTTTTTAGGTTATGGTTTTGGAGAATTTTTCTCCCAACTCCATCAAACTCATTTTTCCGTAGGATTAGCTTAGAAAACAACATTGAAGCTTGCACACGAATGATCCGGGGTGGATTTCTCATCGACCGGCGTTGACAAACCACGAGATGTTTGGTTTATTTTTTTTCTTCTTTGTGTATTTCTTCTTTGTTGGGTTGTTGTATATGTATTTACTTTGAACTCATGTATATTTGTTGCCCATGGTGTTGTATAAAATCTGCTTTATAAATCTTTATCGGTGATTGTCCTTGATTTTTGCTTTATGCTCGGCGTTTGGGTTGTGTTAGAGATAAACATTGCAAACTTTGATTAGGGATGATTATCTGTTAGTGTCTGGATGCTAGAGATAGATTTGGAGCTAACAATCTTTATGGGTGTTGAAGCTTAATGCCTCCGTATCTTGAGTCGGGTGTGAGTGTGTCAACGAGGGTAACACAATTGTTCTCTCAGCTTAGTGTGTCAGAGATGGACACTGTTATGAGCAATGTTAGATGATATTGAGGAATATTGTGGGTTGAGTATAATTGGTCGGTAAGTTTAAGTTTGTGACGAATCGATTATGTGCATGTCAGATAAGTTTCTTCTCTCTGATTAATGAATTCTTTTTATATTCATATTTACTTTTCTGCTTTTACTTTAATCATTTTAATCCAAAATCTTTAACATTGAGATTGTCGAACGACATTATTTCCCTCGAACCGATCTCTGTGGACACGGCATAAATCCCGGAGGGAATTCTTCCGAAAATAATATTTTTGCTTGCCGCTTTACCGCACCAACAAAATGGCGCCGTTGCCAGGGATTGGTTTTGATATTGAATCGCATTGTGATTGTTTCTTTGGTTTTGAGTTTTGTAGATATCGTACATATTGTATATTTTCACTTGTTTATACTGATACTTGTATATTTTGTTCTCGTAACGTTTGTTTAAGTGGTTAGTTAGGACACTTGCTCTTGGTTGCGCGGTGAGGCATCACCATGGCATGAAGGGAGGAAGTTACTAGCTAAGCAGTGTAAAGGCGTCGAGCTTACGACGTAAAACAAGCATGTTTTTATCATTTTTTATTTTGTTATTACTTTTTCATTCTAGCTTAGGTAGTGTGGTGAACTTTCATTAAACAAATTGTACTCAGATTTTTAATAAAATTCAGAAATCTTCACTTTACAACTTGTTTAATGAAATTTCACCCGGTCTTTTAGTTTGTTTATATTAATAGTTTTTGTGTTTGTCTAAGAGCTTTTTTGAGTTGCTTGATGAAATTTAAGGTGATGTTCCAAGTTTGATCGTTTCAACTTGCGGATGTATGGTAATGATATTGTTAAGTTTTGTACAAGTCCAAGGTATGTGTTTATCGCTTTATTGACTTTAGCATATTCATGATACTTAGGCATTTTACAAACTTCCATGCCATTCATTCTTTTGTATACTTGTTCTTTATGTGAATCACTTTAGTTCCCACCTTTTTGTGAGGTAGCTTTCCATTGTTCATATATGCACGAAATACCAACATTCTTGTTCTAACTAGATTATTATTCTTGATCTTTTGTTTGTGTTGATTATATGAAAGCATGAAAAGGATCAAGGCGTTTCGTTTCATTTTGAGCACAACTACCTAACCAAATAGTCATTCACCTTGTGAGCGTGTGATCATTCGTAACCGCTTTGTGCCTCTCTATCATTATCCATGTTATTTGAACTTAATGCTTGTCTATGAGTATTGAATTCACTTTTTGTATGGATTTTGATTGATTGTTTTTTTTCTTGAACCCTCAACTTTGTGTTGTTGTATGAATTTTTACCTTGCCTTAGAAAGTAGGGAGTATTCACCTGATGATATGGTTGAATTTAAATTGGGGAGAGAATGATTGTTTACTCATTGGTTGGTTTCTATGAGGTTGAAAAAGAAAAGAAAAAAAAGAAGAAAAAAATGAAAAAGAAAAGAAAAGAAAAAAAGAAAGAAAAAGAAAATCCTTGTGAAAGGAAACAAAAAGAGTTCAAATAAGCTAAATAAGTATTGTGTGTTGTGTAACACTTGGGATTTTGGAAGAAGTTGATTGGAATTTTGTGTTTGAGTCTTTGTGAGTTGATTACTCCCTTAGGTTTAGGCAAGTTTTTGTTTCAATTACCTTTAGAAATTGCCCCTTGTTTGTTTACCCAACCACGCTACATTCTTGAAAGCCCATGTGATTCTTGCCTTTTTATGTTTTCAATGTGAATTTTTGGATGATTGCATAATTTAGTCTTTTGTTTGCAAGATTGTTGTGTGAGTGAAAAGTACCTCATTTTGTGTTTTTCATCTACCGATGATTGTTTTTGCTAGGTGTGATTCACGTTTGAACTTGTGTTGTTTTAGGATATTTTGCATGATTTTTGTATTTTGCATTTGTTTTGTGACTATGTTATCGTCGTAATTTAGTGGTAAGTATTTACTTTATGTGTACCCTTTTTCATGTGAACCATTCATTTGTTCCGTTTTTCAAAACCTGTTGATTTGTGATTCTTTGGTTGTCACTATATTTCTTTGAGTCGCTTGATTCTTGTTTGAGGACAAACAAGTTTAAGTTGGGGAGAGTTTGATAAGTGCAAATTGTAACTATTTTTGTATATAAGTTTTGTTGCACTTATCGATACTTTTTGTTAATATCGTTCGAATAAACGACGTTTTGTGTATAAATACATTAATTAATATATACTTGTGATTTTAATTCATTTATGTAACGATTAATAGTTTTCCATTCAATTTGTAGGTAATTAAGCATTGTTGGTGCAATGAGTAATAAAAGCTCCAGGATGTGCCATTGAAAACAATAAAAGGGAGCTGAAGGAATGAAGAAAACTTCAGAAAGTTCGCTTAGCGAGTTTGCCAGCGAATGTTCGCTTTGCGAACATCTGGCGAGGTCTCCAGCGAATGCTCCCAGAATTATGACAGAGGAAAAAGGGACCAAATTTCGCTTTACAAACTCTCCACCGAGTATTCGCTTTGCGAATAAACGTTTGCACTGCGAACTTCTGCAGAAAAACAGAGTCGGTTTAACTATTCTGAGGCACTTAAGTGCCAATTTTTGGGGTTCGCTTTGCGAGTAAACGTTCGCTTTACGAACTTGACGGATTTTGTAGTTACTATAAGTTCCTTTTCAGTCATTTTTTAGGTTATGGTTTTGGGGATTTTTGCTCCCAACTCCATCAAACTCATTTTTCAGTAGGATTAGCTTAGAAAACAACATTAAAGCCTGCACACGAATGATCCAGGGTGGATTTCTCATCGACCGACGTTGACAAACTGCGAGATGTTTGGTTTAGTTATTTTCTTCTTTGTGTATGTCTTCTTTGTTGGGTTGTTGTATATGTATTTACTTTGAACTCATTTATATTTGAGGCCCATAACGTTGTATAAAATCTGCTTTACAAATCTTTATGGGTGATTGTCCTTGATTTTTGCTTTATGCTCGGGGTTTGGGTTGTGTTAGAGATAAACATCACAAACTTTAATTAGGGATGATTATCTATTAGTTTCTGGATGCTAAAGATAGATTTAGAGCTAACAATCTTTATGGGTGTCGAAGTTTAATACCTCCGTATCTTGAGTCGGGTGCGAGAGTGTCAACGAGGGTAACCCGGTTGTTCTCTCAGATCAGTGTGTCAGAGATGGACATTGTTGTTAGCGATGCTGGATGATATTGAGGAGTATTGTGGGTTGAGTATAATTGGTCGATAAGTTTAAATTTGTGACGAGTCGATTATGTGCATGCCGGATAAGTTTCTTCTCTCTGATTAATGAATTCTTTTTATATTCATATTTACTTTTCTGCTTTTACTTTAATCATTTTAATCCAAACTCTTTAACATTGAGATTATCGAACGTCATTCTTTCCCCCAAACCGATCTCTGTGGACACGACATAAATCCCGGAGGGTATTCTTCCGAAAATAATATTTTTGCTTGCCGCTTTACCGCACCAACAAAATGGCAACGTTGTCGGGGATTGGTTTTGATATTGAATCGCATTGCGATAGTTTCTTTGTTTTTGAGTTTTGTAGATATCGTACATATTGTATATTTTCACTTGTTTATACTGATACTTGTATATTTTGTTCCCGTAACGTTTGTTTAAGTGGTTGGTTAGGACACTTGCTCTTGGTTGCGCGGTGAGGCATCACCATGGCATGAAGGGAGGAAGTTACTAACTAAGCATTGTAAAGGCGTCGAGCTTACGACGTAAAACAAGCATGTTTTATCGTTTTTTGTTTCGTTATTACTTTTTATTCAAGCATAGGTAGTGTGGTGAACTTTCAATAAACAAGTTGTACTCGGATTTTTCGTAAAATTCTCAAGTCTTCACTTTACAACTTGTTTAATGAAATTTCACCCGGCCTTTTAGTTTGTTTACATTAATAGTTTTTGTGTTTGTCTAAGAACTTGTTTTGAGTTGCTTGAGGAAATTTAAGGCGATGCTCCTAGTTTGATCGTTTCAACTTGCGGATGTATGGTAATAAAATTGTTAAGTTTTGTACAAGTCCAAGGTATGTGTTTATCGCTTTCTTGACTTTAGCATATTCATGATACTTAGGCATTTTACAAACTTCCATGCCATTCATTCTTTTGTATACTTGTTCTTGATGTGAATCACTTTAGTTCTCACCTTTTTGTGAGGTAGTTTTCCATTGTTCATATATGCGCGGAGTATCAACATTCTTGTTCTAACTGGATTTTATTATGCTTAATGTTTTGTTTGTGTTGATTATATGAAAGCATAAAAAGTATCAATGCATTTTGTTTCATTTTGAGCACAACTACCTAACCAAATAGTCATTCACCTTGTGAGCGTGTGATCATTCGTAACCCCTTTGTGCCTCTCTATCATTATCCATGTTATTTGAACTTAATGCTTGTCTATGAGTATTGAATTCACTTTTTGTATGGATTTTGGTTGATTTTTTTTTCTTGAACCCTCAACTTTGTGTTGTTGTATGAATTTTTACCTTGCCTTATAAAGTAGAGAGTATTCACCTGATGATATGGTTGAATTCAAGTTGGGGTGTAATACCCCAAATTTTGACCACTTAGATTTCCCATCATTGTGAAAATCATCATCACAATATGGATGAACCATCATGCTTCATCAGTCTCCCCAAAGATGGGTGAGCATCCAATACAATCAAAATTAGGGTTTCAAGCCCTCTCTGAGTGCTTAGACAAAGGATCAATCAAGAAATGACATGATCTTCAACTTGTCTAATCTCTTAAACATCCACAAAGGATAAAAAGGACTCACACTTCAAGGATTAAGCACAAGGTTGCTCCCTTCTAGGTGGATCAAGTTTCAAGATCGATAGTGTCACCAAATTAGGGTTTTGGTCGACCAGGGCCTCCAGATGGAAATTTTCATCTGGGCACAAGGCAATGATCCAAAACATGACCTAATATACTTCATGGAACCTCATGAACCCATGCATCAAGTCAATTTTGCCTCAGGGGATGCATTCATCAAAAATCAGGAATTAGGGTTTCTTGACCTAATTCACCCCTAAGTTGACTTTTGGGACAAACCATGAGCCAAGACCTCAAGAGATGATTTGAGGGTCTCTAATATACCATATTGATCCATTTGGAACAATGGATTAATCCAAGAAGCTTGGGCAACAAGTCTCAATTTCATCTGCACTACAATTAGGGTTTTAAGGGAAAAGTCAACTGTAACTTTGACTTTTGACCAGAACATGCTCCCAAACCCTAATACATGATTGAATATACCCTATGACACCCATGGAACATGTCCATCAAGTTTGATTTAGGTCAAGGACATGATTTCCTGAAGAATTGCACAGTTTGGAATTCATCTGATAAAAAGTCAACTGTGCACAAAAGTCAACTTTGACTTTTTGAGATTTTTCACCAAAATGGATTTTTAACCCTAAAATGATGTTAATGTATGATTTGAATCATCATTCATCAAGAAAAATCAAGAAAAATGAGATAACTTGTAAAAGGGGTAACCATAAAACTTAGAAATTTTTCTAAGTTAAAAATAAAGTGGCAAAGGTACCAACTTTGGAGGACCATAACTCCTAAACCACAAGGCCATTTTTTCTCATCCAAAGATGGATTTGTAGCCCTCATTATCACCTACAAAAACTTCAACTACAAGTCATTCCAATTCATTAAGGATTTTGAGTTATGGAGTGATCAAAGTGGCTGAAAAGTGAAAATGTCACTTTTTCCAACACTTAGTGAAATTTTCACTAAGTCAGATTCTGCCTCACTTTTTGCCAAATGTAGGGGGATTTTTCACTTGGAATCAAAAGATATCAAAACCAAACTTGTTCAACCAGTTGTTGTATCATGTAAGAGTTTTCCAAAATGACCAAGAACATTGCCAAATTCAACCTACACCATGAGATACAACATTGCCAAGTTGCCTTGCTGAAATCTGTCAAGGCAAGGCAGAATTTGCAACTTTGGTCGATTTGCCAAAATCAGCCAAATTCAATTGCTCCAATCCACTTGGACACCTCAGAGGATTGAATCTAAAGGGGACAATCACTGAGCCAAGCCTCCAAAGTCCATGGAACAAAAAATAGCATGTTGAACCTAGAATGGCCAAAATAGGGACAATACTTCAAATTTGGAATGAGGCATTCAATGGAACCATCAAGGTGGCATGGACTGAGCCATTCTCATCTGAAATCAGTCAAGACTTATCCAAGACCAAGGGAACCAAAGCTCTGTGCCCTAACCTCTAGTCAATGGCTAGAGGAGACTTGGATTTTCATTTGCCAACATTGGCCAAACCTACTTACCAGCTGCCATGCACTATTCCTTGCAAAACAAACTTGCTCTACTATAAATAGAGCTCAATTGTGGTCAGTTTGAGTACACCAAAGCCATCTAACAGATGCTTTCCTCAAAATCTCTTCTTTCACTCCAATTTTGCCTTCTAAGGCAAGTCACTATCGGGCTTTGAGTTTGAGAGCTTTTCCAATCAAACCAATCACTCACACACCTCACATACATCATATAGAAGTGATCCAAACACTCAAACAACATCTGGAACACAGATTTCACAAAATCACCAGCTGGTTGCTCAAGGTTTTAACCAAAGTGCAGCTGAGGTACCACAAAATGATCCAGCCAATTTCAATCAAGTCCAACCATCCAAACACAATCCATAAGGTGTAGGGAAGCTGTTCAGACCATCACAACTCATCTGTAACACCTCCAGATCAAAAATCACTTTGAACTTGCTGTCACGACTTGGAGGTAAACACATACTTGGTCATCTCTCAATCTATGCATATTTCCTCGCACAATAATTTGGCCATATGTTCATAATCATGCATGGAATGTTTTCCCTCAATTAATTGCATTGTTTGAATCGTGTATCAAAAATCCTAGCCTTCATGCAGAAATTAGGGTTCTTGAGGTCTCTTCGTGATTTCTTGTTGTATGTTTAATTTAAATGAAATTAAAGTACATAGACATGATCGTGAGGTTGAGACGAGCATAATGATATGTGGATTGCATGATATGATTACGTATTCATGGAGATTGGATAGAAAATGCAAATCTGAGAAACCAAGAACACGCGCGTGTTCTTCAGCTTGTTCTTGGCGCCATTTTTGAATAATTCAAATATTTGAATTTTGTGATTTTTGTTTAATTGATTCAAAAATTAATTTCTCTCTGAGTTTTAATGATTTTGAGTTGATTCTTTTTTTAATAATTCACAAAAATGTTAAAATATTTTATTTTCACAAAAAATCCCAAAAATATTATTTATTTCATATAATTGATATTTTTGCAAAGAATTAATATTTTAATTGTTTTTGACATTTTAAATATTTTTTCTACATGGATTTTGCAACTTTTAATGCTTTCTAATTATTTTGTAGGTCAATACTTAATTTTTGAAGCATTAATCCAAGATCACAATTTGTTTTCCATGTGTTAAACAATTTTTGATCATTTTAATTGAATTTTTATTCAATTAAATACATTTTGGAAACAAATTAGGGTTTTGGATTAATTCAACCCTCATAAATCATTTTCAAACCTCTTTGGGCCTCTTGAGAGAGTGTAAGACCCATCCCCCCTTGTACAAAAACTTTTTGGGCCTCACTCATTGTATAAGTCCCTCTGTACAAGTAAACGGCGCGATCGTCGCCCGTTTAAAAATAAAAATCATATGGGCCTCTCCTTGAGCTATAAGACCCATTCAAAACACTTTGGGCCTCTATTAGAGTGTAAGACCCAATCCCTCTTTTAACCAAAACATCTTGGGCCACACTTATTGTATAAGTCCCTCTGCGTTAAAAGAAAACCTCGGCGCGATCGCCATTTTTAAACGAAAAATCATTTGGGCCTACCCTCGTGTTATAAGCCCCACTCTTTTCTTTAAACCTTTTTGGGCCTCTTGAGAGAGTGTAAGACCCATCCCTTTGTACAGAAAACCTTTTTCGGGCCTCAGTCACTTGTATAAGTCCCTCTGTACCAATTCAAACAGTGCACTCACTAATAAAACCCTGGGCCTCTCCTTGAGCTGTAAGCCCCAAATCTTTCTTTTTCAAAGCACTTTCTCCTTTGATTTTGAATATACTGTTGTTTTTAATCTTTCTTTGTTGAACAACTAACCAAACAGCATGGAAGCACTCCAACCGAGTAAGTGGTTATCGCTTTCGTTTACTGCTTTCATATTATAAACTGTACTGTGGGGCTGCTCACTGTAAGTCTCCTTTCATAAACTCATATCTACTGTGTAATAATAGTATAGATATTTCGAGTTTCCCCGGCAACTACGTCTAGAACTTGGTGACGCCGTTTCATTTATTCGTAGAAATAGACGCCTAGATCCCCAATAGGAGCACCAGATACAGTCTTCTCTTCGGCTGTCCTCCTTAGGAATCGTCAAGAAGCTCTACTCCCCAAGATGAATGTATTCTCCGTGAATGGCATCTTTGAGTTTCTTCCAAATTCTCGAACTTTCCTGACTTGATCTATTCCTTGTGGATAGCTTGCCTTGAATGTCTCGGGGTTTGGGTACCCACTACGGTCATAATCTTGGACCTTAACTAAGGAACCCTCTTCAAAAGGTTAAAAGTCGCTGGATAGTAAACCTCGCACGTTTACCATTGGTTTTTATCTTTAAAAGAGTTATCTCTCCTAATGGAAAGGAGATGATAGACCCACGGGCTTCTTAAAAGCATCGGCCTCCTCTTGGGCTTCGTACAAGGACCCTACGGCTTCTTAGAAGTATTCACAGCCTCCTCTTAGGCTTCGTATAATGATCTCTTCCTCCGGGAATGATAGCCTCCTCTCGGGCTTCGTACAAGGACCCGTTGGCTTCTTAAAAGTTTCCAGCCTCCTCTTGGGCTTCGTACAAATTGTCCCGACGACCTCCAAGAGGTATAGGAACAGAACCTAGTCATCCTCATAGAACAATCCTTTCATAGAGTCTACTACTGTTTCTCAAAACATAGTACAAAAGATAAAACTCTAGACACAGACAGTCTAACTTCCTTGAGTCTCAAAAAACATTCTCAAGTGACCCCTTCATTAAATAGGAAGGAAACCCGCAGACTCGGACAGTCTCAATACCCTTTGGATTTCCAGTTTCCCCAAAGAAGAGGAAATAACCCCGATCCTCAGATCTAACCCACGAGTACAGTGATGCTCATATAAGAACTGATCTTCTCTTTCAAAATCAGTATACTGGACCTGTCACTTAACTGACATAGCCTCCTCTTGGGCTTTGTACAATGACTCTCCCTAGCGGAGTCAAAAAACGTTTTAGCCTCTCTCTCGGGCTTTGTACGAGACACACAAAGACTCCCTCGTTGAGTCAAACAAACAATAGCCTCCATCTCGGGCTTCGTACGAGACACAAAGACTCTATCGTCGGGTCAAAAACTTTTAGCCTCTCTCTCGGGCTTTGTACGAGACACAAAATAGCCTCCTCTTAGGCTTTGTATAATGATTTTCCTAGCGGAAATTAGCCTCCTCTTAGGCTTTGTATAAGAAAACCACTGGTTAATCCAATTAACCTTTTAGCATCAAAACTGTGCCTCGTTCACAGTACACAAACATCAACAACTCCTTTCCCTTCATCTAATTGCTGTAAGCGGCAAGCCTCTGGATCATCTATATCCACGCCACTGTCCCTCTTTTAGCATGAGAAATTCCTAAGCAAAAATGGCATTGCTCTACACTGAGTTAAAGTCTTCTCCTTCAGGTTAAAACCCTTTCTTCAGAAATTATGGCATTGCTCGGATCCGCGTATCCCAGTTAAAGTAATTCTCCTTCTCCCCTCTTTAGAGATGACAAATTCTCTCTAAAGCCGAGATCTTTCAGCTTCACGTCTTGGGCTTTGAACAAGACACAAATAGACCTTTCAGCTTCACATCTTGGGCTTTGAACAAGATACAAACCACCTTTCGCTTCACGTCTTGGGCTTTGAACAAGACACCAAAACACCCATTTCCTCCCATAGAATAGGAGGAACTACGAACGCTCTGATTTCCCTGTTTCGGTAAACGGGAATACGTAGGCATAAGATCGAAAGAAAAGATTTTAGCGAGCTCAATCAACAAAAAAACCAAATCCCATATCTCCATCAATCAAAAGCAGTAATTCAAAAACATCAGTCCTGACATCCTAATCCTTGTTCCCCGCCAGAAACTTTCTGCCCAGGTGAAAAAGAAAGAAAACAGTATTGGCGAAAATACAAATAACCAGTACAAAGGCCCCCCCACATTGATAGCATTCGTAACCTAACAGATCGCTGTTTAAACTCAATATGCAAAGCAGGGTTAATTGGAGACATCTATTTCCCTTTCTTATTCAGCTCACAATAGGATAAAAAATGAATCGACCTGTAGTCAAAGCTCAAACCGCAGAGAGCGACCAGCGCTTAAGAACCGCGTCCAAAATCACTCGCTACAGAAAAGTGGCGCCCACCGTGGGGCCATTCAAAGTTAGATCTAGGCACGGTCGTCCCCACTTTTCACAGAAAAGTGGCGCCCACCGTGGGGCCTTTCAAAGTTAGATCTAGGCACGGTCGTCCCCATTTTTCACAGAAAAGTGGCGCCCACCGTGGGGCCAAATCTTTTTTCTTAAATGTTTAAGGTAAAAACCTTGGACAAACCTTTTTTCTCTTCACTTGTGTGAATACCACAGATTGGGGCTTCCGCCGGGGAACCCATTTTCTGTCATGAACTTAGGAATCATAGCTTTATAAGTCTAGGATGATTAGGACAAATATATATACTGCTTTTCCTAATTGCTATACGTGTTTATTTTTCTGCTAATGGGAATGCGGGTGATGCCGTATGTGGAAAGATTGAGTATACACCTAGAAAAGCCAACCCTTTCGTAGTGCGGAAGCTATCGGAAATAGCTGTTACGCGATACTACCCTCATTTGAGGCTGGTGATCTATTCTCGGTGAATAGCACTTACTCTAAGATTGCACACAACTCGCTGGCGATCTGCTTGTTGTCTGCCTTCCTGGGAGGAGCTGATGATAATGAGTACAGGTACAAAAATCACCCTAGTATAAACCTTTGGGGATGGGTAGAGCCTTGACTTCATGACAACGACCCTTTGACCCCATGTTTTTTCTATGTTTTTGTGTGCTGCATTCATGCATTCATTTAATAAAACATTAAAACATTCCAAAAAACTTTCTCTTCTAGTCTCTCTGTTTTTCAAATTAAACTAAGACTGTGATTGCAAATATCAGAGAAAAAGATTGCATTAATGGATTTCGGTAGAAGGAGAACTCGCCAGTATACCTTCAAGGTTCCAAAGCTAGAGGATTTGAGAAAGTTAGCAAGGATGATCGTTAACCCAGAGGCTTTCAGAGCCAAGCACGGTGGTTTGCAACCACTGTTAAGAGTCCATGTGATTAAGGGAATCATGGACGCGCTCGTTCAATTCTACGATCCGGTTTATCACTGTTTCACATTCCCGGATTACCAGCTATCACCAACGCTGGAGGAGTATTCTCATCTGACTGATTTACATATCACTGATCGAGCTCCATTTTCTGGACTGGAAGAAATTCCAAAGAATCAGACTATTGCAATAGCAATTCATTTGGACAAGTCTGAGGTCAGGACTCACATGACCACTAAGGGTGGCATCCAAGGTTTGCCAGCCCAGTTCTTGACAAAAAAGGCTCTATACTTCGCTAGTATAGGGAACGGGACTGCTTTTAAAAGCATCTTTGTCTTGCTCACCTACGGATTATTTTTGTTTCCCAACATCAATAACTTCGTCGATATCAATGCTATTAAGGTTTTTCTCATTGGAAACCCTGTGCCGACTTTGCTCGCAGATGCGTATCATTCTGTACACTTGGGAAATTTGTATAGCGGAGGAGAGATTACATGCTGTGTACCTTTGCTCTACAAATGGTTTACCTCTCACTTACCCAAATCCGCTGCTTTTTGGGATTGCAAGAGTGTCTTACGTTGGTCGCAGAAGATCATGTCTCTCACCAATTCCGATATAGATTGGTGTAATAGGATTTATGAGGGAATCAGAATCATTGACCGTTGTGGAAACTTCCCCAGCGTACCCCTCATAGGAACTAAAGGAGGGATCAACTATCATCCGATATTGGTTCTTCGTCAATTTGGATACCCGATGAGACACATCCCACTGGGTGTTCATCTGGAAGGTATTTTCTTCAAAGAAGGAGAAAATGACAGAGCACTAAAGATGGAAATAGTGCAAGCTTGGAAACATGTTCGTAAGAAAGGACGAGAGTCTCTGGGAAAACCAGACTGTGTCTCGGTGGAGCCTTATCTCCATTGGGTACAAACTAGAGCTCTCAAGCTAAAGATGCCTTATCCTTGTTACAGAATTCTTCCACCGAGGGAAACTGTTATGTACTTCATGACGGAAACTGAAAGGCTTCAGGTTACTCTCAACAAAGTTCAAAAGGAGAGGAGGTCTTGGAAGAACAAGTACCGCACCCTCGACATATAGTGTATCCAAATACAGCAACTACTGAGAGAAAAAGATGCTCTGATTGAGATTTTAGAGCAATATGCTGTAGAGAATCAAGACGACCAAAGGAATTTGCTCGCTCCTTTCACCTGGCAAAGGAATGACAACCCGACAACGGCCCAAGCGCCCCGGTCAAAGAAAAGGAAGATACCAGAATCAGCACCCGGTTTCTCCTCAGAGAGGACTCGGGACCCATTAGTTTAGGTTTTTGTTTCTGCACTTTGTAATCTACTGTATTTCCATTTCTGTAATCCTTTGGAATTCAATAAAAAGGGGTTTCCCCAGTGTTTGATATTTGCAATCTAATTGTCAAAGTTTATTTTGATTAAACCAAAAAAACAATTAATATAATCATTGCATTCATCATTCTCACATCGCGTATTCTCCTTACCTACGAATCTCACATTTGTGTCTCGATTCTAGAGTCAAACTGTCTCATTCGTATAATACTCGGGCAAATCGTCAGAAAAAGATGGATGATCTTGAGGAAGAAAACAGAGAGTTGAAAGAAGAGATCGACGCTCTGAGAGAGGATATGAGAAAGCTTCGTAACGACATGCAAGCCATGGCAGAAGCTCAGCTACAAAGAACTGTGATCTCAGAGATCACCTCAACGCCCATCATTGAAAAGTATGATCCTAGGTATCAGATGCCGAAAGATCGTCCTTGGGGCATGCCTGTTAACTATATCCCGGAAGGATATGTTCCGTCGATCACTGAAGATCAGAGAATCGCAACAGAAGCCGCTGGGCCTGAAGGTTACAAACTTCAAGAAAGCAAAGATGCCAGGGGCATACTCAAGACTCTTGAAGGTTACAAACTTCGGGAGGCGCCAAGACTTACTGCCATAGTCACGGTACCACCCCCTGTGGTGCACACTGTCCCAGAAGGACAGGTTCCACAGACACCTTCTGGTAAGAAGGAAACTATGTTTGACAGAATGGATGAATTCCAGGAGCAGTTCTTGGAAATGCAGAAAGAGCTGCAAGCCATTCGCGGTCAGGATCTATTTGGAAAGGACGCCGCAGACCTCTGCTTGGTCCCAAATGTGAAAGTCCCGCACAAGTTCCAAGTGCCCGACTTTGAAAAATACAAGGGTAACTCTTGCCCTCAGAGCCATCTGGTGATGTAGGCTCGGCGGATGTCAGCTCAGACGGAGAATCAGGACCTGCTAATTCACTACTTCCAGGATAGTTTAACCGGTGCCGCATTAAAATGGTACATGGGTTTAAACCGTACTACGATCAGTACATTCAGAGATCTTGGTACTGCCTTCGTCCAACAATACAAGTACAATTTGGACATGGCACCCGACAGAGATCAACTCAGATCAATGTCGCAAAAGGACAAAGAAACCTTTAAGGAGTATGCTCAAAGGTGGCGTGAAATTGCCGCTCAGATTTGTCCACCTCTTGAGGAAAAAGAGATGACAAAGATCTTCTTAAAGACCTTAAGCTCATTTTACTATGACCGAATGGTTGCCAGTGCGCCCAGTGATTTCACCGAGATGGTCGGCATGGGCGTACGTCTTGAGGAAGCCGTCCGAGAAGGACGTTTGGTAAAAGACACTGGATCAACGAGCGGATCTAAAAAATACGGCAGTGCTCTCCCTAAGAAAAAAGAGCAAGATATTGGGAATATCTCTCTCGAAAAGCAAAGGCGACGTTATCAGCCAGTAGCAGTTGTTACTCCTGCTATCGGCCCCGCGCCTGTTCTTACATATCAACCTCAGGTTGCGCAGAGCCAACCTGACCAACAAAGGACACAACAGCCTCTTCAGCAGGCTCGTCCTCCATATAACAACAACCGTACAACACGGCCACCAGGATTTGATCCTATACCCGTAACGTACGCAGAGCTGTTTCCGTTACTGCTGGCTAAGGGGCACATTCAGACTAAGTCTCCCATTTCAGTTCCGGAAAATCCGCCTTTTTGGTTTAAAGCGTATCAAACATGCCCTTATCATCAAGGAGGTTCAGGGCATAACATTGAGACTTGTCTCAATTTCAAATCCGACGTGCAAAAACTTGTTAGGAGCGGGCTCTTATCTTTCAAAGATACGAATCCTAATGTTCTTATGAACCCGCTGCCTCAACACGAGAAAGCTGCAGCCAATCTGATTGAGAAAGAGACTAACAATGTCTATCAAATTCATGATGTACTCTTATTGGGGACCAATATGGTCAAGATGCATTGTAGACAGAGTGGATATGGCCATGTGCCACCTCATAATTATCACCAGTGTGATATCTGCTCTAAAGACAACCAGGGATGTTCTGTAGTGCAAGCAGCTCTACAGGAACAAATGGATCTCGGATGGATCCAAGAGCACCGAGTTCGTGGAGTTAACTTGGTTTACACGAATTCCAATGTCATTCAAAACCACGACATCCGTGCGATGAATGTCAACTTGGTGGCGATGCACTCAAGGCAAAGCCAGTATCATAATCTGCCACGGCACGATTACAGTTCCTGTCTGATTTGCTCGGTAAACAAACAGGGATGCTCTTTCATACAAGAGGCCCTCCAGCGTTAGATGGATCTTGGATGGATCCAAGACTACCATGATAGGAACTCCTATCAAATCAGCATGGTTCAGATCTTCGATATTCGCGTGATGAATACCAACCTGGTAGAGTTACATGCTGAGCAGGTCCGACTCGGATTCTTAATATCACACGACTATCAAAGCTGTAAAGCAGGTTGCGAAAACGATCGAGGTTGTACCCTTGTCCAGGAGGCACTTCAGCACTTGTTAAATCACTGGTGGATGCCAATCTATATAGACGAAGATACTCAGCAGATTAGTATCAATAACAGGAATCCTACTCGTCGTCAAAGTCAGGATGTCCGATCAATGGAAGGTAACCTAGTGAGGTTACATTGTATTCAAAGTGGGCGCGGCCAGGTGCCACCATACAATTATGACCGTTGTAGCGTCTGTTTGGAAAGTAACCAAGGGTGTTACCTTGTGAGAGCAGCTCTTCAGGGTCAGGTCGATCATGGAGAAATTCGTCCATATCCAGGTTCAGGACCCATCATTTGGTCGCCGAACTACCTTGCCGAGCAAGTTAAGGATGTTGTCACGATCTCTGGTCATCACAGGACCAGGGATGTTTTTGCCATCATCCCTCTACTTGACGAATCTAGAGTTCCCAACCGGGAACGGATCAAGGTTACCTATGATGGTCAGAAAAATCAGAAGGTTCCCATAGTCATCTATCTACCGGGGCCACTACCGTATGAATCAGCTAAGGCAATCCCTTACAAATACGGTGCAACAATAATCGAAAATGGAAAGAAAATTCCATTACCCTCCGTCGTGAATATTCCAGACATCAGTCGTGTAACACGGAGCGGTCGAATCTTCAACCGAGGGGTTGGAGAATCCAACAAAGAAAAGGAACTTCAGGCATAAATTCCTGATCCACCAGTCGGTCAACCTAGTAATCCCGACTTTTCAAAAGACAAAGATGAGATGCTAAAGCTCATCCAAAGGAGTGAATATAACATTGTTGATCAACTGTTACAGACTCCTTCAAAGATCTCAGTATTATCACTGTTACTCAGTTCAGAAGCCCACAGGGAGGCTCTACAGAAAGTCTTGGAGCAAGCCTTTGTGGAACAGGATGTAACAATCAGACAATTCGATAGCATTGTCTCTAACATCACTTCCTGCAATAATTTGGGATTTAGTGATGAGGAATTACCTGAAGAGGGTCGCCGTCATAACATGGCGCTCAACATTACAGTTAACTGCCAAGGCGATGCTTTAGCCAACGTACTGGTAGACACAGGGTCAGCCCTGAATATTATGTCGAAGTCCACTTTGATGCAATTATCATTTAAGGGCCCTCCGATGAGAGTCAAAGAGGTCGTCGTCAAAGCGTTCGACGGATCCAGAAAAACAGTTATCGGCGAAGTTGATCTTCCCATAACTATTGGTCCTCACACTTTCGAAATCACTTTCCAGGTCATGGACATCCGGGCAACATACAATTGTTTATTAGGAAGACCTTGGATACATCAGGCTGGAGCGGTTACTTCAACCCTCCACCAAAAGCTAAAGTTCGTCAAGAACGATCAACTTGTCACGGTTTGTGGGGAACAAGCCTTGCTTGTAAGCAACTTATCATCATCTACTTGTGTGGAACCCGAGGAGGTTATTGGAACTCAGTTCCAAGCACTATCGGTGAGCAAGAACAATCAGTTCAAAGAAGGAATTTCAATTTCTTCATACAAAGATGCTATCAAAGCGGTCGAGAGTACCGATACGACAGGATGGGGACAGCTTGTCATTCCCACTGACAATAAAATAAAGAAGGGTCTTGGTTTTTTTGCAACATGTACCCAGACAGCTGCTAACGATGAAAGTCTTCATCCCCTTCAAAACTTCTTCCACAGTGGAGGTTTTCTCCACCCAGTGTCTCCAGCAGTACATGCTATCAATGAGGAAGATCCCTCTGACACGGATGAAGAATGGAAGTCCTACCTTAACAAGGACGGCTATATGTCTCAGGAAGAGGTGCCTATGCCTTTTTACTTTCCTACAGAAAGTCCGAGATTTATACCAAGATCAGATGTCGAAATGATCTACGGAGATTGTGATCCGGAAGGATGCCGTGCTCCGCCAAATTCATTAGAGGAAGACACTCTGATGAAAGACAACTTTGATCACAATTACTATGGCCCGATGGATGGCCTGCCAATGTGGCAACCTTACCCAGGAAACTTGGGACAAGAAAGTCAGTCGAGTAATGAAACTCAGCTGAGCGTCATTGAACAGAATACCTGTGTCCCCGCCATGTCATGGGATCAACACTCGGGTCATTCGGAAATTACTCAACATGAAGATGAATTCGCAACGTTCGCAGGATTTGAATTCATCAACTATGCTTTTCTTGAGGTCAACGTCATCGAGAGGGATGACTCCTCCAGTTCCAAAGAAGCTTGGGACACTCTGGGACAACCAAGTGGAAAATACGACTTTATGGTCAAGTACACTGCTCCCGAAAGCTCTCGTATCAGGCTCGAAGATATCCAGTCAACTGGATGGGGAGATACAGCTGAGAGCACCAATGCTATGCAAAATGCAACAGAGGAATCCTCCTACGACAATTCTGCTTGGGAGACAGATTCCAATGATCCTGCTCCACCAGAAATCAGCGTCATTTCTGAAGACAAATCAAGGAAGGTGCCAGACTTTGTGATTCACCGAGGAGTTCGCCGCCAATGGGTTGCCGTCGAGGTTCCGAAGGTCGTCCATCAGTCAAAGTAATTGCCATCTTTAAACCTTTCACCCTGCCCAGGTGAAACGGATGTTTTGATAGGGCTCGCTTTCTGTAAATTTCCCTCTTCGCTTTGCCCAAAGGGACAGAGTTTTGTTTTATAGGGTTGTAGTTTCAGGAGTCGACTTGTTCATTAATAAAATAACGCCGTTCTGTAATTTCTGCATTAATTGCTGTTTTCTCTTTTTGCTTTTTCAGAAAATGGTAATCCTAAAAATTAATTCAAAAATAAAAACAAGCAGTAAAATAAATACACTGCACACACTTGCATTTTCTCTATCTCTTCTAAACACGAATCATCACGTCATGCAGATTGCTTGTTTTAAACCCAGTTGAAACATACAATCCGATGCCTTCTCCCAACTTTGAGTTCCCGGTATTCGGGGTTGAAGAAGAAGTTGACAACGAAATTCCAGAAGAGATCTCCCGATTACTCAGACAAGAGGAAAGGTCCATTGAACCTCACAAAGAGCCGTTGGAAACGGTAAACTTGGGTTCAGAGCAAGAGAGAAAAGAAATCAGGATTGGGGCACTGCTCAGTCCAACTACCAGAGAGGGTTTGATAAAGCTTCTAAAAGAATTCCCCGATGTATTCGCTTGGTCTTATCAGGATATGCCAGGGTTGGATACCAGCATCGTGGAACATCACTTACCGTTGAGATCAGAATGTCCTCCAGTAAAGCAAAGGTTGAGACGGACTCACCCGGACATGGCCATCAAAATCAAAGGGGAGGTACAGAAACAGATTGACGCGGGTTTCCTCGCCACATCTGAATATCCTCAATGGTTAGCTAACATCGTACCCGTTCCCAAAAAGGACGGAAGGGTCAGAATGTGTGTTGATTACAGAGATCTAAACAAGGCAAGTCCAAAGGACGACTTTCCTTTACCACACATTGACATGCTGGTTGACAGCACAATAAAGTTCAAAGTATTCTCCTTCATGGATGGATTCTCGAGCTATAACCAGATCAAAATGGCGCCGAAAGACATGGAGAAAACTTCGTTCATTACCCCATGGGGTACCTTTTGTTACAAGGTAATGCCGGGGCAACCTATCAAAGGGCCATGACTACTCTGTTTCATGACATGATACACAAAGAAATTGAGGTATATGTCGATGATTTGATTGCAAAATCAAGACAGAGGAGGAGCACATTGAACATCTGTCAAAATTGTTCGAACGTCTAAGAAAATTCAAGCTCCGCTTGAATCCTAACAAGTGCACCTTCGGTGTCCGTTCGGGGAAATTACTAGGGTTCATCGTCAGCCAGAAAGGAATTGAAGTTGATCCTGACAACGTCAAGGCCATTCAAGAAATGCCTTCTCCGAAAACTGAAAAACAAGTCAGAGGATTCCTGGGACGTTTGAACTACATCTCCAGATTCATATTCCTTATGACCGCAACGTGTGCGCCGATTTTCAAATTATTCAAAAAGAACCAGGATTGCGTTTGGTCAGAAGATTGCCAAACCGCCTTCGACAGTATCAAGGAATATCTGTTGAATCCTCCGATTCTATCACCTCCAGTGGAAGGAAGACCACTGATCATTTACCTCACAGTCCTAGAGGACTCAATGGGATGTGTACTTGGCCAACAAGACGAAACTAAATGGAAAGAGTCTGCCATCTACTATCTAAACAAGAAATTCACCGACTGCGAGACTCGGTACACAATGCTTGAAAAAACTTATTGCGCTTTGGCTTGGGCAGCCAAACGTCTTCGCCAGTACATGATTCGTCATACTACTTGGTTGGTCTCCGAAATGGATCCAATCAAGTACGTTTTCGAAAAACCTGCTCTCACGGGAAGGATTGCCCGTTGGCAGATGTTACTATCAGAATATGACATAGAGTACCATGCTCAGAAATCCGTTAAAGGAAGTATTTTAGCCGATCATTTGGCTCATCAACCGATTGACGATCAAGAATCAATCGGGTTTGACTTCCCAGACGAAGATGTCATGTATCTAAAAATGAAAGACTGCGATGAACCGTTACCCAGTGAAGGGCCAGAACCAGGTTCCCAGTGGGGACTTATCTTTGACGGAGCAGTCAATCATTATGGAAACGGAATTGGGGCAATCATTGTTACCCCTCAGGGTTCCCACATTCCTTTCACTGCTAGACTTACGTTCAAATGTACGAACAACGAGGCTGAATACGAAGCTTGTATTATGGGTCTCGAAGAAGCGATTGATTTAAGGATCAAAAACTTGGACGTATACGGCGATTCAGCCCTGGTTATTAACCAGATAAACGGAGATTGGAACACATACCAATCAGGATTGATTCCTTACAAAGACTATGCAAGGAGGTTGTTACCCTTCTTCAACAGAGTCGACTTTCATCACATCCCTCGTGATGAGAATCACATGGCTGATGCATTAGCCACTATCTCTTCCATGATTAGTGTAGGTCTATAGAATGACATACCTAAGATCGACATCATGCGCCTTTAACGGCCCGCTTACATCTTCGCGATTGAAGCAGTCATAGACGACAGACCTTGGTATCACGATATCAAATGCTTCCTTCAGAAACAAGAGTACCCATCTGGGGCACTCAGAAAAGACAGGAAAACCCTCAGAAGATTGGCTGGAAACTTCTTCCTGAGCGGTGACACTCTTTATAAGAGAAATTTTGACATGGTCTTGCTCCGATGCGTCGACAGACCAGAAGCAGACATGCTCATGAAAGAAATTCATGAAGGATCCTTTGGCACTCATGCCAAAGGACACACAATGGCGAGAAAAATTCTCAGGGCCGGGTATTATTGGTTGACTATGGAATCCGACTGCTACAAGTACATGTGAAGGTGTCACAAGTGTCAGATATACTCCGACAAAATTCATGTACCGCCATCACATCTCAAAGTTCTTTCTTCCCCGTGGCCTTTCTCGATATGGGGAATCGACATGATTGGTATGATTGAGCCCAAGGCTTCAAACGGACATCGGTTCATTCTGGTAGCCATTGACTATTTCACCAAGTGGGTCGAAGCAGCGTCATTCGCCAATGTAACCCGACAAGTGGTGGTCCGATTTATCAAAATCAATATCATCTGCCGTTATGGTGTTCCAAGCGAGATCATTACTGATAATGGATCTAACTTGAACAATAAGATGATGAAAGAGTTGTGTGCAGAGTTTAAGATCGAACACCATAACTCATCTCCCTACCGACCCAAGATGAACGGAGCGGTAGAGGCGGCTAACAAGAACATCAAGAAGATCGTTCAAAAGATGGTTGTAACCTATAAAGACTGGCACGAGATGCTACCCTTTGCTCTTCACGGTTATCGAACATCTGTCCGCACTTCAACAGGGGCAACCCCTTTCTCTCTAGTATATGGCATGGAGGCAGTTCTTCCCATAGAAGTAGAGATCCCATCAATTCGGGTAGTGATGGAAGCTAAGCTCACCGAAGCTGAATGGTGTCAAAGTCGACATGAAGAACTGAACCTGATCGAAGAAAAGAGAATAACGGCACTATGCCACGGTCAGTTGTATCAACAGAGAATGAAGAAGGCGTTTGACAAAAAGGTCCGACCTCGTGTCTTCAGAAAAGGAGACCTCGTGCTCAAGAAGATACAATCATTTCTCACTGACTCTCGGGGCAAATGGACCCCAAATTATGATGGCCCCTATGTGGTCACGAAAGCTTTCTCAGGCGGCGCCTTGAGACTTGAAACCATGGACGGAGAGGAATTTTCCTACCCCACGAATGTTGATGTAGTCAAGAAATACTTCGCCTAAACTAAAAAAAAAAAAAAAAAACGTCTCGGTGGATTGAAAACCCGGAAGGGCGGTCCAGGCAAAAGCTAGAGACATGAAAAAAAATCGTCCCGATGGATTGGAAATCTCATAGTACAATCCAGGCAAAAGTTTGGGATAATGGCAAGTAACTATGTTCAACAGAGGCAGGTCCCTCAGCAGCAGTTACAACATCATCTATCAGAGGAAATCTCCAGTCAAAGGTCATCTTCGACGGAAGCTCAGGATATCCCAAATTCAAAGTTGGTAGAAGGATAATGGTCGTTATGTTTCAACGTAGCCCTTTTCCCTGTAAATTACCATTTTCTAACTTTGTATATACTCTTTGGAATCACGCGTTTGGCTGATCTCCATCTTATCAATAAAATTTGAGCCCTTGTGCTTTTGTTTGTAACTCTTTACTTGTTTTAGCTTTACAGAACGACGTTGTTTAAACTTAATCAGCGATTCTTGAAATAAAACAAAAATAAATTTACTTGTTAAACTTTTTCTGCTTTTAAATTAAAGATGGCATTTCTTTTGACTGTTGAACATCAGAAGAACATCGATCGCTTCTCCCGAAGTAAGCGAACTTCAAAGTGCAGAATCAAAGTACTCCTTCTAGACCAGTACGCCTGAATGAAGGGATCAACTGTGTCAGAGACCTTGTTTCGTCTGACATCCTCGGCCGAGTTCTCATCTCCTAAGCCCGATCAACATAGCTCCCAACGGGACTATCTCTCCTAAGCAAGGTGGAATTGCTATTTTGAATCAATGGTACTTCTTCGCCCCGCGATGGCCGAATATCCCATTGTGTTCATCCATTAGTCTGTATGTCGCGTCTGTTTTGTCAGCATACACATACATACATCATGCATTTTTTATTTGCATTCACATTTCATATTGCATCACTATCACTCTAGTCGATCTTGTCCCCTAGTGGTAGAAGTCCTCTCAATCGAGTTGTCAGTTCTTGCCTCGTCAGGAAATACTGTGTCTAAACAACCTCGCTTCCAGTTTAATTCTGGAAAGAAGTTGGTCCTTGACCACTTTGATAACTTGAACCTCTGAAAAGCCAGAGAAAACTTTCAATAAACATCACTCTTCGCCATTGAAGATGATATCCTTGCTTTCCCGGATTAAGGAAAACCCACAGAGAAAGCCTCGTGATCAGAGATTCGGCAGCACGCCAGTTTTGCTCCGAAAAACCACTGATGAGAAGGTCATTGGCACCTCAAAATTGGATCCCATCATATGACATTTCTCCGGGAAGATCCCGAGAAAAGTATGATGTAACCCCAAACGAAAACAGTCTCTCAAGAGACTCGCTTTCCCTAGTAGAATCGACAAATGGTGTCTCCAACGGAGGAGTTTGTACAACTCTACAATTCAGACGAATGGGTTCCCCAATAAGTCTGACATCAAATCTTTTCCTACTCAAATGGCATCTCCCCAGGAAAATTCGGCGAGAAGTTTGAGGGAAAACCGCTACTAATAGCGTCCCTTGTCAATAAAGTTTATTGGCAAAAGAAACTAAGACCAGTTCCTTGGTAGGAAACCAGGATCGAGGGGAAGTTTATTTCTGAAACTTAGACCAGTTCCTTGGTAGAAAACCAGGATCGAGGGGAAGTTCATTTCAGAGACTGAGACCAATTCTTGGTAGAAAACCAGGATCGAGGGGAAGTTTCTATCAGAAACTAAGACCAGTTCTTGGTAGGAGACCAGGATCGAGGGGAAGTTTACCTTTTCTAAGCATCATTGCTTAGCTAAAAAATATGAATGCGTAAGCTACCATTCATAACCACCATCAAAATTTCGGATATTCCGATATTTAATCCTTTTGCACCCCGAATGCCCGAATGCCTTCGTCCTTCACACCTTCGGGTCCAAGAAGATTAAATAGGGGCATCTGTAATACCCTAAATTTTGACCACTTATATTTCCCATCATTGTGAAAATCATCATCACAATATGGATGAACCATCATGCTTCATCAGTCTCCCCAAAGATGGGTGAGCATCCAATACAATCAAAATTAGGGTTTCAAGCCCTCTCTGAGTGCTTAGACAAAGGATCAATCAAGAAATGACATGATCTTCAACTTGTCTAATCTCTTAAACATCCACAAAGGATCAAAAGGACTCCCACTTCAAGGATTAAGCACAAGGTTGCTCCCTTCTAGGTGGATCAAGTCTCAAGATCGACAGTGTCACCAAATTAGGGTTTTGGTCGACCAGGGCCTCCAGATGGAAATTTTCATCTGGGCACAAGGCAATGATCCAAAACATGACCTAATATACTTCATGGAACCTCATGAACCCATGCATCAAGTCATTTTTGCCTCAGGGGATGCATTTATCAAAAACCAAGAATTAGGGTTTCTTGACCTAATTCACCCCTAAGTTGACTTTTGGGACAAACCATGAGCCAAAACCTCAAGAGATGATTTGAGGGTCTCTAATATACCATATTGATCCATTTGGAATAATGGATTAATCCAAGAAGCTTGGGCAACAAGTCTCAATTTCATCTGCACCACAATTAGGGTTTTAAGGGAAAAGTCAACTGTAACTTTGACTTTTGACCAGGACATGCTCCCAAACCCTAATACATGATTGAATATACCCTATGACACCCATGGAACATGTCCATCAAGTTTGATTTAGGTCAAGGACATGATTTCCTGAAGAATTGCACAGTTTGGAATTCATCTGATAAAAAGTCAACTGTGCACAAAAGTCAACTTTGACTTTTTGAGATTTTTCACCAAAATGGATTTTTAACCCTAAAATGATGTTAATGTATGATTTGAATCATCATTCATCAAGAAAAATCAAGAAAAGTGAGATAACTTGTAAAAGGGGTAACCATAAAACTTAGAAATTTTTCTAAGTTAAAAATAAAGTGGCAAAGGTACCAACTTTGGAGGACCATAACTCCTAAACCACAAGGCCATTTTTTCTCATCCAAAGATGGATTTGTAGCCCTCATTATCACCTACAAAAACTTCAACTACAAGTCATTCCAATTCATTAAGGATTTTGAGTTATGGAGTGATCAAAGTGGCTGAAAAGTGAAAATGTCACTTTTTCCAACACTTAGTGAAATTTTCACTAAGTCAGATTCTGCCTCACTTTTTGCCAAATGTAGGGGGATTTTTCACTTGGAATCAAAAGAGATCAAAACCAAACTTGTTCAAACTGTTGTTGTATCATGTAAGAGCTTTCCAAAATGGCCAAGAACATTGCCAAATTCAACCTACACCATGAGATACAACATTGCCAAGTTGCCTTGCTGAAATCTGTCAAGGCAAGGCAGAATTTGCAACTTTGGTCGATTTGCCAAAATCATCCAAATTCAATTGCTCCTATCCACTTGGACACCTCAGAGTATTGAATCTAAAGGGGACAATCACTGAGCCAAGCCTCCAAAGTCCATGGAACAAGAAATAGCATGTTGAACCTAGAATGGCCAAAATAGGGACAAGACTTCAAATTTGGAATGAGGCATTCAATGGAACCATCAAGGTGGCATGGACTGAGCCATTATCATCTGAAATCAGTCAAGACTTATCCAAGACCAAGGGAACCAAAGCTCCGTGCCCTAACCTCTAGTCAATGGCTAGAGGAGACTTGGATTTTCATTTGCCAACATTGGCCAAACCTACTTACCAGCTGCCATGCACTATTCCTTGCAAAGAAAACTTGCTCTACTATAAATAGAGCTCAATTGTGGTCAGTTTGAGTACACCAAAGCCATCTAACAGATGCTTTCCTCAAAATCTCTTCTTTCACTCCAATTTTGCCTTCTAAGGCAAGTCACTATCGGGTTTTGAGTTTGAGAGCTTTTCCAATCAAACCAATCACTCACACACCTCACATACATCATATAGAAGTGATCCAAACACTCAAACAACATCTGGAACACAGATTTCACAAAATCACCAGCTGGTTGCTCAAGGTTTTAACCAAAGTGCAGCTGAGGTACCACAAAATGATCCAGCCAATTTCAATCAAGTCCAACCATCCAAACACAATCCATAGGGTGTAGGGAAGCTGTTCAGATCATCACAACTCATCTGTAACACCTCCAGATCAAAAATCACTTCGAACTTGCTGTCACGACTTGGAGGTAAGCACATACTTGGTCATCTCTCAATCTATGCATATTTCCTCGCACAATAATTTGGCCATATGTTCATAATCATGCATGGAATGTTTTCCCTCAATTAATTGCATTGTTTGAATCGTGTATCAAAAATCCTAGCCTTCATGCAGAAATTAGGGTTCTTGAGGTCTCTTCGTGATTTCTTGTTGTATGTTTAATTTAAATGAAATTAAAGTACATAGACATGATCGTGAGGTTGAGACGAGCATAATGATATGTGGATTGCATGATATGATTACGTATTCATGGAGATTGGATAGAAAATGCAAATCTGAGAAACCAAGAACACGCGCGTGTTCTTCAGCTTGTTCTTGGCGCCATTTTTGAATAATTCAAATATTTGAATTTTGTGATTTTTGTTTAATTGATTCAAAAATTAATTTCTCTCTGAGTTTTAATGATTTTGGGTTGATTCTTTTTTTAATAATTCACAAAAATGTTAAAATATTTTATTTTCACAAAAAATCCCAAAAATATTATTTATTTCATATAATTGATATTTTTGCAAAGAATTAATATTTTAATTGTTTTTGACATTTTAAATATTTTTTCTACATGGATTTTGCAACTTTTAATGCTTTCTAATTATTTTGTAGGTCAATACTTAATTTTTGAAGCATTAATCCAAGATCACAATTTGTTTTCCATGTGTTAAACAATTTTTGATCATTTTAATTGAATTTTTATTCAATTAAATACATTTTGAAAACAAATTAGGGTTTTGGATTAATTCAACCCTCATAAATCATTTTCAAACCTCTTTGGGCCTCTTGAGAGAGTGTAAGACCCATCCCCCCTTGTACAAAAACTTTTTGGGCCTCACTCATTGTATAAGTCCATCTGTACAAGTAAACGGCGCGATCGTCGCCCGTTTAAAAATAAAAATCATATGGGCCTCTCCTTGAGCTATAAGACCCATTCAAAACACTTTGGGCCTCTATTAGAGTGTAAGACCCAATCCCCCTTTTAACCAAAACATCTTGGGCCTCACTTATTGTATAAGTCCCTCTGCGTTAAAAGAAAACCTCGGCGCGATCGCCATTTTTAAACGAAAAATCATTTGGGCCTACCCTCGTGTTATAAGCCCCACTCTTTTCTTTAAACCTTTTTGGGCCTCTTGAGAGAGTGTAAGACCCATCCCTTTGTACAGAAAACCTTTTTCGGGGCTCAGTCACTTGTATAAGTCCCTCTGTACCAATTCAAACAGTGCGCTCACTGATAAAACCCTGGGCCTCTCCTTGAGCTGTAAGCCCCAAATCTTTCTTTTTCAAAGCACTTTCTCCTTTAATTTTGAATATACTGTTGTTTTCAATCTTTCTTTGTTGAACAACTAACCAAACAGCATGGAAGCACTCCAACCGAGTAAGTGGTTATCGCTTTCGTTTACTGCTTTCATATTATAAACTGTACTGTGGGGCTGCTCACTGTAAGTCTCCTTTCATAAACTCATATCTACTGTGTAATAATAGTATAGATATTTCGAGTTTCCCCGGCAACTACGTCTAGAACTAGGTGACGCCGTTTCATTTATTCGTAGAAATAGACGCCTAGATCCCCAATAGGAGCACCAGATACAGTCTTCTCTTCGGCTGTCCTCCTTAGGAATCGTCAAGAAGCTCTACTCCCCAAGATGAATGTATTCTCCGTGAATGGCATCTTTGAGTTTCTTCCAAATTCTCGAACTTTCCTGACTTGATCTATTCCTTGTGGATAGCTTGCCTTGAATGTCTCGGGGTTTGGGTACCCACTACGGTCATAATCTTGGACCTTAACTAAGGAACCCTCTTCAAAAGGTTAAAAGTCGCTGGATAGTAAACCTCGCACGTTTACCAGTGGTTTTTATCTTTAAAAGAGTTATCTCTCCTAATGGAAAGGAGATGATAGACCCACGGGCTTCTTAAAAGCATCGGCCTCCTCTTGGGCTTCGTACAAGGACCCTACGGCTTCTTAGAAGTATTCACAGCCTCCTCTTAGGCTTCGTATAATGATCTCTTCCTCCGGGAATGATAGCTTCCTCTTGGGCTTCGTACAAGGACCCGTCGACTTCTTAAAAGTTTCCAACCTCCTCTTGGGCTTCGTACAAATTGTCCTACCGACCTCCTAGAGGTATAGGAACAGAACCTAGTCATCCTCATAGAACAGTCCTTTCATAGAGTCTACTACTGTTTCTCAAAACATAGTACAAAAGATAAAACTCTAGACACGGACAGTCTAGCTTCCTTGAGTCTCAAAAGACATTCTCAAGTGACCCCTTCGTTAAATAGGAAGGAAACCCGCAGACTCGGACAGTCTCAATACCCTTTGGATTTCCAATTTCCCCAAAGAAGAGGAAACAACCCCGATCCTCAGATCTAACCCACGAGTACAGTGATGCTCATATAAGAACTGATCTTCTCTTTCAAAATCAGTATACTGGACCTGTCACTTAACTGACATAGCCTCCTCTTGGGCTTTGTACAATGACTCTCCCTAGCGGAGTCAAAAAACGTTTTAGCCTCTCTCTCGGGCTTTGTACGAGACACACAAAGACTCCCTCGTTGAGTCAAACAAACAATAGCCTCCATCTCGGGCTTCGTACGAGACACAAAGACTCTATCGTCGGTTCAAAAACTTTTAGCCTCTCTCTCGGGCTTTGTACGAGACACAAAATAGCCTCCTCTTAGGCTTTGTATAATGATTTTCCTAGCGAAAATTAGCCTCCTCTTAGGCTTTGTATAAGAAAACCACTGGTTAATCCAATTAACCTTTTAGCATCAAAACTGTGCCTCGTTCACAGTACACAAACATCAACAACTCTTTTCGCTTCATCTAATCGCTGTAAGCGGCAAGCCTCTGGATCATCTATATCCACGCCACTGTCCCTCTTTTAGCATGAGAAATTCCTAAGGAAAGATGGCATTGCTCTACACTGAGTTAAAGTCTTCTCCTTCAGGTTAAAACCCTTTCTTCGGAAATTATGGCATTGCTCGGATCCGCGTATCCCAGTTAAAGTAATTCTCCTTCTCCCCTCTTTAGAGATGACAAATTCTCTCTAAAGCCGAGATCTTTCAGCTTCACGTCTTGGGCTTTGAACAAGACACAAATAGACCTTTCAGCTTCACATTTTGGGCTTTGAACAAGATACAAACCACTTTTCGCTTCACGTCTTGGGCTTTGAACAAGACACCAAAACACCCATTTCCTCCCATAGAATAGGAGGAACTACGAACGCTCTGATTTCCCTGTTTCGGTAAACGGGAATACGTAGGCATAAGATCGAAAGAAAAGATCTTAGCGAGCACAATCAACAAAAAAACCAAATCCCATATCTCCATCAATCAAAAGCGGTAATTCAAAAACATCAGTCCTAACATCCTAATCCTTGTTCCCCGCCAGAAACCTTCTGCCCAGGTAAAAAAGAAAGAAAACAGTATTGGCAAAAATACAAATAACCAGTACAAAGGCCCCCCACATTGATAGCATTCGTAACCTAACAGACCGCTGTTTAAACTCAATATGCAAAGCAGGGTTAATTGGAGACATCTATTTCCCTTCCTTATTCAGCTCACAATAGGATAAAAAATGAATCGACCTGTAGTCAAAGCTCAAACCGCAGAGAGCGACCAACGCTTAAGAACCGCGTCTAAAATCGCTCGCTACATGGGGAGAGAATGATTGTTTACTCATTGGTTGGTTTCTATGAGGTTGAAAAAGAAAAGAAAAAAAAAAGAAGAAAAAAATGAAAAAGAAAAGAAAAGAAAAAAAGAAAGAAAAAGAAAATCCCTGTGAAAGCAAACAAAAAGAGTTCAAATAATTGTGCTAAATAAGAATTGTGTGTTGTGTAACACTTGGGATTTTGGAAGAAGTTGATTGGAATTTTGTGTTTGAGTCTTTGTGAGTTGATCACTCCCTTAGGTTTAGGCAAGTTTTTGTTTCAATTACCTTTAGAAATTGCCCCTTGTTTGTTTACCCGACCACACTACAACCTTGAAAGCCCTTGTGATTATTGCCTTTTCATATTTTCAATGTGAATTTTTTGATGATCGTATAATTTAGTCTTTTGTTTGCAAGATTGTTGTGTGAGTGAAAAGTACCTCATTTTGTGTTTTTCATCTACCGATGATTGTTTTTGCTAGGTGTGATTCACGTTTGAACTTGTGTTGTTTTAGGATATTTGGCATGATTTTTGTATTTTGCATTTGTTTTGTGACTATGTTATCGTCGTAGTTTAGTGGTAAGTATTTACTTTATGTGTACCCTTTTTCATGTGAAACATTCATTTGTTCCGTTTTTCAAAACCTGTTGATTCGTGATTTTTTGGTAGTCACTCCGTTTCTTCGAGTCGCTTGATTCTTGTTTGAGGACAAACAAGTTTAAGTTGGGGAGAGTTTAATAAGTGCAAATTGTAACTATTTTTGTATATAAGTTTTATTGCACTTATCGATACTTTTTGTTAATATCGTTCGAATAAATGACATTTTGTGTATAAATACGTTAGTTAGTATATACTTATGATTTTGATTCATTTATGTAACGATTAATAGTTTTCCATTCATTTTGTAGGTAATTAAGCATTATTGGAGCAATGAGTAATAAAAGCTCCAGGATGTGCCATTGAAAACAATAAAAGGGAGCTGAAGGAATGAAGAAAACTTCAGTAAGTTCGCTTTGCGAGTTTACCAGCGAATGTTCGCTTTGCGAACATCTGGCGAGGTCTCCAGCGAATGCTCCCAGAATTATGGCAGAGGAAAAAGGGATCAAAGTTCACTTTGCGAACTCTCCAGCGAGTATTCGCTTTGCAAATAAATGTTCGCACTATGAACTTCTGCAGAAAAACAGAGTCAGTTTAACTGTTCTGAGGCACTTAAATGCCAATTTTTGGGGTTCGCTTTGCGAGTAAACGTCCGCTTTGCGAACTTGACGGATTTTGTAATTACTATAAGTTCATTTTCAGTCATTTTTTAGGTTATGGTTTTGGAGACTTTTGCTCCCAACTCCATCAAACTCATTTTTCAGTAGGATTAGCTTAGAAAACAACATTGAAGCTTGCACACGGATGATCCGGGGTGGATTTCTCATCGACCGATGTTGACAAACCACGAGATGTTTGGTTTATTTCTTTTCTTCTTTGTGTATTTCTTCTTTGTTGGGTTGTTGTATATGTATTTACTTTGAACTCATGTATATTTGTTGCCCATGGTATTGTATAAAATCTGCTTTACAAATCTTTATCGGTGATTGTCCTTGATTTTTGCTTTATGCTCGGTGTTTGGGTTGTGTTAGAGATAAACATCGCAAACTTTGATTAGGGATGATTATCTGTTAGTGTCTGGATGCTAGAGATAGATTTAGAGCTAACAATCTTTATGGGTGTTGAAGCTTAATGCCTCCGTATCTTGAGTCGGGTGCGAGTGTGTCGACGAGGGTAACACGGTTGTTCTCTCAGCTTAGTGTGTCGGAGATGGACACTGTTGTGAGCGATGCTAGATGATATTGAGGAATATTGTGGGTTGAGTATAATTGGTCGGTAAGTTTAAGTTCGTGATGAGTCGATTATGTGCATGTCGGATAAGTTTCTTCTCTCTGATTAATGAATTCTTTTTATATTCATATTTACTTTTCTGCTTTTACTTTAATCATTTTAATCCAAAATATTTAACATTGAGATTGTCGAACGACATTCTTTCCCTCGAACCGATCTCTGTGGACACGACATAAATCCTGGAGGGAATTCTTCCGAAAATAATATTTTTGCTTGCCGCTTAACCGCACCAACAAAATGGCGCCGTTGTCGGGGATTGGTTTTGATATTGAACCGCATTGTGATAGTTTCTTTGGTTTTGAGTTTTGTAGATATCGTACATATTGTATATTTTCACTTGTTTATACTGATACTTGTATATTTTGTTCTCGTAACGTTTATTTAAGTGGTTAGTTAGGACGCTTGCTCTTGGTTGCGCGGTGAGGCATCACCATGGCATGAAGGGAGGAAGTTACTAGATAAGCACTGTAAAGGCATCGAGCTTACGACGTAAAACAAGCATGTTTTATCATTTTTTGTTTTGTTATTACTTTTTCATTCTAGCTTAGGTAGTGTGGTGAACTTTCATTAAACAAATTGTACTCGGATTTTTCATAAAATTCCCAAATCTTCACTTTACAACTTGTATAATGAATCTTCACCCGGTCTTTTAGTTTGTTTATATTAATAGTTTTTGTGTTTGTCTAAGAGCTTGTTTTGAGTTGCTTGATGAAATTTAAGGTGATGTTCCAAGTTTGATCGTTTCAACTTGCGGATGTATGGTAATGATATTGTTAAGTTTTGTACAAGTCCAAGGTATGTGTTTATCGCTTTCTTGACTTTAGCATATTCATGATACTTAGGCATTTTATAAACTTCCATGCCATTCATTCTTTTGTATACTTGTTCTTGATGTGAATCACTTTAGTTCCCACCTTTTTGTGAGGTAGCTTTCCATTGTTCATATATGCGCGGAGTACCAACATTCTTGTTCTAACTAGATTATTATGCTTAATCTTTTGTTTGTGTTGATTATATGAAAGCATGAAAAGGATCAAGGCATTTTGTTTCATTTTGAGCACAACTACCTAACCAAATAGTCATTCACCTTGTGAGCGTGTGATCATTCGTAACCGCTTTGTGCCTCTCTATCATTATCCATTTTGTTTGAACTTAATGCTTGTCTATGAGTATTGAATTCACTTTTTGTATGGATTTTGATTGATTGTTTTTTTACTTGAACCCTCAACTTTGTGTTGTTGTATGAATTTTTACCTTGCCTTAGAAAGTAGGGAGTATTCACCTGATGATATGGTTAAATTTAAGTTGGGGAGAGAATGATTGTTTACTCATTGGTTGGTTTCTATGAGGTTGAAAAAGAAAAGAAAAAAAAAGAAGAAAAAATGAAAAAGAAAAGAAAAGAAAAAAAGAAAGAAATAGAAAATCCTTGTGAAAGGAAACAAAAAGAGTTCAAATAAGCTAAATAAGTATTGTGTGTTGTGTAACACTTGGGATTTTGGAAGAAGTTGATTGGAATTTTGTGTTTGAGTCTTTGTGAGTTGATCACTCCCTTAGGTTTAGGCAAGTTTTTGTTTCAATTACCTTTAGAAATTGCCCCTTGTTTGTTTACCCAACCACACTACAATCTTGAAAGCCCATGTGATTCTTGCCTTTTTATGTTTTCAATGTGAATTTTTGGATGATTGCATAATTTAGTCTTTTGTTTGCAAGATTGTTGTGTGAGTGAAAAGTACCTCATTTTGTGTTTTTCATCTACCGATGATTGTTTTTGCTAGGTGTGATTCACGTTTGAACTTGTGTTGTTTTAGGATATTTTGCATGATTTTTGTATTTTGCATTTGTTTTGTGACTATGTTATCGTCGTAATTTAGTGGTAAGTATTTACTTTATGTGTACCCTTTTTCATGTGAACCATTCATTTGTTCCGTTTTTCAAAACCTGTTGATTTGTGATTCTTTGGTTGTCACTCTATTTCTTTGAGTCGCTTGATTCTTGTTTGAGGATAAACAAGTTTAAGTTGGGGAGAGTTTGATAAGTGCAAATTGTAACTATTTTTGTATATAAGTTTTGTTGCACATATCGATACTTTTTGTTAATATCGTTCGAATAAACGACGTTTTGTGTATAAATACGTTAATTAGTATATACTATTGATTTTAATTCATTTATGTAACGATTAATAGTTTTCCATTCATTTTGTAGGTAATTAAGCATTGTTGGTGCAATGAGTAATAAAAGCTCCAGGATGTGCCATTGAAAACAGTAAAAGGGAGCTGAAGGAATGAAGAAAACTTCAGAAAGTTCGCTTTGCGAGTTTTCCAGCGAATGTTCTCTTTGCGAACATCTGGAGAGGTCTCCAGCAAATGCTCCCAGAATTATGACAGAGGAAAAAGGGACCAAAGTTCGCTTTGCGAATAAACGTTCACACTGCGAACTTCTGCAGAAAAACAGAGTCGGTTTAACTCTTCTGAGGCACTTAAGTGCCAATTTTTGGGGTTCGCTTTGCGAGTAAACGTTCGCTTTACGAACTTGACGGATTTTGTAATTACTATAAGTTCCTTTTCAGTCATTTTTTAGGTTATGTTTTTGGGGATTTTTGCTCCCAACTCCATCAAACTCATTTTTCAGTAGGATTAGCTTAGAAAACAACATTAAAGCTTGCACACGGATGATCCAGGGTGGATTTCTCATCGACCGACGTTGAGAAACCGCGAGATGTTTGGTTTAGTTATTTTCTTATTTGTGTATTTCTTCTTTGTTGGGTTGTTGTATATGTATTTACTTTGAACTCATGTATATTTGGCGCCCATAACGTTGTATAAAATCTGCTTTACAAATCTTTATGGGTGATTGTCCTTGATTTTTGCTTTATGCTCGGGGTTTGGGTTGTGTTAGAGATAAACATCACAAAATTTAATTAGGGATGATTATCTGTTAGTTTCTGGATGCTAAAGATAGATTTAGAGCTAACAATCTTTATGGGTGTCGAAGTTTAATGCCTCCGTATCTTGAGTCGGGTGCGAGAATGTCAACGAGGGTAACCCGGTTGTTCTCTCAGATCAGTGTGTCAGAGATGGACATTGTTGTTAGCGATGCTGGATGATATTGAGGAGTATTGTGGGTTGAGTATAATTGGTCGATAAGTTTAAATTTGTGACGAGTCGATTATGTGCATGCCGGATAAGTTTCTTCTCTCTGATTAATGAATTCTTTTTATATTCATATTTACTTTTCTGCTTTTACTTTAATCATTTTAATCCAAACTCTTTAACATTGAGATTGTCGAACGACATTCTTTCCCTCAAACCGATCTCTGTGGACCCGACATAAATCCCGGAGGGAATTCTTCCGAAAATAATATTTTTGCTTGCCGCTTTACCGCACCAACAAAATGGCAACATTGACGGGGATTGGTTTTGATATTGAATCGCATTGCGACAGTTTCTTTGTTTTTGAGTTTTGTAGATATCGTACATATTGTATATTTTCACTTGTTTATACTGATACTTGTATATTTTGTTCCCGTAACGTTTGTTTAAGTGGTTGGTTAGGACACTTGCTCTTGGTTGCGCGGTGAGGCATCACCATGGCATGAAGGGAGGAAGTTACTAACTAAGCATTGTAAAGGCATCGAGCTTACGACGTAAAACAAGCATGTTTTATCATTTTTTGTTTTGTTATTACTTTTTATTCTAGCATAGGTAGTGTGGTGAACTTTCAATAAACAAGTTGTACTCGGATTTTTCGTAAAATTCTCAAGTCTTCACTTGACAACTTGTTTAATGAAATTTCACCCGGTCTTTTAGTTTGTTTACATTAATAGTTTTTGTGTTTGTCTAAGAACTTGTTTTGAGTTGCTTGAGGAAATTTAAGGCGATGTTCCTAGTTTGATCGTTTCAACTTGCGGATGTATGGTAATAATATTGTTAAGTTTTGTACAAGTCCAAGGTATGTGTTTATCGCTTTCTTGACTTTAGCATATTCATGATACTTAGGCATTTTACAAACTTCCATATCATTCATTCTTTTGTATACTTGTTCTTGATGTGAATCACTTTAGTTCCCACCTTTTTGTGAGGTAGCTTTCTATTGTTCATATATGCGCGGAGTATCAAAATTCTTGTTCTAACTGGATTTTATTATGCTTAATGTTTTGTTTGTGTTGATTATATGAAAGCATAAAAAGGATTAATGCATTTTGTTTCATTTTGAGCACAACTACCTAACCAAATAGTCATTCACCTTGTGAGCGTGTGATCATTCGTAACCCCTTTGTGCCTCTCTATAATTATCCATGTTATTTGAACTTAATGCTTGTCTATGAGTATTGAATTCACTTTTTGTATGGATTTTGGTTGATTTTTTTTTCTTGAACCCTCAACTTTGTGTTGTTGTATGAATTTTTACCTTGCCTTATAAAGTAGGGAGTATTCACCTGATGATATGGTTGAATTCAAGTTGGGGAGAGAATGATTGTTTACTCATTGGTTGGTTTCTATGAGGTTGAAAAAGAAAAGAAAAAAAAAAGAAGAAAAAAATGAAAAAGAAAAGAAAAGAAAAAAAGAAAGAAAAAGAAAATCCATGTGAAAGGAAACAAAAAGAGTTTAAATAATTGTGCTAAATAAGAATTGTGTGTTGTGTAACACTTGGGATTTTGGAAGAAGTTGATTGGAATTTTGTGTTTGAGTCTTTGTGAGTTGATCACTCCCTTAGGTTTAGGCAAGTTTTTGTTTCAATTACCTTTAGAAATTGCCCCTTGTTTGTTTACCCGACCACACTACAACCTTGAAAGCCCTTGTGATTATTGCCTTTTTATATTTTCAATGTGAATTTTTTGATGATCGCATAATTTAGTCTTTTGTTTGCAAGATTGTTGTGTGAGTGAAAAGTAGCTCATTTTGTGTTTTTCATCTACCGATGATTGTTTTTGCTAGGTGTGATTCACGTTTGAACTTGTGTTGTTTTAGGATGTTTGGCATGATTTTTGTATTTTGCATTTGTTTTGTGACTATGTTATCGTCGTAGTTTAGTGGTAAGTATTTACTTTATGTGTACCGTTTTTCATGTGAAACATTCATTTGTTCCGTTTTTCAAAACCTGTTGATTCGTGATTCTTTGGTTGTCACTCCGTTTCTTCGAGTCGCTTGATTCTTGTTTGAGGACAAACAAGTTTAAGTTGGGGAGAGTTTAATAAGTGCAAATTGTAACTATTTTTGTATATAAGTTTTGTTGCACTTATAGATACTTTTTTTTATTATCGTTTGAATAAACGACATTTTGTGTATAAATACGTTAGTTAGTATATACTTATGATTTTGATTCATTTATGTAACGATTAATAATTTTCCATTCATTTTGTAGGTAATTAAGCATTGTTGGAGCAATGAGTAATAAAAGCTCCAGGATGTGCCATTGAAAACAATAAAAGGGAGCTGAAGGAATGAAGAAAACTTTAGTAAGTTCGCTTTGCGAGTTTGCCAGCGAATGTTCGCTTTGCGAACATCTGGCGAAGTCTCCAGCGAATGCTCCCAGAATTATGGCAGAGGAAAAAGAGATCAAAGTTCGCTTTGCGAACTCTCCAGGGAGTATTCGCTTTGCGAATAAATGTTCGCACTATGAACTTCTGCAGAAAAACGGAGTCGGTTTAACTGTTCTGAGGCACTTAAGTGCCAATTTTTGGGGTTCGCTTTGCGAGTAAACGTCCGCTTTGCGAACTTGACGGATTTTGTAATTACTATAAGTTCATTTTCAGTCATTTTTTAGGTTATGGTTTTGGAGACTTTTGCTCCCAACTCCATCAAACTCATTTTTCAATAGGATTTGCTTAGAAAACAACATTGAAGTTTGCACACGGATGATCCGGGGTGGATTTCTCATCGACCGACGTTGACAAACCACGAGATGTTTGGTTTATTTCTTTTCTTCTTTGTGTATTTCTTCTTTGTTGGGTTGTTGTATACGTATTTACTTTGAACTCATGTATATTTGTCGCCCATGGCGTTGTATAAAATCTGCTTTACAAATCTTTATCGGTGATTGTCCTTGATTTTTGCTTTATGCTCGGGGTTTGGACTGTGTTAGAGATAAACATCGCAATATTTAATTAGGGATGATTATCTGTTAGTTTCAGGATGCTAGAGATAGATTTAGAGCTAACAATCTTTATGGGTGTCGAAGCTTAATGCCTCTGTATCTTGAGTCAGGTGCGAGAGTGTCGATGAGGGTAACACGGTTGTTCTCTCAGCTCAGTGTATCAGAGATGGACACTGTTGTGAGCGATGCTGGATGATATTGAGGAGTATTGTAGGTTGAGTATAATTGGTCGGTAAGTTTAAGTTTGTGAAGAGTCTATTATGTGCATGCCGGATAAGTTTCTTCTCTCTGATTAATGAATTCTTTTTATATTCATATTTACTTTTCTGCTTTTACTTTAACCATTTTAATCCAAACTCTTTAACATTGAGATTGTCGAACGATATTCTTTCCCTCGAACCGATCTCTGTGGACACGACATAAATCCCGGAGGGAATTCTTCTAAAAATAATATTTTTGCTTGCCGCTTTACCGCACCAACAATGATCTTGATTGATGAATGCCTAATTGTTTGTGCATCCTTTGAATATGATACTTGGTGATTCTTCTTGCCATATTGGAGTTTGTTTTGAATTGAAATGTTTGGTTATGCTACTGCATTCTCTTGATCTCATTCCCTAATCTCATTGCTTGAATCATTTGTGACTTGTTTCGTATGAACTAGTTATAAACTTTGTTTGGCCATTGACGTGGCTCATGTTTGATACCCTTGTGTCATTTCTCAATATTTGAAGTGTGTTTAACATGTTATGATGTGGCTACTGACTTGTATGGATTCTCATCTTACTTGATCCATTTTGCTTTGGCATGATAGTTGATGATGTTTTGTTGATGTTTCAAGTCATGAATGCTTGTACACTACTTCTCTGTCATTGTCTAACTTCTTCAACCCTAATATTTGGATTTCTTTTGAGCATGACCTTGGATGATTGAAATGTGTGCCAAGTGTTTACTTTCATACATCTTTGTTGCTTTGATTCAAGTTTGAAGTATGTCTTGTCTTGATGAATGTTTGCCACTTATGAATTGATTGTTGAATCTTATTGCTTTGTATGGTGCTTAAGTTGAATGCTTGATGGCATGATCTTTTAACTTTGAATCTCATCTTTTTATCTTCACTTGGGTTTTGTTTTGTACTTATGTTGTTTGTGATTAAGTTGTGTAATGTTTACTTGTGTTGTGCATTTCTCACATGCTCCCTTAAGGCTTCTAGTCCAACTTAATTTCTGCTTAAGCTTGGAGTAAGATAGACATTAGGCTCTCAATCCTTTGCATGACAACATTAAGTTAACTCCCTTTTAACCTCAACCCTAGGTCCATATCTTGCATGATAACATTAGGGTATAGTTCCCTTTCTCATCCTCAACTATAGGACCATTTGGCATGATAACATTTAGGGTGGAGATCCCTTAGTCTTTTTCTTTAGCCCCTTTGAGTCTCTCTCTTCTCTCTCTCTCTCTCTCTCTCTCTCTCTCTCAAATCAAGTCAAAATATATAATAAATACGATGAGTATTGTACATCACTGGCCTTAAGTACATGGGAAATGATGAGTGAGAGTCTCTCCTTACTTCTTCTAGAGTGTTTTGCATATGTCCCGTCTGGGGGCGATCTTGCAAAGTATTCGCTCATATGTCATAGATTTTAGTGTAATGCGCATCTCAAACAAATTCAATTCACTTCTTTAAAACACTTGAACAAATTCAAACCATTTTGTCCTTCAGAATTTTCTTTCAAACATTTTCAGAAAGGGCATGCTACTTCCGTTCTACCGCAAACAGGCCGCGTCCCTAACTGTTGGAATGCAAACTTAGCATCGCTCATAAAAGACACTAATCAACTCGTAGTCCACGAACTACGAACGCTCTGATTTCTTTATTCTCGTCTGAACGAAGATACGCAGGCACAAGAAGGCGAAGTCTTGGCGAGTACCCTTCCCCCCTTTCAGTCGTAGTCCTTCGAACTATGTTGACTCTGACTTTCCCATTGCACGAGGGAATACGTAGGCATAGGACGGCGAAGTCCTATCGAGTCTCCTTTTTGTTTTTCCCCTTTTCGTTTCCTTTTAGTAAGTAGGCTTCAGATAGACACACCCTTTGATTAAAACAACAAGAGTGGATCCCGTTGAGTACAATGGATACGAGGGGTGCTAACACCTTCCTCTCGTGTAATTGACTCCCGAACTCAGGAATTTGGTTGCGATGACCATGTTCTTTCCCTCTTGAGGTCTCTTCGATCATTTTCTTTCCCCGTCGAGATAAATAACGTTCGGTGACGACTCTATTTTCCGCCGGTTATTTTTCGCAGTTGCGACACCCACAAGAGTAAAAAAAAGGGAAACACGAAGAGCACAATGAAATTGGTTATAAACTATTATTCTTTACTTTCTCTTTGATGTTACAGAATCGCAAATAACCTCTTTCACCCTAATTAGGATTTGCACCACACCTCAAAAATGAGAGACTAGCATGTTATTTATAAGACAACTAACATACTAACTTAATGGGCTTTTACACACACCCATTACACAAGTTAACTTAGGGAACAAGATGACTTAAACAATTGGGCTTACAACCAAGGCCCAATTCGACATGCTAACAGCGTACTTCGACTACAACATGTGAACAGACTTCGACGACATGCTAAGATTCTTTCGAATTGTTGAATCAAAAAGCTACCCTTCGACCATATTAGAGTTCGATTTAATATCTCACAGAAACCAAGACATGTATGCGCACTTGACAATATTCAAATTTTACAATTCGAAAGGATGTGGAGCATTGCATGCTTGAATTCTATAATCCAAGCAAAACCAATAGTAAAAAAAATTGAATAACTAAAATCAAAATTTAAGCAAATATATGTTAATATCTTGTTTTATAGTTGAAAACTTCAAAATAAAGTGATGAATTTTAATAAGTTTACATGAAAAATAATACAATATTTTAATGGAGTTAAATTTATAGAAGCTTTTCAAGTTATTCAATAAAGAAAATGTAGAAGTAAAGGGAATACATTATATAGTGGTGTTAGAAATGTTTGATAGCTTAATGATTTCTACCTCGTATAGAAATTAAAAATAGAACTCTAAACTAATCTCTATGAATCAAATATACCATAAACTCATATCTCTTAAATCTATATCAAAATCAATCATAGAATGAAAGCATAAGCGTACTTGAGTTTGTCATTAAATTCGATGAAAGTTGCGGGTATTTGATCTTCTGATTTATAGAGTTCATAATTCATATAAATAACCTTAGGGTTATTTAATTAGTTCTCAATATTCTAATTTTGACCGTCGTCAAATTTGATATTTAATTATGATATTTACATGTACAATAATCTTACATTTTATGACATTTATGCTTTTAACTACACATTTAATAATATTAAACCATTATAATTTTAGTTAATTAAATAATAATTCTAACACATGTAATAATATATTTGTGATTACATATATTTGTGATCCAAAATTTTAACACGTAATATATAAAATATGTTCGAACTCCAGAATCTACATATTTAAAAAACACAATTCCAATCCTAAAATTCAAACATAATGTTTTTGGAAATTAAAGAGATTTTGGTAGGTGTAAGGCACATGAAAAGAATTTCACAAGTAGTTATTAGTTGTACCAAGTAAATATTTTTGGAAATTAAAGAGATTTTGAGAGGTGCAAGGCATATGAAAAAATTTCACAAGTAGTTATAAGTTATATCAAGTAGTTTTATAGTTTATTATTAGGCAAAGCACTTTGTTGTTAATAATCTTATTTAAGCACCTTTATTTGTGTTTGATGGTGGACAAGAGTCAATGATGAAGATGGTGGGGACAACCTTTTTGTCTACCAAAGACAATGAAAAGAAAGCTTATCTTATTTATGTATGTCTCAAATTATAGAGCTTTGGCTAACTAAACGAGCATTTTTAGGTAAAAGAGAAGAGTCCAATTAGAAAACACTACTTGGTCGGTAGGTACATTCATTCGAAAAAGGCACCACAAGGTCATGATTGTTTCACACAAAGTTAGGCATTTCATGGTGTTACGTACTGCCGTCTCAAAATAAAAGTCTTTTAAAAATATTACACATAATTTAAAAAAAGTAATGATTAAATAGATAAATATAACAATTTTACAAAATTATCTTTAATAATTATTGGTTGTTATGTATTATCATAAATGTAGTACAATATAATTTGATATTTTGAAACTAGTGCGGACAATATTTTATTAGGAATAAAGTTGATAAAAATTAATTAATGTTGCATTGAAAAAGTAGAAAAACATTTATTTTGAGACAAATATTTTAGGCTAAAAAGACATTTATTTTGAGATGAAGAGAGTTCTATAAATTAAAATCTTACTATTTCAAGATTAATAGCTTGATCTCTCTCATTGTGTATTGTTATTAACTAAGCAAGTTCTTAAATGGATAAACTACAAAGTATATCACATTAGCTTAGGGATTTGTAAATTTTGGACTCTTAAATTTTAGACTTGTAACTCAAGTTTGGATCTTCTAAATTTGGAGGGACCATTTCTGAAAATAGAAAATATTTAATGGTTAAAATATCAACAGATTTAGCATATACTTTGGTATAATTTTAGTTTGGGAATTGACTACGTTAATTGCTGTTTCCACTAATGATAACCACCACTATTTTATGCATATCAATAATGAATGTCATGTCCAAGGTAAAAGATTATGGATAATAGACATTAAACAATAATATTTAATGTTACTCTTATATCATAGAACGTGGTTCGTTAAACAAAGTTTAGTAGACCTAAAATTTTATGTATTTAACTATAGAGTGCGTAGTTGTTGAATAGTAACATAACATTCAAATAACTTGGCTCTCATACTACTATACTAGTTGTTAGGAAAAATAAATAAAGCATAGAGAAAAAAGAGAAACACAATTACAACACAAAAATATAATTTGAAAATTTTAAAAGTAGAGAAAAAATCACGGCTGTTGTCAATAGATAACTAGAAAATAACAATATGTGAAAATTGTTACAACACATAATATAGACTCAACTAACCTAATCCCCCAGTACACCCACTGTTGGGGGGAGTTACTAGGGAACATTGATACATAGTGTAGGACTAGACACCTTAGTGAGAGACACACCACATACTCATCCAAAACCTTAAGGTGATAGGTAAGTGGGTTCCACCACTTATAAATGCTCAAGTCATCACATTCCTATCTAATGTGAGACTATTTCCCCAGTTACTCACACTTGCTTATATTATTCCAATACTCCCCCTCAAGTGTGAGTCCACAATGTTCCCCTTTCTTATACTTGTACCGCCGTTGGCACCCTTTTCAAGGGCATTTCGATACACCTCTTCCTGGACGTCGATTTCAATGGAACACCACTTCCTAGGCATTTCGGTACAAGTAAGCCGGTCCTTTTCTCGAACCAAAGGCTCATGATACCATTTGTTGGGGGGAGTTCACTAGGGAGCATTGAAACATAGTGTAGGACTAGACACCTTAGTGAGAGACACACCACATACTCACCCAAAACCTTAAGGTGATAGGTGAGTGAGTTCTCCCACTTATAAATGCTCAAGTCACCACATTCCTATCCAATGTGAGACTATTTCCCCAGTTACTCACACTTGCTTATATTATTCCAATACCCACACATTCCAAAATAAATATTTAACTACATCTCACAACACTCTAATACAAAAGTATAACATAATAAAGAAAGTCAAATACAAGCTTAAAGTGTTTTTGACTGTTGCCTCTTAGAATGAAGAACTTGAATCCTCTATATAACTTTGGACTCCATGTTCCTTAACAAAACTAAGCGATGTGGGACTTCGAAGAACTTGTATCCTATATATAGCTTTGGACTCTCTCTTCATTCACAAAACTAAGCGATGTGAGACTTCTTCAACGTGTATATTTTCAATCAACCCCAATAATCTCCATATAGATTGAAAGTAATACATTAACTTTCATTGTCTTCACCGACAATAATACTCCACCATAAAGAGTATTAACATATATATTTTCAACCAATCTTAACAATCTCCACCTTGATTGAAAATAATACATCAAATTTAATTGGCTTTACCGAAAATCATACTCCACTATAAAAAATATAGTCACTTGAAGTTAAACAAATCCAAAAAATTTCACATTGTCTTCACCGACAATCATAGGTGTAAAAACTATCATACTTTCTCATAAAAAATATATTTCACTTGAAGATAAACCACTTTAAGAATTTCACATTCTCATCACCGAAAATCATATACTTTATCATGAAGCATAAATTTCACATCAAGTTAAACCATTTCAAGAATTTTCACATTGTATTCACCGAAAATCATAGTTTTAAAAACTATCATACTCCACCTAAAGAAGAGTATACTTCACCTGAAGCTAAACCACTTCAAGAATTTTCACATGTTGGCAGGAAGCTCTTCAACCACCGACATAATCTTGCACCTTGTGTAATCTTGATTGTACCAACATATCTTTGACTTAAACTATCCACAAGTCAAAAAAATTCTTCCATTAATTTTTTCTAACCCAAATTGCACAGCGGAATTTGTGACTGTAGCTCACTTTCACAACATTACCTTTCTTTTCTGATGTGGAAGATCACACAAAACTGAAATCACAGAACATACTAAGAACACGTATCTCTAGATCGAACAAGCCTCAGATACTAGTTGTTGGGAAAAACAAACAAAGCATAGAGAAAAAGAGAAACACAATCACAACATAAGAACATAACGTGAAAACTTCAAAACCGAGAAAAAAACCATGGCTGTTGTCAATAGACAATTAGAGAATAACACTATGTGAAAATTGTTACAACACATAATATACCCTCAACTAACCTAGACCCCCAGTACACCCACACGCTCCAAAAAAAAATATTTAACTAAATCTCACAAAACGTTAATACAAGAGTATAAGAGAATAAAGAAAGTCAAATACAAGCTTAAAGTTCTTTTGATTGGTGATTTTTAGAATGAAGAACTTGAATCCTATATATAGCCTTGGATTCCCTCTTCCTTCACAAAACTAAGCGATGTGGAAGTTCAAAGAACTTGTATCCTATATATAGCCTTGGACTTCCTTTTCATTCACAAAACTAAGCGATGTGAGACTTCTTTAACATATATATTTTCAATCAACCCCAACAATCTCCATCTTGATTGAAAATAATACATTAACATTCATTGTTTTCACTGACAATCATACTCCACCAAAAAGAGTATCAACATGTATATTTTTAACTAATCTCAACAGTACAATATTGCGGAAAAATGATTTAACATGCAAGCTTGGATGAAAATTTGAAATTTTTTCTATCAAGAAAAATCACAAGATGGTTTATGAGGAGAAAAATGCGAAAGTATACAAAGTACAATATTAGAGATTAGTGAAAAAGTTGACTTCCTTCACACACACTGTTAGATCTTGTGTTAGGGGTCTTCTGCAAAACATGAACAAGAAGAAGATGATGAAGACGGTACGATGAAATTTGCACAAAATAATTCCAAAGCGTGTGTTTACACTAAGATTTAGGTTCGATTCGCCCCCACCAATTTATGCAAATTGGATGCAAAAGGGTTAACCGGCGAATCCCCTTCAGGATACTTTGGAAACCTTAACAAGAATCACACATTCACATTAAGCATATCGATCAACGATATTTTACAGAATAAAGTTATCTCATTTATTCTCGTGCACTAGAAAAATAAAAGAATGACTTAGATATAATTTTTGGCACTTGAAGCAAGTAATTTTTGTGTCTATTTTATGGCTGACAAGTATATCTATTTATAAGAAAACTTGAACCGATTGATGTGGAGAAACAATGTTTCATTTGATTCCAACATGACCATTCATGAACCATTGTAATCAATAACAACAAACATTTTCATGAAAAATTGTGTTGATCTGGTGGTTGCACCTTTTGACCACGCACCCAATCATTATAGGGTCTCTGGTTCTATTCTAGACACTTGTAACTTTTGGCCATTTATTTTATTAATTTAACCATTAATATTTATCAATTTAATATTTTAGAAATTTCTTCAACAATGCCCCACCATTTTCCAAATATATCTAAATCCATTATTCAGGAAATTTCATGGTTTTAGATAAAGGTATCTTAAGATTTGAACCAATACTTAGTAAGTTTAGTTTTCACTCATCCCCGAATAGATTGGTAGACAAGCTTTGAACCAATTATTCATTCGAACAAGCGTGCATAACTCACACATAAAATCTTGGTACCATTGATTGAATTATTAATATGACACATTTAATAAGGCCTTGTGTCTCATATCCTTTTCATGAGAATTTAAGAGTCAAGCCCTTGAACTCTATGAAGCTGCACCACTTCATTCTCATATAGGTAGACTATATCAGAAATGCACCCATAATTATGCATTCCAGCAAACATATGCTATATGTCCATTAAGAGGAAAACCTCATCCTACCACACTTATTCTTATGGTCTAAGTACTTTTACCCCTTGGGATGTATCTATCGTTAAGTACTTCAATCACTCTAATAATGTACTTTCATCATTGAACTCAAGACTTAATATTAATCAAGTGTGAGTTGAGTTTCCACTATCGATGATTAATTAGATATGGGCTTGTTCCACATCCCTAATGATGTCTTCATTGTATTCAATTATATTCAAAGACATCATATCTTTGTCAATCCTTTCGTCAAAGAATTGCAAGATTTTTCCAAACTTTAATAATTTTCGAATATTCAATTTATCAACTAATCATGCATATGATTACTTTATGTACTCTTGATAGTATTTACCAACTATCATCAAACTATGACCCTTTTGTTTTATTAGTACAATTTCCATATACAACATATGTTCTATATTTTTGATAGTTTTCATAAACTATCATCATGACACTTTTGTCATTCATTTTGTCATATACAAAATTTTTTATGTCAATCTTCATTTGCCAACCTTTTTATTTTGAAGTTTTACTTTCACTTAAATATATCTAAAATATATTTAATACACTAACCATTTTGACAACCATGATCATAAAAATTTGATTTCAAGTCTTCGTATGAGACATTTGTGATCGCGACACATACTTGTAATACTGAATCTTCGAGCATAATGCGGATCTATGATGACGATTCTTAATACGAAAGTCTCAATTTCCATTGCTTGAAATACTTTTAAGATTGTTGGAAAATTAATATAAACCGAATGGATCGAGGCTAGAATCGTGAACGAAATTACTTTCCTTAAAAGTATTTCAAGCACTCTGAAATATGTCTTAGAGTTGGAACGCGAGAATACCCAGGATAATTCATCATTTATCGAATTTGCGCAAGACCGACGAAAACTCGATTATGCAGCGAAGAGTGTCAAAACATCACATTGTTTCAATGACAGCGCTCATGTTCATACAGCCCCTTGGTGTAAGTGTTTTCGGTTTGAATCCGAATGATTGCGATTTTTGATCATCCTTATTCTTACAGTTTAAGAAACAAACTTTATTCAAAGTTAAAATATAATATTAATGTAATCGAATTATTATGTACCTTTCACCATGGTTATGAATAAGAGAGCATGGATCCATTTCTTCATCAAAGTTGCAATCATAAATTGATCACAAAAATCATAATCGAACCTAAAGATTGTTAGATCTTGTGTTGGGGGTCTTCTGCATAACATGAACAAGAAGAAGATGATGATGACGGTATGATGAAAGTTGCACAAAATAATTCAAAAGCGTGTGTTTACACTAAGCTTTAGGTTCGATTCGCCTCCACCAATTTATGCAAATTGGATGCAAAAGGGTTAACCGGCGAATCCCCTTCAGGATACTTTGGAAACCTTAACAAGAATCGCACATTCAAATTAAGCATATTGATCAACGATATTTTACAAAGTAAAATTATCTCATTTATTTTCGTGCACAAGAAAAATAAAAGAATGACTTAGATATAATTTTTGGCACTTGAAGCAAGTAATTTTTATGTATATTTTATGGCTGACAAGTATATCTATTTATAAGAAAACTTGAACGGATTGGTGTGGAGAAACAATGTTTCATTTGATTCCAACATAACCATTCACGAACCATTGTAATCAATAACAACAAACATTTTCATGAAAAGTTGTGTTGATCTGGTGGTTGCACCGTTTGACCACGCACCCAATCATTATAGGGCTCTGATTCTATTCTAGACCATTGCAACTTTTGGCCATTTATTTTATTAATTTAACCATTAATATTTATCAATTTAATATTTTAGAAATTTCTCCAACACACACTAGGCTGGATTTGGCTCATGTTGGTAGTGCGATGAAAAAATTCGTACATGACCCAAGGTATTTACAAGACGTAAACTGAGTTCTAGAATATACAGAGGTAACTGCTGTTTAATATAGATGGAAGACTAATTAAAGAGGCATATAATGATGTTGATTATTCAAGTTCAGTAGGATCGAAAATCTATTTTTAGTTATTGTACTTTCTCGTGTGGAGGACACTTTCTTATTTGGAGGATCAAAATGCAAAATATAGTGACTCAATCAAGTGTTGAAGCCGAGTTTAGAATTAGGACACAAAAAATCTGTAAACTATTGTAAATGAAACAAGTGCTAGAAAATTTAACGATGACAGAGATTTGTTATATGAAGTTGTTTTGTGACAAGAAATTCGTCAATAATATTGCACATAATCGTATTAAGCAAGATATGACAATATACATTGAATTCCCCGACATTTTATTAAAGAGAAACTAGATAGTATATTGATAGCAAGACATTGAAATATATTATAAATACTTTTCTATTTCGACAAACTATGTTTACATGGAATATAGATGACCCATCACATACTCTTCAAATTCAAATTTAGTAGTAGGATTATATAATACATTCATTGAATACTTTAGGCAAACATACATAAGATTGAAAATGCAAATGAATACATAAGATAATTAAGTACTAGTGATCATAATCATAACAACATTGATTTCATCAGTAAAATTGAAGCTCATATTTAGCAAAAGAAGTTGAAATCTTGAGCATATGATTGATAGTAGTGACCCATGTCTTGTAACGACGAATATCATCCACCATGTCTATCTTGAAAGTTCCTTTTCTTGTTGCCAAAACAATCATATAACATGTATCATCTTCCTCACTTTCTGAACCTTTATACAGCTCTGCATGCATGTTCATTATAATACCTACAATAATAATAACCGCTGTCATAAGCTACTCGTACATTCTAAGCTTTAACAAATAATTAAAAGAAAAAAAAAAGCACTTACTTTCCTTCTTGCTTTTTAGTAGATTATGTTTCCTCATCATCAGTACAACCTGTAGTTTGTGTAAAGATCATTGCTCCACAAGTTAGAACAATAAAGTTTAATTAAACCAGTAAAACTCTATAAAGCACAGACACAGACACTAGACACTACACTGATACTTGATACAGATACGTCGACACAAATTTTTTCTATAATTCTAACCTTGGCTTCGCTGTTGAGGATTATAGACACTGATCTTGGCATGTACTTCCCTGATAAGACATATAATTGAAATGAAACATAAGTTAGGAAAGCATATAAAAAAGTGATGATAATTGAATTTTGGTGTGGAGCTTTTTACTATTGCATTGAAATCTGAAAGTACCTTCTGGTGATTCCACGTATAACTCAGCACCTTGTGCAAGAATCAATCTTCCTTTTTCAAAATCAAAATTTAAGTCATACTTTTCTTCAATTGGCAACATGGGTGACCCTCCATTCAATCTGTTATTGCATCCTGATCTTACTTTTAGCGTAGCTGCTCCTTTTAATGCTACAGTTAGTTAGCCAAAAAAATTTCATTCAGCAACATATTATTGTACATAAAGTATGCAGCATGTGTACTTTCACTTAGATCATGCTTTTAAATTGCAGTCATTGCAGTTGCTGTGATGCACATTGCGGTGTGAATTTTGATTGAGAAGAGTTTGAAATACATCATTAAAAAACATTTAATGTTTTTCAGAAGTAAATTGAGTTTTCATAAAAATACTTGAAGAAATTGGAACGATGTTATCCTAGTTTATAACTTCAATTGTGGTCTGACGCAGTTGTGGAAACTACCACATCAGCAATATTGTGGCCGGCGGCCACAATCAAGACCGTCTTTGAGAGTGGCAGACTACCGCACGTGGCCCAAAATTTGTCATGATTAAACTTAGCTAAAAATGACCTTATAAAATATTTGTCACGAATAAACCATAGTTAAATATAATCTCTATTTGTCTTGTAATAGTTAAACTGCAACAAATCTACGTATGACGGCTTTGGTCCGCAATTTAAAACCATGATATGGATCACCAACATGAAAGTTTTGAAAATAATTGACATAAAAAATGCATGAGTAATGGAAATAACAAAAATTATTACATGTTGCAGCCGCAGCAGTGAGAGTTAAGATATCACTAGCACTTGTGCCATTCATGGCTGATCCAATAACACTTCTAAGATCTTCTTTCTTAGCTCCCATGGCTTCAGCTACTTTTGCACACTGAACAGCCACCAAAGCAGCAGCAGAAGCTATTGCCGCTTCTCTATCTTCATCCGACTCTTTCTTTGATTTCTCAGAAGCAATTGCAGAAAGTGCTGCTGCAACTCCTGCAATGGACATTGCTGCATGCACTTCTGCTCTTTGCAATCTTTGTTCTTCTTTCCTCTTCACCTTCATTTCCTTAAACCATTTCTTTAATGACATGCCTTTCAGTGGTAGTATCTGCTTCCATGGCACCTACACGATATACGACGATAATCGAAATAACCAACTGTGCATGCATGTAACTCTGACCTTGAAATTGAGTGAAAATTTTATGTATACTTAACTTACCCATTTTTTTCTTAAACTGCTTTTGTAATTCAATTCAGGATGCATAGCTTGCTGCATCCATATCCATGACTGAAAAAAATATAACATAAAAATCAGTTTTTCTTCAGAATCTATGTAGCGTCAATTTCAAGAAATATGTGAGATATGTTGGTGTCCGACACTTGTACAACACCAATTCATCTGATACTATCACTAATATATATTAGAGTTAAGAGTCAGAATCAGTATCAGTCTCGTATTTGGTGTCTGTGTTAGTTTTTTTTTTTTTTATAGAACATGATTATATTATATGGTATCATACCTTAAGATCATTATTAGACTTCAATGGAGGTATTGACATGAAATCTGCATCATCCATTCCAACACTCTTTTCCATATCATGCAAGTTTCAAGATATGAATTAAAATGAGTAGGTTGATAAAAATTAAAAGTAACATGACATAAAATTATGAATTTAGAATAAAGATTAGGCTTTTCAAGAGGTTGAGGACTCACTGTAGGCTGAGACATGGGGCTACTAGATTCAAATTGGTTCATAGGATTATCAAGTAGAACAAGTGAGCCATGTTGTGGTTCAGGCTTCAGAGCTTGCACAGCAAAGTTACACCAAGCAAGTGAAAGGAAATCCATTGTCTCAGGGTGTGCATCAGAAGGAGATAGATTGAATTCTGAAGCCATTCTATTGTAATGATATTTGAAAAACACAGATTGTTTTGGAAGCAAATGAGGTGAACAGGATGAAAATTTCACAAAGCATGCATGCATATTTATACATGCTAAATAAATCACGGACCCTTTTCGCAATAGTTGGTTAGAGACACGTCTCAGGTTTTTGGAGACTCCAGAAATAATCGTAGTTTAACTATAACAAAATAAATAAAAGTTCTATTTAACCACGATTTAACTATGCCAATATTTTTAAGACATAACAAATTTTGAACCTTCCGCCTTACACGCTCCCAAGATAACCTGACTATTGTATATGTGATCACGCAATTATTGAATCTCGATCGTTGATTGAACATCAAACAACTCATATTGTAAAATACGAGTTGTCTGATATTCATTAAACGGTCTATATTTTACTAGGGATTGACGGCGGAGAATCTAAATTCCTAAATTACCCTTATATCATAAAGTGATATGCTAACCCCACCATTCTTGTCCACCTTAACCAAAATCATAACGCGTAAAAGATTGTTTTTACTCTCCTTTGTCTGTTTGACTAAGACATTTTCTATTTGACATTTTTTTATGGTAATGTAAAATTAAGTTAGCTAAGAAGACAAAGCACAAGTGGACATAACAAAAGTAGCACCATTGTTATTATTTGATCATATTTATTTTTTGTATCAATTTTTAACCAAGCAAGTGACTACGTACAGATATTTTTATAGCTCAACATGTTGCTACAGTCCAATAACAAATATCTCATATACTAAAACGTTTTCTGGTGAACAGGTATATATTAGAGATCAATTAGAATGTTACATATCGAAAATGGTATTGCACTTTCTTACTTTTTTGACAAAATGGTATTAGACTGGTTGGACATATGTATTTGTGAAATTGTTGATATGACATAGGAAACTAAGGGGTATCCACTTTATAGTGAAAGAGTTCATTAACAAATAGATTTTGATTTTAGAAAAGTAACACTATAGATTCCAATGAGTGATAAGATGATAACACATGGTAGCCATAATAGAGCATTGTAGGTAGGATTAGTATAAAAAGCTCATGAGGTCCCTCTCTTTTGGCATCTTTAAATGAAAGCCATAAACTTCAAACTAAGTGACCTTTTTTCATCTATAATAGTATTCATTCATGTGAGTTGGAGTAATAAAAAAAAAATATGCACATGCATTTGTTGTTTCTGAATTTAGAAAAAAAGTTTGAAAAATAATTTATGTGACATTGATGATATTTCGTCATTGCATGATTTCGATCGAAAAAACGGATCAAAATAAGTTAAAGAGGAGCAAAAATGAAGAATAAAGGCCTAAGTATGAAGAAAAAATAGCTAAGTGTGGAGAAATAGAGACCTAGTGAAAATCACGTGAAAAAGGGAAGAAAAGCGTGCAACTACTTGAATAATCTCACGCAGCATTGCGCGCGCGATAGGGAAGTAAAAGTTGCATCGCGCGCGCGCGATGTATGTCATCACGCGCACGATGATCCTTTTTCTGGGATTTTTCTAACGCATTCGGATCCATTCTGAACGCTTTTTAAAGGAAATTTTGGTACTTTTTCAAGGGTTACAAATTTCTACACGCAGAATGACGATTTACAACATCAGAAGGCATATTTGGAGATAAGTGGCGTGAGGAAAGTTCAAAGAGATGCTGACTACACGTCATGTAAATATTTCGTTTCATAAGGTTTTAGAACTAATGCACAAATTTACTAAATTTATGAAGGCATTGCTAAAGGTTACGAAGCAGAAGTTAGTCAAAGAACAGGTAAACATGACAGAGAAAGATGATACGATAGTGCCTCAAACACTACCACCCAAGCTGAAGGATCCATGTAAGTTTACAATCTCTTGTAATATTTGTGGAGTAAAAATTCCACATGCTTTATGTGACTTAGGGTCAATATCAATTTCATGCCACTGAATAAGGTTAAAGAAATTAACTTGGGAGATAGCGTACCGAGTAATATGACTCTCACTTTACTCGATTCATCTGTTACTCATCTGCTTGGTATCTTATAAGGCGTGTTAGTACATATCGATGGTTTAGTTTTTCCTACATATTTTGTGGTGATTGATATGAAAGGAGATTCGGGAGGGTTGGTTATTCTCGGATACCCATTCTTGGAAACCAGGAAGGCTTTGATATATGTGGAAACCGATGAACTTGTCTTGAGGTTCAACAAGGAAAAAGTGGTGTGTGAGGTATATGAATGGACACCATATATGGATGATCTAGAGACACGCTATCGGATGGAAGAAAAAGGTAGTAAGGTTGACAAAGGAATGAAAACAAGTGAATTGACCAACATAAGGGCATATCTTGCGACTAACGTGCCTTAGGCATGGTCCGTCAAGCTAATGACAAAAAAAAGCGCTAGATGGGAGGCAACCCATCAGTAAAAATTTATTTTAATTTTACGTTAAATTTTAATTTTTAAACATATAAAATTTGTGTGCTAGGTTGCTAAAAAAAGAAAACAGGTAAAAGAAAAGAAGAAAAGAAAACAAAGGAGAAGAAAAGAAGAAGAAAAAAAAGAAGAGAAAGCTGAAGCCCCCTGGAATAATCATGCAGGTTATCACACGCGTGATAGGACTCTATCGTGGATGCGATATCTGCATAACGCACGCGATAGAAACGTTTGGAGAATTTGAGTATCGTAAGCATCGCACGCGTGATGAAGGTATAACGTACGTGATATATACATTACTGAGAGATGTTGGGGAGATCATTATCATCGCGACACGATGAATGTTCAATGTGTGCGATGGCAATGACTGTGTGGTCTATAATAGAGATTTTTCAAATCTCTTTCTTCACAATTCTTTTTCTTCTTATTCTGCTTCTTACAAACTCATCTGAGCATAATTTTTGCGTAATTATTTTTATCTGTGCAGTGTTACTTGGTGTTGTTATAGGTACAAATGACTTCAATGAGAGGAAGATTGATAAGAGGCTCATCTTCAAGAGCTTCCTCCGCTCCTAATGCTCTTACCTTCCCCAATCTCAAATTTCTTTCAGAGGCTCATGCTGGAAAAGTACCTCGAATTGGTTGACTACCATATTATGAGGGAGAGAGCATTCAGTTGTGAAGACCTGCAAGGTTTTGGAGAGGTAGTAGAGATGCTGCAACAAAGATGTTAGGTAAGTTTCAACAATTTGATTCGTGAAGCAAATAAAAACGTAGGCCTAGAATTTTATGCAAACACGTCATTTGGTGAGGTAGGCATCTACACTTCTTATGCACGAGGTAAGTATGATTATTATTCTCCTAGTACTATTAATTATCTTTACAATTTGCGACCTCCTTATATATGTGCTCTTAGTAACTATAGAAATGAGCACAAAGTAATAAACGAGGCAAGGACCCAAGAGATGATAGAAGCTTTTTGTAGTCCATGGGCAGAATGCGTGGTTGAGTGTGGCTTAGCGTTGTGACTCATAACTGTCGGATTCTTCCAAATTTCGAGGGCTCGGGTCTCATTTTTTGTATAGCCTTTAGAAGCCGTGTCTAGCTAATCATAATTTATTAAGAAGCGGTGTTTAGGACTTTTAGCTCTTTTGAAGGGGAACCTATTGATCTGGTGCGTTTAATTTCTGAAAATATAAAATACATGACTAACGTTGTGCAAGAGTGTAGGTGTGCACATTTACCTCGACGATGAGATGATCATTCGAAAAGCACCTCTCAACGCTCCAACTATAAGGGGGTGCAACATATGCATTAAGCAGAAGTTGCTCCAAATGATCAAGAGGACAATCAAGCGGGAAATGACGAAGGATTTACCAACCACAAGTGCAGCACCAACCAGAGAAAATTCAAGGTCAACAGGCTTCAGAGTTTCAAAGAAGAATGGAAGCTCATGTAGTGTGGGTTACAAGGTGGATAACAGAAGTTTCACCCACTTTTTATGTTGAACCTCCGATATTCTCTCATGTATTATGAGACTTTTATAATCAGCAAGAAGATCATATGCCTGCTCATAGCTTAAGAGCACGGTTTGCAACAGCTGAAGAAACGGAGAATTACTTCACTAATCAAGATCAAGAGCAAGAAATGAGGAGATATCATATGCGAGCAAAGTAGACTAGGAAGAATAATGAATTCAACAACACAATGAATGACATGCAAGATATTTTCCGCAATGATAACATATGAAAATACATGTAGTTTTTTTTATATTTCTTAGAAGATTTTTTTATTTATTTTCAAATGTATACCTAGAGAAGAGTAATAGAAACTATAAGTACTCTTCCCCCAATGTATTATTCAGTAATGTTATCTTTAATGAACAACTTTATAGTTGTTGTTTCTTTCAGATTTACAAGTTTGCAACTGTAGCATTGAAAAAATGAACCAAATGGAAACTTGATCATCAAGTAAGCAACTTACAACTTGAAGGCAAAGGATGAGAAAGGAATCAAAGGACTTGTACTCAACCTTAAGATACCTTAACTAGTAAGGTTCGAGCCAGATAAATTCCATTGTTCATTATTATCTTATTGAGTGTATCCATGCATTATTGTTTTATCTGTTTTGAACTATTTCTGATTAAATTTGTTTGGTTTGATTGACAGACACTGAGGCAGTTTTTTTATAACTTTGAGTATTTCTAACCACCCGGTAGTAATAGATACATCCATTGCTAACTACTTTGAGCTTAGCCTTTCTTTCAGTAACTTAGCCTTAATTCTTAGTCGTATGACTTGAAAGATCTTATCTTTCTACCCTCTCTTTGGAGTTAGGTAGAATTTTAGCTCTTAAGTGATATGAAAAACATTAAGTTTGGGGTTGCTCTTGGAAGTGAGCAAAGTTTTAAGTTTGCGGTTGGGGTACTAGATAAAATTGGTCAAAAATTCAAAATTTAAGAAAATAAGAAGTTGAAAAAGAAATTTCTTAAAAAAAGAGAATAAAAGAATGCAAAATGCATAATAAGGACCACAATAGTAAAATATCTTGTACCATCAAGAAGGAACAAAAGGGTATGATAATAGAAGGAGAACTAGGAACCTAACTCAAAAGGTTTAAACCTACTTTCCCAAAAATATCCTACCCGAACATAAGTCAAGATACAATCGAAAAAGACCTTAAATGTGTGTGTTTTGATTTTTTTGATGAATTATATTAGAACATGATCAAGATAAGTATAAAATATTTGGCATGTTGATTGAGAGACTACCTTATCCATTGAGTGGGTCAAGGTGAGATGAGAGACAGGTTGAGTACTTGTCAAAGTTTGAGGACGTTTTCCAAATTTTTCAGATGGAAGTTGGAAGCTAGAATGATGGTCAGGTAAAGAAAAAATTATATGGTGATGTTCAATTGTTATTGTGCAACTTATTTTCTGTTTGGAATTGGCAGTGCAAGCAAGTTATTTGAGGACAAACAATGAGTGAAGTTTCCGTCATTGCATGATTTCGGTTAAAGAAACGGATCGAAACAATTTAAAGAGGAGAAAAAATGTAGAATAAAGGCCTAAGAATGAGGAAAAAAATAGCTAAGGGTGGAGAAATAAGGACTTAGTGAAAATCAGGTGAAAGAGGGAGAAAAAGCATGCAACTACTGGAATAATCACACGCAGCATCACGCGTGCGATAGGGAATTAAAAGTTGAATCATGCATGCACGATGCAAGTCATCACACGAGCAATGGCCCTTTTTCTGGACTTTTTCTGACGTGTTTGATAAGTGCAAAATGTAACTATTTTTGTATATATATTTTGTTGCACTTATCGATACTTTTTGGTAAATATCGATTGAATAAACTACACTTTGTGTATAAATACGTTAGTTAGTATATATTTATGTTTTTGATTCATTTATGTAAAGATTAATGGTTTTCCATTCATTTTGTAGGTAATTAAGCATTGTTGGAGCAATGAGTAATAAAAGCTCCAAGATGTGTCATTTGAAGCAATAAAAGGGAGTTGAAGAAAACCAGAAAGTTCAGCTTGTTCGCTTTGCGAGTGAGCCAGCGAACATTCGCTTTGCGAATGGCTGGCGAGGTCCCCAGCGAATGGTCCCAGTTTGAGGCAGAAGAAAAAGGAACCAAAGTTCGCTTTACGAACTGTGCAGCGAGTATTCGCTAGGCGAATAAATCGTTTGCACTGCAAACTTCTGGAAATTTGCAAAAGCGGTTTGACTGTTCAGAGGCACTTAAGTGCCATTTTTTGAGGTTCGCTAGGCGAATGATTCGTTCGCAAAGCGAATGTACGAACTTTGTAATTGTATTTAATAGATTTTCAGTCATTTTCTAGGGATGGTTTTGGGGAGTTTTGCTCCCAACTCCATCAAACTTCATTTTTCAGTAGATTAGCTTAGAAAACAACATGAAAGCTTGCATACGGATGAACCGGGGTGGATTGATCGTCGATCGGTGTTGACAAACCGCGAGATGTTTGATTTATTTCTCTTCTTCTTTGTGCTTGTCTTCTATGTTTGGTTGTGTATATGTATTTATTCTAAACTCATGTATATTTGTCGCCCATGGCGTTGTATGAAACTTGCTTTACAAATCTTTATTGGTGATTGTCTCTGATTTTTGCTTTATGTGCGGGGTTTGGGTTGCGTTACAGATAATCCTTGCAAACTTCGATTAGGGATGATTATCTGTTAGTTTATGGACTCTAGAGATAGATTTAAGAGCTAACAATCTTCAATAGGCGTCGAAGCTTAATGCCTCCGTGTCTTGAGTCGCGTGCGAGAGTGTCGAAGAGGGTATCACGGTTGTTCTCTCAACTTTGCGTTAGACATAACCTTTATTGTGAGTGATGCTGGATGATATTGAGGAATATTGCAGGTTAAGTATAACTGGTCGGTAAGTTTAAGTTTGTGAGGAGTCGATTATGTGCACTGCCGGACAAATTTTTCTCTCTGATGAATGATTTCTTTTTGTTTTAATGTTTACTTTTATGTTTTTATGTTTAAACCCATTTAAACCCAAACTCATTAATGCGAGAGACTGTCAAACGAAATTCTTTCCCTCGAACCGATCTCTGTGGACACGACATAAATCCCGGAGGGAATTCTTCCGAAAATAAATATTTTTGCTGCTTGCCGCTATTCCGCAACCAATAAAATGGCGCCGTTGTCGGGGATTAGTTTTGATATTGAATCGCATTGCGATAGTTTCTTTGTTTTTGAGTTTTGTATATATCGTATATATTGTCTATTTCCATTATGTTTGTTCAAGTGTTGTATACATTTTGTTCCCGTAACGTTTGTTTATATGTTTGGTTAGGGCACTTGCTTTTGCTTTGCACGGTGAGGCATCACCATGGCATGAAGGAAGGAAGTTGCTAGCTAAGCATTATAAAGGCGTCGAACTTACGACGTAAAACAATCATATTGTATTATTTTCTTTTGTTGTGGTTTAGCTTAGGTAGTGTGGTGAGCATTCATTAAATAAGTTGTACTTGAATTTTTCGTGAAATTCTCAAATCTTCACTTTACAACTTGTTTAATGCATTTTCACCCGGTCTTTTAGTTTGTTTATACTAATAATTCTTGTGTTGTCAATGAGCTTGTTTTGAGTAGCTTGTGGAAATTTAAGGTGATGTTCCAAGTTTGATCGTTTCAACTTTCGGATGTATGGTAATGATATTGTTAAGTTTTGTACACGTCCAAGGTATGTATTTATCGCTTTCTTGACTTTAGCATATTCATGATACTTAGGCTCTTCACAAACTTCCATGTCATTCATTCTTTTGTATACTTATTCTTGTTGTGAATCACTTTAGTTCCCAACCTTTTTGTGAGGTGGCTTTCCATTGTTCATATATGCGGAGTACCAACATTCTTGTTCTAACTGGATTTTATTATGTTGAATCTTTTGTTTGTGTTGATTATATGAATGCATGAAAAGGATCAAGGCAATTTTGTTTCATTTTGAGCACAACTACCTAGCCAAATAGTCATTCAACTTATGAGTGTCTGATCATTCGTAACCCCTTTGAGATTTTTTATCCAAGTTTTATTTGAACTTAATGCTTGTCTATGAGTATTTAGTACACTTATTTTTGAATGGATTTTGTTTTTTCTTGAACCCTCAACTTTGTGTTGTTGTATGAATTTTTACCTTGCCTTAGAAAGTAGGGAGTATTCGCATGATGATGTGGTTAAATTCAAGTTGGGGAGAGAATGATTGGTTACTCATTGGTTGGATTCTATGAGGAAAGAAAAAGAAAAGAAAAACGAGAAAAATATGACAAAGAAAAAGAAAAAAAAAAGAAAAAGAAAATCCTTGAGAAAGGAAACAACAAGAGTTCAAATAATTGTGCTAAATAAGTATTGTGTTTTGTGTAACACTTGGGATTTTGGAAGAAGTTGATTGGAATTTTGTGTTTGAGTCTTTGTGAGTTGATCACTCCCTTAGGTTTAGGCAAGTTTTTATTTCAATTACCTTTAGAAATTGCCCCTTGTTTGTTTACCCGACCACGCTACAACCTTGAGAGCCCTTGTGATTCTTGCCTTTGTATGTTCAATGTGAATTTTTGGATGGTTGCATAATTTAGTCTATTGTTTGCATGATTGTTGTGTGAGTGATAAGTACCTCATTTTGTGTTTTTCATCTACCGATGATTGTTTTTGCTAGGTGTGATTCAAGTTTAAAGTTGTGTTGTTTTAGGATGTTTGGCATGATTTTTGTATTTTGCATTTGTTTCGTGACTATGTTGTCGTCGTAGTTTAGTGGTAAGTATTTACTTTGTGTGTACCGTTTTTCATTTAAACCATACATTTGTTTTCGATTTTCAAAACTTGTTGATTCGTGATTCTTTGGTTATTGCTTTTGTGTTTTTAAGTTTGCTTGATTCTTATTTGCGGACAAACAATTTTAAGTTGGGGAGAGTTTGATAAGTGCAAAATGTAACTATTTTTGTATATATATTTTGTTGCACTTATCGATACTTTTTGGTAAATATCGATAGAATAAACCCCACTTTGTGTATAAATACGTTAGTTAGTATATATTTGTGTTTTTGATTCATTTATGTAAAGATTAATGGTTTTCCATTCATTTTGTAGGTAATTAAGCATTGTTGGAGCAATGAGTAATACAAGCTCCAAGATGTGTCATTTGAAGCAATAAAAGGGAGTTGAAGAAAACCAGAAAGTTCAGTTTGTTCGCTTTTTGAGTGAGCCAGCGAACATTCGCTTTGCAAATGGCTGGCGAGGTCCCCAGCGAATGGTCCTAGTTTGAGGCAGAGGAAAAAGGAACCAATGTTCGCTTTGTGAACTTGTTTACCTTGAAAATTGGTAAACAACCGCTGATCTTCTAAAACAACAAAGTTCTAGTAACTTACAGGATCGATCAGATTGATCCTAGGACATGTGCTATGGGTATATTTAGAATATCTCACAATTAGGTAAAGTATACACTTTGACAAGGCATATAAATAAAAGAACGTGTTTGAAATGTAAACGAAAGTGATAAAAAATCAAAGAAAGACTTAAGTTGAACAACACGTCAAAGGAAAAACTGAATGTAAGGGTTTGATAAAAAAAACTGGAGTTAAATGTTGGAAAGAAATGCATAAAGATCTTAAAATGCAGAAATGTAAATGCTTAAAGGTAAAGACTTTTTAATGTAAAACTAGTAGAAGACCCGTGCGTCCGCACGGGTAAGTTCATTTATATCTTAAATTATTCGATAAGATTTTATTGTTGTTGATATATAATTATTATTATAAAATCACCAATAATTAAAAATATTTAAAAAATAAATAGGTAGAAAATCACCAATATAATAAATCTAATATATCTAATAATTATAAATATTTACAAATATTTTATTGATTAAAAAAAACGGTATTGTGGTGATAGTGATCCGTAAAAATAATGAGTTTCAGTGATAAAATTCACAGGAGTTGCCAACCCTATTCTCATCAACAGATAATAAACCCTCCTCAGTATATTGCAAAGTGTAAAGTGATGATATCATTAAAAACGACTTACAACAGATATATTAAATTTTGGGTTAAATATGTTTTTGGTATTTATAAAAATCTCGCATTTCATTTTTAGTCCATATTAAAAAAATGACATATTTTAGTTCTTAAAAAAATGTTATGCATACAGTTTTAGTCCTTGCTATTTTCTTAAATTTTTGAAAACTATTTAATTATCCCTAAACTTTTAAATTTTTGAATAAATTTTTTCATATGTGTTCAAATTACTATAAAATGTTTCTTTGCCAAATTATATAATTTTTTAAAATGAGAAAAATTAAATATAAATTTTTTAAATTTCAAAAGATAATGATAAAAATAATGAAAATCTCAACTTATAAATCAAATTTTGAATTCCTTTTTTTCGAGGAACATTTTATAACGTTATAAACATATTTGCAAAATAATCATTCAAAAATACACATTGGTTTAACAGTATGGACTAAAACTACACACATAATTATTTTGTAGGGACCAAAACATGCTATTTTTTATAAGGTCTAAAAACCAAATTTGGTAATTTTACAGGGACCAAAAACATATATAACCCTTAAACTTTAATGGAATTGTTATTGCCGTTAAAAACAACAAAAGACATGCTTAAGAAGTAACTAAGATTAGTATGGTTATAGTTGGATCACAACAATGTGGTTGTACTCTAAAGAAGTGTTATTAGTTGATGTTCAGTTGTCCTAGGAGTAGATTGAAAGTGATTTTTGCTGCAAGTAGACAAATCTTCATGTACTTGAAAGAGTGGATATCATTTTTTGTTGTAAAGTAATAAGTACGGACAACCTCAGGAGGAATAAATGCCACATACTTTATTTATTAGACTTATATAATTGAAAAAGGGAAAAATGAGAGATATGATGGGACTGATGATTTATTAATTATCATATCATATGTAAAGCATCTAATTAATAATGAGTAAACCATGAACAATATTGAACATTGTTCCTAAACCATATACAAATGATAAATAGTCTTAAAGTATATAAAATCTATATTTTGGTCCTTAAAGAATATGAAAGTGAGGAAGTACTTGAAATAAGCTATATCATGTTCTTGCCATTCCAAAATACATAAAAACCTAGGAAGTACAAATGTGTGTGTGGTCAGATGAATTATCATCTTACATCTTTGAAATGAAGGATTAAATATTTGCATTAACCATAAAAGTAGAACATACAAGTCAAAAGTAACAAGTATAGGATAAAGAATATTCACCAATTATTCTCCAAACCGATCAATAACTACACCTTACCATTTTGAGCATCAATATTCCTAACTGGCCCCTTAAACCATTTTCTAGCATCCAATACCTACCAAACCATTATTAAACCCAAACCTACCCCTAGAGCAACATGTGCATAATTGAAAGTATCCCAAGTTATTGGATAAAGAGTTGGCAAAAGGAACACACTACATGTATAACAAATCCATACAAATGCTACCAAACATATTGGCCTTCTTGCCTTTCCCAAATAAAATTGTCCAGCCTTGAAATTCTTCTCTGGCATCACCATTCTTGCAAATATTGGAACTGCATAGCCACCAACCTAACCAATCGTGCATATTAAAGTTATAACAGTAAACACTACATTCACCTTTAAAATTGGTATACCAAGAAGAATGCATATTGCTGCACATAGCCATACTGCATTTGTAGGAACCTTGTGCTTTGGATGCAGTTTTCGCCATATGAACGAAAATGGTACTCCATTATCTCTTGATAGTGCATAAACCTGAAAATTACATGGTTTGAGATAAACTCAAATAAATCAATCAAAAAGGCTCGTAGAGTCGTAGTACTTACGACTCTGGCAGCGCTTGTGGTGATTGAAAGTCCGCCAAAGAAGAATGAACCCCAAATGATAAATAGTAGAACTATTGCTCCGACGAAATTGTGATATCTTCCATGGAATGCATCATATAGTATCTGTGCTGGCACAAATGCGCCAGCAGTCTCGTTGTTTGGATCATAAAGATAAGCGAAATCCTGAATCAGAGTTGAAACCAGTGTTAATTATCATTTTTCTGCTGAAACTTGAAGTGTTAATTGGTTGATTATATTTATACCTGAATGCTGAATGTAATTAGTTGATTATATTCTTCTGCAGTCGTGATACCGCGCATTCACTGTAATCAGTAGGTTGGAACAATTAGATAAAGAAGCAAAAGTACCTGCCACCATATTGAAATTATGTCGATGAAAGCAATAACTTCTAATGCGAATGTGTTCAATGTTGCCCAAATAATAGTGAGGCCAATGTACATACATAAGAATAGCCATTTAGGGGCCAAGTATCCTCCACCTTTATTCGTGTCGGTTGAGAGTAGGATTATACTCAGCCATATGAGAAGAGACAAACCGGGAAAGATGAACATATCTCAGCCATAGCAATTCCAACAAACCATGTAAAGAAACAAACAACTACCCATCCCTAGACAAGACTTGCAGGGCCTGCATATTGAAGGCTAGAACTATAATACTGAGTACTATTGAAAGGTCTTTTACTCAATCATAATACTGAGTAAGTGTTTACTATAAGAAAACTAAATCACTGCAGTGTGAAAATAATGAGTTATTGGCAATAATAACACGGAGACATATTCGTTCCAGCATCAATAACAATCAGTAGTCAATGTTAATTTCCCAAAAATAATCAGATTCATAAACCCATCTAACCATGGGTTTATGCTAAAAGTTGCCTTGCAAATTACCAGGCATAAATTTACTGGCGAGGATGATACTTGATCAACTCAAGAATACTTCAATTCCCCTGAATAAAAAGGTAATTTATCAACTGTTGACGTTATACATAATAGGAATGATCAAATCATTCAAGTGTAACACAAGTAGTTTTTCACTGCTCATGTATATATCATATATTAAAGCCTAATGTTTTTTGGTGATCAAGTTGAAATTCTTACCTTGCCTTGCAAATCCATGTCACGATAGATGTGCCATTTCAGGTATCTCTGCTCTCCAATTAAAGCAGCTCTAAGCCTATGAGCAATATTACAAGTCAAACAATAACATCCTTTTAGATGCTCTACACATTTTCTGCAGCATCTGCAAAACAAAGGTTAAAATGCTTTAATTGAATGAATCATATTTCAAATTGAAGAGAAAAATATAAATCACCAAAAAACAGGTTAAGTCATTTTCTGCAGCATCTGCAAAACAAAGGTTAAAATGCTTTAATTGAATGAATCATATTTCAAATTGTAGAGAAAAGTATAAATCACCAAAAAGCAGGTTAAGTCTTGGTTTAAGAGAAGACAAATGCAACAAAGAGACTTACATAGTGGTCTAAAGAAACCAAGACAACAAAAAGAGTGGCAGTATAGTTTAAGCAAGGATTGCCTGCAATAGTTTGAAAATTCATGTAAGCATGATGGACTTGCTTGTGATTAGTAGAGCTCACTTGAATTTTACTCAATAATAAAGTGTGGATTATATTGTCATAATAAGTGTGGACCAAGATGATATACCTGATGGAGGAAGTGGGCATTTTGCACAAACTGTGAAAGCTATGAAGGTGCATTGATATATAGTATGATGTTTAAAGATGCAATCTACAGAAGATATATAATGCAAATTATGAGTACAAACTTTTTTTGATTAATTTTGCATAATATCAAACCTGAGATCATGGTTGAGTGTTTGACCTCTGATTTTCGAGTGAGACAGTCAAGCGGCTCCAAAGAGATCCCAGAGCTGGGTAAGTTGAATTGCTGATCCAACTGCTTCGTCATAGAACCCTAAAATGTTACTTTAGTGCAGTCTGCCAAATATTGGCTATGGCAGTGCCGTGGCGGATTTTTTGACATTTGACATGGCAAATCTGTGAAAGACGGCAACATAATATCGTTTATGGCAGTGGAATTTTGGCTTTTTACCATTGTCTGTCATTAACACTGCTGGTAGAATTATATATTTGCATACCAATATTTTGATTCGGCCTTAAAGAGTTCATTTCTGGATATAACATCATCCATTTTGATGCTTTGAAGTCTGTCTGGTGGTCGATGGAGCTGTGAAGGCCAGTTAGTAACATTCGCTCCATATCCATTATTAGGCAATTGAGTTATGCATGCCTTAAGGCCAACATACCTGCAAAATGTTTCATAGTTATCAACAACTTTCATATTTGAATATTTAAACAATCAATCTAGCATCTTTGACTCATATTAGACATTGTTTTCATGTCAGAAGAAAGAACGGGACCGACTCTATAAGAAGACAGCGCAAATATTCCTACAAATTCAGTTCCAATCATAACACAGACATCTAAACATACATAATTCTCAACCAACAAAATTCAAAACAAAAGGAGAAGAAACCATTTTGATCAAACGATGGCCAATGTCTAGGAAGCAAATCAAATGGTAGAATGATCTAAGGGGATTGGAGTCAAGGGACAACCTAAAACACCAAGCAACAACCTTAAATCTTGTGACTTATCATGAATGGTTCCATAAAATGATTGTGACGAAATGCTGGCACCGGGAGAAATCTATTTTGAACTTTTGTAGGAGGCTGTATCATCACCCTGCATGATAGAAAAATAATAAACAGTAATGTAATAATCAACAACACCCACCACCTCTTGAGATCCTATTCTGAACTGGAACACTCAGAAAGGCTTGTTGCCTGGCAATGGTATTTTAGAATGACCGAAATTAAAAATGTAAAAGCCTAGAAGTTAACGAAAAGAGAAACAAATTATCACCGCTTCCATTTTTTCCCTGAAATTTACCAAATTTAATCACCAATTTGTTGCTTAAACATGTTATTATAAAAATTCAAAGAACAATTCGACCTAAACAATATGCATAAGAAAAATTATTATTATTATTATTATTATTAGATCAACAAACGGTTAATGATTTGTGGTAAAAGACATACTTTATAGTGTTCATAGCAGCCAAAATTTCATTCATGAGACTAATTCTCTTGTCTGTGCGTTGTAACCCTTCCTTAGACAACTTCTACATTCTGGTGATGATTAATGTCTGCATCCACAAAACTTGTCATCATTCATGTGTTTAGTAAGCTTTCATATGATTGAAAAATGGTAGACCACAGATAATATACCAGCAGCCCATAACACAATTGCTAATCTATATTATTAGCTACTGCAAGATGATTATGCGGTGCTTCAAAAAGTAAATTATATCAAAACACCTCATTACCTTGATGAATGAGACTGAACAATGGAATCAAATCAAAGGTAGGGAGAGGAGAGGTAATACTCTTGACAACAAAATAGTGATACTGATTGAATACATATTTGAATGGCTATTTCTATCAAGGGAAGAAAAAGATTAACTTATAGGCCATAAGAAAATAAAAATAATGGAACCTCATTCGACAACTTAACAGCTGCACACAAGTTCTTGTCAAATTTATTGGCAGCGTCACAAATTGAGATACACTTGTTCTGGTCTGACAAGTTGGAAGCTTCTTATTCAATAACATCTTTCAAAGAAGGACCAAGATTATCCTCAACAGGCTCTTGAAAAACTTGATGATTGAATCCTAGTTTGACCTTTGGAAAGCTATTAGAAATGAAGCTCAAATATAAATATCAAATGTGACAAGGTCAGGAAATGTGACAAACTCTAATTCAACTAAGACAGTCAATCATATCATCATTATCATCATCATCGACATCAAGAAAACAATGGAAAATTGTAATTACCTTTAGAACATATACTTTATTAGGTGGACATACCAAAATCCAAATATATGTAGTGAAACATGGATTGATCTACAACTATGCAAATCTAAAACTATAAATAGTATTACATTAATCAGATGGAAAAAGAAGAAAACTCACCGAAAAAGTTGAATTCGCCGAGAAAATAAATTTCCACCACCACCTCCGGTCGCGACCATCACTGTAATTATAAGCTCATAAAATGTGTTATAGTTAAACCGACTCTATAATTATTTTGTCACAATTGAATCGTGTCGTAAACAATACCTGGGAAAGAATACAAAGTAGGGACTGAACATGGTTGCGTGAGATAGAATCACCAACAAAACCCATTGCTTTATTCCTCATTCGATCAAGAAACTTGTTTACGTTAAACTTTGGTAACTCACACTCTTTCGGGGTCCCTCTCCAATAAAGATACCCCAAATCAGATTTTCCATTTCTCATACAATTCTGATGAGGCTCAATCACATGACAACTCTCATTTGCATACATTGGTTCAGAAATATCAGAAACCCAATCTCCCACAAACAAATTACATTTTCTTGAACCTAAACATTCGCATAAACAAACACACCTTAAACAACACAAAAATAAACAGCTCATTCACAAAAAAAAAGAAACATAAAATTTTTGTTACCATTGAGAGAGGTTTGATTCTGTTTTTCACCAACAACAAATCAACACAACAACGAATCCGTAACAAAAATCAGACGGAAAAAGAAGAAAACTCACTGAAAAAGTTGAATTCGCCGAGAAAAGAAATTTCCACCACCACCTCCGGTCGCGACCATCACTGTAGAGACGAGAGAGGAATTTTTGGGTTGAAAGAGAGAACACAGAGAGAGAGAGAGAGAAAAGGGGCAGACGAGATAGAGGAAGAAAGAGAGAGAATGGGTCAGAATTTTGAAAAAGAAAAGAGAGGGAATAGGGTGATTGAAAATTGAAATGGTTTTTTCAATTGTATGAGCCATTTGGCATAATGAGAGAATCCTATTGGTCAGTTATTTTTGTGTTTAGTAAATTAACATGAAGGACAATTGTTAGTGTAAAATAAAAATGATTAAAGGGTATTTTAGGGTGTTAATGGGTATGTTCCATTAATAGTTAGGTAGTTGACTGCAAAGTAAAGACTCGGTAATGTAAATGACTTGAAAGGTAAAAGTTTGTGAAAAGACTTCAAAGTAAATAATCTAAAATAAAAACTTCAAAGTAAATTGCATGGCAATAAAGGATAATGGTGATTACAATCACGTACATTCTCACTTCACTTGTTTCTCGACACACTGGATACTTTGAGTGAATATAGAGTTACTTGTACAAATATGATTTTTCACACTTATTCTAACTCTAGAACTAACCTATTTATAATACTCTAAAGTAACTACCATTTGACGGTTTACTCCTAGAATACGCCACTTGGCACTTTGCATGTCTTCAACTTCTGGATCTTTTCCACTTGTCCTCTTTTCAAATTCAAATAGTAGAAATTCCCTCCACTATCCAGTTGTAACTGCAGCGCATTATCCATAGCAGTTTTATCCTATCGAATTGACGCTTTGGACTTGGAAATGTTTGAAGTCTTAAAATCATTCTCTTCGACTCAGGCTTTCAACAAATATGGTCGAATACATCTTGGTCGAAACCTTCTTCTTTAGCTTATATTTTAAAGAATAACTTCTTTAAAAGCCAAATCTATTTGAAATCATGCAGCGTCGAAATTAGGAGCTAAAAAATTGCCCCCCAAAAATGTCCTTTCGTCAGTGTTGGTAGGAAGGTCATTTTTTGATAAAACAATTTTCGACGGCTGCTCATTCGACTAAAAAACATAACTAACCAACCCACAATCTAGAAACCATTCAGTTTCTTTCCACCATGCTTATGACGTCATGTCATGATGGTGAATCTTCAAACGTCTTTTCAGCCGTATTTGTGGTCAGTTTTCATCATCACCTTTCTTGGAACTAGACATTTGCAGTCTGACCATAACCACCACCATCCAACAATTTTAAAAGGAGACACGCGTCCCACTACCGTATCTATTTTAACGGTGGATTCACAGTCCCTTTATCTTCCAAACGCCTATAAATACCCTTTTTCTCCAACTTGCAAACTTTCGTATTCTCAGACTTTCTTGCAACTTATTTCCTCGTACTTCAAACTCTCTCAAGAAAAACCCAGAACGCACTCTCATTTTCTCTTCAACTTCCAACAATGGCGTCTTCTCAAACCATTCCCCAAGCAACAAAAGGTCAGAAAGGTAAAGCCACACCGTTCAAGCAAACCCTTCCGCCATTTACAAACATTCCAGGACCTAAGGTGGTGAAGAATCAACAGTTCATGCCAGAACCCCTTCTTGCGAAAGCGAGGAGCATTTACGAGTCTCAGGTAATGATCCCTCTCATTGTTTCTGATACACCTTTTGCTTTAGGTGGCCCCTTAGCTGATGTTAAACAAACTGATTAGAAGCTTAGTGAGTTTTTCCCTTCTTACCGTAAATCAAGACCTTTAGGGCAAAAGAGCAACCCTAAAGAAGATGAAGCTTCCCCTGATACACCCACTTTGACTAAGATGGATCTTAGGTATCTTCATGATGGTACTAGATTGGTAAGAGCTGTTAACCAGTTAAAGGATTTTGACCTCTGGCTGACCAGAATGGAAAAGGTCAAAGCTGATCATTGGAAAACCATTGGAATTTATGATCTGCTTATGCTGTCAAAAACCAATATTCCTTATTATTTGAACCTGCTGGCAGCATCACTCTACTTTTGGGATAGTACCCACTACACTTTTCATCTTCCTTGTGGGATGGTTACCCCCACACTCTTCGACCTTGCTGCCATTACAGGTCTTTGACCAGATGGCATTTCATATGATCCTGATACTGATGCAGAGGATACCATAGGGATCTCTGACTCCAAGCTCACATACACCCACTTCATAAACTACCACAAACGTGACACTGAAGAAATAATTGACAAGGAACATATTGCATTCCTCACCGTATGGTTGTCGAGGTATGTATTTTGCTCAAAATCCCTGCAGGTGGCCACGAAATATCTCACTCTGGCCAACCAACTTCACAATAACAGAGGAGTTTGTCTTAGTGGGTGATTTTGGCAAACCTCTATGAGTCTCTCAGCGAAGGGGCGGCTCGACTCAAAGACTTGGAGGCCCAGGGTACTGTTCACTTGAATGGCCCCCTCTGGCTGCTTCAATTGTGGCTTAATGCAACTTTCGAAGCTAGCCTTCCCAGAAAATGGCAAGTCAATGAGGACTCTGATGAAATCAAAGAAAGGAGGGTCGAAGGTACTCGCCTGGTGAAAATCACACCCACTGATGATGGGGAAACTCTCAAAGGAGCCTTCTTTAGTTACATTATGATGTTTGCCAAGCGATATGATTTCACACCCAATATGGCCCCTTTTGCTGAAAGAAAACGTGGACCTGAGTGGTTTACAAGGCCATTCCCTGATTCATCCACAAAACTCGATGCCGAATCTATTTCAATCTGGAAAGCCTTTTTGATTCCTAGATTTATCATTCAGAGGCTAAATCTTGGAAGAGATATGGCAGCCTTGATTGCTTACCAGCCAAATCTTGTCTCTCGATAGTTTGGGTTGGCTCAAATTTCCCCCAAGTGTCTATATGGGAAGAAAGGCCATGTAGTCCTTCATACTGCCAGTTTTGATGAGGGAAGTGCTGCAGTTGCTTTCGACCGGTGGAACGTGAGAAAAGCAACTCTTTCCCCTGTGCACTTTCGACCCACATTTTTGTGCACTAAACCATTTCACAACTGGTGGTCAAAGTACTATAGTGAACAATTTCTTGACGTTGCTGCCTTCTCTTCATTAATTGACCAAGCTTTTCTTGATGTGCAGGAGAAGACCAAGAAGAGTAAGTTCATTCATGTCAAAGAAATTTAGGCCTTCCAAAAGTACTTTGAAACTGTCTATCGACCAGATGATATTAGTCAAACCGTTCGTGAGGTTGCTGTCACTTTGAAGGAGAAATTTCTACAAAAAATGGATCAGTTGAAAATCCCTTCAAACGTTCCTCTTGAGAAACGTTATGAGGTGACTTTTGAACTCTTTCCTCCAAAGTTCCCTCGACTGCCTAACACTGATTTTGGAGTGGCACTTGCCCCCCAATTTCCAGACTGGTTTGTCTGTGGTGAGCACCTAAAACTCCTTCGACAACAGTCTCGACCTAAAGCCCAACAGGTGGTTGCGACTAAACATACGCTAGACAGTTTCAAAGGACACCTTCATATAGAAGTCGAGGATGTTCGTGTCGAATCCGAAATATATGAAGGTTTGAGGCCCTCGATTTGTGATTTTTAACCAACCACTCAATTATTAATCTTGTAATAATCATCTACCTTTCAGCTACGGCCAGGAAGACCAGCTCATCGAAGGGTGCGGCAGGAGTCAAAAAAGAGACTGAAGGCACAAAGGTATTTTATATCCTTTGCCTACATCTTCTTGTGTAACCAACTTCTAATATTTGCATCACCTTTCAGACTGCTCGAAAACCTCCAACGCCTTCAAAAAAGGGCAAGAAAGGTGCTCAACCAGTTTTCCCTCCAGATGCTGATGATGAATCCCCTGAGGAGGTAGTGGTTAAAAAGAAAATGAAGCTTACCAAAGCTTCTGGAGCCACCACTCAATCCTCCTCAAAGGCCGCCAGACTTCTTGAGAAGACACCTGCTATAGTGGTGTCAAGAAACAACTCTCTAGGGTTGTGTCGAAAACGACTGCTGGTGATCTTGAGAGTGCAAACTCAAGTCCTGATGCCGCGACTGTACAGTATGCATACTATCTTTACTCACTATTTGCCTTCCCTACTCAGATTTCTTCCAATCTTATTCTCTTTACTTGTGGTTTTCAGGCTGATGTAGGTGGTTCTAACCCACCACAATCTTCATTCAGCTTTGCAACAACTCTCCTGAATAGCCAAGGTGAGCCAACTTATCACCCTACCTCTGAACTTGGTTCTGGATATAGTTCACTGAGCAAAATTAACCAACCTATTCCTCTTACAGTTCTTCCTCCTGAAGCAGATGAAACAAACAAAAACTCGCCTGCCAGGACCAACACTCAACAATCCCAAACCGATGGCTCTGAACATGAAGAGGATGATATTTCTAATCAACAACCTCTCGACCATACAGAGACCATTGGCATGGACATAGAAGGAAGGCCAACTGAAGCAGAAGAAGAGGAGGTCGAAGATGAAGAAGAACAAGAAGAAGAGAGGGAAAGGACTGAGCAAGATCAAACCCATACACCTGTGGCTGAAATAGGTCCTGTCAACAATCCAACTTCTGGGCCTACAGTCACTTCGACTACTGGAGGATCCCCCACTGGAGACCCACTGGCTGCACTTAAATGGTCGAATCCTCGAGAGTATGCCAGAATGATACTTGGGAAGAAGTACAACTCTTCAGGTACTAGCCTTAGTACTTCGACCAGTTCTGGGGGTCCAACTCCAGATGACTTTGCCAGCCCTATCCTTCAAAATATCAAAGACAAATTCTTCAAAGGAGACATCCACAATGTCTTACTTTCGGATCGAACTGCTCCTTTCTACCTGAAAGATAGCCTCCAAAAACTGGACCTCTCGACTCTTAGCAAAGATGTGTCTGAATTCCTTATGGAGTTAACTACTTTAGTAAATCAGATGTTTGAGGACTTGAAACTTCTTCCCAAGATCCAAGACACCATTGAGGTTACAACTGGATTAGAACATTCAGCTTGGGATGAAGCACACGCATCAGAAGCTAAGGTCGAAAGTCTGGAGATTGACCAAAACAAAAGGCAGGCAGAGATAGCGTCTAACCAAAAGAACATTGATGACTGGAAGCAGCAAATTGAAGAACTGCAAAACAAGATTTCTAACGCTGAAACGCGCAACCTCGAGTTGAAAGACTTCGACGATACTGAAATGGCCAGGGAGCTAAAGCGCACCATAGACTTCCTCGATAAAGCCCAAACGCTTGAAAAGGAACTTACAGCAGCTAAGCTCAACAAGGCTCTGTGTGAGAAACACCTTTAGACTCACAAGGTCAACTTCCTTGAGTTGAAGTCAAAGCTCCCCTTCTGATTGTCCTATGATTTCTTGTTTGTAGTTCCTTTTTTGATCATCATGTTTTATGGCCCCTTTGAGGCCCTATGAAAAGACAATCTCAATGCCCTGTGGCATTTATCTAAATACTTCTATTTACTATTAACTCTTCGACTTGCAAAATTTTCTCTTAAACTTTGCTAATCTTTATAATTAAAGTACTCTGCCTCTTTTCTTGGAAATCATGAAAATAACGCAACTTTTAACAGCTTAGTGTTCCAACGACACAAGTTTCTATTCCATAAAGGAATATTAATAGCGCAACCCTAGGGTATACTCCCAAGAGTAATTTCACATATTTCCATCATTGACTGGCCAATCCTTACAAGGCCTTGCCTCTATAAAACCCTCCACGTGAGCCATATTTTGCACCTACTGAAGCAAGCATGAGTACTTCCTCAAAGAAGGTAATGACCAAGAAGGTGGCTGAGGAGACAAAGAAAGTTGAGGCAACAACTACTGCCCTCAATGACACTTCAACTAGAGCAACATCTCGCACCAAGAAGAGATAAACTAAGATGAAGGTACCCAAGAAAGGACATTCCAAAGCACAAAACTTTGATGATGAAGCTGACGAAGATTATGTTGCCTTCCTCAACTATATTAATTGGAGAGACTATGAATGATCTTTCTCTTGGGTTTCATGTTGAAATTCTGGTACATGTGCAGAATTCAGATGTCCTATAACATATCATTCGACATATGGTCTGACATGAACACACATGGCAAGGTATATAACAATAAGATTGGTACTGAACAGATAAAAACAAAACACACAGAATTGTTAACCCAGTTCGGTCTAACACACCTACTCTGGGGGCTACCAAGCCAGGGATGAAGTCTACTATCAGCAGTATCAATTCAAAGCTAAACTCCCCATTTACAGCTTATCACTTAATCACTACCCAATGACCCTTCTACCTAGATCCTCTCTAGATATGAGAAATCCTTCTCACTCCCAATCATCGCAATGATGTCTAGCAGTTAACACTCCGCCACTACATCAACGGCTCTTCACCTATACAGCAATACAACAAGACACACTTCCAAGACACAACTTAGAGTTACTTAAAAGCTTCCTCCAAGAACAATACTCCTCTTACTTAACAGCTTCCAGGATCACACTAACAAGCTGTCCAACTCACATGTCGAGTGGTACAGGAACCAACCCTAATAATAGAACTTTTACATCTTTTGGTTGAGTTACTATTCTAGGTTACAATGCATCTATATATAACATATTCCCAACTATATTTGGGCCTTCAAAAACGCAACAAATAAGCTGCTACAAATCAGCAGAAACTTCTGCTACATAATAGGACTTCAATCTTTAACTTCCTAAAATATCTCCATATTTAGAAAGTGTATATTTTCCAATATTCTTCTCAATTTGAATCTTCAGACCTTTTAATTCAGCGCCACATAGAATTTGCATATTATTCCCTGAATATTCTGCATCTGTTAAGACATAACAGAATCTTTAATTCACTTCAGTTCTGGCGCGATGTCGAATGGACCTGCATGGGACATCTTAATACGACATGTTGTTTCAGATGTTGAAACCACATCAACTCAACATGTTCCATTGCACAATAGGACTTCTTGCTCAACCTATTCTTCTTTAGCAAGATAAAATATCCTATCTAACATATTGCTGTTATTATTTGTTTTACAAAACTAATGTCAACCCCAAAAATTAAAGAACTAACATTCTCCCCCTTTGGGAAATTTTGGCTAAACCAAATATATAAACATTACAACTCAGATTACGGCACCCATGGAGAATCATCTTCTCAGGAAATCTTGAATGATGTTAGGACATCATGTTTGACAACTTTTTTCAGCATATTCTATGAGCTCCATAACATCACCTTCGAGCACCACAGCACAACAACTTCAGGCAGCACATTAGGACCTAAGAAGTAGAAAGTCCTGAAGTCATTTGGTGCACATGAGGAAGAAGATATCTAACACTCCCCCTCAATACAACACATTTCTTTTTCCTTCCAGGACAGACCCAGAACAATTGTAGAAGACTCCTCCAGAAAAGAAACGTTTGTCTTGACATAAAGGACCAATGGTGGCATAAGAGATTTATACACACCTTATTTGATCAGACGCCCCTAGTCGACCTGTGGCATAAGATGAAACTTAAGAAGTACCAATCTACCAACCCAGGTAACTCAGAACACAAGTCACAACTGTGTTTATAACTCAGGACACAAGTCACAAAGACTCAATACCAACTTAAGGAAAGGACACCCTCTTCGACATCTCTGAACACAGCAGACTCCAGACATAGCATCTGCGCAAACCATTTCGCAAACCCTTTCTCCCCCTTTTTAGCCAAAAATTGGCAAAGAAAGCCCTCACAGAACCATACCCAAGTGATGCTCACCCAAAAATGAACAAACACCATAAGACTTATGAAACAAGAACACTCACTGGCTGAAGGAGAAAAGAATAACCCCTATAAATAGCTGACCAGTTACTTTGGAATTAACGAGCTTTGAATATGTCAAGGTTCTTGGTCACAGAAACGCTATTTTAGGTACCAAAAACTCCATCCAAATTCAATGTCTACCTTCCAAAACAGTCTTGACTGCCTTTATTGTTTCTCAACTGATTTTTACCATAAATTGAGCCAATAACGTTCCATGCATAGGCAAAGACACGTGTTTCACCTTATCCTTACACTACCGTCCAGAATAATTCCTTGTTTGGCTCAAGAGAAACATGTCATGTACCATGTTCTGACATCTTACCAAACAATGTCTGCTTGCTCACAATATTATCAACCCAAGACTCCACAGAAAATAAAACACAAGCATATTTTCTTTTCTGTTGGATTCTGAGATGACTTCTATCGATCAGCACAACTCACAATCCCTTCTAGATTCCTTCAGAACAGCAGAGAAAAATAAATTCTCCCAGATACAAAAATTCTGCTTTTCAGACTCCTCCTGCATAAGCACTAGCTTCACGCAGCTAGGATAGCACACCGGCCTTAGGAACACCCAACCACACTCAGTAGTACATGTCCCATCATGTTGTTTGACATTACTCTGAACAAACTTAGACAGCATGCAAGCCACACAAAAATCTGCACACTTGCAATAATAGACCATAGACAACATCCTTAACTCCCCCTGACATGAACAACCGATGCTCCTTATGATAGTACAACGATGTTGCCACATTCTCAACACTTAAGAACTGCCACTTCTTGTATTTGTTGAGCATGATCTCACCATGTTTATTTCAGATACATGGTCTGCCAAGTCCAATATAAAATCCCACTTGATTTGGAATTTCTCACATATTCCATAACAAATGTCTTTAGATTACTCGCAACACAAGATAAGGACTGCCACCACCTTTTACTTGTATTCGAAGAAACCTCCTTATCTTCAGCCATTCTGATCAGAACACACCACTAACAATAACCTTCTGCCCTTACATTCACAAGTATCTAATTAAGCCTTCATCATGAAAGTAGTCATGCATTGCCAGACCAAACTACTTAATATCAAGATCAGAATCTGCCCATTATGTCAGAACTGCCACTTCAGACAATAATGCTGCTTCTTCCAACTCCACAAGCACAGTCCCAGACCTTCATCCAGGATACACACCAAACAATGATGTTGTAACAATATGTAGGACATCAACATGAGATAAAAGAACACACCTTCTGCATTTTATTCAGGTAATCATAACCACCTGATCACAACCAGCATCAGCAGCTGTTCCAAAGGCAAACTAAAAAAAAATCACTTCAGACAACTAGACAAAACCCAGACACACTCTCCCTCTTTTTAGCCACAATAGGACAACCTCTTAACCTACCAAGGCACCAAACACGAAGTTCTGACATCGAATGTGACAAGGTCCCAAGAGACACTAGTTCCCAAGAAAAATAAGTTCCCAAACTAAAGACCACTTTGACTGGTCAGGCGATACAAACAAAGACTCTTTATGCAGTATAAAAAACCAAGCCTCCTTGCTTCTAATAGCACATCACAGATAGAACCATGAGTCAGTCTAACAAGGATGCAGGAAAGAGACACATGCAGGAAGTCAAGAAACCAGATCCACAGAAGTTGAAGAACAAAACACTGTCCACAACTGGAGCAACTTCCGGAGCCACAAGAACAAGAAAAACATCAGAGACAAGGATGAAGGCCATCAAAAAACCTTCAGTGCAACTTCAAGCTTCTGATGATGAATGGGACGAAGATTGGAAAACATTTCTTGATTCAGGGGGTTGGGATAATCATTAAACTCTTTGTTTGTTGCTTTTTCTAATCTTGTATGCTTTCAGCAGTGCAATAGAATTTTGTTTCCTTTAAACTAAACATATGCAATAAAGAACACAACTGCACAAGACACATCCCAGCACACTTAATCCTCATGTATGCAAATTCCTAATTTGCTTCTGGCCAAAACACAAAATAAGTGCCAACACCAAAAGCTGCAGAATTATCAAGCTCCCCCTTAACATCACACGTCCAGCTGCATAAAATTTTAACACTCTCCCCTATCAAGAATAACATGTGCTTTTTCATAAGATGCATCTTCATGTCTTCAAGAGCTCGCTCTTTGTTTAACTCACCTGCTGAACATATTCACCTACTGCTTAACCCTCACATCAGTACATAAATCAGGTAGGGGCTTGTGATCTCAGGAGACAAAAACCATAAAATTTTGAACAGAATGTTCTGTCAACAGATGTTAAGACATCAGTCTTAACATCATGAACAGAGTCCAGCTGTACAACGAAAACGCCACATTCCAAAACAGAACCACCATCATAACCCATCACATCACAAGAACACAAGAACAATATTCTCTCATCCAACTCTCCAAAGGCAATCATTCCGATAATGCTTCCAATTAACAGAGAAAAATCATGACTCTTTGATCTTTGACCTTCATATCCAAGAAATCTGCTAGAGATAATACTTCTTGAATCTCAGGTTCACCACTCCTGCAGCAAGGACCAGAAATAAACTGACCTCAGGAGTAAATAACATGTTGATCACACCTTGACCAACTCACACATCTAAGATAAGTTCCAGAGCCAGAAACTTCTTAGACAAACCACCCAGATGCCTCCTCTTCCAGATCAGGAGTAGGTTATAAACCCATGTGATCAAACCACATTAGATTAGCACCCAGAGCATCTGTTATGCCATTCCTTTAGACAACAGAATTCTGCACAATTCTGACGTGATGTTCTAACACAAGATAGGACATCATTCCAAGGAACACACCAAGAGATCAATGACTGGAGATTATCTTTTTTAGGAAAGGAAGCGAAAGTAAATTACTTCTCAGATCTCTTCCTTACAACATCACTTATCAATGCCTTTATGAGTGGACTTGAACAATAATCTTCAAGTATCGTTGACACAGTAAGTTGAAGTAGTCTTGCACATATCCCATCACCATAGGATATACATTCAGAGAAGAACAACCTTCTCAGATACAACCTCAGGAGTTTTCAGATAGATACGTAGCGGATCAAAAACACAAACTCCTCAAAACCTTCAGGGTCACATATTAGCCCTAGCATCATAATCCAGGTGACACCACAAAACCACAGGTCTAAAAATAAGTCAAACCTAACATAACCATAACACATCAGCTCTTCAACCAAACCTCCTAGCCTTCAGCACATGCCACTGCCTGTCACGAATAGTCCATCCTCCACTTCTAGGGACCATTCTCACACCTATATGAACTTCTCCAAGTTCAAACAACTTTTCAGTAGAAAGCTTCTACCTTGACCATGAACCAAAAAGTATCTTCCCTCGGATCTCATCCAGATACAGAACATAATGACCTGCTCTGATACCAATTGAAATTTTGGTACATGTGCAGAATTCAGATGTCCTATAACATATCATTCGATATCTGGTCTGACATGAACACACATGGCAAGGTATATAACAATAAGCTTGGTACTGAACAGATAAAAACAAAACACACAAAATTGTTAACCCAGTTTGGTCAAACACACCTACTATGGGGGCTACCAAGCCAGGGATGAAGTCCACTATTAGCAGTATCAATTCAAAGCTAAACTCCCCGTTTACAGCTTATCACTTAATCACTACTCAATGACCCTTCTACCTAGATCCTCTCTAGATATGAGAAATCCTTCTCACTCCCAATCATCGTAATGATGTCTAGCAGTTAACACTCCGCAACTGCAACAACGGCTCTTCACCTATACAGTAATACAACAAGGAAGACACACTTCTAAGACACAACTTAGAGTTACTTAAAAGCTTCCTCCAAGAACAATACTCCTCTTACTTAACAGCTTCGAGGATCACACTAACAAGATGTCCAACTCACGTGTCAGTGGTACAGGAACCAACCCTAATAATAGAACTTTTACATCTTTTGGTTGAGTTACAATTCTAGGTTACAATGCATCTATATATAACCTATTCCCAACTGGATTTGGGCCTTAAAAAATGCAGCAAATAAGCTGCTACAAATCAGCAGAAACTTCTGCTACATAATAGGACTTCAATCTTTAACTTCCTAAAATATCTCCATATTTAGAAAGTGTATATTTTCCAATATTATTCTCAATTTGAATCTTCAGACCTTTTAATTCAGCGCCACATAGAATTTGCATATTATTCCCTGAATATTCTGCATCTGTTAAGACATAACAGAATCTTTAATTCACTTCAGTTCTGGCGCGATGTCGAATGGACCTGCATGGGACATCTTAATACGACATGTTGTTTCAGATGTTGAAACCACATCAACTCAACATGTTCCATTGCACAATAGGACTTCTTGCTCAACCAGTTCTTCTTTAGCAAGATAAAATATCCTATCTAACATATTGCTGTTATTATTTGTTTTACAAAATTAATGCCAACCCCAAAAATTAAAGAACTAACACATGTTATTGTACTTGTTTTCTTTCCTTTGTATGCCATTTTGGCCTCACATGGCCTATTTTGGCTTTTATAATCTGAATAAAACTTATGTCTTAATATGAATCTCTTGCAAAATAGGCTTATATTTTTTTCAAATATTTCCCATTTACCCTCAAGACTCTTAGATCACCCTCAATCTCCTGAACCTCGTAAGCATTATTACTGAATGCCTCAATAATTTGAAAAGGACCTTCCGACTTAGGAGACCACTTCCCTAAAGATCTGGTCTTTCGATCCATAGGCAAGATCACTTTCCACACCAGTTCCCCAGCTGAAAAAGTTTTACTCTTGACCTTTTTATTATAGGACTTCTCCACCTTTTTCTTTTGCTTTTTCAGCAACTCTATTGCATGGAGTCTTTCTTCATCTAAATCCACTAACTCATCAAGCATCATATTCCAATAAGATTCAGATGGAATCTCATGATGCCTTTGAATCCTTATGGACTGAAGATAAATTTCTACAGGCAAAACTGCATCATGACCGAAAGTCAGTCGAAATGGGGTAGTATTAGTTGGCTCTTTGGGGGACGTTCTACATGCCCAAAGTATTTGGTCCAATGTCTTATGCCAATTTCTTGGCCTTTTTCCCACATGCTTTTTTATCAACCCAATAACTACTTTATTTGCTGCTTCGACTTGGCCATTAGCTTGAGCATAATAGGTGTGGATGTTATAAGCTTGAATCCCATTTCTTTAGAAAACTCTTGCATTTTTCGACCAGTGAAGACTGATCCTTGGTCTGTTGTAATTGTCTCTGGGATTCCAAACCTATAGATGATGTGTTTCTGGATAAATTCAATCACATCTTCTTGATCAACATTTGGTAAAGAGATAGCTTCGACCCATTTGGTAAAATAATCAATACCCACCAAAATGTACTTATGATTTTTAGATGATGCTGGTCGAATTTCTCCAACCAAATTCAAAGCCCATCCTCTAAAAGGCCAAGGTTTCACTATAGAGTGTAATTCACTTGCAGGGACATGTTGAATGCCAGCGTGAACTTGGCATTCCTGACAACCCTTAGCAAATTCAATACAATCTTTTAACATGGTAGGCCAATACATGCCTTGTCAAAACAACAACCATTTCATTTTATGGCCTACCTGATGTGCCCCACATGCCCCACTATGGACAGTTGATAGCGCTAAGTATGCCTCTGCCTCACTGAGGTACTTAAGTAATACTCCCTCATGAGTCTTTTTAAATAACTCATTACCCAACAAGACATAACTTAAAGCTTGATACTTAATTTTCCTTTCTGTCGAAGCTATTGGATTTTTCAGGTAATCCATTATAGGTTTTCTCCAATCCTTGTCAGTTATGCTATCAACTTCCAGAATTGAAAAATTACCTTCATCAGCGTATCCAAGCTTAGTTTCTTCCAAGTCTGATGGGGCTAATCCTACTGACACCACCCTTCCTCTGACTTCGACTTTGATTGCATATTGTGATTTTTCTTTTGAAAATTTATACCCTGATGCAATCTGAGCCAAGTCATTCGCTACCTAATTTTCCAGTCTAGGGATGTGTCGAAAACTAACCGCGTCGAACTTTTTCAACAGTCGATTCACAACTACAAAGTACATAATCAAGTTTTCTTTTATGCACTTGTACTCCTTGGTAACTTGTCTTATGACCAGTTCTGAATCTCCCATTATTTCGACATGAGTTGCCCCCAATTCCAACAATACTTCAAGTCCAGCAATTAAAGCTTCATATTCAGCTTCGTTGTCAGAAAAACGACCTTCAATTTTATACTTAAGTGTTGTTGGAATTTTATTAGGAGAAATAACGAGCACTCCTATGCCTGTCCCATCTTTGTGGCTCGACCCGTCGAAATATAACTTCCAAGGTTCCACATCAAGATAGTTCAGAGGGGTCTCATTTGTAGAATGGTCAACTATAAAGCCTGCCACTACTTGTCCTTTAACAACTTTTAAAGGCTTATAAGTTAAAGAATATTCAGTTAATGCTAATTCCCATTTTCCAATTCGACTATGCAAAATAGGTTTGGACAACATATGTTTAATAACGTCATAACGAGAAGAAATATAAACATCAACTGGTTTTATATAATGCTTCAATTTTGTACAAGAGTAATACAAACATAAACATAATTTTTCAATCATGCTATATCTAGTTTCTGTATCATTTAAAACTCTACTAAGGTAATAGACGGCCCTTTCGACACCATCATTATCCTCTTGAGCTAACATGCTCCCTAAAGTTCTATCTGACGCAGCTATGTACAATCTCATACACTTATTGCCACAAGGTGGTGAGAGAATCGGGGGGTTACTCATGTACTCTTTGATCTTGTCGAAGGCTTCCTATTGAGCTTGCCCCTAGTCGAACCCATCCTTGCTAGCTCGAAGCAACGGCGAAAAGGCTTGCGTTTTCCCACTCAAGTTGGATATAAACCTCCTCAAGAAATTTATTTTGCCCAAGAGGGACTGCAATTTCTTCTTTGTTGATGGCGCTTTTGCTTCCATAATGGCTTTGGTTTTATTCTGGTTAATTTCGATCCCCTTCTTGTGGACCACAAAGCCTAAGAAATCCCCTGCCTGCACACAAAAAGCACATTTAAGAGGATTCATTTTAAGACCATGCTTTCTCATCCTTTCAAAGGATTGTCGAAGATGGCTTAAATGATCTTTTCCTGAAAAAGACTTAACAACAATATCATCAATATAGATTTGCATAAAAGTCTCAATAAAATCATAAAAGATCGAATTCATTGCTCGCTGGTAAGTTGCCCCAGCATTTTTTAGGCCAAAATGCATTACTACCCATTCATAAGTGCCTAATGCCCCTGGACATCGAAAAGCAGTTTTTGGGACATCTTCCTCAGCAATGAATATTTGGTTATAACCAGAATAACCATCCAACATACTCAAGTATTCATGTCCTGCAGCAGAATCAATCAACATTTCTGCCACAGGCATAGAATATTCGTCCTTAGGGGTTGCAAAATTTAGATCTCTAAAATCTATACAGACCCTTAAAGAACCATTCTTTTTAATGACTGGTACAATATTAGCTAGCCATTCGACATACCTAGCTGTACGGATGAACTTACGTCTAAGTAACCTCTCAATTTCCTCTTTGATCTTTGAAAGGATTGTTGGGGTAAACCGTCTTGGATTTTGCTTGACTGGTTTTTTCCCAGGTATGATTGGCAACTTATGTTCAACAAGCTCTCTCCTCAAACCAGGCATTTCGTCATAGTCCCAAGCGAAGCAATCCTTGAATTCCTTCAGTAGTTGGATCATTTCGACTTTGAGTTGTGGGTCGAGATTAGCACTAACATAAGTAGGCCTTTTTACTCCCCCTTCACCAAAGTCAATTTCTTCCAAAGGATCTTGCGCCAGCATTTTAATGTTGTCTGACAATGGATCATTTTCGAAACCCAAAGGCTCATTATCATAAATAGCATCAAGCCTTTGATTTTGGTCTTCGATTTGAGACCCATCAGGTGGCTCAGGCTCAAAGTCCTTACCAGGGCCTACTTCACAAATTTGAGTTCGACAGCCATGTGGTTGTATGCAGCCTCCAAGGCCGCTTGTAGTTTAGATTCGGCCACATAGGCCGAAATTCTTTGTAGTGCGTCGAATTCAGTCATTGTTACTGAATTCACTTCCCCAACCTGTGGGGTCTACTTCAGGCAGCCCATAGTATGGGACATTTCCTTCTTCCCTTACGACCTCTCTGGAAATCCCTCCACTGGGTGCAAGTATAATGAGCAGAATGCAAGGTCATCTGGGGTGAAATCAAACTCTGCTGGAGTACAAGGCGCAATATGCGCCAAGTTTTTGTCGAACTCGACACCATCAACATGATTAACAGGCACCTTAAAGTACCCTTGATCAGCTTCAATGTTTTCAACTATGCCATCAGGCCTCCAGATTGTGATCCACTGGTGCATTGACGAAGGTACTGCTCCAACACCATGGATTCATTCTCTCCCCAGCAGAAGGTTATAGTTAGCTTTGCTTTCGACTACCATAAACAAGGTAGGTCTTGTCACTGTACCCACAGTCAAATCAACCTGTAAGACACCTAGAGTGGTCCCAATCTTCCCATCATAGTTAGAAAGGACCATGTTATGGGGTTTAAGATCAGTGTCGAATTTACCAATCTTACTTAGCAGAAAATGGGGCATTAAATTGACAGTAGCCCCACAATCTACCAAGATCTTATTCACAGCCACGTTCTCCACTTTCCCTGTAATGTATAGAGGTTTCAAGTGCCCTTTCATGGCCTCAGTTGGCCGTTCAAAGAAAGCATTATGTTCTTCGACACAACATTGTTCATCACATAGTAGCACACAGGTTTGTGTGCTGCCATTTCAGCCTCAGCGTTGGCATCCAAGTCTTCCACCTCAGTTATCCTATCATATTCTCTTGGCATTACTGAGACTACATTGACAATGACATTTAAAGAGACATCAGAGTCTGAATCAAAATTGTGAGTCGAATCTTCGTCCTCAGCTGCTATGACTGCAAACCTCTCGGCTTCTTCTGTCTTGTCAGAAAACAACCTTCACCCCACAGGCACCTGGTTTTTTATTTTCGTCCCAACACCTTTATTGCTGGAAGGTAGAACATTGCTACTAGTCTCAGTCAAGTCTTTGGCCTGAGCCTCTCTCAAAGCCTTCCTTCGCCTCTGTTCCCTTCTCCACTAGGACCTGGACATAGGATTTTTTCCTTTGTAATTCTCAGAAATATAGGCAGCTTTATTGGAGGACTTGAATTCTTTCCGGTACTCCATTGAAGAACCTCTAGCCACGTCGAAATTCTTCCATCTATGTTTCCCTTTTCCTGCTGCTTCAACTGGTTTGACCCACTTTCTAGTTGGTACATCACTGCTAGGCTTGAAAGTAGCCTGCTTAGCCCTTGGCATTTGTGGCCTTTGGCCATATTGTTTTTTAGTAGCCTTCCTTGGGTCGAAACGCCTTGGCCCTTGAGCAGCTCTTTTCTCACGTCCCGATTTGGCTTCTCTCACCGCTTGTAGGCTATGAGCAGCTTCTCTGTCGAAGATAGCACTGCATCGAGGGCACAACATGACCTCAGAGTTCTTTCCTTGGCACCTGTGGAGAAAATCAACAATGGTTTCATCTTCTCTGGGATAAGCTAGCTTGTTGCAGTCTTCTTGACGAACCTGTTCATCAATATCCATGGCTTATCCGTTAGTCACTTCCACCATGTTTATGTCAACTTCATCTTTTAAGCGCATTTTGGAGAAATTGATATCAAGGCCCTCAGCAGCCTCGTCCATCTGTCTGAAATGGTCAGCAGTCTCTTTTGTCACCATCTGCAATTCTGATGCTTCAGCTTTAGCATGGATCTCAACTGTAGCCTCAGCGTCGAACCTTTGAACTTCAGAAGATGTCCTAAAATAGTGTTCAGCAGCCATACATATCAAATGCTCAAGCTGGCAGCCATCCACTTCCTCGACTTCTCTAATAAACACAACATCATTGGTAAGGTCTTCAGTAACCTCCACCACTGTGGAATTTCTGCCAAGAGCTTCGTTGATGTTAACACTATCTGAGCTACTGTCAGATTCCTCAACTAGTTTGACCATGTTAAACTTTTTGGGCTCTGTGTAATTTGCTTCAGCTACCTCAAGAGGGTTGGTATCAATTTTCATCTGGGTCTTAGTCTTCTCCCCAAATTTGAGTCTACCTTCCTGAATAGCATTCTGCACCAGATCCCTGAAAAGAAAACATTGAGAAGTTTTATGACCCAAATAGTTATGGTATTTACAAAAGCCTCTCTTTTTTCTTTGCTCTAAAGGTGGTATTTTAGCACCAGGAGGCACTAGTATTTGACCATCCTTAACAAACAAATCAAAAATTTCGTCACATCTAGTGATGTCGAAAGTGTATGTTTTCTTTGGGAACCTATCATTCTTTTCGGTTTCGACAGGGTTTTTCCCATTTGAAGGGACTAATAATTTACAAGAATAAGGAGGGCCTTGCTTAAGTTCAGCAAGATCAATTTCACTTTCGTCGAACCTAACAGGCTCGTCATACAATTCTTCGATGCCCTCTTGGTATTCGACGTAAGCTACCTTCTTGTTTTTGTTCACCCTAGCTTTCTCATCTTTGAGCCGCTCTAACTGTCGAACTCTGTCAGCTAAATGGGCCATATCCCTCAAATACTGGGTGTCCAGTTTTTTCCTGATAGAGTAATCAAGGCCACCAGCGGCCATTTCGACAAGTTCATGCCCAGGCACTTGTGTAAAGCACCTAGCGTTGATTAGTCGAAACCTATTCAAGTAATCATCTATTGGCTCATTAAACTTTCGTTTTACGCTAGCCAATTCTTTCAAACTGATTTTAGTCTACCCCATGTAAAATTGCTCATGGAACAAACGTTCTAACTGGGTCCAATTACAAATCGAACCAGATGGTAACGTAGTGAACCACGTAAATGCATTTTTAGTGAGGGAACTAGGGAAATACTTCACCCTTAGACTCTCATCATTTGCAATCTCACCAGCTTCGATCAGGTAGCGTGCCACATGTTCGACGATAGAATCTGTAGTATCTCCTGAAAACTTAGTGAACTTTGGTACTTTTGTCTTGGGAGGCAATTCAGCTTGAAGTATATAGTCCACTATAGGCGAAGTGAAGTTTGGCCTAGAAAAACCCATATTCAGGCCATTTCGAGCCATTATTCTCTCGACCATGGCTGCCAAATTGTTCTCTACTGCTACATTATTGTGTCGAACCTGATTCACCACATGATCAGCGTTTTGATTTCTGTTTACTAACACCATCCTTGGTTCTTCCTCTTCAAATATAGGTATTTGATTCCTAGGAGGGTCCTCCCTAGGTGGTTCGACCAACTCTGGATTCACTTGTTGAGCATTTTCCCTCCTCTCGACTCCTTGATTTTGGTGTTGAACAGGAGCGGGCATTCCCATGAATTCTGCTATACGCACCATCTGGGCTGTCATCATTTAATTGGTTTGAGTAGTATTCTGGATTAATGGCTGGAAAATCTTTCCCATTGTCTGAGACAAAGTATGTACCATTTTCATGTTGCTCTCATCCATCTGTTGCCTCAATTATACTGTAGATTCATTTGTTAAGTTGGGTCCTTGAGCAGAAAATCCCAAACCTACGGACTAGCTATTTCGACCCATGTTAATCCCAGAGCCTGACTTCTGCAAAGGGGAAGATATCACATTCTTTGAAAATATTGGGGGTGCAGTACGCAAATTCTGCGTCATTGCTGTTGGCATGCCATAGATTGGGTTCCTAGGCAAAGGCTGTGAAAATCCTGGGGGAGGAAGCTGCCTATACGTCAAACTTCCTCCTGGTGGAGTCTGAGGATTTGTCACTGATGGGCCAATGTACTCCAAGACTGGCTGAGTGTAAGGCCTCACATATGTCGCCCCTGGCCCTGTTGTCGAAGGCGCTGGCTCTGTCACCATGGTTAACACTGTTGATCCTCCTGTCGAAGGAACTGGAGTTGGCGCCACAGTACTTCTTGGTAATTCTAGATGATTGATGGTGCTGTTCTGAACGCTTGAATTGATTGGTTGAGGATTAGTCCCAGCAGAACTAGAATTTGAATTCCCTTGGCCAGATGCCATTTTCCTCGGGTTTCTTCTCTTTGGTCTATATTCGTTTAAACTGGCTACCTTTCCACTTCTCAAGTGCATACAATAAAGTTTGCCAAAATCTTGACCAATGAAATGAAAAAATTCAAAAAGGGCAGTTATAAAACTTCCTTTTGACAGTTATTTAAAAGTTATAAACTTCCAAATACACGTTTAGCACTGTCCCACTGGGCGTGCCAATTTGTTTACCTTGAAAATTGATAAACAACCGCTGATCTTCTAAAACAACAAAGTTCTAGTAACTTACAGGATCGATCAGATTGATCCTAGGACATGTGCTATGGGTATATTTAGAATATCTCACAATTAGGTAAAGTATACACTTTGATAAGGCATATAAATAAAAGAACGTGTTTGAAATGTAAACGAAAGTGATAAAAAATCAAAGAAAGGCTTAAGTCGAACAACGCGTTAAAGGAAAAACTGAATGTAAAGGTTTGATAAAAAAAACTGGAGTTAAATGTTGGAAAGAAATGCATAAAGATCTTAAAATGCAGAAATGTAAATGCTTGAAGGTAAAGACTTTTTAATGTAAAACTGCAAAGTAAACACTCGATACTGTAAATGACTTGAAAGGTAAAAGTTTGTGAAAAGACTTCAAAGTAAAGAATCTAAAACAGAAACTTCAAAGTAAATTGCATGGCAATAAAGGATAATGGTGATTACAATCACATACATTCTCACTTCACTTGTTTCTCGACACACTAGATACTTTGAGTGAATATAGAGTTACTTGTACAAATATGATTTTTTCACACTTATTCTAACTCTAGAACTAACCTATTTATAATACTCTAAAGTAACCACCATTTGACGATTTACTCCTAGAATACGCCACTTGGCACTTTGCATGTCTTCAACTTCTGGATCTTCGCCACTTGTCCTCTTTTCAAATTCAAATAGTAGAAATTCCCTCCACTATCCAGTTGTAACTGCAGCGCATTATCCATAGCAGTTTTATCCTGTCGAATTGACGCTTTGGACTTGGAAATGTTTGAAGTCTTAAAATCATTCTCTTCGACTTAGGCTTTCAACAAATATGGTCGAATACATCTTGGTCGAAACCTTCTTCTTTAGCTTATATTTTAAAGAATAACTTCTTTAAAAGCCAAATCTATTTGAAATCATGCAGCGTCGAAATTAGGAGCTAACAGAACTGTGCAGCGAGTATTCGCTAGGCGAAAAAATCGTTCGCACTGCGAACTTCTGGAAATTTGCAAAAGCGGTTTGACTATTCAGAGGCACTTAATGCCATTTTTTGAGGTTTGCTAGGCGAATGATTCGTTCGCAAAGTGAACGTGCGAACTTTGTAATTGTATTTAATAGATTTTCTATCATTTTCTAAGGATGGTTTTGGGGATTTTTGCTCCCAACTCCATCAAACTTCATTTTTCAGTAGATTAGCTTAGAAAATAACATGGAAGCTTGCATATGGATGAACCGGGGTGGATTGATCGTTGGTCGGTGTTGACAAACCGCGAGATGTTTAGTTTATTTCTTTTCTTCTTTACGCTTGTCTTCTATGTTGGGTTGTGTATATGTATTTATTTTGAACTCATGTATATTTGTCGCCCGTGGCGTTGTATGAAACTTGCTTTACAAATCTTTATTGGTGATTGTCTCTGATTTTTGCTTTATGCGCGGGGTTTGGGTTGCGTTAGAGATAATCCTCGCAAACTTCGATTAGGGATGATTATCTGTTAGTTTCTGGACTCTAGAGATAGATTTAAGAGCTAACAATCTTCAATAGGCGTCGAAGCTTAATGCCTCTGTGTCTTGAGTCGCGTTCGAGAGTGTCGACGAGGGTAACACGGTTGTTCTCTTAACTTTGCATTAGACATAACCTTTGTTATGAGCGATGCTGGATGATATTGAGGAATATTGTAGGTTGAGTATAACTGGTCGGTAAGTTTAAGTTTGTGAGGAGTCAATTATGTGCACTGTCGGACAAGTTTTTCTCTCTGATGAATGATTTCTTTTTGTTTTAATGTTTACTTTTCTGTTTTTATGTTTAAACTCATTTAAACCCAAACTCATTAACACGAGAGACTGTCGAACGACATTCTTTCCCTCGAACCGATCTCTGTGGACACGACATAAATCCCGGAGGGAATTCTTCCAAAAATAAATATTTTTGCTGCTTGTCGCTATTCTGCAACCAACTGTGTTCTGATCATTCTTAAGGCCTTTTAAAGGGAATTATGGTACTTTTTCAAGGGTTACGAATTTCTACATGCAGAGTGACGATTTTCAACATCAGAAGGCATATTTGGAGAGAATTTAATGCCATTGGAGGCCCATTTTTCAAGGAAATTCTTATGCAAACCTCTTATTATTATTATTATTATTATTATTATTATTATTATTATTATTATTATTAATATTATTATTATTATTTGCTATTGTAATTTGAATTATGCGTAGCTAAATCTCTCTAGGTTAGGTTGTGTTTGAAGAACCTATTTTGATATTGTTGGGACATATGTTTGATTTGATATTGCATGAGTAATTTAATCAATAATTCTATTCAATTGCACCTTGTTCTTAATGCTTTTTATGTGAGATACTCTTTTAATCTGATTTTGGGCACATAGAGAATACTGACCATTAGTCTATGTGTTGGACCTAGGGCTATTGTTGTGCTTACGCTGGTTGAATAAGGATAAGAGACCCTGAGTAGTGGCTTAGGAATTAATGCTATGTTGCATTGCCTAATCTTGCTTACGCTGGTGGACTAGGGAAAGAAAACTCCGAATATTGATTAGTGTGCTATACCGCAAGAGAATATGTATAGTGTTTTTTTTAATTCACCGTGGGATTATAGTGACGGTATCATTCATGTAATACATCGAACATCAACAATAGAGAAATAGGAGATTCTATACACAACCTGACTGTTTTAGTAAACTTGTTAGAAGACTTTATTTTATTTTCACAATTCAAACTCTAAAACCCACCAATTTAGTATTTTCTACGCATTGCACAACATTGTCTTGTTAAATAGCAGCCCTAGTGGATTCAATTTTTTTTATTACTGCGACATTATCAGTACACTTGCTGAGAAGTCATCATACATAAAGATTAGATGATTCTCTTTAACCAAATTTTGCATCAATGCTTAAAAATGTTTAGGATACTATCAACCACCAAATTTTCCAGTATAAAATAATTCACCCAAACTGTATGGTATCGTACTACAGCGCACTGTAGTTACCGTTTTAGAATGCACCCTTTAATATTGATCATTTGATTACTCTAAATAATTTTCTTGAATATGAGAAATCTGTATAATTCTCTGAAGAAAATTCAAGAAATACTAAAAAAGTTAACGAGTAAAAAGAAAGGGAATAAGACAAGGCTTCGATAACTTGAGAATTGGTGAAATGATCAAAGGGGTCTATTTATACTAGAGTTTTGGATCCAGTTTTTAAAGAATGGGTGTCATCGCTTCTGAAACCCTAGACTCAGTCAAATAACGATAGACATCATACCGATGTTGTGTTAGTATTTGTAATGAACATATGAAATTAAAATTTTTCTTTTTAAAAAGGTAAACTTTTTAGTGTACAAAAAATTAATACTAAGGCACAAGCCCAAGTACAAAATCGACTTATATTGCGTAACTATGAGATGCAATCTAAGAGGGTATTGAATCATAACCAAATTACAAGGATTCCTAATTTGTTGCAATCATATCTTATACCATTATGTGTATATCTCTAACTTTTATGGATTTTATTTATTGTAATTATTATTGTATTTATTTGAATCAATTATTCCCTTTGAAAGACGCATACTTTTGTTTTATACATGTAAAGGCATTTCTTTCAAATAAAACAAGTTTTTGAATAACAGTATCACTATCCTATATGGTATCAGTCACTTGTTAGCATAACAATACCGATCCAAACCTTTCAACATGCCTAGCCACACTATTGCCATCAATGAAACTTCCAATTCACTGTTCTACACACCCAGTCCTCCATCAAACTAACATACCCAAATTTTCCAACACGGAAGGTGCAATTCAATGCCCATCTCATTGGTTATGATCTACTCAGTATTGTAGATAGCACCATACTATGCCCAGCCTAAACACATGGTGACTATGAGTATTGGACAATGAAATATCAACTCATACTTCATGTTAATCTCTCCTCCATGGATCTAAATGTTGTCACTATGATTGCTAGTGCATAAAACTCCATACAATCATGGGACATACTCAATAAAACTTTCACTAGCAAAATGAGAACAAGCATCATGCAACTCAAGGATCGACTCACAAGATACAACAAAGCTCCAAATCTGTCACATAATGCCTACACTATATTAATATGCTTTCAGATGAACTAGTTGTCATCAATTCACCACTAGATGATATTGATCTAGTTATCCACACACTCAACAACCTTGATCCAGAGTATAATGAAATATCGGGTGCTCTTCATACTCGTGAAAATCATATCGGGTTTGAAGAAATTCATGATCTCCTTCAATATTATGAAACCCACCTCACACGTGATGATGTCACTCCTCTTATTACCTCAGCTCATACAACATACAAAGGAAAACCAAAATTTGCAAAATGTGGCTATCACCAAACAAATGCAACTATTCGTCAAACTCCAACCAATCTCCACAATCCCCGAAGATCGTCATTTGTCAAAATTGTGACAAGGTAGGACACGCAACCAATGTGTTTTATAAGCTTCATGGTTATCCTTCGAGTTACCCCAACCACATCACAGCTTCTTATCATGCTTGTTATGTATCATCTCACATTGATCCAAATTCGATCATTAACTCCGGCGCCACTCATCATGTCACCAATGATCTGGATCAACTCCATCTCACCAACCTTTACCGTGGCAATGATCACATCACAATAGGAGAGATTAACATTCTTCCAAGTTGTCACACATGTAAACATGTCTTACCCACAAAAAAGAATCAAAACTTATACTTACCACAAGTGGTAATGTTCCAAATATCTCAAAAAATTTGTTATCTGTATCATCATTATGTCAAACTAACCCTATTTCAGTTGAATTTTTTTCTAATTGTTTTATGGTGAAGGATTTGAAAACAAGGGAGCCCCTCCTCAAAGGACTGCATAGCCACATACTCTACTATCTAACTCACTCCATAAACCATCCCACGACCTTAGTCACAAACTTCTCATCTCATCCGCCATGGCACCATATCCTTGGCCATCCTAGTGAAATAATAATGAGACATCTTATTTCCCTTCATCAAATAAAGTTGACCAATTCATCACCATGTACCTCTTATGAAAGTTCAAAATCCTTAAACTTGCTTTTAATTCTTCTAGTATTATAAGCAATCAGCCACTAAAACTTATTTACATGTATGTGGCCTCGCTCCTATTAGATATTTAGATGGATATTTATATTACTTAATATTTGTAGATCATTTTTTTAAAATATATTTGATTACATCTAATGAAAAATAAATTTGATGTCTGTTATTTTTCCACAATTCAAAGCCATTGTTGAAAAGTTTTTTAATTTACCAATCATTACACTTTATTCAGACAATGGAGTTGAATATATTAAAATTAAATAATTTCTGTAAAAAAATGGCATATATAATTATACCACACCACAACATACACCTAAACATAATGCAACAACTGAAAGACGTTATAAACACATTTTTGAAATTGGTTGTGCCCTACTCCATCATGCCAAACTCCCACCCACAGTCTGGTCCTTTGTCTTCAAAATAACCATATATCTTACCAATAGACAACCAAGAGCTAATCTTGACTTGAAGACTCCACACCAAATTCTTTATCACAAAAATTTCCCTCTACATCATCTACATGCCTTTGGGTGTCTCTGCTTCCCATGGCTACGACCTTATACAACCAACAAACTATAACATAGGTCCAATCCTTGCATATTCATAGGATATATATTCACCCTCCTAATATGCCTACCAATGTGATCGGTAAAATAGCAAGTGCACTATTTTGCCTCTGTAGTAATAAGAGGGGAAATCCCCAGTATCGATCTCAAGGACTGCTTGACGATACAGAGTTCAAGATAAATTTCAAGTAAACAAAAGCTTTTGGGTTTTGGGAATGATTGGTGAAATTGTAAAACAATTACACATAAAATAGACAAAGTATTTAAACAGATGAAAAAGATATGAGTAGTATGCTAGGTGCGATCTATGATTTAATCATGAAACGATTCAGATCTAACTGTGCAACAACGTATTTTGTAAGTCCTTAGTAAGAAAACCTTTGATTATTCAACCTAATTACTATGTCCATAGGAAATTACGGTTGAAATCAAGCATTATTATATCAAGAATACTCTGGTTATTATAAGGTATCCATAGCCTTAGGTGATATCTATTATAATATGTTCTCAAACAGATCATGAACAATGGGGGTCCAGCTTAATTGTTTCACAAAAATCAGACTCCGTTTGTCCGACGGAGAAAGCGATAAGAACGGTAAAGAGAACAAATCAAATATACTAAAACATCATTGTTATTGCACAAATAATATCGAATCCATTACATAACAGAATCAGGGACACCCCATAACAATGGGGGGTTTACCTACTCATAATACAAAAGAAAAACATGATAGAAAGTGTTGTCGTTACATAAATCTTAGATGAATAAGTCTTCAATCACGGAAAGCTCTTGAAAATACAAATCCACCTTAAAAATCTGAGTTCTCCAACCTTCAGAACATGTTTTTTCTCCGTAAAATCATCCAACCCTTGAAAAATCATGTTTCCGAGTTAATAGGCATGTTTTGGGCTTTCTAGATTTTTGGGCTTCAATGCGCATATGGTCCTGGCTGATACGCGTAATGTCATCCTAACACACATAGTACCCTACAAGTAAGCATCATGGTAGGCTCTCTAGGCATGCTTTTTCGTGTAAGGACCTCAGTGTTACGCGTACGGGCAGAAGCTTGTTTTTTCCTCCCTTCTGGTGGAATGCATATGATACGAGTATGGCATCAGGGAAATACGCGTAATGGCTGGGCATTACACGTATGGCCGGCAAGTTTGCATTTTTCCTCCTTTTCTCTGCCTTATTGTCCTGGCCCAGTCTTGCATCCAATCCTCGATCCTTTGAGCTAGCACCCATGTATTCCACCTACTAAACATATCCAAAAGCGTAAAATAGCCCAGAGAAACTCAAATTCATGCACACACTATTCTAACACAAACAAACTAAAATACTAAAGAAATAAGTCTCAATTCATACAGTTCACCTGTATTTTTGACGTTTAAATGATGAAAACTATAGCACAAATGCTGACTAATCACAATGCCTTGTCCGCCGTGCCTACGAACTCACTCTATGAGGCTCCTTTGGGTTCACACACTTCATCAAGTAACAATCACTCTTCTTCAGCTTCTTTATCAATTCCCACTAACCAAAATGTTGTAGACACTAATAGTAACCATATGAAAACAAGATTAAAAAAATAACAATTTTACGCCAAAAAAGTTTTTCCATGTCTCTCATCATCCACTACCCGAGAATATTGAACCGTCAAACATTAGACAAGCCATGCAACATCCTCATCGGAGACAAGCCAAAAAAGTTGTTCCATGTCTCTGATACCAATTAAAGGTTGAGAAACACAAGAAAGGGGGTTTGAATTGGGTTTCATATTTCGTCCCCATTTGCGGAATTTAAACTAATGACGTTAACATGTAAATAAAAATAAATGAACAGAATTATTTTTATCCTAGTTCACTGTTAACGAAGTTACTCCAGTCCACCCTCAAGGTAATTTTGCCTTATCACAAGGACTTAATCCACTAATCATCAAAATGATTACAACCACAATGGATACCTTCCATTGCCTTCTTGAGAATCCTGGCTTTCACTCGCCTCTCAAGGAATCAACCTCTAAGCCATTCAACAATGACCTGACCCTCTCAAGCATCCTGGTCTTCACTCGACCGCTCAAGGAACAACATTCACTAAGTTGTTAGAAACATGCTTAGTCATCTCAAGCATTCTGGTCATCACTCGACCGCTCAAGGAACATCGCCTTTTTCAAGGATTTTGTTGTGCACTATATATGCTTCTTACAAGCTGATTACACAAATGAAGTACAATAACACCTAAGTGTTTCTAGCAAGATATGAGCAACAACTCCTTGCTTTATAATACAAAACTATCTAAAAATAAATCTTTGAGAGATTATAAAGCACACTAGTTCTGTATTGCTTAAAAGTTTTCTTATGAAGCACTACGACTTCTTATCATTAGCTTTAAGCTTCTTTCTGATGTATTTCTTTCTTGAGTAGGTAATGCTTCTTCCAGCTTAACCATCAAGATCAACTAAGTTACTATGTTTCACTTATTGATGTTTCACTTGACAAGTTTCACATGGCTTTAGCATGTTGCATCGCTGTACATTCTTCATCACTTTTCTTCAGCTTCTTCTTCATTGAGCATTCTTCATTTAAGCTTCAGCTTGCAGCATCTTGTACTCTTTTCTTGAGCATATAATGCTTTTTCCAATTCAACCATCAAGTTCAACTAAGCTACTATGCTTCACTTATTGATGTCTCACTTGAGTAGTTTCATATGGTGTTAGCATGATCATCGTTTGTGCACACTTTGTAGTAGCAGCTTCATCTTTGCTTGCTACATGTTGATTGTTTGTTGTGTTGAATAATAATCCTTTAGTAAGAACAATATCCAACAAACTTTTTATATATCTCTCTTTTTCTTATGATCAGCGGCTGCTTCAAGCAACATTTCTTCAAGCTTCCAAGTCTTTAATTTATAGAGCAGGAGAGAATAGATCCATTGAGGGGTATTATTGGAAATATATTCCAACAGCAATATCCCAACGTTCACATGAAGGAATGGTTAACATCACTGTACAAAAAGTTATCTTTGCTCCACCCTATCGAGGTAGAGGTCACAGAGTTTTGGTACTATTATATTTAGCTCAAAACCATTCTAATCTTCAATCTTCTATCATCTTCAAAGGCTTCAGATATTAACTTGGTAATCATTCTTTGTGTAGTCTTCAGAACCACAGTCTTCAGAATTCCATATCTTCGTTCAACATAACTATCTTGAGAATATTCAGCACTTGGTTTCTTAGAAGCATTATCTTCAGAGTCTTCAGAACCTATTGCTTTAGAACCTTGTCTTCAGAGTCTTCAGATTTCATTAAGTACGTTCTTTCTCTTTAGAGTCTTCAGCACTTTGTTCAATCAGAACCTTGTCTTCAAAAACTCTTCAGAACTTGATCTTCATAAATTGTGTCTTCAGAATCTTCTGAGGCTTTCTTCACCTAAACCACGTCTTCAGAATCTTCAGAACTTGTAACATTAGAAGCGCATCACATTAGAAAGCCTTATAGGTCTTTCATAAAGTCTTGATTAGAATGTCCAGAGCTAACGTTCATTAGAACCTTTGTATAAAAACATTCATGAATCTTGACTTTATCTTGTACACACATATGTTTTCTTCCAGAGTGTTGAAAACAGAGTCTAATGACGTCACACACCTTCTTATCAGAGTCAGAAACACATAGACAACAATCACACACTAGACAGAAACCATATCATACAGATTTGTTCTCTTAGATAACATGTGCAGTTATCATCAAAACTCAAAGGCCAGATGTAGAACCAAATCTTGTTCTTACACACATAACCCTATGTCTGATTTGTTGTAAACAAATTCTCCCCGTTCATGAACAACCCCCCACTTCCAGCACCTTAAAAGGTCACTAGGTACCTCAAATCCACCATTAAATTTACTATCATGCTTACGAAACCACATTCCTTTCAACTTCTCACTTACAATGACGCTGATTGGGGTAGCAATCTCGATGATCGCATTCACAGGTTTGCATAACTTATATTTTTTGTGGTATTCTAATGACTATTTCAACTATACCCTCGGTTATTCAGAAACCGAGGGATAAAGTGACAAGTTTTCACGATGCCCTTCGTTACCTCACTTGTATCACTGAGGTAAAATCTTCTTCGGGCCCGAGATAACATGTGATTTTTGTAGTAGTGTCGGGTTCGGAATGAGTACTTGTGTCACCATTACCCGATCCATCCCTATACTTTTTATTCGGAAAAAACCTAAACCCAAATTCAAAACCAAACAAAATGGTTTTTCTCTATCAAATTTAAAGCGTATTCGAGTGGATACCCGCGAGTGCGGATTTTATTATCATGCCTATAAATGATATAGTTAAAAATCCAAAATTGGTAGTGAAATTTTACAATAAAATCACTAAATTATAAAGGAATCATTTATAGTTACCAAGTGATCCTACCCAATTATTTCCTCTATTTTTTATTATTAATTACTTTAATAAAAATAATTATATTAAATTATAAGTCCTTTTATGATATTAAATAAATTATTAATATTATTTATTTTATTATATTCTTAAATATTTATTATTCTTTCTATTTTTTAAATTTATTTTTTTATATAATTAATAAAAGATCATTTTATAAAATAAATTTATTTATTTATTTAATAATTATATTTTTTAGTAGGTGTAAAAATGCCAAAAGCGACTTATATAAACAAAAGAGAATAATTTGTGGGCCATATATATGCAAGAGGTGCCAATTGCAAGAGGACCATAGCTAGCTTTCACAAGGGCCACCACATAACCAACCATATCAAAAACAAGAAGCTAGGGAGAATTATAACCCAACATGCTTGGGGCCAGTGTTTATGAAAAGTAACTAGACATGCATGATTGACATCAATGAAAGGCAACTAAGGTATCATTATGGTTAATCATTTTTCATTAGAATAACAAATGCTTGATTAACATACTTGTTTAATAATCACGATAAAGATTAGCTTTTCATCATCTAGAAAAGAACGTGTAAAGATAATTGAGTATTTCTAGTGGGGTTTTGGCTTGAAGGCGTGCTCATTACGTTCATGTACAAGCAAGACTTTATAGTTTACTATAAGTTAATTAGATGCTTATGGGTTGGTTTAGTAATTATGATACGGTATTTGGTATCCTACTTGTGAGTTTGTTGCTTTCTTTTTGGTTTAGAATTTCTAGGTGGTTTTAGTATCACCCAAGAAGTTGAACTCTTTATTTGAGATCTTTAAGTCTCTAAGTTCTAGCTATAATGTTAGAATTAGGGCATGTTTATTTTAATTTTAAAAAAATGGATTTTTTTTTTATTTTTGAAAATGAATTTTGTAAAATCGTCTTTTAAAATATTACAAGTTTTTCTATATTGCAAGATTAATTTTGATATCGTATAAATAAACATACATTATTGAAGATCAAAATATAGTCAAAATTGTAATTTTTGAAAAAAAGTTGTATCTCAAAAGTATTTTTCATGAAAAGCTATTTGAAATATCTTTAAAATTAAGTGATTTTTTTGAAATTTTGATATCCAATTTTTTTTCTTCGATAAAATGATGAAATATCTAAAATAACACTTTAAGAATAACTATTCAAACTAAATTTTTATTTGAAGCTTCTATGAAAAGTTTCTTTGTAAATTTTTTTCTACAAAATTTTGTTACACTATAAAAATCATATTTAAAAAAAGACAAAACAAACGGGCCCTTAGTTTGTCTTTGCTTTGATATTTTGTGTCGTTTGACTATTTAAAATTTCGAAATGATTTTAATTAGGGGTGACAAAACGAGTTTAGGATTTTGATTAGGGATGGTAAAACGAGTCCGACTCGTCAAGTATATCCATTTTGCCTACAAGTTATCGCGGAGAGAGTTAAGATTTTAGGTCCACGCTCTCCAATATGTCCGCCATTTTTTGTGAACTTTTGCAGGTGCAAATATTAACATAAATTTTTGTAATTTTTAGACTAAAAAAATGTAGTGCATTTGGGACCGCTCTACACCACCTTTATTTTTTTGCAAGACGGGTCAAGGTTTTAGGGCCGCGCCTCAACAATGACCACCCTGTTTTTTTTGCAGGCTTTTGTCGGACGAATCTAAACGGGACGTCATGCCCATTTATCACCCTTACTTTAACTATTCTTGCACTTTCTTAGAATGATCACCAAATTTTTATCTCCGCCTAAATCATTTGAGGTTGACAGGTTGACTTTCAAGGCCATGAAGTTGCTTTAATTGGATGATGGATCTATTTTCTCTATTTTTCTTCGAGTGGTGTTCTCTTCTTGTCTCTAGGCTTTGATTGGATAGTAGGGGTTTGTTTTGTTACTAATTATTGTTTTTATATCTACTATCTTTCTTGTGTGATTTTTTGTTTATTTGGTTATTACCAAGTCGTTGTACTTATATTTGTTGGGTGCAAGTGTGAGTGGTTAAGTCCCACATCACTAATGAATGGGTGAAATGTTGGATTTATAAGAGACATGATCAATATATCTGATACCTTAAGGTTTTGGGTGGAGATGTGGTGTCTCTATCTCTTGTGGTCCCAGAGCATTAGGGGCCCGTTTTTGCTCCCGACTTTCGCTCTCCCTAACAAGTGGTATGAGAGCCATGGTTCAACTTTGTGAGGGAACGAGAATTGGATCCTATTATAGGATGTGGGGAGTCACACTTCTGGGAGAGATTGTTGGGTGCAAGTGTGAGTGGTTAAGTCCCGCATCGCCTATTAATGGGTGAAATGTCAGATTAATAAGAGAGAGGACCCATATACTTGTTGCCTCACGATTTTGGGTGGAGATGTCTCGTTTCCGTCTTTTGTGGTTCTGGAGCATTGAACACCCATGATTGCTTTCTAACTCTCCCGAAATCCCCAAAAATATTGACATGTTTTTCTTAAGTCACAAAGAAATTCTAGTTCCATACTCTCCCTCCCATTACAAATGTCTTTGTATATGTCACTATTGAAAAAATCCTAATAAGTTTCAATGTATCTTGTACTAAGTTTATTCTAAAGTATGGGATCCTTCACCAATTAAAATCAAACATTAATCTACCATTATATCTATTTTATTAACAATCATATTTGTCATTGTTAGGATTTATCTTATAAAAACCCGCTCTAATTTTTTTATATTATACATGTCTTGCCATGGTTAAAATTCAACATAATGTTTTTATTAAGTGTGTGGAAGTATGCCTCAAAATCTCAAGTGATACAGAGAATTTTTTTTAGCAAAGGTGTTAGTTTTTAACATTGTCAGTAATTGGAGGCGAAAGAGTCGTAGAACGCAAAGGCAATGGTCAGAAGCCAGACGATTGGGTGGTAGAGGGCAGTAACTAGAGGCTCGACACAAATCGAGGTTGGCTCCGCGTGGCTCGAGGCCGGCTCCACTTAGCTCATACCATTTCGGCTTTACTCAAAAACTCGGGTCAGATCATGGGTCGGACCTAAAAATCTGGTCCATTAGGGTTTTGAGCCTTTATAGATCTTTTCTATCATGGGGAAAATTTGGTGTTCTGCTAATTTAAGAAACTTAGAGAGGCAGAGGTATAAATTCTTAGGAATAGGTTGTTCTAATAATTGGAAGACCTTTGGGGATATCTAAGAAGATTGAGAAACACTTATAAATACCTTTGGGATTGTGTGATTCATATATTGAGAGGAAAAGATATTGAGAAACACTTGAATAGAGAATATGAGATATTCTTGGAAAGTTTGAAGACTATTTTCTTGTAACTCTTTTGTAATCTCTTGTAACAACTTTTGAAGTATAACAGATTAAAGAGTTTCTCTCTCCTCTAAAGTATATTGGTTTGATTCAACTAGGTAAATAAATTATGTGTGTGTACTCAACAATTTTATTTTATTATTTCTCGTGTGGTTTTGCTTAAAATATTTGGCATCTTGATTAATTTTTCATGAGGTTATTTATTTTGGTTGTCATTGTTCTATGTTCATTACATCTAAAGGTATTGGTGTGTCTGAGAAATTCAATTTCTCAACAAGTAGTACCCATTGTGGGGGAATATGGTTAAGTTTACAAGTGAGCCCCATAGATTCCAAATGGGACATCAATAATTATTTTCAGAGACGACAATTTTAGGTTATGGAAAATGAAAATTTAAGAAATATTAACTCAACAAAAGTGTGTAGAAGCATTGAAAGGCAAGATATTGATACCACTACAAGAAAAAAGGAGATTTACGACACTTGAGTTGCGATAGTTATCACAAAATCGTCCTTATTCCTGGATTGCGATGGTTTTCACGACAATTAGGGTCAACTGTCGCATATTTTTTGCGACAGTTATCTCAAAACCGTCCATATTCCTAGACTGTGACGGTTGTCACGACAGTTAGAAACTGAATTGCGAAGGTTGTCACGACAGTTATCACAAAATCGTCCTTATTATGTTTTTTACTCAACTTTTTTTTTATAAAATAATTTTTTTTATTAGGCTCACCTTCTTCCTCACCGACCTCACAAACAACCCTCACAAACTCACCATGTTCCTTATAGAAATTTCTTCTCTCACATTCTTCCTCAACAAAATCACATTCTTCACTCACCTTTTTCTTCCCCAGAACATAGAAAACCTAAAAAATAATCAAAACCCTAAAATTTGATCTCACCCAAAAATAAAAAATCCTAAAGTATCGCCAGTCACCAAAGAATCTCCGCTGAGAACCGCTACGAAATCCAAAATCAATATAAGAAACACTGTTAATCGATGCAAAATTCAAGGTCTTCATTTTCTTCTATACCATGTTCTTCTATCGCCATTTTCTTCTTCAAGGTCACGTGGAAGGTTTGGGGAAGAGATTGAAATGTGTGGATCCTATTGAAGGCGTTGGGATTACGTACAGAGTACCGAAGACACCAAAGACATTCTCTGATTTTGAGTAATAAAGGTCACTCTCCTAAAGACGTTCTTGATTCACACTCTCCTAACATTTTGAGTTCTCTTATTCTCACTTTCTAATGATTCACACGTAGTCAAATTTGGCCAAATCTTAAACCTAATTTTAGTTTTACATTTCTAATTCGATGCATTTCTAATTCTCACTTTCTAATTTTCTTGGTAGAACCTTTCTTTGCATTTTTCTACCATTTTTGTGATGAATTTATGATTCACAATTTGCTCGTTGTGTCAAGGGAAAGTGTAATAAAAACATGGAACTAGTAGAAGATACATGATTTAGGTATTCATATTGATGAATTGGCAATTTGTCTCTGTTCATTTACAATTCTGTCAACTATTTGGATCTATGTTATGTCTAATTAACTTCATAGGCCACATATTGATTGATTTTATGGGTAACTTATCTCATTTGATGCAATTGTATTTTCAGGGGAACCTATTTATATGTTAGGTCTTGGTGGAGTTCTTGTATGTGTAGGGTAACCTATCTCATTTGATGCATGTTTACTCTTTTCTTATGTTCGTTCATTTCTATAAAATGCATTGCATTTTGTTAATGTAAATTGTTGTTCAATGTTGAAGGAGGCTCAATCTGTGTTTGTGTTCTTCAAGTTACGTTACGGTGCTGCAACCTTATTAATCAAACTCAGTGGATTACTGAGCGAACTCTACAACCAAATAATGTATTTCGAAGTTGGTTGTTATAGTTGTGTATGCTTTTCATAAATGTGTTCCTTATACCGGTTGTACTCATACAAGGGCTTACAAACTTGAAACAACTAAAAGTTTTGTTTCCCTTTTTGAAAATTATTCTAGCTATGTTAGTAAAAGTTTCTTTCAATAGAATCACTTATTCTACTTATGTGATTTTTATCTAGTCAAATTCATACTATGTTTCTAACTATCTTTTTATGATTTTTGAATCTATGATGCTATGTCTCGCTTTGAATCTGTTCATGAAAATCTCTAAACTTTGTAGAAATCTTTTTGCAAATTGGGCTATGTTTTGTTCAGCACATTAAAGCATTTGCTAAGAAAATCCTCTAACTGGTTATCTGCTGATGTATATTTGCACATGGAGTTTCATGCTAAATTGAATTTGTCACTTTGCTATTTATCAAAACTGATAAGAAAGCATCTAAGTTGGCCTGACAGTTTTACATAATCTGATGGAGAAGACTCATACTCTTAAGATGACATGATTTTTGATACAAGGAACCAAATGATAGTTTTAAACAACAGTTATATGTCAGGTTTGATCTTTTTGAGAATATATTTGATACATGACAAAGATCAAGCTTGAAGGATCTACACTGCTAAATATATATAATGCTTCTGACATTGTAATATGTGGTTGTATGTGGATGTGTGTAATGTTTGAACTATACATACATTGATTGCTAAATTGTGTTGTTGTGTTTTTGTTTGTGCAGGCAAGAGACCAACAACATCAGAGGAGATAAGCTGATCCTTACCTTGCACAAGTTTTTAACACAAAGGCCTAGTCATTGGAGCAAGGTTTGGTTGAGTTTTTATTTTTTGATGTTGTTCTTGGACAATTGTGCATGCTTAGTCTATTAATGTGGTTGAGACTTAAGAGTTAGTACATGCTTTGTCCCTCCCATATAATGCATTCGGTTACCTATTGGCAAAATATCAAAGACAAATATTGATAGCAATGTTGATTGTTTTAACTACACACCTTCAAAATGCTATCTTTTTTTATCACTAATATGCTGTTTGAATGGTGCTTATTTGTTATGCCTAAAGTAAATTGTTTATCGATTCTTATTTGTTATGCCTAAAGTATACGATGTCGTTGTGTTACATTTTCGATCACAATGCAGGTTATATCCCTCATATTGATAGAGTGATCCGGGCATGAATTGTTCCTCAGCTTGTGACATTTTTGACAAGAGATGAGATGCCTCAACTGCAGGTTTGAATGTGTTTCTATCTTGTTCTATCTTTTTAGATTATTCAATGTGAATGTTTAGACCTCATTGACACTGCAACGTTATCTGCAGTCCATGGCAGCATGGACTCTGACCAACATTGCCTCGGGGTTGTCTGAGCATACAAGAACTGTCATTAAACATGGTGATATTCCGCTGCTTGTGCAGCTTCTGAGCTTAAGTAGTGATGACATCAAAGAGCAGAATTATCACATTGAGAAAACCACTGTATGGATGTGTTGCTTGCTGACATAATTTCAATGTCTTTGGATTGAATAGGCAATGTGGGCATTAGGTAATATTGTTGGTGATTCCCCAACCGCAAGGGATGATGTGGGTGCTTAACATTTATATGTTTGTTTAATTACTTGGTAACATTAGAAAATGTTAGCAGTAATCTCACGTATGTGTTTTCTAGTTTTTCTGGTGTACATAATAGTGATATACTAACAATATGTTGTGTGCAATGCAGTTGGTCCATGGTGGCTCACCTGATCCAGAATGAATAATGCTACTTGGTTAACTCTATTTTTAACTTAGTTGTTGCACAAGGTGTATGATTCCTATGTTTTATTTTGGCTTAATTTTCTTCCTTTTATTTGATGAAGGAATTGGAGCTGGAGCTAGAGTGTATGTCACAAGATAATATTTCAGTAAAGTGAGTGAAATATGATGTGAGTAATATGTTATGGACCAAAACTTAATTGATCTGTGCTAAAATGACCCTAATATAAGAATACTTTTTAAGTTTTGTGAGAGCTTATTGCAATAGATAGGCCCAAATGAACTGAAACTAAGCTCCATAGCATTTATCTGTTTTATATGTTGTGATACTGACTTTTATATAACATGATGCTTATTGAGTTTGTGTGTTATAGTAGAAGTTGTAATGTCATTATCATTTGTATGCGACATCATTCATTTCTGACTAGTGCAAGTGAAATTTCTTAAATAGCTTAATTTAAAATCTGATATAACAAGAATGTTCAATAATAAAGGCTTTCAAGAAGGCAGTAGAATCACTTGTTTGTTAGGATACACTGGTGGCAGAACCTGAGAGAGCAGTATAACACATAATGTTCTCAGAGAGACCTTCATGTGTCTGTCACAGACTCCACCATTCAATTAATGTTACAAATGGTATTATTGGGAATTGTAGACATTATTGTTACATTATTAATATGTTATTGTTATAGCATCAGAGCAACAACCCGATGTTTGTACTTTTTACCTTATTGTTACAATATTGTTACATTATTGGTATTATTGGTATTTCAATCTTTATTGCTTCCTTAAATTATGTTATTGTTGTAGTATCAGAGCAACAACCCGATGTTTCTACTTTTTACCTTTTTCACACTACTTTTAAGTACTACTTTGATTTAAGTTTAACTAACTAATTGTGTTTAATTTAATTGATTATTATAGGCTTTTACATATCAGCATGTCGGCAGAACAAAAATGTAGAGGATATCATCAAGTACCCTAAACTCAGGTACCTTATTTCCAATATCATTATGTGGCAGCGATAGCCGCAGGGAAGTATTCGCAATTGGCATAACCTAGGCCTCTGCCCTAGTAGCCTTTGATAATGCCCCAACAGAATCAACAATAACAACAAAATGGGTATCCACAGAGAAATTGTTTGTTGATTCTACTTTGTCTCACCATTATATTATTAATTTTTAGTTTTTGATGCACCTCTTTTTGTATTGCAGGATTCCTCTTCTTTTGTTAGGACCAAATTTCTCAATAAAGCTCAAAAGTTGTTGACTTTATAATGATGCAATTGTATCAATGGATGCTTTAGTTAGTGGCTAAGAACTAGGAGCTTTATTCTTCTCTTTCTAAATTTTTATATTAATCTTTTTTTTTTGTAAAAATTGTATTAGTTATCTTTATTTGTATTAATACCATTTTAATATATCCTTGTGATGTAGATATAACTACTCTGGTACTTCATACTTCCAAAGTCACAAGTTTTGTAATTACCTGGGTTAGTATGTATCAAAATATTAGGAACCATATACATTTCCATTGGATGTGGTGTTGAAACTTCCTGATAGTCCTTTGCAAGAATAATGGTGTCTATTTGTGATTGAAATTATATTATGTTGAAAAGTGATAGAAAATTAAATAAAAAAATTATATAAATATTACCAAAAAATCATAATAATTTAAATAAAAAATAATATTATAAAAAAAATTTAGAGGAAAATAATTTAAATAAAAAATATTATTATAAAAAAAATCTTATACATAAAATTACGGCGGTTTAAACAGTCGCAACTAGCATAATTTATTTAAAATTAGTAAATATAATTACGACGGTTTGAACCATCGTTACTTGCAATTTACATCAATTTCCTAACCGTCGCAACTTATAATGACAGTTGGAGTGGCGGTTTTAGCAACCGTCGCAGTAATGCCTCGCGACACACGTTTTTGCGAAAGAACCAAAACCGTCGCGACTTGCAAATTACGGCGGTTGGAACCGCCGTAATCTACCAAACTGAACCGTCGTAACTTGTCAATTTTCTTGTAGTGTACATGCACGCCGAACATAAGTAGAGAACAATGAGATAGTGGATAAGACCAAGAGTGACATTATTTTGTGCCTCAAGGATAAACTCCTAAGGGAAGTCGCTAAGGAGAAGACCATAATGAAGATGTGAGTTAAGTTATCATTGTATATGTCCAATTTCTTGGCTCAAAAACTATGTTTGAAACCATAACTCTACTTTTTTTGAATGCTAGAGAAAAAATCCTTTGTGGAGCAACTGACATAATTTTACAAGATCATAAATGATATGGAAAATATTGAGGTGAAAATTGATGATGAGGACATGGATCCACTCTTTTTAGGATCATTACCTAGATCCTTTGAGCATTTTAAGGATGCCTTGATCGCTTCCTATTTAAACCTACAAGCACATAGTTCCACACATATGACCTCTGAAATATGTTCATTAAATGCTTGTCTTGTAATTAAATTGTTTCACAATGTAAGTTCTCCATGTGGACCTAGTATTCAAGGGATAGAGGTTGTTTCTTTAGGATACTCATGTGTCATAACAAAATTAAGGTAAGATCTAGACTTCTAGTTGTGTTTGTGTGTTTCCTAGATTTTTGGTCACATAACGTGGGGTCGCTTGCTGCCTATATATTTTTGGTCACTTGAATGTTTTTACATTTTTTCACTATTGTACTCGACCCATCATGTTCATGCTCTTCTCCTTCTCGGAAATTACTTATCTGATTTGACGAAATTTTGGAGGTTCACGTGACTTGATCTCCCCACATTTCAAACATTGTGGGTTTCCACAGTGTCACACCCAAATTTTGACCTATATTATTTCCATATCACTCCATCATACATTGCATACATCTCATGCATAATGAATTAGGGTCTTGTGTGATATCTTTGGTTCACCTCATTGTCCAAACTGGCTTGTTTTTCTACATGATATCTAATGAAAGTCTTGATCATTCATAGATTGTATTTGGCCATTTGATTGGGAATGAATCATGAGTTCTTCATTCTATTAACTTAATTTCATTTGAAACCATTTACATGCCAATCATACATACATAAGACAAATGAACCAAGATGAAAAGGAACTTTATTGATTAGAAATGTTTAGAATGTGCTTGCATTAGTGTGAACAATTACAAAGAGATCCCTGGTACAAACTACTTGAATCATTGATTAAACATGTCTATTTCATTCTTACATGCTTGGAATCACATGACTAGTTTGGAAGGAACATGGTGATTCATTTTGGAAGAATTTGGTTTATTAATGTAAAATGAAGTAGATGTGAATTTCAAGTGAAAAGATCTTGAATTATAAAGATCATGTATACATGTAAAACCATTCAAATTGTTTGAAGTTACACAAACTTATTCCAAGCATCCAAGCAAAGTCAGTACATTCATTGTTCCTAAATTCCTAAGGCCTAAATCTATTACATGGAACCAAGTTTGTTTGTCATCACATTCAACCACAAGCATGTTTATCATCTTGCCACAAGTTCCATGCCAAGCTTTTGGAAATCTCCATACAATGAACAACAAGATGTATACACAATCTGAATTTATGTCATGACATCAAGTGTCTAGAGTACAAGAAAGATGATTCCAAGTTGGTACAAAAAAATTCAACCATTTGAATCATTCAAAGTGACACAAGGTCCCTAGTTTACAAGATTTCAAATGGACTACAAACTATTTTTACACAAAGTGCCAAAGCTGCCTCGGTTTTCCCCTTCATTTTTCACCATTCGGCCTTCACTTTGTAGCTAAACCAAACATGCCAAGCATAGCAAAAAATATCTTCAAAAATCCTTTGACCTTCAAGTTTGTTCGCTCCATTTTCCCACCATTGATTACCCACTCACGGAAGCCCCTAATGAGTCGTTTCTTGTTGCACTTACCATATGTACCACCTATTCAAGAACAACCCAAAACCGTTAAAGCTTCAAACACAATATGGCATACCATAATTCAAATCAAAACATAGGCAAAGAACTGAAGTGCACTCTCAAATGCAACCAAAACTGATTCAAAGTCGTAATATAAAGGACAGTGCGAAGAAGAAATTGAAGAAGTAAGTTTTGCAAAGAATATTCAAGCCATGATGATGAAACAAAAATTAAGGGCATTAAAGAAGAGATGGATGTCATGATTTCCCATCTATATTTTAATCAAACTAGCCTGGATATCATTACCATTGTTCTACCTAACAAATCATGCATTTTCAAACCAAAAATATACGGATGAAGAAACCTGTAATGTGTTTGTGTTTTTTCCAATTTACTGATGCATGTTTTTCTTGTAAGTCAGAACCGATATCCTTTATTTTTCCTGCACAGTAACAACTAAACATATGATCAATTGCACGGGCCAATGAGGCTTGATTACCTCATTGGCCCGTGCAATTGGCCTAGATGACAAGCTGGATAACTTAGAGTCATTCCTACCCCGCTCTCTCGATGTTGATAGTGCCAGAGCCATGTGGTTTTGTTGAAAACGAAGAGAGGGGGGATGCCACCTTATGATTCATAATGATGCAGTAACAAGTATTATTTTGCCATGACCTTCACGTACTGATGTGCAAGTAAGAGCCAACTGGATATATGATCTAGATGCTCCAGGTTACGTTGGCCCACCACCTAGGGTAGTCCCTACCAATATGGCAGAAGAAAATGATTATGACTATGATATACAAGATCACGTTTCACCTCATGTATCACCTGCACACGACACACACACTGCACCACATTTTTCTGACCATGTTGCAAGTACCTCCTCAAAACATACAGCTCAGCCTAGTCCTTAGGCTGGAGGAGTCCCACAAGATAGGCATTATGTCGCGCTTTATCTGTAGCAGCAAGAAATTATGACATTCATGAGAGAGTCAAATGTCGAGACACAGAGATCAATTCAACAGATAATGGCAACTCAGATTACACAGGCTAATTCTTTGGAAAATATGTATGGCACCATTAACGTTCTTCAAGGCCATCAAGGAGATATCTTAGGTCATATACACCTCCTGAGAGAACAAAACACTGCATTAGCAGCACGAGTGGAGCGGTTGACCTTAACAGACACTTCCAGAAGCCGAAGCAGATCACACAGAAGGAGGAGTGACAGCCCAAGGGGCACACACTAACTCTCACCAGGGTTTTCTTTCCTTTTTCACCTTATATCAAAAAATTGGGGACAATGTTTGGTTTAAGGGTGAGAGGGAACTTTCACCTGCTTTCTAGTTAGATTTATTGCTTTCTCTATTTTTCTCAGTCAGTTATCGAGTCATTGCATGCACTGTTGAGTCATTTATGCATGTTTTCTATTATTTATTTCACTTTCCCTCTTTCTTGAGCCATACCGGAAAAAATTTCTAATTTTAAGAAAGAATAGTGCAAAATTTGTAAAATCTACTAAAAAATTTTTTTTTTGGAACAAACAGATGATAGGTTACAAAGACTTAGGAAAATTCTTAAAAGATCGATATCATCCTAACACCGTAAGTCTCTTGATTATAGAAATAAATTTGCATAATTATTATTCAATGGCCTTGAATCCTCATTTCTGAAGTAGTCTTAAGTAGTTTATTTTAGCAGTCAACACCATCTAAGTTACCGCTAAGTTAATAAACTGATGCAAATAAGTGAATGATCCCGTAAAAAAAAAGAAAAAGCAGAAAAATAAGTAATAAAAAACAAATAATTTGAAAAGAGAATATGCTTTCTAAGTTAGGTAACCCTCACCCGGTTACTTAGCCCAACGGTGGAATAACCTTTAAAATTATGCTTATATGCTTGTGTTGAAAAATAGCAAAAAGTGTTGAAATTCGACACGAACATCTGGATCATAATCACTAACAGGTTTATTCACCATGCGAGTACAAGATAACGGACTTAATGTGATTACGCCTGAATGAAAAGAGACGAAAAATGAGATGAGTAAGTTTGGCCTGAGCATAAAAATATGATAAGAATTGGTAAGTATATGAAGGAGACTTATGACCGCAAAAATGCGAAGTGTGTTGCTATGATATCTTTAGTTTTCGAGTTAGTACATATCAATGTGACCACGTCCTAAGTGGAGTCCATAGCCTATAACAGTTACTATAAGCACCACTATTTTCTTCTGCATACGCAAGTCTTGCTTGAGGACAAGCAAGGGTTCAAGTGTGGGAGAGTTTGATGACATGAGATTTCACCGTTTATTTGACTTGATTAGTGCATGTTTCAGAGTTTTTTTTATTTGCATTTGTACTGTTATGCTGGTATTTTCTATGTTTTCAGGTATTTGGTTATTCAAGAGCCTTGTGCGAAGAAACGAAGTAAAACAGACGAAAAACGGAAGGAATAAAGTTGGTTAATACTGATGGCGACCACCATGGCATTCACCATGAGGTGGCCATGAGTGGTCCATGCACTAACGGTCAAAAGACCAAGTCAAGTCCAGTTTGAAGGCATGTCGCTCGCCATGCGGTCGCCACACGTTATAGACGCCAAACAGTCACAAAAAGGGTTTCTCTTGGTCTCCAAGTCTCATTTTTCTCTCCTAAAAAGTCTCCCACTAATTCCAGCAGCTGCATCATGACTTTAGGGTTCCTAGTTTTCTATAAATAGGCTTCATAGTTAACTTGTGAAGGTATCTAAGCTTAGTGCAACACTTAAGCCATATACTGTCCATTTGTAAGCTTTAACTCTCCACACCGAAGGGTTATTGCATTGTCGATTGAGTCTGTATCAAGCTTGGAGCAACCCCTGTACAAGTTTTATTTCTCGCCGTTACTTTATCGCTTTGAAGATTATCAACTTTTATTTCAAGTTTGCTTCTGTACCAACCAAAGTCTCTTCGGAGCAGGTTTTTATTAAATTGCTTTATTTACTTTCGTCGCCTTTATTTAATTTCTTGTTTGTCTTCTACTTTCGCTTAAACCGCACCTTTTAATTATGTTCGCCATGTTTTATTCCGTTATCAAATTAATCGCATTTATTTACGTTATCATGTTAAGCTAATTTTATTCGTGTTGGGATGTGAGGACTTTAATTAAACATATCTTTATCGTTCTTGTAGAATTACCTTTGGGGATGTTTTGGTTTTTAAACAATTTTACTAAGTCTTATTTTAATCTGTCCCTACGAAAATGGGACGGTGAAAACATTGGGTAAGATCGAAAGTCGTCCGGTACAAACAATTTAAATTGTTAAGTTCTTAGTTAATAAATTCCGTGAAAGCCTTTTATTAATTAACCAGGGAAGTCTAAGGTTTCTAGCAAGTTGATTTTAAAACTATTTACGAACGCGCGCGTTTATAGGTTTAGGATCCGATACGTAAGCGAAGGCTTAAGAACCCTTTTTAAATTAAACTTTCCAATCAAAATTCACTTTTCTATTTAGTAAAGAGTTTGATTTCTTAAAAATAGGCTTACTACTTTAACGCATTAAGCGCCTACCATGAGTGATGATGGAAGGTATAAATTAGATAGTAAGTTTGGTTCTGTATGCGTGAAAGCAACAATTCCCGTTAAATTGATTCTTTTCGAAATAGAAAATATTCCCCCATTAAAAATTCATTTTTAGAAACAATAAGAGTGCAGTTAATTAATAGATCCCCACATCATCACATTGTTTGTCCAATTTTATTTAGTTCTTATTTTAGCGCATTTTTTTATTATTATCACATTCAACTTCTTTATTGCTCGCCTTAAATAAACACCGTAGCAATCAGTAACGGTAGATTTTTGACTATTGGTCTCTGTGGGATCGATATCTTTTAAAACTACACGATAGGCTGTGCACTTGCAGTTAGATTTCACACCCGATCGAGTTTTTGTAAGCCCCACTGAGTCTAATAGTCCAAAGCTGAGTTCTGTAGACCCATACCGTGTATTACTTTCAAGAACAAGTAATTCAAGTAATTCAGTTTTCTTAGTAACATCAGAGTCTGAGGTTTGTATGCTCGGTTGTGGCTTGTAAGCTCCTCCTTAGTTTCATATTTAAGAAAACCCAAAATAATATTTTAATTTCCTTTGGCAACATCAGAATACGAGGTTTGTAAGCTCCTTCTGAGTCTGATTGGCTAAGGCTGAGGTTTGTAAGCTCCTTCTGAGTCTGATAAGCTCCTTCTGAGTCTGATAGGCTAAGGCTGGGGTTTGTAAGTTCCTCCTTAGTTCTATGTACAAGAAAGTTAAAATGTGTCGCCCGAGCAAGAAAACCATAATAACATAAATAACAAAATTATAAACGACTAATATGTACAACTGAATAGGTACTCAGTGGGTTCAGTTTCTAATTAAATACTTACCATTATTTATCCCTTTTTGTCACATCAAAAAGAAATAAAAAGAGAATAAGAAAAGAATTACAATCATAAATGCATCACATGCCATCATTACATAATCAGTTTCCAAGAAATGAAAAATGATTAAGTAACAAGGGTCATTAAGGATTGTATAGTGCATGCTTTAAATTTTTAGTGGTTATTATTGTTCCAAGAATTAAGCAAGGATTTAAATAAGTCGTTTGGGTTACTCATAAGTTATTATGAAAGAAATCAAAACCTAGTTCATTTTCATCAAAATGCACCAGAGTTATGGAGTCATCAGCTGAGAGTCATAAGACTTCTGTCGTGACAGAAATCTATACGAGCTCTAAAAGACAGAGTGTCCAGAACCTACAGAAACAAGTTATTTGTGAGTCATCCACAACTGGACGTTGCTTCTTCAGAAGTGAGTCTTGCAGGGGGCACAAGCCCATTGGTAGATGATTCAGAAACAACTCATTTATGAACACACTAGACATCTTGTCTCGTAGAGCTCTGGGAGATTTCTGTTACAACAGAAGTCGTATGACTCTCACCTGATGCTTCCATGACTATGTTGGATGTTGATGAAAATGAATAAAGTTTGAACTGCTTTTATAATGACTTCTGAGCAACTCAAACGTCTGATTTAATCCTGCTTGATTCTTAGAATAGTAACGACCACTAAAAATTTAAGGCAAGCACTATACAATCCTTAATGACCCCATGTTACTTGATCGTTTTTCAATTCATTGAAAATTGATCTTGTAATGATGATCTGTGATGCATTATTGACTATATTTATTTTCTTCTTCTCTTTTTATTTTCTTTTTTGATCTGACAAAAGGGGGATAAATAATGGTAAGTATTTAATTAGAAACTGAACCGATTGAGTATCTATTTAGTTGTACATATTGGTCATTTATAATTTTGTTATTTATTTCTATTTTTAAGGTTATCCGGGCGACACACTTTAACTTTCTTGTACATAAAACTAAGGAGGAGCTTACAAACCTCAGCCTTAGCCTATCAAACTCAGAAGAAGCTTACAAACCTCGTATTGTGATGTTGCCAAAGGAAGTTAAAATATTATTTTTGGTTTTCTTAAATATGGAACTAAGGGGGAGCTTACAAAACTCAACCTTGGAACTGTTTGACTCAGGGGAAGCTTACAAACCTCAGACTCTGATGTTACTAAGAAAACTGAATTACTTTTTGTTGAGAGAATTCCTAGTATGATGTCTACATAACTCTTCTTTGAACTATTAGACTCATGGGGAGCTTACAAAACTCATACTCTAATGTTGCAAAGAAAATTATAACTTCCCAACATTCTCCTTTAAATACTTGTGTTTGTCATCATAAAAAAGGGGGAGATTCTTAGAACAAGATTTGTTCATCATATATTTTCCTTGGGTTTTGATGATAACAAAGTATTGAAAGAACAATGGTTTATTTGATGTGTGTTGTATGTGTGCAGGTTCTTATACTTCTAAATATTATTATCAGAATCTGTTTTACATTAAGCACACTTTGAGAGTTGTTGCATTGCTAGCTTCTGGGGACAGAATCTGAAGAACACTTGCTAAGTGATGTCTGGCGAAGACTCTGAAGCTGAAAGTCTCAGCATCATAAGAAGCAACATTATTTTCTATACACTTAGTGAATGTAAATTGGCTTTTGGTACCATTCAGAGTTGGTGATAAAGTTGAAGATGTCAGTACTGCAGAAAGCAAGCTGTATTGTCAAATCTGTTTGTCAGCTAAATTCTATAGATTGCAAGGCTTAAGAAAAACTTGCATGCTTTACGGATATCTACTCTCAACGGCTCTAATAGTACAAGATCTCTTGAAGACTCAAAGGTTAAACATGTTACACATTAGATTAAGATCTTATGGTGTATCTATCTTCAACGACTCTTGTACTATGGAGTAACATCAAAGACTCTTGATCAAGTTACCTCCTCAACCGCTAGTTTCTAAAAAGGCTATAAATATGGATGAAGGTTCAAACTGAATCTTTAACACGGATCAACCAGAAGAAGGAGTAACAATATCAACAATTATCAACTCAATGTATATGCAAATTTTTCTGATGTAGGTTGTAATTGTAAAAGCCTTAAGATTTATTACACATTCTTTAGGTCTTTGTTATGGTGATTTCCCGTACCTTTGATACTTGCATCATGTACACCTTGTTCTCTATTCTGCTGAGTTTGTTCATTAGTTTAGATAAAATTCTTGTGTCATTAGGATACAAGCAAGGAAGTATCGAGCCAAGATCCTTGAGCTACATAAGTCTCTTGCTATGTGCTTGAGATGTGAAAGTCTTAATCAAGTGGATTGATTGAGAAGAAGTCTTGTATTATTGGGATACAAGCAAGGAAGTCTTGAGCCAATATGCTTGAGTCACGTAAGTCTCTTGTTATGTGCTTGAGCAGTGAAAGTCTTAATCAAGTAGAATAATTGAGCAGGAAAGTCTTGAGCCAATATGGCTTGAGTAGGATAGCTCGGTTCATGAAATTTGGAGTAGTAAGTCTTGACCAGAGAGGTGCAAGCGGAGGCTTGTTTCATGGAACCTTGAGCGGGAGTCTTAGGCCTGAGGGGCTTGAGCAGGAATGCTCAGTACATGGAATTAGAGCAGTGAGTCTTGACCTGAGGGGTACAAGCAGAGAGGCTCGTTTCATGGGACTTGGAGCATAAGTCTTGGGCTAAGGGCCTGAGCAAGGAAGTCTTGGGTTTGTGGAACCTGAGTAGGAAGTCTCAAGTGAGGGGCTTGAGCAGAAGTCTTGGACCTTGGGTCTGAGCATTTGTAAAGTCTTATGCAAAATGCATAAGTGATTGTATTCATGTTTTGATTATAGTGAAAATCTCATGTGAAGCAAGGGGACTTGACTACTCTCAGTTAGGGGAGGAACCAGTATAAATCTATGTGTCTTCTGCTATTATTTATTTGCTTCAGTTAACATTCCGCTGCTAAGAATTAACCAGAATTTGAACACCAGTTTAGATATTAAACTCAATTTAGATGCAAACTAAGAAAATGGAAAACACAATTCAACCCCCCATTCTTGTTTACTTTTCTCACCTTCAAAACCTTCAGCCATATTTATAGCCTTTGCAGAAACTAGTCGTTGAAGAGGTAGCTTGATCAAGAGTCTTTGTTTTTGCTCCATAGTACAAGAGACGTTGAAGATAGATACACCAGAAGATCTTAATCAAATGTGTAACATGTTTAACCTTTGAGTCTTCAAGAGATCCTGTACTATTAGAGCCGTTGAGAGTAGATGTCCGTAAAGCATGTAAGTTTTTCTTAAGCTTTGCAATCTATAGACTTTAGCTGACAAACTGATTTGACAATACAATTTGCTTTCTGCTGTACGGACAACTTCAGCTTTATCACCAACTTTGAATGGTATCAGAAGCCAATTTGCATTCACTAAGTGTAGAGACAATTATGTTGCTTCTTCCAATTCTGAGACCTTCAGCTTCAGAGTCTACGCCAGACATCACTTAGTAAGTTTTCTTCAGATTCTGCCACCAGAAGCTAGCAATTCAACAACTACCAAGTGTGCTAATGTAAAATAGATTCTGACTATAATATTTAGAAGTATTAGAACTTGTACACATGTAACACAAATCAAATAAACCATTGTAATTTCAATACTTTGTTATCATCAAAACTCAAGGAAAATATGTCATAAACAAATCTTGTTCTAACAAACAAAGAAGGAGAAAAGACCCACATAGTCGGGTTGATATCCAACTTCTCGCATACCATCTCGAAAGCCTTAATATAGCCCTAACTGTTTGGAAATAGTTGAGAAAGAGAAACATTAAGGACCCTGAGGATCTCTGTGGAGAAAGCAGAAAAAGGAAAAAGGACTTCCATATCCCTAATAAAGGGAGGATAACAGTAGAAATACAATAAGGAGGGATCGGAGGAGACGGGAGAAATCACCCTCTCAAATGGTAAACAAATCTCCAAGATGACCCGATCCTCATTCTCCGAGGATGGGACATCCACTCCCTTCCAAAAGACACAGATCTGTTCCTCGGAAGTGTAAGTAGAGACCAAGTCGCTCACGCCTCTGGGAACAACGGAGGAGGAAGAATTTTTATTCTTGAGAAAATATTAGAACAAAATGAAGTCACCACCACTGCTACAACCGCCAGAAAGAAAGTATCTATATAGAAATCCTAGTCCTAATACAAAGACATTTTTTCAAATAAATCTCCTAAAACCCTAATACCAAAAATTAGGAAAGATGAAGAAATTGATATATGAGAAGAAGTTGAAACCTTCGTAGGGGTAACAAGAAAAGATAACCTAAGTAAGATTGCAGAAAATAAAACAGAACACGAAGAGAAAATTCCTTCTTATAGGGTAACCCTCTGAGTTCCACCGAGGTTTTATAAAATTCTGCATATGTACGCGTTCCATTAACATTTTTAAATTTGAAAAGTAGATCATCATTGATTACATAAATGAAGAAAAATACGTTTGTAGCATGATTGATTGATGTCTCGGGTTAATATACCTTAGTTATAAAAAAAAGTCATACCCCAAAATTTACCATATCCCTTTTATTTTCATCTGGCTTACTGCCAGATTCTCCTGCATACATAGTGCTCTCTTTTTAACCATTCACTTAGAAGTCATTCATATCATCCATCTACATTTGCATATTGTGACATTATCAGGTCAAAGGATCAATAACATTGGATTTAAATGGCTGACTTTAGATTCTAAGTGTTTGGACTTTTTACTCAATGATCAAATATTTTTGGATTTTATTATATTTAGTGGGTCAAGTGTACAGTTGCTTGGGAAACAAGTTATCTTGGATTGTATTAATTGGTTCACTAGGAAGGAAAAGAGACCTTAGCGAAGAATTACAAAAGTGTTCACATTTGACTTTGAGGTACCACAAGACAAGTCAAACTCAAGGAGTGTTCAGTCAAGTTTTGGAGGGAATATTAGAAGAACAAGTATCTCAAATAAAAGGTCATTTCATTACCATAGAGTCACTCAAAAATCATGTTCATTTAAAGGATATTCAATTACATCATAAGAAAACAAATTACAAGGTTTTTGCACATTTTGACCAAAGCCAAATTAACTACCCTAAACTCTTAAAACTACTCAGATAGTCCTCTCCATCTGTGTGCCTTCAAAGACCTCCATATCTTTCTAACATTGTCTCGTGCCAAGTCACCTCTCCATAAGGCCTGCATCAAACAACATGCACAGTCAATATTCATAATCATAACATAATAATGCACATCCAATTCAAGCCAACATTTCAATACAGAGAATCCAGAGTCAAATCATATCATCCATCATTCAGAACAATGTTATCATATTCAAGCCATCAGAGACATTTTCAAACCATAAGCATGTGATAGTACCAATGCACAATTTCAGAATTCAGCACACCAATCCAACATTTTCATCACATGCATATATCAAAACATAAAGCATCATGCAAATAACAATTCCAACCTAACTTCTACTAACAAGCTACTAAATCGAGCTAACAATCATAGCATGCATAAATTCACACCAGCCATTAAACTACCCATCAAAGAATAAAGGTTCATGAAGTTATGTTAACAAGACTTGGTGTGGAAACTATTCAGCGAAAACTAGCCAAGAAGCTATAAAACCACATGGAACAAGTTCATCACGTGAAGCGTGTATATAGTTTCTCACAAGCTACATTAGAAAATCAAACAAGCAAGCAATATGTTTGAACCAACTCACAATAGCCACAAGCATTGATCTTCTATTAATAGTTTTCGAAAGAGCTTTTACCTTTTCAAAACAAAAGTGCCAATTGACTCACTTGGAGTGCTCTACCATTAGCAGCAATCCTTTAATGCATAAGACATGAAGCAGGATTCTGACACGGGCGAGGATCAAAAAATTGATTTCGTAGGTGAGCATCAAATTGAAATGGTCAAAGAGCATGATCTGCCTTCTGTCCTACTTGAAGAAACAACCAAAGGAATGGATGCTGCAAGAAAAGATTTAACAGAAAAAAAGAGTCTTGCGTTAATATTTTAAGAAGCCAGACTTCTTAGGGGAGATACTCTTACAGATGTTGCGGTTTCCGTCGAAGATGAGGTTGCCATTGGCAATAACTATTGTTCCAGATCAAGAAAAATGTGTGGTTATATGGACAGTTCGGTGACAATGCTTTTATGTGTCACCAACCAAACAACGGCTCGTTGGACCATAGTTGCTTAACATAGGCCCGAACCACCACAAACCTGCGGTAGATCATTCAACGAAAATTCTGCACCAGATGCTGAGAGTAGTGGCTAAAAGGCTGTAAGCCATCAAGCTGGGCTGGAAGGAATATTTGGGTCAGCCAGTCCTCCCCGCTGGTATTGCGTGGATGCTCCTCTACTTCAATATTACTCTCATAACAGTAAGTTTGATGACAACATTGGTGGCACAATGTGGCTTACATCTATCATCGGAGGATTTAGCGGAATGTGTGCTTTTAAGGGTGTGGCAGCAACATTCGTGTCTTCAACTTTGGTCAAGCAATTTGGCATTTTAAAGGTCGGGGCAGTTGGATCTGTATTTCAAGCACTACTTCTCAGCATGGATGTTGTTGTATATCTGAGTGGATCAATATACATCAGAGCCCTCCTTTTAATATTTTCTCAAGGCTGGGGCACGTGTCATGTGGTGTTGAAGGGGCACAAATTATCCAAAATAGAATCCCACCATCCAAAACAAATCTCATGGGGACTACAGAAGTTGCGGTTGCAAGTTTGGCAGAGGCTATAATGCTCAGTGCTGCAATAACAAATGATTCTTCTCATTTTGGATGTTTGGCAATGTTGTCTCATATCAATGGCTGGTGGAGCTGTATATTTAACCAGCTCATGAAGAGATATCTCGGGAAAGGGATACAATTTTTATCATCCAAGGGCATATGACAATGGTGTCAAAGGCTTTTTGTTGCCCTGCAGCATGTCGACCATATTCGAGAAAACTAAGTCATCAAGTCCTACCCCAACAAAACTATCTGAAGGGAAGCAAACTCCTGGAACTGTTTACCCTGCAAATTTAAAAGACTTGCCAAATGATAAGCTAGTTAAGTCCAAATTGGTGTATCCAAATAGCAGTGTCGGTGAGGATGTTTCTAAGAACAAGATACTTGAGGAGGAGGATTATGCTTCAACGCAAGATTCAAAGAAGCAGAGCGAATCAATTGAGCAGTCCCATAATGCAACTTCTATACCACGTAAAACTGAATCTGCAGTGGAAGAAAGCTTGTCGTCTTGGTTAAAGCCCGCATCTGTCTGCAAAACTCCTGTTGACAAGCCCATCAATGGGATGGTTGCTGCACATTAACACAATGTTTTTTTAACAGCACGATTACAGTTTTTTTTAACCAACAGTGAAATCTATCTAGCTAGTTCAGTGAGTTTCTCACAATAAATTCATGGCATAACATAACAGAGTGCTTCTAACACTCTAAAACTAACTTTAACAGAAATTGCATCAGTTAATTAACACATCCAAAACTAACTTCCAGCTCAGCAACTAATATTAACTAACTAAATTACAATTCCATAACTAACTTCATTTACATCCTAACAAACTTCAAACAAAATTACTCTTCTAACCTTCACTCCATAAATAACTATTTAACTGAATCATAAACATAACTGAATTAACACAAACCAGTTAACAGAGTTCAAACCCTGTTAATCTCTAACTTCTATAAATTCACATCACCCTCACCAATTTCAGCATTAACCATTCATTGCCAGAAAAATTTCAGTTCTCTCTCTGAATCACTCTCTCACCCTCACGCATAGCTCCTTTTAACACTTCATTAAAGCTTCACATTGAAGCTTCAATGGTGTAGACATTACAAGCATTACCTACGGGCTAGCATTTTGGAGAAGAAAAAGCGGAAGGTTTGAATTCGGTCACTCACCTCCAAGGATCTTTTCTCCAATTTTTTGAGCCATTCTTCATCTTCTTTGTTGCCGTAGCCACCGAGACGAATCTTCGCAAGTCGTTAGCACTCTTCATCCTTGCTTGAATATCGTTACTGCGATGTAGTTCCTGTTACTCAATGCAACCTCCCGGCTTGCATTGCACCCCCTCTAATTCATGTCAATTTCCTTTCGGCTTAATTCCAACGCCCACACTGGTTTTACTTTACACCATCAGTTCCTGTGCAGCACGCCTAGTTCTCACTGGTTCTTATTTTTCTCTCATCTCTTTTCCTTTATTTTTCTCAATTTGATTTCTTCAATTGTTTTACTTCTTTTATTAATTTTCATTCTAGAATTGTTTAATGCATTTTACACTTAGAATTTTGATTAAAATATTTAGGTTGCTAATTGATTTTATTTTCACTAATTTTTTTTCTTTGAGAAATAATCATAGTTTGTAATAAGTAATCACTTAGTGGATTTGTTAGAATTTTAACCTAATTTTTAGGATGACTTTGTAATTAGATTTTTAACCATATGACATTACCATGCTCCCTTAGTGATTGGCTAACTTTAGAATTAAACTTTGATTTTCCTTAGGTTTTAAGACTTTGATTCTCTGTGCTTGAGGTTTTTCAATTGATTCCATCCTATTTGATTAAGTTGATCAAAGTTCGCTTTGATCAACTAAATGTGCTTATTCCCTCTGTCTAAGTCAAGTTATCAGAAGTTTCTTGATCACTAGACAAGACTATTTCCCTGTACTGGAGCTGCATTTGACCATTCAAGACTTCACATTCATACAAGTCAGATAAACATTGTAGACATACTGGAGACTGGATTACGGATCAAACAGAACAAAGGTTCCTTAATACTTATCAGTTTTGATGCAAATTGTGCGTCACGAGCCTTAAGCAACGAAGAATGATGAGAGGGATTATTCATATCATTGTCTAGAGTATCTTTGAGCACGAGGTGTAGGCCCTAGTTATTAAAAGTATTTGCCTTCGTTCATAGACTTTAGCATGATTCAAGTCTAACAACTAATAAGAACTCTTCCACACTGATGTTGCAGGCAGATTGAACATCAAGACCTTGACCCTTAGAAATTTTTCTTTATTTTCTTCTTCTTTTAAGACGAAAAACTTTTTGTAAATAACCTCAAAAACACTTTAAAATACGATTGGAATTGTGCGCCACTAGCCTTAAGTGGTGGAGAAGGAATGGGAATGAAGCATTCCTACCCTCATTATGAATGTTTCAAACACAGGACGCTTGACCCGATCGTTCGAGGTATTTGTCTCCACTCATAGACTTTAGTGCAATTCAAATCAAAATAATTTTTTTTTCAAATCTAAAATCATTTTCAACTCATCAAACTCTTTTCCGCCTTAGAGCATCATTCAAAACCTTTTCAGAAAGGTCATGTTGCTTCCGTTTTACCGCAATACAAGCAACACTTAACTACTAAAACGTGAACGTTAACATCGTCCACTAAAATAAATCAACACACAATTATTTTCTACCCCGAACTACGGAGCTCTAATTTCCTTATTGCACTATGAGGATACGTAAGCACATGATTGCGAGATCTTGGCGAGCACACTAATTTAAAAACCTATTTATTTCGCTTTACCAAGTAACCTTTAGATCGTAACACTCATTCGAGCATAGAACAATCAAAGTGGTTCCCGGTGAGAACAACGGATGTGATGGGTGCTAATACATCCCTCCTACATAACCGACTTCCAAACCCGAATTTGGTTGCGACAACCATTTTCTTTACCATTTGGGATTTTATCGATATTTTTCCTTTCCTCTAGAATAAATAAAGTTTGATGGTAACTCTGTATTTTTTGCGTAGCGACGAAATGACACTTGGACATTGACTCATAAGGAGGGAATTCTAACCAAAGATCTCTCCTGCTTCCTTACACGCCTTTGGCTAAGGGACACGCCTAGGCGAGAGGAGCTCCACCAAGAAAAGTCGTTCTCAGTTAAGAGAATCGTCGAAAAGGCGAGGGGTTCATTCCGAAAAGGGGAGTGGTTTTAAAAATTTCTCCATTTAGAGGAAAGTCCTTGGGCTTGAGGGACTGTGTAGTGTTATATTTGGTAAAGCCCTAGACTAGGGTTCCCTCGCCTAAAAATTGGGTCGCTCGGACGAAATCTAATGGAGTTGCCCAAGAGGTCTACCCAACATGGGAATTAAGTTAGAGAGAGTCCTCGCTGGATCCAAGAAGATAGATGGTCAATAACATCCCTAGTAAGTGGGGAACGGTTAAGACCACGTCTGGGGGGGCAAAAACCTTAGGCCTCGAGAATCCCTATAAATACATTATTCCTTAAGAGGATAGAGGAGATTCTTACGTCATACATATTTACTACTCATAGAGCATGATTGGTGAATTTTAATATACCATATTTTACTTTTTGCTCAGACAATTCTATGACTTCTCACGTTATTTTTATTACTTTTAATATGTTTTTTAAGTTAAGTTTGAATTCTCTTTGATTTTTTTATATTGCTTATTTTAGGAATAAACTATAGTTTGATATCTTTTCACTGTGCAGGTCATAACATGAGCTATAAGATTTCGTTTGACACGTTCTAATATGCGCTGGAAAGCTAAGAGAAAGAGCTATAAGTTTCAAGTAGACTTCAGAAGCCAATTCGTAGTGAAGTTGATTCAAATTATCACTTTACTTTCTAGACTTTATAAAAATAAATTAGTTAGTTTTGGGCCAACTTATTTTTTCGGGTCGGTGTTCTTAAAGCCCAATTTTCTCTATTATTTAAGCTAAACTCATCATTAGGAAATGTTACACAATTTTTAGGAAATAAAGTAGATCACTAGGATTACATGGTAGACTAAACTTCAAGGTTAACCTACTATTTTAGAATTTCATCAAGACTGTGAGGTTATTATATTATTAAGTTTTTATTCGATTCATTTCAATCATGCTTTGTGTATTCTTGTTTGCTTACTTCGAGTTTCATAGCATAGGGTTTATTAAATTTGATCGATTCATGTTCTTTAACTTCGTGTGTTAACTTAGCTTATCCGTTAACTTCGCCCGATCTTCAGCTGTCATGCTTAATGAGGCAAATACGAATAAAATTCACATAGTGTTGATCACGCTTGTTAATTGATATTATAATCAAATAGGAATTGAATCCTCTTAGGGAATTGGTGGTATAATAACAGATGATAAGTCTTAAATTATCGAACTAGTAGATTAATCTATTAGTCATAATTGTAATCATTTTCTTTATTTTTAATTGTCTGAAAACCTAAACTGCCACCTTTTTCGTTTCTTTCCTTTGGTTAAATTAACTTAGAGTCCTTGCGATATGACTCGAGTGTCGCTTTCTTATACTACATTTTATTTACTCATTTTTTACCTGTGTGCGACAACGAATTATGCATTACACTTCTAGTAGTCTTAACACCGTCAATATAACCGCCTCTTGCAACCTAGTAGCGCCGACCATCATCAGAGTCACTCACCTCACGTGAGCAAACAACCTCAAAAACACCCGTACATGGCTAGTTCCCGCAGTAAGCTAGACTTCACTCCCCAAACGTATAATATACGTACTAGAGTCTTTGAGTCTCTCAGCCCTAGCAGAAGTACACATACATGATCTACTTTTTGGACAATACAAATATATATATATATATATATATATATATATATATATATATATATATATATAATCTTTTAACATCACTTGTAAGTTTAAAAGTCTTACACCAAATCTCAATCTTTAATATAAATAAATGAAACAATCATATAAGTAGTCTATATTTTAGAAACAAGAAATTATCGTGTATCTTTTTTTGTTTTTTTATTTTATTTAATATAATCGTTTAATTAAATTCTATTTACGATTGAGATTTGTTTTTTTTTTTAGAATTATAGCTCGTGTTAACGGATCCTAACATATATATATATATATATATATTATCCTTTTTATAGTAATACACAGATTGTTGGGACTTTGAATCTGCACCACTCATTTGTCATATCTTTTTATCTATGTAAAATTTTTAAATAGGATTAAATATGTTTTTAGTACCTATAAATATGGCAACTTTCAAGTTTAGTCCCAACAAAATTTTTCTTCAAACTTTGGTCCTCATAAAGTTTTCCGTCTCCAAATATGGTCCCTCCCGTTAGTTTTCACTAACGGAGGCTTATGTGTCATGCCACCTGTAATAACATCTTTGATTACGTGTGATATGTTTCATTCCAATTCGCCACCGTTGGAAATGCTGATAAGATAATCCTCTTAAATGATGAAAATGAAACACAGCTAAATTAGTCAACTTCAGAAGTGTGCCATAGCTAAAGTTTCCATTGTTTATGTCTTGGAGGTGCGCATTGACCAAGGAACAACGAACAAGATTTCGCTTCATTCAAAGAAGAAATTAGATGGTTTGTAGTGGTCCCAAAGCGACTTCTTAGGAGTGGTCCCAATAACAAGTCCTGAGAAGGCGAGCAAGTGGTTCCAGGTATTGTATTGTGCCTCCTCTATGTTCCCTCTTTTGTATATCTTATGCGTTGTTTTCTCAGTGGTCCCGTTTTATTCAATTTTTTAAATTGGTACTACCATTTGTATAATAAGTTTGTTGGCTTTTTTAGAAAAACTTAGGGTAAATCAATTTGACATATTAATGGTAATTTAAACATAGGTTAAATGTTGTGTACAGAAAATGAATAAGTTCAGGGTTGTATTTTACTCAAAGGGTCGTTTCGTAAAAGACCTTAACATAAGATACGAGGGAAGGAAAGTGTATGCTTTTAGTGGTCAAGATCCTGATTATTGGTCTTTCTTTGAAGCATGTGACCTAGTTAAGTTGATTGAACCTGAGTTTGATATAGGTGGTGTTAAGATGTTATGGAAACATGATGAAGGATCATTTGAACCCGACTTAAAACCATTTAAGGATGATGGAGATGCTTCTGAGTTAGCCAAGTATGCTGTAGGAAATAAGTGTGATGTTGAGATATTTTGTGAGCCTAAAGTTGTAGGAGAGGATACCTTTATGGATAGGTTTAGAGAAAGGGAAAGGGAATCAAATGTGACGAAGATGGTGACAGGTTGATTGAAGCAAGTGATGATTCTGATGGTGAATCTGTTAGAGGTTTTCACTTTGATGATAGTGAGGAGGAGAGAATGAAAGGGTTTGATGAAGGCCTTGATGTAGTGTTTGATAGTGGAGTTAAAGGAGAACAAAAAGATGGACCTGTTGCAAATGAAGAGGGCACTGCTCATGTAGACAAGAAGATGTTTATAACAGAAGAGATGAGTAAGGAACATGTCATTAAAGATGGCTACATGACTGATGAACTGGATAGTGGTGGTGATGATGACAACTGTGATGAAAGGCCCTGTGTATTCAGGTTTAATCAAGAAGAATCTTTAAGCAAGGATTTTATTTTCAAGGTGGGAATGGAGTTTTCTTCTTTGAGAAAGTTCAAAGATGTTATCTTAGAGCACAATGTTTTGAATGGTAGGGATGTTAAGTTTGAAAAAAAATGACGCTAACAAATGTAGGACAGTATGTAAGGACAAGAAAAAATGTGACTATACAGTCTTGTGTAGTAGAGTTTTAACAACAAATTTAGGATTAAGACTTTGTTTGCAAAGCACAAATGTGGAAGACAATTCTTCAAAAAAAGTGCTAAAGTAGAATGGGTGGCCAAGGTAATTGTTGATGGATTAAAGAACAACTCAAGGATGAGGTTAAGTGAGCTAGTAGCATATGTTAGACAAAGGTATGCAACAGAAATTCCAGGATGCAGAGCATTCAAGGCAAGACAGATTGCAAGACACATTGTTGAAGGAGATTCTAGCAAACAGTTTAGTCTTTTATGGTCCTATGTTGCTGAGTTAAGAAGGGCTTCAACTGGTAACACTTTCAAAATCAACACCAGTGTTCCTAGTCCTGGTTTGAAACCTAGATTTGAGAGGTGCTATATGTGTTTTGATGGAACCAAGAAAGCTTTGAAAAAGGCATGCAGGCCTTTCATTGGACTAGATGAGTACCATTTGAAACACAAGTATGATGGTATTTTACTCATTGTTGTTAGGAGAGACCCTAATGACTAATATTTGCCAATTGTTTTTGCTGTTGTTGAGACTAAATCAAAGGATTCAAGGAGCTGGTTTCTAAAATTGCTTATTGAATACATAAGAGATGACATATGGTGTTTCATCTCTGACCAACAAAAAGTAAGTTGTACTTTCATCAATATTTGCCAATTCCATTTTTTCAATCACTTGAAAGTACTAATGCAATAACATTGTCTTGGTTTAGGGTATTGTTTAGGTTTTTGAAGAGGAGTACCCAGCCTATGAACACAGGTTCTATTTAAGGCACTTGTATGCTAACTTCAAAAAGAAGTTTGGAGGAGGAACTTTGTTTAGAGATCTTATGATGGCTATTGCAAAGGCAACTTATTTTGAGGCACATGAGGCTAGAATGCTTATGATCAAGGAGGTTAGTTTGGAGGCTTATGAGTGGTTAGAGGCAATTCCCAAAATAAAGTGGTGTAAGCATGCTTTTCCTTTTTTCTCAAAGTGTTATGTGTTAATGAACAATTTAAGTGAGTCTTTTAATGCAACAATTCTTTTACAAAGAGACAAACCAATCATTCCATGTTTGGTTGGATTAGGAATTACCTAATGGGAAGATTTTCCACACTTAGGGAAAAGGTAGATAGTTATAAAGGGTAGATAATGACAAAACCATTAAGGAGGTTAGATAGAGAGATTGAAAAAAGTGTTAGTTTGACAACAACTTATGCTGGTAGATTAACCTTTTAAGTCACACATGTTCTGTTTACTGATAGTTTTGTAGTGGATTTAGAAAAACAATCATGTTTATGCAACTATTGGGAACTTGTTAGGATTCCATGTAGACATGGTGTGGCTGCCATACATAGGAAAGTGGATAACCCAGTCAAAATATGTGCATAAGTGTTATCACAAAAGCACATACGAAAAATGTTATCGTGAAATGATCACCCCATTGAATGGCCAAAAACATTTAATGAAACTATGATGTCCCCTTTGTTCAAACATGACCAAGGTAGGCCCAAGAAACTTAGAAGGAGAGAGCCAGATGAAGTGAACCAGACAAAATGGCATAGAACCAATACAAGCCATAAGTGCAAGGCTTATTTTGAACTAGGTCACAACAAAAGGACCTGCAAGAAGAACACGTAAATTGTGGCAGTTCCCTCTAGAAATACCACTCATGCCAGTCAAGGTATGCCCAACCAGGACAGTCAAGGCATGCCCACCCTACCCAGTCAAGAATTGCCAAATCAGGCTAGTCTAGGCTTACCTACACAAGAAAGTCAGACTAGCAAAGTCAATTTGGCACCCAAAAAAGGGTAATGTTTAACTTAAATCTTACATTTTCTGACTATTTAACTAGGTAATTTTGTGATAGGGTAACAATGTTAATTATGTGTTTGTTTCATGCAGAGGAGGCCTAAGGGATCTACCAACAATTGTACATCTAAGGGGGGAACAAAGAAGACAAAGGTCAAGGAGGGAATAGTCAAAGATGCACCTGTTAATGAGGCAACCAACACTGGGGAACCAATTGTTAATGAAGAAAAAGTTATTGAGGAAACAACTGTCAATGAGGAAGCAACTATCTTGGAGGGAAAATCAACTATCATGGAGGGAAAAAAACTGTCAAGGAGGGAATAACAACTGTCAAGGAGGGAAAGGCTATTGTCAAGGAGGGTAAACCAAAAGTCAAGTAGGGAAAGGCAACTATCAAGGAGGGAAAATCTACTATCAAGGAGGGAAAAGCAACTGTCAATGAGGAAATGGCAACTGTCTAACAAACAACTGTCAATGAGGAAATGGCGACTGATCCAACTGATCAAGATGCTACTGTCACTGAGGAAATGGTAAGTGAACTATGTGAGCCAACTAAAAGGGACCAACCTACACGTTCTTCATGTTTGGATGAAACTCTGGCTGCATTATTAAGGGGTGATAAGGTCTTGGAAATTCAACCTTTAGGGTTAACAAATCGCCTCTCAAGGCAACTGCACAAAGGCAAAGTAGTGTCAAGGTTTTCTTTGGTAAGCAACCAAAAGTGTGCAAGAAAAAGCCTTTCAAACCACCTGGTATTAGAACAAATCTTTCAAGGCCAAGTTCAAGCGAACCACCGTTTAAAACACAGAGCAGGTACAAGACACAAACTAATGTTGCAGTAGAAAAAATCCATAGTGAAAGGTTGAAGACCTTGAAAACAAAGAACATTATTGGCCTTGGAAAGAAAACCAATGATCCTTTGGATCTAACTAAAGAAGACAACACAACCGGCAAAGGTCTAACCCAATGAAGCAGTAGTATTTTGCTGATGGACTTGTTTAGGAACAAATATTTTGATGTAATGTACTGATGTACTTTTTTACTCTATGTAATGTACTGATGTAGTCTTTTGAACAAATCATGGTATTTTGATGTAATGGCACTGATGTACTATTTTTATCAGTTTCTTGTACTGATGTAGCCTTGTGAACATGTTATGGTATGCTAATTTAATGGCACTGATGTACTATTTGGAACACATTATGCTATGTCGAATTATAGATCATGCTGGTGAAATCTGTTGAGTCCATATGGTTTTAATGTGAAAAGTATAGATCATTTTGCTTGAAAATTATAGCTTATATCATGCCAGAATTATATGTCACTATATGTCTAAATTTTAAGGCCACCTAGTGAGCTAAAATTAGACTTAATGACCATTGTCTACACATTTTATAGGTCAAATTTTAAGGCCACCTTTTCTGCACATTTTATAACTCATATTATGTCCAATTTATAGGTCAGATGTAAAAAACAATGCAGATAATGCCATACCATACCAATTGAACAATACAAAATGAATTACACTAAATTGTATTTCATACCAATGGGACATTACAAAACTAGTTCAGGTTACATTTCAGAAAAAACCTCAGACACAACATTACCACTTACACAACATTACCACTTAGACAAGATTACCACTTAGACAAGATTAACACTTACACAACATTACAGACAATTACACCTAATCAACAATTATACCTAATTAACAAATACAAGTTGACCAAGACTAAAACTACAACATATATTGTCTTCAGCTTCCCCCAAAATTCCTCTGCTTTAATCTTCATCTTCAACCTCTTGTTCTTCTTCTTGGATGATTCGTAAAGCTCCTTAAGAGTTTCTAAAACTTGCATTTCCCTCACCTTACTCTCATCCTTCCTCCATTCTGAATCTACGCATTCCTCATCATCCTTTCCTTGTGCAATTTCATCATCCTAAATAAATAAATTGCAAGTACCCTCGTTTTTTCAATACGTGCATCTCCAAAATAACCGACCTTTATTCTTGTCGTTCTTGCACACGTATGAAATCATAACACCATTGCATCCACATCTTTTCACTCCATAGTTCGTCACACTCGTTGAATAATACGACACTACCTTGCTTAACCTTGATGAAGACGACATATGTTAGAGATGGAGGAGGGAGACGAATAAGAAGAAGAACAAATGGCAATGGTTGAATGTGAACAATTGCAGGAATCTCGTGTTATAGAGAAAAACGGTGAACAAAAAGGATTAGGGTTCACTCAATTTGGCTCTACTATTTATGATAAAAAAATTATTCCAAATCAAACTGACGTGGCCATGACAAGGACACCTATGGCATGCCACATAAGCCTCCGTTAGAGGAAACTAATGGGAGGGACCATTTTTGGGGATGAAAAACTTTGTGAAGACCATTGTTTGAAGAAAATTTTTGGCGGGACTAAATTTGAAAGTTGACATATTTAACCCTTTTAAATACGACTCTTATTTTAAAACAAATTATTTTAATGTGTGATCGTACTTTAATTCAAATGTGTTTGTAATAAATAATACTTAAATGTGATTTTTTTTTTTTTTAGTGAAAATTAAATATGATGTTTCAATTAATATAGATGACAAGAAGCAAAAATAATTAGGGATGGTAAACAAATCCGGACCCGCCCGCACCGCTCGGGCTCGCCTCGAAATTAACGGGGGAAACCCGATTTAATTGAGTGCGTGTGCGGGTGCGAGATAAACCCGATTCTTAACTACGGGTGCGGGTGCGGGGACGGAAAGACACACAGACCCGTCCGCCCCCGGTTCCGCCCCGCCCCCGGATAATGCATTTTACTTTAATTCCCTTATTTTACTTATTTTAATATTCATTTATTAATTATATTTTTAATTAAATTATTAATGTCCTTATTGCAATTAAAATAATCAAATTAATCAAGTTAATATTCATTTACTAATTAAATTTTGGGTTAAATAAGTTTTAGGTCCCTCTAAATATAGCGATTTTCAATTTTAGTCCCTCAAAAATTTTCCTTTAAGAATTGGTCCCTACAAGATTTTCCGTTTCAATGAATAGTCACTGACGTCAAATGGGAGTAACGGCTGCTGATGTGGCAGCGCCACGTGGCAATTTCTTCCATTTTTTATTTTTGTATATCCATAAATCCAGAAATCGTAGCTAATTCGAAACTAATTCCTAGCTAATTCTGAAAAGTGAGATTTTCTAAACTCAGTATTCGTAGCTAATTTGAAATAAATTTGTAGCTAATTCTTAGCTAATTCTATTTTCACCTCATTCAATCTTGTTTCCTGTGTTATAGGAAGAAGAACTTCCTAGTACTCTGAATATGTACTATCCATACGAAGTGAGCTTCAAAAGCCTGACTTACTTTATGATTACTTCTACATTATGTTACAAGCTAGCAGCATTGTCAAGTTATTTTAATAAAATCCTAATATCTAATAAAGTTTCAATAGTTAATAAACATTAAATATTTAATATATAATCAGTATTTAATAATTAATAACTATTTCAATTCTTAATTGATATTGCTACAGTACACAATTGGATATGGTTTAGGAATTAATTGAGTTACTATCATTTCCTATCACTTTTCTATGTTGTTCCGCTACAACTCAGGATTAGGGGTGGACAAATTTGAACCGACCGATTGAAATTGACCGTTCAGTTGTTTTTTTTGTGCAAATGGATTGGGTCGAATCGGGTGTCGGGTTGATTCGGTTGTTTAATTTGGATATTATAGGTTTGCTTCGGTCGGGCTCGGATGCTAATTTTGGATCCGACGAAAACCGAAACCGACCGAACTTAATTAATATATATTTTTATTTATTTTTATTACTATATGAATGATTCACTATAAAAATGAGATTCATAATGTTGCATGATACTATCATTTTTATAAATTGATGATCGCATTGTATACTCTCAAAAATACAAGATATGTGATATAAAATTTTGTATATTATTTAGTTTATCAGTTAAAGTATGATAATGATCAAAATTAATGTCAAATAATATTAAAAATATTATTCTGTAATAATAATTTTTATTAAAAAAATAGTTTTATTCTAAAAATTTAATATTTTTTATACAAAAATTCAAAAAATCATTTTTATAAATTTTTTTTAATAAATATTAAACCGACTAAACCGATCCGACTTAACCGCCAAACCGACTTAACCGAATCCGACGAAAACCGAAATTTTATCGGTCGAAATTGAGCCACAAAAATTAAACCGTAGTTTACGTCGGATTTAAGTTTTGAGCCCGAAACCGACCGTAACCGGCCAATTGTCCACCCCTACTCATGATGGGGAGAGAACCACATTTCATTATTCAATTATTTTTCTATGTGCTACTGTACAGGATAAGAATATATATAAATGCCACATAAATTCTCAATTCACATGCACATAAATTAATTTCATGATAACAAAAGGAAACTCGTGAACACAAGCAGTTAATAATGTGTGTTCGTTAAACAAGTAGCATCATTCATAAAAGCCTACATGTTACATTTCCAAATTCTTAACTCTATCGCTACAGGATGTAAAGAAAAAGGGGCACCTTTATTGCCTATCATTTAATTCTTCTAGCACTACAAGTTATACAAAAGGCCACTTCATTATTTCTAATACTTTTCCTATCGCTACAGTAAGGGATATAGGTGTTACTTTCCATTTCCTATCACTATTTTAAGCTTCAACACTTAATGGAGAGATAAATGCAAACAAGTTGTGCTGCAGGATTTAGGAATAATGGGTTATAATTGCTTTTGCTGCAGCATAAATAGTGAATAAAGTGCCACATTTAATTCACTAATTTTCTAGAAGGAAAAGAAACTTCACTTTAATCGTGGATCGCGCAAGAAGAAGAGTGAGTGAACGAAATAATTGACCCTGATAAGGGTCGAAATCGAAACAGGAGAAGAGAGCGAGAAACCGGATTCGTGGTGAAGAAAGTTGGAGAGAAAACGATGCGTTGATATTTGTTGACTCTGATATGCGTTCATATTTTTTATATTCATATTGTATGTCTAATAACTTGAAATGTTAAGTTTATTTTGACTACTTATCACTATTAGTTTTTGCTAACATTGTTGATACACATGTTGATGTTAATGAAAAAGGATTAATATTCATTATAAATTTAGAGAGGTATGAGTTCTAATGTTCATAATTCTTAAATATATTACAAGTATTTGGTGTTAGTAATTGATAATTATTTTCAGAATTAGCTACGAATAGTGGGTTTAAAATGTTTCAATTTTCAGAATTAGCTAGGAATTGGTTTCGAATTAGCTACAAATTAGCTACGAATTCTGGATTTATGAATATAAAAAATAAAAAATGGAAGAAATTGCCACGTGGCGCAGCCACATCAGCAGCCGTTACTGCTATTTGACGTCAGAGACTATTCATTGAGACGGAAAATTTTGTAGGGACCAATTCTTAAAGGAAAATTTTTGAGGGACTAAAATTGAAAATCGCTATATTTATAGGGACCTAAAACTTATTTAACTCTTAAGTTTTTAATTAAATTATTAATTTTTATTGCAATTAAAAAAATTAATTTTGTTGCAATTAAAAAAATTAATTTTTTTGCAGGTAGGGGCGGGGCGGGTGCGGGTGCACTTGTTCTCCACTGAGGACGGGTTTGAGAGGTAAATTTTACCCCTGGTTGAGTTTGAGGGCGGTGACAGGTGTGTTACATGGAGGCGGGTGCGGGTGCGGGTGTGGGTATAGTTAAACCCGCTCCCGCCCCGTCCCGTTGCCATCCCTAAAAATAATACAATATATATATATATATATATATATATATATATATATATATATATATATATATATATATATATATATATATATATATATATATATATATATATATATAAAAGCAAAAATAAGATATTGGGCCATTCAACATTAGCCCAATTAACAAGTTATATGATAGGTCCAAAGTCAATTACAGAACTTCATATTTCAAACTCCCTTTGTTTCTTTTTAAGTATCATTTTTTTGATAATTGTTTTCTTCCTTTTTAATTGCCACTTACAAAGTTTAATGTAACATTAATTGCACATTTGTCACAATTACCCCTAGACATTTATTACAAAGAGATAAAAAAGTAAAATGAATGTATCAAATAATTAAAAGTATTATAGGTAAAAGCAGAATTGATGTTTAAAAAGTAACAATATTGATTAATTTTTTTAATATCCATAAAAACATTAAAAAATGACATTACGGAGAGAGTACTTCTCATAAAGTTACGATAAGTACAAAATTAGGGAATTCTTCATACTCATAGTTGCATAAGTTGGTGATTTCAATAACCGTTCCATCCAGATCGATAAATTTAAATTTAAATAGGATATTTGAATTATAAAAAAAAAATTGATAATTGTACGTAACATCTCATTGATTCACTTAAAAAAAAACCTTTAAAAAAATGAATATAACCACTAAAATATTTGAAAAAAATTGAACTAAAAAAAACAATCATCAATATTTCAAATTTATAATTTGAGTGAATCTTAATCGTAGAGAATTTGTTGGATATTTAAATTCAACAGATATACCTTACAATTAACATAGATATTCCCATAGTTTTATTTTTTTTCTATATATTTATTTTTTCAATCTCACGTATATATTTTGGTTTGGAAAAACTTAAGTAAGTTATACTCTAATTAAAGAGATTTTTACATCAGCAACTAGAGATGAACTAACCTTAAAAGAGAGAACTTACAAAAAAAAACACGACATTTTAAAATAGTGAAAATTCAAAAAACTTGGAACTATTTAATATAAAATTGTAGTATATATTTTTAAGACCATTTCTTAATACACCACCCTAGTTTTCTTTTATACTACGTGAAATTATTTTTTTTCCCCCAGTTTTGGATGTGCACGTCCGGCCGCACCGTTTTTTTAAAAAACGTTGTTTTGTTCCGGATGTGTAAATCCGGAATGACAAATTACGCGTATTCCGGATGTGCACATTCAAAAAAATGACTGAAACTTAAAAAGGTATAATAATAATATATTTATTTTAAGAAATAATAATAATATGTATTTTAAAATAATAACGATCAACAGTAAAACATTACTTCTTTGACGTTATCCGAACTCTCAAATCTATCATCGAAGATTGTAGGACAAATCAAGATCAACAGTAAAACATTACTTGACGTTATCCAAGATTAATGGCAGCAGAGTCGACACAAAGTTGGTGGTACTCCTATTACCACTTGCAGAACCAATGGACTGACTTTGGGTCACAAGATACAAAGGAATTGTTTCTGCTCAGGTTCATTGCAAGGAGATAATTCAAGATCTCTTTAAAATAACAGTGGATCCTTAGAAGGGAAATCGGCCCGCTGGAATGATAAGATAATTTTGTTAGATTTGTGTATTCCTCATGATAGGATAATTCAGGGAGTGACGTGTGGCTTTCTATAAATCAACTGAGTTTAAGCCTAAAATGATTATATTTTACAGGTTCATGTTGGTTTTTTCTAAATGATACATACTGATGTATATGTATATATTATACTATTTCAATGTCATTTATCTTGGATAACGTCAAAGAAGTAATGCTTTACTGTTGATTTTGATTTGTCCTACAATCTTCGAATCTGGAAAATATAATCCTTTTAGGCTTAAACCCAGTTGATTTATAGAAAGCCACACGCCACTTCCTGAAAACCATAATGGTAAATAATAATGAGTTATTTATGCATTCAAACATTTTTCTTGTATCGTACGTGTAAGTTAGTAACTACTCTCAATAACGAAAAGGGTTTATCTCCGAAATATATTGAGTCCTAACTTTATCAGAATGCCGAAGACAACCATTATATTGACGGAGAGACTCCAACCCTAGAGTTTGTTATAACTTCTGATGACATTACTGCTACTGGTGCACCAGCCACATTACTTATTTTCAATAACGAAAAGGGTTTATCTCCGAAATATATTGAGTCCATCTGTAGTGTTGGACGATCAACAAAGAAAGATAACAGGAGCAGTGGTTACACTGGAGAGAAAGGATCAACAAAGTTTTCTATTGAAGAGATACGAAGAACAAAGTTTTCTATGAGCGAGAAACCTAATCTCTTCTCGCTCTCCTCATTCGAATGTATATTAACTTGCGATGATATATTAACGTATGCGACCAACCGACAAAACCGATTTTAAAAAAAATAAAGTTATGCTATTTTCCGGATCTGCAGTTTCGGAAATTATACATGATAAAGCTATACTATGTTTCCGGATGTGCACATCCGAAAAACATCAGCGTTTTAAAAAAAAACGGTGCGTCCGGATGTGCACATCCAGAATCAGGGGGCAAAAACAAAATTTCACGTGGTGTATAAGAAACTAGGGTGGTGTATTAAGAAATGATCATTTTTTAAAGGTTCATAAGTGAGACAACCAATGATTTGTCATCATTGAGCGCTCGCCCAACAATACGTCGCCTAACCCCCACACAATAAGAGGCTTCTCTGAGATTCTGTTTGGTTCAATTAAGGGAAGTGGATGGGGGAAATTTTTATTAAGGGGAAAGGAGGGGAGATATTTTAATTACATATATGTTTAGTTCAAAATATGAAAGAGGAGAGGAAAAAAGACATTTTATTTATAAATATGTTTGGTTCATAAAGGGAGGAGAAGTATTTTAAAACTAATTTACATTTTTAGCCTTCTAATTTTACCATAAGACTCATAATATTTACCGTTTATAATTCAAATACAAATTCATTGACGAAACATAAGTATTCAATCAGAAAACATCTTGAAAGATTTTATAAAAATGTCGCGATTATAATATATAATTTTAAAAATATTTTCAAATAAAATAAAACCTAACAAAAATTATTATAAACAAGAACATTACGATAATTAAAAAGTAATATTAAAATATAAAAAACAAAAAAAATTAAGGAGAAGATATAAAGATACAATAAATATAAAAGAAAGATAAAATTTATTCAAAATAAAACTTTTAACATTTTAATAAGTTAAATTTACATTTAAATAAATAAATAAGGGTAAATATGTAAATATAGTTATAATTAAAATGAAACACCTCTCATCCCATTCAAATCCCTCCAAATTAGGGGAAGCAAAAAGTGATTCGGGAGGGATTTTGGTCTCCTCCATCTACCTCCCCTTTCCCCCTCATAAAATTTGAACCAAACACATAAACTATTAAATTTTCCTTCTCATCCTCTCCTCTCCCCTCCATTTACCCCCAACCAAACAGACCCTAAGGGAAAAACAGGGGGAGTGACACGTACATAGCATGAAAGCACATGTGCAATAAGTCCTGGCCACGTCTCCCTAAAAAGTAAGGAGTCAACAACTTCCTTGGTCAAGGTGGAGTGGTTACGACTTCTTAGGAGTCCCAAAATCTAGGCTCATAAGCCTCTATAAATACCACAACCTTATGGTTGAGGGGGATATTCTAAATACACACAAAATATCCAAAGAATACAAAGCTTTTCACCTCATGTGAGCTTGCTCTCTCTACACCAAAAACGTCATAAAACAAGGTTTCTCACAATCGTAAGCTTGCCCTAAACCATCTAAAATCCTTAAAGCCTCAGTCATCCCTACTAACATAGGGGGGCACACATGTGTACTTTTTGACAAGTACAGTGACACCCACAATGGACTCTCGATAAATCTGACATGGGCCATGTAGCACCCTAAACTCCAAATATGATTTATAAAATGTTGTAGAAAATATGAAGATAAAACAAGGGTGTCACATTGAAAAAACATCCAACTTTCAAATTCCAAATGAAATTTTAATTCAAAAACATAACAGAAGTAATTAATTTTAAAACAACTTAAGGACATAGAAAAGTATCTCATCCCAATGTTACTATATCATAGCGAAACCAGAATGAATATTAAAAATCCAACAAAAGGTACAACGAAAATAATGTTGAAATAAAACTATTGAATATTCCAACTAAGCCATCCTCTGCAAACAAAAACTATCACTCCTTAGTCTTAACCTGTAAATCATCTGCATAAAAGTACAAGATAAAAATATAGAGACAAGAAAAGGGTGAGAACACATTCCACAATTAAAATGGTGTATAAACATCAATGATATTAGATAACGATCATATTCAGTCAACACAGATGCACAATATACAATATCATTATCCAATTCATACTTTGTCTACTCTTATGCATGTGGTATCAATCCTAACACTGGATCGAATTTCTAAACACTGAACCGAAGTCCTAAACACTGGACCGAAGTCTTGGACATAAGAGTTATTTTACTGTGCGATCTTTCACACTAGACTGAAGTCCTAAGCACTAGACCAAATTCCTAAGCTAATCTTTGATATACATGAACGGGTGTTCGCGGTGCGGTTTTGACGGTTTTGACGCTAAAAGTCATCCGAACCGCAAGAGAAAAAAACATGCGGTTGGGGTTGATTTAGTTGGCTTTTAGAAATAAAACTGAACCTAACCAAACCAAACTAACGTGGTTTAGGATGGTTCGGTTGGCTCGATTTTTTACAAGATTATTATTGAGCCATACATACACCTATAAAGAACAACATAACTTTGTGTTTAGTCATTCATACTTTACCAAATAACAACATAACTCATCATATTTAGACAAAAACATCTCATTCAATATATAAAAATCAGATTAGACAAAAGTGGAAAAAATAGTAGCATAAAACAATATAAAAAACATTATAATAAAAAAAAACATAGGAGATAAGAGATTATAAAAGATGAAAAAGAAAGAGCATAAGTGATGTGAGGTTAGACAAGAAAGGTGCAATAAAAATGTAATTGGAAGAGAAAATAGTAACATAATAGTGAGAAGATGAAAAAGAAAGAACATAATAGATGAAAGATTAAAGTAAAAGAGGTAAGACGTACATGGAAAAGAAGATGAGAAAAATGTTTTATACTACTAGGACCGATTTGAGAAGGTTCCACTACAACATTTTTGACTTTAGACAACAGAATAATAGGCAACGGCTTAGAAACCGTTGCTTATAGGAGTGATACGCTGCACTTACTTATTCGTGGACAAGATTTTAAACTTTTCCTTAAAATCGTCACCTATTCACTTTACCCTACGATTTTTGACGCGTTACCTTTTTGTAACCGTTGCCTATTCATTTTAAGCCACGAATTTGAAAGTGCGGTTAAAACATTACACTACGGTTTTAATAAGTATTTTTTTCTTTTAAATTCGAATTTAAATCAAATATAATATAAATTGTTAAGCTGGGGTTCGAAACCCCGTCATTGTTTAACGATGCGTTTAACCAATTTCCTATATAAGTTTAAAATTAAAAAATATGAGGCCCATAAGGGTCGAACCCGTGCATTTAAGAATAAAGGTATTAGTAAAATCCGTTGTGCTATTATCATTTACTTGGTATTTGTTATCATTCTATTTTTATATATAAAGACAAAACGTTAATTTTATTATTAAAACATAATTTTCAATGATATTAGAACAAACTCAGAAACTAATGCACAAAATCAGGTTTCCTCTTCTCCTGTGTGGGTTGCGTTCCCTCTTCTCCCGTGGTACATTTCTTCTTCTCTAAAACAATGTGTGCCCTAACTATCTTCTTCGTTGCTCTTTTCATTCTCGTGAACGATTTGTGCCCTAGCCTCCATTTGTTCTTCTCATCGCCCTCAATCTTTTTCACATTCATTCATCTCAGATTTTGAAAGGTATGTTACAGGTTTTATCTAATAACATTTGTTTCGGTATTTACGTTAAGATTATTAATTTGTTCGGATTCTTACTTTGTTTTGGTACTTAGGTTGTTTCGGTATTTCGGATGTCAAGATTCGTACTTTGTTTCTGTACTTACGTGTTTCAGTATTTACGTTGTTAAGATTCTTTTAGTTTTCTTGTTCAAACTTACTGTGATTTGAGTTGAATGACATTTGTTGAACTTGGTTATGTTTTCTCTCTTTATTGATGCCCTGATTTAATGTTAAAAGTTGTAAGCATAGTTGATTTTTTTTGTTTGTTATAATGTATGTTACAATTTGGTGATGGCCAGTGTGTATTGGCGAGTAAAGTAAGATTTTGGATTTTATTTCTAGCTTTATACTTTATTCTTTTAAAAAGTGTTTTTTCTATTGTATTTTAATCTTTTGTGAAAGTCTTCAATCTAATGGAATGATTTAATACTTCATATCAAGCTATGAACCATACTGTCTAAGTAGAAGTAAATTAAAAGCTACCATTAAACATTTGAAGTTCTACCTAATACTTTGTTAGTACATAAGAGAAAGATGTTATTGTATCCATTACTTAACTAGGAAGCTACAGTCTGTATGTGGCACTTAATTGAAGCTTCATGTCAATACAATTACCAAATCAACATATTTGAAGTTCTTTATCTTTAAACTAAAATCAAAGAGACCTAAATAAAAGGGTGAGAAAGAGATTTATATGGTGTATTACTAGCTGCTACTACTAATAGAATGAATAATTTATATGTTGATTATATCACATCTAATGAGTTTGCAAATATGCTACGTTAGATCATTTTGATTATAATGTATTTTAGAAGTTAATGTTATCACCTCTGTCTCTTATGGTTTTACTTCCCATACTTTCATATTGTTTCACACTTAAACAAGTGAGAATCCTTTGAAATTTACTACTAATGTTATTACTTAAGTTCACTACCATGTCAGAGTAGCAAAAGACAAAGAATGTTATATGATTAACTAAAAAAGAATAAGAAAACATTAAGATTGTCATTAGAACAAACTGTAGTGAAGAAAAGGTTAAGCAAGTGGATGATAAACCTGTTCAATTAATGATTAATTTAATTAATCAGTTAACTAGTTAGATGTGTTTTTATCACTTTATAGAATCTCAAGTCAAAAGCTTGAAACTTTCGTTCTTGCTCAGTTTTCTTATCTAAGAAAGATTAAAAAATATGATAATTCTTATCACCTTTGATTCAAAGTCTTAGCTCAGGCACAAATGTACTGCTTCCGTATGTGTATGTTATTTGTGATGTTTTATTTTACATTATATTGTTTAATGTCTAAATAGCGATAACTAAAAAATAGAGATAACTAAAAAAGAATACGGGGACCAACACCTTGTTTAAAAACATATGCAAGACACGTTAAAGACCGTTAAGAAGTTACTCTAGATGATTTTGAAGAGGAAATTGGTACTACAATTGACATTCTGCTCATCAAAAGGTACTACAATTGAAATTCATCAAAATCAACATTTAATTTATTTTTAAAGTGTTAAGTTGCTGCTTTTTTAGTGTTTTGATTGGTTTTAGAATATGCGGTGTTAAATTAAGTTATTGTGATATATAGAGTGATGAGTTGCTGGAATATGATATTTAGAGTGTAGGGATATGTGATTTTTTTTATTGTTGAGTTGCTAGAATATGGTACTTAGATAGTTGGAATTTGTGTTTTTTAGAGTGCTCACCGAGATATGATATTTAGATTTTTTTTAAAAGGTATCATATTTAAATTGTTGGAAATGACAATGAGTCTTGATTAAGGATAAACTAGTACAACCAATGATACTAGCAAGCAAAGCAATTAAGTTAGCATGGTTGCAACAACAAATGTAGCATTTGCCATCTTTTAACAATAGACTGGAAAGTAACTATAGTTGATTGAAAAATTGTTGATTGAGATTTGAAATAACTATGTAGTTTGCCATACTTGTGCATGTATGTGATTATATTTTCAACTGGAGATTTAATTTAATAGATTTGTGTTAAATTATTGATTTAATTTAAGGTGACATTTAAGGTGAGGTATTAATAAAATGGTTCATCAGTGAGTCAATGAAAAAAAACCATTAGATTAATAATTGATTTGGATTTGATTGAAAATAACATTGAAAACATGTGCACTTTCACACACAATAGTACTCTACTTCTCCATTTTGTCATCTCTATCTAAATTCATCAAAACTATAGATAATGGAGTAACATGTTTAGATGTGTTAAAATATATTTGAGAACATGTATATATTTCTTTATACAATCTTTTGTCTCACACTCTCTCCTTATTGCTGGAGTTTTTTGAGCAAACTATGGAGTAGCCGGCACTTTTAGAACCATTATTGGCAATGCCCTAATCCTCTATAACTGCTATCATGACTCTCATTCCATCGTGATTATTTCTATGTGCCCAAATGCTCACCATAATTCTCTTAAAATATTCCAAATCATTTTTGTTAGTGTTTATACTGCGAGGAAGAAAACCCATGGGTACTGATAATGTTCATTGCAATGCTAATTATGTGACTTCACAGAATTTACTTTGTCATGTTATTTTTATTTTTGTTTTAATTGAAATAATAGATTTAAAATTCACATTTTTATGTATAATTGTTTGTCATAAAAAATAGTTGAATTATTTGTGTATCAGTACCACATAACACATTACTGATTTAAGAAATTATTGATGTATTTATATTCATCTATTAATTGCTATTGTTTTAATTTATTTGAGAATTAGAAAAGAGATAATCATGAACGTGCATATAGACATAATGCAAAATGTGTTTAAATGAGAGAAATAAATGGGTCATAGTGAAGAGGCCAAAATCCTATATAATAATATGACTAATATAATCTTGTCATAGATGAGAGATTTAATTAAAATTTAGTAGATTTTTTATTCTGAATTTCCTATCATGAACTAAATCCACATAAAAATGACTAAATAAAGATTTGGCTTAATTTAAAAAAAAAAAAGTGTTCTTGTGGCCACGGTTGTAAAGCGTGGTTCAAAATTAACCGTAGTTTAAAACAGCCTAAAAATACGTGCGTACAGTTTATGCACCGCTTATTAATCATGGCATAAGTTAAACCGTGGTCTAAACTAAAATATTAAACCGTGGCGTGTTCACATACTTTAGGCGACGTTTTAGTATTATCGTGGGCTAAAGTAAAAAAACCGTGCCCTATAGGAACAGGCAACAGCCGTTTATTCCATGGCTAGAAAACCGCCTCTTAAAACTTTAGGCAACAGTTTATCTACTTGACACCGCGGATTTCTGTTGTTGCCTAAACTCATTTTTGTTTTAGTATTGAAACTAAAACCCTAGGTGTGAGTAAAAGAAAATCGTTCGTAATTGTAAGGTTAAAGCATAATAAGTTTGAGTTTTGGGTTGGATGTGGGATAAGTGAAGTTTAGGTTGCAACCAAATGCGGTTTGGTTTGGTTTAATTTGGTTTGCAAAATACAAACCCCAAACCAAACCAAATTGCACGGTTTTGTTGAAAAATAACCCAAACACATCCGAACCAAATGCGTTTTTTTTTTGCAGTTTTGGTTTGGTTTTGTTTGGTTTGCGGTTTTCTACTGGGGCGATTTTGTTTTGAATACCCTTATGATGCATGATCATACAAATCAAAAAATATCTCCATCCAAACCTCCTACTCCAATTATCAACATTGTCGGTTAAGGCTAACATTGACTCTTTCGAACCTATAAAATATCATACATTGGTTCTTCGAACCTAAACATAATTCACATCAATCACTGCCTATTAAGGCTACACATTGGTTCGCCTTGAACCTAAAACCATCAACTTTCAACATGGCATGACCACGAGGAGGCTAACAATTAATCAACAGTAATCAATCATAATCATTTTATCAATAATTAACCACTTAACATAATGAATTAAGTCGAGTAATCAGAGCCTATGCGAAAAATAAGTCAAAACATCAAAAATGGCCGACGAAAGGGCTGACGGTTTATCTGTCATGACCCTGACGGTCGTCTCCCTTGAGAAAACTCACTCGTCACCGCTGATGGTCGTTGGTAGAATGGCCTCCGTCGCGACGCTCTAAAACTCTGCGCGTCAGGCTCGCTGACGCCCGTTATCACTAGATGACACATTTTCCTCAACGCGATGACAGGTGGACTGTCACCTAGGATGACATCCATCATCACTGCAAAATTCTGTTTTATGCATTTTCTGCCATGGAACTACTCCAGATCTCGGTTTTCCTCAAATTTATGTCAGATAAACAACCAGAATTCGATATACATGAATCAATAACAATTTTTTTACTACAAGAATACAAAAGTAACACATATAACATTAATTGTTCATTCTTTATTCATCAAATCATCACATAACATATGAATACCAACAAGTCAATTTTCACAACACAAGTTCACATGAATTATACATAAAAAAAACAATAAAATCAGCATTAACAACACAAAACAGAATTCACAATTAATATAATCATGGAGGTTTTGCACAAACCCCACATAATTCAATCAAAACATCATAACAAAGAAATTGGGGGGGGGGGGGGGGGGTAAAATGATCCCTACTATTCCTAAACTTAAACACACATTATGAAAAACTCTCCCCCTTACCTTGACTAAGTTGGAACCTTCAAGCTCTTAGTGATGAAAGTTCATATTCTTGAGAATTCCTCTCCAAGGGTTTGCGCTACTGACACACTCTCTAAGCTTCCCCCACCCTTAAATAGAAAATAAGATTTATTTTATTTAGTCTTACTAATTTCCACTATTTTAATAAATCCCATTATCTAGTCCATAATTTCTAAATAATCTCAACCCTTCCTATTTTCTATTATTATTATATTAACTAAATTATTATTTCATTTAAAGTTAAGACTCTAACAATAATACAATAAACCATAAAGAACACCAAAAATCCAAATAAAAATCTAATAAAATTATAATAAAATATCCAGGGTATTATAGGCCACACCTTTCATTATCACCACTACTTCGACACTCATTAAAACTTCTCCTCCTAGCCTTAACGACTCCTAATCATGGTTGCTATTAGAGCACAATCCCCCATGCAAGAGGATACTAGACATAATAGTGATTCCAATGCCATGGCGGAGACGTGTTCTTTCATGGACGAGCTATGTCGTCAGAATGAAGTTATAGATGACAACATCTTTAACATTCCACAGATCAGTAGAATTTCACCCTCTCCCTCATAGGTGACGGAGGTGTTGGACCCCCATCCCCTCTCAAACGAGATATAAGAAGAACATGTCCCTAAGGGCATAAAACCTCTCTCCTTGTCAAAGTTTAATGGGCATAGTGACCATTACAAGCATATCACCTATCAACAGACAAATGGATATCATAAGAGCTCATGATTCTCTGAAGTGCAAGATTTTGTCTGGTACCTTAAAAAACACAATCTTATGATGGTACATGGGCCTACCATGAGCTTCCATCGCTAGCTACCAAGACCTATTTTGTTCGAGAACTAGAAATGGAAGCTCTATCTCTCAAAGAAACCAAAAATGGGTAGAGTTTGGTGATAACAGTCTTGGACGATGGATCTGATCTCTTTCATAGCGACTTGGGGGTGGATTTGCATGGTTAGCACTCTAACGCCCAAGTCAGTTTAATATTCAAGAAGCGTAAAGAGAAATTGGATATCAGAGATTATGTACCTTCTCATAACATGCGAATTGTTCTATATGTTGGGTTGAGTAGGGTGAGCTTAAGACAGATTGTGCCTTAGTCACCTGGAGTTGGGCCGGTCCAAAAAAATTTCCTCTAAGGCTTTGTTGACGATGAAGGAGCCGGGGTAAGCCTTAAGTTTTGACCTGCCTATATATCATAGTTCGGTGTGAAGAAGAATTGAATTGCTTGGAATCAGTTTGAAAAGTGATGGGTGACAAGCGCATTTAATGCGGTTCCATCATTGAGACGCTTCATCACCCATTCTTGACATGTGCAATGATATGACCATCTAGGGTGTGGCATGGTTCATAGAATGCTTAAATGCATTCGAGTGGGCGTGCATTTATAAGTGGAAATTTTACCGGTGATCTTGGGATATTTGTTCATAGTTTGTCTTGATCCTTCAGCTACCACTGCCTATAAATAAGGGTGAGGTGAACAGTTAGAGGTTTTGACAACTTTTGCTTTAATGCCTTCAGTTATTTTTCTACACAAACGTCTTCGTTCCTTATTCCCCGGGCGTACTACTGAAAGTGATTCTTAGTTTCACTCAAAGTTTTCAACTTTTCGTTCTTCTTGCCTCAATAATTTATTCCACCCAGTTACCTTTCTAACTCCAATCCCTCTTTTAGCATTTTCTACTTTTATTTAAGATAAGCGATAATGATATTAACTTAGTGAGTTATTCTGGATCGAAAACTTCACATGGGTCGTCCCATTCTTATCATACTTCCCTCAATAGTGGTCATATAGAACCGAAAATTATATCTGTATCTGAAGATTATGGGTCAGAAGGGATATTGGAGACTTCTTTGGGATGGAGAAGCTTCTTTCTCTGAGTTGTTAGATGCCATTATAACAAACGCTGGCGGACAAATAGATCACGCAGAGGTCCATATTCTCCCTTCAATCTCCTTGAAAGATGAGGTACATGGATATTTGAAAATGAGGGACCTTGTGGGATATTTCATTCAAGTTCGCCTATAGACTCTAGGTCATGAGCCTAGCGATGCTGAGGTGCTGGAATATTTTAATCTTTAGCATTGTCCAGTTGTACCGGAGTACGACTGGGTAGATGCAAAGATAACGAATATCTCCTCGATTTTGAGCGCTAAGGGCGCCATTTGAAATGCAGACATATTTTTGTTAGCAATCTTTTGGAATGGTTAGTTCTTATAGTTCAAGAGGAGAAGAGAATATGCAATTCTTTTGATGAATGTAGGTCCCATTCTACGACTGTTTGTTTACAAAAGTCTGGCCCTGACTTCCTTTCATTGAGTTAGAGGTAGCTGTCCTGAAACATTTGAAGATTGTCCATTCCCAGCTTCATCCGGGGTCATGGGTATATGTGAGAGTCTTCCATTTATGAGCCAAGTACAAATATTGAAAGCCCTCTCTTAGATTATTTTTTACTCTTTTTCGTCTGAGGTGTACTTCCCCGGACAATTTTTGTAATAAGGGACTCCTTCATCTCCAATCGATCATCTCCTTGTTCAACCCTTTTGCTTTGGATTTGGGAGATTTTTTAAGACATTTTGTTTTAGAGAAGCATCTCACTCCTACAACTCACTTTATTTTCTGTTATGTCACTGCCGATTCTTCTTGCTATAATCACTCTTCATACTAGAAATATTGGTCTAAGATTAACTTTAGTTGGGATGTTGGTTCTTATTGTACCTAGTTCCCTTTCTTTGAATGAGATAACAATGAAAGATGAAATTCAATCTTGGTTTCAAGAACTTGGTTATGAGTAAGGGCTCAGCCTTCGTGAGGTTCCCCCTACCGAAGTGAGGAAAAAGTGAATTGATACTTATGTTATCTTAAGTGTAGTTAATCTTGAGTATATGGGGAAATTTTTTGTTGAGGGTGGATTCTTCTCGCTTTTTTCACGTGCATGATTGTATTTTGCAGACAACATGGATAAAATAAGCAAGTTAAAGATGTTCCATTGCCTTGCCAAAGCTTAGAGTATTCGGGAAATGGTAAATATTAGGACTTCTTCTTCTTCACCACTCCTGTTCCGACCCCTTCTCCTGCCCTGGCTAAAGAAATTTTGGCTTTTGTGCTAGAGGTGGATCTTGGGGACACTGTGGCTATTTTGATAGTGGATAAACTAACTTCCCCTTCAGTTATAACTAAAAGGGTTCGAGACAAAGGGAAACGATCTCCTAGGTGTGAGGAGCATAAATTCGCTATCAGAAGATTGAACGATTAGCTTCAACAGTAATGGTTACTGCAAGGAAACTCAGACATTAATTCTAGGGATATCCTATAATAGTTAAGACAAACTATTCCATAAAGCGAAGCTTAAGGAACCCGGATCTGGCAGACAAAATGGTAACATGAGCAGTGGAACTATTCGAGTATGATATCACATACGCGCCCAAAAACAACATCGAATTACAAGTATTGGCAGACTTCTTAATAGAGTTGGGCTCACCTACCCGGGATAAAATTCCATAACAATGAATCCTATCAGTGGATGACTCGTCTAACCTTAAGGGTAGTGGAGCAGGAATAATGCTAGAAGGACTAGGGGAACTGATACTAGAGCAATCTCTTTGCTTCAATTTTCAAGTTGACAATAACCAAGAAGAGTACGAGGCATCGATTATCGATTTAAAGCTAGCCAAGGAAGTTAGAATTACCCATCTGTTGGTTCGAACTGACTTATAATTGGTAGCCAGTCAAATCAAGGGAGACTTTTAGATGAGGGATATACTATTGTTCATGTAAATGCAATGATCATTTCAACTAGCTAAAGGCTTCACAAAGTTTGTGGTAACCCACATTCCTTTAGAGGAAAATACCATAGCCGATTTGTTAGCTCAGTTAGCTAACACTAAAGGCACGGGGATGAACATGATGGTAATCCAAGAAACTTAAGAAGAACCAAGCATAGAAGTGGAGAAAGTGATGGTGTTGGAAAATGCAAAAAGCTTGATAACACCCATAATTCAATATTTAACACTAGATAAGTTACCGGATGAAGAGACCGAGATGCGATGCATCAAAAAGATATTTTCCCGATACCTCATGGTAGCCGGCCAACTGTACAAGATGGGTAGATCTTTCTCAATGATGAGATGTGTCACTGAAGAAGTAGGACTCATAATGAAGGAACTACATGAAAGAGTACGCGGAAGCCATATTGGGGGAAGAGCTTTATCTTAAAAAATACTCAAGGATGGGTACTATTGGCCGAGTATGCTATAAGATTATGCGAAGTTTGTAAACCATTATGAAAAGTATCAGATATACCCTCCCTTCATTCATTCTCCAACAAAATTGTTACATTCAGTAATATCCCCTGGCATTTCTATCAATGAGGAGCAGACATCCTCAGTCCATTTCCTTTAGTTGTCGGGAAATTAAAGTTTTTCATAGTAGCAGTTGAATATTTCACTAATTGGGTGGAAATCGAGGTTGTATCCCGTATCACGCCAAAAAGGGTAAGACGCTTTAACTGGAGAAATTTGATATGTTATTTTGGCTTACTAGGAATCATTGTATTTGATAACGACGTGCAGTTTGCGAGCTCATCTATCATAGAATTTTGTAGGCACCTCGTCATTCATAACCGATTTGTATTAGTCAAACATCGCCAGGCTAACGGCCAGGCGGAAGTGGCAAATAAGATCATCCTATCAGACATGAAGAAAAAGCTAGATGAAGCAAAAGAGCTTTGGGCATAGATTTGCATGAGATCCTATGGTCCTATCAAACTATTCCTCATTCAACCACTAAGGAAACACCCTTTTGAATTGTGTATGGGCCCGATGCAGTGATACCAGTGGAAGTTAATTATCCTACTTGGCATCATTTGAAATTTGACAATGTTTTTAACAATGAGGGGCTGGATAACTCGGCCGATCTCATAGAAGAAATAAGAAGACTGGCTCACGTGAGGGAATGCACAGAAAAACAGAGAGTGGCTAGAAGGTTCAATACCAGAGTCCGACCAAGAAGTTTTCAAGAGAGATATTTAGTTCTAAAAAGGATCACGGACACACAAAAGAAGGGAAAACTCTCCCCTAATTGGGAGGGGACTTATTGGATCAAGAAAAAGTTGAACAATGGAGCCTACAAGCTCGAGAATTTAGAAGGATTAGAGATGCCAAGGGCTTGGAATGTTTCCAACCTTAGGTTTTATTACAATTAAACACTATGTAATTAACTGAATAAATATTGTGGGTTACACTCTTTTCCCTTGCAAAGGCAAGGGTTTTTAATGGGGCACCCTCAACTTATATGATTGTGTGTCCATTTTACATAATATCTAAGCACGTCTCAACAGGTGAAGAATGTCATAGGCATCTCCGAAAACCTATGAAATCAGCCATGTAAATGAAAAACCTATGGCCGAGTTAAGTTAATAAAACCTCCAACCTATGAAATCAGCTGTGTAAATGAAAAACTTCCGGTCGTGTTAAGTTAATAAAACCTCTAACCTATGAAATCGACTATGTAAATGAGAAACCTCTGGTCGGGTTAAATTAATAAAACCTCTAACCTACAAAAGCAGCCATGTAAATGAGAAACCTTTGGCTAGGTCATAAAACCTTTGGCCAGGTTGTGACTTAAGTAGTTGATCAAATAAATGAACAAAATATGGAAAGAGTATGATAGAAAATCACTTGACTAATAATGCATGTCATAAAAGTCTCTTGCCGAGGTATTAAACTTAAGGGTCAGATCAAAAGTCCGAGAAGCCTATAACGGACAACTTGATTTAGTCATTTAATCACAAAGCCTAAATTATTAAAGCAATCAAGCTAGTAAAGCCAACCTCTAAAACATGCCAAATAAAATAAGTCATGGGTTAACAAAATAACATTGTCATAAATCAAAATGGGCCCTTGAAAAGGGTAAACATGTGTCAAAAAGGTAGACATTGTTAAAAAATTATAAACAACACATCACCATTGATGGACAACAACAAGTGTAAACAAACTTAAACATCATGATGCTTATATTCCTAACTAAAATTCTGGTATCAGATGTGTGATGTCACAACAACACAATCTGCTATATGAACAAGGTAATAAAAACAACAGTACTTCAACACAGAGAATTTGTTCACCCAGTTCGGTCTAACAACCTACATCTGGGGGCATACCAAGCCAGGAAGGAAGTCCACTATTAGCAGTATCAAATTACAGACTCAATAAACCAGTTGACAATCTACCTAATTTAATCACTACCCAATGACCCTTCTATCTAAGAGACCACTTAGATATGAGAAACCACTCATTCCCTATCATCGTAATGATGTCTAGCAGTCAACATCTCAGTCACTGCATCAACAGCTTGATTTCCAAAAACTCTCACACTCCTAGAACAATACTCGCCAAGACCCTTGACTAAGAACACCATCTTGAAGTTGCTTAACAGCTTCCTCCAAGAACAATACATCTCTTACCTACAGGCTTCGAGATAAACACGATGACCATCCCACAAACCGGGTGGTTCACACATACCAACTCTCCTAGAGAGTGGTTCACAAACTCAACCCTTAGAATTTACATGATGGCTGGCTCGTAAAACTAGGTTACAATGCTTCTATTTATAACCTATTTCCCAACTGGATTTGGGCCTTCAAATCTCAGCATATTAACTGCTACAAATCTGCAGAAGATTCTGCTACTAAATAGATCTTCAATTAAATCTTCAATCAAATCTTCAATTAAATCTTCAATCAAATCTTCATATCTTTTAGCCTTAAAAATAGCAACAAGATCTGCTCAATATAAGATTGCAACAGAATATATTTGACCCATGATATTCGCCTACAATCTCTCCACCAGATCTTATCAAAACACACTTAAACACATGCAGCCCTAACACATCAGACTAATGTTCTAATGTTCTGTCAACTGATGTCAAGACATCAGGTTTAACATTAACATACAAAACTGCAACCCTTCTGAACTTAACATCAGCTCAATGTTAAGAACTCATGTTAAGACATCAGACAAATGACATCTTGATTAAAAATCACATGACAACAAAACAGCAACACCTGCTATACCAGACTAAGATGTTATGACATCTGTCTTCGACATCACATCTTCAAACCTTAACCTTTAGGTTTAGTGAAGTCCAATATGTTTGAATCTGTCATGACATAACCATGTACTCATACTAGCTTAGTGCAGCACAACATGTCAAGACATCACACTTGACATTTCCACAACCTGCAACTACTGGACCCAAATGTCATGACATCTGTTGTAACACATGACAGCAATACTATCATGACAGTTAAAGATGTTTTAACATTAGGTTCAGCATCTGTAGTGATGTCTGAGCAACCATGTCAGGACTTCTGATCTGACATCGTGTACCACTTGCTATAGATCATCATTTGTTCTGACATTGACACATCCTGCAGTGATGTTCTACTCTTATGTCAAGACATTCTTCATAACAGTAATACTGCTATATCTGTACTGATGTCTGATTTACCATGTCAGGACATCTTACCCAACATCCTGATGCAACCTTGTTTTAGCCTAAACATATGAACTGGAAGTTCTGTCTACTGATGTCAGAACATCACGTTTGACATCATGCACAAATCCTGCAATACTAACAACACACCATACTGTAGCAAGACATCTTGATGTACCACATTGTTTTACCAAAATTGCTGCCAATTCAGAACTAACACTAACCCTCAGGGGTCAAGTCATTAATCGTCGCGTCCTTCAAAACCTTTACTTCAGGTGAAGCCTCTTCCATGTCCATGAGTTGGCCATCCACCAAAGTCTTAATAAAAATCTATCTTTGACACATCAAGATCACACATGATTGATAATGCTTAGGCTTTGGCTTTCTCAAAAGCTTCATCGTCGACTGAGAGCAAATCTACTTGAGCATCCTACAATTAATTCTTTAAGGTCTCATTAAGAGCCCGAGTTTTCTCCATTTCTTGGATCAAGCCTGCACTGGACACTTCAAACACCGAGCACTTGGATTCCACAGTTTATTTTTGCTTCTTCATTTTTAACAATTGAGGCTCCACAACCTCTTTCTACTTGTTCATCTCTGACTACTGCTTAGTTAAATCATCCGCCTTGTCGGTTTGGACTTTTAAATCATCCTTCAGCTGGGCCAGGTCTTTGTTGAGACGGATCTCATTTTGGTCATAAGCGCCACCAACTTCAAATAAACCTCGGGTCATGACATCTCATCTCATCAAGTAAGCCCCAAGTTTTTGGGTCAGTTGTTGAGCGCCTATGGTTGTCACCTTCTCGACATCCTTTGTCGTGTTTAAATAATCATAGATATACTTCAAGCGATAAAAACTATTGGACCAAAACTTAAATTCATTGGACGGATTAGATTAGTGGCTGCTACCCGAATCCTGCATCAGGGTAGTGATTGTCAAGTCGACCTGACTGACATTATCACTCACCAGGGTCTTCATCCTCTTTGGAGAACCCGACTTTGATTCCCCAAAAAGAGGGATGGAAGCATTTTTGGGCTCTGAGACCACTGACAAAGATTTGATGGCATCCATTTTCTTCCTTTTGAGAGTGCAGGTCTGGATACCCGACATATCGCTTTTAGAAGAGGACTGTTCTCCATGTCTCACTCTAGCTTAAATCATCAGCTTCTCATGCTCGGACAATTTGAGGCTCTTCATGTCAGCTGGAAAGAAAAAACATAGTAAAGTAAAGAAACATAGAATAATAATATGATCAAAAGATAGTAAAAGGAATATTTAAGTATTACCCAAGAATTTAGAAATTTGGTCTGGGTCATCAGCCATATGTAGCAAGCCCTTAACTTTCACTACTTGGAAAACATCCAAAACGGCCCAAGATCGGATTTCCAAGGCATTCAACTTATCATAATCAAATCCGAAAACCGTCAATGGGTTATCCGACCAATAGATTAGGAAACAATAATTTCCTTGCAGAGCATACATCACTTGGGGTCACCTTTTCCAACTCTTCACTTTAAGAAACTTATCCTTGAAACCTTTGTAATTAGTAGTATAAGCCTAAAGGAAGCTATTCCCAGGAAATCCACTAAGAGAAACCCAATCAACTTTTTTTGCTCTTTTCAGCTCAAAGAAAAAGAAAAATAAACCTAAGGTGGGGGTCATCTCCACCGCCTTACAAACGAGTTCAGAAGCTTTAATAAATCTCCAACCTTTTGTGCGTAATTGAGAATGGGAAGTATTTAGGGTGTTAAGCAGGTTAAATTTAAAATCACTAAAGGGGATACAGACTTTGAAATCCTCAATTACCCCTGTATAAAAATAAAAGTATTCAATGGACACTCCTCTTGGCCGAGTAATATAGACTCTCTCACATACCACACAGGGTTCTAACACAACATCCTCCTCATTCCCAATGGAGGAAACTTGAATATTAGAGCAAAGCTTCGAGATGTAGTTGTTGTCGATGACACTATGGTCATAACTGAGAACCTCTTTGTCAATAAAAGATCATGCATTCTCCATCAAAATATCCATGAAACCTAATGATGAAGACTCTGAGCCAGTTTGACTATCCGATGAAGGGGTCTCACTTTAAACCTCCCTAATAATCTGGTCAAACTCTGCTCGACTCAGATGATCCTCACATTATATAATGCATTCATCCCAAATTTTATTTCTGTCTTTAGCAATATGAGAGATCAGAAACTCTACCAAATAATCACAACCTCTTATTATAACCATAATAAAGAATAAACAAAGGGAGAGGGAAAAGGAAAAAATACCTAGGACTTGAGCTTGTAAAAAAACGGTTGAATGAGGAAGCAAAAGAAACTCGTCAGCAACGCTTGAAATAGGAATCACTTGCTTTGATAAGAAGCAAATGAAGAAAATAGTATTTTTATTGAAACAAAACTTACAATGGTCAAGAAGTTGTATAGAAAAGAAATAATGATGACAAGTGTTAATCCCCATAAAAAACGCCATCATGGTAAGGAGAAAGAAAGTCAGCTGGCAACGGTAATACCGAGTAAGTGACCGACAGGAATTCCTAGACTTTCTTGTCTGAACACTTTAATCCAATCATATCTCATGATCGGGGGCTTATGTACATCCTTGAATTATCTAGGTCTGAGATTTTGCAAGCCAAGTACAAGAGTAAGCAAGTCGAATAACATGATCCTAGGCAAGTCGAGGCTGGTTAGGGTAAAGTAGTACTACCAAACCATAACATGTCGGATATGGTCGTAGAATAAATAAAGCAGAGGAATAAGTAAGTTGGATCTCCTGAAAGGTACTAAGGGGAACATGAATGGTCACAAAGGACGGTTACGAAACGTCTCCATGATTGCATAGGGGTTATGAAAATTAATAAGAGAAACGTTACTTGATAGTTATGGAGGACGACGAATGTTACTGTGGATGGCTTTAACATAGGATATGAAGAGCCATCCTTAAAGGTACCCTTGATGATGAAGTGGGTATAAAAGGAGAATACCCAAACGAGGAAGATGACAATGAATAATAACTCCTAACTAATAGGATGATTGTGGTCTCACCTGGCTAGCTTCAGGGAGACTTCTCCAAATATTGTTTAGTAAGAACACTTTTTACACTCAAGGAACTTAAACTTTTCAATATTTTACACACACTCTCTCACTTTACAACCTACACTTTCGTTTTTCAAGCCTCCTCACAAAAACACCCATATTTATCAAACCTCCCTTGAACCTTAAACTCCATTTCTATGGATTCTACAACAAATCAAGCTCTATTGGATGTAGATTCTAGAAAGGATCTCCAAATCAAGCCCAAGACTTTGAAGCTCAGAGAGGAGGATCTAAAGCTGATCATTGAACATATTGTTGAATTAGAGTATTTTAGGGTTAATGCGTATCCATTAAAAGCTTATTTTGAAGCTCAAGGTTGGATGAACTACTTCGACATGATCAATGGTCCAACCTTTCCCTACTTTGTAAAAGATTCCTAGGTTAGGGATGAAGTTTATGACGAAGGTGTAGCAACTCCTGAAGAGAATTAGAAGATTCCTGAGAATGGGAATCTCAAAGGGAAATCAAGGGCTAAAATGGGTCTGAAAGATTTCAAGGAGGTGGAAATAAGATCTTCTATGATGGGAATAGTTGTAACTATCAATCAGGGTCACATTACCAAGATTCTGAATATTGACAGCATAGGAAGATGTACCCTAAATACTAAAAACAAATATCCAGAACCAAGAGTGATCAAACAATGTCTATTTCTCAAATCTGATGACTTTGGAAAAATGAAGAACATGTAGATTGAGTATAAAATTTTGTTCCGAATCTTGATTGGATGCTTGAGTCTAAGAGAAGAGAATACTTATCAAATCTCTTGGGATCACAAACACTTTATATGTATTTTGATCAACATGGAGAAAATCAACCTTCCAGCATACATCTTCAACCATATGTGTGAAGCTATCAAGGAAAACACAAAACATGACAAAAAGAATGTTCCTTATGCAAGACTTCTTTTTGAATTATTTCATCAGAGTAGTATGATTGAGACTCCGATGAGTTTTGGTGCTATAGAAAATATAGAGGAACCATATAGGAATATTCTTTCAGCTGCTATGCTGGGGAATATGGATATTATTAAGAAGAGAGATGTTATGCAACTAGCAGTTGACCTCGGGATCAGGAATGTCAAGCTGGAAAATCTTGAATTTATTAAAAAATACATCAAGATGGCTAGGGAAAAGACTGGAGTCATTCTGAATATGAATGACATTCCCGAACCCCAGTGGGAAATGTGTATAAGCCTTCAAGAAAGAGGAAGCAAGTTGCTTTTGAAACTAAGAGGGTGGTTCAGAAGCCACCTAAGAAAAAGGTTGTACATTAGAAGAAGGTCCTAAAGGAGGTTCAAGAAGTAGCCTCTACAACTGTCTTGATGCCTACCAAGACAATGAGTGGATCCATTGGCATAACACCTCAGAAGACAACCACTTCTATTCTGTCTCTGAAGAAGAAGAGGTTGAGGAAGATGGTGCTGTAAAATGATGAATAAGAAGAAGATAAATAACCACTGGTCCAGAGAACCAAGGCTGTGAAATGGGAAGCTCAGAACCTCTCTACATAGGAGGGAGCTAGATTTATTGCACCTGCTTTGCTCAATCAGGCTATGGAACAACCTTCTATTATTGGAGTTCTGTTAAGGAAAGTAGAAGTTGAAGTTAAAGCAGAAGCTTTGGTGAATGAGGATGAGGGTACTTTTGATGTTGGTACTTCTCTTGTGTCAAAACAAGCTGCAAATCAGGCTCTTGAGACTATTGAGGAAGAAGATCAACTTACTTTAGATGCTACATAGATTGTCTCCATAGGTAATCATATGAATTTTATCTCAGATAATGTCTTAAATTCTTCCAATTCCATTCTTATGACCAACTCACCAACTCCAACACCACCTCAATCACCCACCCCTTCATATGAACACACACCATCACCAAAACTCGACCATAATCTATCTCTAGGTCCTATCATGTCTTCACCCAAACCTACCTCAGAATTAGAAATTGGTACACCAAATTCTCACAACATTGGTCAGATGCTCAAGGACTTTATTCAACTAGAAGTTATCACTGGTGCATCCACCTTAGAGATTTGACAATTAACCTAGATGGTGAGTTACCTACTGAACAAAACCAGCTAGCATGTATCGCTGATTTTGAACAACCTCAACCCATAAACATTATGCTTAAACCCCTCATTGAGGTTTCTAGTGCTAAGTCTTCTAGCTCTGTCTCAAGCACTGATTCTGGTGAATCAGAGTTAAGTCTTCTTCAAGCCATTCCTCTTGAAACCACACCCTATATTAAACCTAAACTAGCCAACCTTGTTCAGTCTAAGATTTTAGTTCAATATGAAATTGAACGAGAAATCTAAGACCAACCAATACTAGAACCCCGAAACCTACCATAACCTAAATAAGAAATCCAAATCCAAACCATTCATGAACCTCAAACAAAGCTTATTTCTAAATTTTTCCACTAATCTCTTCCACGTAGAAATGGGTCTCGGATTGGACCCTATGGAAATCCCAAGGAACGTGAAAGCTTGCTCCTCAATCTTGCACGACATGAAAGAAGCCACTGCTGCCTGAAAGTGAGGATTGAGATTCAAACCAAAAACTCTGCTCTTATGGAAGATTACGCATAAGCCGAAAACCATCTCAAAACCTCTCAGAATAGCTTTGATAGCCCAAACGTTTGTCCAATTCCCGTTACGAGAAAAGAGAGTGTCGTCCGCAAAATGGAGAATGTCGATCTTACAAACCGTATCAAAATAAAACCCCTCAAAATCTCCTACCTCCATCACCTTCCGAACCAAGCCCGTCAAACCTTCTACAACAATCACAAAGAGAAAGGAAGAAAGAGGATCTCCCTGCCTCAAACCCCTTTCTACGATAAAATCCTTAGTCGGGCTATCGTTAACCATCACCGACATATGACTAGAAAACACTAGAGCTTCCATCCAATTCAACCAAGATACACCGAAGCCCATGGCCTTCAACATAAACCGAAGAAAGTTCTAACTAACTTTATCATACGCTTTCTCAAAATCAACCTTAAAAATAATACACTGCTTATTTTCTCTCGTAGCAAAATCCACCAATTCATTAGCGACTATCATCCTGTCCAAAAGTTGTCTTCCCGACACAAAAGCGGATTGGTTTCTCGATATCACAGATCCTAATACCTTCTTCAAATGACCAGCTAAAAGTTTAGATAATATCTTGTACAAGCACCCTACAAGGTAATAGGTCGATAATCATCCAAACTCAAAGGATTCTTCGTTCTTAAGAACTAGCGTCAACACTACAGGAAAAATGGCCTACGGCCACGCTAAATTTTTCCACAACTCAAAAACTGTGGCCACATATAAGCTTTGGCCAGGGTTTTAAAATCGTAGACATATGTTTAGAAATATTGAATCTGGAATGTGAAACTGTGGCCTTTACTTCAATTACCACGGTTACAAAATCACACTTATATTTAAGCCGCGGTCAGAAAACTGTAGATACTTTAAGCCACAAAGAAAAATCGCGGAATTATAATTTTCACTATCCCGCCAGAATTTCCCTCTTGTTTCTTAGTTTTCCTCTCATTATTTATTTTCTTTTCTAATTTTTTTTAGATGAAAAAAATTGAAAAAGTAAATAAGGTTATAAAAAAATCTCACGCCACTCATCTATCTCTCTGATCCTCTCACGTCTCAAACCCTTTTCTCTCTCTCACGGCTTGTCGCAGTCGGCGGCGATCGGGAACACGACCTTCTTCCTCCGTCTCCAACTTCAAAAGCTCGGAGTTTATGGAGGGTTCGTCAATGGTGGCGGCGATCAGGAACACGATCATTGTCGTCGGGATGGAATCGCGGCAATCAATAAAACGGTTGGAGCGTCCGGGATACGATGTCGAGGGCACTGGGTTAAAACGAATGTCATGGCGGCGGAGTTTTGGTGAGTTGCTGGAAGTTTTCCTTTGAAGGGTTTGTCGTTTGACGATGAAAGAATAAGGGTGAGTTTTTCATAAACTTCTTCGAACTCTCTTCCAATTCCTCACTGTATATGAGTGTGTTGTTCGTATCTGATCTGGTCCCTGCTATACGTGATTTCTGTTTCTGTATGCGAACTTTTGTGCGTGGGTTTGTGAACTCTTGCTGCTTCTGTTGTGTGTGTGAATTCTGAATCTTTGTGGTTTTTCACTGCTGCTGTTGATGCTTATTTATGGTGTGAATGTGTTTGTTGTGTTTGTTGTGTATGCTTCAGACTGTAATCTTTGAATTTGGAAGAGGTGTTTTTGTGTTGGTGTGGTTGTATGTGTATGATGTTCTGCTTTTTCTTGGTGTGAGAATCCTCTCTGCAATTTTGCTTTTGAATGTATGTGTTGCAGTGTCTGTATGTGTTGACAACTTTTTATATTTCTTTTGGAATTGAAAAACTTTTGGACCTTTTTTAGTCCTTTTGAAATAATAAAGGGAGTAATTTGGAACAAACTTCAACTTTAGAAAATGACCATAATTTGAAGCTAACAGATAATTTGTTGCACTTGTGAAAGTTTTCATCTCCATTTGTTATGGTAAATGTGGGATATAGTGTTGATTATTATGTATTTTGTTGTGTTTTAGATGTGCCACAAACATGGTGTGATGCATCGGGATCTTAAGCCCGAGAACTTTTTATTTTACGAGTTGAGGCTTGAGGTTGACAGAAACAATAAGGAAAAGAGGATGATAGTTTAGAAACTTAATTCACATTAATGGGATTGGTGAAAGGGCTGGAAATGCCATCACTGCTTGACAAATGCTTTATATTATAACTCTGTTTGTGTGCTTGAATGTTATTTGTTTAGATTAATTTGGCTATGTCCATCTTCTATTAAGCATTTGACTATTTGGGGCATAATTAAGGTCTTAATTAGGAAATCCATGCTATGGCCATCTACTATTTGTAACATTGCTAAATGAGTAACGATCTTATGTTCACATTGGCAATTTAGTTAATTTGAGTAAAATATTTTGCAGGCATTTGCTCAGTTGCTACGAGCTCCTCATGATGATTCTGATTTAATAATGAAAGATTGATTTCCTGTGCCTCGACTGGTTGTTTGTGATCAGCATGGATCCCAGGTTACATTCATATACTTCACTATGATTTTTCTTTACCTTTTCAATTGTCTGAGTTTGAGGTATGTTTGAATAAGAACCTTGATGTAATTAGTTCTTGTGTGTTGTGTGAATGTTGATATGATTACTACTCACTAATTCACTCCAATTTTTAGTAGTAAACATTATGATGGGGAAAAAGGAGCTTGCATTTTTTTCTGAAAAAAACAACTCAGGGTTGATTTATTTTTAGTAACAGGGTTCATCTTGTTTTTTATTCTTGTATGTTTAATTGTCTGGCTAATGTGTGCCATATATACATGATATAGCTGATATTGTTTGAGTTTCCTGACAACTGTGTTCCTTGGGCTTGTATCTCAATGATTCTATTGATGATATGCAATCATACAATAAAATAGTTGCTTTTATGAAGGCATTGTCAAACCAGCGATACATAATTATAGCTTTCTGCTGATTTACTGATATTAATCCTATTAGCAATGTCTGATTTATATACTTTTGATAAGACCAAAGACAAGTGAAAGGGATATCACAAATATCTAAATTTGGAGCATGATATCATCAACATACTTAACGTTCTGTCTCTTTATTCTTTCAATTTTTCCAGTTCGAGACAGAAAACATTGAGTTGAAGTTCCTATGTAGAGATTGAAGTTTGTTGGTGATATAAGCTTATATTCAATTCAGCTGGTAGCTTTTAATTTGGCTGCCAACTCCCAGTGTTTTTGTGTTTTGAATTCTTGAGAATTGAAATGCTCACATCTTATATCTTTATTAATTTCTTAACTGATTCTCATTTCATATTGCTTACTTTACCACATGTATTATTCTTAAGTCCAGTACTTAATGCTCCTAAATCAAAACAAATATGAAAAAGTTCAAGAGGTGCCTCTTGTCCATGTTGTGTTCGTAGTTTCTGCATATATTTGTTATGCATAATTATATTCACTGATAATAAGATTAGTTTTATGTGAATGTTGCTGTTATATTCCTTACAATATTTTTTTTAATTCAAGTCAACCGTCTACTACTACTATTACTATATTTCTACTTAAGTTATATTTAATTATATATTTTTTTCATATGGACTTCAACCCGACATAACAACTATTTCTTAAGTCAGTTCTAAAACCGACTTAAGAAGTAAAAACTTCTTATGTCGGGTTCGGGCCCGACTTAAAAAGTCATTTTTAACCGACTTAAAAAGTGTTTTTTCTACTAGTGCTTACATTATGCAGTTGAAAATTCGTCTTTTCATCTTTCCAATTGTTGTTCATATCTAATTAGATTATATAACTTCCATGTTGTTCACAGGAATTGAGGCTTGAGGTTGACAGGAACAAAAAGAGAAGTCAAGTGGTGTTATCAACCTGTTTGGAACTCAGAACCAGCTTGCAACTCCTCTACATCAGATTCAGTCTACTCTTGAGAAGGTATATTCTGATCTTTCACCTTGTGATCCAACTTAGGAGTTTTATGATATATTCATCAACAATGTAGCTTCAGTTTAGGTCATTATTGATCTTGTAAACTTCTAGGCTTGGTAATTAAAATAAACTAGCAGTGTATTTTAGAATGTTTCATCCATATTATCTATCAGTTCTAGTGTTACATAAAATGCTATAATGATTGGTTTTCAAGGTTTGCTTCAAACAGTTCTTTGATATGCATGTTCGGGAGCCGCTTCGGTTAACATAAACAAGTCCTTGTGGAAAATGTACTTTAATGACTTTCTTCCGTTGTTTGTTGCTTCAGGCGATGATGGCAACTACGCACAAACTGCAGCTAGTGATCTCTCATTGTTACAGGTGAAACTTTTTTTAGAATAGCTTATTTGAGTTTATTTATTAACATAAGCTTTTGTGAAACTATCTTGGAGAACTGATAGGAAAAATTTATGGTGTGTCTGTAAGCTGTTACATTCATTCATGTTTCAAGTGAAAAGAATGTCCTTGATTCAAAGAAATGTGACTACCCTGCAATTTACAATTTTTGTGATTCAATTTATCATCATAGATTCACATATCAATTAAATTTATCATCATAGATTCACACATCAATTAAATTTCTAGCTTTAAGCACTTGTGAGAATGTTAGAGAATGTTGGATCTTTGCAGGTGAAAAACTGAAGATACCATATCTAAGTGCTTATTTGAACTCAGTTGGATCAAATTACAGACATGGTGCAAACTTTGTAGTTAGGATCTATACAATGAAGGTGCAAGAGTGTTTTGGATTCACAATACGGGTTCTATTGGATGCCTTCCCTATGATATAATCCATTATCAACACAAGAACGGTAATTTGGATGCAAATGGTTGCGTTAAACCGCACAATGAGATTGCTCAGGAATATAACAGGAAGCTAAAAGACCAAGTGTTTCTGCTAAGGAGAAAGTTTCCATTAGCCAAATTTACGTATGTTGATGTTTACGCAGCCAAATATAAACTTATCAGCAATGCAAAGAGCCTAGGTAATGTTTGAATCTCCAAAAGCACACGTCATTGACTAGTTTTCATGTTCGCGTCACGATCTTTATTATTACCGAATAAATCAGTCTAAATTTTAACTTGTATGTTTGATTTGTGGCAGGTTTTGTGAGTCCAATGGATTTTTGCTGTGGAAGTTAGTACGGTTACCATATAAATTGTGGGAAGAAGGCGATAATAAATTGAGTTAAATTAATAGTAGTTGTGTTTTATATTATCTATCTCTTAGAACTTTTGTTTTGAATTTGGGATGACTCTTTCGAGAGAAACTTGGTTTCGTTTAAGAATGATAATATCAAAATTTATCTATATTTTTGCGACTTATTAGTCGGTAGCGTCACTTGATGTAGACTTACTTATTTCTTAATGAATATTTTGACGTTGTGGCTTAATATTTTCTTGTATAATTAGATTTTAATTTTTTTAATCAATATCTACAAAAATGAGTATTCTTGTTGGAAGACATTATATTGATTTAAAATGGTTCTTTATGTCATGTCATGAAGAACAACACGGTTACAACTCTGCGGCACAAAAAGAAACCGTGGCCTACTTAAATCGTGTAAAACCATGAGCAAAATGTAGCCGCGGTTTTAATTAGTGGCCATAAATTAAAATCCTATACATTAAATAAGAACCGTGGCTAGATTCGACCACTGTTAAGAATCGCGGCGCATGATAAACCGCGGCCTTAACCTAGATGCCTACACCGTGGCCTATTCAAGCCACAGATGTATATAAAATGTGGCCCAAACACGAAAACCGCGACTTATACTTTAGGCCATGCCTGCATATCCCACAGTCATTTATTCGTGGCCAAACTGTGGCCAAAACTTTTAACCACAGTTATTTTACATATAACCGCGGTTTTCTGGGCATGGCGAATAACCTCTTTTCTTGTAGTGCAAGAAAGAAGACGTAGTCGATTTAGAAAGCCTAGCATTACGATGAAAATCCTTTATGAATCTAACAATATCATCCTTCATGAAGTACCAGAAGTTCATAATAAACGTGAAATTATAGCCGTCCGAATCCGGACTTTTCAAACCATCGCAACCTCATACGGCCTCCTTAATTTCTGACTCAGAAAAATCTACTTCTAGCACAACAGTGTCAGCTGGTGACAGAGAATTAAAGCGACAACCTTCCATTATGGGCCTCTCCCTATCCTCTTCAACAAACTTCATACTAAAATGCCTCCTCACATTCCCTTTGATTTCGCCTACATAACGATCACTCGAATTGGATATTGAAGCTACTTCTTGTAATAAGTGTTCATTTTTTATTTGACAAGTTTGTTATCTCTTTTCCAACTATGTCTCTCATGCAACATCTAGATGTTAATATTTATTCAACACGTCCTTACTCTGCAGAAAATATCAAAACTATTATCCACTCCTAACAATTTTTCCGTGAGTCGTGTCCATTGACGTGGGTTTGACTTTCCAAATATATGTACAAAATTTGTTGAAGTTGATAATATGAACTTAAAATTTATATATAATATATTTAATTATGTAGAACTCATAGTGTACCAACAAAAATTGTCTTTAAAGAAACACATTCAACAATAACGTCTATGATTGATAAATTTGTCCTTTGATTATGAAATGAAGATTAAAGGTATATTAATATGTTCTAGTAAAATGCTACAATTAAATATTACTACCTCTGTTTTTTTTATAAGTCGTTTTGGGAAAAAATTTTGTACCACAATATAAGTCGTTTTATAATACCAATGAATCATTAATGTTATTTTTCCTATTATACCTTTAAATATTTATTATTCTCTCTCCTTTTAATTAAGTAAATTTGTCTTTCCAATATCATTAATAGAAGACACTTTTGTAAAACCATTCATAATTTCTCTTTTCCATACTACATTTATTACATTTCTTAATACGTGTGAGAAGTCAAAAACGACTTATAAAAAAAAACGGAGGGAGTATTTACTCACTTAACTTATTTATTAGGTCAATGTAGAGAATGAAACAACCCTAATTAATTAAGTAAATCCAAATCATCTTCACTTAAACAATCTTTATTTAAACTTTAACTATCTATAAAATGACCTCCAAACTAAATTGCTGGACTCCATTCCCTTGATAACCAAGTACTAATTAAGACCAAAAAACACATTTTTCTCCTACTAATCTATCATTCTAGCATTCTCAAGTATTTTGCCTATTCACAAGCTACAATAGAGTTGTGTTCATAGATTGTATTTTTAGTGTATATTAGTTGTGTGTTTGTTGAGTCTAGCTGGTCTTGTTTTTTCCTCTAATTTTTTAGTACTCCTTATACTCCTAACTAACCTTCTTCTTTTTTGTTAAATAATTTGCATCAAGTTTTGATTCAAGATCTGCATCAAGTTTCTTCAATGGAATCAGCTAAAGAAAACATCATAGCCTGGATAATATGAACAATACTCCACATATATAGCATAACAAAAGAAAAAGTTGAAGAATCAAACATAAAAGCACACTAATACATTCATATAATATATATATATATATATATATATATATATATATATATATATATATATATATATATATATATATATATGAAAAAGTAATAATAATGATAATAATAATAATAATAATAATAATAATAATAATAATAATAATAATAATAATAATAATAATAATATTTATAACATATCCAAGCAACATAATGAAAATTAAAAAACAAAGTTTAATTGACTTACATATAATGTTTTCCTCTGTACATTGCTTTAATGTATGTATACAAACACCTCTTTCCTCCATCAACTCTAGCTTGCAAAGATAAAGTGTAAATAGAGGGAGTCTTTTTGAAAAAAAGAAAATAAATATTTTTAATTATATCAATATATTATATAATAAAAGCTAATATACTATGGATTGATTATACTATATAATCTACACATAGACACATATATGTATATGTATATATGTATAGATATATAAATTTACGGTGGATTTATGAAGAGCTCTGAGGCAGTAACAAGACGTCTCATAACTTCAACCTGAGCTTTCAAGGATTGTATATAATCTAGGGTTTCATCAACCAAACAAGCATCATCCATGAATTTTCCACCTGGTAACAAACTCTTGAGTGTTCTTGTTCTTTTGTTAACCAGTTTCGTCGCAATAAAACTCGCGTCGACTCTTTCCTTCACACGATTTCTTCTCGAGATCTTTCGGCTTCCAATTATCGTTTTTCGATAAAGACGACATGATTTCGTCAAGTTTTTCTTTGTTATCTTCTTCTTTTGTGGTGATGTTGATATGTCTTGTTCATCTTTGCTTGTTGAAGTGTTGGCAATAAAGGCTTTTCTCCAAAGGGTAGTTTTGTCTTTAGTGGAAGCCATGGCTAAATCCGCAGAAAGCTTTATGGCTTTCTTTCTCTCCAACAAGTTCATGTTCTTCTTTTGAGAGTTGTATTTTCGTAGACCCTTTATCCATTTTTTTAGGAATTCTTGCTTGAGTGAACTCAAATTTCGCATTCTATAAAAGAAAATATGTAGGTTAAGTTTCAACAAGAGGTTAATAACACATACATATATGATATATGAAATGATATAACATGCTAGGGCTTAATTTAAATATATTCTAATTTTAGCCAAATTTTTCAACCAACCGCAAAACGGTATTGAAAGATGTCAATACCGATACTATTATTTATGTCTGACAGATGAGACAGATATGATTAGTATCATAACATCTGTACTGATCATTAAAAAAATAATATAAATTGAAACTTACCTTACTCTAGCTAAGTAGAAGAAATGAAGTAACTTTTGTAATTATAAAAGAATAATATAAATTGAACCATACCTTACTCAAACTCTTGAAGGAGATAAAGTAGAAGATGGAGTGAAATTATGAGCGAGGTTTGATGAGAGAAATGGAAGCAAAGTGGAAAATGAGAAGATGATGAATAAATGTGAGGGGAAGAATTTAAGTGCTTGAAAGAAGAGAGTGGTGGGGCTTTGAGAGAGAGACATATGCACATGCTGGCACATGGAAACACTGGCCCACAACCTAAAACTAAATAGAGAATAATAATATTAGATTGTAAAGAAAACAATGAGATTAGATTAGTGGGTAAAGAAGAAGAATAAAGGTGACCTTAATCTAATGCAAACCTAACATCAATTATCTTTGTTTAGAATACAAACAAAATTCACTAAATACGATTCACTTAGAAACAATGTGTACTTATGGCCCGCGAGTGGAACTTCGTGATAGCAAGATTAGTACATTGCACCATACTAATTATTTTAAATTAGGAAATGGAGAAATTATGATTAATTAAATTAATGAATGTTTTACAACTTTTTCTATGGAATTTGAAATATGTTTATTGAAGTTATTAGGTCAAACCTTTATTCCTACAAAGAAACATCTTCATAAATAACTAGTAAGGTACCCGTGCTCCTGCATGAGTAAAATTATTTGATACAATATTAAATATGTTTAAATGTAAATTTGAACGTTATAAAATGTATTTATATATGTATTTAAATTTAAAATTAGTTATTAATTTTAAAATGAACAATGATTATATAAATACGATTGTAATTAAATACAAAGAGGAAAAAAAAGTTGTAAAATAAAATAAAAAATCAATATTTGATAATAAAGATTTTATCTTTCAAATTAAGGTAATTATTAATTAAAATAAAATATGTATTATTTTTTTAGTGACCCGTGAAATATAAAGTTTATTTGATAGATATTAAAATGTATTTATATACATATGTAAATTTGAAGTGAGTTATTTAATTATAAATTGAAAAATAATTATACAATCTCAATTGTATTAAATAATCATGCAAAAAGAAAAAAAAAGATTCATAAGATGAAAAAAAGACAAAAAAGGAAATTTTGATGCGATAATGACCCGTGGGATAAAAAAATTATTTGATGCGATTTAAAATGTATTTAGATACAAATGCAAAATTAAAATGATATACTTAATTGTAAAATGAACAATAATCATATAAATTAAATTGTATTAAATAATTATATAAAATGAAAAAAAAGGAATCATGAGATGAAGAAAGAAAAAAAATTAACATTTAATTTTGTCTCTCAAATTAATGGTAGATTAAAATAAAATAGATATTGTGTTGATAGTGACCCGTGAGATAAATACATTTTTAATTTTATTAAAATTAAAAAATAGATTTTTGGTATTTTTAGTGATAATAATTAAATAGAGAAAAAAATTAAAATGAAAGTAAGAAAGTGTGGGAAAAAGAAATGTGAGAGAGATTTGAAATTTGAATGAAGAGAGAGAATGAGTGTATGTAATATTTAATTATGATTTTATTGGTAGAGATTGATAAATGAATGCCACTTGTCATGATATAATAGGAGTTGAGATTGAAAAAAAGTAAGCATTAGTTGATTACTAAAATGTCCTTTTGTTTATGTAAATAATTTGTGATGAAAGGGTAATTTTGAGAGTTCATGCAATTGAATTATAATAGATAGATAGTAGACAATAATGTTCTGAATTAATTATATGAATATAAATATTTTTTCATAGCAAATCAAAAGCTATATATTATTATAAAAAATTAAAGAAATTACGAAAATATCAAAGAATACAAGAAGTGTGAGGAACAACAAAAGGGGCTAAAGTCTTTTTTAGATAAACAAGCAATATTATTTAGATGAGAATAATAGGGGAACTTTAACCCAAATACAAAAGCCATCAACTACAAGAAATCATGACAAGGATGAGTAAATCATTCGTAATAGTTACAAACGATTCTATTTTTCGACACTAAAGCTAACCATCACCAAGAAATTGACACGATTCTTTGAAAATTAACGTCTGAATTGTCGACCTCGTCGTTAAAAATGATTTGATTCCTATAGAACTAAATACACCAACAAGAAGCAAATCAAAGCATACATGTTTGAATATAACATTTGCTTCTAAGCATCACAAACCATTCCAACAGGAAATTAACACAGTCCTCCTCAAAGAAATAATGTAATCCCAACCAATCAAACACCCTTATTCAAACCAATTTTGTTTTATGGTAACTACAAAAAACATGGTTGAGGTCCTCTTCATATTGGAAACATAACACACATACGAGATCATGCGGGTTCTGAATAATACCTCGAGCTGCTAGATATTCCTTGTTGGCAATCTATCCAATAGAACCCTCCACCCAAACACCTTCACTTTCAACAACATAGTCGTTTCCCAACATAATTTCAACGACATCTTAAGTTCATTCTGTAGAAACACACCACCGGCCAGGAATTATAACATGTCATAATATAAAGCTACAGAAAAGCAATTATTCGCACTCCACGGCCAGCTGAAGCTATCTTCATCACATCCCAAAGACCGCACCTCTTCTAATAAAGACATCAATTCAGCACAATCACCTTGCAAGTCACTGTTGAGATCAAGACATAATGCAGCAATATTCCATGACCAACACTCGCCTTCCTAACACCCTGACTCATTGACTGTAATGGATTTTTTACTTGCAGCTTCAAACAGTCCAGGAAAAACAGACATGAGAGAGTAATGGCTGATCCATTTACTCATCCAAAACGGTATAGTTTCACCGTTACCAAGTCTAAAAGTTAAAGATTCATTAAAGGATCCCTTATCCAATTCATCCTTTAGAATCATTAAATGACACAACCACAAAGATTATATGGCTGCACCTTTCTGGACTTCATGATTTAACATTGGTTTCACAATGTTCCCGTTTTTGTGTTGTAGAACCCCTCTCCATGGTTTTAAATTGCGGTCCGCAACCGCAATTGCACCCGCAATATTGCGGATGCGGTTGCCTCCGCAACCGTACCGGACCGCAATTGCGGTGTGATTTAAAAATATCGCTTCCGGCTATGTTTGGAACCACATTAGATAATTTCAATCATGTTTCTTCAAGTATTTTCATCTAAAATTAAAATATTAGAATCCTAAAACTCAATTTACTTATTATGTAATGAAAAAACTTAACATTAAGTGTTTTTCAACTTTGTATTTCAAACACCTCCTTATAAAAATTCACACCGCAACGGCCGCAATATGCATCGCAACACCCGCAATGACCGCAATCGCAACACCCGCAACCACAACCGCATCCGCAGCCGCAACCGTAATTTAAAATCACGCCCCTCTCCATAAAGCTTCTTTATCGGTTAAAAGTCTCCACAACCATTTTGCAATTAACGCTCTATTAAATACTCATATATCTCTTATGCCAAGGTCCCCTAACTCTTTTGAACTGCACACTAAAATCCAATTCACCCAAGCCACTGAATTCTTTTCAATCGATCCAGGCCATAAAAAATTTCGTTGAATGGACATTATCTCTTTCAAAACCATGACAGGCGCTTGGAAGAAATAGAGATAATGTATTGGAAGGCTCATCAAAATTGAATTGATGAGAGTAATTCTCCCTCCAATGGACAATATTTTACTTTTCCATGTTGAAAGCTTTGATTTGAAATAATTAATGACCGGTCTCCAAAATGAACATGATCTATGATTTCCTCCCACTGTGAGTCCAAGGAACTTAAAGGGAATGTCACCAATTCTACAAGCCAAAAACTGAGATGAAGCCTCCAAGAATGATTGATCTACCCCAACACCTAATAGGTTACTCTTCCACGAATTAATCTTTAACCCCGATACCATTTCGAAACCTCTAAGAATGGATTTAAGACCCCACAAGTTAGCATAAGTCGCATCACACATCAATATTGTATCATCCACAAATTGAAAAAGATTATAACACGACGAATTATTTATAAAAAAGCAAAACTACAAAACTATAACAAAAGAAAAACTAACGCTTACAAACCAACTATCCAGACTATCTCGTGCATCCTCAGACATGATAGACTTTTGGAACAAGTTGAAGGAAGGTAGAAACGAACACCTAAACTAAACAAAAGGATGGTAATTAGTCACGCTGCACACCCCTAAGTGTCCATCCACTTGGGTGGGTTTCACTCCAAGTCAACTCAAAGAAAAAAAAAACACATAGCATGGGCTCACTTCCACACCAAAGTAATAATCACAGACATCCAATGATTAATTGTCATGCTTTCTCGATAAAAACTAACTTTCTTTTGCATTTTCCAAATGGTTCAAACTACATAATGACAGATTGAGACCAAGTCTAAAGACGTTTGTTTCCCATGACCAAAACCTTGGAAAAAAAACAAAACCCCTAAAATTGAGTGAGGCATAGGCTCTGGCCGCTCTATCCACCTATAAACTCTATAACGAATAGATGAAAAAAATCTCACACAAAAAACAGATAATTTGTTGACTCCACCTGCCCCACACATATAACACACTTTCATTGTAAGAACCAAACACAATTTGGCACCTCAGGATATTTTTCCTAGTCAAGAGCATATTGTGAATATGCTGTCAAGAGAACACTACGACTTTATATGGCGTCCAACTCTTCCAAATCCTAAAAATCCTGTGAAAAACCCTTTCTCACCTACCTTTAATGACCCCAGGAAAAACCAAAAGTGTTATAAGTATAACTGACCAAAAAATCTCTATTCCGAACTCACTTCCAAACCCAAACATTTTTTCAACCAGGCCTAACAACACCTAATATAAGGTCAAGCAAAACCTCAAGGAGTTCCTCCTAATCAAGAAAATTTGTTTCCACCTAAAACTTCAAACACAAACATCTACCTCCCAGACACTTAAAGAAACCACCACATGAGACCTTTTATCTTAGATAAGAAATAACCTCTTAAAATAAACACATGGAGAGTGTAGTTCCCACCCAGAAATCATGCCAAAAGCCATATTTTCACCATCCCCAACCAACTTCACATAAGAGGTGGCAAACAAGTCGAACGTATGATCCACCTCTCCAACAATGAGACACCCTCCTAAGGCCACCATTCATGCCTCTCAAAGGGGATCTAACCCCCAAGACTCATACATTTCCTTTCTAATGTCTCTCCAAAGGAAAGTCAAATTCAAAATAATTATCCATATCCACTTACTTAGTACGACAATATTTACTAGTCTAAGATTCTTCACTCATAAACCACCTGCCCTTTTGGCTTTACACACATCCTCACACATAACTGACATGACCTTTTCTTCTATTTTGAGCCCCATAGAGAAAACTCCTTTGCAAGCGAACAAACTTTTTATAAATAGACACTAGAATCTTCATGAAAGACAAAAAAAAAACACAAGGGTAGCGTTCAATATCAAGATCAGAAGGACCACCCTACCACCTAAATTGAAAAATCTATTCCTTGAAGAAATTAATATTTTAGAGAATATCTTGAAAAGAGGGTCTTAAGTCCCTTCCTTCTTTGGGTTTGCATCCACTGAAAGACCTAAATACTTGGAAGGAAGGCAATTCACCTTACAGTGTAAAAAGTCCTCTTCTAGATCCTAGAAAGGCATACCCATGTTCACACCAAACAGATAACTCTTGGATAAATTCACTTCGACGCTAAAAAAAGCTCGAAACTTTTGAGAACGACCTTGATTATTAATAGGTTCTCTATAGATGGAACCCCCACAAAAGTTGTGTCATGATATATTGGAGATGAAACACCTCTAATTGTTCGTATCCAACTTGAAACCATCAAACACACCAACCGAGACCGCCTTTTTAAAATAAACATTAAGACCATCTTCCATAAGAAAAAGAAAAAAAAGGGTATATGGCATCCTTTCTCCAGTCCTATTTTAATATTAATTTCCTCAGTTTGGCACCCAGTCACCATGACTAAGAGGCTACTTGAATAGATACAAGCATGAATCCAATACCTTCACAAATCATCAAAACCAAATCTTTGTAACATATAATATAGGAAAGACCAACTAACAGAGTTATAAGCATTCTGAAAAATCCACTTTAAACATAAAACACTCTCATTTTGATACCTTAGCAAGATATAAGACCTCATTAAGAGTAACCACTTCATACACCAATTTCCTCCCCTTAAGAAAAGCTGGTTGTTGTAGCGAGATAAGTTTCCCATGTGAAGGAAAATAGGTCAGAAAGCTCCAAACTCTAAAACGAGACTCCACCTTCGGGATAAAAGTGTTGGAAAATGACTTATAACTAGTAGGAAACACAACATTCTAAAAAAATTTTTCAAACATCACAAAAATGGTGGATCTATTTACTTGTAGGAAGGTAGTTAATGATCCTGATGCCGACAACCTTCCCGATGTTTTGATGACGACAACATTGATGAATGTTGAAGTTGGTGGTGATATCTTCCAAACTATTTGATGATAGTGACTAACTTCAAGACATCTCAAGACTTATAAAATAGAAGACTCGGTGTTATGATAAAATGCTTATTTGATTGACATATCTAGCAAAAAAACTCGCATGGTCGTGTCTGTCTGAGGGATCAGAATCTTGTGAAAGTAGGAGAGTAACTCCTAAGAAACTAAGGAAACTTACCTACATGCTTAAAATATTTTTAAAGCCTCTCTTTACTTAACAAAATCACCTAAAAATGTTTTTAAGGCCTACCCAGTTGATTAGGGGATTATCTGTTTGATTAGGATATTTTCTCAAATTGTCTAATCTATTAGATTATATGTCTAATAGATTGGATGATGCCTAATTAAGTCTATAATCGATTATGACAGTCTCTTAATGATTCATAACAACTTTATATATATCATTTTACTTTTCCTCAAGACCCATGACATTAGTTTCCTTATCTTCATGAGAAGTTTTATCAGTTTGAGCATTATCTATAGCACCCAGATTGCAAAGAACAATGTCATGACTTCTTGTTCCATATTGTGGCCCTTCATCATATGCTTCATCCATAAGAGTTAAGTACAACTGCTCTTTGCACCCAGATAATCATCCCAGATGTTGATAATAAGACACAATTTTGCTTTCAAAAGTTCCCAATAAGGAAGCACCCATAAGATATTTTCTTTTATATCATCTATACTTATAGCCCAATCAGCATTAAAATATCCCCCATAATTGATTTGATGTCTTGAGAGTAAAGTATACCAAAGTTACATGACTCATTGTTATACCTCAAGATTTTGTTAATTTTATCTGAATGACTTTCCTTGGATTTTTCTTGAGATCTTGGACACACCCGAATTTCATGATCAAAAATATACTTCTTCTTGATGCTCTTTGTTTTCTTTTCATGAGACTTGATTAATTTATCCATGATTCTCTTTGTTAATATGACACAAGTAAGGTCTTCAGCTTTCATATTCAAGTGCCTGTCGAGAAGGGCTCTTTTTACATCCAACTGATAAAGATTATCCTTTTGACTACTAGATTGGTTTGTACCTAATTTTATTTCTTCAAGAATATCAGCATGATATAATCCTTCATCTTCTGCATCATATGACCTATTCTCATTCAAATTTTCTTTAACATCATGGATTTTATCACTACCACTAGATATGACATATTTATCATCTTCAAATAAATGATCATTAAGCCCTTTATACTCTGTCAACATGTTAGACTAAATTTTAAGCACATTTTGACTTCCTAAATTAATATCCTGGGTTTCTTAAAAAAGACCATGTGATGATGATTCGTCATAGGTCCATTCAGAAGTAAGATATCAATCACCACTCCTCCAATAGCTAGATCAGTCTTCCCAACATGTGAAACATTGAGGGAAATAATATTTGGAAAATATTTCTTGAAATACAGTCTAAAAATGGACATCAAGATATTGGGAGTAACACCAATTCTAGTTTTATCAAACTTACTCATGATTTTGGTTAATAAGAACTCCAGATATGTGAGAAGGAAAGCTATAATTCCTCTTGTTCTTCAACTCTTTCTTTTGAATCATTTTTGGTTGCTCAACGTTGGAAGGACGTCCATCCTGGCCATCATTCATCCCATCAATGACAAACCCTTTCTTCAATCTCATAAAGTCTATATGTGGTAAATAAATATTATGAGAAAGAAGTTGGACCATCTATTAAGACATCTTGGTTTTCTTCTTAGGATGTCAACTTTCACAACTACTTCCTTCTTTAGCATTGAGACTAGCACATATGTGACAAATCTTTCTACAATAATCCCAAAGCTTTCTATGCCATGGCTTAGTTTCAGTTTCTAATATGTCTTCCATGATTTATGAACCTTGATCTTCAACAATCTCCTCTGCAGAGGAAGCCACCATCTTTATCTTTACCAATTTTCTTCTCCTATGGTTATCACAAAGAACAACAAAGTTTATTTCTCCAATCATTTGCCTAATGCAATTAAGATACCAATCTTCACAAGAGAACTCCTTATGGGGGAGACAAGTAGTAGGGATATTAGGCTTGCCAAGCCAAGCTTGCTGATGATGTCTTTGAAATTTCTGATTCAACTGAGGATACCAATGATCATAGTCTGGTTTCCTACCATAAAACTTACAATAGTACAAAGGATTGGAGGGGATATAATTAAAAACTTGTATTCATGTTTTACACGATGCTGAAACATGTTAACTGAGATTTTACATTCTGGTTTCTGAATAGGTGCAATGCATTTTTTTATTTGAATTTGATTGCTCATTAGTATATATATCTTTGACAGAAACACCATTGTGTCCCTAGTTATCTCCACCTTCATCATCATTCAAGACATTAAAGATTCTTCTGCATCTGTAAGAATAGTTGAGCTTTTAACTTTCACCATCCTTCTCTTCCTATCGAATGACATTGACAATTGTGGGGACTTTTTTCCTAGAATTATTTTCAAGTATTCTCAATACTTTACTAAATCTCTTCTTGAGCCTAAGATATTCTTCAAAATTACATTTTTCTTGTGTAGTGGTGAAAATTTTGAGGTTAAGCTATTGACTAACTTAACTCACAAAGCAAGAGTCGACACCGCTCTTTATTGTTTCCAAAGGAATGGGAAAATAACAAATAAAACCCACAAAAATTTTAAAACAAAACTAATAAAATAAAGAGATAAGGTTACGGGGGTTGGTTATGCAAAGGAAATGTGTTAGCACCCAAAACATCTATAGTACTCTATAGGAATCTTGAAAATCTGTGTTTGGCTTAAAAAGGGTGTTGTCTGCAAAAAGATGGTAGAGATGAGAAGAGAAATGTTTTTTTTAAGATTTTTGTTTGACAAGACTTCCTGAGCCTTATGTCTACGTACCAACAAAGTGCAATGGAGGATCAAAACCTCGTAGTTCTAGGTAAGAGTAACAAAGGGTTTGTTTTGATTGATTTTAAATGAATAGACATTTTGTCATATTCGAGTGGAAACTCAACTTACTACCCACATTTAATGAGGAATGAGCATTTTCATCGTCTTAAGATGGAGGAATTTTGCTTGGATTGAAATCAACAAGCCTATCAATCAATATCTAAGTGGAAAATGTCAACACTTTTCTACATTATTATGGAAGTATAGGAGTTGCATCACTACAAGAACACAAATAACGATTATCCTTAAGAAAAAAGTTTAAAAGGAAAAAGTGCACAAAATCACAAAAGATTTGAATGAGTTGTGTTTTTTTAAGTCTTTTGAAATTGTTTTGATAAGCTTAAGATGTCTTAGCATTTATTCAAGAAAAATGTTTTGAAAATCACTTGATAAAGTCAAGGTTTATTGAGAAAGTGGTTAAAGTTTGAAAACAAGAAGGTTTTGAAAAAGGGAGAAGATTTTGAAAATTTAAGAAGGGGAGGAGATGAAGATACTATCCTAATGCATAAAATAAAAGCAGGAAATAAATGGTCTCATTGTCAGGTAGCACAAGAGGAAGCCTTTGTGTGTGCATTGTGAACTAACTAGGATCTAGCCAGCACTTGACAAGAGTCAAAACCAACATTCCATTCCTTTGGAGTAAGCCATAAGCAACAAGCACATGATAAAACAAGCATAAGTTGAAAGAAGAACTCAAGCCATAAGGTCAAAGCTATGTATTAGAGCCAAGTCTTCAAAGGTCAAAGCACATGATAAAAACCAATGAGGGATCAAGCACTAAGGCAATGAGATTGGTCCATTACATCAATCATCCTTCATGATAACTTATGACAAACTTATGCATCAATCCAAAGTACCTCAAATGATCCATGATCAATTAGAAGGTAGATTTGAAATGATGAAAGTTCATCAAGCATAAATCCAAACTTCATGAACAAGATGGACTCTAAATCATCCAATTGATCAAGAAAAAAGAAAAAAAAAGAAGGAGAAGGAGATGAAGAGAGAAACCAATTTGAACCATGACTTGTGATTCATATATCATCAATTTTAATCATCTGTCTTGGTGGATTAAGGTACTAAACCTATCATCAACCCAAAGTACTAAAAATGATCCAAATGATCATTTAATAATAAGTTTGAATTGATGAAGACTCATCCAGCCTCATAAACACCCAAATTCCATTGAGATTGAGGAATATTTTGATAAATCAAGCCATAATCCAAGTCAACAGAAGTCAAACAAAATTAAAAATGCAGTAATAAACAATAAAATGCATGGAAAATGATTTTAAATTAAAATAAAAGAGAAAAACTAAATGAAGCATCTAAACATCAAACAAAGGCTTCATAAAATCAAAATTAGTCAGAAACAAGTCAAGGATCATAAGATAATTTTTGGAGATTTTTAAAATGCACAAAAGTATCGTAAACCAATTAAAATGCATGAATAAAGAGAAAATAATTAAAAATATCAAATCATGAAATAAAAATGTGAAAAAAATAACATTAGGCAGAAAATAGTTTTAGAAAATAATAGAAAAAATTTGAGTGAAAAAGGTTAAGGGAGCTATTTTTTATGATTTTTTTAAAATAAAAGAGAATTTTAAAACAATTAAACTGAAATAAAAATGAAAATGAAACAAAATAACACAACCATTGGATCAGATCAAACTTTGGGGGGCCGGTCAATAACAATTTTTGTACCATACATGTTAGGGATATGGTAGAAACTATACTGCTAAAACATGTAGCACACGTTAAAACCAAGGAGGGATCAAACATTAAGGCAAGGAGATTGGTCCATTACATCAATCATCCTTCATGACAACATAGGACAAACTTATGCATCAATCCAAAGTACCTCAAATGATCCATGATCAATTGAAAGGTAGATTTGAAATGATGAAAGTTCATCATGCATCAATCCAAACTTCATGAACAATATGGACTCCTAATCATCCAATTGATCAAGAGAAACGAAGAAAAAAAGAAAGAGAAGGAGACGAAGAGAGAAACCAAATTGAACCATGACTTGAGATTCAGCTATCATCAATTTCAATCACCTCTCTTGGTGGATTAAGGTACTAAACCTATCATCAATCCATAGTACTAAAAATGATCCAAATGATCATTTAATAATAAGTTTAAATTGATGAAGATTCATCCAACCTCATCAACACCAAAAGTCCATTGACATTGAGGAAGATTTTGATTAATCAAGCCCTAATCCAAGTCAACCAAAAGTCAAACAAAATTAAAATGCAATACTAAACAAATAAAATGCAAGAAAATGATTTTTAAAATTATTTTAAATTGAAAATAAAAGAGAAAATTCAAATGAAGCATCTAAACATCAAACAAAGGCTCAATAAAATCAAGATAGGTCAGAAACAAGTCAAGGATTATAAGATAATTTTTGAATATTTTTAAAATGCATAAAATTGTTTTTAAACCAATTAAAATGCTTGAAATAAAAGAAAATTGTGAAGAAAAAAACACTAGGTAGAAAATACTTTTAGAAAATTATAGAAAAAATTGAGTGAAAAAGGTTAAGGGAGCTATTTTTTTAATGATTTTTTGAAATAAAAGAGAATTTTAAAACAATTAAAAAGAAATTTAAGTGAAGCAAAATATCACAACCATTGGATCAGATCAAAGGATAGCATTCACGCACACGCATGGTCGTCAGATCAATTTTAAACACATCCAAGGGTCAGGATCTAAAGGAACGTCATGGTGGACCTTAAGTGAAATAACGCGTTGGATCATATTTAAAATAAAACAAACTCAGGCCACCACTTTGCACCTCCGGTCGTCTTCTCCGATGGGTTGCTCACCGGAGTTTGGCAAATGGTTAGCTCAAGGCACGAAACCAACACTATTACAACCGTATCATCAGTGCGAATTCAATCATATGCTTCATTTTCATTTATTGAAAGAGAGCATGGAGATCTTTGGAGAAAACTCAAATAAAATGGAAACACGAAAAGAAAAATTAAATGCCATATACAATCAACCAAAGCAAGGTAAGTTAAGGGAAAGCATCAGGGAGTATCAGGCTACATTGTGGTAACTTGTTTGAGTGAAAATGAATCTTCTAACTACCTTGTCCAAATACGATCAGAAGAGGCTGCAAGGTTGATTTAGTTAGCACGATTCAGAGGCTCTCAAGGTTTGGGAATTGCTGCAATAGCTTCAGAAGATGCCGAAGGTGCTAATGAAACCAAGAAATGGAGTTGAAATTGCTTAGAATTTGAAAACGAAATCTCAGGTTCTAGGGGATTTTTAAGCTTGAAATTCAGTGCAAATCTGTTAGAATGAGATATGTGAGAAAATATGTTAGAATTCGTGTGAAATCATGTGCACCAAAAGTGTGATCATTCTTGGTTGTGAAGTCACCAAAACACATCTCAATCCTTCCAATTTTTGGTCTTTTTTGCTCAGCAACTATCACTTAACACCGTCATGGACAAAACACGTGAAAGCTTGACTCAATTTGGAGTAATTTGTGATTTGCAAATTCTGACCATGAGCAATTTTCAGTTCCATGAGGCCAATATCAAACCAATGGAAAATCTTGTTCATTTGACCTTTAATGCTCATTCTTTTTGCAAAATGATCACATCATAACAAAGAATACAATGTGAAAAGAAAGTATTGATTCGGATGCTTGAGCAAAAAGTTATGTCCTTGTAAAGTTCACCCCATGACCTGTGATTAGAGGCCAAAATAATTCTAAGTCCAAAATGACCTACAATGTCTTCAAACTTTTCATGGCATTCCAAGCATAATTGGTCTTTGATCCTTGAAAAAAAATTGTAGAGGGCATTAAATATGATAATTGGCAAAAAAACCGCCCACAAAAGTAGAAAATTGAAAGAGTTATGACCTATGGAAGTTAGGCAAATATCACTTGAATTTAGGTCAAATTGCACTAAGTGCACAAAGTGACCTCTAATGTTTCCAAACTTTTGATGATCTTCCAAGCATAATTGGATATTGACTTGTAAAGAGTAGTTCTAGGGGATGTCAAGAAGAGTCATTTACCCAAAGAAGCACTCAAAAATGTTGAAGCATGAAGAAGTTATGATATTTTGAACTTGAACTTGAAATGTTGACTTTTTTGGTCAAACCTCATTGAACAAACATACAACCTTAGGCTTTTTCTTGCATTTCAAGGTAAATTGATGATCATATGAACTCAAAATGATATAATATTGATTGTTCTTTGATGAAACTTGCAATGGCTTGAGGAAACATGTTGATGAAGACATGTAAATAAACACATGAACCTTTGAAGTTTCTTGAGAAACAAGCTATCAAACTTTGAAACATCTTTGATTAAATGAAGTTTAATGATACTTGAGACTCTATGCTTTGAGATTAGAGTTCATGCTTTGATGAATAGCCTTTGAAAATCAATGGTTGACCACACTTTGATTTGAGGAACTCAAACCCTAGTTGAGGAGACAATCACTTGATGCTCTTGATTCCAAACCCTACCTTGCAAAAGAAACAAAAGGGACAAGGCCTATTTTTTTTGTATTTTGATTAATTGTTAGTGAATTATAAAGCATATAAATACAAAAACTATAAAAGATATGCAAAGAGGTGCATGATGATCTTTGCAAAGGCAAACTCAAAGATGAGAGGGTTAGGAGACAACCAAGTTTGTGATCTTAATGCATTGCAAAGATGTAAATGAGGTGGAATCTTAGGGATAAAAATTAGGGTATGAAAGCTTGAACATCACCCTTTTCATAATTGTCAACAATCTTTGGAGGATTCTTATCATTATGACAAATCTTTCATTGATACACAACTTCTCCTTCTTTGAAATTATCCATCTTGAACAAAATCTATTTTTCCTGGAGCTCACCCAACAGGCTAGGATGTCTTCTCTGATGTCAATCGAAATTTTGTTCCCCAGAGAACACATGTCAAACATGGTGTCTTAGACAATTGGTTCGACAAGATAAACCAGAAACACAACAATGGCAAGTACTAAATGATGGAGTAGAAAAGCAGTAAATAGCACAATAGTTGTTTACCCGATTCGGTGAAACCACACCTACCTCAAGGGGTGGGGGGGAAGCTGAGTCCACAACCCACAAAGGAAATTCACTATTAGTAGCTTAATACAATTAGTCTTACAAGCAACAAAAAACCCTATGTTGTTCAACGCCTCTTCCTAACACTACCCAACGACTTTCTATTTAGAGTCTCCACCTAAACATTAGAACCTACTCACTTTCATCTCAATCATACAACCTGTGATTGGAGATTACAACTCAATAATCAATGTTGAATACTACCATTAACCTTTAGACAAACCTTTTATGCTAAGCTACTGCAACATTGAGGTGTACATACAACAACAAGGACTCAAAAATAAACCCTAGCACTCTAAATATTCGATGTATTTCTTGGCTTCCAATGCAGGCTTTGATCTCTTTATATAGCATAATATTCCTGGACTTTTCTTCATGGATTTTAGATTTGATTTTGTCCATAATTAATGTAGAAATTATTGGATAATATTCCTCTAATGTAGGTTTTGATCTCCTTATATAGCATACTATTCATGGACTTTTCTTCATGAATTTTAGATTTGATTTCGTCCATAATTAATGCAGAAATTATTGGATCCTCACCTTTATTTTTCTTTCGTCCCCTCTCTTAATTCTCTATCTCTCTTAATCTCACTCTAACTCATCATTAAAAAAATATATATAGTCATAAGTGAAATGAGATTAAGGAGAGGGGAGGAGAGAAAAATGAGGAAGATGATCCAAAATGAAGAGCTATAGAAAGAACTTGTACACATTTTTTCTTTTTTGTAAGACACAACACATGTCATATCCTTAAGTATATTTAAAGGTGCATACTTTTCACTTTCTATATTGGTACAACCACCAGCTTTCTTAGAAAAAAGGTCAAACTTATTTAACACTCCAAACCTCCTAAGACCACATGTGAGACAACTACAAGCCCTGATTCTAAAAAGATCCCATACTCTTCTTCTCTTACAACATATCCATCTTCATTAATACCACTTTTTAATCTAGGCCACCTACAAAGCAGCCCAGCGAGACAGAAGAGCAAGCTGAAAAATTAAGTGGAACCTGCTCTACCATATCCAATGCAACCTAAACTAAACTAAAACCTAAGCTAAAATGCACGGTATTGTATAGAATGCTTGAAGACTGTCTAATGAGATGAACCAGAATGTTATAAGGAGAGGATTGAACTTAAGACTGAGATACCAACCTATTGTTATAAACGAAACTTACATGAAGGGAAATTATTGAAGAAGAATGCATGAAATATGAAGAAACCAAAAATAGAGAGAAGTTAGAGATTCTGTCTAGTTTCCTAATACCAACCTCCATGAATATAAATATAAATTTGTTCTTGAACTTAAAAGTTAGATTAGTGTTCGGCTAATGGCTTTTAAATGTGTGACTTCTTTCAAATGATTATGCTAAAAAAGAATTTTGTTAATCAAATATGATTTGCTAATTTCCTCCGAAAAGTGTTAAGTACAACAATATAATTTATTGTGGGCTACTAAACTAATAAATGTATAATTAAAATGAAAAATAAATAGATAAATAGATAAATTATAAAAGGATTAAATAAATTTTTAGTCTTTTAAAATAAATCATTTTTTTAGTTCCTTAAAATATTTCATTTAAACTTTAATCTCTCTATAGTGTTTCATCTATAAAATTATCCCTCCAATTAACTTCTTTTGACAAAAATAAATCGTTGCATACACATGTGAGATTTTATGTGACTCGACACATATGTGACATTATCAGTGTGTCAAAGATATCTAAATGGCATGCCACTGTTAGTCAAGAAAATTTTAAAGAGGAAATTTGACAGAGAAATCAGCTGAAATTTCTGTAGACATAAGGCCAGGTCAAAAGGCTCTTTCGACCAGAAGTTTTGGGAGAAAGTGACAATAACATTCGACGTCGAAGAGTCTGGTTTGATACTTAATAAAAAATTTTAAGAGGTTCAGGGACTTACCAAATTCGACAAATCAAAGGAATTTGATCAGAAGCAAATTCAAAACTCAAATTTGAGTAACTGTCTTTTGGTCTTATCCAAAATGACAAAAACACGTGGAGACCAATCGAAGACTAGTCAGTTATGCAAAACATATTTGTCGGATGGAGAGATATTTGAATGTTGGAAAATCGTTAGTCTCTTAACATTGTAAATAGGAGTTCTGGTGTTAGGATTCAGGGTGACAAAAAATCATTACAAACTTTAATATACACACTACGCAAAAAATTATTTTTCGCAGCACAACAAAGACATCGCTTTTGGCAGAAGCGCTTCTATATGTTTCGCTAAAAACAAAAATAAAAAACGAAAGAAAAAAGCGCTGCTATATGGGGGACATAAGACAACGCTTTTGAAAAGCGCTGCTAAAGGGGTACCATAAGGCAACGCTTTTGAAAAGCGCTGCTAAAGGGATAACATAAGTGTAGCGAGCGATTTTGGACACGGTTCTTAAGCGCTGGTCGCTCTCTGTGGTTTGAGCTTAAACTACAGGTCGATTCATTTTTTATCCTATTAAAGCTGATGAAGGAAGGGAAATAGATGTCTCCAATTAACCCTGCTTTGCATACTGAGTTTAAACAGCGGTCTGTTAGGTTACAGATGCTATCAATGTGGGGGGCCTTTGTACTGGTTATTTGTATTTTCGCCAATACTGATCTCTTTCTTCTTATTTGGACAGAAGGTTTCTGGCGGGGAACACGGATTAGGATGTTAGGACTGATGCTTTTTGATGTGAGAGTATGGGATTTTGGGTTTTTGTTTAGTGTGCTCGCTAAGATTTTTCTTTCAATCTTATGCCTACGTATTCCCGTTTACCGAAACAGGGAAATCAGAGCGTTCGTAGTTCCTCCTATTCTATGGGAGGAAATGGTTGTTTTTGGTGTCTTGTTCAAAGCCCAAGACATGAAGCGAAAGGTGATTTGTATCTTGTTCAAAGCCCAAGATGTGAAGCTGAAAAGTCTATTTGTATCTTGTTCAAAGCCCAAGATATGAAGCTAAAAGGTCTCAACTTTAGAGAGAATTTGTCATCTCTAAAGAAGGGTTTGTCTGTCACAACTGTTGGGTGACTGGTTATAAAGGGAGGATTACTTTAACCGGGATACGCGGATCCTAGCAATGCCATAATTTCCTTTATAGGAGATTTTAACCTGAAGGAGAAGACTTTAACTCAGTGTAGGGCAATGCCATCTTTCCTTAGGAATTTCTCATACTAAAAGAGGGATTGTGGCATGGATGTAGATGATCCAGAGGCTTGCCGCTTACAGCAATTAGATGAAGAGGAAAGAGTTGTTAATGTTTGTGTACTGTGAACGAGGCACAGTTTTGATGCTGAAAGGTTAATTGGATTAACTAGTGGTTTTCTTATATAAAGCCTAAGAGGAGGCTAATATGTGTCTCGTACAAAGCCCGAGAGAGAGGCTAAAAGGTTTTTGACTCGACGATGGAGTCGTTTGGTATCTCGTATAAAGCCCGAGATGGAGGCTGTTTGACTCAACAAGAGAGTTTTTGTATCTCGTACAAATCCCGAGATGGAGGCTGAAGGTTTGTTTGACTCAACGAGGAAGTCTCTTATGTATCTCGTATAAAGCCTGAGAGAGAGGCTAAACGTTGTTTGACTCCGCTGGGGAGAATCATTGTACAAAGCCCAAGAGAGGTTGTGGTTACTGTTTCAGTTAAGTGACAGGTCCAGTATATTGATTTTTAAAGAGAAAATCAGTTCTTATATGAGCAACACTGTACTCATGGATTTGATTCGAGGATCCGGGTTATTCCTGTTCTTTAAGGAAGCGGGAAATCCGAAGGGTATTGAGACCGTCCGAGTCTACGGGTTTCCTTCCTATTTAACGAAGGGGTCACTTGAGAATGTCTTTGAGACTCAAGGAAGTTAGACTGTCAAAGTCTAGAGTTTTATCTCTTATACTATGCTTTGAGAAACAGTAGTAGACTCTATGAAAGGACTGTTCTATGAGGATGACTAAGTTCTGTTCCTATACCTCTAGGAGGTCGTCGGGACAATTTGTACGAAGCCCAAGAGGAGGCTGGAAACTTCAAAGAAGCCGAGAGGTCCTTGTACGAAGCCCAAGAGGAGGCTATCATTCCCGGAGGAAGAGATCATTATACGAAGCCTAAGAGGAGGTTGTGAATACTTCTAAGAAGCCGACGGGTCCTTGTACTAAGCCCAAGAGGAGGCGGGGTTGCTTTTAGGAAGCCTGTGAGTCCTTGTATTATGCCCAAGAGGAGGCCGATGCTTTTGAGAAGCCCGTGGGTCCCCAAACCCCGAGAAATTCAAGGCAAGCTATTCACAAGGAATAGATCAAGTCAGGAAAGTTTGAGAATTTGGAAGAAACTCAAAGATGTCATTCACGGAGAATACATTCATCACTGGGAATAGAGTTTCTTGACAGTTCCTAATGAGGACAGCCGAAGAGAAGACTGTATCTGGTGATCCTATTGGGGATCTAGTTGTCTATTTCTATGAATAAACGAAACGGCGTCACCTAGTTCTAGACGTAGCTGCCGGGGAAACTCGAAATATCTATACTATTATTACACAGTTGATATGAGTTCATGAAAGAAGACTTAGAGTGAAACAGCCCCACAATACAGTTATATGTATATGAAAGCAGTAAATGAAAGCAATAACCACTTACTCGGTTGTAGAGCTTCCATGCTGTTTGGTTAGTTGTTCAACAAAGAAAGATTGAAAACAATAGTATATTCAAAATCAAAGGAGAAATTGCTTTGAAAAAGAAAGACTTGGGGCTTACAGCTCAAGGAGAGGCCCAGGGTTTTATCAGTGATTGCACTATTTTAATTTGTACAGAGGGACTTATACAAGTGACTGAGGCCCAAAAATGTTTTTTATACAAAGGGATGGGTCTTACACTCTCTCAAGAGGCCCAAAAAGTTTTAAGGAAAAGAGTGGGGCTTATAACACGAGGGTAGGCCCAGATGATTTTTCGTTTAAAATGGCGATCGCGCCGAGGTTTTCTTTTAACGCGGAGGGACTTATACAATAAGTGAGGCCCAAAATGATTTTTGTTAAAAGGGGGTTGGGTCTTACACTCTATTAGAGGCCCACAGGTTTTAAATGGGTTTTATAGCTCAAGGAGAGGCCCAAGGATTGATTTTTCAAAAGGCGACGATCGCGCCGTTTGTTTTTGACGGTATCGGGACTTATACAATGCACTGAGGCCCAAAAATGATTTGGTAAAAAAAGGATTGGGTCTTACACTCTATTAGAGGCCCAAAGTGTTTTGAAAATGATTTATGAGGGTTGAATTAATCCAAAAACCCTAATTTGTTTTAAAAAATGTATTTAATTGAATAAAAAATTCAATTAAAATGATCAAAATTGTTTAACATATGAAAAACAAATTGTGATCTTGGATTAATGCTTCAAAAATTAAGTATTGACCTACAAAATAATTAGAAAGCATTAAAAGTTGCAAAATCAAGGTGGAAAAAATATTTAAAATGTCAAAAACAATTAAAATATTAATTCTTTGCAAAAATATCAATTATATGAAATAAATAATATTTTTGGGATTTTTTGATAAAATAAAATATTTTAACATTTTTGTGAATTATTAAAAAAAGAATCAACTCAAAATCATTAAAACTCAGAGAGAAATTAATTTTTGAATCAATTAAATAAAATCACAAAATTCAAATATTTGAATTTGAAAAAAAGGCGCCAAGAACAAGCTGAAGAACACGCGCGTGTTCTGAGATTCCCAGATTTGCATTTTCTCTCTAATCTCACTGAATACTTGATTATAACATGCAATCCACATATCATTATGCTCGTCTCAACCTCACGATCATGTCTATGTCAATTAATTTCATTTAAATTAAACATATAACAAGAAATCATGAAAAATCCTCAAGAACCTTAATTTCTGCATGAAGGCTAGGATTTTTGATACACGATTCAAACAATGCAATTAATTGAGGGGAAATATTTCATGCATGATTATGAACATATGGCCAAATTATTGTGCAGCAAAAATTGCATGGATCATAGAGTTAAAAGAGCTCATGATTACCACTTGCAGCTGGTGATCGTGATTTGTGTTGGAGGTGTTACAGCTAGGTTCCAATGATCTAGATAGCTTCCCTAGGTGCCAAGTGATGTGTCTGAGTGCTTAGAATGGATTGAAATGGTTTGGAGCTGAAGATGGTACCTCAACTGCAAAACTGTCAAGAACTTGAGCAATTGGCTGGTGATTTTGTGAAATCTGTGTTCCAGATGTTATGTGAGTGTTTGGATCACTTCTATATGATGTATGAGAGGTGTGTGAGTGATTGGTTTGATTGGAAAAGCTCTCAAACTCAAAACCCGATAGTGACTTGCCTTAGAAGGCAAAATTGGAGTGAACGAAGAGATTTTGAGGAAAACATATGTTTGATGGCTTTGGTGTACTCAAACTGATCACAATTGAGCTCTATTTATAGTAGAGCAAGTTTGTTTTGGGATCCACAGTGAATGGCAACTGCTAAGTAGGTTTGGCCAATGTTGGCAAATGAAAATCTAAGTCTCCTCTAGCCATTGACTAGAGGTTAGGGCACAGAGCTTTGGTTCCCTGGGTCTTGGATAAGTCTTGACTGAGTTTAGATGAGAATGGCTCAGTCCATGCCACCTTGATGCTTCCATTGAATGCTTCAATCCAAATTTGGAGTCTTGTCCCTATTTTGGCCATTCTAGGTTCAACATGCTATTTCTTGTTCCATGGACTTTGGAGGCTTGGCTCAGTGATTGCCCCCTTTAGATTCAATCCTCAGATGTGTCCAAGTGGATAGGAGCATTTGAATTTGGCTGATTTTGGCAAATAGAGCAAAATTGCAAATTCTGCCTTGCCTTGGCAGATTTCAGCAAGGCAACTTTCCAATGTCATATCTCATGACTCAAATTGAATTTGGTAATGTTCTTGGTCATTTTGGAAAGCCCTTACATGATACAACAACTGTTTGAACATGTTTGGTTTTGATCTCTTTTGAATCCAAGTGAAAAATCCCCCTACATTTGGCAAAAAGTGAAGACAGATTTGGACTTAGTGAAAATTTCACTAAGTGTTGGAAAAAGTGACATTTTCATTTTTCAGCCACTTTGATCACTCCATAACTCAAAATCCTTAATGAATTGGACTTAGGTCTAGTTGAAGTTTTTGTAGAGGGTAATGAGGGCTACAAATCCATCTTTGGATGAGGAAAAATGGCTTTGTGGTTTAGGAGTTATGATCCTCCAAAGTTGGTACCCTTGTCACTTTATTTTTAACTTAGAAAATTTTCTAAGTTTTTATGGTTACCCCTTTTACAAGTTATCCAACTTTTCTTGATTTTTCTTGATGAATGATGATTCAAATCATACATTAACATCATTTTAGGGTTAAAATCCATTTTGGTGAAAAATCTCAAAAAGTCAAAGTTGACTTTTGTGCACAGTTGACTTTTTATCAGATGAATTCCAAACTGTGCAATTCTTCAGGAAATCATGTCCTTGACCTAAATCAAACTTGATGAATATGTTCCATGGGTGTCATAGGGCATATTGAATCATGTCTTAGGGCTTGGGAGCATGTCCTGGTCAAAAGTCAAAGTTACAGTTGACTTTTTCCTTAAAACCCTAATTGTGGTGCAGATGAAATTGAGACTTGTTGCTCAAGCTTCTTGGATTAATCCATTGTTCCAAATGGATAAATGTAGTGTGTTGGATACCCTCAAATCCCCTATTGAGGTCTTGGCTCATGGTTTGTCCCAAAAGTCAACTTAGGGGTGAATTAGGTCAAGAAACCCTAATTCCTGATTTTTGATGAATGCATCCCCTAAGGCAAAATTGACTTGATGATTGGGTCCATGAGGTTCCATGGAGTATATTAGGTTAGGTTTTGGATCATTGGCTTGTGCCCAGATGAAAAATTTCCATCTGGAGGCCCTGGTCGACCAAAACCCTAATTTGGTGACACTGTCGATCTTGAGACTTGATCCACCTAAAAGGGAGCATCCTTGTGCTTGATCCTTGAAGTGGGAGTCCTTTTGGTCCATTGTGGATGTTTGAGAGGTTAGACAAGTTGAAGATCATGTCATTCCTTGATTGACCCTTTGTCTAAGGCTCTGAGAGGGCTTGAAACCCTAATTTTGATTGTAGTGAATGCTCACCCATCTTTGGGGAGACTGATGAAATAAGATGGTTTCCCCATATTGTGATGATGATTTGCACAATGATGGGAAATCTTAGTGGTCAAAATTTGGGGTATGACAGATGCCCCTATTTAATCTTCTTGAACCCGAAGGTGTGAATGACGAAGGTATTCGGGCATTCGGGGTGCAAGAGGATTAAATATCGGAATACCCGAAATTTTGATGGTGGTTATGAATGGCGGATCGCATTCATCTTCTTTTACTGAGCAATGATGCTTAGAAAAGGTAAACTTCCCCTCGATCCTGGTCTTCAGCCAAGGAACTGGTCTCAGTTTTCTTTTGTCAACCTCCCCTCGTTCCTGGTTTCCTACCAAGGAACTGCTCTCAGTTGCTGAAACAAACTTCCCCTCGATCCTGGTTACCTACCAAGGAACTGGTCTTAGTTTTTGATTTAAACTTCCCCTCGATCCTGGTTTCCTACCGAGGAACTGGTCTCAGTTTCTTTTGTCAATAAACTTAATTGACAAGGGACGCTATGCGTAGCGGTTTTCCTCAAACTTCTCGCCGAATTTTCCTGGGGAGATGCCATTTGACGGAAAAAGTTTTGATGTCAGACTTGCTGGGGAACCCAGTCGTCTGAGTTGTAGAGGTGCACAAACTTCTCTGTTGGAGACGCCATTTGTTTCTACTAGGGGAAAATAGGTCTCTTGAGAGACTGCTGTCGCTTGGGATCTTACATCATACTTTTCTCGGGATCTTCCCAGAGAAATTCCATATGATGGGGTCCAATTTTGAGGTGCCGATGACCTTTTCATCAGCAGTGTTTTTTTCGGAGAGAAAAAATGCCGCACCGCCGAATCTCTGATTAAGAGGCTTTCTCTAGGATTTCCCTTAATCCGGGAAAGCAAGGATATCATCTTCAATGGCGAAGAGTGGTGTTTGTTGAACATTTTCTCTGGCTTTTCAGAGATTCAAGTTATCAAAGTGGTCAAGGGCCAACTTCCATCCAGAAATAAACTGGAGGAGAGATTGTTCAGACGCGACACTTCCTGACGAGGAAAAAATAGACGACTCGATTGAGAGGACTTTTATCACTAGGGGACAAGACCGACTAGAGTGATAGTGATGCAATATGAAATGTGAATGTAAATCAATAATGCATGATGCATGTATGTTTATGCTGACAAAACAGACGCGACATACAAACTGACAGGTGAACATGACTGGATACTCGGCCATCGCGGGGCGAAGAAGTACCGTTGGTCAAAAAAGTAGCAATTCTACCTTGCTTAGGAGAGATAGTCCCTGCGGGGAATACCGTTGATCGGGCTTAGGAGATGAGAACTCGGTCGAGGCGTGTCAGACGAAACAAGGTCTCTGACACTGTTGATCCCTTTATTCAGGCGTGCTGGGTTAGAAGGAGTACTTTGATTCTGCACTTTGAGGTTCGATTACTTCTGGAGAAGCGACCGATGTTCTTCTGATGTTCAACAGTCAAAAGAAATTGCCATCTTTAATTTAAAAGTAGAAAAAGTTTTAACAAGTAAATTCATTTTTTGTTTTATTTCAAGAATCGTTAATCATGTTAACAGCGTCGTTCTGTAAAGCTAAAACAAATAAGAATTACAAACAAAAGCACAAAGGCCCAAATTTTATTGATAAGATGGAGATCAGCCAAACGCGTGATTCCAAAGAGTATATACAAAGTTTGAAAATGGTAATTTACAGGGAAAAGGGCTACGTTGAAACATAACGACCACTGTCCTTCTACCAACTTTGAATTCGGGACATCCTGAGCTTCTGTCGAAGATGACCTTGACTGGAGTTTTCTGACAGGTGATGTAACTGCTGCTGCTGAGGGATTTGCCTCTGTTGAACATAGTTACTTGCCATTATCCCTAATTTTTTCCTGGATTGTACTATGATGTTTCCAATCCACCGGGATGATTTTTTTCATGTCTCTAACTTTTGCCTGGACCGCCCTTTCGGGTTTTCAATCCACCGAGACGTTTTTTTTTTTTAGTTTAGGTGAAGTATTTCCTGACTACATCAACATTCGTGGGGTAGGCAAATTCCTCTCCGTCCATGGTTGCAAGTCTCAAGGCGCCGCCTGAGAAAGCTTTCGTGACCACATAGGGGCCATCATAATTCATCTTCATGTTGAGTAGTTTCTGAATGACCTGAGTGTTGATCCCATGACATGGTGGGGATACAGGTATTCTGTTCAATGACGGTCAGCTGATTTTCATTGTTCGGCTGACTTTCTTACCCCAAGTCTCCTGGATAAAGCTGCCACATTGGCAGACCATCCATTGGGCCATAATAGTTGTAGTCAAAGTTGTCTTTCATCAGAGTGTCTTCCTCTAATGAATTTGGCGGAGCACGACATCCTTCCGGATCACAATCTCCATATATCATTTTGACGTCTGACCTTGGTATAAATCTCGGGCTCTGTGCGTGATAGCAAAATGGCATAGGCACCTCTTCCTGAGACATATAACCGTCCTCATTAAGATAGGACTTCCATTCTTCATCTGTGTCAGAGGGATCTTCCTCATTGATAGCATGTACTGCCTGAGACACTGGGTGAAGAAAACCTCCACTGTGGAAGATGTTTTGAAGGGGATGAAGACTCTCATCGTTGGCAGCTGTCTGGGTACAGGTTGCAGAAAAACCAAGACCCTTCTTTGTTTTATTGTCAGTAGGAACGACAAGCTGTCCCCATCCTGTTGTATCGGTACTCTCGACCGCTTTGATAGCATCTTTGTATGAGGAAATCGAGGTTCCTCCTTTGAACTGATTGTTCTTGCTTACCGATAGTGCTTGGAACTGAGTTCTAATAACCTCCTCGGGTTCTATATCAGCAGATGATGACAAGTTGCTTACAAGCAAGGCTTGTTCCTCACAAACTGTGACAAGTTGATCGTTCTTGACGAACTTTAGCTTTTGGTGGAGGGTCGAAGTGACCGCTCCAGCTTGATGTATCCAAGGTCTTCCTAATAAACAACTGTACGTTGCCCGGATGTCCATGACCTGGAATGTGACTTGGAAAGTGTGAGGACCAATAGTTATGGGAAGATCAACTTCGCCGATAACTGTTTTTCTGGATCCGTCGAACGCTTTGACGACGACCTCGCTGATTCTCATCGGAGGTCCCTTGAATGATAATTGCATCAAAGTGGACTTCGGCATAACATTCAGGGCTGACCCTGTGTTTACCAGTACGCTGGCTAAAGCATCGTCCTGGCAGTTAACTGTGATATTGAGCGCCATGTTATGACGGCGACCCTCTTTAGGTAATTCCTCATCACTAAATCCCAAATTATTGCAGGAAGTGATGTTAGAGACAATGCTATCGAACTGTTTGATTGTTACATCCTATTCCACAAAGGCTTGCTCCAAGACTTTCTGTAGAGCCTCCCTGTGGGCTTCTGAATTGAGTAACAGCGATAATACCGAGATCTTTGAAGGAGTTTGTAACAACTGATCAACAATGTTATATTCACTCCTTTGGATGAGTTTCAGCATCTCATCATTATTTTTCAAAAGGTCGGGATTACTGGATTGACCGACTGGTGGATCGGGAGCTTCTGTCTGAAGTTCCTTTTCTTTGTTAAGTTCTCCAACTCCTCGGTTGAAGATTCTACCACTCCGTGTTACACGAATGATGTCTGTAATATTCACGACGGAGGGTAATGGAATTTCCTTTCCATTTTCAATTGTCGTTGCACCGTATTTGTAAGGGATAGCCTTAGTTGATTCATACGGTAGTGGTCCCGGCAAATAGATGACTATGGGAACCTTCTGATTTTTTTGACCATCATAAGCAATCTCGATCTGTTCCCGGTTGGGAACTTTAGATTCGTCAAGTAGAGGGATAATGGCAAAAACATCCCTGGTCTTGTGATGACCAGAGATCATGACAACATCCTCAACTTGCTCGGCAAGGTAGTTCGGCGTCCAGTTGATGGGTCCAGAACCCGGATATGGACGAATTTCTCCACGATCCACCTGCCCCTGGAGAGCTGCTCGCACAAGGTAGCACCCTTGGTTACTTTCCGAACAGACGCTACAACGATCGTAATTGTGTGGTGGCACCTGGCCACGCCCACTATGAATATAATGTAACCTCACTAGGTTAGCTTCCACAGATCATACATCCTGACTTTGACGCCGAGTGGGATTCTTGTTACTGATACTAATTTGTTGAGTATCTTCATCCATATAAATTGGCATCCACCTGTGATTTAACAAGTGCTGAAGTGCCCTTGGACAAGGGTACAACCTTGATCGTTTTTGCAACCCGCTTTACAGCTTTGATAGTCATGTGATATTAAGAATCCGAGTCGGACCTGCTCAGCATGTAACTCTACCAGGTTGGTATTCATTACGCGAATATCAAAGATCTGAACCATGTTGATTTGATAGGAGTTCCTATCATGGTAGTCTTGGATCCATCCAAGATCCATCTGACACTGGAAGGCCTCCTATATGAAAGAGCATCCCTGTTTGTTTACCGAGCAAATCAGACAGGAACTGTAATCGTGCCGCGGCAGATTATGACACTGGCTTTGCCTTGAGTGCATTGCCACCAAGTTGACATTCATTGCACGGATATCATGGTTCTGAATGACGTTAGAATTCGTGTAGACCATGTTAACTCCACGAACTCGGTGCTCTTGGATCCATCCGAGATCCATCTGTTCCTGCAGAGCTGCTTGCACCACAGAACATCCTTGATTGTTTTTAGAGCAGATATCACACTGGTGATAGTTATGAGGTGGCACATGGCCATATCCACTCTGTCTACAATGCATCTTAACGAGATTGGTCTTTAACAAGAGTACATCGTGAATTTGATAGACATTGTTAGTCTCTCCTTCTATCAAATTGACTGCAGCTTTCTCATGTTGAGGCAGTGGGTTCGTGAGAACATTAGGATTTGTATCCTTGAAGGATAAGACCCCGCTCCTAACAAGTTTTTGCACGTCGGACTTGAAATTGAGACAAGTCTCTATGTTATGCCCTGGACCTCCTTGATGATAAGGGCAAGTTTGATCCACCTTAAACCAAAAAGGCTGATTTTTCGGTACTGTAAGAGGGGACTTAGTCTGGATGTGCCCCTTAGCCAGTAGTAATGGAAACAGCTCTGCGTACGTTACGGGTATAGGATCAAATCCTGGTGGCCGTGTTGTACGGTTGTTGTTATATAGAGGACGAGCCTGCTGAAGAGGCTGTTGTGTCCTTTGCTGATCAGGTTGGCTTTGCGCAACCTGAGGTTGATACGTAGGAATAGACGCAGGGTTGATAGCAGGAGTCACAGCTGCTACCGATTGATAACGTCGCCTTTGCTTTCCGAGAGAGATATTCCTAATATCTTGCTCTTTTTTCTTAGGGAGAGCACTACCGTATTTTTTAGTACCGCTCGTCGATCCAGTGTCTTTTACCAAACGTCCTTCTCGGACGGCTTCCTCAAGACGTACGCCCGTGCCAACCATTTTGGTGAAATCACTAGGCGCACTGGCAACCATTCGGTCATAGTAAAATGAGCTTAAGGTTTTTAAGAAGATCTTTGTCATCTCTTTTTCCTCAAGAGGTGGACAAATTTGAGCGGCAATTTCACGCCACCTTTGAGCATACTCCTTAAAGGTTTCCTTGTCCTTTTGCGACATCGATCTGAGTTGATCTCTGTCGGGTGCCATGTCCAAATTGTATTTGTATTGTTGGACGAAGGCAGTACCAAGATCTCTGAATGTACTGATCGTAGTACGGTTTAAACCCATGTACCATTTGAGTGCGGCACCGGTTACACTATCCTGAAAGTAGTGAATCAGCAGGTCCTGATTCTCCGTCTGAGCTGACATCCACGAGCGTACATCACCAGATGGCTTTGAGGGTAAGAGTTACCCTTGTACTTTTCAAAGTCGGGCACTTGGAATTTGTGCGGGACTTTCACATTGGGGACCAAGCAGAGATCTGCGGCGTCTTTTCCAAATAGATCCTGACCGCGAATGAATTGTAGCTCCTTCTTCATTTCCAAGAACTGTTCATGGAATTCCTCCATTCTGTCAAACATAGTTTCCTTCTTACCAGAAGGTATCTGTGGAATCTGTCCTTCCGGGACAGTGTGCACCACAGGGGGTGGTACCGTGACTACGGTAGTGAATCTTGGTGTTTCCCGAAGTTTGTAACCTTCAGGAGTCTTCAGTATGCCCCTGGCATCTTCGCTTTCCCGAAGTTTGTAACCTTCAGGGCCAACGGCTTCTGTTGTGATTCCATGATCCTCAGTGATCGGCGGAACATATCCTCCCGGGATATAGTTGACAGGCATGCCCCAGGGATGATCTTTCGGCATTTGATACCAAGGATTATTCTTCTCCACTATGGGCATTGAGGTGATCTCTGAGATCACAGTTCTTTGTAGTTGAGCTTCTGCCATGGCTTGCATGTCGTTACGAAGCTTTCTCATATCCTCTCTCAGAGCGTCGATCTCTTCTTTCAACTCTCTGTTTTCTTCCTCAAGATCATCCATCTTTTTCTGACGATTGGCCCGAGTATTATACAAATGAGACAGTTTGACTCTAGAACCGAGACACAAACGTGAGATTCGTAGGTAAGAAGAATACGCGATGTGAGAATGATGAATGCAATGATTATATTAATTGTTTAAGGTTTAATCAAAATAAACTTCAACAATTAGATTACAAATATCAAACAGTGGGGAAACCCCTTTTTATTGAATTCAAAGGATTACAGAAATGGAAATACAGGAGATTACAAGGTGCAGAAACAGAAACCTAGACTAATGGGTCCCGAGTCCTCTCTGAAGAGAAATCGGGTGCTGACTCTGGTATTTTCCTTTTCTTCGACCGGGGCTCTTGGGCCGTTGTCGGGTTGTCATTCCTTTGCCAAGTGAAAGGAGCGAGCAAATTCCTTTGGTCATCTTGATTCTCTACAGCATGTTGCTCCAAAATTTCAATCAGAGCATCCTTTTATTTCAGTAATTGCTGTATTTTGATGCACTCTACATCGAGGGTGCGGTACTTGTTCTTCCAAGACCTCATCTCCTTTTGAACTTTGTTGAGAGTAACTTGAAGCTTTTCAGTCTCAGTCATGAAGTACATGACAGATTCCCTCGGCGGAAGAATTCCGTAACGAGGATAAGGCATCTTTAGCTTGAGAGCTCTAGTTCGTACCCAATGGAGATAAGGCTCCACCGAGACACAGTCCGGTTTTCCTAGAGACTCTCGTCCTTTCTTATGGACCTGTTTCCAAGCGTGCACTATTTCCATCTTTAGTGCTTTGTCGTTTTCTCTTTCCTTGAAGAAAAGACCTTCCAGATGAACACCCCGTGGGACATGTCTCATCGGGTATCCAAATTGACGGTGAACCAATACCGTATGATAGTAGATTCCTCCTTTAGTTTCTATAAGGGGTACGTTGGGGAAGTTTCCACAACGATCGATGATTCTGATTCCATCATAGATCCTATTACACCAATCTATATCAGAGTTGGTAAGAGACATGATCTTCTGCGACCAACGTAAGGCACTCTTGCAATCCCAAAAAGCAGCAGACTTGGACAAGTGAGAGACAAACCATTTGTAAAGCAGAGGTACACAGCATGTGATCTCCCCTCCGCTGTACAAATTTCCCAAGTGTATAGAATGATACGCATCTGCGAGCAAAGTCGGCACAGGGTTTCCAATGAGAAAAACCTTAATGGAGTTGATATCTACAAAGTTATTGATGTTGGGAAACAAAAATAACCCGTAGGTGAGCAAGACAAAGATGCTTTCAAAAGCAGTCACGTTTCCTATACTGGCAAAATACAGGGCTTTCTTTGTCAAGAACTGGGCTGGCAAACCTTGGATGCCACCCTTGGTAGTTAGGTGAGTCCTAACCTCAGACTCGTCAGAATGAATTGCTCTCGTAATGGTCTGATTCTTTGGAATTTCTTCCAGTCCGGAAAATGGAGCTCGATCTGTAATGTGTAGATCAATCAGATGAGAATACTCCTCCAGCGTTGGTGCTAACTGGTAATCCGGGAACGTGAAACAGTGATAAACTGGATCATAAAACTGAATGAGCGCATCCATGATTCCCTCAATCACATGGACTCTTAACAGTGGTAGCAGACCTCCGTGCCTGGCTCTGAAAGCCTCAGGGTTAGTGATCATCCTCCCTAACCTTCTCAATTCCTCTAGCTTTGGAACCTTGAAGGTGTAACTATGAGTTCTCTTTCTACCGAAATCCATTAGTGCAATCCCTTTTCTTCGATATTTGCAATCACAGTCTTAGTTTAATTTGAAAAACAGAGAGACTAGAAGAGAAAATTTTTTTGAATGTTTTAATGTTTTATTAAATGAATGCATGAATGCAGCACACAAAAACATAGAAAAAACATGGGGTCAAAGGGTCGTTGTCATGAAGTCAAGGCTCTACCCATCCCCAAAGGTTTATACTAGGGTGATTTTTGTACCTGTACTCATTATCATCAGCTCCTCCCAGGAAAGCAAAACAACAAGCGGATCGCCAGCGAGTTGTAGAGCAATCTTAGAGTAAGTGCCATTCACCGAGAATAGATCACCAGCCTCAAATGAGGGTAGTATCGCGTAACAACTATTCCCGATAGTTTCCGCACTACAAAAGGGTTTGGCTCCTCAGCTTCTCAGACTTAACAATCGGCCCATTGTCTAGGTGAGAGAATGGGTTGCATTGGTCAGCCTCCACTGAGGTTGATGGTCGACCCCGTCGCCATCACTTATCTTAAGTGTATACTCAATCTTTCCACATACGGCATCACCCGCATTCCCATTAGCAGAAAAATAAACACGTATAGCAATTAGGAAAAGCAGTATATATATTTGTCCTAAACATCCTAGACATTTAAAGCTAAGGATCCTAAGTTCCTGACAGAAAATGGGTTCCCCGGCGGAAGCCCCAATCCGCGGTATTCTCACAAGAGAAGAAAAGGAAGACCGTGCCTAAATCTAACTTTGAAAGGCCCCACGGTGGGCGCCATTTTTCTGTAGCGAGCGATTTTGGACACGGTTCTTAAGCGCTGGTCGCTCTCTGCGGTTTGAGCTTAAACTACAGGTCGATTCATTTTTTATCCTATTAAAGCTGATGAAGGAAGGGAAATAGATGTCTCCAATTAACCCTGCTTTGCATACTGAGTTTAAACAGCGGTCTGTTAGGTTACGGATGCTATCAATGTGGGGGGCCTTTGTACTGGTTATTTGTATTTTCACCAATACTGATCTCTTTCTTCTTATTTGGACAGAAGGTTTCTGGCGGGGAACAAGGATTAGGATGTTAGGACTGATGCTTTTTGATGTGAGAGTATGGGATTTTGGGCTTTTGTTTAGTGTGCTCGCTAAGATTTTTCTTTCAATCTTATGCCTACGTATTCCCGTTTACTGAAACAGGGAAATCAAATGATTGTTTTTTGTGTCTTGTTCAAAGCCCATGACATGAAGCGAAAGGTGATTTGTATCTTGTTCAAAGCCTAAGATGTGAAGCTGAAAAGTCTATTTGTATCTTGTTCAAAGCCCAAGATACGAAGCTAAAAGGTCTCAACTTTAGAGAGAATTTGTCATCTCTAAAGAAGGGTTTGTCTGTCACAACTGTTGGGTGACTGGTTATAAAGGGAGGATTACTTTAACTGGGATACGCGAATCCTAGCAATGCCATAATTTCCTTTATAGGGGATTTTAACCTGAAGGAGAAGACTTTAACTCAGTGTAGAGCAATGCCATCTTTCCTTAGGAATTTCTCATACTAAAAGAGGGACAGTGGCATGGATGTAGATGATCCAGAGGCTTGCCGCTTACAGCAATTAGATGAAGGGGAAAGAGTTGTTAATGTTTGTGTACTGTGAACGAGGCACAGTTTTGATGCTGAAAGGTTAATTGGATTAACCAGTGGTTTTCTTATATAAAGCCTAAGAGGAGGCTAATATGTGTCTCGTACAAAGCCCGAGAGAGAGGCTAAAAGGTTTTTGACTCGACGATGGAGACGTTTGGTATCTCGTATAAAGCCCGAGATGGAGGCTGTTTGACTCAACAAGAGAGTTTTTGTATCTCGTACAAAGCCCGAGATGGAGGCGGAAGGTTTGTTTGACTCAACGAGGAAGTCTCTTATGTATCTCGTATAAAGCCCGAGAGAGAGGCTAAACGTTGTTTGACTCCGCTGGGGAGAATCATTGTACAAAGCCCAAGAGAGGCTGTGGTTACTGTTTCAGTTAAGTGACAGGTCCAGTATACTGATTTTTAAAGAGAAAATCAGTTCTTATATGAGCAACACTGTACTCATGGATTTGATTCGAGGATCCGGGTTATTCCTGTTCTTTAAGGAAGCGGGAAATCCGAAGGGTATTGAGACCGTCCGAGTCTACGGGTTTCCTTCCTATTTAACGAAGGGGTCACTTGAGAATGTCTTTGAGACTCAAGGAAGTCAGAATGTCCAAGTCTAGAGTTTTATCTCTTATACTATGCTTTGAGAAACAGTAGTAGACTCTATGAAAGGACTGTTCTATGAGGATGACTAAGTTCTGTTCCTATACCTCTAGGAGGTCGTTGGGATAATTTGTACGAAGCCCAAAAGGAGGCTGGAAACTTCAAAGAAGCTGAGAGGTCCTTGTACGAAGCCCAAGAGGAGGCTATCATTCCCGGAGGAAGAGATCATTATACGAAGCCTAAGAGGAGGTTGTGAATACTTCTAAGAAGCCGACGGGTCCTTGTACTAAGCCCAAGAGGAGGCGGGGTTGCTTTTAGGAAGCCTGTGAGTCCTTGTATTATGCCCAAGAGGAGGCCGATGCTTTTGAGAAGCCCGTGGGTCCCCAAACCCCGAGAAATTCAAGGCAAGCTATTCACAAGGAATAGATCAAGTCAGGAAAGTTCGAGAATTTGGAAGAAACTCAAAGATGCCATTCACGGAGAATACATTCATCTCTGGGAATAGAGTTTCTTGATAATTCCTAATGAGGACAGTCGAAGAGAAGACTGTATCTGGTGATCCTATTGGGGAACTAATTATCTATTTCTATGAATAAACGAAACGGCGTCACCTAGTTCTAGACGTAGTTGCCGGGGAAACTCGAAATATCTATACTATTATTACACAGTTGATATGAGTTTATGTAAGAAGACTTACAGTGAAACAGCCCCACAATACAGTTATATGTATATGAAAGCGGTAAATGAAAGCAATAACCACTTACTCGGTTGTAGAGCTTCCATGCTGTTTGGTTAGTTGTTCAACAAAGAAAGATTGAAAACAATAGTATATTCAAAATCAAAGGAGAAAGTGCTTTGAAAAAGAAAGACTTGGGGCTTACAGCTCAAGGAGAGGCCCAGGGTTTTATCAGTGATTGCACTGTTTTAATTTGTATAGAGGGACTTATACAAGTGACTGAGGCCCAAAAATGTTTTCTGTACAAAGGGATGGGTCTTACACTCTCTCAAGAGGCCCAAAAAGTTTTAAGGAAAAGAGTGGGGCTTATAACACGAGGGTAGGCCCAGATGATTTTTCGTTTAAAATGGCGATCGCGCCGAGGTTTTCTTTTAACGCGGAGGGACTTATACAATAAGTGAGGCCCAAAATGATTTTGGTTAAAAGGGGGTTGGGTCTTACACTCTATTAGAGGCCCAAAGGTTTTAAATGGGTCTTATAGCTCAAGGAGAGGCCCAAGGTTTGATTTTTCAAAAGGCGACGATCGCGCCGTTTGTTTTTTATGGTATCGGGACTTATACAATGCACTGAGGCCCAAAAATGATTTGGTCAAAAAAGGATTGGGTCTTACACTCTATTAGAGGCCCACAGTGTTTTGAAAATGATTTATGAGGGTTGAATTAATCCAAAAACCCTAATTTGTTTTCAAAAATGTATTTAATTGAATAAAAAATTCAATTAAAATGATCAAAATTGTTTAACATATGAAAAACAAATTGTGATCTTGGATTAATGCTTCAAAAATTAAGTATTGACCTACAAAATAATTAGAAAGCATTAAAAGTTGCAAAATCAAGGTGGAAAAAATATTTAAAATGTCAAAAACAATTAAAATATTAATTCTTTGGAAAAATATCAATTAAATGAAATAAATAATATTTTTGGGATTTTGTGATAAAATAAAATATTTTAACATTTTTATGAATTATTAAAAAAAGAATCAACTCAAAATCATTAAAACTCAGAGAGAAATTAATTTTTGAATCAATTAAATAAAATCACAAAATTCAAATATTTGAATTTGAAAAAAAGGCGCCAAGAACAAGCTGAAGAACACGCGCGTGTTCTGAGATTCCCAGATTTGCATTTTCTCTCTAATCTCACTGAATACTTGATTATAACATGCAATCCACATATCATTATGCTCGTCTCAACCTCACGATCATGTTTATGTCAATTAATTTCATTTAAATTAAACATATAACAAGAAATCATGAAAAATCCTCAAGAACCCTAATTTCTGCATGAAGGCTAGGATTTTTGATACACGATTCAAACAATGCAATTAATTGAGGGGAAACATTCCATGCATGATTATGAACATATGGCCAAATTATTGTGCAGCAAAAATTGCATGGATCATAGAGTTAGAAGAGCTCATGCTTACCACTTGCAGCTGGTGATCGTGATTTGTGTTGGAGGTGTTACATCTAGGTTCCAATGATCTAGATAGCTTCCCTAGGTGCCAAGTGATGTGTCTGAGTGCTTGGAATGGATTGAAATGGTTTGGAGCTGAAGATGGTACCTCAACTGCAAAACTGTCAAGAACTTTAGCAATTGGCTGGTGATTTTGTGAAATCTGTGTTCCAGATGTTATGTGAGTGTTTGGATCACTTCTATATGATGTATGTGAGGTGTGTGAGTGATTGGTTTGATTGGAAACGCTCTCAAACTCAAAACCCGATAGTGACTTGCCTTAGAAGGCAAAATTGGAGTGAACGAAGAGATTTTGAAGAAAACATCTGTTTTATGGCTTTGGTGTACTCAAACTGATCACAATTGAGCTCTATTTATAGTAGAGCAAGTTTTTTTTGGGATCCACAGTGAATGGCAACTGCTAAGTAGGTTTGGCCAATGTTGGCAAATGAAAATCTAAGTCTCCTCTAGCCATTGACTAGAGGTTAGGGCACAGAGCTTTGGTTCCCTTGGTCTTGGATAAGTCTTGACTGATTTTAGATGAGAATGGCTCAGTCCATGCCACCTTGATGCTTCCATTGAATGCTTCAATCCAAATTTGGAGTTTTGTCCCTATTTTGGCCATTCTAGGTTCAACATGCTATTTCTTGTTCCATGGACTTTGGAGGCCTGGCTCAGTGATTGTCCCCTTTAGATTCAATCCTCAGATGTGTCCAAGTGGATAGGAGCATTTGAATTTGGCTGATTTTGGCAAATCGAGTAAAATTGCAAATTCTGCCTTGCCTTGGCAGATTTCAGCAAGGCAACTTTCCAATGTCATATCTCATGACTCAAATTGAATTTGGTAATGTTCTTGGTCATTTTGGAAAACCCTTACATGATACAACAACTGTTTGAACATGTTTGGTTTTGATATCTTTTGAATCCAAGTGAAAAATCCCCCTACATTTGGCAAAAAGTGAAGACAGATTTGGACTTAGTGAAAATTTCACTAAGTGTTGGAAAAAGTGACATTTTCATTTTTCAGCCACTTTGATCACTCCATAACTCAAAATCCTTAATGAATTGGACTTAGGTATAGTTGAAGTTTTTGTAGAGGGTAATGAGGGCTACAAATCCATCTTTGGATGAGGAAAAATGGCTTTGTGGTTTAGAAGTTATGATCCTCCAAAGTTGGTACCCTTGTCACTTTATTTTTAACTTAGAAAATTTTCTAAGTTTTTATGGTTACCCCTTTTACAAGTTATCCAACTTTTCTTGATTTTTCTTGATGAATGATGATTCAAATCATACATTAACATCATTTTAGGGTTAAAATCCATTTTGGTGAAAAATCTCAAAAAGTCAAAGTTGACTTTTGTGCACAGTTGACTTTTTATCAGATGAATTCCAAACTGTGCAATTCTTCAGGAAATCATGTCCATGACCTAAATCAAACTTAATGGACATGTTCCATGGGTGTCATAGGGCATATTGAATCATGTCTTAGGGCTTGGGAGCATGTCCTGGTCAAAAGTCAAAGTTACAGTTGACTTTTTCCTTAAAACCCTAATTGTGGTGCAGATGAAATTGAGACTTGTTGCTCAAGCTTCTTGGATTAATCCATTGTTCCAAATGGATAAATGTAGTGTGTTGGATACCCTCAAAATCCCCTCTTGAGGTCTTGGCTCATGGTTTGTCCCAAAAGTCAACTTAGGGGTGAATTAGGTCAAGAAACCCTAATTCCTGATTTTTGATGAATGCATCCCCTAAGGCAAAATTGACTTGATGATTGGGTCCATGAGGTTCCATGGAGTATATTAGGTTAGGTTTTGGATCATTGGCTTGTGCCCAGATGAAAAATTTCCATCTGGAGGCCCTGGTCGACCAAAACCCTAATTTGATGACACTGTCGATCTTGAGACTTGATCCACCTAAAAGGGAGCATCCTTGTGCTTGATCCTTGAAGTGGGAGTCCTTTTGGTCCATTGTGGATGTTTGAGAGGTTAGACAAGTTGAAGATCATGTCATTCCTTGATTGACCCTTTGTCTAAGGCTCTGAGAGGGCTTGAAACCCGAATTTTGATTGTAGTGAATGCTCACCCATCTTTGGGGAGACTGATGAAATAAGATGGTTTCCCCATATTGTGATGATGATTTGCACAATGATGGGAAATCTTAGTGGTCAAAATTTGGGGTATGACAACAAGGCAGCGCTTATTAAAAGCGCTGCTAAAGGCCTTTCATTAATCCCACATAAGAAAGCGCTTTTATCCCAAAAGCGTTGCTAAAATAGTAACATAAGAAAGCACTTTTTAAAAGCGATGCCTTAGGTCTTTTAAAATATTAAAATTAAAACATATTCCCTCTATTTTCTTATGACCGTTTCTATTTCTCCATTCACCCTAACTCTCCGCTCGCGACACTGTTCATCTTCTCCCTTTTTTCTCCAAACGAACGAAACACCGTTAGCAACCGTCCGCTCGCGACACTGTTCATCCTCTCCCTTTTTCCTCTGTTCGTTGCTTTCCCTCCGTCCGCTATTGGTGAGTTTTTTACTCTTTTTTTTCTGGTTTTCTTTCCATTAATGGAATTTGTTATGAGATAAATTTGATTTGTAGAAGTTATGTGAGATAAATTTGTTGTATTATAAGTTGTTGATGTTAGGTTTTCATTTTTTGGTTTGTAGAAGTTTGTTAGTGATTAATTGGAAATGTGATTAGTAGTTGATTTTTGATTTGATTTGGTATTAGTTGTATTATTAGTTGATTTTTGATTTGATTTTTGATTGTTGATGTTAGTAGATAAATTTGATTTGATATTAGATGTTGATTTTTGATTTGTTGAAAAGTGATTAATTAGTAGAAGTTAATTAGTATATAGTGATTATTGTGTAAAATGTGATTAATTTGTAGAAGTTAGTTTAATGATTAATTAGTAGAAGTTAGTATAGTGATTATTGTGTAAAATGTGATTAATTTGTAGAAGTTAGTTTAATGATTAATTTGTAGAATAGTAGAAGTTAGTTTAATGTGTAAAATTTGTAGAATAGTGATTAATTAGAAAATTAGAAAATTCAAGGTAGTTAATAGTGTTGTAGAAGTTAGATTGTTGAGGTTGTTATAGTGCTATTTGTAAAGTTTAAGTGAATATTTATCGGAAAATTTTAATGATGTAAGAATTTGGTTGTTATTGAAAATGATAATGAAATTAGTAGTTAAGTGAACTAGTGTTTGAATTTATTTTGAGAGATGATTGAAATTAATTATAAAATTAATTGTTATTTTGAGAGTTGATTGAAAATGATAAATAGTGAAACTATACCATGCTATTTGAGAGTTGATTGAAGTTGTTTTTTTTTTACAATGTTGAGTTGAAACTATACCGTGCTATTTGATTTAATGATGATGTTTACTAAATTTGTTTCTTGAAACTTTGACTAGTTCCTCCGATATTTCTTGTTTGTCATATTACATACTAAATTTGTCTTGTTATATGTGGTATACACCATCAGTTACTAACTTACGTTCATTTGCTATAGGGGTTACTTGTGAAGAGTGAATTTGGATCGTTTTCAAGAATCTTACACTTTGTGGTTCAGTCCAGAAGTTGCTGACTTCTATATATACAGGTACGTAGTTGTTCTTTTGTTTTTGTTTTGCTTACTTAGTAAAATCATGAATAAAAAATGGATGTCGTCCAATCGATTGTCGAAAGAGTACGAGAATGGGGTATCAGAATTCGTTAAGTTTGCTGTTGAACACGCCAAAGACCCCAGTCGAATCACATGTCCTTGCTTGGGTTGCTGTTTTGGGCGTTGGATTGACGCGGGTCAGATGGAGTCGCATTTAAAGGGGCATGGAATTGATCAAAGTTATACAAGTTGGACACTTCATGGTGAGAAAAGTAACAAAAATGTTGAACCGGGGGATAATAAGACCTATGCTTCAAACGACAATGCCACAGATACATATGATTGTGATCGAGTCGAAGAAATTGCAAAAGCACTTGAAGAAGATCTTCAAGATTGTCCCAAAATGTTTGAGAGGTTGGTAAGCGATGCATAGAAACCGTTGTATAAGGGTTGCACTAAATTCACAAGATTATCTGCGGTTTTAAAGTTGTACAACTTAAAGGCAGGTAATGGATGATCGGATAAAAGTTTTACAGAGTTATTAGCCCTTATGAAAGATATGCTTCCGAGGGATAATGTTCTTCCCAATCGAACATATGAGGCCAAAAAGATGTTGTGCTCTATTGGGATGAGCTATGATAAGATACATGCATGTCCAAACGATTGTGTTTTGTTTCGAAATGAGTATGCATCATTAAATGAGTGTCCTAAATGCGGTGTCTCTCGATATAAGAAAAATTTGTCTCCAGCAAAAGTCTTGTGGTATTTTCCTATAATTCCGAGATTCAGACACATGTTCCGTAGTGAAACCGATGCAAGAAACTTGACTTGGCATGCAGATGAAAGAATTATAGATGGAAAGTTTCGTCATCTGGCAGATTCACCATAGTGGACGAAAATTGATAATGATTATCCTGAATTTGGAGAAGAAGCAAGAAACCTTCGCTTGGCATTATCTACTGATGGAATGAACCCACACGATCTTCAAAGTATCTCACATACCACATGGCCTGTGATTATTATGATTTATAACCTACCTCCATGGCTATGTATGAAGCGTAAGTACATGATGTTATCTATGTTAATTTCTGGGCATAAACAACCAGGGAATGACATAGATGTATACTTGACACCCTTAATCGAAGATTTAAAGATTTTGTGGGAGAACGGTGTGGAGGTTTATGATGGATATAGGAAAGAAAATTTCAACTTGAGGGCGATGTTGTTTGGCACAATTAATGATTTTCCAGCATACGGAAATCTATCAGGGTATAGCATAAAAGGTCAATGTGCGTGTCCTATTTGTGAAGATAAAATAGATTGGACGCGATTGGAGTTTGGTCAAAAGAATGTATTTCTCGGTCATCGTAGATTCTTAAATTCTAATCATCACTACCGTGGGTGGAGAAAAACCTTCAATGGAGAGGCAGAACAAGGTAGAGCTCCACCTATATTGACAGGTGATCAAGTTTTTGAAAAGGTGAAAGATGTGAGTACTCAGTTTGGCAAGCCTTTTGCACATACCCTTGTCAAGAGTGGGTGGAAGAAGAGGTCAATTTTTTTTAATTGCCATATTGGAAGTCGTTGTATGTAAGACATTTTCTTGATGTTATGCATATTGAAAAAAATGTATTTGACAGTGTTATTGGTACGTTACTCAATATACAAGAAAAGTCTAAGGGAGCAAGAACAAGAAGCCAGTAGTCGCCAAGGCAAAAAAATCATATATTTCTCGATTTCGGTTGTGCCTTGAAACAATTGTAGGCACAACGGATTTGATGGAAGGTGGTATCCGTGAAATACCTATGGAAGCAGGTATTTTTGGGTTTGCCTATTCAGAAACAATTTCTAAAGAAGACTTTGATCAGATATTTACGCATTCTGAATTAGGCGTCGCTGTTATGAATTCAGGTAATCCATCGATTTTATTTATTTTATTGATCAATTTATTTACTCATTTCAATGAATATTAGAATGTTAATTATAATAACATATTTATTATAATCCGTTTTTATTTCAGGTTCTTGTATGAAAAATTGATGCTCCCACGTCAATTGACTGAAAGATACTCCTTCTTGGCTCCTAACTGTGTCAATGCAAATTTACTCACTCGAACTCCAGATGAGGTCAAAGATCACGTAGTAAGTGCATTTATGACCAACATTGATACAGAGAAGTTGTATCTTTTAGCGTATAATACTGGCCATGGGTAAGATTTTCATCCTAACTTCCTTTATTATAATTTTTTGCTTTTTTTACGCTGTGTATAACATTTCCATCTATACTTTTGTTTTATTTTACAGTGGACACTGGTTGTTGCTTGCGATTAATCCGATAAAAGAAATTGTCTATTATCTGGATTCGCTAGAGGGTGATCAAACAAAATACCTGGAGATGAAGAATATGATTGATACGTAAGTGATGCGATTGTTCTAAATATTCGCGTGTGTATTTCTTTATTTATGTGAGATTGTTCTAACTATTCGTTTATAATATGTTAGATCCATAAAATTATTCCGATCACAACGACAAGCTCGGGTACCAAAGATCAATGCAAACAACATTACATGGATAAGAGTGGAGGTATGATTTGATATTATAATAGTAATGCTACTTGATAAGACAAGTCATCTATGATACTTATTAATACTTTTTTTTTCTATGTGTAGTGTCCTCGGCAACATAATGGCATCGATTGTGGTTATTTTGTCTTGAGATTCATGAAAGAAATTATTCTTTTGGAACACATAGAGATTCCAACCATGGTATGAATTTATATATAAGTTATGATTTATTTTAAGATTTATTATCGGATATTTCATCTAATTTGTTAGTTCATGTATTGGCTGGAATTTTGGTAAAACAAAGTTGAACAATGTTGATGTCGTATGTCTGATGTCATAACATTGGTTCCAAACATTAGTTGTTGCAGGGTTGATGGTTTATTTGCTGATGTTAAACTTGATGTCAAGACATCAGTTATCAGAACATCAAAACATCAGGCTGTGATGTTTTAGGGCTGCGCGTGTTAGTTTGTTTTGAGAAGATCTGTTAGAGAGATTGGATGCGAATTTCTTGGAGAAGATATTGGCAATCAGATTTAGAGCAGATCATGTAACTACATTAGGGCTGATTTAAAAAGATTAGGAGATCAAATCTGTTTTAAATTTTGTTTAATAACAAATCAAATCAGATTTTTGGAGGTGATCCAAGCCCAAGTCAGAATGATATTTAAAGCGGCCTCAACCCTATGTTGGAGGAGAACAAAGAAAGAGAGAAAAAGACTGGGTGTCATTTGTGTCTTCGTGTGTTTTTGTAAATAATTCATGTTTGAATTGGTGTTACTATTTTGAGTTGTAATTGGTTTCTCTAGAGCTGTTAAGCAAGAGAGAGTTGTTCTTGATCAAAGCAGTTAAGCAGAATCAAGTTGTGTGATTAATTTGTAATCATTGGATTGTATCACTTAGGTGATTTAGGGAGTGAGTGGTTTCTCATACCTAAGTGGTTTCTTAGGTAGAAGTGTCATTGGGTAGTGATTAAGATTAGTAGATGTCAACTGGGATTGTTGAGTCTGTAATTTAATACTACTAATAGTGAATTTCCTCCCTGGCTTGGTAGCCCCCAAACGTAGGTAGTTAGACCAAACTAGGTGAACAATTCATTGTGTTGATTTACTGTTGTTCATTGCCTTGTTCATAGCAGATTGTGTTGTTGTGACATCACACTTAACATCACACATTTGATACCAGAATTTCAATTGGTATTAGAGCAGACATCCTGCTCTGCATCTGGGTGAGATCTAGTGCTGATACTTGTCGCTCCCGAAAGATTCGCATCCAATGGTACAAACGCGAGAGTGGCGCGGAAAAACACAGAGTCGCCAGCAATGTGTATTTATCCCGGGAGAGGGAAAGGAAACACTGCATAAACCTGAAGAGAAAGGGGGAAAGACATGGTCATCGCAACCATAGTCTGGGTTCAGGAGTCGTTTATGCGAGGGGAAGGTGTTAGCACCCCACGCATCCATCGTACTCGATGGGATCCACGCTTGTTGTCTAAACGGAGGGTGAGCTGTCCTACTATCTATGGCTGAACAAAAGAAAACGGGGATGGGGGTGACTAAGACGGACTCGGTAGGACATATTCGATGCCCTAGGCCTACGTACTCCCTCAGTGCAATGGGAAAGTCAGAGTCAACGTAGTTCGGACGGGAACTGTGGGGGAAGGTTGCTCGCCAAGACAATCGCTGTCTTGTGCCTACATATCCTCAATCGGACGAGAGAGAGGAATCAGAGCTAATGTAGTTCGTGGGTACGACCATGGATGGGTAAGTGTTTTTTATCAGCGACGTTAGATTCGCGTCCGGCAGTTAGGGTCGATGCCTGTTTGCGACTAGACGGAAGGTAACGTGCTCTTTTCTGAAAATGGTCTGGAACCAAACAATCCCGAAGGATAAAAGGATTTGAATTTGTTTTTGTGTTTTTTAGACTGAAGTGTTTTTTAAGTTAGTTCATAACTTGCATTGCACCAAAGTCTAGGGCACAGGGACGAATACTTAACGAATCGTCCTAAGACAGGACGCTCGCTAAGCACTCTAGAAAGATGAGAGGAAGCCCCTCATTTCTCATTCCCCACGCTTAAGGCTCGTGCGCAATACACTGTATCTTTATTAAGTGTTTTCAAGAAGTTTTGAGATGAGAAGAGAGAAGACCCAAAGGAAACTCTAAAGGGAAACTAAGAGTCCTAATGTTATCATGCATGGGTAACCTATGGTTAGTGAGGCTTAGGAGAGGCAACCACCTAAAACCTAATTCTAATCCTACTCCAAGCTTAATCAAAAATTAAGTTGGACTAGGTAGCTCTAAAGGGAGAGAATCCAAGACTTAAACAAGTCTTGAGATCCATGGGAGAAAGAGAGTGAAAGAGAAGAAATGAGAAAGAGAAGGAGAAGATGAGATACAACAAATGGCAGCAAGCACATCACATCATAAATGTCCAACTCAAATCATCAAAAATGTTTCAAAGATCAATGCAAAACAATCTCAAGTAAGCATGCAAAGATAAACATGAAAAAAAGGCAAACATACTTGTATGGAATGCACAATTAAGCATACATGGACTTCATACCAAGATGAAATGAGGAAAATAAGATGAAGATGAAAGCAAGTCAGAACCAAGATCATATCATCATCAACAATTCACATATTCAAAAGGAAATCAAAGCATGAAACATTATACACCAAAGAAAGCCACAAAAGGAAAGGTAATGATATTCATCATACAATTCAAACCAAATGCATTTAACTATGCTCAAGTGAAATGAAAACCAAGTAAGGAACTCAAGGGGCAGTAGCATATGCATCAATATCATATCAAAACCAAACTCAAGTCATACAAGTCCAAACATCAAGCAACACCTTCAAGACATGCACCAAAGTAATCCACAAATGGAAACTCAAAGTCCACATACCAAACATGATTCAAACATGATCCATAAATGGCAAAACTTGGTCACAAGGGACCTCAACCAGGGGTAAACATCATATCAAATGCACATGCAAAGAATCATAAAGAAATTCAAGCAAATAGGCATGGCAAGTCAACTTGTGTAAAGAGATGTCAAGATATAATCATGCATAAGTCATATATGCACAAATAAACAAACATATATCAAATGAAATTCAAAAACTGTGAAAATAAAACTCAAATGACCTAGGTCAGAAGCCAATCATATGTCAAAAGATCTCACAAAAATTCACAAGTTAAGCACCTCAAACAAATGAGCAAAGATCACATAAGAAACATGACACAATATGCAAAGGAGAGGGACCAAAATGCAATATGAAAAGATTTTAAAAATATGATAAAAATGTTTTTAAGGACCTCAAGATGTCCTCTGAAAAATGCAAAAAGAATGAGATGCAAATCATGTATAGATGATGAGAACAAAAATCAACAAGGCAGGGTATGCATATATGAAACAATCCAAAAAGAAATTAAATAAACAATTAATTCAGATGCACAAAATAAAATAAAAATGAAAAATAAAATTTGCAAAAATTTTATAAAACCCTAAATATGCTTCATGAATTTTTTGGGATTTTTGGATGCTTAAAACTATTTTTAAAAAAATAAAAATGAGAAATGCTCAATTAAATTAAATAAAATGAGAATAAAAGCCAGGGGGTGCAAACAGCAAGGGGGACACCTTGAAAAAGTAAAATGGGCTGAACAGGGGGGTGGGAACAGCAAGCCCAAATCAAACAATCCATCAGCGCACCAAATAAAAAACACATGGACCCAGTCAACCATCTGGACTCACATAAACCATTGGATCAATCAAACGCTTCACATGCAGTCAACAAAATCACAAGGTAAACAAAATGGAAGGCCAAGATTAAAAGTACATGATAGCCAAGGTACACGCGCATACAATCCCACCATTCAGAAATTAAATAAAACACGTGGGAAGCACATGATAATTTAATGTGCTGGCGAATCAACAACCCTCAGATTAAATCAACGCACACAAATAAATCATTAAATCAAAAACGTGCGGCTCAGATCTGCAGCATATGATAACAATCATGGAATGTAAACACGCAATTACTAAAATAAAAGGTGATTTTAAATGACTTGGCAACACGTGAGCCCTCAGATCTGGACCACCAACGGTCCAGATTATGTCTTCTCCAATGAAACCTCATCGGCCTGAAACAAAAAACCAGACGCCGGAGCCCTAGCTCCGGTCGTCTCCTCCGGCAACCTGCACATCAAAAATCACCATAAATTGCAAACAAGTATACTATCTTGACCAGAATTCAACAAGGATCTCATATATGCAATTATTTTTCACAAACAACCAACACACAAGCCAAATCGAACAGAATAAGTTTGGATCCAAAACTTTCAAACTCAAAATACACACATGTTACACGTCCAAACTCAAAACAAAATACATCACCATGCTCAGTACACATCACAGATCATTATGCACACAATAAAATCAAGTTCTATAATGGTGAAAAGTAAGCTTACCTGAAAGTTGCATTGCTCGAATTACACCAAGAACTCCTTCCAAAAGCTGCAGATCTTCCTCTTTTGAGCTCTATTTGCAAAATAAATGCAAATAGAGGCTTGAAATGGACTGGATCTAGGATTTTGAAAGTGAACCAACTTGAGATGCACTTGCTGAAAACCTTGCTCTTAGCTCAAAACAATGGTGGATTCTTACTCTACCAAGTGTGTAGATCAAGAATATGAAAAAATTTCTTCAGAAACCCTTGAGATGAGAGAGTTTCTAAGAGAGAAAGTTTGGATGAGAAAAATGAATTCTGAGCAAATGAGGGTGCATGACCTAGCTTTGTGCGTATGAGTTAGCTTATATACACCTCATTAGACCTCTGATCATGATTAAAATTTGATTAATCCCTTGGTTAATGAGTTTTGAGTGGTTTTGCAATTTTGCAATTTGTGTTGTACCACTTGATTCACACGTGCATGGGTCATGAAATCAGCATGATTCACTCACATTCCACTTGCTGATCACAATGGAATTGAAATTGGGCCTTGAAATGGTTTAATTTGTGAGATATGAATCAATTTTCACTTTGGTCATTTGTTAAATACACCATGAGTAAGGCACGGTTTGGCATGAAACAAGGGTCAAAATTGGTGCTCATGGCTTGTACTTTGATGGTACAATATGACTTGAAGCAATTGAAGTGATCACAAGTCCTTTTGGATGAAAATGCAAATGGTGGAAAATTGGTACATATGAAGAACCCTAAAAACACCTTGCCTTGCCTTAGCCATAATTTGAGTTCTACAAATGATATGGAGACAAACTAGTACTTTTTGGAAATGGGAGAGAAAGATATTCAACTTTCATGTTGGAGGAAAATTCATTTGAAGCTTTCTTGATGATGAAAAGTCAAGTTGAATGTGGTGTAAAAACTTGCCAAAAATGGAAACTTCTCATTATAGGTCATTTTCCAAATTTAGTAACTTTTGTACAAACCCTTGATTCTTGATAAATGGTATGAAACTTGACCCTTGAAGACCATATGAGGATGTGAGACCTTGAAAACCCTGAAGAGAACCTCAAATGAACCACTAGCCAAGCCTTCCTCTATGAGCACTTGTGAGCATATGAAACCCATGAGAGCATGCTTGAATCCACAAAGTCCTTCAAGAAGTCCTTTGAACCCAAAAACCCTAATTTGGTCCCCCTGATTAGGAGAGAAAGATTCACTTGAGATCCCTTGCCACTCTTGATCTTATGAAGATGTGATGAACCCCTCAAACCACCTTGAGGCTTGAGACTCCTTTGAAATGAACCAAGTACCTTGATCCCATGTTAAGAACCAATGTTATACACAAATGCTAATGCAAGAAATGCAAAGAAACATAAGCCAGTTAGCTAAAAGAAAGAGGGCAAATTTTGGGGTGTTACAGCTACCCCTATTCAATCAACTTGGACCTGAAAGGGTGATAGCAACGGCTTTCAGACATTCAAGGTAGAAGGTGATTGAATACAAAAAGAACCCAGAAATTTGTAACCTGGTGGTAAAGGAAATGAAAACGAGTACGACCGAAAGCGGACTCGAAAAGGATAAACGAGTACGACTGAAAGCGAACTCGAGAAGAAAGACCGGCCGAAAACGCTCTTCCAACAACAAAGGAGTACGACCGAAAGCGGACTCGAAAAGGATAGACGAGTACGACCGAAAGTGGACTCGAAAAGGATATACGAGTACGACCGAAAGCGAACTCGAAAAGGATAATCGAGTACGACTGAAAGCGAACTCGAAAAGGATAAACAAGTACGACCGAAAGCGGACTCGAAAAGAAAGACCGACCAAAAGCGGAATTTCAAACAGCAGACGAGTACGACCGAAAGCGGACTCACTAGAGATATGAGAGCAAACGAGTACGACCGAAAGCGGACTCGAAAATAAAGACTGACCGAAAGCCCTCTTTCGAACAGCAGACGAGTACGACCGAAAGCGGACTCACCGGGGATACAAAGGCAAACGAGTACGAACGAAAGCGGACTCGAAAAAGAAAGACCGGCCAAAGACGGAATTTCAAATAGCAAACAAGTACGACCGAAAGAGAACTAAAAAAGAAAGACCGACCGAAAGCGGAATTTCAACAAACAAATGAGTACGACCAAAAGCGGACTCGAAAAAAGAAAGACCGGCTGAAAACGCTCTTTCAACAAGGAACGAGTACGACCGAAAGCGGACTCAGAAAGAAAGACCGACCGAAAACTCTCTTTCAACAACGATTATACCATATAGGATAACTCTACGGGGGATAACGAAATAACAAAGAGTGCGAGGACGGCCGAAGACGAACTCGAAAAGAAAGACCGGCTGAAAACGGACTTTCCAACCCAAGATAAGTAGAATCAACGGATCTACAAAGATAACTCCGCTGGGGAATAGAGAAATCTAAACAGTCAACTCTGCGGGGGAGTATAGGAAGGACCAACAAGAAGGACGAATCCACTGGTTGCGGTGTAGTGTTAACCAACATCTTCTGAATTTGTTACTTTCTGCTGGGGAAAGAAACTGGTAAGGCAATCAAACCTGGCTTATGCTTCGAATGCATATGTTTAAATTTTGCTGTAATGCTCCATACGAAATGGAAATGCTATGCGTTTGGGAAGATGCCATGCAAGAATGCTTATGCAATGCAAAAGAGGTACCTCAGCAAAATAAATGTTGAAGGCGAAGGAAAACTCCACTAGGGACGATAAAATAAATTGTCCTTCGAAATAAGAGACCCTGCTGAGAAAGACTTCACTCTGCTGAGGAAAACATTGATCATAAATTCTGTTGGAGATGAAAGCTCTGAGAGAAAACCCACTGACTTCTATCTGGATCTGAATGGATGCTAATGATAGTTAGACTTAAGACCTGCCAGGGATTTCAACTGCTGTTGAACAAACCACTGTGAAGATCACCGCTATACTCTGCCTGGGGAGATAAGTCAATAATTTTGAACCTGCTTGGGAGATGCTCTTACCTTTACCTTGTCGGGGAATATTAGTACTTTTACCCTGCTAGGGATACTAATCGCCAACAAACTCTGCTTGGGGATGGAAACCAAATACTGAAAATGGAAACTCCTCCGCTGGGGATCACCAAATACTTCAGAACTTGGATTTGATGCCTGCCAAAAACGATTGGACTTAAGACCTGCTGGGGATACCAATCACCACCAGACTCTGCTTGGGGATGTCGGTGAGCTTAATCTGCTGCTAGGGAAATAACTTTACCCTCACCCTGCTTGGGATTAGATCAAACCATTGTTGGTGAAACTATACTTTCTAACCAACTGAGGAAAGTAGATACCAGGACTCTGTGGGGATAATAACATTTTGTCCACGAATCTCCTGCTGGAGATACAACAACATCCACCTTAGAGCAATCAACCTCTGAATGCTTGCTGGGGAATAATAATCCAAACACAACTTCGGCTGGGTATACGATCCTCTGTACTTCTGCTGAGGGGGACGATCCTCAACGGCTCCGCTTGGGGAATTACTTCTTTATACTCTGTTGAGGAAGACGATCCTCGATACTCTGATGGGGAAGAGTAATAAACTGCTGAGGACGATCAGACTTCAAAGTTGGGGAGCAAAGCTCTACTGGGGAGGTACACCTGTCATCCTGCAAAACCAAAAGAAAGGTCTACGTGCAAAAATGACTACATTGATTATCATCATAGTGATTGACGCCTAAGCAATTGCCACTGTTTTCCAACTTGCTTCATAAAGCTCAACATTTTAGCATGTAATGTTTATCAAAAATATCGGACATTTTCACAAACAAAACAGGTAAAACAAAAAAACAAAAGCTCTTTGACTGAAATGCAAACTTTATTGAATGATCGGCCTGTAAATAGGCAATTACATTTGGAAGCAATTCTTGGAAAGAGGTAATTGCGCAAAAAGTAAAAGAAAATACACATGTCGGCAATGTGAGGAACAGACATCCACCATGACTCGACTCAGCTATAACCCATATGACTCGTTTATCCGCAACTGCTTTGGCCTTTGAAGATGACTGACTGGACTGATTCCTTTCCTTTGAATTTTCCAAGTGTGAATAGCGATCACAGATCGAATGCGGATCGTAGTTTTTGCTTTTAAATCCCTAACTTTTGCCTGGATCGCCCTTTTCGGATTTTCAATCCACCGGGATACCCTTTTTTTTCCAAAGTTGCCTTTTCAGGTTTTCAACCTTGCGGGTTTATTTCTTTTTCTTTTTTATCCCTAATTTTTGCCCGAACCTTTTCTTTTTATGGTTCGCCAGGATGCCCCATTTTTGCCTGAACCTTCTCTTTATGTTCAGCGGGTCTTTTTTATGCAAAGTATTTTTTGACTACATCCGCGTTCACAGGGGACGTAAAATCTTCGCCATCCATAGTTGAGAGTAATAAGGCTCCACCAGAGAAAACTTGTCTTACTACATATGGCCCTTCGTAATTCGGAGTCTATTTGCCCCTGTGATCTGTTTTAGGAGGAGTGATCCTTTTCAGAACTAATTCACCAGTTTGAAAACATCGAGGACGCACCTTCTGATCAAATGCCTTTTTCATCCTGCTCTGATACAACCGGCCATGCGCAATGGCTTTCAATCTCTTCTCTTCAATGAGGTTCGGTTCATTCAGCCGGGAACGCACCCACTCAGCTTCATCAAGCTTCACGTCTGTCAGAATTCTCAAAGAAGGAACCTCAACTTCTAATGGCAGAACTGCTTCCATACCATATACCAGTGAGAAAGGGGTTTCCCCAGTTGATGTGCGTACCGAAGTACGATAACCGTGCAAAGTGTAAGGCAACATCTCATGCCAGTCTTTGTATGTCACTACCATCTTCTGCACAATCTTCTTTATGTTCTTATTAGCCGCTTCAACAGCCCCATTCATCTTCGGGCGATAGGGAGAAGAATTATGGTGTTCAATTTTAAAGCTCTGGCATAGCTCCTTCATCATCTTGTTATTCAGATTTGAACCATTATCAATAATGATTCTCTCCGGGACTCCATACCGGCAGATGATGTCTTTCTTGATAAACCGGGCTACCACTTGTCTGGTGACGTTGGCATACGATGCTGCTTCCACCCACTTTGTGAAATAATCAATAGCCAACAGGATAAAACGATGTCCATTCGAAGCAGTCGGCTCGATCTTCCCAATCATGTCAATGCTCCACATGGCAAAAGGCCAAGATGACGATAAAACATTCAGAGGAGTAGGCGGTATGTGCACCGTATCAACATATATCTGGCATTTATGACATTTCTGGGCGTATTTAAAACAATCAGACTCCATAGTCATCCAATAATACCCTGCTCTTAACAATTTTCTTGCCATAGCATGCCCATTGGCATGAGTACCAAAGGAACCTTCGTGAACCTCTTCCATTAACAGGCCTGCCTCGTGTTCATCAACACAACGTAGCAAAACCATGTCAAAGTTTCTCTTGTATAACACATCGTCTTTGTTCAAAAAGAAGTTTCCTGATAACCTCCTCAGCGTCTTTTTATCCTTGGAAGATGCCCCAGCTGGGTATTCCCGACTCTTCAAAAAGACCTTGATATCATGATACCAAGGTTTGCCATCTGATACACCTTCAACTGCAAATACAAAAGCAGGTCTGTCCAAGCGCATGATTCTGATTGAAGGAGTTTCATTCCAACGATTTACATGATACATTGATGACAGCGTTGCCAACGCATCAGCCATCTGATTCTCTATCCGGGGAATGTGATGGAAGTCCACCCTGTCAAAGAAAGGTAACAACCTTCTGGCATAATTGTTATACGGAACAAGATTCGCTTGACGAGTCTCCCATTCACCTGTAATCTGATTAACCACCAACGCAGAATCACCATAAACATCGAGGTTCTTGATTCTCAAATCAATCGCTTCTTCTAACCCCACGATGCATGCTTCATACTCTGCCTCGTTGTAGGTGCATACGAACGCCAATCGGGCAGTGAAGGGTATATGAGAACCCTTTGGAGTCGTAATGATTGCCCCGATTCCGTTTCCATATGAATTAACAGCTCCATCAAAAACCATCTTCCACTGAGATCCAATCTCAGGCCCTTCATCGGGCAAAGGCTCTTCACAATCCTTCATCTTCAGATACATGATATGCTCATCTGGAAATTCAAACTTCATCGGTTGATAATCCTCATTGGCTGTTCGGCAAGATATTCTGACAAAACACTTCCCTTAATGGCCTTTTGGGAAACATACTGAATATCATATTATGTCAGAACCATCTGCCAACGGGCTATTCTACCAGAAAGTGCCTGCTTCTCAAACACATACTTGATCGGATCCATCTTCGAAATCAAAAGGGTTGTGTGGTTTAACATATACTGCCTCAAACACTTAGCTGCCCAAGCGAGTGTACAACATGTTTTCTCCAGCATCGAGTACCTCAACTCACAATCAGTAAACTTTTTACTCAGGTAGTAGATGGCGTGCTCTTTTCTACCTGACTCGTCGTGTTGACCGAGCACACAACCCATTGAATTCTCAAGAACCATAAGATACATAATCAAAGGTTGTCCTGGCACTGGTGGCATAAGGACCAGAGGTTCCTGCAAGTATTCTTTTATCGTTTCAAACGCCTTTTGACAATTTTCATTCCACCTGACCGCTTGATCTTTTCTTAGCAACTTGAAGATTGGTTCACACGTGGCTGTGAGATGAGAGATGAACCTGGCAATGTAGTTTAATCTCCCCAAGAAACCACAAACCTCTTTTTCTATTTTCGGCACAGGTATTTCTTGTATGGGTTTTACCTTTGCAGGATCAACCTCGATACCTTTTTCACTAACAATAAACCCCAGCAGTTTTCCTGATCTCACCCCGAAGGTGCACTTGTTCGGATTCAACCTCAATCTGAATTTTCTCAATCTTTCAAATAGCTTCTGAAGATTCACCAGATGTTCTTCCTCCATCTGTGACTTCGTAATCATGTCATCAACATAGACCTCAATCTCTTTGTGAATCATATCATGAAAGAGAGTCACCATCGCCCGCTGGTAAGTTGCCCCTGCATTTTTCAATCCAAAGGGCATCACTTTATAGCAAAAAGTTCCCCACGGTGTTATGAATGTTATTTTCTCCATGTCCTCTGGGGGCCATCTTGATTTGGTTATACCCAGAGAAGCCATCCATGAAGGAGAACACCGAATACTGAGCAGTATTGTCAACTAACACAGCAATGTGAGGGAGCGGGAAGTCGTCCTTTGGGCTTGCTCTGTTCAAATCCCTGTAATCAACACACATCCTGACCTTCCCATCCTTCTTAGGTACAGGCACGATGTTAGCAACCCATGGAGGATAATTTGTCACAGCAAGAAATTCTGCGTCTAGCTGTTTCTAAACCTCTTCCTTGATTTTGACAGACATCTCCGATTTAGTTCTTCTCAACTTTTGCTTGAGCAGAGCACAACCTTCTTTAAGTGGTAGCCGGTGTACAACAATATCAGTATCGAGCCCAGGCATGTCTTGGTAAGACCAGGCGAAGATGTCCACATACTCTCGGAGCATTTCAATCAATCTTCCCTTGACACCGTCTTCCAATACAGCCCCTATCTTTACTTCCTTTCTGGCGTCCTCGGTTCCCAGATTCACAATCTCAATTTCCTCCTGATGAGGTAAGATGACCCTCTCCTCTTGCTTCAACAATCTGGCCAACTCTTCGGGCATTTCACAATCTTCGTCAGTCTCTTCTTCAGCCTGATAGATTGGATTGTCAAAGTCATACCGAGCTATAGCTGAGTCATGATCGGTGTCATCTGAACAAAAAGACCTGCATGATTGATGAGGTATGTTTTATTATGTATGCAACAAAAGAAACACATTGCCATTTTGATGTGGGTTTTTAATGCACAAAAAATAAAAACAGAAAGACAGAGATCAAAATATTTGAGTGTGAAAAGTCCTTTATTGATGATAAAGCAAAACATGCAACAGTTAAAAGCCCTACAAATAAAATCACTACGTCTTGGGCAGAACGTAGGAATAACATAATAGGAAAACAAAGCAATTACTCGAAGCTAGTCACTTGAATGACTTTTTTAGCAGACCAGTTGCACAGACTTTCTCCTGGGATGCAAGGGCGGATCCAGCTATCCATGTCACAATCATTGTCCCCTTCTTCCTCAATGGCACTAACACTGTCGAAGAAAACACCAGCGCTGGTGAAACGGACTGGGCCATAGAACTTGGGCGGATCCCCGTCTCTCCTGGATGGCTTGTATCCCAATCCATAGGTATCCCTCTTCTCCTGAACTTCAACCACTTGGCCCCACCTCTGTGAGCTACCAGCCTTAACCACAGCTTTGGCGTCTTTAAACGAAGACATAGAGATCTCAGGCTGATTTTCCCCTGCAGGCTGCTCTATAGCTTCAGACTGGACACCCTCTTCAGAAACCTTCACCTTCTCAAACCCCTGACACAAAGTCTCATGGATTTCACCATCCACTTCCACGTATTTGAAGGTTGACAGCTGACTAGTCATTATGTCTTCATCTCCGCACACTGTCATTACGTGACCATCAACCATGTATTTTAGCTTTTGATGCAAAGTGGGGGTTACAGCGCCTGCACCATGAATCCAAGGACGACCCAACAAACAGCTGTATGCTGGCTGAATATCCATAATATAAAATGTTGCATCAAAGATTTCTGGCCCAACCTTGATCGGAAGCACAATCTCACCAAAGACAGATCTCTTCGAGCCATCAAAAGCTCGCACCACCAAGTCACTTGGTGTACAAATAAGTCCCTTGGTATCCAACTTCATTAATGCTTTCTTTGGCAATACATTCAACGATGATCCAGTATCGACCAATACATGTGACATCAGTGAACCGCGGCACTCAATCGAAATATGCAGGGCATTGTTATGATTCCTCCCAACGGGAGTCAAATCAAGATCTATGAAACACAATCCATTGCCAGCATTCACATGTGCTACAACCCCTTCTAGCTGATTGACAGATATTTCTTGAGGAACATAGGCCACATTCAAAACTTTCAGAAGAGCATTCCTATGAGCCTCAGAACACAATAGCAAAGACAGAATAGAGATCTTGGACGGGGTCTGATGTAACTGGTCCACGATCTTGTAGTCACTTTTCCTGATAAGCCTCATAAACTCCTCCACATTCTCTGAAAAAGAGTTGTCAGCTGGCTTTACTGTAGAATCAATAACCACTGGGGTCTGAACAGAACCATCCATTGCATGTTTTCCCCTATCTTGCCTAGAAGTACTGGGTTGATCATTAACAGGAGTAAGCACTCTACCACTTCTCGTTATAGCATCGGTCTCAACTTTAGCTTCTGAACTAGTACTCACTGGTGGAGTAGTCATTAATTCCTGCTTTTGTCCATTAACAAACACCTCGGCACCATAATTCCAGGGAATAGCCTTAGAACTCTCATACGGAATGGGTTTAGACCTGAAATAACACCGGCGTTGGTCTCGCTGGACCTAATATTACAACTGTCTTGAAAGGAATAACAATAGTAGCAACATAATCATTAACAACCTCTTTTTGCTGATTACCTCTATCAAACTGTAAGCAGCCCCCATTAATCATATTCTGGATACCCCTCTTCAGCGAATCATAACCATTGCCCTTTGTCAAATAATCTGAATAGTTCTCATCACAACCCGGATAGACGTCACCCTTCAATAACCTGTTTTTAACCATGGCCAGCGGAGTTTTCAGCTCCTCAACATCCATGATTAAATTCAAAGCTTCACATTCCTCGATTATCACATTCACCCTCGGCCCATTGTGATCAGGCATCGGGTTTTGCACAACATTAGGTCCATCATTAGCAAAGCTGATAGCCTTTGAATCTACCAAATCCCGGACTTTATGCTTGAAAGCTTTACAGTCCTCGAGATGGTGCCCCGGTGCCCCGGAATGAAAATCACAATGGGCGTTAGGATTATACCCAGGAGGCAGATTACCAACAGGAGGAGGCAAAGTCCTCTTTTCAACTAACTTCAACTGAAGCAAATGCTGAAATAATTGTGAATATGGTAGAGGTGGAGTATCAAAGTGCCTGTTCTGCTTAGGTGTGAATTGTTGTTGGCGCGGAGCGCGATTCTGTCGTTGAGGTGCTGCCGGAGGTGGGAGTGCTGCAGGAATAACCACTGAAGCCACCTGCTGGTTATGGTTTTGTTGTTGTTTCCCCTTTCCCCTATAGGATGATACAGCATTGGCCTCTCCTTTCTTCTTATAACCATCAAATGGCTTTTTTCCATGCCCGGAAGACGATCCGTCACCACTAGAAACTTTTCCAGCCTTAATTTCAACCTCTACCTTCTGTCCGATCGCAATCACATCTGCAAACTTGCCTAGTGAACAAGGCAATAGCTTTTCATAATAGTGCTTAGGCAGTGTGTCCATAAACATATCCAACATTTCCTTTTCCAGCATTGGTGGCTGCACCCTAGCCACCAATTCACGCCACCTTTGCGCATATTCTTTGAAACTTTCATCATTTTTCTGGGACATGCTCAACAGTTGAGTTCTGTTGGGAGCCATGTCTGTGTTGTACTGGTAATGCTTGATAAAAGCTGTAGCTAGCTCTCTCCAAGTACGAACATATCTACTTTCCAGTGCCATGTACCATTCCAAAGGCGCGCCAGACAGGCTGTCTTGGAAAAAGTGCATCATTAGATTTTCATCTTTGGCATGAGCAGCCATCTTCCTGGTATATGCCTTTACATGAGTTCTCGGGCAGGTAGAACCATTATACTTCTCTAGTGTAGGAATCTGAATCTTGTGCGGAATGACAATATCAGGGACCAACTCTAGGTCGTCCAAATCTATTCCCAGATAATCCTGCTTCACAACCCCTTTCAGTTATGCCTCGATTAAACGGATCCTCTCACCATTGACCACAGGAAGACCAACGTCCAAGCTTCTGACTGAAAAAACATCATCCTGTTGATCATCAAAATGATGACCATGGATAGCTCGAACAGTGCTTCCTTCTTCAACCACTGAAGAAATACCACCCTGTCCACCAGCACCAGGGATAGGAACGTTGATACCAGCACCACCTCCGCCCGGAGGAACAACACGATTAAGAAGACCACCATGTAAAATACCATTTTCAATAACCTGCGCCATCAAAGGCTGAACTAGAGTTCTGAACTCATTCTAACTTTGTACCACACCTTGCATCATCTCCATGAATTGATCGATGCGAGCTTGCATAGCTGCCATGTCTGCCTGAACTTTGTCCATCACCCTGCTTTGATTAAGCCTAGTAAAATACCGATGAGTTGGTTGATCAATCCTGACTGTCAAAAAGAGAGAGCATAAGAAAACCAGAGAATCCAAGATAACCTGCTATGAAAACATAGATGATTATGCAAATGCAAATGCAAACATGTATGAACATTATCAAGGTGATCTATCCCTTGATTCCAATTTTAACAACAGAAGAGAACTGAATTCCTGATCATATAAAGAGAATAAGCATCTGTTACAACACAAGTCTAAATAAGCATAAACAAAGATCCCGACCAACAAGCCTGGCGGTGATCCCGGAAATACAAAGAAAACAGCAGCAAGGAAACTAAGGCATATCATCAAGACTCATTCGTACTAGAATTCCCCATTCGTCATTCTTTTTGCACCAATTCTGCACTTCCTTGAGAAGCTTCTTGGTATTGGGATGCTCTGGTCTCTGAATCAACTCCTGAATCAAAAGATCCCTCCTGTGCAAGATCCCTGTTAAATAACGACTGTGCAATTACCAATCATCTTCTCCAGAAGCTCCACCAGAACTTGGACCTTCGCTCCTGGCTCTTTTCACTTCGGCTTGAATCTTCAGCTGTTCCATATCTTCCATGGTTTCCTTGAGCTTTTCCTCAACTACTCTCCTCTCAAAGATCCCTGATAAAATCTCCTTATCCTTTTTCCGAAGCTCTGTCTTCAAACCTTCAATCTGTTCCAGATACTTGTCCTCTTTCAACCTGTTGGCGGTAATTGCTGTATTTCGACGGTCATTGAACTTGTGAATTCTTGACATAGCATAAGCTAACTCTTTCTTTTTGGACGAAAGGACCTTGCTAACACTTTTCAACGCTTGAGCCACTTTCTCTCTGGCTGTGGCTTCTTTAGACAATTCTTTCTCCTTCACAGCCAAAAGTTCTGATTTCAACCTGGCAGCATGGATAACTTCACCTTTTTCGTGCTTTAACTGACCAACCTCTCTGCCCAGCTCACGATTCTCCTCTAGGAGTTTCTCCTTCTCAGCCCATAACATATCATACTTCTCTGCATCAACAGTCGTGGGAGCCTCAATCATCAAAGGATACAAAGGTGGTTCCACCGAGAAGGGAAGAAGCTCCTCCTCTGCTCTTTTCTTAATCCACTCTTCATAGGAAGGAAAGGCCCGGTTGTTACATTTCCCGAATGAAGTTTTTCCCTTCTTGGTCACCTGCTTCCAAGAAATCACAATCTTCCTTATCATCTCTTGATCCCCAGTACCATTGAAGAATAAGGACTCTCTGATATCTCGCTCTTCAGGTGGACCTCTCAAAGGATAACCAAACTGCCTGATAACAAGGGAAGGATTATAATTAATTCCACCTCTTCTCCCTATCAAGGGTACATTAGGGAATTCTCCACACTTGCAAATAATCTCCATCCCTAGCAAGTCATGGTTGAACCAAACAACGTTGTCAACAGTCAAGCCCATTAACCTCTTTGACCACTTTAGAGAATATCTCGTATCAACGAAAGCGCCAACTTCGGGGAGATGACTCAGAAACCAAGTAGTTAAGAGTGGTGCACAGTAACTCATAGTTTTTCCACGCCTATTTTCATTCTTGTAGTGGACTGAGTGATACACATCACCTAGCAAGGTAGGCACATGATTCTTTGAAATAAAGATTCTGACAGCATGTATATCCACCAGATCAGGAACATTGGGAAACAGGACAATCCCATAGATGCACATAGCCAGAATAGCTTGGAAAGCAGTCCAATTCTTCTCTTTAACATGCATGCAAGCTTAATCAAACAACAACTTCAATAAGAAACCCTTAGCTCCTTGTTTTTCCACAATATTACTGCTCAGAACGGATTCACCAATACGAAGAGCAATGGCCATTTCTTTTATCCCGGGACGTTCTTCAGAAAAGAATACTATGTCATGCCTGATGGGGATTCCCAAAATAAATGAGAACTCCTCCAACGTTGGAGCCAAGATATAGTCTGGGAAAGTGAAGCAACGCAAAGACGGATCATAGAACTGAAGAAGTGTATGAATGGCATCCTTCTCATACTTGGAGATACTGTAGACAAACTTCAGAAGTCTCCCATACTTTCCACTGAACTCTGTATGAACTCCAAGACCAGCCATACTAATCAGCTTGTGAATCAACGTCAAGGTCGGGTTTGGGAACGAATAAGCAACAATCTTCTTTCTCTGGACATCCATGTTAAGGCAACCTCAGAAAACCGGAATCAAGAGTAAGATGCAAGCCCTGAAAAATATCAAACATGTTAGAATGCAAGAAAAATGATATGCACATGTAAGCATGGGATCAAGGCATCACTACTGGATGTGATGTGCTATTAACTGAACGAGATCCACAACCCAGAAAACCAGAATTCAAGAATACCGAACCACTGAGATAACCAGAAACCCAGATAATCAAACACTGATGAGAAATCCAGAAAACCGGGTAGGTTGAAGGTTGAAGGTTTCCTGCAAACCTGCAAACACCCATCCCATCTCACATGTGGGTACTAGAAAGGCGAGGATCCTCAATATCATGGGCTCTCAGGTCGAGAAATGATGATACGTTCACTATTTTTGGTTTGGCATCATCATCAATCGAGGAGGCCTCAACTGATTCCCCTAAAAAATAAGGTCATCCTATGCGAGTCCCTCAGCATTGGGTCCTCGGATCGAGAATGTGCAATGGGTTTTCCACGGAATGTGGTCTGCCACTGTCACATCTCGGGAGGAGAGGCGCAACTGAGGTATCGGAGAAACGGTCACCAGAGTCGACAGCTCTCTAGATCAACACCCTAACATGCGCAAGACACACACGTTAGAATGCGTCCCAAGATATCCTCGTCTGGTTGTGAATTTCGTGAACATACTAACGTACCAAGCGGGCCCGTAGGTCCCACTACTCTCCACTCTAGTCCTAGGGTGTACTCAAGCCTGGGTATTGGGCTTATCTCTCAGAACAACCCAACCTGCCAAACAGAAACCAGCCAGCACAGCACAGCAATATCCAGTATGACAGTAATAAAATGAAATGCAATGCAATAAAAGCTGTAAAACAGTAATATACAACATAATAAAGCACAACAAATAAACACCTAACAAAAAACAAACAAGCGCTAGGATCGACTCGCTAAAGGGGATGGACCAGCAAGAGGTCAACCAGAGTCCTCAGCAGAGTCGCCAGCTGTCGCTCCCGAAAGATTCGCATCCAACGGTACAAACGCGAGAGTGGCATAGAAGACACAGAGTCGCCAGTAATGTGTATTTATCCCGGGAGAGGGAAAGGAAACACTGCATAAACCTGAAGAGAAAGGGGGAAAGACATGGTCATCGCAACCATAGTCCGGGTTCGAGAGTCGGTTATGCGAGGGGAAGGTGTTAGCACCCCACGCATTCATCGTACTCGATGGGATCCACGCTTGTTATCTAAACGGAGGGTGAGTTGTCCTACTATCTATGGCTGAACAAAAGAAAACGGGGATGGGGGTGACTAAGACGGACTCGGTAGGACATCTTCGATGCCCTAGGCCTACGTACTCCCTCAGTGCAATGGGAAAGTCAGAGTCAACGTAGTTCGGACGGGAACTGCGGGGGAAGGTTCCTCGCCAAGACAATCGCTGTCTTGTGCCTACATATCCTCAAACGGATGAGAGGGAGGAATCAGAGCTAATATAGTTTGTGGGTACGACCACGGATGGGTAAGTGTTTTTTATGAGCGACGTTAGATTCGCGTCCGGTAGTTAGGGTCGATGCGTGTTTGCGACTCAGACGGAAGGTAACGTGCTCTTTTCTGAAAATGGTCTGGAACCAAACAATCCCGAAGGATAAAAGGATTTGAATTTGTTTTTGTGTTTTTTAGACAGAAGTGTTTTTTAAGTTAGTTCATAACTTGCATTGCACCAAATTCTAGGGCACAGGGACGAATACTTAACGAATCATCCCAAGACAGGATGCTCGCTAAGTACTCTAGAAAGATGAGAGGAAGCCCCTCATTTCTCATTCCCCACGCTTAAGGCTCGTGCACAATACACTTTATCTTTATTAAGTGTTTTCAAGAAGTTTTGAGATGAGAAGAGAGAAGACCCAAAGGAAACTCTAAAGGGAAACTAAGAGTCCTAATGTTATCATGCATGGGTAACCTATGATTAGTGAGGCTTAGGAGAGGCAGCCACCTAAAACATAATGCTAATCCTACTCCAAGCTTAATCAAAAATTAAGTTGGACTAGGTAGCTCTAAAGGGAGAGAATTCAAGACTTAAACAAGTCTTGAGATCCATGGGAGGAAGAGAGTGAAAGAGAAGAAATGAGAAAGAGAAGGAGAAGATGAGATACAACAAATGGCAGCAAGCACATCACATCATAAATGTCCAACTCAAATCATCAAAAATGTTTCAAAGATCAATGCAAAACAATCTCAAGTAAGCATGCAAAGATAAACATGAAAAAAAGGCAAACATACTTGTATGGAATGCACAATTAAGGATACATGGACTTCATACCAAGATGAAATGAGGAAAATAAGATGACGATGAAAGCAAATCAGAACCAAGATCATATCATCATCAACAATTCACATATGCAAAAGGAAATCAAAGCATGAAACATTATGCACAAAAGAAAGCCACAAAAGGAAAGGTAATGATATTCATCATACAATTCAAACCAAATGCATTTAACTATGCTCAAGTGAAATGAAAACCAAGTAAGGAACTCAAGGGGCAGTAGCATATGCATCAATATCATATCAAAACCAAACTCAAGTCATACAAGTCCAAACATCAAGCAACACCTTCAAGACATGCACCAAAGTAATCCACAAATGGAAACTCAAAGTCCACATACCAAACATGATTCAAACATGATCCATAAATGGCAAAACTTGGTCACAAGGGACCTCAACCAGGGGTAAACATCATATCAAATGCACATGCAAAGAATCATAAAGAAATTCAAGCAAATAGGCATGGCAAGTCAACTTGTGTAAAGAGATGTCAAGATATAATCATGCATAAGTCATATATGCACAAATAAACAAACATATATCAAATGAAATTCAAAAACTGTGAAAATAAAACTCAAATTACCTAGGTCAGAAGCCAATCATATGTCAAAAGATCTCACAAAAATTCACAAGTTAAGCACCTCAAACAAATGAGCAAAGATCACATAAGAAACATGACACAATATGCAAAGGAGAGGGACCAAAATGCAATAATAAAAGAGTTTAAAAATATGAGAAAAATGTTTTTAAGGAACTCAAGATGTCCTCTGAAAAATTCAAAAAGAATGAGATGCAAATCATGTATAGATGATGAGAACAAAAATCAACAAGGTAGGGTATGCATATATGAAACAATCCAAAAAGAAATTAAATAAACAATTAATTCAGATGCACAAAATAAAATAAAAATGAAAAATAAAATTTGCAAAAATTTTATAAAACCCTAAATATGCTTCATTAATTTTTTGGGATTTTTGGATGCTTAAAACTATTTTTAAAAAAATAAAAATGAGAAATGCTCAATTAAATTAAATAAAATGAGAATAAAAGCCAGGGGGTGCAAACAGCAAGGGGGACACCTTGAAAAAGTAAAATGGGCTGAACAGGGGGGTGGGAACAGCAAGCCCAAATCAAACAATCCATCAGCGCACCAAATAAAAAACACATGGACCCAGTCAACCATCTGGACTCACATAAACTATTGGATCAATCAAACGCTTCACATGCAGTCAACAAAATCACAAGGTAAACAAAATGGAAGGCCAAGATTAAAAGTACATGATAGCCAAGGTACACGCACATACAATCACACCATTCAGAAATTAAATAAAACACGTGGGAAGCACATGATAATTTAATGCGCTGGCGAATCAACAACCCTCAGATTAAATCAACGCACATAAATAAATCATTAAATAAAAAACGTGCGGCTCAGATCTGCAGCATATGATTACAATCATGGAATGTAAACACGCAATTACTAAAATAAAAGGTGATTTTAAATGACTTGGCAACACGTGAGCCCTCATATCTGGACCACCACAGTCCAGATTATGTCTTCTCCAATGAAACCTCACCGGCCTGAAACAAAAAACCAGACGCCGGAGCCCTAGCTCCGGTCGTCTCCTCCGGCAACCTGCACATCAATAATCACCAGAAATTGCAAACAAGTATACTATCTTGACCAGAATTCAACAAGGATCTCATATATGCAATTATTTTTCACGAACAACCAACACACAAGCCAAATCGAACAGAATAAGTTTGGATCCAAAACTTTCAAACTCAAAATACACACATGTTACACGTCCAAACTCAAAACAAAATACATCAGCATGCTCAGTACACATCACAGATCATTATGCACACAATAAAATCAAGTTCTATAATGGTGAAAAGTAAGCTTACCTGAAAGTTACAGAGCTCGAATTACACCAAGAACTCCTTCCAAAAGTTGCAGATCTTCCTCTTTTGAGCTCTATTTGCAAAATAAATGCAAATAAAGGCTTGAAATGGACTGGATCTAGGATTTTAAAAGTGAACCAACTTAAGATGCACTTGCTGAAAACCTTGCTCTTAGCTCAAAACAATGGTGGATTCTTACTCTACCAAGTGTGTAGATCAAGAATATGAAAAAATTTCTTCAGAAACCCTTGAGATGAGAGAGTTTCGAAGAGAGAAAGTTTGGATGAGTAAAATGATTTCTGAGCAAATGAGGGTGCATGACCTAGCTTTGTGCGTATGAGTTAGCTTATATACACCTCATTAGACCTCTGATCATGATTAAAATTTGATTAATCCCTTGGTTAATGAGTTTTGAGTGGTTTTGCAATTTTGCAATTTGTGTTGTACCACTTGATTCACACGTGCATGGGTCATGAAATCAGCATGATTCACTCACATTCCACTTGCTGATCACAATGGAATTGAAATTGGGCCTTGAAATGGTTTAATTTGTGAGATATGAATCAATTTGCACTTTGGTCATTTGTTAAATACACCATGAGTAAGGCACGGTTTGGCATGAAACAAGGGTCAAAATTGGTGCTCATGGCTTGTACTTTGATGGTACAATATGACTTGAAGCAATTGAAGTGATCACAAGTCCTTTTGGATGAAAATGCAAATGGTGGAAAATTGGTACATATGAAGAACCCTAAAAACACCTTGCCTTGCCTTAGCCATAACTTGAGTTCTACAAATGATATGGAGACAAACTAGTACTTTTTGGAAATGGGACAGAAAGATCTTCAACTTTCATGTTGGAGGAAAATTCATTTGAAGCTTCCTTGATGATGAAAAGTCAAGTTGAATGTGGTGTAAAAACTTGCCAAAAATGGAAACTTCTCATTATAGGTCATTTTCCAAATTTAGTAACTTTTGTACAAACCCTTGATTCTTGATAAATGGTATGAAACTTGACCCTTGAAGACCATATGAGGATGTGAGACCTTGAAAACCCTGAAGAGAACCTCAAAATTCCACAGTTGACTTCCCCTCTCACTGTTGACTTTTGCTTACTTCACAAGTAACTGATCCACTGAGCATCTTCCACAATGAACCACTAGCCAAGCCTTCCTCTATGAGCACTTATGAACATATGAAACCCATGAGAGCATGCTTGAATCCACAAAGTCCTTCAAGAAGTCCTTTGAACCCAAAAATCCTAATTTGGTCCCCCTGATTAGGAGAGAAAGATTCACTTGAGATCCCTTGCCACTCTTGATCTTATGAAGATGTGATGAACCCCTCAAACCACCTTGAGGCTTGAGACTCCTTTGAAATGAACCAAGTACCTTGATCCCATGTTAAGAACCAATGCTATGCACAAATGCTAATGCAAGAAATGCAAAGAAACATAAGCCAGTTAGCTAAAAGAAAGAGGGAAAATTTTAGGGTGCTACAATACTTTCTGGTGCAATGGACAAGGAGAGTGGTGGATTTGTGAATAGACCCCCTATTCTAGATGGCTCTAATTATGACTATTGGAAACCACGGATGGTTACCTTCTTGAAGTCATTAGACAACAGGGCTTGGAAGGTTGTCTTAAAAGAATGGAAAGCACCTGTTATTGTTGAAAAGGATGGTACAACAAAGCTAAAACCTGAGGAAGATTGGACGAAGGAAGAAGATGAGCTCGCACTTGGAAATTCTAAAGCCTTGAATGCCATCTTTAATGGTATTTACAAGAACATCTTTAGGCTGGTAAACACTTGTGAAGTAGCTAAGGAAGCTTGTGATATCTTGAAGACTACTCATGAAGGAACCTCCAAAGTCAAGATGTCAAGACTTCAACTTTTGACAACAAAGTTTGAAAATTTGAAGATGAAGGATGATGAAACCATTCATGATTTTCGCATGAATATTCTTGAGCTGTCCAATGCATCTAGTGCTTTAGGAGAAAGAATGACTGAAGAGAAGCTGGTAAGAAAGATTCTCAGATCCCTTCCCAAGAGATATAAAATGAAGGTGACTGCTATTGAAGAAGCTCAAGACATCAGCAAGATGAGGGTTGATGAGTTGATTGGTTCTCTTCAAATTTTTGAGTTGGGATTGAATGAAGAGCCTGAAAAGAAGACCAAAAGCATAGCTTTGGTGTCTAATACTGAAGATGGTAAGAAGGAGTGCAATTTTGAAACTCAGGAGGAACTGTCAAATGCTGTTGTGATGCTTGGGAGACAGTTTAATAAGGTGTTAAAAAGAATGGACAAAAGCTATAGACCTAATGTTATGAACATCACATTTGACAACAACAGGTCTAGTGATCAAGTGAAGAAAACAAGAGATAAATAAAATTCCAATCATGACAAAGGAGTTCAATGCTATGAGTGTGAAGGTTATGATCATGTCAAGAAAGAATGTCCTACATACCTCAAAAAGCAAAAAAAGGAGTTATCTGTGTCTTGGTCTGATACAGATAGTGAAAGTGAAGAAGAGAATGCCAAGCATGTTAAGGCATTGACTGGACTATGTGCCTCTGATGGAGAGTCTAGTGATGGTGAATTGACCTTTGAAGAGCTGGCATCTTCTTATCAAGAGTTGTGTCTGAAAAGTGAAGAGGTCCTTCAAGAAGGGGAGAAGCAGAAGAAGATTATTGTTCAGCTTGAGACTGAGAAAGCTGAACTTAAGAATGAAGTTTTGTTGTTAAAATCCCAGCTTGATCAAATGTCAAAATCCATCAGAATGTTAAATAGTGGAACAGACACTCTGGATAAAATACTTGAAGCTGGAAAAGGGCAAGTGATAAGACTGGTCCAGGATATGAGGGTGAGAAGAAGATCTGCAGAGGCTAGTTCTTCTGGGGTTAAACAAAACATTCTTCATCATCATGAAAAAGGACATGGTTCTGGAATTAAGAAGGGTGTCCCTCACCTTGGGCCACAAAATAATGGAAAGAGCTATGGTCCTGTATCTAAGAAGTTTATGCCTCAACCTCAAGGAAAGCCTCAGGTTTTTGGAGCTAGACAGTATATGCCTCCCCAATACCATAGGAGTATGCATGCTTCTGGTCTCAAACATAACATGTTCCATATGATGTCTCAACATCAAGGGAAAATGTATGGTTTTGGACCTAATAATGTTGTGCCTCATGGTTATGGCATAAGAAGGCCGCATCATCATGGTAAAAGACAGCCTAATCAGTACAAAAGACAACCTAATTATGGGAGAAGACAACATCAATATTTTGACAGATGGCAGCCTCAGCATTATGATAGAAATCATCATCAAGGTGGCAGATATTTCAATCACTCCAGAGAAGAGATTCAAAGAGTGAGATGTTACTATTGTTGAAGATTTGGCCATATACAATCTTCTTGCTTTAAACTGCATGGTTATCCCAAATCTGTTCCTCAACCTAGACAGAAGCAGAACATGCCTCAGGCTGTTAAACAATGGGTTCCTAAAGCTGCTGACAGATGTCTATTAGCTCACTCATCTGTTAAAACCCCAGCCATGGATGGTTGGTATTTTGACAGTGGTTGCTCAAAGCATATGACAGGTTTCAAGAATCATTTGGTGGATATCAGGACTTGCTCCACAAATGATGTAACTTTTGGTAATGGAGAACAAGGGGAAGCTAAAGGAGTGGGAAAATTGAATTGTAAGGCTGGACCTAATCTTGAAAATGTACTTCTTGTCAAAGGATTGACTGCTAATTTGATTAGCATCAGTCAGTTATGTGATGAAGGATTCAAGGTTAACTACACTAAAGATGAATGTTTAGTGACTAATGAGAAGAGTGAAGTCGTTATGAGGGGAGTTAGATCCATAGATAACTATTATTTATGGGTTCCTCAAGAGTCCAGATCATCATGTAATGTCAAGGATGATGTTATAACATCTGAATGTGACATTAGAAGGAGCACCAAACAACCTAGTGTTATGCAACTATTCAGAGGAAATCTTGAAGAAAGTAAGGACATAAAGGTTGATCACTCAGATATGCAGGGTAATTACAATTTCCCTAAAAATAAGTGGGCTGAAATTTGTGAAGTCCTAAGTAGAAATTTGGACATGTGGAAAAGGCATCTGAGGTTAGTGACTTATGGTGTGCATTTATTAAATTTCAAAAACTTAAAAGGAAATTTGTTTTGGTGGGGAAAAAACATTTATTGGCTTTTAAGTGACCAACAAAAGCAAACCCCTTACCTTAGGCTATCATTCCCTATTATTCCTCTCACACGCTACGTCCATCTCCACACTCCAAGTCCGTTCATCTTCCCCCCCAAGAACAGAAATTACAAAACACCTTTGTTCATCAGTTGTTACACAGGAACGATGTCTAAACAAGTGTCATCTCCATCCAAGAAATCTACGTCCAAAAGTTCCACTCATGCAAATTCTAGGGTTTCGACAGAAGAGGTATCTTTGGATGAAGCTATGGACATTGCTCCTATCTCTATGGTTCCAGCTTCAGAAAAGAAAAGACCTGAGAAGTATCAACCTAAGAGGCCTTCACAAGGTAACACTTCTCATCAGTCTGAGGGTTATAAATTTGATGATAGCGAAAGTAGAGCGTTGGTCACTAGTGTATTGTTTGGAGACAAACCTACTCCTAAGACTACCACCCCTCTTCATCAAGCTGTTGAAGAAAGGGTAGATGTGGACAAAAGTATTGATCAGATTGTCACAAAAATTTTGAGAAAGGGATTTCTGTAAAGGGAATATCTAGACCTCTGAGTCAAATGGCTGCTGATCAATCCGTTAGAGAAAAGAGTGACATGGAAACTTCTGAAACCAATCTTCACAGATTGGTTATCTCTGTCATTGAAGATGCTGAGATTGATGATGAAGTTGAAGCTGAAGCTGAAAGAGAAAGGGATACTCTTGTTGAAGATGAGGTTGATGTTGAACATGATGTTGGAACATCACCTGTTAGGGATGTTACTCCTAGTCCCAGAGGGAAGAAGAAGGCTGATGTGGTGGATGTTGTTGACTTATCTGATAATGAAGTAATTGGTAATGTTGTTCCTGGTATTACCAATAGATTAAAGACTAGAAAAGGAAAGACTGTGGAATCTTCTCCTAAGATGACAGCTGAAGGCAAGAAGAAAAAGACATCTGTAGTTGGTCCAACTAAATCTTGGAGCAAGGTTGCTGTGACTTCCAAAAAGAGAAAGATTAGAGAAAAATCTGAATCTGAGTATGATGTTGAGGAAGATGTTCAAGACATCACCCCTGTCAGAAAGTCCATTTTGAAGAGAATTTCTGATAAGGTTCCTGAAGTGCCAATGGACAACATATCCTTTCATTATGCTAGCAGTGCTCCAATGTGGAAATTTGTGTGCCAAAGGAGATTAGCTCTGGAAAGAGAGCTTGGAAAAGATGCATTGGAGATGAAAGAAATTATGGAGCTCATTCATGTTGCTGGACTGTTGAAGACTGTGACTAAATTCTCTAAGTGCTATGGTGGACTTGTTAAGGAATTTGTTGTCAACATCCCTATAGACATTTCTGATAAAAGAAGTGTGGACTTCATGAAGGTGTTTGTTAGGGGTAAGTGTATTAATTTCTCTCCTAGTACCATCAATAAGTATCTTGGAAGACATGATCAAGAGGTTTGTGAACTGGAAGTGACTGATAATGATGTGTGTAAAGAGATTACAGCCACTCAAGTGAAGGTCTGGCCACTGAAGGGTAAATTGACAGCTAGCAAACTCAGTATCAAGTATGCTATTTTGCACAGAATTGGAGCTGCTAACTGGGTACCTACTAATCACAAAACCACCATAGCTGTGGGATTAGGAAGGTTTATTTATGCTGTTGGGAAAAAGGTCAAGTTCGACTATGGAAATTACATATTTGATCAAGTTGTGAAGCATGGTGCCACTAATGCTATCAAGATGCCTATAGCATTCCCTTCCCTGGTCTGTGGAATGATCTTAGATTAACATCCTGGAATTTTAACTAGTTCAGATGTAGCATGTAAGAGGGAGTCAACTTTATCCTTGCATCCCAAGCTGTTTGTTGGGAATCATGTTCCAGACATTGTTGTAACATCAAGTTATGGTGTTAAGAAGGCCAGTACTAAAACTGAGTTGATTGAAGAATTGAAGGCGGCCTTCAAGGATCTTGATATGGTTATCAGTACTAGCACTGCTAGGAAGATGAAGATTGAGCAGATGATCAAATCCTTGGAACAGGGTAAAGATGATGTGAGTGTCAATAATGAAGATTCAGGTTCAGAGGAAGGTGATGAGGATGCTGTAGATGGTTCTGATGCTAATGAAGATTGAAGTGCTGCTTTTGCTATTTATTGCTTTTGTAGTTTGTAGTTTTTTTTGTTTCTGCACATTGTGTGCAGGGTGTGTAACTTGGATAAAAGTACTTTTATGGTTATCTTGGTTTTGTTCAATGACTTGTCTTGTCTTGTGGTGCTGACTTTTGACTAACAAGGAAAGCTAGTAGGACTAACTGTTGTAAAGTGTTAGGGTATAACTTGTTGGTAGTTGGCCAATTGTGGCTAAAAAGGGGGAGAGTTAGCCTATGTGTTGCCTAGTTGTCTGATGTGGCTCTAGGCTTGAGGTGGAGTGTGCATGTTTGAACAGCTGGTATGTTGGTTCTTATTTTGAACAGCTGGTATGCTGGTTCTTATTTTGAACAGCTGGTATGTTGTTTCTTACTTTGAACAGCTGGTATGCTAGTTCTTATTTTGAGGGGGAGTTTAGCAGATTTGAATGTGATTGCTGCTGGTATGAAGTTTTTCCGCTGTAGGTGCCTCTGATGTTGGCAGAGATTGTTTTAGCCAAAATTAGCCAAAGGGGGAGATTGTTAGTTCTTGTATTGGCTCGAATTTTGGTAAAACAAAGTTGAACAATGTTGATGTTGTATGTCTGATGTCATAACATTGGTTCCTAACATTAGTTGTTGCAGGGTTGATGGTTTATTTGCTGATGTTAAACTTGATATCAAGACATCAGTTATCAGAACATCAAAACATCAGGCTGTGATGTTTTAGGGCTGTGCGTGTTAGTTTGTTTTGAGAAGATCTGTTAGAGAGATTGGATGCGAATTTCTTGGAGAAGATATTGGCAATCAGATTTGGAGCAGATCATGTAACTACATTAGGGTTGATTTGAAAAGATTTAAAAAGATTAGGAGATCAAATATGTTTTAAATTCTGTTTAATAACAAATCAAATCAGATTTTTGGAGGTGGTCCAAGCCCAAGTCAGAATGATATTTAAAGCAGCCTCAACCCTATGTTGGAGGAGAACGAAGAAAGAGAGAAAAAGACTGGGTGTCATTTATGTCTTCGTGTGTGTTTTGTAAACAATTCATGTTTGAATTGGTGTTACTATTTTGAGTTGTAATTGGTTTCTCTAGAGCTGTTAAGCAAGAGAGAGTTGTTCTTGATCAAAGTTGTTAAGCCGAATCAAGTTGTGTGATTAATTTGTAATCATTGGATTGTATCACTTAGGTGATTTAGGGAGTGAGTGGTTTCTCATACCTAAGTGGTTTCTTAGGTAGAAGTGCCATTGGGTAGTGATTAAGATTAGTAGATGTCAACTGGGAATGTTGAGTCTGTAATTTAATACTACTAATAGTGAATTTCCTCCTTGGCTTGGTAGCCCCCAGACGTAGGTAGTTAGACCGAACTGGGTGAACAATTCATTGTGTTGATTTACTGTTGTTTATTGCCTTGTTCATAGCAGATTGTGTTGTTGTGACATCACACTTAACATCACACATCTGATACCAGAATTTCATAATTAATTACTTTTAACTAATTCTTGCATATTATGTAAAATGTAGTATTTTGATGAATTCAAGTATGCCACCTACACGAAAGACAAATTGGAAGAAATAAAGGAGGATTGGTGTCAATACATGGTTAAAATGAGAATTTGTTAGTTTTAGAAATTGTGTTAGGTTTATGGAAGGTGTTGTATATATAGGTGATGGATATGGTGTATAAGGTTTCGAATTGGTGTATGGAATTGGTGTTGTATAGTTTGTATTGAGTTATATATATGTAATGGTTATTTAGGTGTTGTATATATAATGGATTTTACCATTTATGTGTTGAAATTTAATCGTATAAAGGCCTATTGTTGAATTATAATGCTATAAGGCCTATGTGTTGACATATAATGGTATCAAAGGCCATGTGATGAATGATTATGAATTCTGTTAAATTATACACGTTTAATAATTGATTTAAAAAAAAAGCTTTTAAAAAGCACTTCAATAAAATACAGCGCTTTCTAAAAAAAAGCGCTGCCTAAAGGGGTGTCATGGCGTATAGATAAGACAACGCTTTCGAAAGCCCTGCTAAAGGTGGCCCTACGAAAGCGTTTTTCTTTGAAAAAGCGCTGCCTAAAGGGGGACCTTTAGCAGCGCTTTTCAAAGCACTGCTAAAGGGGTCCTACGAAAGCATTTCCTTTGAAAAAGCACTGCCTAAAGGGCGACCTTTAGCAGCGCTTTTAAAAGCGCTGCTAAAGAGGGTCCTACGAAAACGTTTTTCTTTGGAAAAGCGCTGCTATATGGGGGTCATACGAAAGCGCTTTTCAAAGCGCTGCTAAAGGGGGTCCTATAGGGGGGACCTAAGACAGCGCTTTTTAAAGGAAAAAAAATGTTGTATTTATCTTTAGCAGCGCCACCTTTGGCAGCGCTTTTAAGTGCTGCTAAAGGCCAAAAAAAGCGCTGTTAAAGGTCTTTTTTGGTGTAGTGACACTCAAAGTACCAACACCCAAAGAGAGAAACGAGTTTTTTTGAAAAAATGTATTTGCCTACAATTTTTACATTTATGCAAATACATTTTCTTTTTAGGGTTAATGAAGTTTTTGGTCCTCATAAATATCTCAATTTCACTTTTAGTCCTTCCAAAAATTTCCTTCAAAGAAAGGTCCTCATAAAATTTTTAATTTTAACTTTTGGTCCCTCCTGCCAATTAGCGACGGTTTTTACAATTTAGAAACAGAATTAGCGACGGTTTTAGCCGGTTTTAGTGACGGTTTTTTTTTAGCGACGGAAATGGCGACGGTTTTAGCGACGATTTTGGCAGGAGGGACCAAACGTTAAAATTAAAAATTTTATGAGGACCATTTTTTGAAGGAAAATTTTTGAGAAACTAAAAGTGAAATATGAGATATTTAGGAGGACCAAAAACTTCATTAACCCTTCTTTTTATTTAAGTACCTTTTAATTTTACTTGTTTTGTTTACTATTTCAAGCCATTAATTTCGACCAAGTCGAAATAAGATAGTAGCATTTACTTTCCAAAATTCATTATCTTGCCGATGAAATCAATATTTGATATGAACAATCCGACAATATTGAAATGCACCCTTCTCATTCTATAAAATTTAACCTAAACTTGCCCTATAATTTACTAACTTGGTTCTTTCAAGTAGTAAATATAAACTAAATGATTGTTTATCATAAACACCACCACGTAGTAATTTTGACAAATTTATATTACTAATATTAATTAAATATATAGAGTCAGTAAATTAATCGCTGAAGCTGTTACATAAAATAAAGAAGATGAAGATCATATCTTAAACGGAGAAATTGTCGCTAATGTGTCACTAATTTTGCCTCTAAATAAGTCTCTAATTCAATTTTAATTTTTCTTCAATTTTTATTCATCGTAGATTTAACTGCATCACACCAGTCAAAGAACTTATATCAAAAGGTAAATTTTCAGGTACCCAATAATTTTAACAAGGCACTAGTACCCTCTCCAAAAGGTCCAATAATAAACTGTCACTCAATGGTACTGGTCATTTAATAAAACTTATCGTATTTTCACATACTTTGTATAATTGCATATGAATCCAAACTTCTATTTTACTTATCCTCCAAATCATGTCACAATCCTACTTTTTTGTGGAATATTATCACAACAATTCTGCTACAATATTTTTCAGTTTTTCATTATTGCTTTTACTTGTGGGTTATTGGTAAAGTATAAATATGTGTAAGTAAAACATCTGTATAATTTTCTATAATCAATCTATTATTATTATTTCAATCTTTCATTCATACACAACCATATTCTCAAAGAAGAAGCACAATATCATGAAACCCTAAAAAAACCTAAACGATAACCAAATCAACCCACCACCAAATCCACCGTCCATCGTGTAAACTTTCTTATAATTTTGTACACTTGTGTGTATCCTATATTAGTATTTTTGTAAATCAATTGTTCATTTTGAAGAATATATATGTGTATCCTAGATATTTGGTGCAATGAAATTAGGTTGGTTAGAAAAATATGAAAATAGCGACCTAAATGTGGTCTATGTGATGTTGGAAAACTATGGAAAATAGCGACCTAAATATGGTCTATGTGATGTTGGAAAATTATGAAAAATTAGGTACAAAAAAAAATTACAGGGAATCCACCTCGATTCAGCTAAAAAATAGTCAAATTTTTTAGAAATATAACAAACATTTTACATCGGGCCAGTATGAAAACCGATGTAAAAAACAACATCTTACATCGAGCTAGTATGAAAACCGATGTAAAAAACAACATCTTACATCGGGCCAGTATGAAAACCGATGTAAAAAACAACATCTTACATCTGGCCAGCATGAAAACCGATGTAAAAAACAACATCTTACATCGGGCCAGTATGCAAACCGATGTAAAAAACAACATCTTACATCGGGTCAGTATGAAAATCGATGTAAAATATTACACTTATTTTAAAAAAAATAAAGTTGTATTTTTTTCACATCAGACTTAAAAGTCAACCGATGTGGTAGGTGTATTTTTCACATCGGGCTATCGCCCGATGTAAAATGTATTTGATTTACTACATCGCCTGACTTTACATTGGACCCAGGCCCGATGTAAAATGTGTTTTTCGCCCGATGTAAAAAGTCATTTCTGCACTAGTGTTTCCTCCACCGCCTCATTAGTTATATCCAATTCTTCTGTTTTTTTTTTTATAATCAAGAGAAATATTAACATTAATGAGGGTACTAGGGGTACCCAACCTAATTACAAAAAAACCATAAGGTTTAATTCAAACCTTACAAAAAATCGAAAGGGTATAAATGCCATTGATAAAAATTACAAGGCATATTACCCCTATGTAACAAAAGAGGCACCATCAAAAGTGGAATTTGAACCTATTTACTATTCCGACTGGGTCGCAAATACCATCCTTAAAAATAATCTGATTCCTGGCCCACCAAATTCCGTCACAAACAATCAACCAAAAACTAAAAGAAATTTTCAAAGATTTTTTGCTTTTCAAAACCAACAGCCAGGATAAAAGATGTCTAGAGGGACAAGTCTCAACAAAGTAATTAATTTCCAACCAATCACAAATTTTCTGCCAAATAAGAATATATTTGGAACAGGAGAAGAAGAGGTGCAGATTATTCTCAAGATGTTGGAAACAAAAGGGACATACCGTGTCATGAGGGTTTGAGATGACATTACGACGAAGAAGATTGCACCTTGTTGGTAATCTATTTAATAACAGTCGCCATCCAAAAATCTGCACCTTAAATGGAACAGGACAACCCCATAGCTCTTTCAGTAAATCCTTGGTTTCAGATTCGATATAATTTCTGCCCACCCCTCTGATTAATTCTCCATAATAAGATTTAACTGTATAGTTCTTAAAACTACTCTTGAACCAAACAAAGGTATCAGCCACATCTATGTTAATTGAAACATCGTGGAGCAGCTGCAGCATGTCGTTATATTCAATCAACACTTCTGGCGACGGATTGACAGGTTGAAAACACCAAATCCAAGAGTTATTCACCCACTTCCCCATGTCGGCCACAACCCCATCTGGATTTTCTGCAGCAAGAAAAGATAAAGGAAAACAATCTTGTAGAGGAGCATTCCCTAGCCATCTTGCTTTCCAAAACAATTTCGAATTTCCATTACCCAGCCTGCAAGAAATATAGTTACCAAATAATGCAGAAGTTGGAATATTCCTAATTTGACATACATCTATCCACCATTGAGAGTCTTTTGAACCTCGAGCATAGTATTCTTTAGTCGCAATGAACTTGAATTGATCCCCATATCTCTCTCTCATAATTGGACTCCATACAGCCTCTTCCTTGGTTAAAATTCTCCACTTCCACTTATATAAGAGAGCAATGTTGAATAAGCCAAGATTTTTCACCCCCAATCCACCCTCTTCTTTGCTTTTACAAGTATCAGCCCAGCTTATCCAAGTAATCCCCTTCTTGTCATCACAACCGTGCCATAAAAATCTTCTTTGAATATTAATCAAAATTTTCAAAACTTTAATAGGTGCCTTAAAGAAAGACAAGCAGTGAATGGGCAAATTGGGGACAATAGAGTTTAACAGAGAAACTCTTCCACCTATAGAGAGCAATCTGCCCTTCCAACCAGCCAAACGACGCTTGAAGCAATTAATTATCGGCTCCCAGTAGGACAATCTCTTATGGTTATCTCAAATTTTTAAGCCAAGAAACAAGAAAGGAACCTTACCAGACTTACATGCCAAAAAATGCTCAGCTGCTTTGATGAAAAAATTATCTACATTAATTCCAAATAGGCAACTTTTACTCATATTTACAGTCAAGCCAGAAATAAGTTCAAACCCTTTCAGAATTGCCTTGATAGCCCACAAATTATGCCAGGCTCCATTACAAAGAATTACCGTGTCGTCAGCAAACTGGAGAAGATTATACACGGTATCACTGTTAACTTTAAAACCATCCAACAGTCATCGATTGGTTGCTCTCTTGACTAAAGTTACGAATCCTTTAACTGCTATAGCGAATAGAAAAGTAGAAAGCGGGTCTCCTTGACGTAACCCACATTGCACCACAAAATCAGAAGTAGGGCTGCCATTAACTAACACCGACATGTAACTCGTGAAAAGTCCACCCTATAACCAATTGATCCAACACTGACCGAATCCCATCGCAACTAAAATGTTTCTCAAATAGGACCAATCCACACAGTCATACGCTTTTGAAAAATCGACCCTAAACAGAACACAACTTTGTTTTGTCTTTTTTGCAAGATCAATAATTTCGTTCAGCACCACGACTCCATCTAGCAGTTGTCGGCCTGGTATGAAAGTTGTCTGAGACTTTGAAATCAATTTACCAATCACCTTCCTCAATCTACCTGCCATCAATTTAGCCACCACTTTATACACACAACCTATAAGGCATATTGGCCAATAATCTGCCAGGTTCTGAGGGTTCTCAACTTTGGGAATCAGAGTTAGGAAAGACGAGCTCATTGCCTTTGAAATCTTTGTAGTATTGAAGAACTCTTGTATACAGTTGGTTAAATATTTTTGGATCACCTCCCAACATTTCTAAATGAAGCCCAAAGTGAAGCCATCAGGACCAGGACTTCGATCCGGAGAACAACTACAAATGGCTTCCCAGATTTCATCATCCTCAAAATTTGTCTCCAACATAGTGATATCCTCCAATGAAAGACTCGTCAAACCATCAAAATTAAGATATGGTCTTGTCACATTCTCCTTGCTAAACATTTTATGAAAATACTCCTGCACTACAGATTTGACACGAATCACATTCTCAAAGGTCTCTTCCCCTATTGTCACAGAAGTAATGTTATTCTTCCTGTGTCTAGTTTTGAGCAGACTATGGAAATACTTTGAATTATTATCTCCCTGTTGAATCCATATGGCTCTAGATTTTTGATGTAAAATACTCTCCTTAAACTATAACGATTTCCATAATTCTCTTTGAGCATTGCCTCTTTCATTAAGTGACTCCACAGAAGCACGGCCAGCAGTATTAGCTAGTTCATCCTCAATCTTGTTAATAGTATCTGCATTAATCTCCACTTATAAATCTATCCATCCGAAGACATGGACATTCCACCAATGTAATCTTGCACTAAGGCGCTGAAATTTCTTAGTTAGAATATGAGAAGCAGTGCCCTCAATCTTGAATGACTCCCATTCCTTCTTAACAAACTCCAAGAAATTTGGATGTTCCAACCAAGAATCAAATACCTTAAAGGGCTTAGGTCCCCAATTAATGTTCCTCCCTCTAAGCCAAATGGGACGGTGATCAGAGATATCTCTCAAACCCACACATTGGTTTATCGTGTTCCACAAATTAGCCATATCTCTTGAGATGATGAATCTATCCAGTCTGCTCATACACAAACCAGAAAGATTGCAATATGTAAATTTATTGCCCACTGTAGGCAAGTCTTCCAGGTCCATAACTTCTAAGAAATCTCTAAATTCTCTCATCTCTGACTTATACTCAGTTCCTCTACCAATCCTTTCACCAGAATTTTTGATGCCGTTGAAGTCTCCGCGAATCACCCAGCTTGCCCCTTGGTGTTTGGATTTTAGCTCAATTAAATCTACCCAAAGCCTTCTTTTATCAGATATATTGTAACCTGAATAGACGTTGATGAAGAAAATATTTTTATTACTCCAGGTTGAATTGACACACAGGTAGCCTGTTCCCCTAAAGCTTGCACAAGGTTCTATGAAGCCTTTTCTCCACAATGTCACCAGCCCCCCAGAAAGCTCTTCAGAATTACTTGCTGACCATTCCACATCATCACCACCCCATAATTTGTGGGCTATTTTATCAGTCATTATTTTGCACTTAGTTTCTTGGAGATAACATATATCTGCATTGCCTTTCATGATGATACTTCTAATTTTTCTTATTTTCAAACTTCCATCACACCCTCTTACATTGAATGTGAGACAATTCATTTGACACAATTAGCTGACACCTTTTTTTTCTTCGAACTACAATCTGTCTTTCTCTTACATCCTCTTGATCTTACCCATGAAATGGTCATCTCCCTCTGTTCCAACAATCCCCATATTTTTCATAGCAGGCCATATCTTTGAAGGTAAGTCATAAACGGATTTTCTAATACGATAATGACTTTGAACAACATCTCCATCACTCACTGATTCACAACATAAGGTGCTTCCACCAGAAAATCTAGATGCAGACTCTTCAGCCTCTTCAATAGGAAATCCTTGGTCCATAGGTGATTCTAAGTGATTAGGAATATCCGAGTGTAACAATGCTGCAAAATATGAAGGAGAAAATGGTATCTGAATATTAGCATAAATATCCTTGATGGATTTCTTCCTTCTATTCTTTGAGGACCTTAACTCTTCTCCCGCTCTCAAACCTTCAGTCAGACTTTGGCAAATCCCTAGATTTTTAGAATTGTTAATCAGATCCTCAGGGTCACTCTGAGGAAATAAACAACTTCCCTTATTACACTCATTGGCTTCTAAGCTTACTCTTAAATCACAATTCCCATTTTCCAACCCTAAGTAACCGTTCACTCTTTCTGATAAAGACTTATCCACCTCTGTGGACTGGTTCAATACAGTATCAGTAGCAGGCACTATCTCCATTATGTTGTGTGCCTCACTGAGATTAGAATCCACCCTTATTCCTGAATCCTCCTTAGTTGTTCCTCCACTGCCTGTTATAGCTTTATCAATCAAGATGTCGTCCACCTATTTGGTGAATTCCATTGCTCTACGACTAGGTTGTTCTTGCTTGTCACAGTTAATTTGTAACAGATTATCCTCGCCAATATCTCCATCATCTCCTTCTTCTGAATTATCCCATCCTTCTCCTCCCTCTATATCTAAATCCTCATTGTTAAAGTCATCTTCTTCTTCTTCATTAACTGATTCACTAACAACTTCTTCTCCATCCTCCACAAGAATCCTCTTAGGTCCATGAAATTCCTCAATGAGTCGGATATTATAAATATCGTCGTTCACACCTATATTAAACGTCTCATTCAAGTTTAACACATATTTTGTTTTAACCAAGAATCTTGCCACATCAAGAGTCTCTAGCTTCTCTGTTTGGTCATCACATGTGATGAATTCTCCAACCGTTCCTGATATTAACTTGAAGGACTCATGACTCCAGGCGTGGCAAGGTAATCCATAACAATGTAACCACGTGAGTCTCTCGTTATCCACGTCACTTGGATACCATGGATGAATCTCAGAGAACCATTTGGTTACCCAAGTTCTGTCTTCCTTAATCAACGCCTTAACTTCACCTTCGTCAATGTCTTCGAGTAAGCACAAATTCGCCCCCATTGGTATGACTTTGATTCTGAAGCAACCTTTCGAATGCAAAGCATCTTGAATATTGTATGTATTTCCACTTTGGTTAACAACCCCCAACAAAGCATTTCTTGAATCTAGCTAGATCTTTATCCTCCACCTTCACTTGTAAATGAGCAAATTTAGGTTTTTTGTATCCTTCATATTCCCTTAGATCCTTGAAATTAATCTTCTCCCTATTTATCAATTTGGGAATCTCGCCTTTTAGGTTCCAGACACCATCTGAGCAAAGGAATGATTATCTCTACCCTTATGCCATGTCCTGCCTCTTTGATGGAATCTCGCATCCCCCTCTTCTGTTACTAACCAGAATAGAAAAATAAATAAAACTCAGATCTGAGAAAGATTGAAATGGTAATCAGATAAAAAACAGTAGTAATAGATGGATTTTCGTTTATGGATAAAAATAAAAATGAATATCTATTAATATGAATAATGAAAAAATCCTTTCATATAATAACATAATCAACAGAATGAGAAATTGTGCCAGAATTAATTCTTGGTCAGCAACTAAAAATTCTTCAAATCAGTGATCTCGTTGTCAACAGTCCAGACGTACCTAGGGAAGATAAAGGTCAAAAAGATAATTTTGTATGGTTGTAGTTTTTTTGCGACGGGGTTAATATTTTTAAAGGAAAATTTATGGATTATTTTGTTTTGTAATTTTCTGGAGATTGTGTTGGATAGATGAACTTTTGAATAAAAATACTCTTATGCAAATAAACAAAGTTTGTGTATAATACTGAAAATATAACCACTTAATAAAATTCCATGTGATAAGACACATGGATAGGTTTTATTGGACCCGGAAAAATTTGAGATTAAGCTATTGATTAACTTAACTCACAAAACAAGAGTCACCACCGAATTTTTATTTTATCCAAAGGAAAGGGAAAAGAGCAAACAAAACCTAAAGAAGTTTTAAAATAAAAATTAATAAAAACAGAGATAGGGTAAGGGGGTTGGTTAGGTAAAGGGAATATGTTAACACCAACAACGTCTATAGTACTTTATAGGAACCTCTTTGAAAATCTAGAGTTTGGCTTAAAAAGGTGTTGTTTACAAAAGATTGGTGAGGTGAAAAGAGGAGTATTTTTTATAATTTTGTGTTTAAAAAGACTTCCTGAGCCTCGTGCCTACGTACCCACAAAGTGTAATGGAGGATCAAAACCTCGTAGTTCGTGGTAAAAATAACCAAAATGGTTTGTTATGATTCATTTTAAATGAAAATACAACTTGTCATTTTAAGGAGAAAACATCAAATAATCACCCATAATATTTGAAAATGGACCTTTGCATCACCATGAGAAAGGCTCCAACTTGGATAAAATCAACAAGTATGCCACTAGCTCTCTAAGGTGGAAAAAAATCAACTTATTTCAAATAATACTATGGGGATAGGAGGATCACATCTCAAATATGGAAATGACTCATGTCTAAACTTTAAAAAAGGTTAAAAAGAAAAGTGCGCAAGGGCACAAAATGGTTTAAATGGGTTAAGTGTATTTTAAGTCTTTTGAAAATTGTCTAAGTATGCTTAATATTGATTAGCATTTATTAAGAAAATGAAGTTTGAAAATGCACTTGAGAAGGTCAAGGTTTATTATGAAAGTGGTTTTAATTTGAAAGAAGAAAGATGTAAAATAGAGAGAAGATTTTGAAAATCAAATAAGGGGAGGAGATAAAGAGGCTATCCTAAAGCATAAAATAAAAGTTAAGGAAGGAAAAATCTAACCAAGATACAAGCCTTTGACATAACAAGCCAAAACTCCCATCCTTTAGACTCAAGCAATAAGTAACCAGATAAGCAGAGAAAATCAGGCAGAGAAATAACCAAACATCCAAGCCAAGTCTTCAAAGAAGTTCTCTCAAGGTAAAAGTGCCAAATAAGATCCAAGGTCTCAAGACAAAACTCCAAAGCATAGGGCAAGAAACCTAATTCTAAGTTCATCATCCATGAGCAAAGGATAGTCACCAAATAGTCCAAGGAACATTAAGAGTTTTTTAAGTGTTTAAGGCTTTATTAGTGTCTTAAAAAGAAAAAGAAAGTCTAATTGGACAAAAAGAAAAAGGCATAAATATAAACAAGATGATAATATATGATATGAAATGATAAGCATAAAATAAAGAGTATAAAAAATAAAAAGCATCAAGATAAAGAGCACAACGATAAAGGTGCATAAAAATAAAGAGTATAAAGTATAAGTTAGTACAATTAAAGTTAGTGTTAGTGTTAGTGTTACTGAAGACATTATGTAATTTAAAGTAGATTACTCAACTAATCAACCCAAGAAATGTGAGAACTTTGCATATTCCTTTGAGAAGAGCAAACTTGGATAAAATCAACAAGTATGCCACTAGCTCTCTTAGGTGGAAAAGAATCTACACATTATGGAGATATGAGATTTACATCTAAACTAAAAATGTCTCATATCTAACGTTGGACCAAATGATCATTTTTTGATTAGGGACAAATTTAGCGCTATGTTAAGCAATCATAGCACAATCTATAAGAAAGATCATACTATGGGAGGCCGGTCAATAATAATTTATGTGCCATACAAGTTAGAGATATGATATAAAGATCATACTCCTAAAACATGTATCACAAGTCAAAACAAGGTTGATCAAGACATAAGTCAAGGTGAGATAAATCCATTACATTAATCAACCTCTCATAGTACCTTGGACAAACTTATGCATCAATCCAAAGTACCTTAATTGATCAAATGATCAATCAATTGTAGATTTGAAATGATGAAAGTTCATCAAGTGCCAATCAAGATCTCATAAACAAGATGGCCTACACATCTTCTAATTGATCAAAAGAAAGGTAAAAAAAGAATAAAAGGATGAAAAAGAGAGGATCAAACAAGAAGGTAAAACCAAATTGGATCCAAGTGATGATCAAGTCATCATCAAAATCAATCATCCATTCTGGTGGAATAGGATTTTCACCCCGTCAATACCCAAGATCCATTGAGTTTAATGAGACTTGTGACCAAATCAACCAAGATCCAAGGCCAACATTAGTAAACACAAGTCAAACATATATAAAATACAAGTATATGAATTAAAATGTACTAAAATGATTTTTAAAATTAATTTTAAAATAAAAATAAAGATAAAAATGCAAATGATGCATCAAATCAAATCACAAATGATCAAGAAAAATCACACAAGTCATAAACAAGTCAAAGATGATATGCAAAAATTTTTAGAATCTTTGGATACATAAAAATAATTTTAGACCAATTAAAATGCTTCAAAAAAGAGAAAAATCATGAAAAATATTGAATGATGAAAATAAAATATGAAAAATATAAAATTAGAAAAAAAAAATAAAAGAAAATTTTAGAAATTGTTTTGGTATTTTTTAGGAAAAAAAATGAAATTTCTATGAATTTTTAAAGAAAATCAATTTAAAATAAAAGCAAAAAAAAAATAAAAGAGAAAAAAACAAGAGCGTTGGATCAAGCATCATTAAACACGCTGGCAGATCAAATGATTCACACACGAAAGCACACGGTGGAAATTACTTTGGAAAATCACACATGATTCAATTTGAAACAAACCACTAAAAGCCTTTCACGTGGCACTCAGAATGCTTAGACCACCTGGAAATGCCTCCAGTCGTCTTCTCCTGTCAACCTCCACCGAAGAATCCACAAATGGTAACTCTAGGCCACAATTCTGGTACCATTATAACCGTTTCATTGGCATGAGTGCAACCATGGCCTCAAAACAAATTTATTATAACAGCATAAAGAGAATTTTGAAAAAAGAAGAAGCAAAGTGAAAAATGGATTTTCAAAAATACGAAAGGTAAATGCATCAATCAAATAAAATTGAGGATTTAGAAACCAACAGCAAGCCAAAGACTACATTGTGGTATCAAATTTGAGGAAAATGGATGTTTTTAACTACCTGTTCGAAGAGATGTGAAATGAGCAAATCAGAGCAAGTTGTGTGAGCAATTCAGAGCACCTCGGGCCTTGATTATTGATCCTTTAGCTTCAGAGAAGAAGGATGAAGCGAATGGAAGTGAGAAAATGGCTTGGAAAGGATTTTAAAATTTAAAATGAAATCTCACAAATGGAGGTTTGAATGTGATTTGAGTAGAGTGTTTTTGGCTCTCAAAAGCTTGGGTAATGAATGGAATGCGTTGCTCTATTTATATGGAGTGTAATTCTAATATCATACGTGCCAAATGATGCTCAATTCATGTTATTCCATGTGCAACTAAAGGTGAGAAATGTGTGACTTGGAGAGCATTAAAACTCCACTTAATCTTGCTTTTTATGAGTCATTTTGCTTCTAGGAACTTCACAAATCTTGTTTAGGTGAATAACTCATGGCAATTTGGCTTGTAATCAAGTTTTGGTTAATGTAAAATTCTGACCAAAAATGGAAATGTAGTTCCAAGTATCCAACTTCAAACCATCATGAAATCGTGTACACACCACCTTTATGGCTCATTCCTTTTGCAAATAGCTCACGTCATAATAAAGAGCACAATGTGACAAGAAAGTATTGATTTGGACATCTGAGCAAAAATTTATGACCATGTGAAGTTGATACAAAAATCTGGCAAACCAAACTTGAAAAATTCTATGTCCAAATAGCTGAAAATGACATATAATGTATTAATGAATTTCATCCAAGCACAATTTGACTTTGACCCTTAAAGCAAACTTGTAGAGAGTATCACAAATGATATTGTGAAAAAATAATGAGCTCAATATCTTGAATATTGAAGAAGCTGTGATTCTTGAAAGTTGAGAAAAAATACTTAAAATAGGCAAAATTTCACTAAGTCCACAAATGACCTATAATGTCTCCAAACTTTTGATGATCCTCCAAGCATAATTGGCTCTTATCATGTAAAGAGAAGTTGAAGAGGATATTGAGAAGAGTCATATGCAAAAAGAAGTATTAAAAAATATTGAGAATTGAAGGAGTTGTGACCTTTGGAACTTTAACTTGAAATGTTGATTTTTTTAGGTCAAACTCCCTTGAATCAACTTTTAAACTTCAACTTTCCTAGCATTTAAAGGCACATGGATAATTATATGAGCTCAAAATAATGTGTCCTTGAATGTCCTTTGATTAGATTGACCAAAGCTTGAAGTAACTTATTGATGAAGGCATGGAAATAAACACATGGACCTTTGACCTTTCTTGAGAGACAAGCTACTAAACCTTGAGATATCTTTGATCAAAATGAGATTGAATGATGTTTTAAGCTTTGTAGTTTGATATTAGAAGACATGGTTTGATGAAATAGCTTTTGGGAATCCATGGTTGACCACATTTTAACCTTGGAGGAGCAAAACACTAGCTGATGAATCATGCTTGGTGTTCTTGATATAGCACCCTACATTGCAAAGAAACAAAAGGATACAAGACATATTTTTGGTATTTTGATTAGTGGTTACACTACTACAAAACACGTAAACAACAACGCCAGGTTTACAACGGATTCATATACACCGTTGTAATAGGTTAAAATTTTTGTGCCCAGTGAGTAACTGGATTTATAAACAATAATTTAATGACGATTGTCTTAAAACACCGTAGTGATAAATGATATGTAGCAAGCTTCGATTCCCAACAACTACATTTTTACCATTTTTTAGAGTACATTAAGCGTGTGTCACTTAAGTACATTATTTAAAAAATAAATTGTAAATGATTTTAAAACGGTGAAGTAAACCAACCGTTGTTAGAGACTTATAAATTGTATGATACTACAATACAACTGGTTTATAAATAAGTAAAAATTGAAAGTTATTTAACAAAGTTATTTAACCACTGTTTAACAATACAAACATTGTAAGATTTGAAAATTGCATCACGGTTTTTCTTTCTAACCATGATAAAAAGTGATATTTTTTAGTATATAAGCGAAAGTACCTATCGTTCAATACATAACAACCGTTTCTCTCAAAAGAAAACCCTGACATATTTCACTTTTCTCCCTCATAACATAACTCTAACATCCATCTCACTCTTTAAACATACTTCAACCTTCAGATTCGTCTTCACCAATCACAAACTTGAGCTTCATTCATTAAACTTATGCTTCGATTTCGTTTAGGTTTCTTGTTAAAAATTGGTTCTCATTTTTTTATTTGGTGAATGTTCTCATTTTTTTATTTGGTGAATGTTCTCATTTTTTCAGATTCGTCTTTGTCATACCCCAAATTTTGACCACCAAGATTTCCCATCATTATGCAAATCATCATCACAATATAGATGTACCACCATACCTCATCAATCTTCTCAAGGATTGTTAAGCACTCACCTCAACCAGGAATTAGGGTTTTGAGCCCTCCCATAACACTTAGACAAAGAATCAATCAAGAATTGACATGATCTTCAACTTGTCTAGCCTCTCAAGCATCTATAAAGGATCCAGAGGACTCACACATCAAGAATCAAGCACAAGGTTGTAACATTCCAAGTGGATCAAGCCTCAAGATCGCCAATGTCACCAAATTAGGGTTTTGGTCGACCAAGGCCTCCAGATGAAAATTTTCATCTAGGCATGAGTCAATACTCCAAAACATGACCCAAGAAGCTCAAAGGGACCTCATGGACCCAATCATAAAGTCAAAATAGTCTCAGGGGATGCATTCATAAAAAATCAGGAATTAGGGTTTCTTGACCTAATTCACCCCTAAGTTGACTTTTGGAGCAAGACATGAGCCAAGACCTCAAAAAGTGTTTTGAAGACCTCCAATCCATCATATTGATCCATTTACAAGGTTGGATTGACTCAAAGAGCTTGGTTCACAAGCAATACAAAGATTCAATTTCATCTGGGCCAATTAGGGTTTCCTGATGAAAAGTCAATTGTACCTTTGACTTTTGAGCAAGACATGATCCCAAACCTTGGGACATGATTCAAGACACTCTAAAACACCTATGGAATCCATCCATTAGGTTTGAATTAGGTCAAGGACTTGATTTCATAGAGGATCACAAAGTTTGAAATTCATCTGATAAAAAGTCAACAGTGCCAAAAACCAAGTTTGACTTTTTGAATTTCTTGACAAACAAGGCTTCCCTAAGTCAAAAACAATGTTAATTCATGGTTTGGATCATCATCCATCAAGAAAAATCAAGAAAAGTGAGGTTACTTGAAAAAGGGCCAACCTTAAGAAACTTAAAATTTTCTAAGTTATGGAAGAAAAGTGATTTGGTACCAACTTTGCAAGGTCATAACTCCCAAACCATAAAGCCATTTGCTTCCATCCAAAGCTCAAATGAAAGCTCTCATTACATACTTCAAATTTGTCAACTACATCAGATTCCAAATCATCATGGATTTTGAGTTATGGATTGATCAAAATCACAAAAACATGAAAATGACCACTTTTTCCAACACTTGGTGAAAATTTTGGACAAAATCTGTCTTGGATTTTCACCAACTTTAAGGCCATTTTTCACCTTGATCCAAGTTGATTCAAGACGAATGTTGGACATCAAAGTTAATGTAGGATATACAAGCTTTCCAAAAAGTACCAAAACTCATCCTAATTCAACTTGAGTTGGGAGTTATGAGCATGGAAACATGACCCCTCCAAGACTAGTTTTGCAAGATAGTCTTGCACTTGCCCCACTATTTTGTCATTTCCATGACTTGCCTAGCCTTTTCACCATACAAGACAAGTTTCTAAAGTGCTGTGAACATGATCTCTGCAGAGCTACAACACCATAGAACCTTGCAAGCCCAAAACCTCATCATTTGGCATGTGACATTCAAAGTTCAAAACCAAAACTTTCAAATTTGTCATGAGGCATTGAATGGATGCATAGAGCTGGCATGTATCAGTCCACAACATTTCAAATGAGTCAAGATAAACTCAAACATCAGAAGACCATATGCCTACAAGATTGACCCAAGTCAATGGCTAGAGGAGACTTTGGCAACAAGACAAAGTTCAATGGATAATGGAGTGATCCAGCCTCCATTCACAATTGCTCCCAAAACAAACTTACTCTACTATAAATAGAGCTTCTTTCTAATCAATTCAAGTGCACCATAGCACATACTTTCCTCTAAACCGCTCTCAAAAAACTAGATTTTGCTTCTCATTCAAGTAACATTCGAATTTTCCATTTGAGAGAAATTCTATCAAAACCAATCATGCCAACACCTCACATACATCATATATGAGTGATCCATAACCTTAAAACTCATCTGGAACATCAGAATCACAAAGTCACCCCCCATTTGCTCAAGCTTTTTGGCCTATTTGCAGTTGAGGTGCCACAACAAGTTCCAAGCTGATTAAATCCATTCAAGCCTTCAAACACATTACTTGAGGTCCATTGAAGTTGTCCAGATCATTACACAACATCTATAACACCTCCAATATAGAATTCAAATTCTTCTTGTAAGAGGTAAGCCTGACACTCTTAGACTCTATGATTCATGCATCATAAATGTGTTTTCAAGTTACAAACATGTTTCTACACTTATGTAGAGTGTTTCCCCTCAATCAATTGCTATGTATGAATCGTGTATATGATTTCATAACGTTTTTGCACAAATTAGGGTTCTTGAGTTCATCTTCTGATTTCTCACTCCACACTTAATATAAATGCAATTAATTAGTACCATTGGAATCCTTGTTCAAAAACGAGCAAGTTTCATATTTACAAAAGTCATTTTCATTGAGTAATCAGAGAGATATGAGAGGTTTTGCAAATTGGCTATGGCGGGTAGTCGTGAGGAAGAAGAAGATGGCCTTGGCGCCATTTTCAAATATTTGAATTTTTGAGTATCTGATATTTTTATAAAATGATTTCAAAAATTAATTTCTCTCTTATTTTTCCTCATTTTTTATTGGTTCTTTTTTTAAAAAGTCACAAAAATGTTTAAATGTTTTATTCTACAAAAAAATCACATTTATATTATTTATTTAATATAGTTTGATTTTTTATTTTAATTTCATTTTTATTTGTTTTAAACATTTTTAAATGAAAATCTCAACTTGATTTTTCAAAACCAATTGAATTTCAAGCTTTCATGTGATTTAACATGATTTTTCAAAATATTTTCTTAAAGTTGACAACTTGTTCTTAAATATATTTGATATTTTGTATCATTTTATATTTAATTTCCTTTAAAAATTATTTATTTTTTAATTAAAATTAGGGTTTCTCTTAATTTTAATTTTTCAAACATTTTTCAAAATAATTTGGGCCTCTTTGTAGAGTGTAAGTCCCATTCCCTTTGTACATAAATCTTTTTGGGCCTCAGTCATTGTATAAGTCCCGATACGATTTAAAAAATCTCGGCGCGATCGCCGTTTTCAAAACAATTTTCATCTGGGCCTCCCTTTGGTTGTAAGTCCCATTTTCCTTCTTTTTCAAACATTTTTTGGGCCTCTAATAGAGTGTAAGACCCACCACTTTTGTAAATAAATAATTTGGGTCTCAGTCATTGTATAAGTCCAGATACAATTTTCAAAATAACTGTGCGATCACTGTTTTTCATTTGGGCATCTCCTTGAGTTGTAAGCACAATCTCTTGTATAAAAATAAACTCTTGGGTCACTAATAGAGTGTAAGACCCATCTTTTTTGTAAATAAAATAATTTGGGCCTCAGCCATTGTATAAGTCCCTCTGTGATTTTCAAAACTACGACGCGATCGTCGCCTTTCCAAAAGAGATCATATGGGTTTCCCTGTGAGTATAAGCCCCAAATTTCCTTTTAAAACAAATTTCTTTTTGATTTAGATTCAAATTCAAAGTTTTATCTAAACTTTCTTCAATTTCTTGAAAAACTAACCATACAGCTGTAGTTACCATGCTTGGGCTTGCACAACTGTAAGTTCCACTATCTCTTCAATACATACTTGTTTATATATATATATATATATATATATATATATATATATATATATATATATATATATATATATATATATGCTTGTATATACTTGCTTAGAGTTTTCCCCAGCAGTTAGGTCTAGGTCTAGATCAAACTAGTGGTTACTCTTTCAACACAGTCAATACTAGTTCCCCATAGGAAATTCTAGATACAATCTTGCCTCCTCTTGTGCTTATACAATATGGAACAGAGAAAGGCATTATTCCCGATGAAACTTTTCTCAAGACTGTCCTAACTTAGAAATATATGTGTACAAGAAATTCATTTCCCCAGAGAGGATTAATTCCCGGTGAAACCTCTTTTGAATTTCTTCAAACCTTAGAACGGTTCAACAAAGAAATGACTTATTCCCGATGAAACCTTTCTTGAACTTTTCTTAGGCTTAGACCCACAAGCTTCCTAAAAGCATCCCCAGCCTCCTCTTGGGCTTTGTACAAGGACCCACAGGCTTCTTAGAAGTTCTCGGCCTCCTCTTGGGCTTAGTACAAGGACCCATAGACCTCCTACAGGTATATGACATAACTTAGTCATCTCTGCTAGTTCAATTCTCTGGAAAGTCAGAATTCCAAAACATCTAACCATTCTAGGGTTGTTTCTCATCCCTTAAAACCTCAACCTCCTCTTGGGCATCATACAAAGATTATTCTCCAACTAAGAGTCAACCTCTTCATACTAGTAGACTTGGAAGGTCTCATCTCCTCTTGGATCTCAAAGAAATCCTCAAGTTTCCTAAAAGCACAGGAAAAAACCCTAATCATTTCTTCAACACACTAATCTCTAGCAGAGTTTGAAACCTCCAGAGGTTTTCAAACTCAAGGTTTAAACCTTTACCATTAATAAAGCCCTAACAGAATCAGAGCCTCGTGGTCTCTGATATTTCCACTCTTCTTGAAATCCCCAAAAAGAGTAAAACCCTTGGATTCCCCAATACATGTGGGACCTGCCTCTGGATTTCAACAATCCTCTGCAGAAGCTAGCTTCCTCTTAGGCTTCATATAAGAATCTCCCCAGCCAGCCTCCTCTTAGGCTTTGCATAATAATTTTCCTCAGTAGAGTCAGCCTCAATCTTGGGCTTTTTACAAGATAGATAAAACCTCCCCAGTGGAGTCTATCTCTTTTTAGCCTCAATCTTGGGATTTGTACAAGACAGGTCATACTCTCCAGCTGAGTCAATATCTTTTCAGCCTCAATCTTAGGCTTTGTACAAGACAAATAAAAAACTCCCCTAGTAGAGTCATCCTTTTAGCTTCAACCTTGGGCTTTGATCCAGACACACAAAAATCAATATCCCCTCAGCGGAAATCAAGAGTTCTCTCTGTAGGAAGACATTTCTCTGTACATCACATATCAAAACAGACAATAAAAAAAATAATCTCCAGATAACTGTTGTAAGTGGCACACTTGTTGATTCAAAAATCTAAGTTGTGGTCCCTCTTTTATCCTGGTAAACTTCCTCTTTCACCTAATTGCGGTAAGTGGCAAACCCCTGGATTATTTACATCCAAGCCAATGTCCTTCTCTTAGCATGAAAGATCCTTAAGGAAAAATGGCATTGCTCTACACTGAGTTAAAGTCCATTCCTTCAGGGGCACCTTCATTATAAAGGAAATGATGACATTGCAGAATTCCATACATTCCAGTTAAATTAATTCCCCTTTATAACCAACCCTTCAACAACCGTGATGAACATGTGAGATATCTTCCTTTAGAGATGACAGATTCTCTCTCAGTCAAACTCTTAGATTCAATCTTGGGCTTTGAACAAGACATAAATAACCTCTAGCTTCAATCTTGGGCTTTGAACAAGACACCAAATATATTTCCTCCCATAGAAATAGGAGGAACTACGATTGCTCTGATTTCCCGAGTATCTTTACGGGAATACGTAGCCATAAGATTGTGAAATCTTAGTGAGCACACAAATAAAAAACTTTAGGTCCAGTATCTTACCAAAAACAACGGAAACCCCAAAAATAACAAAAACATTCTCTCAACACTCCCAAAGGAGAAACTTTCCCAACCCACAGTAGATAAACACCGGAAAGTATTTAAACCAATAGAAAAACATGCCATAAAAGGTCTATAGATAACCATATATACACTGGGTCATTGACAACTTCCCTTTGTATAACTTGACCCCGACCCCCCAATCTCTTAGCATTTGTTAAAGAAAACATTTGCCTGCAAGGTTAGTTTTAGATATCTTCCCTTTCCTTTCCAGCTTCATAGGATAAATACGAAATCAGAAAGTATTACCTAATTCCAACCATTGTGGTAAGGTGGTCGCGTCTCCGACAAAAATCGCACACTACAGAAAATTGGCGACTCTGCTGGGGAAATCCTAGGATTAAAGTTCCTAAGAGGTCTAGGCTTTTCTTGGCATTTATTTTTCTATTTACATACTATATATTTCATTTACTGCTATATTACTTGATACCCGTGTTTAAATTTCTGTTAACTGGGAATGCGATTAATACGCATGTGGAAAGTTTGAGAGAACATTATGATAAGTGGTGGCATATCTGGGAAATGCTTATAGGGAGTGAATCCCGACCAAGCTAACTTGGCAGTCCACCGAATCAAGCGAGGTACCCGTGTGGAAATATTGATGTTGAACGACCGATTGTCGTGAAAGCATCGTTTATCCCAGTGCGGTACCCATGACCCTGAGGATTTAGTAGACATTCAACCATATGGCCATTTGGTAGTGCGGTAACTATCGGGAAAAGTTGACATGTGATACTACACTCAAAAGAGATTCATCCTAGGATATTACAGCTCGCTCGAGTGAATCAGCTTGCTGTTGATATCCCTAGGAGGGGTCAGTGACTTTGGGAACCTTTTAGAACCCGTTCTACAGGTACAAAAATTGACCAAAATAGTATAACCTTTGGGAATGGGTAGAGCCATGACTCCATGCTCGTGACGTTGAACCCCTAAATCCATGTTTTCAAATGTTTTTGTTAGCTGCATTCATGCATTCATTAAAAAAACTCTTTTCAAAAACAAAACAAAAATATTTTTCCAAAAGAACTAAAACAATAATTACAAATATCAGAGGATGCGTTATGGATTTCAGTAGAAGAAAAACACACAAGTACACCTTCAAGGCTCCGAAACTAGAAGACTTAAGGAAATTGGGAAGGATGATTACCAATCCCGAGGCTTTCAGAGCTAAGCACAGAGGAATGTTGCCTTTGTTAAAAGTCAACTTGGCTGAAGGGATCCTGTCTACGCTGGTACAGTTCTACGATCCGGTTTACCACTGCTTCATTTTCCCAGATTACTAACTTGCACCAACATTAGAAGATTACTTCCACCTGATTAATTTACCTATCACTGATCGAGCTCCATTTTCCAGACTGGAAGAAATTCCAAAGGATCAGGTCATTGCAAGAGCAATCTCTTTGGATGAGTCAGAAGTTAGGAGTCACATGACCACTAAAGGAGGAATCCAGGGTTTACCGGCTAAATTCCTGATGGAGAAAGCTCTATACTTTGCTAGATTAGGAAACATAACTGCCTTCGAAGATGTCTTTGTTCTGCCCACTTATGGATTATTCCTCTTTCCCAACATTGACAACTTCGTCGATACCAATGCCGTTAAGATATTCTTAATAGGAAACCCTGTACCAACCTTGCTCGCAGATGCTAATCAATCTGTACATTTAAGGAATTTGTACAGCGGAGGAATGATCACATGTTGTGTACCATTACTCTACAAATGGTTCATTTTCCATTTACCCAAATCTGCTGCTTTTTGGGATCACAAGAGTACTCTACGTTGGTCACAGAGGATTATGTCTCTTACCAATTCAGACATAGACTGGTACAATTGGATTTATGAAGGGATAGAGATCATCGACAGATGTGGAAATTTCCCCAATGTACCACTCATTGGAACTAAAGGGGGAATCAACTATCATCCAATTTTAGCTCGCCGTCAACTTGGATACTCGATGAAGAATATCCCACATAATGTTCATCTGGAAGGTCTTTTCTTCAAGGAAGGAGAAAATGACATGGCACTAAAGAAAGAAATACTGCATGCCTGGCAACATATTCACAGGAAAGGCAAAGAGTCTCAGGGAAGACAAAACTGTACCTCCATGGAACCTTATCTCCACTGGGTGCAAACTAGAGCCCTCAAGCTAAGGATGACTTACACTCGACAAGAAGTTTTTCCATTAAAGGAATTTGTCCTTTATTTCATGTCTGATGCGGAAAAACTCCAGTTCGCTCTCAACAAAGTTCAACATGAGAAAAACTCTTGGAAGAAAAAATACAAAATCCTTAATTTGGAATGTACCAAGATTCAGGAACTGTTAAAGGATAAGGATGCTCTGATTGAGATATTAGAGCAGCATGCTATAGAAAGTCAGGAAGACCGAAGAAATCTACTCACTCCCTTCACTTGGAAAAGGATCGTCGACCCGAAAATGGCTGAAGAGGCCCGATCAAAGAAAAGGAAAATACAGGAACCGACAATTGAGCTCTCTTCAGCGAGGACTCATGATCCACGAGCTTAGATATTTCCTTCTCGCACTTTGTAAATTACTGTACTTTTCCTTGTAAAATACTGCAATCTTTCGAATTCAATAAAAGGGGTCCCCCCCCCATTGTGTGATATTTGCAATCTATTTGTGGAAGTTTCTTTTGAAAACAAAAATGAAAAAATATGTCTTTGCATATCATTCATCATTCTCACATAACACATTTTTTATCCTTGAGTCTCGCGTATGTGTCACAATCCTAGAGTCAAATTATCTCATTCGTACAACACTCGGGCCAATCGACAAAAGAAAATGGACGATCTCGAGGAAGAGAACAGAGAGCTCAGAGAAGAAATTGACGCTCTAAAAGAAAGTTTGGAAAAACTTCACAGTAACATGCAATCCCTGGCCACAGCTCAGGAACCACAGCATCAAAGGACTGTGAACTCAGAGATTACATCTACACCCACATTTGAGGCACATGGTAATCATCCTCGGTACAACATGCCTAAAGGTCACCCATGGGGCATGCCTTTAAACTTTATACCTGAAGGATATATCCCACCGGTCACTGAAGACCCATAAGCCGCAGCAGGAACCGCTGGAACTGAAGGTTACAAACTTCAGGAAAATGAAGATGCAAGGGTTACGACAGCAACTCCTGAAGGTTACAAACTTCAGGGCACTGAAGCGCCAAGAATCACCACTGTAATGTCTATACCACAACCAATGGTACACACTGTCTCGGACGGACAGATTCTACAAGCCACTTCTGGCATAAACTAAGAAGTATATGAAAGGATGAATGAGTTCCAGGAACAATTCTTGGAAATGTAGAAGGAACTGCATGCCATTTGCTGTCAAGACTTATTCGGAAAGGATGCTGCCGACCTCTGTTTGGTCTCTAATGTAAAGATCCGGCACAAATTTAAGGTACCTGACTTTGAAAAATACAAAGGCAACTCTTCCCCTCAAAGTCATCTGGTGATGTACGCTCGAAAAATGTCTACCCAGATACACAATCAACAACTATTGATCCATTACTTCCAAGACAGATTAACCGGTGCCGCGCTCAAATGGTACATAGGTTTAAATCGCACCAAGATCAGTACTTTCAGAGATCTCGGGGCAGCATTCGTTCAGCAGTATAAATACAACTTGGACATGGCACCGGATAGGCATCAGCTCAGAGCAATGTCACAAGAGGACAAAGAAACTTTCAAAGAGTATGCTCAAAGATGGCATGAAATTGGTGCTCAGATTTGTCCCCCTCTTGAGGAAAAGGAAATGAAAAAGATCTTCCTGAAAATGTTAAGCTCATTTTATTACGACCGAATGGTTGCAAGTGCGCCCAGTGACTTCATTGAAATGGTGAACATGGGAGTACGCCTTGAAGAAGCAGTCCGAGAAGGACGGTTGGTCAAAGATGCAGAGCCATCCAGCAGTACCAAAAGATACGGTAGTGCTTTCCAAAAGAAGAAAGAGCAAGATATCAGTAATATCTTTCTGGGAAAGCAAAGGCGAAGGTATCAACCGATAGCAGCAATAACTCCCGCTATCAATCCCGCGCCAGCTCCGACTTATCAACCTCAGGTTTCTCAGAGCCAATCAAATCAACAACTGTATCAGCAAAGGCAGCAACAACCTCTTCAGGAGGCTCGCCCGCAATACAATAACAACAATCGTACTACAGGACCATCTGGGTTCGACCCTATACTGATGTTGTACGCAGAATTATTTCCACTTCTATTGGCCAAGGGGCATGTTCAGACCAGGACTCCTCTTACAGTACCAGAAAATCCACCCTTTTGGTTCAAAGTAGATCAAGCTTGCCCTTACCATCAAGGAGGATCAGGACATAACATTGAGAATTGTCTCAGCTTCAAGTCTGATGTACAGAAGCTTGTTAGAAACAGGGTTTTATCTTTCAAGGATACAAATCCAAATGTTCAGACGAACCCATTACCATAACATGAGAAGACTACAGTGAATTTGATAGAAGGAGAACCTGTTAACATTTATCAAATTCACAATGTACGCTTACTGGGAACCAACCTGGTAAAGATGCATTGCAAACAGAGCGGGAACGGCAATGTGCCATCTCACAACTATCATTAGTGTGATATCTGCTCCAAGTATAACCAAGGGCGTGCCATAGTACAAACAGCTTAGCAAGAACGAATGGATCTGGGCTGGATTCAGGATCACCGGATTCGTGAAGTAAACATGGCCCATGCACATCCCAACATTGTTCAGAACCACGACATCCGTGCAATGAATGTCAATTTAGTGGCAATGCACTCAAGACAAAGTCAGCATTATAATCTGCCACGGACGATTACAACACTTGCCCGATCTGCTCAACAGACAATCAGGGATGCTCTTTTGTACAATAGGCCCTCCAACGTCATATGGATCTCGGATGGATCCAAGACTACCATGAAAGAAGTAACCATTAAGTCAATATGGTTCAGATCTTTGACGTACGCTTGATGAATACCAATCTAGTGGAGTTACATGCTAAGCAAGTCAGACTTGGTTTTATGGCTTCACATGATTATCAAGACTGTAAAGAATGCTGTGAAAACGACCAAGGGTGTGAGCTTGTGCAAAGGACTCTTCAACATCTGTTGGACCACTGGTGGCTCCCGATCTACCTAGATGAAGACACACAATAGATTAACATGACTGATGGGGATCCTGGTAGACATCAAAGTCGCGATATCCGCTCAATAGAAACATATCTAGTAAACATGCACTGCATACAAAGAGGATATGGTCGGGTACCACCTCATAATTATGAGTGTTGTAGAGTATGCTCGAAAAATAACCAATGATGCTATCTAGTGCGAGCAGCCCTCCAGAATCAGTTGGACCGGAAGGAGATTCGACCATGTTCGAGTTCTGGGTCGATCAACATGATACAAGATTATCTCCCTGGTCAGAACAAAAACGCTGTCATAATCTCCGATCATGGAATAACCAAGGATGTTTGCACCATAATTCCTCTACTCAATGAATCAAAGATCACTCTTGATGAAAGAAAAGTTCCCAAATAGGAGCTGATTGAGGTGGCCTACAATAGTCAAAAGGCCCAAAAAGCCCTTGTGGTTATCAACTTGCCAAGTCCAATACCGTACAAGTCAGAAAAGGCCACCCTTATAAGTACGGTGCAACAACCATAGAAAATGAAAAAGAAACTCCCTTACCCTCCGTTGTGAACATTTCCGACATCAGTCGAGTTACCCAGAGTGGTCGGATCTTCAACAGAGGAGTTGGATTACCTACCAAAGAAAAGGAACCTCAAACAGAAGTTCCCAACCAACAAGTTGGTCAATCCAGTAATCTAGAGCCTGTAAAGAAGAACGATGAGATGCTGAAGCTCATCCAGAAAAGCGAGTACAACATTATGGACCAATTGTTCCAAACTCCATCTCGAATCTCTGTATTATCTCTCCAACTTAATTCAGAAGCTCACAGGGAAGCTTTACAGAGGGTCTTAGAGCAAGCCTTTGTAGAACAAGATGTGACAGTAGGGAAATTTGGCAGCATCATCTCTAACATCACTTCCTGCAACAATTTAGGATTCAGTGATGAAGAACTGTCGGAGGAAGGCAAGAACCATAATATGGCACTCAACATTTCATTTAATTGCCAAAACGATGCTTTAGCCAGCGTACTAGTGGACACAGGATCATCTTTGAATATTATGCCAAAATCAAATCTGGTACGACTATCATTTCAAGGAGCTCCGATGAGAGGCGGTGAGATTCTCGTCAAAGCCTTTGACGGATCTAAAAAAACAGTTATCGGCAAAGTCGATCTTCCCATAACCATCGGTCCTCACACTTTCCAAGTCACTTTCCAGGTCATGGACATTCGAGCAGCATACAGTTGTTAATTAGGGAGACCTTGGATACACGAAGCTAGGGCAGTCACTTCGACACTTCACCATAAACTGAAGTTCGTCAAGAATGACAAATTAGTCACAGTATGCAGAGAGCAAGCCTTAATCCTGAGCAACCTTTCATCATTCTCCTATGTAGAACCAGAATAAGTTGTTGGAACTCAGTTCCAAGCACTCTCGGTGAGCAATGAGAATCAACGAGAAAGAGGGACGTCGATTTCCTCATATAAAGATGCTCTCAAAGTAATCAGGAGTAATGATGTAAAAGAATGGGGGCATATTATAACTCCTATAGATAACAAAACAAGAAAAGGTCTTGGTTTCTCTCCAACCTGTGCCCATACTACAAAGAAGGACGCAAGTTTTTGTCCCATTCAAGATTTCTTCCATAGTGGAGGCTTCCTCCACCCAGTGTCTCAAGAAGTACACACCATCGATGGGAACGACTCATCCGATACGGATGAAGAGTGGAAATCTTTCCTTAACCATGACAATTATATGTCTCAGGGAGAAGCGCACATGTCATGTTGTTTTCCAAAGCAAAGCCCAAGATGTATACCAAGGTCAGACGTCGGGATGATCTATGGAAATTGTGATCCTGAAGGTTGTCGCGCTCCACCCAATTCATTCGAGGAAGACAATCTAATGAAAGATAGCTTTGACTACGATTATTATGATCCCCTGGATGACTTGCCCATGTGGAAGCCATACGCGGAAGACTCAGGGTAAAAGATTCAGCCTGATAATGCCTATCAATTGAGTAATCTTGAAAAGAATACCCATGTTCCCACAGAGTCATGGAATCCTTACCCAGAGCACCCCGAGAGTGTCCAACACTATGCTAATGAATTCGCAAGGATCGTAGGACGAGAGTTCATTAACCATGCGATTCCTGAAATCAACGTCATTGAGGAGGATGACTCATCTATTCCCGAAAGCTCTCGTATCAGGCTCGAGGACATCCAGCCAATTGGATAAGGAGATCCTCTTGAAAGTGAAAACACTATGGAAGATACAACAGAAGAATTCTCCTATGAGAACTCTGCATGGGAGGAAGACTCCAATGATCCTACTCCGCCAGAAATCAGCGTTATTTCTGAAGATAAACCAAGAAGGAAAGTACCAGACTTTGTGATTCATAGAGGAGTTCGTCGTCATTGGGTTGCGGTCGATGTCCGGAAAGTCGTCCATCAGTCGAAGTAATTACCATCTTTGTTTTAAACCTTTCACTTTGCCCAAGGGAAATGGATGTTTTATAGGGCTCACTTTTCTTTAAATGTCCCTCTTCCCTTCGCCCAAAGCGACAGAGTTTTGGTTTATAGGGTTGTGTTTCAAGAATCGACAAATCATGAATAAATAATGTCATTCTGTCATTCTCGCATTCATTGTTGTTTTCACTTTTCGTTTTTCAGAAAATGGTAATCCTAAAAACAACCCAAAATAAAAACAAGCATTTTTCAGAAAATACACTGCACACACTCTTGAATTCTCTCTATCTTTGCTAAAAAAAACGAATCATCACGTCATGCAAATTGCTTGTTTTAAACCCTATTGAAACATACGATCCAATGTCTTCTCCCAAATTTGAATTCCCGGTATTTGAAGCTGAAGAAGAAGAGGACGAAGAAATTCCTGAAGAGATCTCCAGACTACTCAGGCAAGAGGAAAGGTCTATTGAGCCTCACAAAGAGCCGTTAGAAACGGTCAATTTAGGTTCAGAGGAAGAAAATAAAGAAGTGAAGATTGGAGCATTGCTCAGTCCAAATGTATTTGCTTAGTCCTATCAGGACATGCCAGGGTTGGATACCAGCATCGTGGAACATCACTTACCACTGAAAACCGAATATCCCCCAGTAAAGGCCCTCAAAATTAAGGAGGAAGTGCAGAAGCAGATTGACGTAGGCTTCCTCGCCACCTCAGAATATCCTCAATGGTTAGCTAACATAGTGCCAGTTCCGAAAAAGGATGGAAAAGTCAGAATGTGTGTAGACTACAGGGATCTGAACAGAGCAAGTCCAAAGGACGACTTCCTCTTGCCACACATTGACATGCTGGTAGAAAACACAGAAAAATTTAAAGTCTTCTCGTTCTTGGATGGATTCTCGGGCTATAATCAAATCAAAATGGGGCCGGAAGATATGGAGAAAACTTAATTCATCACCCCATGGGGCACCTTTTGTTACAAGGTAATGTCGTTTGGTCTGAAGAATGCAAGGGAAACCTATCAAAAGGCCATGACGACTCTGTTTCATGACATGATGCACAAAGAGATTGAAGTGTACGTCGATGACATGATTGCCAAATCTAGAACAGAAGAAGAACATGTGGAACACTTGTCAAAGCTATTCGAGCGTCTGAGAAAATACAAACTCCGCTTGAATCCCAATAAATGCACATTCGGTGTCTGCTCAGGAAAACTCTTAGGATTCATCGTCAGCTAGAAAGGAATTGAGTTTGATCACGACAAGGTTAAGGCCATTCAAGAAATGCCTTCACCAAAGACTGAAAAATAGGTCAGAGGAACTTTTGGACGTCTGAATTACATCTCAAGATTCATATCCCTCATGACCGCGACATACGCGCCGATCTTCAAACTACTCAGAAAGAATCAAAGTTGTGTATGGACAGAAGACTACCAAAAAGCTTTCGACAGTATCAAAGAATGTCTTTTGAATCCACTGATTCTGTCTCCTCCAGTGGAGGGAAGACCATTGATCATCTACTTAACAGTCTTGGAAGACTCCATGGGTTGTGTACTTGGCCAACAAGACGAGACAAAAAGAAAAGAGTCGGCCATTTACTACTTAAGCAAGAAGTTCACGGATTGTGAAACTCAGTACACTATGCTCGAGAAAACTTGTTGCGCTCTGGCTTGGGCAGCCAAACGTCTTCTCCAGTACATGATTTGCCACACTACTTGGTTAATCTCCAAAATGGATCCGATCAAGTACGTCTTTGAAAAGCCTGCTCTCACAGGAAGGATTGCCCGTTGGCAGATGTTGTTATCAGAATACGACATCGAGTATCATGCTTAGAAAGCCGTCAGTGGAAGTATTTTAGCCGGTCATTTGGCTCACCAACCGATTGACGATCAGGAATCAATCGGATTTGACTTCCCAGATGAAGATGTCATGTACTTGAAAATGAAAGATTACAATGAACCGCTACCCAACGAAGGGCCAGAACCAGGTTCCCAATGGAGACTAATTTTCAACAAAGCTGTCAATACTTATGGAAATGGGATTGGGGCAATCATTGTAACACCTCAGGGTACCCATATTCCTTTCACCGCCCGACTGACATTCAAATGCACAAACAACGAGCGCAAATATGAAGCTTGTATCATGGATCTCGAAGAAGCTATTGACTTAAGGATAAAGAACTTTAATGTGTATAGAGACTCAGCCTTGGTTATAAATCAGATTAAAGGAGAGTGGAACACATACTAATCAAGATTGATTCCTTACAAAGATTACGCGAGAAGGTTGCTACCATTCTTCAACATAATTGAGTTTTATCATATCCCTCGTGAAGAAAATCACATGGCTGATGCACTAGCCACTCTCTCTTCCATGATTGCTGTAAATCATTGGAATGATGTACCTAAGATTGACATAATGCGCCTTGATAGGCCCGCTTACATCTTCACGATTGAAGCAATCATCGATGATAGACCATGGTATCACGATATCAAATGCTTCATTCAAAGACAAGAATACCCACATGGGGCATCAAGAAAAGACAGGAAGACCCTTAGAAGACTGGCTGACAACTTCTTCCTGAACGGTGATACACTCTATAAGAGGAACTTCAACATGCTTTTGCTCAGATGCATAGACAGAGCAGAGGCAAACATGTTGATAAGAGAAATTCACGAAGGATCCTTTGGAACTCATGCCAACGGACACACAATGGAGAGAAACACTCTAAAAGCAGGATATTATTGGCTGACAATGGAATCCGATTGTTACAAGTACATGAGGAGGTGTCACAAGTGTCAGATATACGCAGATAAAATCCATGTACCGCCAACGCGTCTCAAATTTCTTTCTTTTCCAAGGCCTTTTTCTATATGGGGAATCGACATGATTGACATGATTGAACCCAGAGCTTCAAACGGACATCGGTTCATCCTGGTAGCCATTGACTACTTCACCAAATGGGTTGAAGCAGCGTCATACACTAATGTATCCAGACAAGTGGTGGTCTGATTCATCAAGAACCATCTCATATGTCGTTATGATGTTCTAAGCCAGATCATTACTGACAATGGATCCAAATTGAACAACAAGATGATGAAAGAGTTGTGCGCTGAGTTCAAGATCAAACACCATAACTCATCACCCTACCAACCTAAAAGGAATGGAGAGGTAGAAGTGGCTAACAAGAATATCAAGAAAATCGTTTAGAAGATGGTTGTAACCTACAAAGACTGGCATGAGATGCTACGTTTTTCTCTTCACGGTTATCGCACATCTGTCCGCACTTCAACAGGGGAAACCCCATTCTCTCTGGTATATGGCATGGAAACAGTGCTCCCCATAGAAGATACCATCAATGAGAGTATTGATGGAGGAAAAACTAATAGAAGCTGAATGGTATCAAAGATGGTACGATGAACTGAACCTAATCGAAGAAAAAAGAATGACAAATTTATGTCACGGTCAGTTATATCAGCAAAGAATGAAGAAGGCGTTTGACAAAAAGGTCTGACCCCGTGTCTTCGGGAAAGGAGATCTTGTGCTCAAAAAGATACAATCATTCCTCACTGATTCCAAAGGCAAATGAACTCTGAATTATGATGGCCCTTACGTTGTTAAGAAATCTTTCTCAGGCGATGCCTTGAGACTTGCATCCATGGATGGAGAGGAGTTTACCTACCCCACGAATATTGATGTAGTCAAGAAATACTTCGCCTAAATAAATAAAAGAGAGAGAAAAAGAAAACGTCTCGGTGGATTGAAAACCCGAAAGGGCGGTCCAGGAAAAAATTAGAGACATAGGGAAAAATCATCCCGATGGATTGAAAACTGAAAAGGTAATCCAGGAAAAAGTTAGGGATTCATGGCAAGTAACTACGTCTGACAAGATTAGATCCCCAGCGATAACGCTATCTGTCGAAAAGACTTCAATCAAGGTCATCTTTGACAGAAGCTCAGAATGTCCAGAATTCAAAGTTGGTGGAAGGATAACGGTCGTTATGTTTCAATGTAGCCCCTTTTCCGTTAAATTACCATTTTCTAAACTTTTTAATGCTCTATGGGATCACGCGCTTGGTTGATTACCATTCTATCAATAAAATTTGAGCCCTAGTGCTTTTGTTTGCAATTCTCATTTATTTTTCTTTCTAGAATGAATTTTTTAAACATGATCAACGATTCTTGAAACAAAACAGAAATGAATGTACTTGTCAAATTTTCTTCTGCTTTTAAAATAAAGATGGAAATTCTTTTTTACTACTGAACACAAAAAGGAACATCGACGGCTTCTCCGGAAGTGATTAAACCTCAAAATGCAGAATCAAAGTACTCATTTTAAACCAGTACACCTGAATGAAAGATCAATTGTTATAGATGTAATGTCCCATATGATATCCTCGGCAGAGTTTTTACCTCTGAAGACCAATTGATGGTTTTTTCTTCCCCAGTAGGGTCTACCCCTCCTAAGCAAGAAAGGATTATTATCATTGAACCAATGATACTTTTTTGTCCCCCCCCCCACACAGTGGCCGAGTGTCTAGTCGTTTTATTCACCAGTCCGTATGTCGTGTCTGTTTTGTCAGCATAAACATACATGCATCCTGCATGATTGATTCATCTTCATACACATATTGCATCAATATCACTTTGATCATTTTCATTCCCAAGTGATAAACGTCTTCTCCCCAATAGAGTTGTCAGTTCTCTTTTCTAGGACAAAATTATGGTCTAAGTTCTTTCCTCGTCCGGAAATGTGTCATCTGAGGAATCTCTCCCCAGTTTATTTCCGGATTGGAGCCTGTCCTCGACCACTTTGATAACTTGAACCCTTGAAAGGCAAGAAGATGTTTGACAGAAACTTTTGGAACATCACTCTTCACCATTGAAGATGATATTTTCGCTTTCCCAGATTAAGGAAAATCCCCAGAGAAAGCCTCTTAACCGAAGACTCTTGGCAATGCGGTGGTTTCTCTCCGAAAAAATTGTTTTCAATGAGGTCATCAGCACCTCAAAATTGGATCACATCACATGGCATTTCTCCGAAAAAGGTCTCGAAGAAAAGTATGATGTAATATCACACAGAAAAAAGCGATCTCTCAAGAGACTCGTTTTCCCCAGTAGAGTCGACAAATGGCATCTCCCACAGAGAAGTTTGCAGACCTCTGCAGTTTAAACGAATGGGTTTCTCCAGCAAGTCTAAAATCAAATCTTTTTCCATCAAATGGCGTCTCCCCAGTAAAACTCGGCGAGAAGTTTGATGAAGACCGCTACAACGGATAACATTCCTTGTCAAGAAAAGAACTCGACAAGAAAAAACTAAGACCAGTTCCATGGCTGAAGACTAGGATCGAGGGGAAGTTTATTTCAAAAGAAACTGAGACTAGTTATGTGGCTGAAGACCAGGATCGAGGGGAAGTTTATTTCAAAAATAACTGAGACCAGTTCCCTGGCTGAAGACCAGGATCGAGGGGAAGTTTATTTAAAAAAACTAAGACCAGTTACATGGCGGAAGACCAGGATCGAAGGGAAGTTTATTTCAAAAGAAACTGAGACTACTTCCATGGCTGAAGACCAGGATCGAGGGGAAGTTTATTTCAAAAAAAAAACTAAGACTAGTTCCATGGTTGAAGACCAGGATCGAGGGGAAGTTTATTTCAAAAGAAACTGAGGCCAGTTCCATGGATGAAGACCAGGATCAAGGGAAAGTTTTACCCTTTTCTAAGTAACATTACTTAGAAAAAGAAGATGGATAAGCAAATCAGCTACCATTGACAACCACAATCAAAATTTAGGGTATTCCGATATTTAATCCTCTTGTACCCTGAATGTCCGAATATCTTCACCATTCACACCTTTGAGTCCAAGAAGATTAAATAGGGGCATCTGTCATATCCCAAATTTTGACCACCAAGATTTCCCATCATTGTGCAAATCGTCATTACAAAATATGGATGCACCATCACACCTCATCAATCTTCTTAAGGATTATTGAGCACTCACCTCAACCAGGAATTAGGGTTTTGAGCCCTCCCAGAGCACTTAGACAAAGGATCAATCAAGAATTGACATGATCTTTAACTTGTTTAGCCTCTCAAGCATCTATAAAGGATCTAGAGGACTCCTACATCAAGAATCAAGCACAAGGTTGCAACATTCCAAGTGGATCAAGCCTCAAGATCGCCAGTGTCACCAAATTATAGTTTTGATCGACCAGGGCCTCCAGATGAAAATTTTCATCTGGGCATGATTCAATACTTCAAAACATGACCCAAGAATCTCAAAGGGACCTCATGGACTCTTCATAGAGTCAAAATAGTCTCAGGGGATGCATTCATAAAAAATCAGAAATTAGGGTTTCTTGACCTAATTCACCCCTAAGTTGACTTTTGGAGCAAGACATGAGCCAAGACCTCAAAAAGTGTTTTGAAGACCTCCAATCCATCATATTAATCCATTCACAAGGTTGGATTGGCTCAAAGATCTTGGTTCATAAGCAATACAAATATTCAATTTCATCTGGGCCAATTAGGGTTTCCAATTGAAAAGTCAAATGTACCTTTGACTTTTGACCAAGACATGATCCCAAACCTTGGGACATGATTCAAGACACTCTAAAACACCTATGGAATCCATCAATTAGGTTTGAATTAGGTCAAGGACTTGATTTCATAGAGGATCACAAAGTTTGAAATTCATCTGATAAAAATTCAACTGTGCCAAAAACCAAGTTTGACTTTTTGAATTTCTTGAAAATCAAGGCTTCCCTAAGTAAAAAACAATGTTAATTCATGGTTTGGATCATCATCTATCAATAAAAATAAAGAAAAGTGAGGTTACTTGAAAAAGGGGCAACCTTAAGAAACTTAAAATTTTCTAAGTTATGGAAGAAAAGTGATTTGGTACCAACTTTGCAAGGTCATAACTCCCAAACCATAAAGTCATTTGCTTCTATCCAAAGCTCAAATGAAAGCTCTCATTACATACTTCAAAATTGTCAACTACATCAAATTCCAAATCATCATGTATTTTGAGTTATGGATTGATCAAAATCACAAAAACATGAAAATGACCACTTTTTCTAACTGAAATTCTGGTATCAGACGTGTGATGTTAAGTGCGATGTCACAACAACACACTCTGCACAATGGACAGAATAAACAGCAGAATAACACACCAAATTGTTCACCCAGTTCGGTCTAACTACCTATGTCTGGGGGCTACCAAGCCAGGGATGAAATTCACTACTTGTAGAATTAAATTACAGATTCAACAACCCAGTTGACAGTCTCCTAATCTTAATTCCTACTAGTGACTTTCTACCTAAGAAACCACTTAGATATGAGAACACTACTCAATCCCTAAAACACTTCAAAGATCACACACTTTGAATAACACTACTTGATTCTGCTTCACAGCTTTGATCAAGTTACACAACTCTCTATCGCTTCACAGCTTCTAAGAGAGGACAGAAAATAACTCACCAATTCAACCTAGAATGGTGTATACAAAACTCGTACAAAATACTTAAGACACTCAGCCTATGCTCTTGATCTTCTCTCTGTATTTCTGTACTTTTTCCTTTGGTCTTATGCGCTTTATATAGCCACCTGAATTTGGGCTTGGACTCCTGCAATATCTAACTTGATTTGTTATCTAAAACTGAATCTTCAAAACAGATTTTCTCCTAAAATCTTTTCAAATCTTCAACCTTTTAAATCTCCTACAAATCTGCACCAGATCTCCTATGCAACAAAAAATATCTATCCCAAGATATTCTCATCCAATGAGACTAACAACCCTCCACAATTCCAGCTAACACGCAAACCCTAACAACATCACAAAACCTGATGTTATTAATTCTGCAGATCTAATGTCACAACATCGCCTGTGACATCAGACATCCAACTTCAGCAATTTAAACACTTAACACAGCCCAGTGTTAAGACTCAATGTTGTGACATCACCCATATGACATCAAACCTTGAACAACCTTTGTTTTACCAAAATTCCAGCCAATCCAAGAACTAACAATCTCCCCCTTTGGCTAATTTTGGCTAAAACAATCTCTGCATCTTCAGAGACTTCAGCAGCGGAAAAAAACTTGAATAATTCTAAAAACTTTAAGCAGCAGCATCTTCAATACACATGGACTTTACTTCACACAAAGCTCTGCTGCAGTACCATCTTCAACAGCTGCACATATTTCAACATTAGCAGCAATGATCACTCCCCCTCAATGCAACAACCAGCATAACAGCTGTTCATCAGTTCAGCAAATATACCCCCTTAATTTCTGCACTTCTGCACCATAACATCAGCTATTAGCTACATCCTCTGCAGCATATTCCTTGGCGACAATCAACTCCCAACTCCATTTTGACAGCAGTGCATCATTTGTACTCTTGGCACTGACATCTTTGAATCTCTTTGATACTCTTGTCTCTCTTGGCTACTTCTCCCCCTTTTTAGCCACAATTTGACAACCCCTTTTTAGCCATACTCATTGCAGTTAGTGCTACCCTAGCTCTCATTGTTAGCCTCACAGTTAGCATAACAAATCATAGAACAAAAAAATATAACGAGTGCATATACAACACAATATTCATGATACAAACCATGCACAACAGTGCAGAAACAAAAAACAACATAATCAAAACTAAAACTACTAACTAAGAAAAACATTAAAAGCTTTAATCAGCTGAGCTGAGATCATCATTATCTTCTTCATCTTCTTTTGAGCTGTCATTATCAGACTCAACTTTCTTATTAGCAACTTCTTTTTCTGTCATCTTCAGAGTCATAAGTAATCTTTTGAACTTCTCCTTTCTTTCAGTCCTTACTCTGATGGCTTCATCTAATTCTTTACAGGCTTCCTCTAGTTCATAAATCATATCAGTCTTGACATGAGTATGATGAGTAGATATTGAGGCAGATGCCTTGACATGATCAGCAACATATTTTCCTTCAAACAGCTTCTGATGAAAAGACAAGTCAGGCTTCCTTCTACACACAATATCATACTGGTGAAGAATCCCAGGATGCTGAGACAGAATTATCCCACAAATGAGGGATGGAAATGCAATAGGCAATTTCACAGCTCTTGTTGCAGCATGCTTGATAGTCTGATTATAAATGTAAGAGCCATAATCAATTAGTCTCTTTGTTCCAATGGCATAAACTAATTTGCCCAAACCAGCAGAAACAGAGGTCTTGTGGTTAGTAGGAACCCAGTTAACAGCCCCTATTCTATGAAGAAGAGCATATTTCACACTTAATAAACTTGCTGATAACTTCCCTTTTGAAGGCCAAACTTCTACCTGATCAGCTGTGATTTCTTTGCAGATAACATTATTAGAAACTTCTAATTCTCCATAATTTTCCTCACTTCTTCCTAAGTAGGCATTGATCACCTTAGGAGAGAACCAGACACACTTACCCCTGACGGTAACTCTTCTGAAAGTTAGGCTTTTGCTGTCATTAATAGACTCAGGGATATTCACTATAAATTCTCTGACTAGTCTATCATAGCAACTAGTCAATCCTGACACAGTCCTTATGAGACCAGCAAACTTAATTAGATCTACAATTCCAGTAGACTCTAAGTCATCTCTAACTAGCTCTCTTTCCAGAGCTATCCTTCTTTGGCTCACACAATTCCACATGGATGCACTTCTGGCACAGTGAAATGAGATGTTATCAGGCACTTGATCAGCAGCTCTGTTCCTCACAGGGTTGATGTCTTGAACATCATACTCTGAATCTGATTCTTCCCTGATTCTCCTCTTCTTGCCAGACATGGCAACTTTGATCCATGACTTGGGAGAGTCTGCAACTGAAGTCCTTTTCTTTTCCTTGACCATATTTTCATTAGGAAGTGACTCCACTCCTTTCCGTTTCCTATCCTCCCTTCTTCTTGCTATCGCATTACCAATGATATCGCTATCAGATGAGTCCTCAACATCTATAACCTCAACCTGATCCTTCCCTTTATAACTGTGACTATCATCCCTAGGGGACGATGTTCTGACATCAGGGATGATATCAGTATCTTCAAGATCTTCTTCTTTACTACCACCTTCAGCGTCTTGAATCACAGACAATGCCAGTCTCTGAAGGTTTGTGTCCTCACTTTGAGAGTCCACCTGTTCAGCAAGCATTTCCCTTAAAGGGACAAAAATCCCTTTCACACGTATTCCCTTCTCAAGAATTTTGGCGGCAATCTGCTCCAAATGCATGTCCACATCATACTTCTCCTCAACAGCTTGAGAGGATGATGACCTAGTTTCAGTTTTATTCAACTTGGTTAAAGATTTAGAGATACCTGAATCTGGGAGTGCCATGGGAATGTGTTATTTGTCAGCAAGTTCTTTTTTCGAAGAAACCCTAGTTCGTACATGCGCAGGTCTTTGAGAATCAGAGTTCTTGGATGGGGAAGACATCGTTCCTTTGTAACATACTAGGTTTAGAGAAGATTTTTCTATTCTGTTGAGATTAAGGGAGATGAATCGTTGAGAAGAGAACGCTTTGATGAATCTTGATATAGAATCAATATGGTAAGGCGCTTGATTTTGAGTACCTCTTAAAGACCAATTACTAATTTTCTCCCTCCATAAAGACTTTTCTTTTAAAAATTTAAAAGGATTCACGCCAGAATTCATTAACTCTGAGTGACCTTTCAGCATCCTTTCACACCTGATGTCATGGTCTGATGTTATAACATCAACTTGAACATCATCAGTTGAATTCACTTCAAGAGGAATCCACTGATAGCAGTTATCTTTGGATCTGGCACCCTTCATAACAACCTGATTATGATCATTAGATACCTCACACTCATCTTTGGTCTAGTTAACTTTATAACCTTCATCACATAGCTGACTTATGCTAATCAGATTTGCATTCAAACCTTGGATAAGGATCACACTATCAAGAGTTAGACCATCATGATTCTTCACTCTTCCAACTCCTTCTACTACTCCTTTTACTCCATTGCCAAACACAACCTTATTTGCATGGCAGGGATTGAACTCCACCAGCTGCTCCTTGGATCCAGTCATATGCATTGAACATCCACTGTCAAAGTACCATGCATCCATGGCAAAATGTCCATCTGAGGTATGAGCCAATAGACATGTGACCTGAGCTTTAGGAACCCATTGTTTCACCACCTTGGGCTTGACCTCCTTCTGTCTGGGTTGAGGAGCAGAATTTGGATAACCATGAAGCTTGAAGCATAAAGACTGCATATGTCCAAACCTGCCACAATAGAAGCATCTGACTCTGTCATCTCTGAAGTGGTTAAATCTTCTGCCACTTTGATGATAATGTTGTGGCTGCCACCCATAATGTTGTCTCCTTCTTCCATAGTTGGATTGTCTTCTTCTGTACTGAGGACGTTGTCTCCTATGGTGATGAGGCTTCCTTCTTCCATAGTGACGAGGCACAACATTGTTGTATCCATATCCATCTCCATACCAGTCTCTCTGATGTTGAGACATCTGATGGGACATGTTCTGTTTGAACCTGGCAGCTTGCATACTCTTGTGATATTTGAGAGGCATATACTGACTGGCTCCTTGGGGCTGCATCTTCCTCTGATAAGGACCATTCTTCTTCTCAACGACCTTCTTAGGGGTAGGATCCTGTCTCTTTGTTTGATGATGAGACATTGGTTGGGACACCTCCTTCTTTGTTCCTGAAGTGCTTGCTTCAGCAGAAACCTTTTTCTCAGCCACAAATCCTATACCTGACTTATCACCAGCAACCTTTTCTGTCTGAAGGATCTTATCAAGTGTGTCTGTACCACAGCTCAGCATCCTAACAGATTTGGTCATATGATCAAGATGAGCTTTGATCAGTGATACTTCGTTTTCCAAATCAGCTTTAGCAGTCTCAAGCTGAGCAATCTGTTCTTTTTGACTCTTGTTTTCTTGACAGATTTCAGCACTCTTCAAGCAAAGCTCTTGATAAGTAGAAGCTAGCTCCTCAAAGGTTATTTCCCCATCACTAGAATCATCATCAGAAACAACAGTTCCTGTCAAAGCTCTAACATGCTTTGCTGACTCACCTTCACTTTCACTATCAGAGTCAGACCAGGAAACTGTCATGCCCTTCTTCAAGAAGGTGGGACACTCTTTCTTGACATGTCTATACCCTTCACACTCAAAGCACTGAACTCCTTTATCTTGGGCAGTTTTCTCTTCATCCTTCTCTTTTGACTTGCTGATGTCAGAAGATATGTTCTTGACATTTGGCCTGGAGTTATTGTTCATCCTCTTGAACACTTTGTTGACCTGCCTTCCCAACATAGCTATGGCCTGAGATAAGTCCTCCTGGGATTCAGTACTCTTCCCTTCCTCTTCTTGAGCATTTGAAGTCAAGGCTATACTTTTTGGCTTCTTTTCAGTTTCTTCTTCATTCAAACCAAGCTCAAAAGTTTGAAGAGATCCAATGAGCTCATCAACTCTCATCTTGCTGATGTCTTGAGCTTCTTCAATAGTAGTCACCTTCAACTTGTACCTCTTAGGAAGGGACCTAAGAATCTTCCTTACAAGCTGTTCTTCTGACATTTTCTCTCCAAGAGCACTAGATGCATTGGCCAGCTCAAGAACACTCATGTGGAAGTCATGAATAGTCTCATCTTTCTTCATCTTCAGGCTCTCAAACTTAGATGTTAGAAGCTGAAGTCTTGACATCTTAACTCTAGATGTTCCTTCATGTGTAGCCTTCAAAATATCCCACGCTTCCTTAGCAACCTCACAGGTATTGATTAACCTGAATATGTTCTTATCCACCCCATTGAAAATTGCATTTAAAGCTTTGGAATTTCCAAGGGCAAGCTCATCTTCTTCCTTGTTCCATTCTTCTTCAGGCTTCGGCTTTAAGGTGCCCTCTTTATCTTTCCCAGCATCATCTTTTTCAAACACAACAGGTGCTTTCCATTCTTTAATTATAGCTTTCCAAGCCCTGCTGTCCAAGGATTTCAAAAACGTGATCATCCTTGGCTTCCAATAATCATAATTCGAGCCATCCAAAATAGGGGGTCTGTTGACAAATCCTCCAACTTCTTTGTCCATCTTTACACCAGAAAGTAACTTCCCTAGATCTCACCCAGAGACAGACAGGATGCCTACTCTGATACCAATTAAAATTCTGGTATCAGACGTGTGATGTTAAGTGCGATGTCACAACAACACACTCTGCATAATGGACAGAATAAACAGCAGAATAACACACCAAATTGTTCACCCAGTTCAGTCTAACTACCTACGTCTGGGGGCTACCAAGCCAGGGATGAAATTCACTACTTGTAGAATTAAATTACAGACTCAACAACCCAGTTGGCAATCTCCTAATCTTAATTCCTACTAGTGACTTTCTACCTAAGAAACCACTTAGATATGAGAACACTACTCAATCCCTAAAACACTTCAAAGATCACACACTTTGAATAACACTACTTGATTCTGCTTCACAGTTTTGATCAAGTTACACAACTCTCTATCGCTTCATAGCTTCTAAGAGATGACAGAAAACAACTCACCAATTCAACCTAGAATGGTGTATACAAAACTCGTACAAAATACTTAAGACACTCATCCTATGCTCTTGATCTTCTCTTTGTATTTCTGTACTTTTTCCTTTGGTCTTATGCGCTTTATATAGCCACCTGAATTTGGGCTTGGACTCCTGCAATATCTGACTTGATTTGTTATCTAAAACTGAATCTTCAAAACAGATTTTCTCCTAAAATCTTTTCAAATCTTTAACCTTTTAAATCTCCTACAAATCTGCACCAGATCTCCTATGCAACGAAAAATATCTATCCCAAGATATTCTCATCCAATGAGACTAACAGCCCTCCACAATTCCAGCTAACACGCAAACCCTAACAACATCACAAAACCTGATGTTATTAATTCTGCAGATCTAAAGTCACAACATCGCCTGTGACATCAGACATCCAACTTCAACAATTTAAACACTTAACACAGCCCATTGTTAAGACTCAATGTTGTGACATCACCCATATGACATCAAACATTGAACAACCTTTGTTTTACCAAAATTCCAGCCAATCCAAGAACCAACACTAACACTTAGTGAAAATTTTGAACAGAATCTATCTTGGATTTTCACCAACTTTAAGGCCATTTTTCATCTTGATCCAAGTTGATTCAAGACCAATGTTGGATATCAAAGTTAAAGTAAGATATACAAGCTTTCCAAAGAGTACCAGAACTCATCCTAATTCAACTTGAGTAGGGAGTTATGAGCTTGCAAACATGACACCTCCAAGACTGGTTTTGCAAGACAGTCTTGCACTTGCCCCACGATTTTGTCATTTCCATGACTTGGCAAGCCTTGTCACAATATAATACAAGTTTCTAAAGTGCAATGAACATGATCTCTGCAGAGCTACAACACCATAGAGCCTTGCAAGTCCAAAACCTCATCATTTGGCATGTGACATTTAAAGTTCAAAGCCAAAACTTTCAAATTTGTCATGAGGCATTGAATGATGCATAGAGTTGGCATGTACCAGTCCACAACATTCCAAATGAGTCAAGATAAACTCAAGCATCAGAAGACCATAGGCCTGCAAGATTGACCTAAGTCAATGGCTAGAGGAGACTTTGGCAACAAGACAAAGTTCAATGGATAATGGAGTGATCCAGCCTCCATTCACTATTGCTCCCAAAACAAACTTTCTCTACTATAAATAGAGCTTCTTTCTGATCAATTCAAGTAAAACAAAGCACCATAACACACGCTTTCCTCCAAATTACTCTCAAAAAACCAGATTTTGCTTCTCATTTAAGTAACATTCAAATTTTCCATTTGAGAGCAATTCTATCAAAACCAATCATGCCAACACCTCACATACATTATATATGAGTGATCCATAACCTTAAAACTCATCTGGAACAACAGAATCACAGAGTCACCCCCATTTGCTCAAGCTTTTTGGCCTATTTGCAGTTGAGGTGCGACAATAAGTTCCAAGCTGATTCAATCCATTCCAAGCCTTCAAACACATTACTTGAGGTCCATTGAAGATGTCCAGATCATTACACAACATCTGTAACACCTCCAACATAGAATTCGAATTCTTCTTGCAAGAGGTAAGCCTGACACTCTCAGTCTCTTGTATAAAAATAAACTCTTGGGCCTCTAATAGAGTGTAAGACCCATCTTTTTTGTAAATACAATAATTTGGGCCTCAGTCATTGTATAAGTCCCTCTGTGATTTTCAAAACTACGACGCGATCGTCGCCTTTCCAAAAGAGATCATCTGGGTCTCCAGGTGAGTATAAGCCCCAAATTTCCTTTTTAAACAACTTTCTTCTTTATTTAGATTCCAATTCAAAGTTTTATCAAAAATTTCTTCAATTTCTTTAAAAACTAACCATACAGTTGTAGTTACCATGCTTGGGCTTGCACAACTGTAAGTTCCACTATCTCTTCAATACATACTTGTTTATATATTTCATATGTATATATATATATATATATATATATATATATATATATATATATATATATATATATATATATGCTTGTATATACTTGCTTAGAGTTTTCCCTAGCTGTTAGGTCTAGGTCTAGATCAAACCAGTGGTTACTCTTTCAACACAGTCAAAACTACTTCCCCATAGGAAATTCAAGATACAGTCTTGCCTCCTCTTGGGCTTATACAATATGGAACAGAGAAAGACATTATTCCTGGTGAAACTTTTCTCAATACTGTCTTAACTTAGAAATATATGTGTACAAGAAATTCATTTCCACAGAGAGGATTAATTCCCGGTGAAACCTCTTCTGAATTTCTTCAAACCTTAAAACTGTTCAACAAAGAAAGGACTTATTCCTGGTGAAACCTTTCTTGAACTTTTCTTAGGCTTGGACCCACAGGATTCCTAAAAGCATCCCCAGCCTCCTCTTGGGCTTTGTACAAGGACCTACAGGCTTCTTAAATGTTCTCATCCTCCTCTTGGGCTTAGTACAAGGACTCGAAGACCTCCTACAGGTATAGGACAGAACTTAGTCATCGTTACTAGTTCAATCCTCTGGAGAGTCAGAATTCTAAAACATCTAACCATTATAGGGTTGTTTCTCATCCCTTAAAACCTCAGCCTACTCTTGGGCATCATAAAAATATTATTCTCCAACTAAGAGTCAACCTCTTCATACCAGTAGACTTGGAAGGTCTCATCTCCTCTTGGATCTCAAAGAAACCCTCAAGTTTCCTAAAAGCACAGGAAAAAACCCTGATCATTTCATCAACACACTAATCTCCAGCAGAGTTTGAAACCTCCATAGGTTTTCAAACTCAAGGTTTAAACCTTTACCATTAATAAAACCCTAACAGAATCAGAGCCTCATGGTCTCTGATATTTCCACTCTTCTTCTAATCCCCAAAAAGAATAAAACCTTTGGATTCCCCAATACATATGGGACCTGCCTCTGGATTTCAACAATCCTCTGTAGAAGCTAGCCTCCTCTTAGGCTTCATATAAGAATCTCCCCAACCAGCCTACTCTTAGGCTTTGTATAATGATTTTCCTCAGTAGAGTCAGCCTCAATCTTGGGCTTTGTACAAGATAGATAAAACCTCCCCAGTGGAGTACATCTCTTTTCAGCCTCAATCTTGGGCTTTGTACAAGACAAATCATACTCTCCAGCTGAGTCAATCTCTTTTCAGCCTCAATCTTGGGCTTTGTACAAGACATATAAAAAAACTCCCCTAGTAGAGTCAACCTTTTAGCTTCAACCTTGAGCTTTGATCAAGGCACATAAAAATAAACATCCCCTCAGAGGAAATCAAGAGTTCTCTCTGTAGGAAGACATTTTTTTGTACATCACATATCATAACAAACAATAAAAAACAATTTCCAGATAACTGCTGTAAGTGGCACACTGTTGATTCCAAAATCCAAGTTGTGGTCCCTCTTTTATCCTGGTAATCTTCCTCTTTCACCAAATTGCTGTAAGTTACAAGCCTTTGGATTATTTACATCCAAGCCAATGTCATTCTCTTAGCATGAAAGATCCTTAAGGAAAAATGGCATTGTTCTACACTGAGTTAAAGTTCATTCCTTCAGGGCACCTCCATTATAAAGGAAATTATGGCATTGCTAGATTCCATACATTCCTGTTAAAGTAATTTCCCTTTATAACCAACCCTTCAACAACTGTGACGAACATGTAAGATATCTTCCTTTAGAGATGACAAATTATCTCTCAGTCAAACCTTTAGCTTCAATCTTGGGCTTTGAACAAGACATAAATAACCTCTAGCTTCAATCTTGGGCTTTGAACAAGACACCAAATATATTTCCTCCCATAGAAATAGGAGGAACTATGATTGCTTTGATTTCCCGAGTATCTTTACTGGAATACGTAGGCATAAGATTGTGAAATCTTAGCGAGCACACAAATCAAAAACTTTAGGTCCAGTATCTTACCAAAAACAACAGAAAACCTAAAAACAACAAAAACACACTCTCAACACTCCCAAAGGAGAAACTTTCCCAACCCACAGCAGATAAACACCAGAAAGTATTTAAACCAATAGAAAAACATACCATAAAAGGTTTATGGATAACCATATATACACTGGGTGATTGACAACTTCCCTTTGTATAACCTGACTCCGACCCCCCAATCTCTTAGCATTTGTTAAAGAAAACATTTGCGTGCAAGGTTAGTTTCAGATATCTTCCCTTTCCTTTCCAGCTTCATAGGATAAATAAGAAATCATAAAGTAACACCTAATTCCAACCATTACGGTAAGGTGGTCGCGTCACCGAAAAAAATCGCACGCTACAGTCTTCACCGCCTTAACAAAGCAGATACTTTGTCTATGATACATATGGTTTATGTAGCTATAAAGAAATATACAAGAAGTATGAAGCTATTGTGTAGATTTTATTCACCTTGTACTTCTTCTTCATAGCTTCATAAACTAGATGAACTTCATAATTTTTTCGAGATCCACGATTATTTTTAAAAAAAATGTGGATTCTTGAAACAATACATAATATCTTGTGTTATTGTATGTTGGTGTATGTTGTTGTTGTTGATTAATGTTGATTAATGTTCTCAGTCACTTTTCGTCTTCTTTTCCCCCTATCACTGTTCGTCTTCTTCTCACCTAGTTTCTTCAAGTTTCCATCAAATCCTTCCATTAAAATGTCTCGGCAGTCCAGTTGTAGCCATGGAAGCAGATCCTCAAGTCGTTCAAGGTACGTATGCAAGTGTGGTCTCGATGCTCCGTTGATGACGACATAGACCGATTCGAACCCAGGCCGTCGTTTCTATGGCTGTGGGATGTATAAGATTCAAGGATACAAAAAATGCTCTCACTTTCCTTGGTTGGATGAGGAGATGGATCCTAGGTCAAAACAAATAATTTCTTCACTGGTAAAGAGCTCGAATGAGTAGAAAGAGATGGTTAACACCTATAAAGCCAAGGAGGACGAATTGAAGTTGAAGGTGAAGATCCTGAAGAAACAATTGAAGATTACCTGGAATTTTTTATTTGTAGTGTTCATTGCATTTGTTGTAATAACAATGACGAAATAGGTTATAATTAATTAGGTTTGTATGTTGACTGATGGTGTAATGGTTAATGTGTTGGTTACCTTGGATTCATGTTATGATGTTATGGTGTATTTAATATGATACAATTATGTGATATTATAAATATGATACAATTAGTATAATTATGATAACTTTGGGTCCGCCAAAAAATGGCGGGTTGGGTCGGGATTTTGGGTCCGCCACCCAAAAAAGCCCGCCCCGCTAAAAACCGCCGCCCGCCAAAACCCGATGTCCGCCAAAACCTGCCGCATCTATTCGTTCAACTTGTCCCACCTTAAACCCGCCATTTTTTAGTTAATTATAGTAATTCCAATTCTTGATGATTTTGTTTTATACATTTATTTGAGAATATATGCAATATTTTTTAAGTAAAATTTGTTAAAAAGATGCTTTAAAAAAAGTGTTTTAAAAAATAACTAAAAAATCTAATTGAAATGTAAAAACAAGTCTATTAATCTATTAAAAAAAATAAAAAAAATAAAAAAGTAGACGGGCAAACCCACTGCCTGCCAACCCGCCACATTGGCGGGACGAGTTAGATTTTTATGCTCATTTCTATTTGGCGGGTTTGTCCGCACCCTTTTTTTAAACGGATTCAAGGTGGGGCGGCACCTTTTGCCACCCCTAATATATACTATTCAAATAACAACTACTTCTACATCTTATCATATAACACAATTGAATACTTCTGCATCTGAATTTTTTTTTAATATAACTTACTTATTCAAGAAAAATTCCAAAAAAACACACATTTCAGAAGATTTACCAAAATGGCTATGTTTGGAAAAGGAATATAAGGGTTGCGCCATATGGGATGGCGCCTCAGTTAAAAGGCAAAAGTCATACCATATGGCGCCTCAGGCCATATGGGGTATGCCCTAATTTTTTTTCATACTGCAAGGGAGAGGCGCCATATGGGATGGCGCCTCAGTTCACTTTATTTTTTTTTTAATTTTTTGTTTAATTTGTAAAATGAAAAATGTATTGGAAATAAAATTAGGGTAGCTATAAAGAAATAAGAATGTTAAGGATAACAATTAGTACAAAGGGTGGTAAAGAAAAATTCAATGATCATGCATATCTAAACGTCCACCGGTTCCACATGCAGGGGCTCTTGCGCGGCGTCTTTGTCAACCACCACAATTTTGTTGAGGTGTGGCTGGTCTTTGCGTCTGTTGAGATGGCCCAGGTGCATCAGAAGATAACTCCGGCGCATCAGACAAATTCTAAAGCATCTGTCCCAAATAGCCGTGGGGTTGCCGCCGATGGCGCTTCCGTAATCCAGCTGCATACCCATGTTTGGGTAGTTTGTAAGGAGGGGTTGGGTTGGTTGCAGACGGTATGGTTGGCCGAAATGTTGCATTGATGAGTGTTGGAACCGATTCAGTGGTTGATGTGGGGTTTGGTAGTCGAATAGTGGGTGGGTTTGTTGGCTGTAGGACGATTGTGATTCTTGGTTGTAGGAAGATGGGGTGTTCATTTGTGGGGGGCTATGGTGGGTTCGAAAGACTCGTCAGGGCTATAGGCATTGATGGTGTCGGTGTAGGTGGGATGGGGGTAGGGGTAAGGGTTTTCTTGTTGTGATTGAGTAGGTCGCATGCTAGGGTAGGGGTAAGGGTCTTCTTGTTATTGGGTATAGGTAGGTGTATGATGTTGGGCATATTGTTGGGTATGTGGCTGTGAGGAAGATGCACGTTGACGGGGGCCAATTAGATACGTCGGCTGGGAGAGGAATGGTTGGGGTGTTGTAACAGACCTAAACTAACTCATATATTGTTGCGTTGGTATAACATCTTCTACAATGGGGTCGGTTAAGACATGCTGGTGTCAATTCTCCCAGTGTTGACACATCTCTGTTACAAAGTTAGTCCACTCACCCACTGCCCACTGTGTGTCGACTCTACGCAGATGCCACTATCCCAAACTTGTAGGAGCCACCAAAATATCCTGATGCATTCCGAATTGACGTTTGACTCGATCGCTCTGATGCATCTCCACAGTGGTGAACCGAATGATTGGCATTTTTGAAGTCCACACAGCAGCATCATTCGCGTTGGACTGGTGGTCGAGCCCCTCGTACGACCTCCAGACAAACTACAAGAACAAAATGTTTAATGAGAAATTGTATTGTGCTTTAAAGTGTTAGAAATATTTATGGAAGTTTAAGGAAAATTTACGTTGTCTGGGCCAATGTGATCTAGTAGGTTGCGGTAGACTGTTATGGCGTTCCTGGGATTTCGATGGTAGCTCATTCCCGGAACTGACCACCTAAAAATGTAGTTACAAATAAATTAGTTACAACTAAACATTTCATTAAAGGACATAGGCGCAGGGAATTGTACAAGCTTACCTTAATGCGTAAGGGAATATGAAGTGGTTCTGGTTAATTGGAGCTAGTGTTGGCATTCTCGACCAACCCCATGCCTGAAGGAGATAGGCACAGCCATAAAATGTACAAGCATCTTTTTTTACAGTTTTGCAGAGTGAACTATACAGATGGGCCAGGACAGCTGAACCCCAACTATATTCGTGCACTTTGTTAATGTTAGCCAGCAAAGGTAAATACATAATATTTGCACTATTTCCAGTGCTTTCTGGAAACAAAAAACTACCAAACAATAGCATTAAATAGCACCTAGTTTTTAGTATCTTGTAATAGGGGAGGGTATCCTCGTCTAATACAATAGAGTCATAGTAACCCCTAAGGTATTTTATGTTAATACCTTGCCCCTAGGTCTACCGTCATGTGCTGGCTCAAGTGCTTCCAGACTTAGGGGCGTGCCTAACAAATTGTTGCATAGTTGGTTGTTGATAAAAACGGGGTCGTTGACGGCCGTGCCATCTATGCGGAGGCAGAGTAACATATGCACGTCTTGCAGTGTGACCGTGCATTCACCAAAAGGAAGGTGAAATGTGTGGGTCTCCGGCCTCCATCGTTCTAGTAAAGCCAGAATAAATTTTGGGTCAACATGATATGACATGATTTTAATCAAGTCACCAAATCCACATCTTATTAGATATTCTTTGATGAAAGGGTCGTGGGGCATATATTTGTGCCCACGACAACGGAACCTTGATACCTCCTGAACAAACAAAATAAATAACATTACTTAGATAAAAAATACATCTATGTTTAGGAGTGTAAAACAAAAGAAGGCCGAAACACTTACGAAGTCTTCAACGTTTTCCGGGGTTCCTCTGTGGTCATTTCCCATGGTGAGTACAGACATTTATTTCGTAAGTGGTTTTAAGAGGAAGACTTTGTGATGGATGCGAAATTTTTGTGAGTTGAAGAGAAGAGAAGAGTTTGGGATAAGAAAATTTTGTAGAGTGGTGAGATGGTATTTATATTGGTGGAGAGGGGAGTCACATGATAATGCATGCATTCTTGGTCTTTGTAGTCTGACAAGTGTAGTAATTCATGCCTTTAATTCTCTTATGTGTTCTCTTGCATGCATTCTTGGTCTTTGTAGTCTGACATGTGTAGTAATGCATGCCTTGGATTCTCTTATGTGTTCTCTTACATGCATTCTTGGTCTTCGTAGTCTGACAAGTGTAGTCTTGCATGAGAAAGTGAAGGCATGCTTGTATTGTCATGTCAATAGTAATAGTATACAATATTATACAATAATAATAGTCATTATTAAAAAATTAGTCACATGAGAAAGTGTAAGTGTGGTCTTGTCTCGTAGTATACAATAGTGGTAGTCATTGTTAAAAAATTACAATGATGAGAGTACGAATTATTTGCAAAAATATAAATTCTTGGCGTGGGAGTGTGGTCTTGCACATAGATCACATCCTTTCTTTACATTTTCTTCCAATGACTAAAGTTTGCCAATCTGAAGCATTCATAAGTGTGGTCTTATCAAAATAGTAAACCAGTCTGAAGCAATTAAACTCCCAAGACACTTTACTTGTAGCAACAAAAAATAATGGTGCAAAGGTATGCTAAAGAATAGTGGAAGGCAAATGTAGGCATGCAGAGTTGTGTGGTCTTGTCAAGGCTAGTCTGGCCATGCAGAGTTGTGTGGTATTGTCAAGGCTAGTGTAGCCATGCAGATTTGTGTGGTCTTGTCAAGGCTAGTGTAGTCATGCAGAGTTATGGGGTCTTGTCACGCGGAGCAGCACATGGTTCATGCAAGGCAATGGTAAACTATTCTAAAGCAATTAAACTACCAAGAGACGTAAGTTGTATCAACTATACGCCTATTAATACACATGAAAGATACAGCTTATCATCACATCCTTGCAAACACTAAAGTTTGTAAACCATTTCTTCCAAACACTAAAGTTTGTAAACCATTTCTTCCAAACACAATTTAGTTATGGCTCAAAGACCACAATACCTGATAAGTGCACATCTCAATGGTGAGATATTTGAATGTCCAATCACGAGTTTCAATTTTAGGGATACAGAAATGACTAGGTTTTTAATTGATAGAAGAACAAATTTGTATCATTTGAAAGCCCAGTTAGAAAAGAAATTGCAGTGCGGTCCAGTTGGGCAAATTGTATACAAAAACCCTATGTTTTTTGACGGGCATGACCAATGCAAATTTTTTCAAATCAAGATTCAGGACGACGATGATGTGCGTAATATGTTTCTCAGTCATGAGCATTCTGGATTCAATGACGTTGAGTTATATATTACGTTACAACATCAACCACTGTCTCAACAACTAGAAGTTTCGCAGATTTTTAACGATTTCGACAACGAACAAGCTGAGGTGGACGTCGTTGACGAGGAAGAAGAAGAAGCGAAGGACATTGTCGATGAAAGGGTAAACAACGACGAGGCAGACCAATTACCAGGGAGTCATGTCTATTGCCCACCTCAACACATGACAACACTCAACTTAGGCGATGACGAACCATCAACGGATATTTTTTACGACCCATACATGCAGACAGAGGGAGTATTAAAAGTTGGAGACTGTTTTTGTAAAAAAGAAGATTGCGTCCGAGCAATAAAACAATACCACATGAACTTATATGCAGATTATAAAGTCGATCGAAGAAATCTGACTCTATACAAGATCTACTGCCGTAACGAGGCATGCCCGTTTAGATTAACAACATTTTTCTGGAAGCGAAGTGATTCCTAGAAGATAGGGTCAATGGGTCCGGAGCACACTTGCATGATCACGAATCCAAGTCAGGATCATCGCATGCTCACCTCTCAGTTGATCTGCAATGAAATTCTATCAGTCGTTAGCGACAACCCTTCTATGAAAGTGAGTACAATAATAGCTCATATGGTTCAAAGATACAACTACACTCCTTCGTACATGAAGGTGTAGATTGCTAGGACGAAGGCAGTTGAAACAGTTTTTGGAAATTGGGAGGACTCTTACAAAGAAATCCCAAGATACCTCGTGGCACTAAAACAATATGCTTTAGGGACTGTTGTCATGTTGGAGACGTTGCCGGCATATACGCCAGACGGGAATTGTGTCAGTGGAAATGGCATTTTTCACAGACTCTTATGGGCGTTTGAACCATGAATCAAAGGATTTACGTACTGTAAACCTATAATTCAAATTGATGGAACATGGTTGTACAGAAAATATAAGGGCACGCTACTAATGGTCGTGGCACAGGATGACAACATCAACATTTTCCATATCGCCTTCGCTCTAGTTGAAGGGGAGACTGCTGGAGGTTGGAGTTTTTTCCTAAAAAATCTCTGACAATACGTTGCTCCCCAGCCTAACTTATGTTTGATCTCCGACAGACACCCCTCAATAGAGAGTGCTTACAACAATCCTGATAACGGTTGGCAGGATCCTCCCTCAAGCCAAGTGTATTGCATTAGACACATCGGTCAAAATTTCATGCGGGAGTTCAAGAACAGGGGGCTAAAGAAGATGGTTACTAACGCGGGCTATGCACTAACAGAGCCTACCTTCAGATACTACAGGGATGAGATCAGACTTACAAACACAGATGCATTGAGATGAATTAATAATATTCAACGGGAGAAATGGACAAAGGCGTACGACAATGGGCAGTGATGAGGCCATATGACAACAAACCTCGTTGAATCTATGAACTCTGTATTCAAAGGCATCCGAAACCTGCCGATAACCGCTCTTGTGAGGTCAACATATTTTAGTCTCGCTGCACTCTTTGATATCAGACGTACAAAGTGGGGTTCGGTCATACAATCTGGGCAGCTGTTTAGTGATAGTTCAATGACATTCATGAAGGAAGAAGCTGCAAAGGCCAACACACATGTCGTCACGGTCTTTTATCGTATTACAGGTCACTTCAGTGTTGCAGAGTCTATTGATCAAACCGAAGAAAGGCCTAAGGGATGTTATCGAGTGGAACTGGATAGGAGTTGGTGTGACTATGGAAAGTTTCAGGCATTTCGTATGCCTTACTCCTATGTTATAGCAGCCTGTTCCAAGGTTCGGCTGGACCCAACCAACTATCTCTCTGTTCTTCACCAAGTCATTACTCTATGCAATATCTACAAAACTAGCTTTCAAGTGGTAGCAAGAGAGGACTACTGGCCTCCATACAAAGGCGAAATTGTGTGGCATAATGATCTGATGCGAAGAAATAAAAGGGTCGCCCTAACAGCACCCGTATTCAAACGGAGATGGATGCAGCATACAAAATGGTGAGGTTGTGTGGTTAGTGCCGCAAGCCAGGCCATAATCGTACCAAGTGTCCAAATGTGGGCTCTAGCACAGCATCATAGTTTCAACTGTAAACTTGTCTATTTATAACAACAACAACTTTTATTTCATTAATGACATACCTAACTGATTACAACGACATAACATAACATAACTTAATAGCTAAACATCAACAAATAACCATCAACGGAACCTAATACCAAATCAGAAAATAACAAGAACAGACCCAAATGAAACAACTCATAGAATCAGCTTATCTAGGAAATTACAACCATCAACTTAATTTCCTGTTGTGTCATCATCATCATGAGGACACCAGCATCATTTTTCACTTTCCTCCAAGACCGAGTGACTCCGTTTGGCCCAGACTTCTCAACCAGCCTCTCAATCTTCCTGATCTTTTCACCTGCCTGAAATTCTTCTTCTAGCCAGCGGCGAAGTTTCCTATGCAAATGCTCCAACGTCTGCGTGTTCTAGAGTCGCATCTTCATCAGAGGCTTGACAGCTGAGTATACAACTAGGGCATCTCTTTTCATCAGTGAAAATTCTGGAAACGGTTCCTCCGGTGCTGATGATGATGATGACAGACGAAGATTTAACTACTCAGACATGGTGTTGAGAAGGGGGAGAGTTTGGGATATTGGTGAGGGAAGGGAGGAAATTAGGGTTTTGGTGATAAGTGTTGCGCAATAACAAATGAGGGTGAACCCTTATTTATAGGCACATGATACCCTATTAAATAATATAATTAATTATATATTAAAATCATAAAATTTAAATCGTTTAAAAAAAAGCACTGGCTTGAGGCGCCATATGGGATGCCGCTTCCCCTGAGAATTAGGGCACCCACATTTACACTGAGTCGCCATCCCATATGGCTTGTGGGAATTTTCAGAAATTTTTTTGCCAGAGTCGCCATTCTATATGGCACCTCAGGTCTTTCTTTTTTCCAAAACTAGGTCACTTTAGTAATATTTTTGAAATGTTAATTTGTTTGGTATTTTTTTTTAATAAATGTGTTATATTAAAAAAAATTCTCAGCATCTTATTATATATATATATATAATCTTCATGTGAATATCTTTTGCTAGGCTCAATCAATATTATTCGGATTAAGATTCACTGCAGTTGGTTTATTTGGTTTATCCTGCAGTTCCTGCATTCCACTCACAAAATTGAACCTCACAATTTTTTAAGTTTGGAAATTTGTATTCTCTCACTTTTTAAAATGACACCAATCTTTCGCAAAAATATGTCACTGTGGGTAACTGTGTGGATTTTCAACTGCAGGCAATCCAAATCCATATTATTCTTAGAAATTTTATTGTATTTGTAATTACGTTGACAGTTTCAAAGTATACTTTTGTTTCATTATCACAGTCAAATTATACGAAAATGAAATTAAATTCATTGATATGATTTGATGGATAGCTATAAAGACCAATTGCACATCCTTCGAAGCACATGATAAAATTATACTTATTTTTTTATTAACCTTTCATTCTCATGCAAACTAATGTTTGGCTACCAATCTACCATACAATATTTATGCACGTGGCATGTTCTCAAAACATAATTAAAAGATATCTCATGTGCCGTTATTTTTATTAATTATTGTGTTTTAATACCAGCAAACATGGGTAAAAGGTTGTCAATTAAGCTTTCTCCACAGTAATTTGATTTGATATGTTTCTTGAATGTTGGAATTAGAATCTGGTAGATATCATTGTGTTGCTTATCAATTCAAATATTCAAAAAAAGAAAAGAAAGAATAAAAAAAAAAATTCTACTTTTCAAAGTCAAGTTTCTCAGCTTTCTATTTTTGAGTCAACCTTCAAAATTCTACACCAATTAACGTTAGTCTTTTTTTTTGGTTACAAAACGTTAGTTAATTAAAGTAAAGTAATTAAGTAATATACGAATTAGAAAATAAATACCCATATAAATGCAGCATCATGTATAAATAATATTAATTGGATTGAAATAATATGTACTACCAGCATAAAAATAATTCTGCATATCTAAAAAAAATTTACTAATCTTAATTATAACTTTTTAGTTTTACACAAATTGTAATAATATGTATTAGAGAGCAAGAAAAATACACGTACTATTTTCTTATATAATCAAGCATAAGAATAGTGATAGGGAATATTAAGGGTACTTTAACCCAATAAACAGGATTTTGGGCATACAATTCAACCCCAAAGAAATAATTACAAAAAATTGATAGGGTGTTTGAGCCAATAGTAATAAGAGCACCTAAGAAAATGTTTATTTCTATGAGGCAACCACAATCAAGAAAACAAAACAATTCTATCGACTATGGCATCTGGATTACAAACTTCGTCGTTGAAAATAATTTGGTTTCTAAATCTCCAAATACACCAACAAGATACACACCAAATTAACCTTGCAGTAGATTTATTGTATTTCCCCATTAGCAAATTCATCCATTCAAGAAAATGAAGGTGGCATTCACCATCCAACAAGCAAGAAACTTCTAAGTGGTAATTTGTAGTCTTAGATTTTTTTATAGTAATGAAAGAAAAAGGTTACCAGGGTGAAAGGTCAAGTAATAGTCTCGAGTATTAGGCCCAAGTGGCAATCGCTTGCAAGCCATAAATACTTCTTCTTTCACTAAAACACAAACACATCACAATTTCACAATAAATTGAAAGAAAAAAGACTACTTGGGTGAAAGGTCTAGTAATAGTCCCAAACACTAAGTCCAAGTAGTAATTACTTGCAAGCTCAAGTGTTTGTCTTTCATTCAAAACACTTATAAATGCTGAAACACTTTCGCAACAAATTGGAAAGAAAAAGACTACCTGAGTGAAAGATCTAGTCATAGTCCTGAATATTAAACCCAAGTATTAATTGCTTGCAAGTCGTGAATATTCGTCTTTCAAACCCTAAAACATACTCAAACAAATCAAACCTAATTACTCACCCCCGTGTGATCAACAACTTTTTTCAAAAGAACATTGTTTAGTCCATTTTAATGCGAATACAAACTAGCGCTTAAGTCTCCATTGCGAGAAAACAAGACAATGTTTAACTGTTAGGATGCGATATAAACACTTGTTTAATAAAACAAACCAACAAAACCGTAGCCTCCCCCCCCCGAGCTACAAAGCTTTGAGTTCCACATTGTACCCGAGGATACGTAGGAGCAACATTCGCAATCTTCTCAAGTATCCTAATAAAAACCTTTTTAAGATCCATTTTCATTTCCTTCTGCACTCTTTATCACTCGAAGAAAACAATTAACATAAGCTAACATTCAATCACAAATTTAACTAAAAGATTATCATTGAGTACAATGGTCGTGAGGGGTTCTAATACCTTCCCCTTGCGTAATCGACTCCTGAACCCGAATTTTCTTTCAACGACCATTTTATTTTCAAGGGTTTTATCGATATTTTCCCTTTCCTTCCTTGGAATTTACAAAGTTCGATGGCGACTCTATTCGAATCATTTTTCCACGACTTTCGCAAAGGATCGTGTTTTTCTAGATGCGACACAAGCATAAAATCACAAGCGTACATCAGAAAAAATGATCAGTAAACCAAGAGAAACACGACAGTAACACAATAATGAAAGGAAAATTACTTACACTAATGGAGCTAGTTCGGTGAACTCCTCTGTCCGAGAAAAGGAAATCAGATAACTTTCGTTCTCTCTATTTCTATTTTTTCTTCCCTCTTATTTATATGTTGGTTGTTCTATATTGTTGCTGCTTATTGTTTGTTCGGTTAGCTTTGAGGCTTAATTTGCTTTGTTCAGAGCTTCAGTATGAAGCTCTGAAAAAGCTTTAGTGTATGAGCTTTTACTGTAGTGTTTATGATGGAAATTTTGAAGGGTAAGGGTACTGAGATTGTTATTTTTTGATAAATGAACATGGTATCAATATATAGAGCAGTAAAATATGAACGGGGGAAAGTTAAACTCGTGTGAGAGTTTGTTTATACTTGTGTAAATCAGTTGTGAATGAAAAAAGTGGAGAGAAATTGCAATGAGAGTGAATGAAAAGAATTGTGAGGCTAATATTGATTAAAGTGGTGATCCTCGTGAAAATAGTGAGATTGAATGGTTAAGATGTGTTTGATTTGTGGTTGTTGTAATTTAATTGTATTTTCTAATTGTGAATTGGAAAGGAAATTGTGAAACGAAATGGATTGAAGTTTGTTGTGGTCCCATATTGATGTATGTATGATTTGGAATGTATGTGGTGTGTGTATGATGATGTAAATGGTTTGTTAACTCACTGATTTTTTTTGTTTGCATATGGTGCTGATGGTGATGCATATGGTGTGTGATGGGTGAATTCCGTAAGTGCACGGACCTATCGAAGTAATATAAAAGATTGTCGAACCCACAGAGACCAATTATTAAGCCTATCGTTACTTAATTGTTATAGTGTTTATTTAAGGCGTTTGAATTAAGAATAAGAATGATGAAGTAAATAACTTTAATAAATTCAGATGAATAACAATACTGGAATGTAATTCACATCAATCAACAATACTCTAATCGTCTCTACTAAGATTACTTACGGGGAAATATTTTGACCTTGAAAAGAATCAATTTAACGGAAACTGTCGCTTTCACGCATACAAAACCGAATTTACTCTCTAATTAATGTCGTCCATTGTCACTTATGGAAGGTGCTTATCGCGTTAAAGTAGTAAACCTATTTTTAAGAAATTAAACTCTTAACTCAGTCGAAAATTTATTTTGATTGGAAAGTTTAACTTAGAAGGGTTCCAGGCTTTCACTCAGGTAATCGGATCCTAAACCTATAAACGACGCGCTTTCGTAAATAGTTTTAAAATCACAATTCTAGAAATACTAGACTCCCTAATTAATTAACAAAGGGATTTCGCGGTATTTGTTAATAAAAAACAAACTAATTTTAGTCTTTAGTGTCGGACGACTTTCTAGCTTACCCGACGTTTTCACTTCCCCACTTTCGTAGAGGCAGATTAAAATGAATTCAAAAATACTGTGTTTAAACCAAAACAACCCACAAAGGTAATCCTAAAGAGACAACATGTAGAGTCCTGTCTATTGACGATCCTCACATCCTAGCACTAATAAGTTAGCCAGACATGGTTATTGAAAACAAAACATAAAGGGTTTTAAGTGCAAACATAATGACTGGTAAAAAGCATTTTAAAATAAAGTTGCGATAGAGGTAAATAAGATTAAGAGAATAATTGCGAGGTAAATAAAGTAGAAAAGTAAAGGCAAGACAAAGTAAATATAAAAGCGGAATGAATTAAAAACCTGCTCCAAACGGAGTCTTGAAACTGGTACAATAAATGCTGAAGTAATCTTGACGGATATAAAACTTGTATAGGGATAATCCAAACTTGGTACAAACTCGATTCGTGACGCGATAACTCTTCGGTGTGAAGGGTTATGCTTACAATTGGACAGAGTAAGACCTAAGTGTGCACAAAACTTGGATGCCCTGAATAATGAACTACATACCTATTTATTATGAACTAGTAACCCTAAAAACTCTCCAAAAGCTGCTGAATTCATGTGCGAAAATAGAGGAGAAAATTTCGATACTTGTTGACCAAGGTCATCCCACTTTGTGACCGTTGGGCATTATAAGGTGTGGCGACCGCCACACCCTTATGGCGAACGCCATGCTTGCAAAGTGGGGTGACCTAGTCTTATGACCGTTAGCACGTGGACCACACATGGCCACCTCATCGTGAACGCCATGGTGGTCGCCATCAGTGTAAACCAATCTCAATTTCTCCTTTTTTTAACTGCTTTTGCTTTGTTTCTTCACACAGGCTCTGAAGTAGCTAAATACCTGAAAACAAACCAAATACCAACATAACAGTGTAAATGCAAATCAAAACAACTAGAAAACATGCATTAATCAAGTCAAATAAGCGATGTAATCTCACGTCATCAGTGTGAGACTTGGTTGATGGTTGATGTAGAATGGAGCTCGGGCATGAAGATTGGAGGATGATGGATGGAGCAACTTGAAAGTGGAATGAACCTTTCTATTTTTTGTATTTTTCTGGATATGTACTATGTAATGTGTATGTAGGTTTTTTTGTAAAGAAGAGAATTCACGTGGGGATGTAGCATGAATTGTATGATGGAATAAATGTATAGAATTTTTTTGATGGAATGTGATATTTTTGAAGGAATTAAAAGTTTAAAATTGTTTTATCCATCTCAATTTCTATTTTGTCTTTATACCAAAAGTATTCTATATTTGTCTCATTCAAAACAAGCCAAAATGCAAATCTCTTGGATAATCAAATGTAACATGATTAAAAATCAGAGCAAAATTAAAAACAATTGAAAACAAAAGTTTTAATAACCTTGCAAATGAAGTTTTTATAATATAAATGCAACCAGCAATAAAAAATAACAAGGTTAAAAGTTAAACTCTTGACTTATGTCATACTCTCAAATGCATGCTAAAGGATGATTTAAAAAATTAATAAGGCAAATGAAATTTAACAAAGTTAAAAAAATGAAAATGAAAAAAAATAACAAAGTCCAAAAATTCAAACTCTTGCCTTTTTGTTCTTTACTCAGATGTATGGTGATGAACTATCAATGAAGGACTAGATGAAAAAGGGTCAAACTCTTTGAATTTCCCTTTAGTTTCTATGCATGAATGACAATTAAATCCAATGAGAGAAAATAAAATAAGTCATCTATGACTTTTCATCCACTCTAACCTCTTGAGACTTGATGTGAATGAATGATAATGTACTGTAATAAAAAAATCAAACACTTGACTTCTTATTATGCATATGAATTGTGAATGAATGCCATCAAGACCAAATGAAATGTCAAACTCTTGAAATTTCCTCCTAATCCTTGATGAATAATTTTGACTAATTAATGGATGACCAAATGAAATAGTCATGATATGCTAATGCAGATGAATGAAAAATTAAAAATCCTAGGGTATAATAGTTGCCCCTATTTTAACATCTTTAACTAGAGGATATGAAAAACTCTTGTCTTCAAATCATCATGGTGAAAGATAGTTTAAATAACAAACTGACCCAAAATTTTCCCATTTATGCAATAGAATTATATGCTATGACGATGTACTGAGACTAAGAATTACTTTTGGTTTCTTAATCATCAGATAGTTGAATGAATGCAAATGGATTAAGAAATACTCTTGATTTCTTAATCATCGGATGATTGAATGGTATGGATGAAAAGAGATTAAGAAATACTTTTGATTTCTTAATCCTGGAGTGATGAATGCAAATCTTCTAGTAATGTGATACTCTTTCAATGGTTGGTAGATCTCTCCGGGGGGTTAGACGGTCATATTCAGTTGCTCTTGACTAAATGTATACTCCTCTAGGAATCAAAAATCATGTTCTGTTGCTCTTGGATAATAGTAGACTCCTTTGAGATTAGAAAATCATGTTCAGTTGTTCTTGGCTTATAGTAGATTTCTAGCGTTGATCGATCATGTTCCGCGGCTTCTTGCTGATGGTAGATTACAACAAACATACAAATATGTTATACAACACTACATGGGATGGATTTGTCAAACGGTATTTTGTTCAACTGTTCTTCAAATGCTCTTCGTTGAAGGCAGACTCTTCTTAGGAATAAATGATTATATTCAGCTGATCTTGGCTGAAACTATTGCATCCAACTACTATTGGTTGAAGCTATTGCATTCAGCTGCTCTTGGCTAAAAGAAAATCTATGCAAATATAGTATCCATCTACTCTTGGCTTAAGACAAATATAGGTAAACAATGTATATAATTGATCTCGGCTGAAAACATCATATTCAACTACTCTTGGATGAAATTATCACATCCAACTGCTCTTGGTTGAAGCTAACGCCTTGAGCTACTCTGGGATGAAAGAAAATATATATGGGAATATAAAACACTCTCTAGGGAATAGACGCCCAAGAGACTTACTAGAGATGTACTAAGAGAGTTCAGTGAAACTTGTCTATCAGGGAACTCTTGCCCATTAAACTCATTGGTGGATTGTTAACCTGAGTTATCATTGTGAGGAGATGTCCATCTTAGAAAAATACTTCGAAGATACTTGGTAAGGATAATGCTACCAAGGATACCTTTCTAAGGAATCCTGCTAGAATGAAACTTGTTTGGGGAGCTCATGAAGCCTTACTAGAGAAAATTCCATAGGGAAATTTGTGGAGAGATATCTACTAGGGAAACACATCAGAAATTCCGTTGACACCAAAGTTAATTTGGGAAACATTAATCACTTTTTTGGGGATGAAACGCGTCTTAAGAATCACCACCATTATTGATTGAATTCTGAAAGTAGTTTGTTCTGAAAAAAGAATTATTCTACTCATGAGAACACTTCTTGGATCTTGGTTCTGCTTAGGATTATGCTGAACTTCATTGAGAGGTTGCTGAATCCGGGCTGAGGGTTATGGATGTATGCTCTGTGCATGATATGTAAGAAAAAAGAATGCATGATTATACTAGTTTATGCATTTTATGGGTTTCAATCTCTGATTCCCTAACATCCTAGTCTTGAATGATTTTGACACCATGAAAATGGTTTGCAAAACCCTGAATTCTGCTCTGCCGCCTGGCGGGTTTCATGTTGATTCATGTTTCTGGGAGAATTGCCACTTCTGATTTTCTCATTAAGATGATCATTGATACGCCTCACATCTTGTGAATCGAAATAATCTAAAGTTTTCAAAAGCTTTTATTATTTCATAGTTTTAATGTTTTGATTTTATCAAGAATAAAAATAACACTATGTAAACAAGCAAAAAAACAAAAATAATTGATGAAGAAATGTTCAAATGAACAATTTTATTTGATGAGAAGAATAACTCATACATGGGATAACAATACATGAAGATGTAAATCCCTTTAAGAGGTGATTACAGAAAAAGAAATCAAACAAATGGAAATGAAAATTTAACTGAATTTCCATCGAAAATAAAACATTTGTTATTTTCCTCTATGTCCTCTAATCCTCATTACTTTGCTTTTGGAGATAGCGATTGAAGTGTTCCTTTCCATCTGAATTTTGTTGAGGTGCAGACTTGTGCTGCTACAGTCTTATGGCTTTGGATATTCCCTATCATTTGCATGAACCCCTCCTTAGAGTTTCAATTCACCGGGAGATTTACCCTCTTTTTCTTAAGCCGCCCTTTTGGGTTTTCGACTTAGCAGGCTTAATTTTTATTTATCCTCCCTAACTTTTTCCTGAGTCGCCCATGCGGGTTTTCAACTCACCGGAATGCTCATTTTTTCGTAAGTCGCACTTTCGGGTTTTCGTCTTAGCGAGATTTTATTATCCGTCTCTTTTTCTTAGGCATAATACTTCTTGACTGCATCAGAGTTGACTGGATATGTCAACTCTTCTTCATCCATGTTCATGAGAACCAAAGCTCTACCAGAGAAAGCTTTCTTCACTACATATGGTTTTTCATATTTAGGGATCCATTTTCCGCGTGAATCCTTCTAGAGGGAGATTTTTTTCCTCAGCACCAAATCACCTACTCTGAACTCCCGATGTCGGACCTTCTTGTCGAATGCCCTCTTGAGCCTTTTCTGATACAGTTGACCATGACGCAACATCGTCAGTCTCTTTTCTTCGATCAGATTGAGCTAGTCAAATCTGGTTTGAACCCATTCCGCCTCTTCTAATTCAGTTTCCATTAAGACTCTCAAAGAGGGGATCTTAACTTCTATTGGAAGCACAACCTCCATGCCATAGACTAGAGAGAAAGGGGTTCCCCTGTAGAAGTGTGAATATATGTTTTGTACCCGTGTGTCATACCCTAATTTTTCCCCCTAAGATGCCACCTCATTTACATAATTTGCATAACATTCATCATTACACACACACACACACACACACACACACAGATATATATATATATATATATATATATATATATATATATATATATATATATGTTTATGCATCACTAACTCATTACAAGTACAAGATAGGTGTGCTTGATTGCTTTACTGGTTAGGTGATCCCCTAAAGCTCAAGCAAATGAATTATCAGAGCATGGTCATCATATTCAAACATCACAAGTCCCTTTGTTATCCATGAAGATCAAGAGCTTTCACTCATCAATAATCAAATGCAAAATTGCATCCCCACAAGCTCATCAAGCCTCAAGATCCTCAGTACACCATAATTAAGGTTTTGACCTAATTCAGTCCCTAAGTTGACTTTTGAAGCAAGGCATGATCCCAAACCTCCAAATATGTTTCAAGGATCTCAAATGAATCATATTAATCCATTCATTTGATTGGATTAATCCAAAGAACTTGATTCATAAACAATGCAAGAAGTTAAAATCATCTAGTCCATAAACTAGGGTTTTTGATAAAAAGTCAAATGTACATTTGACTTTTGACCAAGACATGATCTCAAACCTTGGGACATGATTCAAGACACTCAAAAACACCTTTGGGGTCCATCCATGATGTTCAAAAAGCCCAAGGGTTTGATTTCATAAAGGATCACAAAGTTTAAAGTTCATTTGATACAAAAGTCAACTGTGGTCAAAATCAAGTTTGAGTTTTGAGATTTTTAGTCAAACATAGTCTCTTCAAGTAAAAAATGATTTTAATATGTGATTTGGATCATGATTGATCAAGAAAAATCAAGAAATGTGAGGTTACTTGTAAAAAGGGCAACATTGGAGAAGTTGATTTTTTTCTAAGTTATAAAATTCAATGATTTTTGCCCTACTTTCCAAGGCCATAACTTCCAAACTAAGTAACCATTTTCTTTGATCCAAAGATCAAATTGAAGAGCTTGTTGCATACTACAACTTTGTCCTTGAGGGTGGAATCTCAAAAAATGCATAGATTTTAAGATATAAGGCCATGAAGTTAGAGGTTCCATGCTTTTGAACCTAAACACTTAGTGAAATTTTAGACAGAATCTGTCTTATGTTGAAGCCAACTTTAGGGCTATTTTTCACTAAGATCCACAATGATTCAAGGGAAACCTTTAACATCCAAGTTGAAGTATGATATCTCAGCTTTTCAAAATGACAAAGAACATCAAAATCCTTTTCTTGAGCAAGAAGTTATGGATGTTACAATATGGCTTGATCAAGCTGAAATTCCAAGGCAGATTTGCTACATAACTTTGAGGCACGATTTTGAAGGACTTGTTGTACACATTGCTGATCTAACTCATCATAAGATCAATACCAAAATCATTACAAAACATGTGCTCTGCAAGAATATAACAGAATTTTATAAATTCTATCCAAAATGCATGTGAAACAAAGCTTGAAGTGATTTGTCCTCTAGCATTGATTGAAATAGTGAATTTCTCAAAAAACCTCCACAATAAGCCAAGAGTGATCAAAACACCAATGATTCATGTGTAATCCGAGGGATCAAAGTTCAAATGATCAAAATTTGTAGCCATGTGGAAATGAGGGCTATGAACCTTGGCAATCAAGTAACTTGCTTCACATCATTACCTATTGGATCATAGCATGCTTCCTCATCCATTTTCCTCTCAAATATCTAAACATTTTTCCTATAAATAGAGGCCCTTATGCTTCATTCTAAATACACCAAAACATTGCCAATGCTTGTTTTCTCATAAATCCTCCCTCTTGCAAAATTCAAAGTTCTCAAAGAGTAAAAACTTAGAATTCTCAAACCAGTCCATTTCCACTTAATTCAACCCTCCAAACACTTCACATAATCATCATAGAAGCGATCCATAACCTCAAATCACTTCTGTAACACCAGAATCATCATCATCATATCTCACTTGTATCAATCTGCAGTTTGAATCGAGCCAAGTGATCCAGGAGTTTTCAACTCATTCTAAGCATTGCAACACCGTCCTTGAGGGTCAAGAAAGCTGTCTGAATCATCAAATCACATCTGTAACACCTCCAACAGAGAATTCGATTCTCACTTGAAGGGTAAGCCTTAAACTTTCAAACTCTATGATCCATGCATCATTTTTTATATTTTAAATTCCAGACATGCTTGTTATGATGTTGTGATCATTTTCCATCAGTCAATTCCTTTGTATCATTAAAATATAGGATTCCCCATTAGATTTTGCAAATTTAGGGTTTATATGTTCTTACAGGCTAATTTAAATTCTAGAAAGAATAAATGAAATTGAATAGAACCATTCAATTCCTTGTCAAAATCCATACAGGTTTCATCTTTACATCATCCCATTTGGTTGAGAAATGAAGAATTTGGAAATTTGAAATTGTTGATGAAGATTATGATGCACGAGGAAGACAACAATGGTGGTGGCGTGAATGGTTTGAATTTCTAGGACTTGTTTTACTACTTAATTAATTGGGTGTGGTTTAATACACGGATGTATCACCACCCCAGTGGTTGAAGGCATGTGTTTAAGGCTTTGTGTGACCATCAGGTCTGGGGTTCGAATCCTCCTCGCCCCAGACCTTTTGGTTTATTTATTTTTTAATATTTTCAAAAGGGAATTTTCATATATTATCATCATCATCTATCCTTTATCAACCACACACACATGACTCAGATGATAATGTTTTAGGCCCATTAGTCCAAGGGCGTGGGTTCAACCCCTAGTCAGACCACTCCTTCATTTTTTATCGCTTTTCTTTTCAATTTTTTTCACAACTTCACACAATTGTTTCACATAGCAAAATTAATCTTTTTGAGCCAATTTTTTGCACACTCTTCATTTATCTTCCCTATTTTGGGAATCCATGAAAAAATGTTGAAAATAATATTTCTTTAATAATTTTTTATTAGGTTGAAAAGTGGTACACTTTAAGTGTTTCATACCTTTAAAATGGATTTCTTTTTATTCTCTCCTTAACCTAATTTATCATGATTATTTATGTGGATAATATGCTTTGTCTAAGTCTTGTTTAATGTACATAACATGCTTGTCATGACTTAAAACACCATTCATACCATGTTTAATTGATTTTCCTTTTGAAAATACTTTTGATTAAATGTTTAATTAGGGTTTCCCTTTTGATTAAACTTTCAAAACATCTTGAGGATGACTAGGGCTTCCACTTGAGTTTGAATTCCCCAAAGCCCTTGATTCAACCATGTTTGAATGCTTTGTTCATTTGCTTATCTCCATGAAATTCCATTAGGGTTTTTACCATATTCATATGATCCTCGATTCATTTTTGAATATATGCTTACTTGAACTTCTTTGTGATTGCTTTCATAGATTAACCTTTGCTCACATATTCAAGCATTTCCTTCATGATGAACATGTCTACTTGTCTGATGCTTATTCACATGTTGATATATCAGGCTTAATCATACCATACTCATGTCATCCTCGATGACTACACTTGTTTAAAAGCTTAATCAAACTTGTCTTGTTAAGTTTCTCTTGACATTTACAACAATTGCATTCACATAGTTCTAGCATTTTAAACTCATTCCTATTTTAGACCCAGTTCAAACTTTAGGATCCTCTTCAACTACAACTTAGTTCAAACATTAGGTTTCCCTTGCTGAAGTTCCAACTATCAACAAATAGCCTCCTCTTGGGATTTATACAAGGAAGGTAGACTTCAAACTCAAAACTCTTCGACAAAGAGATGAGAATTCCCTTTTGGAGTCCTAAAGTCAACACACTGCCCCTTGTGGCTTCAAACCTTCAACCTAAAGTCAAACCCTTGCCAACCTTTGGCTTTAAACTCAAAACACTTCCGCACAACATAAATCAAACATTTCAATTTTTTACATTTAAATGATGTAAGTGGCACACTTGTTGATTCAAAATCCAAGCTGAAGTCCTTCTCTTATTATGTTATACAAATCACTTATTTCATTTAAGTTATGTAAGTGGTACACTTGTTGATTTTATATCCAAGTCAAGGTCCTTCTCTTAATATGCAAAGACTCATTTAAAGGAAGGTGTGGCATTACTTTGGATTTTCTACATCCAAGTTTAAAGCTTCTTCCCTTATTATCTTCTTTCTCAAAATGTTTGTGGTGAATAGGTGACATATCTCCCTTAAGATGACACTTTGTCTCTTCTCAAAAGCCAACAAACCCAATTCGACCCATTAGTAGGTGGAACTACGAACACTCTGATTTCTCAATTTCCTTTTGAGAATACGTAGGCATAATATTGTGAGATCTTAGCGAGCACAATATTAAATAAAACCATTAGGTTCCTATACATTTTATCATAATCTATCTCAACATACCCTACGGAAACATTTCCCACTCTCATCACTCACTCAAAACAATCAACAAATTCCCATTATACAGTAAGTAACTCAAAACAACAGTAACACAAATATATGCAAGAGGTTCCTATAGGATAATATAGATACTTAGGGTGCTAATAACTTCCTTTTGTATAACCAATCACAATTCCCAATCTCTCAAGTGCATTGTTTTTCATTGCACACACTCACGGGTTTATTCAGATTTTTTCCCATTCCCTCCTTTGGGATAAATTAAAAGTTCACATGTAAAGGGCGACCCTTCGTTGGAAAGAAATCGCGCTGAACACCGTGCAGAGCGAAAGGTAACATCTCGTGCTAGTCCTTGTAAGTCTTTACCATCTTCTGGATGACCTGTTTATATTTTTGTTAGTTGCCTCTACAACGCCGTTCATCTTTGGTCTATAAGGTGATGAATTATGATGTTCAATCTTAAAATAGACGCATAACTCCTTCATCATCGTATTATTCAGATTCGACCTGTTATCAGTGATAATCTTGTTAGGAGTTGTCATACCCCAAATTTTGACCACTAAGATTTCCCATCATTGTGTAAATCATCATCACAATATGGATGAACCATTATGCCTCATCAGTCTCCCCAAAGATGGGTGAGCATTCACTACAATCAGAATTAGGGTTTCAAGCCCTCTCAGAGTTCTTAGACAAAGGATCAATCAAGGAATGACATGATCTTCAACTTGTCTAAACCTATCAAACATCCACAATGGATCAAGAGGACTCCCACATCAAGAATCAGGCACAAGGTTGCAGCATTCTAGGTGGATTAAGCCTCAAGATCGCCAGTGTCACCAAATTAGGGTTTTGGTCGACCAGGGCCTCCAGGTGGAAATTTTCCTCTAGGCATGAGCCAATGCTTCAAATCATAACCTAAAATACTCCATGGAACCTCATGGACCCAATCATCAAGTCAATTTAGCCTCAGGGGATGCATTCACTAAAAATAAGGAATTAGGGTTTCTTGACCTAATTCACCCTAAGTTGACTTTTGGGACAGAACATGAGCCAAGACCTCAAGACATGATTTGAGGGTCTCCAATACACCACATGGATCCATTTTCAACAATGGATTGATCCAAGAAGCTTGATTCACAAGTTTCAATGTCATCTAGACCACAATTAGGGTTTTGAAGAAAAAGTCAACTGTACCTTTGACTTTTGACCAAGACATGCTCCCAAACCTTGGGACATGATTCAATACACCCTATAACACCTATGAAATCAATACATCAAGTTTGATTTAGGTCAAGGACTTGATTTCATAGAGGATCGCACAGTTTGGAATTCATCCGATAAAAAGTCAATTGTGCCCAAAAGTCAAAGTTTGACTTTTTGATTTGTTGATCAATTATGGTTCCATAACCCTAAAATGATGTTAATGTGTGATTGGAATCATCATTTATCAAGAAAAATCAAAGAAAGTGGGATAACTTGTAAAAGGGGTAACCATAAAAACTTAGAAATTTTCTAAGTTATGGAACAAAGTGGTTAGGGTACCAACTTCCAAGGATCATAACTTGTGATCCAAGCAACCATTTTGGCTAATCCAAAGATGTATTTGTAGCTCTCATGGCATACTTTAAAAGTGTCAACTACACCTCATTCCAATTCCTCATGGATTTTAAGTTATGGAGTGACCAAAATGACAAAAACATGAAAATGTCACTTTTTCCAACACTTAGTGAAATTTTCACTAAGTCAGAATCTGTCTTGCTTTTTTTCCAAAAGTAGGGGGATTTTTCACTTAGATCCAAAAAGTATCAAGACAAACTATAATCACACATATGTTGTATCATATGAGAGCTTTCCAAAATGGCCAAGAACTCCATCAAATTCCATTTGAGCTAAGAATTATGATAGTGGCAATATGCCTTGATGCAACTGTCATAACAAGGCAAATTTGTGCATTTTGCTCGAATTGAGCAATTTGTGCAAATGACAAACAAGTTTATCCATCTGAACACCTCAGGGGGAGACCAATGAGGGACAAACACTGATCCATAAGCCTCCCAAGTCTTTGGAACTAAAAATAGCATGCCAAACCTAAAAATGCCTAAAGAGGGGACAAGACTCCAATTTTGTTTTGGGGCATTTAATGGATGCACCAAGGTGGCATGGACTGAGTCTTTTCCAACTGAATGAGTCAAGGATGATCTCTGAACTAGGGAACCAAAGGCCTGTGCTCTAACCTCTAGTCAATGGCTAGAGGAGACTTAAGATTCCAAAATGCTACAAGTGGCCAAACCTCTGTTGTAATTGCCATTCACTATTGCTTGCAAAACAAACTTGCTCTACTATAAATAGAGCTCATTTGTGCTCAGCTTAAGTACACCAAAGCCATCAAACAGATGCTTTCCTCAAAATCACCTTCTCACTTCCAAATTTGCCTTCCAAAGCAAGTCACTATCGGGTTTTGAGTTTGAGAGAAATTCCAACCAAACCAATCATACACACACCTCATAAACATCATATAGAAGTGATCCAAGCACTTAAACAACAACTGTAACACTGATTTCTCAGAATCACCAGCTAGTTGCTCAAGTTTTCAATCAAGTTGCACTTGAGATGCCATGAAGTGATCCAGCCATTTCCAATCAAGTCCAAGCATTCAAACACACTCCATATGCTGTAGGGAAGCTGTCCAGATCATCACAACACATCTGTAACACCTCCAACTCAAAAATCACATTGCTCTTGCTGTCACGACCTTAAAGTAAGGCTAAACTTGGTCATCTCTTAATCTATGCATATTTCCTCGCACAATACTTTTGCCAAATGTTCATAATCATGCATAGAGTGTTTTCCCTCAATTGATTGCTTTGTTTGAATCGTGTATCAAAATTCTCAGCCTTCATGCAAATTTTAGGGTTCTTGAGGTTTTGTCTTGATTTCTTATTCCATGCTTAAAATAAATGAAATTAAAGACCATAAACATGATCATGAGGTGAAAACCAGCAGATTGATATGTGGATTATGTGATTTCATCAAGTATTCAGTGAGATTGGATAGAAAATGCAAATCAGCCAAACTCAGAACACGTGCGTGTTCTTGGCATGTTCTTGGCGCCATTTTTTGAATATTTGAATATTTGAATTTTGTGATTTTATTTAATTGATTCAAAAATTAATTTCTCTCTGAGTTTTAATGGTTTTGAGTTGATTCTTTTTTTTAATAATTCACAAAAATGTTAAAATATTTTATTTTGCCAAAAATTCCCTAAAATGTTATTTATTTCATATATTTGATATTTTTGCAAAGAATTAATTTTTTATTTGTTTTTTACATTTGAAATATTTGTTCCTTCTTGATTTCCCAAACTTAATTAATTTTCAATCATTTTGTAGATATAAACATGACTTTTGAAGCATTGATCCCAGATCACCACTCATTTTTTACATGTTTTCATCAATTTTTATTAATTTTTAAACAAAATTAATTCCTTTTTGAAACAAATTTAGGCTTTTGATTAATTCAACCCTCATTAATCACTTTCAAAACACTTTGGGCCTCTTGATAGAGTGTAAGTCCCACCTCTTTGAAAATAAAATATTTTGGGCCTTAGTGCATTGTATAAGTCCCGATACAATTTCAGAAATTTTGACGCAATCGTCATTTTCAAACTATTTGTTTACCTAGGCTTCTCCTTGAGTTGTAAGTCCCACTTCTTTTCATTTTTAAAACTCATTGGGCCTCTAATAGAGTGTGAGATCCACTCCCCTTTTAACCAAAACAATTTGTGGGCCTCAAATATTGTATAAGTCCCTCTGCATTAAAAGAAAAAATCTCGGCGCAATCGCCAGTTCGAAAATCAAAATCATCTGGACCTACCCTCCTGTTATAAGCCCCATTTCTTTTCTTTAAATTTTTGTGGGCCTCTAATAGAGTGTAAGACCCAACCCCTTTTTGAAACCAAAATAATTTGGGTCTCACATATTGTATAAGTCCCTCTGTACAGTTTTCAAAACAACGGTGCGATCATCGTTAAAACCTTGGGCCTCTCCTTGAGTTGTAAGCCCCAACAAACTTTTCAAAGCACTTTCTCCTTTGATTTTGAATATAATATTGTTATCAAAACTTTCTTTGTTGAACAACTAACAAAACAGCATGGAAGCTCTACAACGGGTAAGTGTTTATCCGCTTTCATTTACCGCTTTCATATGTATATAACTGTATTGTGGGGCTGCTTCACTGTAAGTCTTCTTTCACATCCTTTTATATACTTGTCAAATATCAACTGTGTAATACTAGTATAGTTATTTAGAGTTTTCCCCGACAACTACGTCTAGCACTAGGTAAAGCCTTGTTGGTCACTCTTAAATACAAACAAAACTAGATCCCCCGTAGGATTCCAGATACAGTCTTTCCTTCTCTTGGGGTTAAACAATATGGAACAAAGAGAAAGGCAGTATTCTCGGTGAACCTTTTCTCAGACTGTCACCCTTAGAAATTGTCAAAGAAACTCTACTCCCCAGAGTTGATTTATTCTTTGTGAATAGCATCTCTTGAGTTTCTTCCAAATTCTCAAACTTTCCTGGAATGATCTCTTCTCTGTGAATTGCATTTCTTGAACTTCTCTTGGTTTTGGGACTCACAGGCTTCCTAAAAGCATCCCCGCCTCCTCTTGGGCATTGTACAAGGACCCTTCGGCATCTTAGAAGTTCTCATGCCTTCTCTTGGGCTTAATACAAGGACCCTGACGACCTCTTAGAGGTATAAGACAAGAACTTAGTCATCCTTTGCTAGAGCAGTATTTCCAGCGTCAAACCTCCGGCCATTTTAGGGTTGATACTCATCCCTTAATGCCCGTGCCTCCTCTCGGGCATTGTACAATAGATAAAACTCTAGACTTGGATAGTCTAAACCCCTTTTTGTCTCAAAGACATTCTCAAGTTCCTTTCAAACATAGGAAATAACACTGATCACTCTGAAACCCGGTCTCTCTCATGAGAGTTCCCCACCCTTGGGCCTGCCTATGGATCTAATCCTCAGCTGTAAGATAGCCTCCTCTTGGGCTTTGTACAATGACTCTCCCCAGCAGAGCTAACCTTTTCAGACTCTTTTGTTGAGTCAAACCATTTTTTAGCCTCCGTTTTAGGCTTATTATAAGACAGATAAAAGTACTCTCTTGTTGAGTCAAACCTTTTAGCCTCCGTCTTGGGCTTGGTACAAGACATATAAAAACCCACTCTCTTATTGAGTATAAAAGATTCTCTTGTTGAGTCAACTTTTAGCCTCCGTCTTGGGCTTCATACAAGACACATCTAAAACACTCTCTTGTTGAGTATAAAAGACTCTCTTGTTGAGTCGATCTCCTTTTAGCCTCTATCTCGGGCTTTGTACGAGACAACGAAACACTCTCTTGTTGAGTATAAAAGACTCTATTGTTGAGTCAGTCACCTGTCAAACAAACTCTCTTGTTGAGTCAAACTTTTTAGCCTCTGCCCTGGGCTTTATACAGGACAAATAAAAGTACTCTCTTGTTGAGTCAAACCCTTTCAGCGTCCATCTTGGGCTTTATACAAGATACATTTTCCCCGATGGAGTCAAAATCCCTTCTAGCCTCAATCTTGGGCGTTGTACAAGACAGAAAGAACGTTTGCCCCGAAAAAATCAAACTTCCCGCCTCCTCTTAGGCTTTGTATAAGGAAACCCTGGTTGAGTCAATCAACCTTTTAGCATCAAATTTGTGCCTTGCTCACAGCATACAAACAACAACAACTCCTCTTTAGAGATGCCAAATTCTCTCTCACCTGAAACCCTTTAGCTTCACATCTTGGGCTTTGAACAAGATATAAATCACCTTTAGCTTCATGTCTTGGGCTTTGAACAAGACACCAAAACAAATTTTTTTCCTCCCCTAGAATAGGAGGAACTACGATCGCTCTGATTTTCCTGTTTCGGGAATACGTAGGCATAAGATTGCAAAAAAATCTTAGCGAGCATACTAACCAAAACCCAAAACCCAGTACCTTCATATATCCATCAAAAGCATCAGACCTAATACCTTACCAGAAACCTATCCCATAGTCCGGACATTGTTTTTAAGCAAATAACCCTAAAAGACGAACCCCCTATTTTGATAGCATCTGTAAACCAACAGTTTTGACTGTTTAACCTCAGTTTGCAAGAAGGGTTTATTGGAGACATCTATTTCCCTTCCTTAATAAGCTCAACAGGATAAAAAATGAATTGAACTGTAGTACCAAAGCGATAGTGATTCGAAACCAAAAAAACCGCGCTATAGAAAAGTGGCGACCACAGTGGGAGGCATTCTTTCTAGCCTCTTTTAGGGTGAAGGCCTTAAATTCATCAGATATTACAGAAATGACGACTCTGCCGGGGAGTCATTGTCTGTATAGGATCATAGGACTAGAGGTCTAGGATATTAGGGCAAATATATATACTGTTTTTCCTAATTGATATCTGTGTTTACTTTTCTGCTAATGGGAATGCGTGTGATGCTGCATGTGGAAAGATTGAGTATACACCTAAGATAAGTGATGGCATTATACGGGTAATCTTATGGGGAGTGAATCCCAGATAAGAGATTCGATTGACCATCAAACTTAGTGGAGACTCCCTTTGCAGATGCATTGCCTATACGACTTTGGTTGTTGAAAGTATTGTGGTCGTTTGGGTTATCTGAGAAGCTAAGGTTTTTAGTAGACTGAAACCATTTTGTAGTGCGGAAGCTATCGGGAATAGTTGTCACGCGATACTACCTCATTTGAGATCACTCTAAGATACATCAGCTCGCTGGCGATCCGCTTGCTGTTGTTATCCCAAGAGGGGTCAATGATTTTGCGGACAGGTACAAAAAATCACTAGTATAAACCTTTGGGGATGGGTAGAGCCTTGACTTCATGACACCGACCCTTTAACCCCATCTTTTTTCTATGTTTTTGTGTGCTGCATTCATACATTCATTTAAAAAACATCTAAACAAAGAAAAATTTTCTCTTCTAATCCCTCCTTTTTCAAATTAAACTAAGACAATGATTGCAAATATTAGATAAAGAGATTGCTAATGGAAAAGACGCCGCAGACCTTTGTTTGGTCCCCAATGTGAAAGTTCCGCACAAATTCAAAGTGCCCGAATTCGAAAAGTACAAGGGCAACTCTTGCCCTCAAAGTCACTTGGTGATGTACGCTCGGCAAATGTCAACTCAGACAAAGAACCAGGAGCTACTGATTCACTACTTTTAGGACAGTTTAACCGGTGCCGCACTCAAATGGTACATGGGTTTAAACTGCACTAAGATCGGCACTTTCAGAGGTCTCGGTGCTGCCTTCGTTCAACAATATAAGTATAACCTGGACATGGCACCGGATAGGGATCAACTCAGAGCCATGTCGCAGAAGGACAAGGAAACCTTTAAGGAGTATTGTCGCTCCCAGGATTTTCATCCAGGTACAAACGCGAGAGTGGCGCGGAAAAACAGAGTCGCCAGCCGTGTAAATTTATCCCAAGAGAGGGAAAGAGAACACCGCATAAACCTGAGGAAGAGGGAAAGGAATGGTCATCGCAACCATAGCCTGGGTTCGGGAGTCGGTTACGCGAGGGGAAGGTTCTAGCATCCCACGTGTCCATCGTACTCGATGGGATCCATGCTTTTTGTCTATTCTAAGGGTGAGTTATCCTAAAATCTATGGCTGCACTAAAACGGGGAAGGGGAAAACAAAGACAGACTCGGTAGGACGTCGTCGTCCTAGGCCTACGTACCCCTTTGTGCAATGGGGAATTCAGAGTCAACGTAGTTCAGACCAAGTTCTTTTTGTGTTTTTTATGAGCGACGTTAAGTTCGCGTCCGGCAGTTAGGGTCGATGCCTGTTTGCGACTCAGACGGAGAGTAACGTGCCCTTTTTGAAAATAGCCTTTAGTTTGACGATCCCGAAGGATAAAAAGGTTTGAAGTTTGTTTGTATTTTTTAGGATAAAAGTGACTTGAGTTAGTTCATAACTCAACTTGAACCAAAGTCTATGACACGGGAACGAATGCGTCGCATGGTCGTCCCTAATGGGACGTATGCTCAACACTCTAGAAGAGAAAAGGGGGACCCCTCAATCTTCATTTCCTATGTTTAAGGCTTGTGTGCAAGGCAAGTTGACCTTATTAAGTATCTTAGAGATGTTTTGAGATGAGAAGAGGGACTCAAGAGAAAAGAAAAAACACTACGGGGAGAATCTATCCTAATGTTATCATGCAAAGATGGCCCTAAGGGGAGGTTTGGAGGGAGACTATCCTATGGAATTTAGTCCTAATGTTATCATGCAAAGGTGGCCCTAAGGGGAGGTTTGACAACAACCTAAGCCTAAAGAAAAGAAAAGATGAGAGGAAGAAAGAGTGAGAGTGGACATGGATAACTATCCACACCCTCAAATAACTTACCTCATCCCCTGCATAAAAGGTTAGTACAAACAGATATAAGTGAGAATAAGACAAATGAAACTCAAACAAATCACAAACCAAAGAGAGATGGTTATAAACCAAATGGAACTCAACCAAGACAAAATGTGGATGACCTAAACATGAATTAAGAAGTCAAAGAAGCAAACCCAAATGATGGCACAAGTGCCTTCTCAAACAAGTAGTCAGACACGATCAAGGATGTGTATACAAGAAGACCTCAAACAAAGAGCAATTAAACAATTAGCCTGAAATTTTCTAAAATTACCAAGTTAAGACCCAACACACCTTAACCAGTGGCAAACAATATGTCAAAAGCTCATGCCAAAACTCAAAAGATAGGTCACTCAAACAATTATGCAAAGTCAAATGAGAATTATGAACTAACATGCAAAAGAGGAGGATTGAAATGCAACATAAAATGATTTTAAAAATAAGAAAAAAAATGTTTTAATGAACTTCAATGTGTTGATAAAATAATGCAAAAAGAATGGGCTCTAAATGTTATGTATGCTATGAGAACAAAATTCTACAAGTTTGGGTATGCATGATATGAACAATTCAAAAAGAAATCCATTAAATAATTAATTCAGTAACTAAAAATAAAATAAAATAATGAAATAAAATTTGGGAAAAATTTATAAAACTATAAATATGATTCATGAATTTTTTGGGATTTTTAGGATGCAATTATCTATTTTTAAAAATAAAAATGAAATAATGTAATTAAATGAAAAATAAAAATAAAGAAATAAGCATGGGGGGTGTGTTCAGCAGATGGTTCACGTGGGAAAATATAAAGGGGTTAAGGGAGAGGGTGCAGATAGTAAGCCCAAGACAAGAGGTCCATTAGCGAAGTCAAAGGGAAACCATGGAATTAGTCAAATCTCAGATTAAATCAAAACCACACGATTGATCTAACGCGTATCATCAGTCAAATGAAAATAACAAGTAATCATGATGAAGGCTCCAGATTAAATGCATATGATAACAAGCATACACGTGCACACACAAGATTATCCAAAATAAAAGACACATGTGACAAGCACATGACTCACTTAATGCGTTGGCATAGTGATAACCACCAGATTAGATCAACGTCCCAGAACAGTCAATACAAGACCAAAAGTATGCATGATGAGCGAAGCAGATTGAAGGTGCACAATAACTATCGTGAATGTCACACGCACAAACTACAATATAAAACATAATTTTAAATTTCGTGGCAAGCTATGGACCATGGGATCAAAGTAATAGACGATTAGGATTGCATCTTCTTCACCTAAAACCCTAGCCGGTCGGAGATCAAAACCAGACGCCGGAGCCCTAGCTCCGGTCGTCTTCTCCGGTGACCATCCTCCCCAAAATCCCTAGAAACGGCATATGAGTACATCATTTCAATCAGAAAAACATGAGGATTCCAAATATCATGCTATTTTCAACAAACACACAATGCATAAAGCAAATCGAATGAAAAAAAGGTTTGGGTCCAAAACTTAAAACTCATCGTACGAACAATACAAACGTCCAAACTCAATACAAACTACATCAAGATTATCAGTACACACCACAGATCATCATGCACGTTTAAAAAGAGAGTTTTACGATCATGAAAAATTGCACTAACCTGAGATTATGCAAACTGTATCCCTGCTGTTAGCTGCAAACGATGGTTGCTTCATGCTCTAGGGATCCCAAGGGTTCAGATGGTGAAAGAAGTTTTGGAAAAACTCTAAAGGACTGAGAGATTAGATGAAGAAAAGTTTTAGGGTTCACTCTTGAAAACTCTCCAAAATCACGTGTCCTCCCTCTAACCAGTACATGAGTAAGCTTAAATACCTAGGGTTAATCCACTGATAATCACTTGGGCCTTGTTAATTCCTCACTTAATGAGTTTAGAGTGATTTTCGAAATTTACATAATGTGAAATACACCCTCCTCCATGCATGTACACCCAAGCATTCTATGATGGATCACTTATACAACAATTGGTAATCACACCTGAATTGGATTTGGGCCTTAAGATATCTTGGTTCATGAGTTTTCAATAATCTTGCAATTTTGCATAATGTGAAATAAGTGACGTACAAGTCATGAAATCTCTTGATTCAAAGGCCAAAAAAAATCCTTATGGGAGTTACTTTGATGTTAGAATGTGTCATGAAGCAATGGAACCCATTATAGGTCACTATGTCCCAAAAATGCAAAAGTTGTGAAAATGGAACTATAAGGAAACCCTAAAACCACCTTGCCTTCTTTTGATCATAACTTGAGATTCACAAATGACATGGAGACCATCTAGTACTTGTTGGAAAGGGGGGAAAAATATCTTCAACTTTCATGTTTGAGAAAAATTTATTTGAAGCTTCCTTGATGATGAAAATTCAAGTTGAATGTAGTGTAAGAACTTGCCCAAAAAGGAAACTTTCAAATTATAGGTCATTTCCATATTTAGCAACTTTTGCACAAACTCTTGATTCTTCATGAATGGTATGGAACTTGACCCTTGAAGACCATATGAGGATGTGTGGCCTTGAAAACCTTGAAGAGAACCTCAAAATTTCACAGTTGACTTCCCCTCTCACTGTTGACTTTTCCCCAATTCTCCTGATTCCCAATCCATTGGCCAATTGAACTTCTCATGAACCAAACTGATGGACAATCTTCCATTCCTAGATACTTAGGGACCCAAGGAATACCACGGAATCAAGTCTTGCTCAAGAAATGAGAAATAAACTGACTTTATAGCAAACCCTAGTTTTGGTACCCTCAGTCTAGGAGGAAATAGCACAGTCTCCAAATCCAAGTTCCTCTGAATATGATGTGTATCCTCTCCAACAAAGATAAGATATGCCATTTGGTGATGTTAAAAACCCAAGAAGCTTGCCCATTGGAGCAATAAACCCAAGAACCTTAAAACCCTAACTTCTGCACTGATTAGGAGGGAGTAGTTCACTTGAGATCTCTTGTCATTTGTGAACCCTTGATGATGTGATAAACCAAATAGGATCTCATGAGCCCTAAGGCCCCTTAGTGACTCAAATAATGGTGGCATCCATAACCCTTCTCTCATCTTGATCTCTTGGACAATACAAGGACTCTTGCTTGACCCCTTGAGGAACACCTTCTCCTCTTGAACTGCCTCAGGCACCTTGACCCTATGCTAAGAACCAATGATATGCACACATGATAATGCAAAAATGAAATGAAACATAAGCCAGCTAGTACTAAAGTAAGAGGGCAATTTTTGGGGTGTTACAGCTGCCCCTATTCAATCCACTTGGTCCTGAAGGTATGATAGCGACGGCTTTCAGACATTCCAGGATGCACGGGGATTGAATACCAAAAGAGACCTGAAATTTGCAATCCTCAAAGGAGGGACGACTCCACTGGGGAACAAGCAAAAAATGCTGCACCTGTCACAACACGTACGAGTGTTGGAAACCAATGCGAGCAATGTATTGGAATGTCACGAAATAAACACAAACGAGTGTTAACTATGCTGGGGATAAACACAGACGGGTGTCAAGGAGTCAAGGATATCAGATACGAACAGGGTGTCGAAAGGATACACGGACGGGTGTGAAAGGGGTCAATACGGACGGGTACTGAAAAGGTACACGGACGGGTGTAAAAAGGGTAAACTTATTGGGGATTGATCTTGCTGGGGCACGGAAGGTCAACACGGACGGGTGTTAAAAGTCAATACGGACGGGCACTAAAACAAAAGTTCAAACACGGACGGGCGCTGAAAGGACACGGACGGGCATCAAAGGTCAATGCAGACGGGCATTGAAACAAAGGTTCAAACACGGACGGGTGCTGAAAGGAACACGGACGGGTGCCAAATGTCAATACGGACGGGCATTGGCTTAAAAGGTTCAAACACGGACGGGTGCTGAAAGGACACGGACGGGCGTCAAAAGTCAATACGGACGGGCATTGAAACAAAAGGTTTAAACACAGACGGGTGCTGAAAGGACACAGACGGGCATCAAAAATCAATACGGACGGGCATTGGCTTAAAAGGTTTAAACACGGACCGATGCTGAAAGGACACGGACGGGCATCAAAAATCAATACGGACGGGTATTGGCTTAAAAGGTTTAAACACGGACGGGTGCTGAAAGGACACGGACGGGCATCAAAAATCAATACGGACGGGCATTGGCTTAAAAGGTTTAAACACGGACGGGTGCTGAAAGGACACGGACGGGCATCAAAAATCAATACGGACGGGCATTGGCTTAAAAGGTTTAAACACGGACGGGTGCTGAAAGGACACAGACGGGCGTCTGACGGTAAAAGACCTTGAGGGAATAAACCAAAGGACCACCTGGATGAAGGGGTAAAAAATTAAATTATGGATTGACGATCTTGGCAAACAATTCTGCAAGGGCATATCAAATATTGCCTAAACCAACACCTGTGGAATAAAGCCAAAAGATATCTCCCGAAATCCGGCTTTCCCGACTAAGGAAACTCAATCCTGGCTTATGCTTCGGATGCATATGTTTGAATTTTGCCGTAATGCTCCACACGAAGTGGAAATGCTACGCCTTTAGGAGGATGCCATGCAAACCAAATGCTTATGCAATGCAAAAGAGGTGCCTCAACAAAATAAATGCTGAAGGCGAAGGCAAACTTCACTGGGGATGACAAAATAAATTGTCCTCAGAAATAAGAGGTCCTGCTGAGAAAACTTCACTCTGCTATTGCAAACATCGATTTTGCCAGAGATGGGTGGAACTCCGAGAGAATATCCACTCTGTTGGGGAGTATCAAGATCAACAACTTTGTTGGAGGTGGACGAAATTCCAATAGAAAACCCGCTCAGCTGGGGAGGGAGATGAATACTGAAGATGGAAACTCCTCCGCTAGGGATGTCCAACTGTTTCAGAACCTGGATTCAACACCTGCTGGGGATACTAATCGCCAACAAACTCTGCTTAGGGATAACCTGAAAGAAACTTTGGGGAAAATAGATTACCCCATGCCCAGTGGGGAAACACTGTCTCTAATCAACGGGGCTCTCCATCAGACTCTCACCGGTGAGGCTGTAAAAAATAACAAACTTCTGGCTACCAATAACAAATGGGCTTAGAACCTGCTGGGGATGCCAACCACCGCTGCACAAATAGCGGCGCAGATTGTTACCAGATTCTACTTGGGGAGAACAGTCCATAATACCATCCTGCTTGGGGATGCTGCTAAACTTAACCTGCTGACGGGGAGAATGGCTTTACCCTCACCTTGCTGGGGGTTAGAACCTAACGTTGTTGGTGAAAGCACACTTCATGACTGGTTGGGGAAAGTGGACACCCTGATTCTGTGGGGAAACAACGTCTTGATCCAGAGGAAAATCTGCTCCGCTGAGGAAGGTGCAATCTCAATGCTGGGGAGAGCAACCCTGCTGGGGAAGTACAATCCTGTTGCCATCCAACCTGACTTATCCCTACGGTCATAAACGGCCCTTTGAACTTTCCACTTGCCCCAGACCACCAGGTCTAATGGAAGAAATCATCTCAAGAGGATTTTACAGAAGACCGGGCGTTCGCACTGCCCCAGGGTCTCCAAACTCTTGGAGAGATTTATCAGATCTTGACATAACTGCCCCAGGCTTCATAATCCATGAAGTACATTACCTCAAAAGGAATTGTAATGACTCGAAAATACTCTGTCCTAGTATTCTTAACTTTGAGGAGGTGTTTTAAATTAACCGTTTTCAGGAGTGGGCAGTCTCTCACGCTCTAGAGGTGGCCTGCCCCAATTCTTAAAGGAACTTTTCCCCTGGATGATCTTACAGAGATTTGTCAAATCGACCTGATTGCCCCTGTTCGGCTGCTTTAGGGAGAGTTTTCAATGTGACTTCTCCAGACTAGCTGCATCTTATCACCATTTATCGGGAATCTCCAGGTTGCGCATAGTCTCTTGGCCACATACCTCTTGAAATGATTGTCCTTCGGAGTTTTCACCACCTCAACTTGGCGTGATCGAGCTTCTCGACTGTCGTTCATCGTGTAAGCTTCTTCGATATCAAACACATGCAAGCAGAAAATGTTTATTATGAGAATGACAATTCTAATGCAACACTCATGTTAACCTTGAAGCTTTATTGAAAATGCGTCGCCAAGCCTTGTGAACGAATCACTAGCTGGGATGCGGCACTGATTTTTAAATGGAAAACAATAAGCACATGCAATACCAATAAAAATATTATTAGCACAACTCATAGGAGTCAGGAACGCTATCTCAATGAAGTACGCCGTCGGAATAAGCCCTGTTTCAATTAGGACTTTTAAGGGTTGTAACGTGGTCTGGTTCACGATTTCAGCAAAAAGGATTTATGGCTCAAAATTTATCGGTGCCCACCCACTCTTCGTGATGTTCTCCAGTCCTATGTTCAGTTAATCTGACACAAACGCTCATCTCTCAAAGGTTTATGATCTTTAAGGAACCTATGCCACTAATGGTTTGGCACCTAAGGAGGTTTTGGAATGACAGCCACCCCTTTTTATCTTTTGTGTCTATAATCACACGAATTTGTTCTTATCGAGGATTTTCTTTTGTAATGCTTTTTCGCTTTTTCTTTCTTTTGCCCCTTTTTTTGATCCCTAAGTTTTTCCTGGACTGACTCTTTTGAGTTTTTCGATTTTGAAGTCCAGCGGGATGCCCTAACTTTCGCCTAAGTCACTTGTTTTCAAGTTTCGACTTAGCGGGCTTTCTCTCTTTTTTTTTATTCCCCTTTTTTTGAACAAAGCGTGTGACACTGGTTGTCTTACTTGCTTGACAGGGTTGTGACTGCCTCACTTCTATGATTGTTGATGGATGACCATTGTGGTTTCACATTTCTTGACCTCTTGATGGTGGGATAGAAGGTAATGGATCCTCAGATGCACACTCTCCTTGAAATTTGAACGCTCGGTCAAACTAACTGACACCTACCCTGCCCCTGGGTTAAGTATGAGGACTTTTTCGTATGAAGGAAACTCCTACTTCAAGGCTCAAAGGGGTTAACGAGGGTCTATCTCCCTTATATCTCCAGTGTTTAGGGGTTTGAAACAATGCCTGTACATCCTCAACAGGGTTCTATCCTTGAACATACAACCAGAGATTTTGCGTTTTCATCTCATCATCCTCCCTTAAGAGTTCTAGACAAGAAAATTGGTATTGCAGTGCATATAAACATTTAAGAGTGAACACGAATGGATTACTTCAAGGAAAACATACTCATTACATTAATATCATCATAAAAAACAAACAAGTCTTACATGCATATAATGCTTTAACAAGAAATGAAAAACTACAAATGAAAATGCAGTAAAGAAGCCAAAGATTGCCATTGCCGAGGAAGCTTGATTCTGTCTGGACGTACTTGCAGACTGAGTGCTTATTTGAGAAAGGAGGCTTCAATTGATGTACATATAATCTTCAGTGAATGCAATGATCTCTGAGTCTACCAGGTCTTGCACCTTATGCTTGAACACGTTGCAGTTTTCAATTGAATGACCCAGTGTGTCTGAGTGATATTCACATCTGGCATCCAGATCATAATCAGGAGGAATAGGGTCGGGAACGGGCTTGGCATCCCTTAGTTGAACCAAAGAACTTTCAAGTAGACGGGCAAGAACATGGCTGTGAGGAACAGGGAGTGGATCAAACCTTCTCTCAGGCCTTCGTGATCTTTGTTGTCTCTTTCCAGAGTAGTTCTCTTGTTGACCCTGATTCGAGCGTATAATCTTTTCAGGCACTTTTCTCTTCAGACTTGGTCGAGGCGTAGGCAGCATTTGCGGATGTGGGGATTCTAAGACCAAGGACTGCAAGAAATGCCCCTGACCTGATGTGGCTTTGGGAGAAGCAACGAGGATACCCACTTCTCTTTCAACAGCTAGAGTGGGACCACCTTGTATGCTTACGCCGCTTGGTGTGAATTCAATTTCCTTGAATCAATCAGATCCTGGACAGCGTGCTGAAGGGCCCTACACTTCTCCACAGTATGCCCTGGTGCCCCAGAATGGAAATCACAACGGGCTCTTGCATTGTAGCCTGGTGGGGGATTACCAGTAACGGGAGCCAAAGTCCTTTTCTGTACCAGTTGCGACCAAAGGAGATGCTGCAATAGTTGAGAATATGGCATAGGGAGTGGATGAAAAACTCTTTCAGGCTGCTTCGGTCTCTGTGCACACTTTTTATTCTTAGGCTTATCTTGGGAGATAAGACCTGGTTGCTGTTGGGAAAGTTCTGGAACCTCAGCTTGTGGAAGAGATTCACGAGGCAGTCCACGATCTAGATCAATCCTAAAGAGATGGGAGGAGTAAGGATCTCTGTCGCGGAAGCGAGCACATGACTGTTTTCCTTCTTTAACACCGTTTTCAAGATTTCCATGACCAAACCCATCTGAGTCTTCATCTGATTGACCTCCTCCCTCAGCATCTTTTGCTCCTGGGAGATGACCAGCATGTCTTCCCCAAATTGCCTCATCTGAACCTTCATTTCAAGCATCTCTGCACGGAGTTGTTCCATGGCTATCCTCTGGTTATCACAGACTGAGTAGAATACCGACGAACTGGCTGATCAATCTTGTACTGCGGAGGAGAACGAAGTAAGAACACCAGAGATAAACACCTGTTATGCAAAATGATTATGCAAAATGATTATGAATATGCAAATGCAAATGAACATGTTGAGAAATTCGCAGGGCGATCCACCCCTTGATTCCAGTTTAACAATAAGATATAACGGGACTTCTGCTCATATATTAAGTAAACCAGAGGAAAACCAAATGTCAACAATCATAACCCAAAATAATAAGTCTGAACACAATAATCATAGGTCTCAACCAACAAGCCTGGTGGTGATCCAAATACAATAAGAGAAAATAGAAAACTACGGCATGTCATCAAAGTCCACAAGTGCCAATCCCCCACGTCCATTATGCTTTTTGCTACAGTCTTGAATTTCCTTGAACAACTTTTTGGTGTCGGGATGCTTCGGTCTCTGAATTAGCTCTTGAATGAGAACGTCTCTCCTATGCATGATCCCTTCCAAGTATCAAAAATGCAACTCCCAAGCGTCTTCTCCAGAAACACCATCCATGCTAGGACCCTCATTTCTAGGTCTCTTCACTTCAGCTTGGATCTTCAGTTCCTCTATGGAGGCTATGGCTTCATTGAGTCGACCCTCGACTGTTTGTCTCTGGAATACCCTCTGATAGGATCTCAGCGTCTTTCTTCTTGAGCTTCAACTTCAATTGATCAATCTAAGCTAGATAATCGTCTTCTTTTTGCTTATTCTCAGCCATTGCAGTGTCTCGGTGAGCATTGAACCTGTGAATTTTTAACAAAGCCTTGTCCAATTCCTCCTTCTTAGACTCGAGAACCTTACTGATACCCTCTAGAGCTTGCTTCATCCATTGTCTGGATGTGACCTTGTCAGCTAGCTCCTTTTCTGCCTTAGTGAGAAGCTCTGTCTTCAACTTGGCGATATGAACTGCTTCACCTCGCTCATGTTTCAACTGGCAAATCTCTCTTTGTAGCTCACTGTTTTCTTCTCGCAGCTTTTCCTTTTCAGCCCACAACTTGTTAAACTTCTCTATCTCAACTGTGGTAGGAGGCTCAATCAGCAAGGGGTAAGATGTTGGTTCCTTGGAGAATGGCAAAAGCTCCATCTCTACCCTTTTCTGAATCCAATCTTCGTACGCAGGAAATGTTCTATTGTTGCTCTTCCCAAAAGAAAACTTCCCCTTCTTATGACGATCTTCCCAAGTATTCGCAGCTTCTTTTAACAGTTCTGGATTAATTTCCCCACTCAAATATAAAGATTCTTGGACCTCCTCGTCTCTTGGTGGCTCTTTCAAGGCATACCCAAATTGCCTAATAGCAAAGAATAGGGTTGTAGTTAATTCCCCCTTTCCTTCCTATTAGAGGCACATTTGGGAGACCTCCACAACTAATCATGATATCTTGGCCCAACAAGTCACGGTTAACCCAAATTAGATTATTTTCCCTCAAGCCCATCAATCTTTTGGACCACTCCAAAGTTCCTTGAGTATCTACAAATGCCCCAGATTTAGGAAGACGATCAGCAAACCATTTGTAGAAGATTGGCGCACAAAAATAAAGGGGTCCTCCCCTCCTCTTCTCATTCTTATAATGCACTGAATAATACAGATCTCCAAGCAAAGTAGGTACCAGATTCTTCATGGTAAATATCCGGACAACGTGCATGTCCATAAAATCCTTCATATTTAGAAACAACACCGTTCCATAGACACACATAGCCAAGATGGCGTTGAAAACTGACCAACATCTAGCCTTAGCATACACAGCAGCCTGTTCTACCAAAAATTTCACATGAAAGCCTTTACACCTTCCCTTACTGGCAATGTTATTTTTCAACAAAGATGGATCCAAATGCAAAGCCTCGGAAACTTTTCCCAAATCAGGAAGTTCTTCAGAAGGATAAAAAAGAGCTTCTTCTTTAATGGCAACATCCAGAATTAGAGCAAATTCCTCCAATGTCGGAGCCAAGAGATAATCAGTGAATAGAAAACAACGCAGGTGAGGGTCATAGAATTGCACCAGAGTGTGCAAAGCCCTATACTCGTATTCGGTGATGTTGCGAGAAAAATTCAGAATTCTTCCATACTCTCCTCTAAAGTCTGCCAATACCCCAGGTTCTGCCATAGACACAATCTTGTGAACAGTATCCAGAAAAAGTGATGGGAACTTGTACACTATGATGTTCTTTCTCTTCTCAATACTCATCCTTAATAGTCTTCAAAAACCAGAATCAAAGTTAGGATGCAGCCCTGCAAATGAATAAACATGTTAGGATGCAAAATGATGATGCAAATGCACACATGGGATCAAGGATGCCACACAGACTGGACAACTACTGCACTGAACGACTGTATAATCTCAAAAGTCTGCCCAAATACCCAGAATACCAAAATAACCATAGTACCACACTGATAAATCTGCTGATCAGAAAACCGGGTATGTTGAAGCAATAGTACATTCATCCCTCGTGGTACAGTACTATCGCCAATCGAGGAGTGCTTCCACTGATTCTTTTCCAAAAGGAAACCATATAGCAAGTTCCCAGTATTGGGTCCTCGGATCGACATATGTAATGGGTTTGCCATTTCTGGTCTGCCATTATCACGTCTCGGGAGGAGTGCCGTTACTGAGTCCTCGGGAATGGTCGCCAGAGTCGACAATTTTCCAGGTTACATTCAATCATCTGCACCAATGCGCAGGATAGAACATTACCAAAGAAAACCTCGTCTGGATGTGGAGTTTTCATGTATACTACGTCTGGCCAAATGCCACACGAGTCACACTACTTGCCACGCTAATCCTACGTGTATGCTCAAGCCTGGGTATTGGGCTTACCTCTCAAAACCCCCAACCCGCCAAACAGAAGAACAGTTCAGCAGATGATAATAATATGCAATGCAGAAAATGCGGTAAAAATAAAATACAACAAATAAAGCAAAATAAAAAAACAAAAACACCCAAAGAGAACAAAGCCAAGCAAGCGCTAGGATTGACTCGCTTAGGGATGAACCAACATAGGTCAACTAGATTCCCCAGCAGAGTCGCCAGCTGTCGCTCCCAGGATTTTCATCCAGGTACAAACGCGAGAGTGGCGCAGAAAAACAGAGTCGCCAGCCGTGTAAATTTATCCCAAGAGAGGGAAAGGGAACACCGCATAAACTTGAGGAAGAGGGAAAGGAATGGTCACCGCAACCATAGCCTGGGTTCGGGAGTCAGTTAAGCGAGGGGAAGGTGCTAGCACCCCACGCGTCCATCGTACTCGATGGGATCCACGCTTGTTGTCTATTCTAAGGGCGAGTTATCCTAAAATCTATGGCTGCACTAAAACGGGGAAGGGGAAAACAAAGACAGACTCGGTAGGACGTCGTCGTCCTAGGCCTACGTAGTTCGGACCAAGTTCTTTTTGTGTTTTTTATGAGCGACGTTAAGTTCGCGTTTGGCAGTTAGGGTCGATGCCTGTTTGCGACTCAGACGGAGAGTAACGTGCCCTTTTTGAAAATAGCCTTTAGTTTGACGATCCCGAAGGATAAAAAGGTTTGAAGTTTGTTTGTATTTTTTAGGACAGAAGTGACTTGAGTTAGTTCATAACTTAACTTGAACCAAAGTCTATGACACGGGAATGAATGCGTCGCATGGTCGTCCCCAATGGGACGTATGCTCAACACTCTAGAAGAGAGAAGGGGGGCCCCTCAATCTTCATTTCCTATGTTTAAGGCTTGTGTGCAAGGCAAGTTAACCTTATTAAGTATCTTAGAGATGTTTTGAGATGAGAAGAGGGACTCAAGAGAAAAGAAAAAACACTACGGGGAGAATCTATCCTAATGTTATCATGCAAAGATGGCTCTAAGGGGAGGTTTGGAGGGAGACTATCCTATGAAATTTAGTCCTAATGTTATCATGCAAAGGTGGCCCTAAGGGGAGGTTTGACAACAACCTAAGCCTAAAGAAAAGAAAATATGAGAGGAAGAAAGAGTGAGAGTGGACATGGATAACTATCCACACCCTCAAATAACTTACCTCATCCCCTGTATAAAAGGTTAGTACAAACAGATATAAGTGACAATAAGACAAATGAAACTCAAACAAATCACAAACCAAAGAGAGATGGTTATAAACCAAATGGAACTCAACCAAGACAGAATGTGGATGACCTAAACATGAATTATGAAGTCAAAGAAGCAAACCTAAATGATGGCACAAGTGCCTTCTCAAACAAGTAGTCAGACACGATCAAGGATGTGCATACAAGAAGACCTCAAACAAAGAGCAATTAAACAATTAGCAAGACATTTTCTAAAATTACCAAGTTAAGACCCAACACACCTTAACCAGTGGCAAACAATATGTCAAAAGCTCATGCCAAAAACTCAAAAGATAGGCCACTCAAACAATTATGCAAAGTCAAATGAGAATTACGAACTAACATGCAAAAGAGGAGGACTGAAACGCAACATAAAATGATTTTTAAAATAAGAAAAAAAATGTTTTAATGAACATAAATGTGTTAATAAAATAATGCAAAAAGAATGGGCTCTAAATGTTATGTATGATATGAGAACAAAATTCTACAAGTTTGGGTATGCATGATATGAACAATTCAAAAAGAAATCCATTAAATAATTAATTCAGTCACAAAAATAAAAGAAAATAATGAAATAAAATTTGGGAAAAATTTATAAAATTATAAATATGATTCCTGAATTTTTTGGGATTTTTAGGATGCAATTATCTATTTTTAAAAATAAAAATGAAATAATGTAGTTAAATGAAAAATAAAAATAAAGAAATAAGCATGGGGGGTGTGTTCAGCAGATGGTTCACGTGGGAAAATATAATGGGCTTAAGGGAGAGGGTGCAGATAGTAAGCCCAAGACAAGAGGATCATTAGCGAAGTCAAAGGGAAACCATGGAATTAGTCAAATCTCAGATTGAATCAAAACCACACGATTGATCTAACGCGTATCATCAGTCAAATGAAAATAACAAGTAATCATGATGATGGCTCCAGATTAAATGCATTTGATAACAAGCATACACGTGCACACACAAGATTACCCAAAATAAAAAGACACATGTGATAAGCACATGACTCACTTAATGCGTTGGCATAGTGATAACCACCAAATTAGATCAACGTCTCAGATCAGTCAATACAAGACCAAAAGTATGCATGATGAGCGAAGCAGATTGAAGGTGCACAATAACTATCGTGAATGTCACACGCACAAACTACAATATAAAACAGAATTTTAAATGCCGTGGCAAGCTATGGACCATGGGATCAAAGTAATAGACGGTTAGGATTGCATCTTCTTCACCCAAAACCCTAGCCGGCCGGAGATCAAAACCAGACGCCGGAGCCCTAGCTCCGGTCGTCTTCTCCGGTGACCATCATCCCCAAAATCCCCAGAAACGACATATGAGTACATCATTTCAATCAGAAAAACATGAGGATTCCAAATATCATGCTATTTTCAACAAACACACAACGCATAAAGCAAATCGAATGAAAAAAAGGTTTGGGTCCAAAACTTAAAACTCATCGTACGAACAATACAAACGTTCAAACTCAATACAAACTACATCAGGATTACCAGTACACACCACAAATCATCATGCACGTTTAAAAAGAGAGTTTTAAGATCATGAAAAATTGCACTAACCTGAGATTATGCAAACTGTATCCCTGCTGTTAGCTGCAAACGATGGTTGCTTCGTGCTCTAGGGATCCCAAGGGTTCAGATGGTGAAAGAAGTTTTGGAAAAAACTCTAAAGGACTGAGAGATTCGATGAAGAAAAGTTTTAGGGTTCACTCTTGAAAACTCTCCAAAATCACGTGTCCTCCCTCTAACCAGTGCATGAGTAAGCTTAAATACCTAGGGTTAATCCACTGATAATCACTTGGGCCTTGTTAATTCCTCACTTAATGAGTTTAGAGTGATTTTGGAAATTTGCATAATGTGAAATACACCCTCCTCCATGCATGTACACCCAAGCATTCTATGATGGATCACTTATATAACAATTGCTAATCACACCTGAATTGGATTTGGGCCTTGAGATGTCTTGGTTCATGAGTTTTCAATAATCTTGCAATTTTGCATAATGTGAAATAAGTGACGTACAAGTCATGAAATCTCTTGATTCAAAGGCCAAAAATGATCCTTATGGGAGGTACTTTTATGTTAGAATGTGTCATGAAGCAATGGAACCCATTATAGGTCACTATGTCCCAAAAATGCAAAAGTTGTGAAAATGGAACCATAAGGAAACCCTAAAACCACCTTGCCTTCTTTTGATCATAACTTGAGATTCACAAATGACATGGAGACCATCTAGTACTTGTTGGAAAGGGGGGAAAAAGATATTCAACTTTCATGTTTGAGAAAAATTCATTTGAAGCTTCCTTGATGATGAAAAGTCAAGTTGAATGTAGTGTAAGAACTTGCCCAAAAAGGAAACTTTCAAATTATAGGTCATTTCCATATTTAGCAACTTTTGCACAAACTCTTGATTCTTCATAAATGGTCTGGAACTTGACCCTTGAAGACCATATGAGGATGTGTGGCCTTGAAAACCTTGAAGAGAACCTCAAAATTTCACAGTTGACTTCCCCTCTCACTGTTGACTTTTGCCCAATTCTCCTGATTCCCAATCCATTGGCCAATTGAACTTCTCATTAACCAAACTGATGGACAATCTTACATTCCTAGATACTTAGGGACCCAAGGAATACCATGGAATCAAGTCTTGCTCAAGAAATCAGAAATAAACTGACTTTATAGCAAACCCTAGTTTTTGTACCCTCAATCTAGGAGGAAATAACACAGTCTCCAAATCCAAGTTCCTTTGAATATGATGTGTATCCTCTCCAACAAAGATAAGATATACCATTTGGTGATGTTAAAAACCCAAGAAGCTTTCCCATTGGAGCAATAAACCCAAGAACCTCAAAACCCTAACTTCTGCACTGATTAGGAGAGAGTGGTTCACTTGAGATCTCTTGTCATTTGTGAACCCTTGATGATGTGATAAACCAAATAGGATCTCTTGAGCCCTAAGGCCCCTTAGTGACTAAAATAATGGTGGCATCCATAACCCTTCTCTCCTCTTGATCTCTTGGACAATACAAGGACTCTTGCTTGACCCCTTGAGGAACACCTTCTCCTCTTGAACTGCCTCAGGCACCTTGACCCTATGCTAAGAACCAATGATATGCACATATGATAATGCAAAAATGAAATGAAACATAAGCCATCTAGTACTAAAGTAAGAGGGCAAATTTTGGGGTGTTACAAGTACTCTCTGAGATGGAGTGAAATTGCCACTCAGATTTGTCCACCTCTTGAGGAAAAAGAGATGACAAAGATCTTCTTGAAAACCTTGAGCTCATTTTACTACAACAGAATGGTCGCCAGTGCGCCCGGTGACTTCCCCGAGATGGTGGGCATGGGAGTTCGTCTTGAGGAAGTCGTCCGAGAAGGACGTTTAGTTAAAGACGCTGGATCATCAAGTAATACAAAACGATACGGTAGTGTTCTCCCTAAGAAAAAAGAGCAGGATATTGGGAATATCTCTTTTGGAAAGCAAAGGCGACGATATTAACCAGTAGCAGCTGTTACTCCTGCTATCAACCCTGCGCCTGTTCCTACGTATCAACCTCAGGTTGCGCAGAGTCAACCAAATCAACAACAATATCAGTAAAGGACACAACAGCCTCTTTAGTAGGCTCGCCCTCAATACAAAAACAATCGTACAACGCGACCGCCAGGGTTCGACCCTATACCGATGTTATACGCAGAACTGTTTCCACTCTTAGTGGTCAAGGGGCACGTATAAACCAGGTCTCCTCTTACAGTACCGGAAAATCTGCCTTTTTGGTTCAAAGCGGATCAAACTTGCCCTTACCATCAAGGAGGATCGGGGCATAACATAGAAAACTGTCTCAGTTTCAAATCCGATGTACAGAAGCTTGTTAGGAGCGGGGTATTATCTTTCAAAGATACAATCCGAATGTTCTCACAAACCCGTTGCCTCAACATGAGAAAGGTGCAGTAAATTTGATAGAATGAGAAATTAACAACAGCTATCAAATTCATGATGTACTTTTATTGAGGACCAATCTGGTCAAGATGCATCGCAGACAGAGCGGGTATGGCCATATACCACCTCATAACTATCACCAGTGTGATATCTGCTCTAAAAACAATCAAGGATGTTCTGTGGTGCAATCAGCTCTACAGGAACAATTGGATCTCGGGTGGATCCATGAGCATTGAGTTCGTGGAGTTAACATGACTCATGCAAGTTCTAACATCATTCAGAACCACGACATCCGTGCGATGAATGTCAACTTGGTGGCAATGCACTCAAGGCAAAGCCAGTATCATAATCTACCGCGACACGATTACATTTCCTGTCTGACTTGCTCGGTAAACAATCAAGGATGCTCTTTTGTACAAGAGGCCCTCCAGCGTCAGATGGATCTTGGGTGGATCCAGGACTACCATGATAAAAATCCTTATCAGATCAACATGATTCAGATCTTCGATATTCGCTTGATGAATACCAGCTTGGTGGAATTACATGCTAAGCAAGTCCAGCTCGGTTTTCTGACTTCGCATAATTATCAGAGCTGTAAACGATGTTGTGAGGGTGACCAGGGATTCGCTCTCGTTCAAAGAACTTTGCAACACTTGTTAAACCACTGGTGGCTTCCGATCTATCTAGATGAAGACACGCAACAAGTCAGTATGATCGACGGGAATCCTACTAGGCATTATAGTCAGGATGTTCGATCAATGGAAACAAACCTAGTAAGGTTACACTGCATTTAAAGCAGACGTGGCCGGGTGCCACCACACAACTATGAACGATGTAGAGTTTGCTCGGAAGATAATAAAGGATGTTACCTCGTGCGAGCAGCCCTTCAAGGTCTGTTGGACCGCAAATAGATTCAACCATGTCCAGTTTCAGGGCCCATCAACTTGATGCCCAACTACTTCGCTGATCAAATCAAAGATATCGTTGTAATCTCTAATCACGAAAGGACCAAAGATGTTTGTGCCATCATCCCTCTACTTGATGAATCAAAAGTTCTTAACCAGGAACTGATTGAAGTTACCTACGATAGTCAGAAAAATCAGAAGGCTCCTGTAGTTATCTATCTACCAGGACCATACCGTATGAATCAGCTAAGGCGATCCCTTACAAATATGGTGCAACAACAATTAAGAATGGAAAGGAAATTCCATTACCCTCCGTCGTGAATATTGTAGACATCAGTTGAGTAACACGGAGCGGTCGAATCTTCAACAGAGGAGTTGGGGAACCTAACAGAGAAAAGGAACTTCAAACGGAAGTTCCCAATCCACCAGTCGGTCAGTCCAGTGATCCTAACCTTTCAAAGAACGATGATGAGATGCTGAAGCTCATCGAAAGGAGTGAATACAACATTGTTGATCAGCTGTTGCAAACTCCTTCAAAGATCTCTGTGTTATCACTTTTACTCAGTTCCGAAGCTCACAGAGAGGCTCTACAGAAAGTCCTAGAGCAAGCCTTTGTGGAACAGGATGTGTCAATAAGGTAATTCGACAGTATTCTTTCCAACATCACTTCCTGCAACAACTTGGGGTTTAGTGGTGAGGAATTGCCAGAAGAAGGCAAAAGTCACAACATGGCGCTCAATATCACAGTTAACTGCCAGGAAGATGCTTTAGCTAGTGTACTGGTAGACACCGGATCGGCTCTCAACATTATGCCGGAGTCCACTCTAATGCGACTATCATTCAAAGGATCTCCAATTGGAGGCAGTGAGGTCGTCGTCAAAGCATTTGACGGGTCCAGAAAAACAGTTATCGGCGAAGTCGACCTTCCCATAACTATCGGTCCTCACACTTTCCAAGTCACTTTCCAGGTCACTTTCCAGGTCATGGACGTCCGGGAAGCATACACCTGTTTATTAGAAACATCTTGGATACACCAGGCTGGGGCAGTCACTTCGACACTTCACCAGAAGCTGAAGTTCCTCAGGAACGATCAACTCGTCATGGTCTGTGGAGAACAGGCACAGATCGTGAGTAACCTATCATCGTCTACTTATGTAGAACCATATGAGGTTGTTAGAACTCAGTTCCAGGTACTTTTGCTGAGCAATGAGAATCAATCAGAAAGAGGAACGTCAATTTCCTCGTACCAAGATGCTCTCGAGGTGATAAAAAATAACAATGCAAAAGGATGGGGATAGCTTGTCATTCCTACTGATAACAAAACAAAGAGGGGTCTTGACTTTTCCGCGACCTGTACCCAAACTGCTACTAACAATGAAAGCCTTCATCCCATTCAGGATTTCTTCTACAGTGGAGGTTTCCTTCACCTAGTGCCTCGGGAAGTGCATACCATCAACGAGGGTGACTCCTCTGATACAGATGAAGAATGGAAGTCCTATCTTAACGAGGACGATTATATCTCTCGGGAAAAGGTGCCTACACCATTTTTCTATCCGGTACAAAGTCCGAGATTTATACCAGGGACAGATGTCAGAATGATATACGGAGATTGTGATCCGGAAGGATGCCGTGCTCCACCAAACTCATTAGAGGAGGACACTCTGATGAAAGACAACTTTAACCACGACTATTATGGCCCGATGGATGGCCTGCCTATCTGGTAGTCGTACCCAGGAGACTCGGGGCAAGAAAATCAGCCGAACAATGAAAATCAGTTGAGCATCATTGAACAGAATACCTGTGTCCCCACCATGTCATGGGATCATTACTCAGGGCATTTAGAAAATATCCAGTACGACGATGAATTGGCAAAGCTTGTCGGACTAGAATTCATCAACTATGCTTTTCCCGAGGTCAACGTCATCGAAAGAGATGACTCCTCCAGTTCCAAAGAAGTGTGGGATACCTTAGGACAACCAAGTGGAAAATACGACTATATGGTCAAGTACACTGCTCTTGAAAACTCTCGTATCAGGCTCGAAGACATCCAGCCAATTGGATGGGGAGTTTACCTGAGAGCACAAATCCTATGCAAAATACAACAGAGGAATCCTCCTACGACAACTCTGCCTAGGAGACAGATTCCAATGATCCTGCTCCACCAGAAATCAGCATTATTTCTAAAGACAAATCAAAGAAAGTACCAGACTTTGTGATTCACCGAGGAGTTCATCGCCAATGGGTTGCTGTCGATGTTTCGAAGATTGTTCATAAGTCAAAGTAATTGCCATCTTTAACCTTTCACCCTGCCCAGGTGAAATAGATGTTTTGATAGGGATCACTTTCTGTAAATACCCCTCTTCGCTTCGCCCAAAGCGACAGAGTTTTGTTTTATAGGGCTGTAGTTTCAAGAATCGACAAGTTCATAAATAAAATAACGTCGTTCTGTAATTTCTGCATTTATTGTTGTTTTGTCTTTTTGCTTTTTTAGAAAATGGTAATCCTAAAAAATAACTCAATAATAAAAACAAGCAGTTATCAGAAAATACACTGCACACACTTTTGCATTCTCTCTCTCTCTCTATCTCTTCTAAAATCAATCATCACGTCATGCAGATTGCTTGTTTTAAACCCCATTGAAACATACGATCTAATGCCTTCTCCCAACTTTGAATTCCCGGTATTTGAGGCTGAAGAAGAAAATGACGACGAAATTCCAGAAGAGATCTCCCGATTTCTCAGACTAGAGGAAAGGTCCATTGCACCTCACAAAGAGCCGTTGGAAACTGTCAACTTGGGCTCAGAGGGGGAAAGAAAAGAGATCGGGATTGGGGCACTGCTCAGTCCAACTACCAAAGAGAGTTTGACAAAGCTTCTCAAAGATTTTCTCGATGTATTCGCTTGGTCCTATCAGGACATGCCAGGGTTGGATACCAGCATCGTGGAACATCATCTACCATTAAGACCAGAATGTCCGCCAGTGAAACAAAGGCTGAGACGGACTCATCCGGATATGGCCATCAAAATCAAGGAGGAAGTACAGAAACAGATTGACGTGGGTGTCATACCCCAAATTTTGACCACTAAGATTTCCCATCATTGTGTAAATCATCATCACAATATGGATGAATCATTATGCCTCATCAGTCTCCCCAAAGATGGGTGAGCATTCACTACAATCAGAATTAGGGTTTCAAGCCATCTCAGAGTTCTTAGACAAAGGATCAATCAAGGAATGACATGATATTCAACTTGTCTAAACCTCTCAAACATCCACAATGGATCAAGAGGACTCCCACATCAAGAATCAGGCACAAGGTTGCAGCATTCCAGGTGGATTAAGCCTCAAGATCGCCAGTGTCACCAAATTAGGGTTTTGGTCTACCAAGGCCTCCAGGTGGAAATTTTCCTCTGGGCATGAGCCAATGTTTCAAAGCATAACCTAAAATACTCCATGGAACCTCATGGACCCAATCATCAAATCAATTTGGCCTCAGGGGATGCATTCACTAAAAATCAGGAATTAGGGTTTCTTGACCTAATTCACCCTAAGTTGACTTTTGGGACAGAACATGAGCCAAGACCTCAAGACATGATTTGAGGGTCTCCAATACACCACATGGATCCATTTGTAACAATGGATTGATCCAAGAAGCTTTATTCACAAGTTTCAATTTCATCTGGACCACAATTAGGGTTTTGAAGAAAAAGTTATCTGTACCTTTGACTTTTGACCAAGACATGCTCCAAAACCTTGGGACATGATTCAATACACCCTATAACACCTATGAAATCAATCCATCAAGTTTGATTTAGGTCAAGGACTTGATTTCATAGAGGATCGCTCAGTTTGAAATTCATCCGATAAAAAGTCAACTGTGCCCAAAAGTCAAAGTTTGACTTTTTGATTTTTTGATCAATTTTGGTTCGCTAACCCTAAAATGATGTTAATGTGTGATTGGAATAATCATTCATCAAGAAAAATCAAAGAAAGTGGGATAACTTGTAAAAGGGGTAACCATAAAAACTTGGAAATTTTCTAAGTTATGGAACAAAGTGGCTGGGGTGCCAACTTCCAAGGATCATAACTTGTGATCCAAGCAACCATTTTGGCTGATCCAAAGATGGATTTGTAGCTCTCATGGCATACTTTAAAAGTGTCAACTACACCTCATTCAAATTCCTCGTGGATTTTAAGTTATGGAGTGACCAAAATGACAAAAACATGAAAAAGTCACTTTTTCCATCACTTAGTGAAATTTTCACTAAGTCAGAATCTGTCTTGCTTTTTTTCCAAAAGTAGGGGGATTTTTCACTTAGATCCAAAAAGTATCAAGACAAACTATAATCACACATATGTTGTATCATATGAGAGCTTTCCAAAATGGCCAAGAACTCCATCAAATTCCTTTTGAGCTAAGAGTTATGATAGTGGCAATATGCCTTGCTGCAACTGTCATAACAAGGCAGATTTGTGCATTTTGCTCGATTTGAGCAATTTGTGCAAATAACAAACAAGTTTATCCATCTAAACACCTCAGGGGGAGACCAAGGAGGGACAAACACTGATCCATAAGCCTCCCAAGTCTTTAGAACTAAAAATAGCATGCCAAACCTAAAAATGCCTAAAGAGGGGACAAGACTCCAATTTTGTTTTAGGGCATTTAATAGATGCACCAAGGTGGCATGAACTAAGTCTTTTCCAACTGAATGAGTCAAGGATGATCTCTGAACTAGGGAACCAAACGCCTGTGCTCTAACCTCTAGTCAATGGCTAGAGGAGACTTGGATTCCTATTGATCAACATTGGCCAAACCTCTGCTGCAGTTGCCATTCACTATTGCTTGCAAAACAAACTTGCTCTACTATAAATAGAGCTCATTTGTGCTCAGTTTAAGTACACCAAAGCCATCAAACAGACGCTTTCCTCAAAATCACCTTCTCACTTCCAAATTTACCTTCCAAAGCAAGTCACTATCGGGTTTTGAGTTTGAGAGCAATTCCAACCAAACCAATCACACACACACACACCTCTCATAAACATCATATAGAAGTGATCCAAGCACTTAAACAACAACTGTAACACTGATTTCTCATAATCACCAGCCAGTTGCTCAAGTTTTCAATCAAGTTGCAGTTGAGATTCCATGAAGTGATCCAGCCATTTCCAATCAAGTCCAAGCATTCAAACACACTCCATATGGTGTAGGGAAGCTGTCCAGATCATCACAACACATTTGTAACACCTCCAACTCAAAAATCACATTGCTCTTGCTGTCACGACCTTCAAGTAAGCCTAAACTTGGTCATCTCTTAATCTATGCATATTTCCTCACACAATACTTTTATCAAATGTTCATAATCATGCATAGAGTGTTTCCCCTCAATTGTTTGCTTTGTTTAAATCGTGTATCAAAATTCTCAGCCTTCATGCAAATTTTAGGGTTCTTGAGGTTTTGTCTTGATTTCTTATTCCATGCTTAAAATAAATGAAATTAAAGACCATAGACATGATCGTGAGGTGAAAACGAGCAGATTGATATGTGGATTGTGAGATTGGATAGAAAACGCAAATCAGCCAAACTCAGAACACGCGCGTGTTCTTGGCGCCATTTTTTGAATATTCGAATATTTGAATTTTGTGATTTTATTTAATTGATTCAAAAATTAATTTCTCTCTGAGTTTTAATGATTTTGAGTTGATTCTTTTTTTAATAATTCACAAAAATGTTAAAATATTTTATTTTGCCAGAAATTCCCAAAAATGTTATTTATTTCATATATTTGATATTTTTGCAAAGAATTAATGTTTTATTTGTTTTTTACATTTGAAATATTTGTTCCTTCTTGATTTCCCAAACTTAATTGATTTTCAATCATTTTGTGGATATAAACATGATTTTTGAAGCATTGATCCCAGATCACCACTCATTTTTTACATGTTTTCATCAATTTTTATTAATTTTTAAGCAAAATTAATTCCTTTTTGAAATAAATTTAGGGTTTTGATTAATTCAACTCTCATTAATCACTTTCAAAACACTTTGGGCCTCTTGATAGAGTGTAAGTCCCACTTCTTTGTAAATAAAATATTTTGGGCCTCAGTGCATTGTATAAGTCCCGATACAGTTTCAAAAATTTCGACGCAATCTTCATTTTCAAACTATTTGTTTACCTGGGCTTCTCCTTGAGCTGTAAGTCTCACTTCTTTTCATTTTTAAAACTCATTGGGCCTCTAATAGAGTGTAAGACCCAATCTCCTTTTAACCAAAACAATTTTTGGGCCTCAAATATTGTATAAGTCCCTCTGCGTTAAAAGAAAAAATCTCGGCGCAATCGCTAGTTTGGAAATAAAAAATCATATGGGTCTACCCTCGTGTTATAAGCCCCATTTCTTTTCTTAAAATTTCTTTGGGCCTCTAATAGAGTGTAAGACCCAACCCCTTTTTGAAACCAATATAATTTGGGCCTAACATATTGTATAAGTCCCTCTGTACAGTTTTCAAAACAACGGTGCGATCATCGTTAAAGCCTTGGGCCTCTCCTTGAGCTGTAAGCCCCAACATACTTTTGAAAGCACTTTCTCCTTTGATTTTGAATATAATATTGTTATTAAAACTTTCTTTGTTGAACAACCAACAAAACAGCATGAAAGCTCTATAACGGGTAAGTGTTTATCCGCTTTCATTTACCGCTTTCATATGTATATAACTGTATTGTGGGGCTGCTTCACTGTAAGTCTTCTTTCACATCATTTTATATACTTTTCAAATATCAACTGTGTAATACTAGTATAGTTATTTAGAGTTTTCCCCGGCAACTACGTCTAGCACTAGGTAAAGCCTTGTTGGTCACTCTTAAATACAAACAAAACTAGATCCCCCGTAGGATTCCAGATACAGTCTTCCCTTCTCTTGGGGTTAAACAATATGGAACAAAGAGAAAGGCAGTATTCTCGGTGAACCTTTTCTCAGACTGTCACCCTTAGAAATTGTCAAAGAAACTCTACTCCCCAGAGTTGATTTATTCTTTGTGAATAACATCTCTTGAGTTTCTTCCAAATTCTCAAACTTTCCTGGAATGATCTCTTCTCTGTGAATTGCATTTCTTGAACTTCACTTGGTTTGGGGATCCACAGGCTTCCTAAAAGCATCCTCGCCTCCTCTTGGGCATTGTACAAGGGCCCTTCGGCTTCTTAGAAGTTCTCATGCCTTCTCTTGGGATTAATACAAGGACCCTGACGACCTCTTAGAGGTATAGGACAGAACTTAGTCATCTTTTGCTAGAGCAGCCTTTCTAGCGTCAAAACTCCGTCCGTTTTAAGGTTGATACTCATCCCTTAATGCAAGTGCCTCCTCTTGGGCATTGTACAATAGATAAAACTATATACTTGGACAGTCTAAACCCCTTTTTGTCTCAAAGACATTCTTAAGTTCCTTTCAAACATAGGAAAAAACACTGATCACTCTGAAACCCGGTCTCTCTCATGAGAGTTCCCCACCCTTGGGCCTGCCTATGGATCTAATCCTCAGTAGTAAGATAGCCTCCTCTTGGGCTTTGTACAATGACTCTCCCCAGCGGAGCTAAACTTTTCAGACTCTCGTGTTGAGTCAAACCCTTTTTTAGCCTCCGTCTTAGGCTTCGTATAAGACAGATAAAAGTACTTTCTTGTTGAGTCAAACCTTTTAGCCTCCGTCTTGGGCTTGGTACAAGACATATAAAACCCACTCTCTTATTGAGTATAAAAGATTCTCTTGTTGAGTCAACTTTTAGCCTCCGTCTTGGGCTTCATACAAGACACATCTAAAAAACTCTCTTGTTGAGTATAAAAGACTCTCTTGTTGAGTTGATCTCCTTTTAGCCTCTATCTCGGGCTTTGTACGAGACAGCGAAACACTCTCTTGTTGAGTATAAAAGACTCTCTTGTTGAGTCAGTCACCTGTCAAACAGACTCTCTTGTTAAGTCAACCTTTTTAGCCTCCGCCCTGGGCTTTATACAGGACAAATAAAAGTACTCTCTTGTTGAGTCAAACCCTTTCAGCCTCCATCTTGGGCTTTATACAAGATACATTTTCCCCGACGGAGTCAAAATCCCTTCTAGCCTCAATCTTGGTCGTTGTACAAGACAAAAAGAACGTTTGCCCCGGAAAAATCAAACTTCCCGCCTCCTCTTAGGCTTTGTATAAGGAAACTCCGGTTGAGTCAATCAACCTTTTAGCATCAAATTTGTGCCTTGCTCACAGCATACAAACATCAACAACTCCTCTTTAGAGATGACAAATCTCTCTCATCTGAAACCCTTTAGCTTCACATCTTGGGCTTTGAACAAGATACAAATCACCTTTAGCTTCATGTCTTAGGCTTTGAACAAGACACCAAAACATTTTTTTCCTCCCCTAGAATAGGAGGAACTACGATCGCTCTCATTTCCCTGTTTCGGGAATACGTAGGCATAAGATTGCAAAAAAATCTTAGCGAGCATACTAACCAAAACCCAAAACCCAGTACCTTCATATATCCATCAAAAGCATCAGACCTAATACCTTACCAGAAATCTAGCCCATAGCCCGAACACTGTTTTTAAGCAAATAACCCTAAAAGACGAACCCCCCTATTTTGATAGCATCTTTAAACCAACAGTTTTGACTGTTTAACCTCAGTTTGCAAGCAGGGTTAATTGGAGACATCTATTTCCCTTCCTTAATTAGCTCAACAGGATAAAAAATGAATCGAACTGTAGTACCAAAGCGATAATGATTCGAAACCACAAAAACCGCGCTACAGAAAAGTGGCGACCACAGTGGGAGGCATTCTTTCTAGCCTCTTTTAGGGTGAAGGCCTTAAATTCATCAGATATTATAGAAATGACGACTCTGCTGGGGAGTCATTGTCTGTATAGGATCATAGGACTAGAGGTCTAGGATATTGTGACAAATATATATACTGCTTTTCCTAATTGATATCTTTGTTTACTTTTCTGCTAATGGGAATGCGTGTGATGCCGCATGTGGAAAGATTGAGTATACACCTAAGATAAGTGATGACATTATACGGGTAATCTTATGGGGAGTGAATCCCAGATAAGAGATCTCGGTCGACCATCAAACTTAGTGGATACTCCCTTTGCAGATGCATTGCCTATACGACTTCGGTTGTTAAAAGTAGTGTGGTCGATTGGGTTATTTGAGAAGCTGAGGTTTTTAGTAGACTGAAACTATTTTGTAGTGCGGAAGCTATCGGGAATAGTTGTCACGCGATACTACCCTCATTTGAGATTACTCTAAGATACATCAGCTCGTTGGAGATTCCCTTGCTGTTGTTATCCCAAGAGGGGTCAATGATTTTGCCGACAGGTACAAAAAATCACCAGTATAAACCTTTGGGGATGGGTAGAGCCTTGACTTCCTGACACCAACCCTTTGACCCCATGTTTTTTCTATGTTTTTTTATGTTGCATTCATACATTCATTTAAAAAACATCTAAGCAAAGTAAAATTCTCTCTTCTAGTCCCTCTTTTTCAAATTAAATTAAGACAATGTTTGCAAATGTCAGAGAGAAGGAGATTGTGTTATGGATTTCGGTAGAAGAATGACTCACAAGTACACCTTCAAGGTTCCAAAACTAGAGGATTTGAGAGGGTTGGCAAGGATGATCACCAACCCTGAGGCTTTCAGAGCCAAGTATGGAGGACTGCTGTCTCTATTAAGGGTCTATGTAGTTGAATGAATACTGTCTACACTTATTCAGTTCTACGATCCGATTTATCACTGTTTCACATTCCTGGATTATCAGCTAGCACTAACAATGGAGGAGTACTCTCACCAGACTGATTTACATATTACTAATCAGGCTCCCTTTTCTGTACTGGAAGAAATTCCGAAAGATCAGACCATTGCAAGGACAATCTATTTGGACGAGTCAGAGGTCGGGACTCACATGACCACTAAGGGTGGAATCCAAGGTTTGCCAGCCCAGTTTTTGATAAAGAAAGCCCTGTACTTTGCCAGTATAGGGAATGTGCCTGCTTTTGAGAGCATCTTTGTTTTGCTCACCTACGGGTTATTTTTGTTTCCCAACATCGATAACTTCGTAGATATCAATGCCATTAAGATTTTTATGATTGGAAATCCCGTACCAACCTTACTCGCAGATGCGTATCATTCTGTAAACTTAAGGAATTTATACAACAGAGGAATGATCACATGCTGTGTACCCCTGCTATACAAATGGTTTATTTCCCACTTGCCAAAGTCTGCTGCATTTTGGGATCAAAAGAATACTTTACGTTGGTCGCAGAGAATCATGTCTCTTACCAACTCTGACATCGATTTGTACAATCGAATCTATGACGGGATCAGAATCATTGACCGTTGTGGAAACTTCCCAAATGTACCCGTTATAGGAACTAAGGGAGGAATCAACTATCATCCAATTTTAGTTCGTCGTCAACTCGGATACCCGATGAGGCATGTCCCACGGAATGCTCATCTGGAAGGTATTTTCTTCAAGGAAGGAGAAAACGACAGGGCACTAAAGACAGAAATAATGCATGCTTGGAAACACGTTCATAGGAAAGGAAGAGAGTCTCTAGGAAAACCAGACTGTGTCTCGGTGGAGCCTTATCTCCACTGGGTACAAACTAGAGCTCTCAAGCTGAGGATGCCTTACCCTCGTCAGGAAGTTCTTCCATTAAGGGACTCTGTCTTTTGCTTTATGTCTGATATGGAAAAACTTCAGGTTACTCTCAACAAAGTTCAGCAGGAGAAGAGATCTTGGAGGAACAAGTATTGTATTCTCAATGTGGAGTGTAAGAAAATACAACAGCTATTGAAAGATAAAGATGCTCTGATCGAGATTTTAGAGCAACATGCTGTAGTAAATCAGGATGACCAGAGGAATTTCCTCGCTCCTTTCACTTGGTAAAGGAATGATAACCCGGCAATGGCATAAGAGCCCCGACCAAAGAAAAGGAAAGTACCAGAACCAGCACCTGAGCTCTCCTCAGAGAGGACTCGGGACCCATAAGTTTAGATTCCTTTTAACAACCCTTTGTTATCTACTGTATTTCCATTTCCGCAATCTTTGAATTCAATAAAATGGGGTCTCCCCACTATTTGATATTTGCAATCTAATTGTTGATGTTCCTTTGAATAAAAAAAATATGAAATATTAATCATTGCATATCATTCATCGTTCTCGCATAAACGCATTCCTCACCTACGAATCTCACGTTTCTGTCTCGATTCTAGAATCAAAATGTCTCATTCGTACAATACTCGAGCCAATCGACAGAAAAAGATGGATGATCTCGAGGAAGAGAACAGAGAGTTGAGAGAAGAAATCGACGCTCTAAAAGAAGACTTGAGGAAACTTTACAATGACATGCAAGCTCTGGCAGCAGCCCAAATACAACAACAAAGGACTGTGATCTTGGAGATCACATCAACGCCCATAGTGGAGAAGTATGATCCTAGGTACAAAATGCTGAAAGATCGTCCCTGGGGCATGCCTATTAACTATATCCCAGAAGGATATGTTCCGCCGATCACTGAGGATCAGGGAACCGCAACAGGAACCGCAGGGCCTGAAGGTTACAAACTTCGGGAAAGCGAAGATGCCAGGGGCATGACAGCAACTCCTGAAGGTTACAAACTTTGGGAGAGGGATGGACCTAGAGTCACTGCCATGATGACTATACCACCACCCGTGGTACACACTGTCCCAGAAGGACAGGTTTCCCAGATACTGTCTGGTGGAAACAAAAGTATGTTCGACAGAATGAATGAGTTCCAGGAACAGTTCCTGGAGATGTAGAAAGAGCTGTAAGCCCTTCGTGGTCAGGATCTATTTGGAAAAGACGCCGCAGACCTTTGTTTGGTCCCCAATGTGAAAGTTCCACACAAATTCAAAGTGCCCAAATTCAAAAAGTACAAGGGCAACTCTTGCCCTCAAAGTCACTTGGTGATGTACGCTCAGCGAATGTCAACTCAGACAAAGAACCAGGAGCTACTGATTCACTACTTTCAGGATAGTTTAACCGATGTCGCACTCAAATGGTACATGGGTTTAAACCGCACTAAGATCGACACTTTCAGAGATCTCGGTGCTGCCTTCGTCCAACAATATAAGTATAACCTGGACATGGCACTGGATAGAGATCAACTCAGGGCCATGTCGCAGAAGGACAAGGAAAGCTTTAAGGAGTATGCTCAGAGATGGCATGAAATTTCCGCTCAGATTTGTCCACCTCTTGAGGAAAAAGAGATGGCAAAGATCTTCTTGAAAAACTTGAGCTCATTTTGCTACGACATAATGGTCGCCAGTGCACCTAGGACTTCACCGAGATGGTGGGCAGGGGAGTTCGTCTTGAGGAAGCCGTCCGAGAAGGACGTTTAGTTAAAGACGCTGGATCATCAAGTAATACAAAATTATACGGTAGTGCTCTCCCTAAGAAAAAAGAGCAGGATATTGGGAATATCTCTCTTGGAAAGCAAAGGCGACGATATCAACCAGTAGCAGCTGTAACTACTGCAATCAACCCTGCGCCTGTTCCTACGTATCACTCTCAGGTTGCGCAGAGCCAACCGAATCAACAACAATATCAGCAAAGGACACAACAGCCTATTCAGCAGGCTCGCCCTCAATACAACAACAATCGTACAACGCGATCGCCAGGGTTTGACCCTATACCGATGTTGTACGCAAAACTGTTTCCACTCTTACTGGTCAAGGGGCACGTCCAAACCAGGTCTCCTCTTACAGTACCAGAAAATCCGCCTTTTTGGTTCAAAGCAGATCAAACTTGCCCTTACCATCGAGGAGGATCGGGGCATAACATAGAAAACTGTCTCAGTTTCAAATCTGATGTACAGAAGCTTGTTAGGAGAGGGGTCTTATCTTTCAAAGATACGAATTCGAATGTTCTCATAAACCCGTTGTGCAACGTGGTTTTCGTGGTTTCGAATCACTATCGCTTTGGTACTACAGTTTGATTCATTTTTTATCATGTTGAGCTGATTAAGGAAGGGAAATAGATGTCTCCAATTCACCCTGCTTGCAAACTGAGGTTAAACAGTCAAAACTGTTGGTTTACAGATGCTATCATAATAGGGAGGTTCGTCTTTTAGGGTTATTTGTTAAAAAATAGTATCTAGACTATTTGCGAGGTTCTTGGTGAGGTATTAGATCTAATGCTTTTGGTTGACTGACGGAGGTACGGGATTTCGGGTTTTTTGATTTGTATGATTGCTAAGATTTTACAATCTTATGCCTACGGATTCCCGTTTAACGAAACAGGGAAATCAGAGCGATCGTAGTTCCCTCATATTCTATGGGGGAAAAAGGTTGTTTTGGTGTCTTGTTCAAAACCCAAGACATGAAGCTAAAGGTAGTTTGTATCTTGTTCAAAGCCCAAGATGTGAAGCTAAAGGGTTTTGGATGAGAGAGAACTTGTCATCTCTAAAGAGGAGTTGTTAATGTTTGTATGCTATGAGCAAGGCACAAATTTGATGCTAAAAGGTTGATTGACTCAACCGGGGTTTTTATACAAAGCCTAAGAGGAGGCAGGAAGTTTGACTTTTCCGGGGCAAACGTTCTTTCTGTCTTGTACAACGCCCAAGATTGAGGCTAGAAGGGTTTTTGACTCCTTAAGGGAGAATGTATTTTGTATAAAGCCCAAGATGGAGGCTGAAAATGGTTGTCTCAACAAGAGAGTACTTTTATCTGTCCTGTATAAAGCCCAGGGCGGAGGCTAAAAAGGTTGACTCAACAAGAGAGTCTGTTTGACAGATGATTGACTCAACAAGAGAGTGTTTTATACTAAATAAGAGAGTGTTTGCTGTCACGTACGAAGCCCGAGATGGAGGCTAAAAGGAGATCGACTCAACAAGAGAGTCGTTTATACTCAACAAGAGAGTGTTTTATATGTGTCTTGTATGAAGCCCGAGACGGAGGCTAAAAGTTGACTCAACAAGAGAATCTTTTATACTCAACAAGAGAGTGTGTTTTTATATGTCTTGTACCAAGCCCAAGATGGAGGCTAAATGGTTTGACTCAACAAGAGAGTACTTTTATCTGTCTTATACGAAGCCTAAGATGGAGGCTAAAAAAGGGTCCTTGTATTAAGCCCAAGAGAAGGCATGAAAACTTCTAAGAAGCCGAAGGGTCCTTGTACAACGCCCAATAGGAGGCGGGGATGCTTTTAGGAAGCCTGTGGGTCCCTAAACTAAGAGAAGTTCAAGAAATTCAATTCACAGAGAAGAGATCATTCCAGGAAAGTTCGATAATTTGGAAGAAACTCAAGAGATGCTATTCATGGAGAATAGATCAACTCTGGGGAGTAGAGTTTCTTTGACAATTTCTAAGGGTGACAGTCTGTAAAAAGGTTCACCGAGAATACTGCCTTTCTCTTTGTTCCATATTATTTAACCCCAAGAGAAGGGAAGACTGTATCTGGAATCCTACGGGGGATCTAGTTTTGTTTGTATTTAAGAGTGACCAACAGGGCTTCACCTAGTTCTAGACGTAGTTGCCGGGGAAAACTCTAAATAACGATACTAGTATTACACAGTTGATATTCTACAAGTATATAAAAGGATGTGAAAGAAGACTTACAGTGAAGCAGCCCCATAATACAGTTATATACATATGAAAGCGGTAACTGAAAGCGGATAAACACTTACCCATTGTAGAGCTTCCATGCTGTTTTGTTAGTTGTTCAACAAAGAAAGTTTTGATGACAATATTATATTCAAAATCAAAGGAGAAAGTGCTTTGAAAAGTTTGTTGGGGCTTACAGCTCAAGGAGAGGCCCAAGGTTTTACGACGATTGCACCGTTGTTTTGAAAACTGTCAAGAGGGACTTATACAATATGTGAGGCCCAAATTATTTTGGTTTCAAAAAGGGGTTGGGTCTTACACTCTATTAGAGGCCCAAAGAAATTTAAAGAAAAGAAATGGAGCTTATAACACGAGGGTAGGCCCAGGGTTTTGATTTTTGAACTGGCGATTGCCCTGAGATTTTTCTTTTAACACAGAGGGACTTATACAAGATCTGAGGCCCAAAATTGTTTTGGTTAAAAGGGGATTGGGTGTTACACTCTATTAGAGGCCCAAAATGTTTTTTTATACAAGAGACGTGGCTTACAACTCAATGAGAGGCCCAGATGAAAAACAACGACCGCACCGTTATTTTGAAAACTGTATCGGGACTTATACAATGACTGAGGCCCAAATTTATTTAGGTACAAAGGGGGTTGGGTCTTACACTCTATTAGAGGCCCATAATGTTTGAAAAGAGTGGAATCAATCAAAACCCTAATTTCATCATTTTTAAAAGTAAATTCTCAAAGAAAATCAAATAAAAGAAGATAAAACACCAAATAAGCTTGAATAAACAACTTGTGATTTTTGGTTATGGTTTGAAAAATGAGGTTTTAATCACAAGATGAATTAAAACCCATTTGGTTTTGATTTTTCAAGGTGAATATTCACTTTTAAAAGGTTTAAAATAATTAAAAATGAATTTATTCACAAAAATACCAACTATATTAAATAAATAATATAAATTTGGTTTTTCTGTGGAATAAAATATTTCAACATTTTTGTGATTTTTTGCAAAAAGAACCAATAAAAAATAATTAAAATTGAAGGAGTTATTAATTTTTCAAATCATTAAAAAATAATAAGAAAAATAGTAAAATATGAAAAAGTGGCAAAAAAGAGGGTCTGGGGCGAGGGGGATTCGAACCCCAGACCTCTTGTGCGCAGTGCACGCGCCTTACCTCTGGGGTGGTGATACATCCGTGTATCAAACCCCAACCATAAATATACAAGGCTTGCCTTGTTTTTGGCCTGGCCAAGGCAAGGCAATGCAAGATTTTGGCCAAAAACGTGAAGCTTGTAACTTTCTCATTTCTCCATGAATTGGGACAAAATTTAGGTCTATCCTGCCTAGAATTTCACAAGGAATCCAATGGTGGTGGTGGTTTTTTTAGAAAATAAATCCTCCTCAAAACCCGATAGTGATTTTGAAATAGGACTCCATTTGCATTTTCTGTGCTATCCCTTGTTACAGGCATGAATTACATGATGAATTGGTTCAAACACAACATATATAACATGTATGAGATGTGCATGATCAGTGGACTTCAAAGAAATGCATATTTCAAAGAGTTCAAGTTGAGATGCTTACCTCTTTGGGAGCTTTTGGGCAATCTGTCAAGGGCTTTGTTCCAGAAATGTTTTGATGCTTTGAACACTCTTAAACGATCCCTGAGAAGCTTTTAGGATGATTGGACTCAGCTGGAAACCTCAGGAATGGAAATTGGCCCTTTCTTGCAAAAGGGGCAAAAGTGGCCAAAATAGCAACTCTCTCAAATGGTGTTCCAGATGGGTGGAACCACTTGGGACAGTTCAAAGATGATATTTGGAGTGTGTTTGAAGTTTTATCTGGTTTTGAAAGTGACTGAATCAAGACATGGCTTGAAAAATGCAAAAAGTCCAATTTTGAGGTTTTGAGAGGGGACTTTGTGATTTTGGTGTTACAGGTCACTTGTGAGAGTTTGGACAGCTTAGATATCACATATTGGATGTGTTTGGATCATGAGCTGTGATGAAATTGCTCTCTAACTTAAAAACTCAGAGTTACCTTGGTAAAGAAGGTATTTTTGCCTAGAGAAAGAGATTTTGAGGAAAGCAAGTGTCGTAGTGCTTTGGGGTACTCAAACTGATCTGAATTGAGGTCTATTTATAGTAGAGCAAATTTGTTTTGCCTGCAATAGTGAATGGCAACTGCTGCAGAGGTTTGGCAAATATTGATCAATAGGAATCCAAGTCTCCTCTAGCCATTGACTAGAGGTTAGAGCACATGCCTATTGTCTCTTGGTTCATGGATCATCCTTGACTCATTCAGTTGGAAATGGCTCAGTTCATGCCACCTTGGTGCATCCATTGAATGCTTTAAAACAAAATTGGAGTCTTGTCCCCTCTTTAGGGTTTTTTAGGTTTGGCATGCTATTTTTAGTTCCAAAGACTTGGAAGGCTTATGGATCAGTGTTTGTCCCTCCTTGGTATCCCTTTGAGGTGTTCAGATGGACAAACTTGTTTGTCATTTGCACAAAATTGCTCAAATCGAGCAAAATGCACAAATCTGCCTAGTTATGACAGTTGCCGCAAGGCATTTTGCCACTATCATAACTCTTAGCTCAAATGGAATTTGATGGAGTTCTTGGCCATTTTGGAAAGCTCTCATATGATACAACATATGTGTGATCATAGTTTGTCTTGATACCCTTTTAATCTAAGTGAAAAATCCCCCTACTTTTGGAAAAAAGCAAGACAGATTCTGACTTAGTGAAAATTTCACTAAGTGTTGGAAAAAGTGACATTTCATGTTTTCAGCCATTTTGATCCAACCATAACTCAAAATCCATGATGAATTGGAATGAGGTGTATGGACACTTTTAAAGTATGCCACGAGGGCTACAAATCCATCTTTGGATCAGCCAAAATGGTTGCTTGGATCTCAAGTTATGATCCTTGGAAGTTGGCACCCTAGCCACTTTGTTCCATAACTTAGAAAATTTCTAAGTTTTTTATGGTTACCCCTTTTACAAGTTATCCCACTTTCTTTGATTTTTCTTGATGAATGATGATTCCAATCACACATTAACATCATTTTAGGGTTAGGGAACCATAATTGATCAAAAAATAAAAAAGTCAAACTTTGACTTTTGGGCACAGTTGACTTTTTATCAGATGAATTCCAAACTGTGCGATCCTCTATGAAATCAAGTCCTTGACCTAAATCAAACTTGATGGATTGATTTCATAGGTGTTATAGGGTGTATTGAATCATGTCTCAAGGTTTGGGAGCATGTCTTGGTCCAAAGTCAAAGGTACAGTTGACTTTTTCCTCAAAACCCTAATTGTGGTCCTGATGAACTTGAAACTTGTGAATCAAGCTTCTGGGATCAATCCATTGTTGCAAATGGATCCATGTGGTGTATGCGAGACCCTCAAATCATGTCTTAAGGTCTTGGCTCATGTTTTGTCCCAAAAGTCAACTTAGGGGTGAATTAGGTCAAGAAACCCTAATTCCTAATTTTTGATGAATGCATCCCCTGAGGCTAAATTGACTTGATGATTGGGTCCATGAGGTTCCATGGAGTATTTTAGGTTATGCTTTGAAGTATTGGCTGAAGCCCAGAGGAAAATTTCCATCTGGAGGCCCTGGTCGACCAAAACCCTAATTTGGTGACACTGGCGATCTTGAGGCTTAATCCACTCAGAATGCTGCAACCTTGTGCCTGATTCTTTATGTGGGAGTCATCTTGATCCATTGTGGATGTTTGAGAGGTTTAGACAAGTTAAAGATCATGTCATTCCTTGATTGATCCTTTGTCTAAGAACTCTGAGAGGGCATGAAACCCTAATTCTGATTGTAGTGAATGCTCACCCATTTTTGGGGAGACTGATGAGGCATAATGGTTACATCTATATTGTGGTGATGATTTGCACAATGATGGGAAATCTTTGTGGTCAAAATTTGGGGTATGTCAGATGCCCCTATTTAATCTTCTTGGGCCAGAAGGTGTGAATGGCGAAGGTATTTGGGCATTCGGGGTGCAAGAGGATTAAATATCAGAATAACCAAAATTTGGATGGTGGTTATGAATGGCAGTTTGCTCATCCATCTTCTTTCGCTAAGCAATGATGCTTAGAAAATGTAAACTTCCCCTCGATCCTGGTCTTTAGCCAAGGAACTGGTCTCCGTTTTCTTTTGAAATAAACTTCTCCTCGATCCTGGTTTCCTACTAAGGAACTAGTCTCAGTTTCTGAAATAAACTTCCCCTCGATCCTGGTTTCCTACCAAAGAACTGGTCTAAGTTTCTGAAATAAACTTCCCCTCGATCCTGGTTTCCTACCAAGGAACTGGTCTTAGATTCTGAAATAAACTTCCCCTCGATCCTGGTTTCCTACCAAGGAACTGGTCTTAGTTTCTTTTGTCAATAAACTTTCTTGACAAGGGACGCTATTCATAGCGGTTTTCCTCAAACTTCTCGCCTAATTTTCCTGGGGAGATGCCATTTGATGGGAAAAAGTTTTGATGTCAGACTTGCTAGGGAACCCATTCGTATGAGTTGTAGAGGTGCACAAACTTCTCTGTTTGGAGACGCCATTTGTCGACTCTGCTGGGAAAACGAGTCTCTTGAGAGACTACCTTATGCTTGGGGATATTACATCACACTTTTCTTCGAGATCTTCTCGGAGAAATTCCATGTGATATAACCCAATTTTGAGGTGTTGATGACTTCATAACATTGACTTTCTGGAGAGAAGAACCAATGTGTTGCTGAAAGTCTTTAGTTGCGAGGCTTTCTCTGGGGATTTTGCTTAATCCGGGAAAGCGAAGATGTCATCTTCAATGGCAAAGAGTGACATTTGTCGAAAGTTTTCTGGCCTTTCAGAGGTTCAAGTTATCAAAGTGGTCAAGGGCCAACTCCAATCCAGAAATAAACTAGAGGAGAGAGATTGCTTAACTGATTCACTTCTTGACGAGGAAATAACTGACAACTCGATTGAGAGGACTTTTATCACTTAGGGATAAGACTGACCAAAGTGATAGTGATGCAATATGAATGTGAATGTAAATCAATAATGCATGATGTATGTATGTTTATGCTGACAAATATGAAGCGACATACAGACTAGTAGATGAAAACGACTGGATACTCGGCCACAGTGGGGGATGAAAAGTATCACTGGTTCACGATAGCAATTCTGCCTTGCTTAGGAGAGGTAGTCCCTGCGGGGAACACCGTTGGTCGGGCTTAGGAGATAAGAACTCTGCTGGGGGGTGTCAGATGAAACATGGTCTCTGACACAATTGATCCTTCATTCAGGCGTACTGGTTAAGAAATAGTACTTTGATTCTGCACTTTGAAGCTCGATTACTTCTGGAGAAGCGTTTGACAAGTAAATTCATTTTTGTTTTATTTCAAGAATCATTGATCATGTTAAAACGTCGTTCTGTAAAGCTAAAAAAAATAAGAATTGCAAACAAAAGCACAAGGGCTCAAATTTTATTGATAGGATGGAGATCAGCCAAATGTGTGATTCCATAGAGTATTTACAAAGTTTAGAAAATGGTAATTTAAAGGAAAAGGGCTACATTGAAACATAACGACCACTACCCTTCTACCAATTTTGAATTCCGGGCATCCTGAGCTTCTGTCGAAGATGACCTTCACTGGAGTTTTCTGATGGATGGTGTAACTGCTGCGGAGGGATTTTCCCTTATTGGACGTAGTTACTTGCCATTATCCCTAACTTTTTCCTGGATTGTACTTTGAGATTTCCAATCCACCAGGATGATTTTTTATTATGTCTCTAATTTTTGCCTGGACCGCCCTTTCGGGTTTTCAATCCACCGAGATGTTTTTTTTTATTTAGACGAAGTATTTCTTGATTACATCAACATTTGTGGGGTAGGCAAATTCTTTAGACGAAGTATTTCTTGATTACATCAGTGAGAAAAGATTGTATCTTCTTGAGCACAAGGTCTCCTTTCCTGAAGACGCGTGGTCGGACCTTTTTGTCAAACGGCTTCTTCATTCTTTGCTGATACAACTGACAGTGGCATAGTGCCGTTATTCACTTTTCTTCGATCAGATTCTGTTCGTCGTGTCGACTTTGACACCATTCAGCCTCTGTTAACTTAGCTTCCATCAATACCCGAATTGATGGGATCTCTACTTCTATGGGAAGCACTGCTTCCATGCCGTATACTAGAGAGAAAGGGGTTGCCCCTGTTGAAGTGCGGACAGATGTGCGATAACCGTGAGGAGCAAAGGGTAGCATCTCGTGCCAGTCTTTGTAGGTTACAACCATCTTCTGAACAATCTTCTTGATGTTCTTGTTAACCGCTTCTACCGCTCCGTTCATCTTGGGTCGGTAGCGAGATGAGTTATGGTGTTCGATCTTGAACTCAGTGCACAACTCTTTCATCATCTTATTGTTCAAGTTAGATCCATTATCAATAATGATCTGGCTTGGAACACCATAACGGCAGATGAGATTGTTTTTGATAAAACGGACCACCACTTGTCGGGTTACATTGGCGTACGATGCTGCTTCGACCCACTTGGTGAAGTAATCAATGGCTACTAGGATGAATCGATGTCCGTTTGAAGCTTTGGGTTCAATCATGCCAATCATGTCGATTCCCCATATGGAAAAAGGCCATGGGGAAGAAAGAACTTTGACCTGTGTTGGCGGTACATAGATTTTGTCGGAGTATATTTGACACTTGTGACACCTCCTCATGTACTGGCAGCAGTCGGATTCCATGGTCAACCAGTAGTACCCTGCTCTCAGAATTTTTCTCGCCATTGTGTGTCCGTTGGCATGAGTGCCAAAGGATCCTTCGTGAATTTCCTTTATCAGCATGTTTGCTTCTGGTCTGTCTACGCATCGGAGCAAGTCCATGTCAAAATTTCTCTAATAGAGTGTACCACCGCTCAGAAAGAAGCTGCCCGCTAGCCTTCTGAGGGTTTTCCTATCCTTTCTTAGTGTCCCAGGTGGGTACTCTTGTTTCTGAAGGAAGCATTTGATATCGTGATACCAAGGTTTGTCGTCTATGACTGCTTCAATCGTGAAGATGTAAGCGGGCCTCTCAAGGCGCATTATGTCAATCTTAGGTAGGTCATTCCATTGACCTACACTAATCTTGGAAGAGAGAGTGGCTAATGCATCAGCCATTTGATTCTCCTCACGAGGGATATGATGAAACTCGATTCTGTTGAAGAAGGGTAACAACCTTCTCGCATAATCTTTGTAAGGAATTAATCCTGATTGGTATGTGTTCCAATCTCCTTTGATCTGATTGATAACCAGGGTTGAGTCGCCATATACATCCAAGTTCTTGATCCTTAAGTCGATCGCTTCTTCGAGCCCCATGATACAAGCTTCGTATTCAACCTCGTTGTTTGTACACTTGAATGTCAGTCGGGTGGTGAAAGGAATGTGGGTACCCTGTGGGGTTATGATGATTGCCCCAATTCCATTTCCATAATGATTAACAGCTCCGTCAAAGATAAGTCCCCATTGGGAACCTGGTTCTGGCCCTTCATTGTGTAGCGGCTCATCGCAATCTTTCATTTTCAAGTACACGACATCTTCGTCTGGGAAGTCAAACCTGATTGATTCCTGATCGTTAATCGGTTGATGAGCAAAATGATCGGCTAAAATACTTCCTTTAACGGCTTTTTGAGCGTGGTATTCGATGTCGTATTCTGATAACAACATCTGCCAACGGGCAATCCTTCCCGTGAGAGCAGGTTTTTCAAAGACATACTTGATTGGATCCATTTCTGAGATTAACCAAGTAGTGTGACGAATCATATACTGGCGAAGACGTTTGGCTGCCCAAACCAGAGCACAACAAGTTTTCTCAAGCATAGTGTACCGAGTCTCGCAGTCGGTGAATTTCTTGCTCAGATAGTATATGGTAGACTCTTTCCTTTTGGTTTCGTCTTGTTAGCCAAGCACACAGCCCATCGAGTCTACCAAGACTGTTAAGTAAATTATCAGTGGTCTTCCTTCCACTAGAGGTGATAGAATCGGTGGATTCAACAGGTATTTCTTAATATTGTCGAAGGCGGTTTGGCAATCTTCTATCCAAATGCAGTCTTGGTTCTTTTTGAGTAATTTGAAAATCAGTGCGCATGTTGCGGTCATGAGGAATATGAATCTGGAAATGTAGTTCAAACGTCCCAGGAATCCCCTGACTTGTTTTTCAGTTTTCGGAGAAGGCATTTCTTGAATGGCCTTGACCTTGTCAGGATCAACCTTAATTCCTTTCTGGCTGATGATGAACCCTAAAAGTTTCCCTGAACGGACACCAAATGTGCACTTATTGGGATTCAAGCGGAGTTTGTAATTTCTCAACCGCTCGAATAGCTTTGACAGGTGGGTCACATGCTCCTCTTCTGTTTTAGATTTTGCAATCATATCATCGACATATACCCCGATTTCCTTGTGTATCATGTCATGAAAAAGAATAGTCATGACCCTTTGATAGGTTGCCCCGGCGTTCTTCAAACCGAACGGAATTACCTTGTAACAAAAGGTACCCCATGGGGTAATGAACGATGTTTTCTCCATGTCTTTCGGCACCATTTTTATTTGATTATAGCCTGAGAATCCATCCATGAAGGAGAAGACTTTGAACTTCGTTGTACTGTCTACCAGCATGTCAATGTGTGGTAAAGGAAAGTCGTCCTTTGGACTAGCCTTGTTTAGATCTCTGTAATCCACACACATTCTGACCTTCCCGTCCTTTTTTGGAACTGGTACTATGTTGGCTAACCATTGAGGATATTCTGATGTAGCGAAGAAACCCGCGTCAATCTGTTTCTGTACCTCCTCCTTGATTTTGATGGCTATATCCGGATAAGTCCGTCTCAACCTTTGTTTCACTGGCGGACATTCTGATCTTAACTGTAGATGATGTTCCACGATGCTGGTATCCAACCCTGGCATGTCCTGATAGGACCAAACAAATACATCGGGAAATTCTTTTAGAAGCTTTGTCAAACTCTCTTTGGCAGTTGGACTGAGTAGTGCCCCAATCTTGATTTCTTTTCTTTCCTCATCTGAGCCCAAGTTGACCATTTCCAACGGCTCTTTGTGAGGTTCAATGGATCTTTCCTCTTGTCTGAGTAGTCGGGAGATCTCTTCTGGAATTTCGTCGTCATCTTCTTCTTCAGCCCCAAATACTGGGAATTCAAAGTTGGGAGAAGACATTGGATCATATGTTTCAATGGGGTTTAAAACAAGCAATCTGCATAACGTGATGATTGATTTTAGAAGAGATAGAGAGAGAATGCAAAAGTGTGTGCAGTGTATTTTCTTTGAAAACTGCTTGTTTTTATTATTTGAAATGTTTTTTAGGATTACCATTTTCTGAAAAACGAAAAGAGAAAACAGCAATAAATGTGAAAATTACAGAACGACGTTATTTTATTTATGAACTTGTCGATTCCTGGAACTACAGCCCTATAAAACAAAACTCTGTCGCTTTGGGCAAAGCGAAGAGGGGTATTTACAGAAAGTGAGCCCTATCAAAACATCAATTTCACCTGGGCAGGGTGAAAGGTTAAAGACGACAATTACTTTGACTTATGAACAATCTTCGGAACATCGACAGCAACCCATTGGCGGCGAACTCCTCGGTGAATCACAAAGTCTGGTACTTTCTTTGATTTGTCTTTAGAAATAACGATGATTTCTGGTGGAGCAGGATCATTGGAATCTGTCTCCCAGGCAGAGTTGTCATAGGAGGATTCTTTTGTTGTATTTTGCATAGGATTTGTGCTCTCCGGTAAATATCCCCAGCCAGTTGGCTGGATGTCTTCGAGCCTGATACGAGAGCTTTTAGGAGTAGTGTACTTGACCATATAGTCGTATTTTCCACTTGGTTGTCCTAAGGTATCCCACACTTCTTTGGAACTGAGGAGTCATCTCTTTCGATGACGTTGACCTCGGGAAAAGCATAGTTGATGAATTCTAGTCTGGCAAGCTTTGCCAATTCATCGTCGTACTGGATATTTTCTGAATGCCCAGAGTAATGATCCCATGACATGGTGGGGACGCAGGTATTCTATTCAATGATGCTCAGCTGATTTTCATTGTTCGGCTGATTTTCTTGCCCCGAGTCTCCTGGGTATGGCTGCCAGATAGGCAGGCCATCCATCGGGCCATAATAGTCGTGGTCAAAGTTGTGTTTATCAAAGTGTCCTCCTCTAATGAGTTTGGTGGAGCAAGAAATCCTTCCAGATCACAATCTACGTACATCGTTCTAACATCTGACCTTGGTATAAATCTCGGACTCTGTGTGGGATAGCAAAATGGCATAGGCACCTCTTCCTGAGACATATAACCGTCCTCATTAAGATAGGACTTCGACTCTTCATCTGTATCGGAGGAGTCTCCCTCGTTGATGGTATGGACTTCTTGAGATATTGGGTGAAGGAAACCTCCACTATGGAAGAAATCCCGAATGGGATGAAGACTTTCATCATTAATAGCAGTCTGGGTACAAGTTGCGGAAAAACCAAAACCCTTCTTTGTTTTGTTATCAGTAGGAATGACTAGCTGTCCCCATCCCTTTGTATTGCTATTTTTGATCACCTCGAGAGCATCTTTGTACGAGGAAATCGACGTTCCTCTCTCTGATTGATTCTCATTGCTCACCAAAAGTGCCTGGAACTGAGTTCCAACAACCTCCTCAGGTTCTACACAAGTGGATAATGAAAGATTACTCACGACCGAGGCTTGTTCTCCACAGACCGTGACGAGTTAGTCATTCTTGACGAACTTCAGCTTCTGGTGCAGTGTCGAAGTGACTGCCCCATCCTGGTGTATCCAAGGTCTTCCCAATAAACAGTTATATGCTGCCCGGACATCCATGACCTGGAAAGTGACTAGGAAAGTCTGAGGACCGATAGTTATGGGAAGATCGACTTCGTCGATAACTGCTTTCCGAGATCCGTCAAATGCTTTGACGATGACCTCACTGCCCCTCATCGGGGATCCTTTGAATGATAGTTGCATTAACGTGGACTTCGGCATAACATTCAGAGCCGATCCGGTGTCGACCAGTACGCTGGCTAAAGCATCTTCGTAGCAGTTAACTGTGATATTGAGTGCCAAGTTATGACTTTTGCCCTCCTCTGGCAATTCCTCGTCACTGAACCCTAAGTTGTTGCAATAAGTGATGTTAGAGATGATGCTATTGAACTGTCGTATTGACACATCCTGTGTCACAAAGGCTTGCTCTAAGACTTTTTGTAGAGCCTCTCTGTGGGCTTCGGATCTGAGTAAAAGAGATAACACAGAGATCTTTGAAGGAGTTTGTAACAGCTGATCAACAATGCTGTATTCACTCCTTTAGATGAGCTTCAACATCTCATCATCGTTCTTTGAAAGGTCGGGATCACTGAACTGACCGACTGGTGGATTGGGAGCTTCTGTCTGAAGTTCCTTTTCTTTGTTAGGTTCTCCAACTCCTCGGTTGAAGATTCGACCGCTCCATGTTACTCGAATGATGTCTGCAATATTCACGACGGAGGGTAATGGAATTTCCTTTCCATTCTCAACTGTTGTTGCACTGTACTTATAAGGGATCACTTTATCGGACTTGTACGGTACTGGTCCCGGTAGATAGATAACTACAGGAGCATTCTGATTTTTCTGACTGTCGTAGGTAACTTCAATCTGTTCCTGGTAAAGAAATTTTGATTCGTCAAGTAGAGGGACGATGGTACAAACATCCTTGGTCCTCTCAGGATCAGATATTACAACAACATCTTTGATCTGATCAGCGAAATAGTCTGGCGTCTAGTTAAGGGACCCCGAAACTGAATATGGTTGAATCTCTTTGCGGTCTAACTGAATTTGAAGGGCTGCTCGCACGAGGTAACATCCTTGGTTATTTTCTGAGAAAACTCTACAGCGTTAATAGTTGTGTGGTGGCACCCGGCCACGTCCGCTTTGAATGCAGTGTAACCTTACTAGGTCTGTTTCCATTGATCGAACATCCTGACTATAACGCCTAGTAGGGTTCCCGTCGATCATACTGACTTGTGTGTCTTCATCAAGATAGATCGAAAGCCACCAATGATTTAACAAGTGTTGCAAAGTTCTTTGAACGAGAGCACATCCCTGGTCACTCTCACGACGTCCCTTACAGCTCTGATAATTATGCGAATTCAGAAAACCGAGCTGGATTTGCTTAGCATGTAATTCCACCAAGCTGGTATTCATCAAGAGAATATCGAAGATTTGAATCATGTTGATCTGATAAGGATTTTTATCATGGTAATCCTGGATCCACCCAAGATCCATCTGACGCTGGAGGGCCTCTTGTACAAAAGAGCATCCCTGTTTGTTTACCGAGCAAGTCAGACAGGAATTGTAATCGTGTCGCGGAAGATTATGATACTGGCTTTGCCTTGAGTGCATTACCACCAGGTTGACAATCATCGCACAGATGTCGTGGTTCTGAATGATGTTGGAACTTGCATGAGTCATGTTAACTCCACGAACTCGATGCTCTTGGATCCACTCGAGATCCAATTATTCCTGTAGAGCTGATTGCACCACAGAACATCCTTGATTGTTCTTAGAGTAGATATCACATTGGTGATAGTTATGAGGTGGTACATGGCCATACCCGCTCTGTCTGCGATGCATCTTGACTAGAATGGTCCTCAATAAGAGTACATCATGAATTTGATAGCTGTCGTTAGACTCTCCCTCTATCAAATTTACTACAACTTTCTCGTGTTGAGGCAACGGGTTCGTGAGAACATTCGGATTCGTATCTTTGAAAGATAAGACCCCGCTCCTAACAAGCTTTTGCACGTCAGATTTGAAACTGAGACAGTTTTCTATGTTATGCCCTGATCCTCCTTGATGGTAAGGGCAAGTTTGATCCGCTTTGAACCAAAAAGGAGGATTTTCCGATACTGTAAGAGGAGACCCGGTTTGGATGTGCCCCTTGACTAGTAAGAGTGGAAACAGTTATGCGTACAACATGGGTATAGGGTCGAACCCTGGCAATTGCGTTGTACGGTTGTTGTTGTATGGAGGACGAGCCTGCTGAAGAGGTTGTTGTGTCCTTTGCTGAAATTGTTGTGAATTAGGTTGGCTCTGAGCAACCGAAGGTTGATATGTCGGAACAGGCGCAGGGTTGATAGCAGGAGTTACAGCTGCTAAGGGTTGGTATCGTCGCCTTTGCTTTCCAAGAGAGATATTCCCAATATCCTGGTCTTTTTTCTTAGGGAGAGCATTACCGTATCATTTTGTATTACTTGATGATCTAGCATCTTTAACTAAACGTCCTTCTCGGACGGCTTCCTCAAGACGAACCCCCATGCCCACCATCTCGGTGAAGTCACTGGGCGCACTGGCGACCATTCTGTCGTAGTAAAATGAGCTCAAGGTTTTTAAGAAGATTTTTGTCATCTTTTTTTCCTCAAGAGGTGGACAAATCTAGGTGGCAATTTCACGTCATCTCTGAGCGTACTCCTTAAAGGTTTCCTTGTCCTTTTGTGACATCGATCCGAGTTGATCTCTATCTGGTGCCATGTCCAGGTTATACTTATACTGCTGAACGAAAGCGGCACCAAGATCTCTGAAAGTGCCGATCTTAGTGCGGTTTAAACCCATGCACCATTTGAGTGCGACACCGGTTAAACTATCCTGAAAGTAGTGAATCAGTAGCTCCTGGTTCTTTGTCTGAGTTGACATTCGCCGAGCGTACATCACCAAGTGACTTTGAGGGCAAGAGTTGCCCTTGTATTTTTCAAATTTGGGCACCTTGAATTTGTGCGGAACTTTCACATTGGGGACCAAACAAAGGTCTGCGGCGTCTTTTCCAAATAGATCCTGAACGTGAATGGCCTGCAGTTATTTCTGCATCTCCAGGAACTGTTCCTGGAACTCATTCATTCTGTCGAACATACTTTCATTTCCACCAGACGGTATCTGTGGAATCTGTCCTTCCGGGACAGCGTGTACCATAGGTGGTGGTATAGTCATCATGGCAGAGACTCTAGATCCTTCCCTCTCCCGAAGTTTGTAACCTTCAGGAGTTGCTGTCATGCCCCTGGCATCTTCGCTTTCTCGAAGTTTGTAACCTTAAGGCCCAGCGGTTCCTGCTGCATTTTTCGGATCTTCTATGATCGGCGAAATATATCCCTCCGGAATATAGTTGAGTGGCATACCCCAGGGACGATCTTTCAGAATTTTGTACCTAGGATCATACTTCTCCATTATGGGCGTTGATGCGGTCTCTGAGATCACAGTCCGTTGTTGTTGCATCTGAGCTTTTGCTAGAGCTTGCATGTCATTATGAAGCTTTCTCAAATCCTCTTTCAGAGTGTTGATCTCTTCTCTCAACTCTCTGTTCTCTTCCTCGAGATCATCCATCTTTTTCTGTCGATTGGCCCGAGTATTGTACGAATGAGACACTTTGACTCTAGAATCAAGACACAAATGTGAGATTCGTAGGGAAGAAGAATGTGTTTATGCGAGAATGATGAATGATATGCAATGATTATATTAATTATTTTTGTTTAATCAAAATAAACTTCGACAATTAGATTGCAAATATCAAACAGTGGGGAGACCCCGTTTTATTGAATTCAAAGATTGCGGAAATGGAAATACAGTAATTTACAAAGTGCTGCAAAAGGAAATGTCTAAGCTAATGGATCCTGAGTCCTCTCTGAAGAGAGCTCAGGTGCTGGTTCTGGTGCTTTCCTTTTCTTTGACTGGGGCTCTTCAGCCGTTGCCGGGTTGTCATTCCTTTGCCAAGTGAAAGGAGCAAGCAAATTCCTCTGGTCATCCTGATTTTCTACAGCATGTTGCTCTAAAATCTTAATCAGAGCATCTTTATCTTTCAACAGCTGCTGTATTTTCTTACACTCCACATTGAGAATGCGGTACTTGTTCCTCCAAGACCTCTTCTCCTGCTGAACTTTGTTGGGAGTAACCTGAAGTTTTTCCGTATCAAACATAAAATAAAGGACAGAATCCCTTAATGGAAGAACTTCCTGACGAGGGTAAGGCATCCTCAGCTTGAGAGCTCTAGTTTGTACCCAGTGGAGATAAGGCTCCACCGAGACATAATCTGGTTTTCCTAGAGACTCTCTTCCTTTCCTATGAACGTGTTTCCAAGCATGCACTATTTCTGTCTTTAGTGCCCTGACATTTTCTCCTTCCTTGAAGAAAAGATCTTCCAGATGAGCATTCTGCGGGACATGCCTCATCGGGTATCCGAATTGACGACGAACTAAAATTGGATGATAGTTGATCCCTCCCTTAGTTCCTATAAGGGGTACATTTGGGAAATTCCCACAACGGTCAATGATTCTGATCCCTTCATAGATTCGATTGTACCAATCGATGTCAGAGTTGGTAAGAGACATGATTCTCTGCGACCAATGTAAAGTATTCTTTTGATCCCAAAATGCAGCAGATTTTGGCAAGTGGGAAATAAACCATTTGTATAGCAAGGGTACACAGCATGTGATTATTCCTCCGTTGTACAAATTCGTTAAGTGTACAGAATGATACGCATCTGCGAGCAAGGTTGGTACAGGATTTCCAATCAGAAATATCTCAATGGCATTGATATCTACGAAGTTATCGATGTTGGGGAACAAAAATAACCCGTAGGTGAGCAACACAAAGATGCTTTCGAAAGCAGGCACATTCCCTATACTCGCAAAGTACAGGGCTTTCTTTATCAAAAACCGGGCTGGCAAACCCTGATTCCACCCTTAGTGATTATGTGTGTCTTGACTGCTGACTCGTCCAAATAAATTGCTCTTGCAATGGTTTGATCTTTCGAAATTTCTTCCAGTCCGTAAAAGGGAGCTTGATCAGTGATGTGTAGATCAGTCAGGTGAGAATATTCCTCCAGTGTTGGCGCCAGCTGATAATCCAGGAATGTGAAACAGTGAGAAAACCGGATCGTAGAACTGAATGAGTGTAGACAGGATTCATTCAATTACATAGACCCTTAACAGAGATAGCACTCCTCAATACTTGGCTCTGAAAGCCTCAGGGTTGGTGATCATCCTCGCCAACCCTCTCAAATCCTCTAGTTTTGGAACCTTGAAGGTGTACTTATGAGTTTTCCTTCTACCGAAATCCATTAGCAATCTCTTTATCTAATATTTGCAATCATTGTCTTAGTTTAATTTGAAAAAGGAGGGATTAGAAGAGAAAATTTTTCTTTGTTTAGATGTTTTTTAAATGAATGTATGAATGCAGCACACAAAAACATAGAAAAAACATGGGGTCAAAGGGTCGGTGTCATGAAGTCAAGGCTCTACCTATCCCCAAAGGTTTATACTGGTGATTTTTTGTACCTGCCCGCAAAATCATTGACCACTCTTGGGATAACAACAACAAGCGGATCGCCAGCGAGCTGATGTATCTTAGAGTGATCTCAAATGAGGGTAGTATCGCGTGACAACTATTCCCGATAGCTTCCACACTACAAAATGATTTCAGTCTACTAAAAACCTCAGCTTCTCAGATAACCCAATCGAACACACTACTTTCAACAACCGAAGTCGTATAGGCAATGCATCTGCAAAGGGAGTCTCCATTGAGTTTGATGGTCGACCAGATCTCTTATCTGGGATTCACTCCCCATAAGATTACTCGTATAATGCCATCACTTGTCTTAGGTGTATACTCAATCTTTCCACATGCGGCATCACACGCATTCCCATTAGCAGAAAAGTAAACACATATATCAATTAGGAAAAGCAGTATATATATTTGTCTTAATCATCCTAGACCTCTAGTCTTATGATCCTATATAGACAATGACTCCCCAACAGAGTGGTCATTTCTGTGATATTTGGTGAATTTAAAGCCTTCACCCTGAAAGAGGCTAGAAAGAATGCCTCCCACAGTGGTCGCCATTTTTCTGTAACGCGGTTTTGTGGTTTTGAATCACTATCGCTTTGGTACTACAGTTTGATTCAGTTTTTATCCTGTTGAGCTGATTAAGGAAGGGAAATAGATGTCTCCAATTAACCCTGCTTGCAAACTGAAGTTAATTAGTCAAAACTGTTGGTTGACAGATGCTATCAAAATAGGGAGGTTCATCTTTTAGGGTTATTTGTTTAAAAACAGTGTCTAGACTATTTGCGAGGTTCTTGGTGAGGTATTAGATCTAATTCTTTTGGCTGACTGACGAAGGTACGGGATTTCGGGTTTTTTGTTTAGTATGCTCGCTAAGATTTTGCAATCTTATGCCTACGTATTCCTGTTTAACGAAACAGGGAAACCAGAGCGATCGTAGTTCCCTCCTATTCTATGAGGGGAAAAAGGTTGTTTTGGTGTCTTGTTCAAAGCCCAAGACATGAAGCTAAAGGTGGTTTGTATCTTGTTCAAAGCCCAAGATGTGAAGCTAAAGGGTTTTGGATGAGAGAGAACTTGTTATCTCTAAAGAGGAGTTGTTGATGTTTGTATGCTGTGAGCAAGGCACAAATTTGATGCTAAAAGGTTGATCGACTCAACCGGGGTTTTTATACAAAGCCTAAGAGGAGGCAGGAAGTTTTACTTTTCCGGGGTAAACGTTCTTTCTGTCTTGTACAATGCCCAAGATTGAGGCTAGAAGGGATTTTGACTCCTTTAGGGAGAATGTATTTTGTATAAATCCCAAGATGGAGGCTGAAAATGGTTGTCTCAACAAGAGAGTACTTTTATCTGTCCTGTATAAAGCCCAGGGCGGAGGCCAAAAAAGGTTGACTCAACAAGAAAGTCCATTTGACAGGTGATTGACTCAACAAGAGAGTCTTTTATACTCAACAAGAGAGTGTTTTGCTGTCTTGTATGAAGCCCGAGATGGAGGCTAAAAGGAGATCGACTCAACAAGAGAGTCTTTTATACTCAACAAGAGAGTGTTTTATATGTGTCTTGTATGAAGCCCAAGACGGAGGCTAAAAGTTGACTCAACAAGAGAATCTTTTATACTCAACAAGAGAGTGTGTTTTTATATGTCTTGTACCAAGCCCAAGACGGAGGCTAAAAGGTTTGACTCAACAAGAGAGTACTTTTATTTGTCTTATACGAAGCCTAAGACGGAGGCTAAAAATGGGGGTTGACTCAACAAGAGAGTCTGAAAAGGCTAGCTCCACTGGGGAGAGTCATTGTACAAAGCCCGAGAGGAGGCTATCTTACTGCTGAGGATTAGATCCATAGGCAGGCCCAAGGGGGAGGAACTCTCATGAGAGAGACTGGGTTTCAGAGTGATCAGTGTTTTTTCCTATTGTGAAAGGAACTTGAGAATGTCTTTGAGACTTAAGGGGTTTTAAATTGTCCAAGTCTGGAGTTTTATCTATTGTACAATGCCCAAGAGGAGGCACAGGCGTTAAGGGATGAGTATCAACCCTAGCATGGCCGGAGTTTTGACGCTGGAAAAACTGCTCTAGAAAAGGATGACTAAGTTATGTCTTATGCCTTTAACAGGTCGTTAGGGTCCTTGTATTAAGCCCATGAGAAGGCATGAGAACTTCTAAGAAGCCGAAGGGTCCTTGTACAATGCCCAAGAGGAGGCGGCGATGCTTTTAGGAAGCCTGGTCCCCAAACCAAGAGAAGTTCAAGAAATTCAATTCACAGAGAAGAGATTATTCCAGGAAAGCGGCAACTGAAAGCGGATAAACACTTACCCGTTGTAGAGCTTCCATGTTGTTTTGTTAGTTGTTCAACAAATAAAGTTTTGATGACAATATTATATTCAAAATCAAAGGAGAAAGTGCTTTGAAAAGTTTTTTGGGGCTTACAGCTTAAGGAGAGGCCCAATGTTTTACGACGATTGCACCGTTGTTTTGAAAACTGTACAGAGGGACTTATACAATATGTGAGGCCCAAATTATTTTGGTTTCAAAAAGGGGTTGGGCCTTACACTCTATTAGAGACCCAAAGAAATTTAAAGAAAAGAAATGGAGCTTATAACACGAGGGTAGCCCAGGGTTGTGATTTTTGAACTGGCGATTGCGCCGAGATTTTTCTTTTAACACAGAGGGATTTATACAAGATCTGAGGCCCAAAATTGTTTTGGTTAAAAGGGGATTGGGTCTTACACTCTATTAGAGGCCCAGAATGTTTTTTTATACAAGAGATGGGGCTTACAACTCAAGGAGAGGCCCAGATGAAAAACAACGATCGCACCGTTATTTTGAAAACTGTACCGGGACTTATACAATGACTGAGGCCCAAATTTATTTAGGTACAAAGGGGGGTTGGATCTTACACTCTATTAGAGGCCCAGAATGTTTGAAAAGAGTGGAATCAATCAAAACCCTAATTTCATCATTTTTAAATGTAAATTCTCAAAGAAAATCAAATAAAAAATGATAAAACACCAAATAAGCTTGAATAAACAACTTGTGATTTTTGGTTATGGTTTGAAAAATGAGGTTTTAATCACAAGATGAATTAAAACCCATTTGGTTTTGATTTTTCAAGGTGAATATTCACTTTTAAAAGGTTTAAAACAATTAAAAATGAATTTATTCACAAAAATACCAACTATATTAAATAAATAATATAAATTTGGTTTTTCTGTGGAATAAAATATTTCAACATTTTTGTGATTTTTTGCAAAAAGAACCAATAAAAAATAATTAAAATTGAAGGAGTTATTAATTTTTCAAATCATTAAAAAATAATAAGAAAAATAGTAAAATATGAAAAAGTGGTAAAAAAGAGGGTCTGGGGTAAGGGTGATTCGAACCCCAGACCTCTTGTGTGCAGTGTGCGTGCCTTACCACTGGGGTGGCGATACATCCGTGTATCAATCCCCAGCCATAAATATACAAGGCTTGCCTTGTTTTTGGCCTGACCAAGGCAAGGCAAGGCAAGATTTTGGCCAAAAACGTGAAGCTTGTAACTTTCTCATTTCTCCATGGATTGGGACAAAATTTAGGTCTATCATGCCTAGAATTTCACAAGGAATCCAATGGTGGTGGTGGTTTTTTCAGAAAATAAATCCTCCTCAAAACCCGATAGTGGTTTTGAAATAGGCCTCCATTTGCATTTTCTGTGCTATCCCTTGTTACAGGCATGAATTACATTATGAATTGGTTCAAACACAACATATATAACATCTATGAGATGTGCATGATCAGTGGACTTCAAAGCAATGCATATTTCAAAGAGTTCAAGTTGAGATGCTTACCTCTTTGGGAGCTTTTGGGCAATCTGTCAAGGGCTTTGTTCCAGAAATGTTTTGATGCTTTAAACACTCTCAAATGATCCCTCAGAAGCTCTTAGGGTGATTGGACTCAGCTGGAAACCTCAGGAATGGAAATTGGCCTTTTCTTGCAAAAGGGGCAAAAGTGGCCAAAATAGCAACTCTCTCAAATGGTGTTCCAGATGGGTGGAACCATTTGGGACAGTTCAAGGATGATATTTGGAGTGTGTTTGAGGTTTTATCTGGTTTTGAAAGTGACTGAATCAAGACATGGCTTGAAAAATGCAAAAAAGTCCAATTTTGAAGTTTTGAGAGGGGACTTTGTGATTTTGGTGTTACAGGTCACTTGTGAGAGTTTGGAGAGCTTAGATATGACATATTGGATGTGTTTGGATCATGAGCTGTGATGAAATTGCTCTCTAACTCAAAAACTCAGAGTTACCTTGCTAAAGAAGGTATTTTTTCCTAGAGAAAGAGATTTTGAGGAAAGCAAGTGTTGTAGTGCTTTGGGGTACTCAAGCTTATCAGAATTGAAGTCTATTTATAGTAGAGCAAGTTTGTTTTGGCTGAAATAGTGAATGACAACTGTTGCAGAGGTTTGGCAAATGTTGATCAATAGGAATCCAAGTTTCCTAGAGCACATGCCTATTGTCTCTTGGTTCAGAGATCATCCTTGACTCATTCAATTGGAAATGGCTCAGTTCATGCCACCTTGGTGCATCCATTGAATGCTCCAAAACAAAATTGGAGTCTTGTCCCCTCTATAGGGTTTTTTTAGGTTTGACATGCTATTTTTAGTTCCAAAGACTTGGGAGGCTTATGGATCAGTGTTTGTCCCTCCTTGATCTCCCCTTGAGGTGTTCAGATGGACAAACTTGTTTGTAATTTGCACAAAATTGCTCAAATCGAGCAAAATGCACAAATCTGCCTAGTTATGACAGTTGCAGCAAGGCATTTTGCCACTATCGTAACTCTTAGCTTAAATGGAATTTGATGGAGTTCTTAGCCATTTTGGAAAGATCTCATATGATACAACATGTGTGTGATCATACTTTGTCTTGATACCCTTTGAATCCAAGTGAAAAATCCCCCTACTTTTGAAAAAAAAAGAAAGACAGATTCTGACTTAGTGAAAATTTCACTAAGTGTTGGAAAAAGTGACATTTCATGTTTTCAGCCATTTTGATCCAACCATAACTCAAAATCCATAATGAATTGGAATGAGGTGTAGTTGACACTTTTAAAGTATGCCATGAGGGCTACAAATCCATCTTTGGATCAGCCAAAATGGTTGCTTGGATCTCAAGTTATGATCCTTGGAAGTTGGCACCCTAGCCACTTTGCTCCATAACTTAGAAATTTTCTAAGTTTTTTATGGTTACCCCTTTTACAAGTTATCCCACTTTCTTTGATTTTTCTAGATGTGATGATTCCAATCACACATTAACATCATTTTAGGGTTAGGGAACCATAATTGATCAAAAAATAAAAAAGTCAAACTTTGAATTTTGGGCACAATTGACTTTTTATCAGATGAATTCCAAACTGTACGATCCTCTATGAAATCAAGTCCTTGACCTAAATTAAACTTGATGGATTGATTTCATAGGTGTTATAGGGTGTATTGAATCATGTCCCAAGGTTTGGGAGTATGTCTTGGTCAAAAGTCAAAGGTACAGTTGACTTTTTCCTCAAAACCCTAATTGTGGTCCTGATGAACTTGAAACTTGTGAATCAAGCTTCTGGGATCAATCCATTGTTGCAAATGGATCCATGTGGTGTATGGGAGACCCTCAAATCATGTCTTGAGGTCTTGGCGCATGTTTTGTCCCAAAAGTCAACTTAGGGGTGAATTAGGTCAAGAAACCCTAATTCCTGATTTTTGATGACTGCATCCCCTGAGGCTAAATTACTTGATGATTGGGTCCATGAGGTTCCATGGAGTATTTTAGGTTATGCTTTGAAGCATTGGCTCAGGCCCAGAGGAAAATTTGAATCTGGAGGCCCTGGTCGACCAAAACCCTAATTTGGTGACACTGGCGATCTTAAGGCTTAATCCACTCAGAATGCTGCAACCTTGTGCCTGATTCTTGATGTGGGGGTCCTCTTGATCCATTGTGGATGTTTGAGAGGTTTATACAAATTGAAGATCATGTCATTCCTTGATTGATCCTTTGTCTAAGAACTCTGAGAGGGCTTGAAACCCTAATTCTGATTGTAGTGAATGCTCACCCATCTTTGGGGAGACTGATGAGGCATAATGGTTACATCCATATAGTGGTGATGATTTACACAATGATGGAAAATCTTAGTGGTCAAAATTTGTGGTATGACACGTTGCATCAACACGAGAAAGCTGCAGTAAATTTGATAGATGGAGAGTCTAAAAACAACTATCAAATTCATGATGTACTCTTATTGAGGACCAATCTGGTCAAGATGCATCGCAGACAGAGCGGGTATGGCCATATACCACCTCATAACTATCACCAGTGTGATATCTGCTCTAAAAACAATCAAGGATGTTCTGTGGTGCAATCAGCTCTACATGAACAATTGGATCCAAGAGCATCGAGTTCGTGGAGTTAACATGACTCATGCAAGTTACAACATCATTCAGAACCACGACATCCTTGTGATGAATGTCAACTTTGTGGCAATGCACTCAAGGCAAAGCCAATATCATAATATGCGCGACACGATTACAGGACTACCATGATAAAAATCATTATCAGATCAACATGATTCATATCTTCGATATTCGCTTGATGAATACCAGCTTGGCGGAATTACATGTTCAGCAAGTCCAACTCGGTTTTCTGACTTCGCATAATTATCAGAGCTGTAAAGGATGTTGTGAGGGTGACCAGGGATGCGATCTCGTTCAAAGAACTTTGCAACACTTGTTAAACCACTGGTGGCTTCTGATCTATCTAGATGAAGACACGCAACAAGTCAGTATGATCGACGGGAACCCTACTAGGTGTTATAGTCAGGATGTTCGATCAATGGAAACAGACCTAGTAAGGTTGCACTGCATTCAAAGCGGACGTGGCTGGGTGCCACCACACAACTATGAACGCTGTAGAGTTTGCTCAGAAGATAATCAAGGATGTTACCTCGTGCGAGCAGCCGTTCAAGGTCAGTTGGACCGCAAAGAGATTCAACCATGTCCAGTTTCGGGGCCCATCAACATGATGCCCGACTACTTCGCTGATCAAATCAAAGATGTAGTTGTAATCTCTTATCGCAAAAGGACCAAAGATGTTTGTGCCATCATCCCTCTACTTGATGAATCAAAAGTTCTTAACCAGGAACTGATTGAAGTTAACTACGATAGTCAGAAAAATCAGAAGGCTCCTGTAGTTATCTATCTACCAGGACCAGTACCGTATGAATCAGCTAAGGCGATCCCTTACAAATACGGTGCAACAACAATTGAGAATGGAAAGGAAATTCCATTACCCTCCATCGTGAATATTGCAGACATCAGTCGAGTAACACGGAGCTGTCGAATCTTCAATAGAGGAGTTGGGGAACCTAACAGAGAAAAGGAACTTCAAATAGAAGTTCCCAATCCACCAGTCGGTCAGTCCAGTGATCCCGACCTTTCAAAGAACGATGATGAGATGCTGAAGCTCATCCAAAGGAGTGAATACAACATTGTTGATCATCTATTTTAAACTCCTTCAAAGATCTCTGTGTTATCACTTTTACTCAGTCCTGAAGCTCACAGAGAGGCTCTACAAAAAGTCTTAGAGAAAGCCTTTGTGGAACAGGATGTGTCAATAAGGCAATTCGACAGTATTGTTTCCAACATCACTTCCTGCAACAACTTGGGGTTTAGTGATGAGGAATTGCCAGAAGAAGGCAAAAGTCACAACATGGCGCTCAATATCACAGTTAACTGCCAGGACGATGCTTTAGCCAACATACTGGTAGACACCGGACCGACTCTCAACGTTATGCCAAAGTCCACGTTAATGCGACTATCAATCAAAGGATCCCCGATGAGGGGCAGTAAGGTCATCGTCAAAGCATTTTACGGGTCCAGAAAAACAGTTATCGGCAAAGTTGACCTTCCCATAACTATCGGTCCTCACACTTTCCAAGTCACTTTCCAGGTCATGGACGTCCGGGTAGCATACAGCTATTTATTAGGAAGACCTTGGATACACCAGGTTGGGGTAGTCACTTCGACACTTCACCAGAAGCTGAAGTTCGTCAGTAACGATTAATTCGTCACGGTTTGTGGAGAACAGGCACAGATCGTGAGTAACATATCATCGTTTACTTATGTAGTTCCAGAGGAGGTTGTTGGACCTCAGTTCTAGGCACTTTCGGTGAGCAATGAGAATCAATCAGAAAGAGGGACGTCGATTTCCTCGTACCAAGATGCTCTCGAGGTAATTAAAAATAGAAATGCAAAAGGATGGGGACAGCTTGTCATTCCTACTGATAACAAAACAAAGAAGGGTCTTGGTTTTTCTGCAACCTGTACCCATACTACTACTAACAATGAAAGTCTTCATCCCATTCAGGATTTCTTCCATAGTGAAGGTTTCCTTCACCCGGTGCCTCAGGAAGTGCATACCATCAATGAGGGAGATCCCTCTGATACAGATGAAGAATGGAAGTCCTATCTTAACGAGGACAATTATATCTCTCAGGAAGAGGTTCCTACGCCATTTTGCTATCCGGCACAAGGTCCGAGATTTATACCAAGGTCAGATGTCAGAACGATATACGGAGATTGTGATCCGGAAGGATGTCGTGCTCCACCAAACTCATTAGAGGAGGACACTCTGATGAAAGACAACTTTGACCACGACTATTATGGCCCGATGGATGGCCTGCCTATCTGGCAGCCGTACCCAGGAGACTCGGGGCAAGAAAATCAGTCGAACAATAAAAATCAACTGAGCATCATTGAACAAAATACCTGCGTCCCCACCATGTCATGGGATCATTACTCAGGGCATTCAGAAAATATCCAGTACGACGATGAATTGGCAAAGCTTGCCAGACTAGAATTCATCAACTATGCTTTTCCCGAGGTCAACGTCATCGAAAGAGATGATTCCTCCAGTTCCAAAGAAGTGTGGGATACCTTAGGACAACCAAGTGGAAAATATGACTATATGGTCAAGTACACTGCTCCTAAAAGCTCTCGTATCAGGCTCGAAGACATCCAGCCAACTGGCTGGGGATATTTACCGGAGAGCACAAATCCTATGCAAAATACAACAAAAGAATCCTCCTATGACAACTCTACCTGGGAGACAGATTCCAATGATTCTGCTCCACCGGAAATCAGCGTTATTTCTAAAGACAAATCAAAGAAAGTACCAGACTTTGTGATTCACCGAGGAGTTCGTCGCCAATGGGTTGTTGTCGATGTTCCGAAGATTATTCATAAGTCAAAGTAATTGTCGTCTTTAACCTTTCACCCTCCCCAGGTGAAACAGATGTTTTGATAGGGCTCACTTTCTGTAAATACCCCTCTTCGCTTTGCTCAAAGCGACAGAGTTTTATTTTATAGGGTTGTAGTTTCAAGAATCGACAAGTTCATAAATAAAATAATGTCGTTCTGTAATTTCCGCATTTATTGTTGTTTTCTCTTTTTGCTTTTTCAGAAAATGGTAATCCTAAAAAACAACTCAATAATAAAAACAAGCAGTTATCAGAAAATACACTGCACACACTTTTGCATTCTCTCTCTATCTCTTCTAAAATCAATCATCACATCGTGCAGATTGCTTGTTTTAAACCCCGTTGAAACATACGATCCAATGCCTTCTCCCAACTTTGAATTCTCGGTATTTGAGGCTGAAGAAGAAAATGACGACGAAATTCCAGAAGATATCTCGCGATTTCTCAACAAGAGGAAAAGTCCATTGCACCTCACAAAGAGCCGGTTGAAACTGTCAACTTGGGCTCAGAGGAGGAAAGAAAAGAGATCAGGATTGGGGCACTGCTCAGTCTAACTACCAAAGTGAGTTTGACAAAGCTTCTCAAAGATTTTCCCGATGTATTCGCTTGGTTCTATCAGGACATGCCAGGGTTGGATACCAGCATCGTGGAACATCATCTACCATTAAGATCAGAATGTCCGCCAGTGAAACAAAGGGTGAGATGGACTCATCCGGATATGGCCATCAAAATCAAGGAGGAAGTATAGAAACAGATTGGCGTGGGTTTCCTCGCTACATCAGAATATCCTCAATGGTTAGCCAACATCGTACCAGTTCCGAAAAAGGACGGAAATGTCATAATGTGTGTGGATTACAGAGATCTAAACAAGGCTAGTACAAAGGACGACTTTCCTTTGCCACACATTGATATGCTGGTAGACAGTACAACGAAGTTCAAAGTATTCTCCTTCATGGATGGATTCTCGGGCTATAATCAGATAAAAATGGCGCCGAAAGACATGGAGAAAACTTCGTTCATCATCCTATGGGGTACCTTTTGTTACAAGGTGATGTCGTTTGGTTTGAAGAACGCCGGGGCAACCTATCAAAGGGCCATGACTACTCTGTTCCACGACATGATACACAAAGAAATCGAGGTATATGTCGATGATATGATTGCCAAATCTAAGACGGAAGAGGAGCATGTGACCCACCTGTCAAAACTATTCGAGCGTTTGAGAAAGTATAAACTCCGCTTGAATCCCAACAAGTGCACCTTCGGTGTCCGTTCAGGAAAACTCTTAGGGTTCATCGTCAGCCAGAAAGGAATTGAGGTTGATCCAGACAAGGTAAGGGCCATTCAAGAAATGCCTTCTCCAAAGACTGAAAAACAAGTCAGAGGATTCCTGGGACGTCTGAATTACATTTCCAGATTTATATTCCTCATGACCGCGACATGCGCGCCAATTTTCAAATTACTTAAAAAGAACTAGGACTGCGTTTGGACCGAAGACTGCCAAACCGCCTTCGACAGTATTAAGAAATCCTTGTTGAATCCACCAATTCTATCACCTCCAGTGGAAGGAAGACCACTAATCATCTACTTAACAGTCTTGGAAGACTCGATGGGTTGTGTACTTGGCCAACAAGATGAAACAAAAAGGAAAGAGTCTGCCATCTACTATCTGAGCAAGAAATTCACCGACTGCAAGACTCGGTATACTATGCTTGAGAAAACTTGCTGTGCTCTGGCTTGGGCAGCCAAACGTCTTTGCCAGTATATGATTCGTCACACTACTTGGTTAATCTCAGAAATGGATCCAATCAAGTACGTCTTTGAAAAACCTGCTCTCATGGGAAGGATTGCCCGTTGGCAGATGTTGTTATCAGAATATGACATCGAGTACCATGCTCAAAAAGCCGTTAAAGGAAGTATTTTAGCTGATAATTTGGTTCATCAACCGATTGAGGATCAGGAATAAATCGGGTTTGACTTCCTTGACGAAGATATCATGTATTTGAAAATGAAAGATTGCGATGAACCGCTACCCAGTGAAGGGCCATAACCAGGTTCCCAATGGGGACAAATTTTTGATGGAGCTGTCAATCATTACGGAAACGGAATTGGGGCAATCATTATAACACCTCAGGATACCCATATTCCTTTCACTGCCAGACTGACATTCAAGTGTACAAACAACGAGGCCGATTACGAAGCTTGTATCATGGGTCTCGAAGAAGCGATCGACTTAAGGATCAAGAACTTAGATGTATATGGCGACTCAGCTCTGGTTATCGATCAAATCAAAGGAGATTGGAACACATACCAATCAGGATTGATTCCTTACAAAGATTACGCGAGAAGGTTGTTACCCTTCTTCAACAGAATCGAGTTTCATCATATCCCTCGTGAGGAGAATCACATGGCTGATGCACTAGCCACTCTCTCTTCCATGATTAGTGTAGGTCAATTGAACGACCTGCCTAAGATTGACGTAATGCGCCTTGATAGGCCCGCTTACATCTTCACGATTAAAGCAGTCATAGACGACAAACCTTGGTATCACGATATCAAATGCTTCCTTCAGAAACAAGAATACCCACCTGGGGCACTAAGGAAAGACAGAAAAACCCTCAGAAGACTGGCAGGCAGCTTCTTCCTGAGCAGTGATACACTCTATAAGAGAAATTTTGACATGGTCCTGCTCCGATATGTAGACAGACCAGAAGCAAACATGCTGATAAAATAAATTCACGAAGGATCCTTTGGCACTCATGCCAACGGACACACAATGGCGAGAAAAATTCTAAGAGGAGGATACTATTGGTTGACCATGGAATCCGACTGCTACCAGTACATGAAGAAGTGTCACAAGTGTCAGATATACTATGACAAAATCCACGTACCGCCAACACATCTCAAAGTTCTCTTTTCCCCATGGCCTTTTTCCATATGGGGAATCGACATGATTGGCATGATTGAACCTAAGGCTTCGAACGGACATCGGTTCATTCTGGTAGCCATTGATTACTTCACCAAGTGGGTCGAAGCAGCGTCCTACACCAATGTAACCCGACAAGTGGTGGTCCGATTTATCAAAAACAATATCATCTGCCGTTATGGTGTTCCAAGCCAGATCATTACGGATAATGGATCTAACTTGAACAATAAGATGATGAAAGAGTTATGTGCTGAGTTTAAAATCAAACACCATAACTCATCTCCCTACCGACCCAAGATGAACGGAGCGGTAGAAGCTGCTAACAAAAACATCAAGAAGATTGTTCAAAAGATGGTTGTAACCTACAAAGACTGGCACGAGATGTTACCCTTTGCTCTTCACGGTTATCGCACATCTGTCCGCACTTCAACAGGGGCAACCCCCTTCTCTCTAGTATATGGTATGGAGGCAGTGCTTCCCATAGAAGTAGAGATCGCATCAATCCGGATATTGATGGAAGCTAAGTTAACAGAGGCTGAATAGTGTCAAATTCGACACGACGAACTGAATCTGATCAAAGAAAAGCGAATAACGGCATTATGCCACGGTCAGTTGTATCAGCAAAGAATGAAGAAGGCGTTTGACAAAAAGGTCCGACCTCGTATCTTCAGGAAAGGAGACCTTGTGCTCAAGAAGATACAATCATTTCTCACTGATTCCCGGGGCAAGTGGACTCCAAATTATGACGGCCCCTATGTGGTCAAGAAAGCTTTCTCAGGCGGCACCTTGAGACTTGCAACCATGGATGGAGAGGAATTTGCCTACCCCACAAATGTTGACATAGTCAAGAAATACTTCGCCTAAACTAAAAAAAAAAAAGAAAAACGTCTCGGTGGATTGAAAACCCGAAAGGGCGGTCCAGGCAAAAGTTAGAGACATAATCGAAAATCATCCCGATGGATTGGAAATTTCAAAGTACAATCCAGGAAAAAGTTAGGGATAATGGCAAGTAACTACGTCCAACAAAGGGACAAGTCCCTCAGCAGCAGTTACACTATCCATCAGAAAACTCCAGTGAAGGTCATCTTCGACAGAAGCACAAGATGCCCAGAATTCAAAATTGATAGAAGGATAGTGGTCATTATGTTTCAATGTAGCCTTGTTCCCTTAAATTACCATTTTCTAAACTTTGTAAATACTCTATGGAATCACGCGTTTGTCTGATTTCCATCCTATCAATAAAATTTGAGCCATTCTGCTTTTGTTTGAAATTCTTATTTGTTTTAGCTTTACAGAACGACGTTTTAATATGATTAATGATTCTTGAAATAAAACAAAAATGAATTTACTTGTCAAAATTTTCCTGCTTTTAAAAAGATGGAAATTTCTTTTGACTGTTGAACATCGAAGGAACATCGACCGCTTCTCCAGAAGTAATCGAACCTCAAAGTGCAGAATCAAAGTACTCCCTCTTAACCAGTACACCTGAATGAAGGATCAATTATGTCAGAGACCATGTTTCATATGACACCCCCCGACAGAGTTCTTACCTCTTAAGCCCGACCATCGGTTGTTCCCCGCAAGGACTTTCTCTCCTAAGTAAGGCAAAATTGTTATCGTAAACCAGTGATACTTTTCATCCCCCACTATGGCCGAGTATCCAGTCGTGTTCATCTACTAGTCGGTATGTCACGTCAGTTTTGTCAGCATAAACATACATACATCACGCATTATTGATTTACATTCACATTCATATTGCATCACTATAACTCTGTTCAGTCTTATCCCCAAGTGATAAAAGTCCTCTCAATCGAGTTGTCAGTTCTTTCCTCGTCAGGAAGTGAATCAGTTAAACAATCTCTCCCCAGTTTATTTCTGGGATGAAGATGGCCCTTGACCACTTTGATAACTTGAACCTATGAAAGACAAGAAAACCTTCGATAAATGTCACTCTTCGCCATTGAAGATGACATATTCGCTTTCCCGGATTAAGGAAAATTCCCAGAGAAAGCCTCACAATCAAAGGCTCTCAGCAACGCATTGGTTTTTCTCTTCAGAAAGTCAATGTTACTGAAGTCATCAGCACCTCAAAATTGGGTTACATCACATGGCATTTCTCCGAGAAAATCTCGAAGAAAAGTATGATGTAATATCCCCAAACAGAAGGCAGTCTCTCAAGAGACTCGTTTTCCCCAGTAGAGTCGACAAATGGCGTCTCCAAACAGAGAAGTTTGTGCACCTCTACAACTCAGACCAATGGGTTCCCTAGCAAGTCTGACGTCAAATTTTTTTTCTCATCAAATGGCATCTCCTCAGGAAAATTCGGCGAGAAGTTTGAGGAAAACCGCTAACAAATAGCGTCCCTTGTCAAGAAAGTTTATTGACAAGAGAAACTAAGACCAGTTCCTTGGTAGGAAACCAGGATCGAGGGGAAGTTTATTTCAGAAACTGAGACCAGTTCCTTGGTAGGAAACCAGGATCGAGGGGAAGTTTATTTCAGAAACTGAGACCAGTTCCTTGGTAGGAAACCAGGATCGAGGGGAAGTTTATTTCAGAAACTAAGACCAGTTCCTTGATAGGAAACAAGGATCGAGGGGAAGTTTATTTCAGAAACTGAGACCAGTTCCTTGGTAGGAAACCAGGATCAAGGAGAAGTTTATTTTAGAAACTGAGACCAGTTCCTTGGTAGGAAACCAGGATCGAGGGGAAGTTTATTTTAGAAACTGAGGCCAGTTCCTTGGTAGGAAACCAGGATCGAGGGGAAGTTTATTTCAGAAACTAAGACCAGTTCCTTGGTAGGACACCAGGATCGAGGGGAAGTTTACCTTTTCTAAGCCTCATTGCTTAGCAAAAGAAGAAGAATGCGTGAACTACCATTCCTAACCACCATCAAAATTTCGGGTATTCCGATATTTAATTATCTTGCACCCCGAATGCCCGAATACCTTTGCCATTCACACCTTCGGGTCCAAGAAGATTAAATAGGAGAATCTGTCATACCCCAAATTTTAACCACTAAGATTTCCCATCATTGTGTAAATCATCATCACAATATGGATGAACCATTATGCCTCATCAGTCTCCCCAAAGATGGGTGAGCATTCGCTACAATCAGAATTAGGGTTTCAAGCCCTCTCAGAGTTCTTATACAAAGGATCAATCAAGGAATGACATGATCTTCAACTTGTCTAAACCTCTCAAACATCCACAATGGATCAAGAGGACTCCCACATCAAGAATTAGGCACAAGGTTGCAGCATTCCAGGTGGATTAAGCCTCAAGATAGCCAGTGTCACCAAATTAGGGTTTTGGTCGACCAGGGCCTCCAGGTGGAAATTTTCCTCTGGGCATGAGCCAATTCTTCAAAGCATAACCTAAAATACTCCATGGAACCTCGTGGACCAAATCATCAAGTCAATTTAGCCTCAAGGGATGCATTCACTAAAAATCAGGAATTAGGGTTTCTTGACCTAATTCACCCCTAAGTTGACTTTTGGGACAGAACATGAGCCAAGACCTCAAGACATGATTTGAGGGTCTCCAATACACCACATGGATCTATTTGCAACAATGGATTGATCCAAGAAGCTTGATGTAATACCCCAAAATTTGCTCTTCCTCTTTGTCATCATAGCATGGCATTATCATTTATCATATCATATCCACCTCATTAACGTTACATTGCATTTAACATAGAAAAATGAAGCATAGCATCCTTCTTACCATCAGGGCATGTGATCAGGTGAAAGGTGGACAATCAAGGGATCATTCAAAGCACAAAAAGGTCAGTCAAGTTGCCTCAAGGCAAGCCAAGAAGTCTTTCATGTATCATATTATCTCAATTGACCATCCAACACCTCAAGAAAGTGAGATTCAATAGGAGATTGGAGCAATACATACTTCACTATGCAAGAGATCCAAAAACTGAAGGAAAACCCTCAAAAGAGATAGCTCATTGATCCAAAATCATCCTCAAATGGTATATCTCATCATCCTTTAAGAGGATACACAACATACTCTGAGGAATTTGAAATTGAAGACTGCACATTTTTCTCCTAGGAGGTGGGCACCAAAACTAGGGTTTCCCATTAAATCAGGGAATCTTTGATTTCTTGGACAAAACTTGATGTCATGGTGTTCTACATGTTCTTAAGTGTAGGTGTATGGAAAATTACCTCTCAATTGGTTTTAGAAGTGGTTCAATTGGAAGAAAGATAAAAAATCAAGAAAATTGGGGCCAAGTCAAATAATCAGAGGAAAAAGTCAGCTCTTGACTTTTTGAGGCCAAATCCATAAAATTCATGTTATATGTGTCCAATGTACAAAATTTGGTCAAGAAACTCCAAAGGAATCATAAAAAAATCAAGAGGTGGAAAGTTGCCATTTTTGGAAGAAGAAGGGTTACTAAAAATAGCAAGTTTTGGCCATTTTGCATCAGAGTTTGAACCAAGGCCATTTAAAATTGAAGCACCAAATGAAAATTCCAGTCGGCCACAACAAAAGATCTTGTTTTAAGCTTCACATCCATATGTGGAACATCTCTATTGGATAAAAATTGAGTGAGATATGATTGATCAAAGTTTGAGCAAAGTAGGTTCAAAACCATGTCATGACCAAGGATTTTCAAGGCACGCGCGCAGTCATTTTTACAAGCATGTGGTAGGCCAAATGTACACCTATTTTTCATCAAGATAAATGCCTCAAATGGAAAAGTTTCCAACATCAAAGTTGTTCCTTGTAGTGTCATCTTCAATGTTGATGTTGTGAAAATTTTGATTTAACCAAGTTATGAGATAGTTTGGAGGGTTCAAAGTCATGTTGTTTGTGCTGAAATTTTGTGTGCCAAGTTGCCATGCCAGCCAACCTCTGGCCATGCCCACCAACCAGTTTTGAACCAATGCATTCATAGCTGTTTTTAGGCATATTTGAGACCTCATTTCACTTCAACTTGCAAACCAATGTTGTTCCCCAATGTACCATCTTTCTAATGACATCAATGTTTCATTGTTTCATTCACTAACCATGGAGAAATTCACCCTCAAACACCCACTGTTACCATGATGATTTGCTGCATAATATTTTGGTTCAATCATACATCAAATACATGACAGAGGTTTTATGTGTGCTGCCTCATTAAGACCAACACATATCTGCACCTCTCACACCCTTGCTCGAATTATGCATGAAAAAGGAAAGGTTGGAAGCTTGCAAAAGAAGTTTGACAGCAGACACATGGTAACACATTATGAGCTAGCCATACCATATCATCACTCTCCCTAACTAACTTGACTCGGTTAGTTAGGGATGACTCAGTTAACCAACTTGACTCACCCTAACCCAACTCATTTAACCGTGGTTAGCTCACATTATAAATAAAAATCACTCTCTCAAATTTTATTTTTCAACTTCATTCTCACTCTTTCTCTCAAACACTCTCACATTCTCTCCATTATCTCTCTCTGATTCTGCACGATTTTTCTTCCTTTCTCAATCATCTTCATCCATTCTGAGCAAGAACATTCAAGAGAAAACTCCATTGTCCAAGCATAACATCATCACGGTTTGGAATTCTGTTTTTGTTCTCAAGATCTCCACATCAAGTAGCATTTATTTTGCTAAGGTTGAAGATCTAGAAGCTCAATACCTCAAGCTTTTCTCTGGTTTTCTCAACACATCAAGTTGCCACACTTTCAGGTTTTAATTCACTCAATCTTAATGCTTCATATCAGTATGATTTAAACTTGTTTTTTGTGTTTAGAACTTATTAGAAGCTATGCGTGAGTTCTGGCTAGTTGATAGGCTCTTTAGGAGTTTAGGTGTTATGTTAGGGCAAATTGTTTTGGCTCGGTTTGTGTTATGCGTGCATGGTCTATGAAAATTAATTGCATATTCATGATGTATATGAGCTCAGCTTCATTTTGGTATATCTTTTGTGGAATTCTGGCAAAATCAAAGTTGCAGACGGTGGCGGTGTGACCGGAGAAGGTGACCGGAGGTCACCTCCGGCCGGTGACTGTAATTGCTAGGGTTTTGTCTTGTTTTAATCGTGTCCGTCCATTTTCTAAGATCGTAAGGCTTGTATGATGACAGCACATTAAAATTCATGTGATCCTCACGTGCGTTTTTTCTGATTTCATTTAAGCATTATGTGGTGTGGTGCATTGTATGTTGTGTGGTCATTCACATGTGCGCGTTGATGTTGTTTACTTTGACTTTCGTTTGACTATGACTTAATATGATGGCTTGGAATGTATTGACTCTCGTTGACTGAAGTGCATGCTTGCTATTGTGTTATGCGCTTATTGGACTTAAATATGATTGCTAATCACACCCTCACGTTTTCAAGCCCAATTAATTTGAACTAAATAATTACTATGTTTGCACCCCCTTTCACATTTACATGTCATTCTATTTTTCCCATTTTCATACACGTTTGCCTTTTAATTTTTAAAAATACCAAACCTCATTATAAAATTCCAAAAAAATTCATGAACATCATTAAAACATTTAGGAAATTTTTCATGATTTTATTTTCTGATTTTATGACCTTTTTACCCCTGCTCCATAATTTTCTTTGAATTTCTTTGGTGTGCATTCTTAATGTGGTACATGATCTTGTTTAATTTTGTTCTTGATCATTAAAAATTGTTTTGATGCTCTTCTTTTTGCATTGAGTCATTATCATATTGAGGTATGTTAAGTGTTTTTATTTGATTTTTTAGGTTAGTTTATGGCATGTTTGGTGTTCATTTTTGTGCTACTTTGTATGATATGTCTATTTGACCTAAATGCATTGTTTGACATCATTTTGCCTTGATTTCTTGTATGCTACTTTGGTATATGATTCACTTCTGACCTGTGTATCTTTAAACCATGCTTGCTTAATTTTCCTAAGGCCATTTGATTTTTGTTTGATGCATTTCATTTAAAGCATTATAACATGTCACATCATTGTAATCTTTTGTGCATGTTTACATGTTTTCTTTTGTACATACTTGCATGATCATTTGCCTATTTTGTGAACTACACTCTTGACATTATAGGTCATTGATACATATCATATGTCATCTTTGCATGTTAGTTAACATTTGAACCTTGGGCACCTTTAACATGTTGTGTTTGTACTTGTGTTTTCTTTTGAACTCCCATTTCAATTCTACTTCTTCTATCACTTCTTAAATGTCTTGATGTGCTTCATAAATACTTATGAGATGTTTGTGAATCATTCTTCATTTCATTTCAATTCTGATCCTTGGATTACATGTTCCATTTATGCATATTTCTTCTCTTTCTTTTCATCTTTCATTCTCCCTTTTCTTATGGTAGCATGTTCTAATGCCATGGATGATGTTTGTTGCCTATCCACTTGGACTTGCATGATGATAATCATTTGTTTTCCATATGATGTACATTCTGGTTGTGGTTATAGGATTTGATTTCTCATTTAATTCTTTTGAGTTTTATGGTGCATTACATGTTCTTTTACTTCTTATACTTCTTATACATGTTTACTAACCATGTAGGGGCTTTGGTAAGTTGCAATTGAGTGTGGATAAGGAATCCAAATTCAACTTCTATCCTTTCTCTTTTACAATTCCATCTTGTGTTTTTTTAAGCACTTATGTGCTTTTTCTTAATAACTCATCACTTCCCCTTTTTGAATTACAATTCATCTTCTACTTTAGAAGTGAATTGTTTAATTCATTCTTTCTTTAGACTTTAGGTTGAAACCTCACAAACCATTAGGATCACTCCCTTTAATCTTCAATTAGGATTGAGTCTTAGTCCACATAGGTTTTACCTTTTCTCCTCTCTTGAGTCTCTCTTCTCATCTCTTAAAGAAAATCCAAAACATCTAATAAAGGTAAGCATTTATTGCATTTAGGCCTTTCATATAAAGAAAAGATTATAAAGGGGTTTTCTCTTATAATCTTAGAATGTATAGCATTATAGCCCATCTTGGGTCAATGTGTTAAACATTCGATCTTGTATGAGGGACTTGAATGCAATGCTTGTTGAAGGTACAAATAATAAAAAACACTTCTTCATTTCTTAATCAACAAAAACACTTAATAAACACAAGTATGCTAGTGTGTTTGAACCTTGACGATTGGAACTAAGTGTGGGGGTCTTCTTCGCTCTTAGTGTGTCTTCTTGCTCATTCCATCTTGGAATGTGAGAATGTACACATTCCAATGACTAATATTCAGATACACTGTCATATGCAAATAAATGGAAAAAACTTCTAAAAGACAAAAACAGACAATTACGTCTTTCCTTCGGGAATTCTTTTCTCATCTCACTCACTCTCATCGTATGAACGTGCTCCTACTCGTTCTCTTGCAAGATGGTAACGCACTCGGACCAGCGAGCCTGCAACACCTGAGCTAGAACGTTAACCGTTCCTTAAAAAACACAAACAATCCATCCCTAGTGAGGGGAACTACGTCGCTCTGATTCTCATGCTCCCGATGAGATACGTAGGCAGTGGGGTAGGGCCCATTCGAGCACTTCTTTTATTTTCCCTACATTTGTTTCTCTTTCTCTTTCTCTTTCTTTCTTTCAGTTCCTTTTTTCCAGCATTCTTTTCTTTCACCCTTTGATTGAAGCAAGCAAGCGTGGATCCCATCAGGTACGATGGACGTGAGGGGGTGCTAATACCTTCCTCTCACGTAACCGACTCCCTTACCCATTTCTCTTGGTCGCAAGACCATGCTCTTCTCCTTCCCTTCAGGTTTACGCGGTGTTTCCTTTCCCTCTCGGGATAAATACACATTGCTGGCAACTCTGTTTGGTGCCACTTTCGCGTTTGTACTAGGATGAAAATCCCGGGAGCGACAACTGGCGACTCTGCTGGGGACAGGTTGACCTATCGCTGGTCCATCCTAAGCGAGTCAATCCTAGCGCTTGTTTGCTTTTCTTTCATTGGGTGTTTACTGTTGTGCTATATGTTGCTGTTTATTTATTTTACTGTATTTACTGCATTTTAGCATTACATATCATATATTATATTGTGTTGCACTGTTTTGTCTGTTTGGCGGGATGGGATTTCTGAGAGATAAGCCCATTACACAGGCTTGAGTATACACTTAGAATTAGAGTGGAGAGTAGTGGGACCTACGTGCCGTTTGGAGTGCGTTGGGTGTTCACGAAATTCACAGCTAGACGAGGCTATCTTGGGACACGTCGTGGCATGTGCATCTTGCGTATTCCAGGATGTAGATCTAGAGAGCTGTCGACTCTAGTGACCGATCATGAGGACCTTAGTGGAAACATCCCTCTTTAGCGGTGACAATGGCAGACCACATTCTGTGGCAAACCCATTCGCACCCGAGGGCCCACTTTGGAACTTGCATAGGATGACCTTTATTTTCTAAGGGGAGTCAGTGGACGACCTCTTTGATTAGCATAGCATTGTATCCTACGGGCTGAATGTGTTATTGCTTCTCAAACCTCCGAAGCTGACAAGACTTATTTTCTAAGAACCACATGTGAATACGGGCGGGATGTTTACAGGTTTGCAGGAAACCCAGCCTCCTACCTACTTTACTTGTGATTCTATGATGATTTCAGACATTGTATCCTATAACAGTGATTTAAGTGTTCATCTCAGATATTGCCAGATTCAGTACAGAGACACAGTGCACACAGTTCAATACAGACACAGACACTTGATTACCTGATCACATGCCCTTTTGCATTACATTATCATATCATAACAGTTATGTTTGTCATTTTCAGGTGCATAATACGTTTCTGATTCCAATCCATGGGTACAACAGAGATCGTTGCCGAGAGAAAGAACAATGTGTCTTACAAGTTTCCAGACCCTGTTTTGGATTCATTGCTCAAAGTTATAGATATGGCTGGTCTGGGTATTCTTGATAGGTTTCAGAAGAGCTACGGGAATTTGGTTGGGATGGTCCGTACAATCACCAAGTATGAACATGATGCATTGCACACTCTGCTGCAGTTCTACGAGCCTTCGTTGAGATGCTTTCTTTTTCCAGATTACATTTTGATGCCAACACTGGAAGAATTCTCATTTATTTTGGGAATTCCGATCACGCCGACAATACCATTCTTCTCTGGTAGTTCCCCTAGCGTAAAATAAATTGATGCTGCGTTACAAATGGATCAGGCAGTGGTAAAGAGTGGTGTGAGCAGTAAAAATGGAGTTAGCGGATTTCATTTAGAATTTCTGTCTGGACAAGCCCAAGAGGCTGCAAGTGCTAAAAATTGGACGGTTTACAATTCCATTCTGGCTCTCTGCATATATGGCCTAGTTCTCTTTCCTAATCAGCAAGACTTCGTCGATATGCAAGCAACAAGAGTTTTCGTTCTTAAAAATCCAGTCCCTACTTTGTTAGGAGATTTTTATCATTCTGCACACTATAAGAACGAGAAAAGAAGGGGAGGATCTGTTAGTTGTTGTACTCTACTGCTGAGTCATTGGTTTTTCAAACATTTGCCTCAGACAGGTGCCTTTGTGGAAACCAAAGATGTGGCGAAATGGTCTAAACGATTGATGGGTTTAACTGCTGATAACATTGTATGGTTTGACCACCGGTTGTTGAGAATAGAGCTTGTCACAAGATGCGGAAATTTTCCAAATGTACCTTTGATTGGCAGAAAAGGAGGGATCAATTATAATCCAGTTTTGGCCATCCGACAGTTTGGGTATGCTTCCAGGGATCCTCCTACAGAGCAAGATGTGGAAGAATCGTTATTCTTTACAGGAACTAAAGATGCGAAGGTGGTAGAAGTAGTAAATGCTTGGAAAGATAAGCATAAAATTGGAAAAGCAGTTTTTGGGAAAGGAGATTGTAGGTCTTATCCTGAATATGACAGATGGATTGAGACGAAAGTAAAGGAATTGCTTTTACCCTTTTCAAGGGGACCTCTTTTATGTTCAGTACAGCCAGAGCAACCTACCATGGTTGCTATTGAAGAATGTGAGAAGTGGAAGAAAATGGTCAGAGAGCTGCAGATAGAGAATTCTGGAATGAGCAGATGTCTTCAGAAAGCTCTAGCTGACAACAAGGAGTTGGAAAAGAGAGCATTGAAAGCGGAAAAAACCTTGGCTGACAAAGAGCAAGATTTTGATGACCGAGCTCGGTACTTCCGGAAACTTACTTTGGGAGCAGATGACACTAGTCAGGCTCACAAGATTACAAAACAGGCTTTAGCCCGAAGCAAGGATTCATTAGCTCAACTTCGTCAAGCTTGGGATGAAGTCAGAATTGAAAATGCCGAGTTAAAGGATCAGTCGAAAATTAAAGACGAGGAGCTTAAAAAGGCACATGAGCAGAGGAGAAAGTATCGGGAAAGTCTCGGTAAAAGTCAAGAACAGTTAGAAGAAGCTAGAAGCCAGCTGAAGAATACCAAGAAAGAGCTTGAAGAAGCCATGATAGAAAGAGAGATACTCAAGACGCAAGATGGCGTAAAGAGACACAAAGGAGTGTGTGATGACGAAGCTCTGATGCTGCATATGGGTTCTTTAACTGAAGCTCTTGAGAAAAGGGATGTCTTGATCAAAGAAATGATTGAAAAGCCGAATCACCAGCGTACCCGTATACTTTTTGAGGAGATCAAGTATTCAAGTGATAAGCTGAAGGATGTGGAATTGTCAGACTGATGTTCTTTTCCCTGTATTTTGTTGTTAATGGTTACCATCAGGCTTGTTGATGGATCCATTTTTTCCTTGTATTGCATTGGCGGATGAGCCTTTCTTAAATACTGGAATACTTTGTTGAATGAGTATGAGCAGTTTTTTCAGAATTACTCTTTATCAGATATCTGTACACGAGCACATGACCACGATACGTCTCTTTATATCACGATTTCTGGTCTTCAGATTTCTGTGGTTTGGATTGGAATCAGGGTGTAAAGCACTTTGGAAATGATAAACATAACATTGCATGGCATTGCATATCATTCTGCATTTATGTTACTTGCTTTTCAGGTACTCGTTGCAGGGTCTCTAACCTTTATTTGGTTTCAGCAGTATAGCTGAGAATTATATTCACCGATATTCAACGCGAAGAAATCAAGTAAGAATCATGGATCAAGTGCAAAGTGATTTGGCTGAAATGAGGGCGCGTATGGACCAGTTCATGACCCTCATGACTGGCATGGCGCAAAATCAGGAGAGATTGAGGCTGCTGGTCGAGCGTCCAGACAATGGGCCCGAAGGTGATCAGCATGACAATTCACAGGGACATGGCATTCCTCCTCCCGGGTGGCAACCCTCCTCCTGGTGGTAACAATCGGGGTAATGGAAATGGTAGGCATACTGGTGTTACTCTTGAAGATCCTCTGGAAGACCAATTTACTCTGCTGGATGCAGATGTGGGTAATCACGGTGATCGAAGGTATGATGAGTTAGCAGAAAAGATCAGGGCCATAGAATGCAAGAACTCTATGGGTATTGATGTTACTAGCTTGGGGCTGGTCCCAGGAGTCAGAATTCCTCCTAAATTCAAGCCTCCCACTTTTGATAAGTATCACGGCAATGCGTGTCCCCAAACGCATCTTCAAGCTTACTTTGGGAAGATTTCAGCCCATACAGAGGACGAGAAGCTATGGATGCATTATTTTCAGGACAGTTTGGCTGGAGCGTCCTTGACCTGGTATATGAAGTTGAATAGAGCTGCTGTGAAGAGTTGGAAAGATCTGGCAGAAGCGTTCCTGAAGCAATACCAGTACAATATCGACATGGCGCCCAACCGCACTCAATTGCAGGGATTGTCACAAAATGCCAAGGAGAGTTTCAAAGAATATGCACAGAGGTGGAGGGAAATGGCTGCACAGGTTTAACCTCCCTTGTCAGATAGAGAAATGGCAGATATGTTTATGGGCACCTTGCAAGGGGCCTATCTTGATAGATTAGCTGCTTGTCCGTCAACTGGATTTGCTGATATTGTGATTGCGGGAGAAAGAATAGAAAGTCTGTTAAAGCTTGGAAAGATCCAAGATGTGAGTGGGGCTGGCTCTTCGGGGACGAAGAAACCGTTTGCTAATAGCCAGAAAAGAAGAGAAGGTGATACGAATGCTGTGTTTAGAGGACGAGGCAGAGGGCGTTCTCAAGCTTATTATCAGGTAGATGCTGTAACAATCCCCACACCGTCTGTGCAGAAACAACAACCCCAACAACAAGTTCAGCAGCAACAGCAACAACCTTTTTCCAGGAAAGGTCTAGGCAGAGGGATCGTAAGATGGATCCTCTCCCTATGACTTATGCCGCGCTGTTGCCCCAGCTACTCGAGTTAAAGTTGGTAGAACTCCGTACTATGAAAGCTCCGGTTGCCAGAAACCTGCCACCTAACTTCGATGCTAATGCTCGTTGTGAGTTCCACTCAGGTGCTCAGGGGCACTCCATTGAAAAATGCTGGGCTTTCCATCATAAAGTACAAGATTTGATTGATGCTAAAGCCATCAATTTCTCTCCCGCTCCTAATATTACTCAGCATCCCATGCCTGATCATAGTGCAGCAAATGTATATGCTATTGAAGATGGGAGGAGGTTGAATTTGGCGGCAGACATCCATCAAGTGAAAACTTCTTTGTTGGTTATAAAAGATCGTTTATTGAAGGGACAGGTGTTCCCAGGCTGTAATCAAGATTGTTCTGAGTGTATGAATCAGGAGAATGGCTGCGATAAGTTGAAGATGGGTTTACAGAATCTGATCGATGAAGGATGTCTACAGTTCGACAGAGTCGTGAAAGACACTGATGAGGTATCAACCGTGACCATCTATTATACTCCCGCTGAGATTCAAATGCCGGTCAATGCAGTTCCCGTGGCGAGCGTTGCGCAAGAAAGGCCCAGTCCTGTCACTATCACGGTGCCAGGACCAATTCCGTTCACATCTACGAAGGCTATCCCATGGCACTATGGGGCAGATGTATATTACGAAGGTAAAAAGCAGGAAGTTGAGTCGTCAGTCAGCCCAAATATTGATAATGTAGGGGGTGTAGGGGGCTTTACAAGAAGCGGAAGGTTGTTCGCTCCCCAAACCTTGAGAAGTGATAAAGAGGCAGAAGCTGCAGCAAAGGCTAAGGGTAAACAGGTGGTTGAAAATGCGCCTACACCTGAAGCAGAGACAAAGATTACTTTTGATAAGGAGATGGAAGAATTCATGAAGATAATCAAGAAAAGCGATTATAAGATTGTGGACCAACTGAATCAGACCCCTTCAAAGATTTCAATCTTGTCACTATTGATGTGCTCTGATGCGCATCGGCAGGCGTTGTTGAAAGTATTGAAGAGTGCATACGTGCCACAGGAAATTACTGTTAATCAGCTCGAGGGCGTAATCTCCAATGTTAACGTTAGCCATGGCTTGGGCTTTACAAGTAGAGATTTGACTGTTGAAGGAAGAAACCACAATAAGGCTTTGCATATCACGATGGAGTGTAAGGGCGCAGTGTTGTCTCATGTACTGGTAGACACTGGTTCATCACTTAACGTCTTGCCCAAGAAGGCATTAATGAAGCTGGAAGTTGATGGTTTGATCTTAAGGCCTAGTGAATTGGTGGTCAGAGCATTCGATGGGACTAGACGATCTGTGTTTGGTGAGGTGGAATTGCCCGTACAAATTGGACCACAGGTATTCAAATCCACGTTCCATGTAATGGACATACAACCTGCATATAGCTGCCTATTGGGACGCCCTTGGATTCACGAAGCCGGGGCTGTTACTTCCACTTTACACCAAAAGTTGAAGTATGAGTTTGAAGGGCAGGTTGTGACGGTGTGCGGTGAAGAAGACATCTTTGTCAGTCACTTATCCACGTTCAAGTACGTTGAAATGGATGGGGAAATTCATGAGATGCTGTGCCAATCATTTGAAGCGGTCAATATTGACAATGCACCTGAGTCTTCTTCTGTACCAGTTGGGGCTGGTACCTCCATTTCATCTTACAAACAAGCTGTTGAAGTCGTCAGGGCAGGCAACGCCCAAGGTTGGGGCAGGTTGATAGAGACCTCAATGAAGGAATACAAATTTGGTATTGGTTATCATCCCTCTACAACTTCAGATGCGGGGAGCAGGGGACCCATTACTTTCAATAGTGGGGGAATTATCTACACGGACCAGTCTTGTGCAGCCACAGAGGATAGTGTTGACAGTGATTGTGACCTGGACAACTGGGTACGCCCTCATGCTCCGGGACAACAAGTGCAGAACTGGTCCGTTGAAGAAGTCATCCGGGTTACTCTTCAGACAGAGTAATTTTTCTTTGTTTTTTCTAACCATAATGCATGTCAAAATCTTGCGCTCTGCCCAAGGCGTATAGATTCATTTGTAGGGCCACCCTGGTTGCATTTGCAATTTTTAATCATTAATAAAGGACGTTTTGCAATCAAATTTTGTTCTCTGTCTTTCAGTTTTTATTTTTGCACAAAAAAATAAAATGTCAATGTTTCATTTTCTTTTATTTTGCTTAAAAATAAATTCTAAAATAAGGCATGAACCCGTTCATGCAGACTTGATCCTCCGGATACCACTGATAACGATTTTGATATGGCTATGTATGACTTTGACAATCCGATTTATCAAGCCGAAGAAGGGGATGAGAAAGATTGTGAACTCCCTGAAGAACTGGCCAGATTGTTGAAACAAGAGGAAAGGGTCATCCAGCCTCACCAGGAGACTGTAGAAATCATCAATATTGGTTCCAAGGATGCCAAGAAAGAGATCAGGATTGGTGCCAGCTTGCAAGCAGATGTGAAGAAAACTTTGACTGAAATGTTGCGCGAGTATGTTGACATCTTCGCCTGGTCGTATCAAGACATGCCGGGGTTGGACACGGATATTGTGGTGCACAGGCTACCATTGAGAGAAGAATGTCCGCCCGTCAAGCAGAAACTTCGTCGGACTCATCCCGACTTGGCTTTAAAGATTAAGGAGGAAGTTCAGAAGCAGTGGGATGCTGGGTTTCTTGCTGTGACTAAATATCCTCCGTGGGTAGCCAACATCGTGCCAGCACCGAAGAAAGATGGAAAAGTGAGAATGTGTGTGGATTATCGAGATCTTAATAAAGCTAGCCCGAAAGATGATTTTCCACTACCTCATATTGATGTGCTGGTCGATAATACAGCTCAGTTTTCAGTGTTCTCATTTATGGACGGTTTCTCTGGGTACAACCAGATCAAGATGGCACCTGAAGATATGGAGAAGACCACGTTCATTACTCCGTGGGGTACATATTGCTATAAAGTAATGCCTTTTGGGTTGAAAAACGCAGGGGCAACGTTCCAGCGGGCGATGGTAACATTGTTTCATGACTTGATTCATAAGGAGATCGAATGTTATGTAGATGATATGATTGCCAAGTCGAGAACAGAAGAGGAACATCTGATTAACCTGAAAAAGCTGTTTGAAAGGTTGAGAAAGTTCCGTCTGAGATTAAATCCAAACAAGTGCACGTTTGGGGTGCGTTCTGGAAAGTTGCTGGGTTTCATTGTGAGCGAAAGAGGAATTGAGGTTGATCCTGCCAAGGTGAAAGCAATACAAGAAATGCCTGAACCAAGAACAGAAAAAGAGGTTCGTGGTTTCTTGGGTAGATTGAACTACATTGCAAGGTTCATATCTCACCTAACAGCCACGTGTGAACCAATATTTAAATTGTTAAGGAAAGATCAAACGGTCAGGTGGAATGACGATTGCCAATTGGCATTCGATAAGATAAAAGAATACTTGCAGGAACCTCCGATTCTAATGCCTCCAGTTGAAGGGAGACCGCTGATAATGTATCTGACAGTACTTGAAGGTTCCATGGGTTGTGTTCTCGGTCAACATGACGAGACAGGTAGGAAGGAGCATGCTATCTACTACCTGAGCAAAAAGTTCGATGATTGTGAGTCCCGGTACTCAATGCTTGAAAAGACATGCTGTGCGCTTGCATGGGCCGCTAAGCGATTATGGCAATATATGGTCAGGCACACAACCTTGTTGATTTCAAAAATGGATCCTATCAAATACATTTTCGAGAAACCAGCACTGACAGGCAGAGTTGCATGGTGGCAAATGGTCTTGACAGAGTATGACATTCAGTACACTTCCCAAAAGGCCATCAAAGGAAGTATCTTGTCCGACTATCTTGCGCAATAGCCGATTGATGATTACCAACCCATGAAATTTGACTTCCCTGATGAGGACATCATGTTTCTCAAAGCTAAAGACTGCGAGGAACCACTCCCGGAGGAGGGGCCAGACCCTGAATCCAAATGGAGTCTGATGTTTGATGGGGCTGTCAATATGAATGGGTGCGGAGTTGGAGCAGTTCTTATCACGCCGGAAGGTGTTCATATGCCTTTCACTGCCCGAATAACTTTCGGATGCACCAACAATGAAGCAGAGTACGAAGCTTGTATAATGGGGATCGAGGAGGCGGTTAATCTACGGATTAAAACCCTTGATATATTCGGTGATTCAGCTTTGGTAATCAATCAAGTGAAAGGGAGTTGGTACACGCACCAAGCAAATCTAGTGCCGTATAGAGATTATACGAGGAGATTGCTGACATTTTTCACAACAGTGAAAATGTACCATATTCCTCGAGATGAGAATAGGTTCGCTGATGCCTTGGCCACTTTGTCTTCCATGATCAAAGTGCAAGGATGGAACCATGTACCTAAGATTGAGGTATCCCGCCTTGACAGACCTGCATTTGTGTTTGCGGTCGATGCAACGTCCGATGACAAGCCTTGGTACCATGATATTAAATGCTTCTTGAGCAATCAAGAGTACCCGCCCGGGGCATCGTCCAAAGACAGGAAGACGTTGAGAAGGCTAGCTGGTGGTTTCTTCTTGAACAAAGATGGCATGCTGTATAAGAGAAATTTTGACACGGTCCTTCTTAGATGTGTGGATAGACACGAAGCAGACCTGTTGATGATTGAAGTACACGAAGGCTCTTTCGGTACCCATGCCGGAGGGCATGCAATGGCTAAAAAGTTGTTAAGATCGGGATATTATTGGTTGACTATGGAGTCAGATTGCTGCAAGTATGCTCGCAAGTGCCACAAATGCCAGATCTATGCAGACAAAGTGCATGTGCCTCCAAATCCGTTGAGTATCATGTCGTCGCCTTGGCCGTTTGCCATGTGGGGCATTGATATGATTGGAAAGATTGAGCCTACAGCTTCTAACGGTCATCGTTTCATCTTGGTGGCAATTGATTACTTCACCAAATGGGTTGAAGCTGCATCCTATGCCAATGTTACAAAATAAGTGGTAGCTCGTTTCTTAAAACGGGATATCATTTGCCGATATGGAGTTCCCGAAAGAATCATTACTGATAATGGTTCTAATTTAAATAATAAGATGATGGCTGAGTTATGCCGGGACTTCAAAATCGAACATCACAATTCTTCTCCGTACCGCCCAAAGATGAATGGCGCGGTCGAAGCGGCCAACAAAAATATTAAGAATATTGTGCAGAAGATGGTCGTTACGTACAAAGATTGGCATGAGATGTTACCATTGGCTTTGCATGGATATCGAACGTCAGTACGCACGTCCACTGGGGCAACCCCATTCTCACTTGTATATGGTATGGAGGCAGTGCTACCGGTTGAAGTAGAGATTCCGTCCCTCAGAGTCATGATGGATGTTAAGCTAGATGAGGCTGAATGGGTACGAGCAAGATTTGATCAGCTGAGCCTTATTGAGGAAAAGCGATTGGCGGCTGTATGTCATGGGCAATTATACCAGCGCAGAATGAAGCAGGCATTTGACCAAAAGGTGCGTCCTGGGGTTTACAAAGTCGGAGATGTGGTACTCAAAAGGATCCTTCCTCCCAATACAGATCACAGGGGCAAATGGACTCCTAACTATGAAGGTCCATTCGTGGTTAAAAAGGTCTTTTCGGGCGGAGCCTTATTGCTTACAACCATGGATGGTGAAGACTTTTCATCCCCTGTCAACTCGGACGTAGTCAAAAAATACTTCGCATGAATAGACCCGCTGGATAATAAAAATAAAAATCCAGGCAAAAAAGGGCATCCCGGCGAACCAAAAACAGAATAAGGTTCGGGAAAAAATTAGGGATATAATTGAAAAAATTGTACACCCGGTAAGTTGAAAACCCAAAAGGGCAACTTAGGCAAAAAAGGGTATCCTGGTGGATCGAAAACTTGAAAGGGCGGTCCACGCAAAAGAGGGATTTAAGCGAATGACTACGGTATGAGTTATCTGTACCCCATTATCGTTTGAACAACTGACATTCTAAAAGATAGGAATCGGTCTGATCATTCCTCAGAAGGCAAGGTCGGGGAGTTTTGAAGACATACTGGTCATAGCAGAATGGAAACTCAGTGGAATGCCGTTTTCACATTGCCGTTAGGATAGCTTCTTTTCTCAATTTTCAGCGATCACCTCTTTCCAGGGGTTGCTTCCTAATGTAATTGCCTATTCTAGGCTCTCAGTCAATAAATTGAATTTCAATAAAAAGCTTTCTATTTTTGTTTTATTGCTTTGTCTGCAAAAACGTCCTAATTTTTGATAAAACATTGCATTTGAAAACATGGCGGCCTTGCAATAACATGCGCAGAGAAAACATTTGAAATTACTTTGAATGTTGAATACTCCTGGATGGTGGATTCTAGCCACGCAATATTCGGGGCATGTGTGCATATTCTTTTGTTGCAGGTAGCAGGTGCAGATGATTTTAAGCACAAGACCAGTAATCAATTACCCCACGCAAAAGACTGGGGCAATTACGGGTAAGGAGGTCGGCGTTCATCGCTCGGTCGACGGTCGTTCATAACAGTTCGGTATCATTGAATTAAGTTCAACTGGGTACCGTTGTATCTTATTAAGTCAATTCTCTCATACAGTACTTCCAACAGCTACAAGTTTTTCTGTGTCGATAACGGTCACAAATTCCCCAAAAGAGTGGTCTCGCCGATACTGAAGCTGATGGTCATTATCCCCAGCGAAGTCGCAGGAGTTTGAAGAGGCTAAATCTTCTGTAAAATCCTCTTATGACATCCTCTTCGGGGACAAATTGTTGGTTTGTCCAAGCATGGGGCATGTTTGTTTCCCCAGCATGAAGTGTTGATCATCCCTAGTAGAGTTTGAGGACAGTTGGTCTTCTGTAAAATCCTCTCAAAAGGCATTCCCCAGCACGAGACGTTTTAAAGCAGTTTCCTCCAGTAGAGTTTGTTATAAACTCGTCATCCCTAACGGAATTGTCTAAAGGGAAGCTCGCCTAACATGGTGCATTGTGGTACTTATCCTAAGCTCGACAATCATATTCTTCAGCAGACTACTGTGGATTTGCTTTGGGTTTCCCCAACAGATCTCTAAGGACTCTTTCCTAGCAAGTTGCAGTGGAACGTTCTAACCAGGATTTGCATATCCCTGGCAGAGTAGCCCTGATCCCCAGCAAGATTGTATCTCTGGTAATGATCCCCCACAGAGGTCAGCATCGAATCTTGTCAGCAATACTCCCCAGCTGAGTTGTTGTTCTCCCCGTAGAGGTTTATAAGATCGGCAGAATCTATTCCTCAACAAGGATCGTACAGTCTTTCCCCAGCCGGGTCAGAAGGTGGATAACCCCTACAAAGGGTCTTGGATTGGATAGATCCCCAAGCAGAGTTTTTTATGACTTTTCTTCCTTAGCAAGACGCCATGCAAAGAAATTCTCATCCCCAGCGGAATCGCTGTGACTAGAATTCATTCCCCCAGCAGATGAAGTAATTACTGGCAGATTTATTATTCTTCAAGTCCAATTTATTTTTGGCAAACTTGACAATTCGAAGCAGACGGATTGTTCATTCATTCTCCAGCAGAGATACTATCCTCTCAGGAACCTCTAAAGTCAAGTCATGGATCATTGTTCCTCAGCAAAGTCGGCAGAGATGTCTGACACGGATGCAGAGTGTAATCCAGTATTGGAATTTTGCGAAAGTCCACCCGTAGTGTGGAAAGCCAGTAGTCGTCTGGCATTGTTAAAAGACGTTAGCAAAAGTCCAACATTGGATTGGCGAAAGGTCCATCTAAGGGGGGCGAATTCTAAAAGTCCAACAGTGGATTGGCAAAAGTCCATCTTCGGGTGGCAAAGCAGCTAAAAGTCCAACAGTGGATTGGCAAAAGTCCGTCTTCGGGTGGCAAAAGCCCAACAGTGGATTGGCAAAAGTCCGTCTTCGGGTGGCAAAAGTCCAACAGTGGATTGGCGAAAGGTCCATCTAAGGGTGGCGAATTCTAAAAGTCCAACAGTGGATTGGTAAAAGTCCATCTTCGGGTGGCAAAGCAGCTAAAAGTCCAACAGTGCATTGGCAAAAGTCCATCTTCGAGTGGCAAAAGTCCAACAGTGGATTGGCAAAAGTTCGTCTTCGGGTGGCAAAAGTCCAACTGTGGATTGGCAAAAAGTCCATCTTCGGGTGGCAAAGCAGCTAAAAGTCCAACAGTGGATTGGCAAAAGTCCGTCTTCGGGTGGCAAAAGTCCAACAGTGGATTGGTAAAAGTCCGTCTTCGGGTGGCAAAAGTCCAACAGTGGATTGGCGAAAGGTCCATCTAAGGGTGGCGAATTCTAAAAGTCCAACAGTGGATTGGCAAAAGTCCGTCTTCGGGTGGCACGAAGCTGCAAAGTCCACCAGTAGTGTGGCAGGCCAGTAGTCGTCTGGAGTTGTATAAAAGAAATTATTAAAGTCCACCAGTAGCGTGGCAGGCCAGTAGTCGTCTGGAGTTGCATAAAAGACATTATTAAAGTCCACCAGTAGCGTGGCAGGCCAGTAGTCGTCTGGAGTTGCATAAAAGACATTATTAAAGTCCACCAGTAGCGTGGCAGGCCAGTAGTCGTCTGGAGTTGCATAAAAGACATTATTAAAGTCCACCAGTAGCATGGCAGGCCAGTAGTCGTCTGGAGTTGCATAAAAGACATTCTAAAAGTCCACCAGTAGCGTGGCAGGCCAGTAGTCGTCTGGTGTTGTTCAAAAGACAGATTTCTCCGACAATGTTTCATTGAAGATTCAATCCAGCAATGTCGGGGGAGTTTCTTCTTCATCATCCAGAGCAAATTTTTGGTTATATTTGGCATTCAATCGCTATATGCCTTGAAAGTCCGAAAGCAATTGCTTCCAGGCATTCAGGTCTACAGCGCTTGAATAGGGGCAGCTGTAATACCCCAAAATTTGCTCTTCCTCTTTGTCATCATAGCATGGCATTATCATTTATCATATCATATCCACCTCATTAACATTACATTGCATTTAACATAGAAAAATGAAGCATAGCATCCTTCTTACCATCAGGGCATGTGATCAGGTGAAAGGTGGACAATCAAGGGATCATTCAAAGCACAAAAAGGTCAGTCAAGTTGCCTCAAGGCAAGCCAAGAAGTCTTTCATGTATCATATTACCTCAATTGACCATCCAACACCTCAAGAAAGTGAGATTCAATAGGAGATTGGAGCAATACATACTTCATTATGCAAGAGATCCAAAAACTGAAGGAAAACCCTCAAAAGAGATAGCTCATTGATCCAAAATCATCCTCAAATGGTATATCTCATCATCCTTTAAGAGGATACACAACATACTCTGAGGAATTTGAAATTGAAGACTACACATTTTTCTCCTAGGAGGTGGGCACCAAAACTAGGGTTTCCCATTAAATCAGGGAATTTTTGATTTCTTGGACAAAACTTGATGTCATGGTGTTCTACATGTTCTTAAGTGTAGGTGTATGGAAAATTACCTCTCAATTGGTTTTAGAAGTGGTTCAATTGGAAGAAAGATCAAAAATCAAGAAAATTGGGGCCAAGTCAAATAATCAGAGGAAAAAGTCAGCTCTTGACTTTTTTAGGCCAAATCCATAAAATTCATGTTATATGTGTCCAATGTACAAAATTTGGTCAAGAAACTCCAAAGGAATCATAAAAAAATCAAGAGGTGGAAAGTTGCCATTTTTGGAAGAAGAAGGGTTACTAAAAATAGCAAGTTTTGGCCATTTTGCATCAGAGTTTGAACCAAGGCCATTTAAAATTGAAGCACCAAATGAAAATTCCACTCAGCCACAACAAAAGATCTTATTTTAAGCTTCACATCCATATGTGGAACATCTCTATTGGATAAAAATTGAGTGAGATATGATTGATCAAAGTTTGAGCAAAGTAGGTTCAAAACCATGTCATGACCAAGGATTTTCAAGGCACGCGCGTAGTCATTTTTACAAGCATGTGGTGGGCCAAATGTACACCTATTTTTCATCAAGATAAAAGCCTCAAATGGAAAAGTTTCCAACATCAAAGTTGTTTCTTGTAGTGTCATCTTCAATGTTGATGTTGTGAAAATTTTGATTTAACCAAGTTATGAGATAGTTTGGAGGGTTCAAAGTCATGTTGTTTGTGCTGAAATTTTGTGTGCCAAGTTGCCATGCCAGCCAACCTCTGGCCATGCCCACCAACCAGTTTTGAACCAATGCATTCATAGCTGTTTTTAGGCATATTTGAGACCTCATTTCACTTCAACTTGCAAACCAATGTTGTTCAACAATGTACCATCTTTCTAATGACATCAATGTTTCATTGTTTCATTCACTAACCATGGAGAAATTCACCCTCAAACACCCACTGTTACCATGATGATTTGCTGCATAATATTTTGGTTCAAACATACATCAAATACATGACAGAGGTTTTATGTGTGCTGCCTCATTAAGACCAACACATATCTGCACCTCTCACACCCTTGCTCGAATTATGCATGAAAAAGGAAAGGTTGGAAGCTTGCAAAAGAAGTTTGACAGCACACACATGGTAACACATTATGAGCTAGCCATACCATATCATCACTCTCCCTAACTAACTTGACTCAGTTAGTTAGGGATGACTCAGTTAACCAACTTGACTCACCCTAACCCAACTCATTTAACTGTGGTTAGCTCACATTATAAATAAAAATCACTCTCTCAAATTTCATTTTTCAACTTCATTCTCACTCTTTCTCTCAAACACTCTCACATTCTCTCCATTATCTCTCTCTGATTCTGCACGATTTTTCTTCCTTTCTCAATCATCTTCATCCATTCTGAGCAAGAACATTCAAGAGAAAACTCCATTGTCCAAGCATAACATCATCACGGTTTGGAATTCTGTTTTTGTTCTCAAGATCTCCACATCAAGTAGCATTTATTTTGCTAAGGTTGAAGATCTAGAAGCTCAATACCTCAAGCTTTTCTCTGGTTTTCTCAACACATCAAGTTGCCACACTTTCAGGTTTTAATTCACTAAATCTTATTGCTTCATATCAGTATGATTTAAACTTGTTTTTTGTGTTTAGAGCTTATTAGAAGCTATGCGTGAGTTCTGGCTAGTTGATAGGCTCTTTAGGAGTTTAGGTGTTATGTTAGGGCAAATTGTTTTGGCTCGGTTTGTGTTATGCGTGCATGGTCTATGAAAATTAATTGTATATTCATGATGTATGTGAGCTCAGCTTCATTTTGGTATATCGTTTGTGGAATTCTGGCAAAATCAAAGTTGCAGACGGTGGCGGTGTGACCGGAGAAGGTGACCGGAGGTCACCTCCGGCCGGTGACTGTAATTGCTAGGGTTTTGTCTTGTTTTAATCGTGTCCGTCCATTTTCTAAGATCGTAAGGCTTGTATGATGACAGCACATTAAAATTCATGTGATCCTCACGTGCGTTTTTTCTGATTTCATTTAAGCATTATGTGGTGTGGTGCATTGTATGTTGTGTGGTCATTCACATGTGCGCGTTGATGTTGTTTACTTTGACTTTCGTTTGACTATGACTTAATCTGATGGCTTGGAATGTATTGACTCTCGTTGACTGAAGTGCATGCTTGCTATTGTGTTATGCGCTTATTGGACTTAAATCTGATTGCTAATCACACCCTCACGTTTTCAAGCCCAATTAATTTGAACTAAATAATTACTATGTTTGCACCCCCTTTCACATTTACATGTCATTCTATTTTTCCCATCTTCATACACGTTTGCCTTTTAATTTTTAAAAATACCAAACCTCATTATAAAATTCCACAAAAATTCATGAACATCACTAAAACATTTATGAAATTTTTCATGATTTTATTTTCTGATTTTATGACATTTTTACCCCTGGTCCATAATTTTCTTTGAATTTCTGTGGTGTGCATTCTTAATGTGGTACATGATCTTGTTTAATTTTGTTCTTGATCATTAAAAATTGTTTTGATGCTCTTCTTTTAGCATTAAGTCATTATCATCTTGAGGTATGTTAAGTGTTTTTTATTTGATTTTTTAGGTTAGTTTATGGCATGTTTGGTGTTCATTTTTGTGCTACTTTGTATGATATGTCTATTTGACCTAAATGCATTGTTTGACATCATTTTGCCTTGATTTCTTGTATGCTACTTTGGTATATGATTCACTTCTGACCTGTGTATCTTTAAACCATGCTTGCTTAATTTTCCTAAGGCCATTTGATTTTTGTTTGATGCATTTCATTTAAAGCATTATAACATGTCACATCATTGTAATCTTTTGTGCATGTTTACATGTTTTCTTTTGTACATACTTGCATGATCATTTGCCTATTTTGTGAACTACACTCTTGACATTATAGGTCATTGATACATATCATATGTCATCTTTGCATGTTGGTTATCATTTGAACCTTGTGCACCTTTAACATGTTGTGTTTGTACTTGTGTTTTCTTTTGAACTCCTATTTCAATTCTACTTCTTCTATCACTTCTTAAATGTCTTGATGTGCTTCATAAATACTTATGAGATGTTTGTGAATCATTCTTCATTTCATTTCAATTCTGATCCTTGGATTACATGTTCCATTTATGCATATTTCTTCTCTTTCTTTTCATCTTTCATTCTCCCTTTTCTTATGGTAGCATGTTCTAATGCCATGGATGATGTTTGTTGCCTATCCACTTGGACTTGCATGATGATAATCATTTGTTTTCCATATGATGTACATTCTGGTTGTGGTTATAGGATTTGATTTCTCATTTAATTCTTTTGAGTTTTATGGTGCATTACATGTTCTTTTACTTCTTATACTTCTTATACATGTTTACTAACCATGTAGGGGCTTTGGTAAGTTGCAATTGAGTGTGGATAAGGAATCCACATTCAACTTCTATCCTTTCTCTTTTACAATTCCATCTTGTGTTTTGTTAAGCACTTATGTGCTTTTTCTTAATAACTCATCACTTCCCCTTTTTGAATTACAATTCATCTTCTACTTTAGAAGTGAATTGTTTAATTCATTCTTTCTTTAGACTTTAGGTTGAAACCTCACAAACCATTAGGATCACTCCCTTTAATCTTCAATTAGGATTGAGTCTTAGTCCACATAGGTTTTACCTTTTCTCCTCTCTTGAGTCTCTCTTCTCATCTCTTAAAGAAAATCCAAAACATCTAATAAAGGTAAGCATTTATTGCATTTAGGCCTTTCATATAAAGAAAAGATTATAAAGGGGTTTTCTCTTATAATCTTAGAATGTATAGCATTATAGCCCATCTTGGGTCAATGTGTTAAACATTCGATCTTGTATGAGGGACTTGAATGCAATGCTTGTTGAAGGTACAAATAATAAAAAACACTTCTTCATTTCTTAATCAACAAAAACACTTAATAAACACAAGTATGCTAGTGTGTTTGAACCTTGACGATTGGAACTAAGTGTGGGGGTCTTCTTCGCTCTTAGTGTGTCTTCTTGCTCATTCCATCTTGGAATGTGAGAATGTACACATTCCAATGACTAATATTCAGATACACTGTCATATGCAAATAAATGGAAAAAACTTCTAAAAGACAAAAACAGACAATTACGTCTTTCCTTCGGGAATTCTTTTCTCATCTCAATCACTCTCAACGTATGAACGTGCTCCTACTCGTTCTCTTGCAAGATGGTAACGCACTCGGACCAGCGAGCCTGCAACACCTGAGCTAGAACGTTAGGCGTTCCTTAAAAAACACAAACAATCCATCCCTAGTGAGGGGAACTACGTCGCTCTGATTCTCATGCTCCCGATGAGATACGTAGGCAGTGGGGTAGGGCCCATTCGAGCACTTCTTTTATTTTTCCTACATTTGTTTCTCTTTCTCTTTCTCTTTCTTTCTTTCAGTTCCTTTTTTCCAGCATTCTTTTCTTTCACCCTTTGATTGAAGCAAGCAAGCGTGGATCCCATCGGGTACGATGGACGTGAGGGGGTGCTAATACCTTCCTCTCACGTAACCGACTCCCTTACCCATTTCTCTTGGTCGCAAGACCATGCTCTTCTCCTTCCCTTCAGGTTTACGCGGTGTTTCCTTTCCCTCTCGGGATAAATACACATTGCTGGCGACTCTGTTTGGTGCCACTTTCACGTTTGTACTAGGATGAAAATCCCGGGAGCGACACTTGATTGACAAGTTTCAATTTCATCTGGACCACAATTAGGGTTTTGAATAAAAAGTCAACTGTACCTTTGACTTTTGACCAAGACATGCTCCCAAACCTTGGGACATGATGCAATACACCCTATAACACCTATGAAATCAATCCATCAAGTTTAATTTAGGTCAAGGACTTGATTTCATAGAGGATCGCACAGTTTGGAATTCATCTGATAAAAAGTCAACTGTGCCCAAATGTAAAAGTTTGACTTTTTGATTTTTTGATCATTTATGGTTCCCTAACCCTAAAATGATGTTAGTGTGTGATTGGAATCATCATTCATAAAAAAAAATCAAAGAAAGTGGGATAACTTGTAAAAGAGGTAACCATAAAAACTTAGAAATTTTCTAAGTTATGGAACAAAGTGGCTAGGGTACCAACTTCCAAGGATCATAACTTGTGATCCAAGCAACCATTTTGGCTGATCCATAGATAGATTTGTAGATCTCATGGCATACTTTAAAAGTGTCAACTACACCTAATTCCAATTCCTCATGGATTTTAAGTTATGGAGTGACCAAAATGACAAAAACATGAAAATGTCACTTTTTCCAACACTTAGTGAAATTTTCACTAAGTCAGAATCTGTCTTGCTTTTTTTCCAAAAGTAGGGGGATTTTTCACTTAGATCCAAAAAGTATCAAGACAAACTATGATCACACATATGTTGTATCATATGAGAGCTTTCCAAAATGGCCAAGAACTCCATCAAATTCCATTTGAGCTAAGAGTCATGATAGTGGCAATATGCCTTGCTGCAATTGTCATAACAAGGCAGATTTGTGCATTTTACTCGATTTGAGCAATTTGTGCAAATGACAAACAAGTTTATCCATGTGAACACCTCAGGGGGAGACCAATGTGGGACAAACACTGATCCATAAGCCTCCCAAGTCTTTGGAACTAAAAATAGCATGCCAAACCTAAAAATGCCTAAAGAGGGGACAAGACTCCAATTTTGTTTTGGGGCATTCAATGGATGCACCAAGGTGGCATGAACTGAGTCTTTTCCAACTGAATGAGTCAAGGATGATCTCTGAACTAGGGAACCAAAGGCCTGTGCTCAAACCTCTAGTCAATGGCTAGAGGAGACTTAAGATTCCAAAAGCCTACAATTGGCCAAACCTCTGCTGCAGTTGCCATTCACTATTGCTTGCAAAATAAACTTGCTCTACTATAAATAGAGCTCATTTGTGCTCAGTTTAAGTACACCAAAGCCATCAAACAGATGCTTTCCTCAAAATCACCTTCTCACTTCCAAATTTGCCTTCCAAAGCAAGTCACTATCGGGGTTTGAGTTTGATAGCAATTCCAACCAAACCAATCACAGTCACACCTTATAAACATCATATAGAAGTGATCCAAGCACTTAAACAACAACTGTAACACTGATTTCTCAGAATCACCCGCCAGTTGCTCAAGTTTTCAATCAAGTTGCAGTTGAGATGCCATGAAGTGATCCAACCATTTCCAATCAAGTCCAAGCATTCAAACACACTCCATATGGTGTAGGGAAGCTGTCCAGATCATCACAACACATCTGTAACACCTCCAACTCAAAAAGCACATTGCTCTTGCTGTCACGACCTTCAAGCAAGCCTAAACTTGGTCATCTCTTAATCTATGCATATTTCCTCGCATAATACTTTTGTCAAATGTTCATAATCATGCATAAAGTGTTTCCCCTCAATTGATTGCTTTGTTTGAATCGTGTATCAAAATTCTCAGCCTTCATGCAAATTTTAGGGTTCTTCAGGTTTTGTCTTGTTTCTTATTCCATGCTTAAAATAAAGGAAATTAAAGACCATAGACATGATCGTGAGGTGAAAACGAGCAGATTGATATGTGGATTGTGTGATTTCATCAAGTATTCAGTGAGATTGGATAGAAAACGCAAATTAGCCAAACTAAGAACACGCGCGTGTTCTTGGCGCCATTTTTTGAATATTTGAATATTTAAATTTTGTGATTTTATTTAATTGATTCAAAAATTAATTTCTCTCTGAGTTTTAATGATTTTGAGTTGATTCTTTTTTTAATAATTCACAAAAATGTTAAAATATTTTATTTTGCCAAAAATTCCCAAAAATGTTATTTATTTCATATATTTGATATTTTTGCAAAGAATTAATGTTTTATTTGTTTTTTACATTTGAAATATTTGTTCCTTCTTGATTTCCCAAACTTAATTGATTTTCAATCATTTTGTGGATATAAACATGATTTTTGAAGCATTGATCCCAGATCACCACTCATTATTTACATGTTTTCATCAATTTTTATTAATTTTTAGACAAAATTAATTCCTTTTTGAAACAAATTTAGGGTTTTGATTAATTCAACCCTCATTAATCACTTTCAAAACACTTTGGGCCTCTTGATAGAGTGTAAGTCCCACCTCTTTGTAAATAAAATATTTTGGGCCTCAGTGCATTGTATAAGTCCCGATACAGTTTCAGAAATTTCGATGCAATCGTCATTTTCAAACTATTTGTTTCCTGGGCTTCTCCTTGAGCTGTAAGTCCCACTTCTTTTCATTTTAAAACTCATTGGGCCTCTAATAGAGTGTAAAACCCAATCCCCTTTTAACCAAAATAATTTGTGAGCCTCAAATATTGTATAAGCCCCTCTGCGTTAAAAGAAAAAATCTCGGCGCAATCGCCAGTTCGGAAATTAAAATCTTCTGGCCCTACCCTCGTGTTTTAAGCCTGTAGCGCGGTTTTTGTGGTTTCGAATCACTATCGCTTTGGTACTACAGTTCGATTCATTTTTTATCCTATTGAGCTGATTATGGAAGGGAAATAGATGTCTCCAATTAACCCTGCTTGTAAACTGAGGTTAAACAGTCAAAACTGTTGGTTTACAGATGCTACAAAAGGGGGGTTCGTGTTTTAGGGTTATTTGTTAAAAACACAGTGTCTGGATCATTTGTGAGGTCTTTTGGTAAGGTGTTAGGTCTGATGCTTTTGGTTGACTGACGGAGGTACGGGATTTTGAGTTTTTGATTAGTATGCTCGCTAAGATTTTGCAATCTTATGCCTACGTATTCCCGTTTAACGAAACAGGGAAATCAGAGCGATCGTAGTTCCTCCTATTCTATGGGAGGAAAAAGGTTGTTTTGGTGTCTTGTTCAAATCCCAAGACATGAAGCTAAAGGTGGTTTGTATCTTGTTCAAAGCCCAAGATATGAAGCTAAAGGGTTTAGAGAGAATTTGTCATCTCTAAAGAGGAGTTGTTGATGTTTGTATGCTATGAGCAAGGCACAAATTTGATGCTAAAAGGTTGATTGACTCAACTAGGGTTTCCTTATACAAAGCCTAAGAGGAGGCTATTGACCCAACAAGAGGGTGCCTTTTATTTGTTGTCTCGTACGAAGCCCGAGATAGAGGCTAAAAGGTTTGACTCAACAAGAGAGTACTAACAAGTGACTGACTCAACAAGAGAGTGCTTTTATGTGTCTTGTACGAAGCCCAAGATGGAGGCTAAAAGGTTTGACTCAACCAGAGAGTACTTTTATTTGTCCTGTATAAAGCCCTGGGCAGAGGCCAAAAAAGGTTGACTCAACAAGAGAGTCTTGAACAGGTGATTGACTCAACAAGAGAGTCTTTTGTACTCAACAAGAGAGTGTTTTGTTGTCTCGTGCGAAGCCCGAGATAGAGGCTAAAAGGAGATTGACTCAACAAGAGAGTCTTTTATACTCAACAAGAGAGTGTTTTATATGTGTCTTGTATGAAGCCCAAAACGGAGGCTACAAAGGTTGATCGACTCAACAAGAGAGTCTCTTATACTCAACAAGAGAGTGAGTTTATATGTGTCTTGTATGAAGCCCAAGACGGAGGCTAAAAGTTGACTCAACAAAAGAATCTTTTATACTCAACAAGAGAGTATTTTTATGTGTCTTGTATGAAGCCCAAGACGGAGGCTAAAGGTTGACTCAATAAGAGAATCTTTTATACTAAACAAGAGAGTGTTTTTATGTGTCATGTATGAAGCCCAAGACGGAGGCTAAAAGAAAGGTTTGACTCAACAAGAGAGTCTGAAAAGGTTAGCTCCGCTGGGGAGAGTCATTTGTACAAAGCCCAAGAGGAGGCTATCTCATTGCCGAGGAATAGATCCAAAGGCAGGACCAAGTGGGAGAGCCCTCATGAGAGAGGATGGGTTTCTGAGTGATCAGTGTTTTTTCCTATGTTTGAAAGGAACTTGAGAATGTCTTTGAGACTAAAGGGGGTTTAGACTGTCCAAGTCTAGAGTTTTATCTATTGTACAATGAGCAAGAGGAGGCACGAGCATTAAGGGATGAGTATCAACCCTAAAATGGCCGGAGTTTTGACGCTGGAAAGACTGCTCTAGCAAAGGATGACCAAGTTCTGTCTAATACCTTTAAGAGGTCGTCAGAGTTCTTGTATTAAGCCCAAGAGAAGGCATGAGAACTTCTAAGAAACCGAAGGGTCCTTGTACAACGCCCAAGACGAAGCGGGGATGCTTTTAGGAAGCCTGTGGGTCCCCAAACCAAGAGAAGTTCAAGAAATGCAATTCACAGAGAAGAGATCATTCCAGGAAAGTTTGAGAATTTGGAAGAAACTCAAGAGATGCTATTCACGGAGAATAGATCAACTCTGGGGAGTAGAGTTTCTTTGACAATTTCTAAGAGTGACAGTCTGAGAAAAGGTTCACCAAGAATACTGCCTTTCTCTTTGTTCTATATTGTTTAACCCCAAGAGAAGGGAAGACTGTATCTGGAATCCTACGGGGGATCTAGTTTTGTTTGCATTTAAGAGTGACCAACAAGGCTTTACCTAGTTCTAGACGTAGTTGCCGGGGAAAACTCTAAATAACTATACTAGTATTACACAGTGGATATTTGACAAATATATAAAAGGATGTGAAAGAAGACTTACAGTGAAGCAGCCACACAATACAGTTATATTTATACGAAAGCGGTAAATGAAAGCGGATAAACACTTACCCGTTGTAGAGCTTCCATGTTGTTTCGTTAGTTGTTCAACAAAGAAAGCTTTGATAACAATATTATATTTAATAATCAAAGGAGAAAGTGCTTTGAAAAGGTTGTTAGGGCTTACAGCTCAAGGAGAGGCCCAAGTTTTTAACGATGATAACACCGTTGTTTTGAAAACTGTACAGAGGGACTTATACAATATGTGAGGCCCACAAAGTTTTTATGTACAAGGGGATTGGGTCTTACACTCTATTAGAGGCACAAAGAAATTTAAATAAAAGAAATGGGGCTTATAACACGAGGGTAGGCCCAGGGTTTTACTTTGAACTGGCTATCGTGCCGAGGTTTTTTTCTTTTAACACAGATGGACTTATACAAGATCTGAGGCCCGAAATTGTTTTGGCTAAAAGGGGATTAGGTCATACACTCTATTAGAGGCCCAAAGAAATTTAAATAAAAGAAATGGGGCTTATAACACGAGGGTAGGCCCAGATGATTTTTGTTAAAAAGGCGACGATCGCGCCATTGTTTTTTAAAATACAGTGGGGCTTGTACAATGACTGAGGCCCAAACTAGTTTATTTACAAAGGGGTGGGACTTACACTCTATCAAGAGGCCCATGAGTGTTTGAAAATGATTGATGAGGGTTGAATTAATCAAAACCCTAATTTTGTTTAAAAAAGGAATTAATTTTGTTTAAAAATTAATAAAAAAAGTATTGAAAACATGTGAAAAATGAGTGGTGATCTTGGATCAATGTGTAAAAAATAATGTTTATATTCACAAAATGATTGAAAATCAATTAAGTGTGTGAAATCAAGAAGGAAAAAATATTTCAAATGTTAAAAACAAATAAAACATGAATTATTTGCAAAAATATCAAATATATGAAATAAATAATATTTTTGGGATTTTTTGGTAAAATAAAATATTTTAACATTTTTGTGAATTATTGAAAAAAGAATCAACTCAAAATCATTAAAATTCAGAGAGAAATTAATTTTTGAATCAATTAAATAAAATCACAAAATTCAAATATTCAAATATTCAAAAAATGGCGCCAAGAACATGCCATGAACACGCGCCACCCCTTTGTTTCTACAGATTTGCATTTTCTCACCAATCTCACGGAATACTTGATGAAATCATACAATCCACATATTAATCTACTCGTTTTTACCTCACGATCATGTCTATGGTCTTTAATTTCATTTATTTTAAACATGGAATAAGAAATCAAGACAAAACCTCAAGAACCCTAAAATTTGCATGAAAGCTGAGAATTTTGATATACGAATCAAACAAAGTAATTAATTGAGGGGAAACATTCTATGCATGATTATGAACATTTGGCAAAAGTATTGTGCGAGGAAATATGCATGAATCATGAGATGCCCAAGTTGAGGCTTACCTCTTGCAGCTGGTGATCGTGTTTTGTGTTGGAGGTGTTACAGCTAGGTTCCAATGATTTGGATAGCTTCCCTAGGTACCAAGTGATGTGCCTGAGTGCTTGGAATGGTTTGAAACAAGCTGGAACTGAAGATGGTACCCCAACTGCAAGTCTGCTAAAAGCTTGAGTAGTTGGATGGTGATTTTGAGAAATCAGTGTTCCAGATGTTGTTTAAGTGTTTGGATCACTTCTATATAATGTTTATGAGGTGTGTGTGTGTGATTGGTTTGGTTGGAATTGCTCTCAAACTCAAAACCCGATAGTGACTTGCATTAGAAGGAAATTTTGGAAGGGAGAAGGAGATTTTGCGGAAAGCATCAGTTTGATGGCTTTGGTGTACTTAAATTGAGCACAAATAAGCTCTATTTATAGTAGAGCAAGTTTGTTTTGCAAACAATAGTGAATGGCAACTGAAGTAGAGGTTTGGCCAATGGTTGCATTTTGGAATCTCAAGTCTCCTCTAGCCATTGACTAGAGGTTAGAGCACAGGCCTTTGGTTCCCTAGTTCAGAGATCATCCTTGACTCATTCAGTTGGAAAAGACTCAGTTCATGCCACCTTTGTGCATCTATTGAATGCCCCAAAACAAAATTGGAGTCTTGTCCCCTCTTTAGGCATTTTTAGGTTTGGCATGCGATTTTTAGTTCCAAAGACTTGGGAGGCTTATGGATCAGTGTTTGTCCCTCTTTGGTCTCCCCCTGAGGTGTTTATATGGATAAACTTGTTTGTCATTTGTACAAATTGCTCAAATCGAGAAAAATGCACAAATCTACCTAGTTATGACAGTTGCATCAAGGCATTTTGCCACTATCATAACTCTTAGCTCAAATGGAATTTCATGGAGTTCATGGCCATTTTGGAAAGCTCTCATATGATACAACATATGTGTGATCATAGTTTGTCTTGACAATTTTTGGATCCAAGTGAAAAATCCCCCTACATTTGGAAAAAAGTGAAACAGATTCAGACTTAGTGATAATTTCACTAAGTGTTGGAAAAAAGTGACATTTTCACTTTTTGTCATTTTGGTCACTCCATAACTTAAAATCCATGAGGAATTGGAATGAGGTGTAGTTGACACTTTTAAAGTATGCCATGAGAGCTACAAATCCATCTTTAGATTAGCCAAAATGGTTGCTTGGATCTCAAGTTATGATCCTTGGAAGTTGGTACCCTAGCCACTTTGTTCCATAACTTAGAAAAATTCTAAGTTTTTTTTATGGTTACCCCTTTTACAAGTTATCCCACTTTTCTTGATTTTTCTTAATGAATGATGATTCTAATCATACATTAACATCATTTTAGGGTTAGGGAGCCATAATTGATCAAAAATCAAAAAGTCAAACTTTGACTTTTGGGCACAGTTGACTTTTTATCAGATGAATTCCAAACTGTGCGATCCTCTATGAAATCAAGTCCTTGACCTAAATCAAACTTGATGGATTGATTTCATAGGTGTTATAGGGTGTATTGAATCATGTCCCAAGGTTTGGGAGCATGTCCTGGTCAAAAGTCAAAGGTACAATTGACTTTTTCTTCCAAAACCCTAACTGTGGTTCAGATGAAATTGAAACTTGTGCATCAAGTTTCTTGGATAAATACATTGTTGCAAATGGATCCATGTGGTGTATTAGAGACCCTCAAATCATGTCTTGAGGTCTTGGCTCATGTTCTGTCCCAAAAGTCAACTTAGGGGTGAATTAGGTCAAGAAACCCTAATTCCTGATTTTTAGTGAATGCATCCCTTGAGCCTAAATTGACTTGATGATTTGGTCCACGAGGTTCCATGGAGTATTTTAGGTTATGCTTTGAATAATTGGCTCATGCCCAGAGGAAAATTTCCACCTGGAGGCCCTGGTTGACCAAAACCCTAATTTGGTGACACTGGCGATCTTGAGGCTTAATCCACCTGGAATGCTGCAACCTTGTGCCTGATTCTTGATGTGGGAGTCCTCTTGATCCATTGTGGATGTTTGAGAGGTTTAGACAAGTTGAAGATCGTGTCATTCCTTAATTGATCCTTTGTCTAAGAACTCTGAGAGGGCTTGAAACCCTAATTCTGATTGTAGTGAATGCTCACCCATCTTTGGGGAGACTGATGAGGCATAATGGTTCATCCATATTGTGTGATGATTTTCACAATGATGGGAAATCTTAGTGGTCAAAATTTGGGGTATGACAGATTCGGGCATTCGGGGTGCAAGAGGATTAAATATCGGAATACCCGAAATTTTGATGGTGGTTAGGAATGGTAGCTTGCCCATCCATCTTCTTTTGCTATGCAAGGAGGGTTAGAAAAGGTAAACTTCCCCTCAATCCTGGTTTCCTACCAAGGAACTGGTCTCAGTTTCTGGTGTAAACTTCCCCTCGATCCTGGTTTCCTACCAAGGAACTGGTCTTAGTTTCTGATATAAACTTCCACTCGATCCTGGTTTCCTACCAAGGAACTGGTCTAAGTTTCTGATATAAACTTCCCCTCGATCCTGGTTTCCTACCAAGGAACTGGTCTCAGTTTCTTTTGTCAATAAACTTTCTTGACAAGGGACACTATGTGTAGCGGTTTTCGTCAAACTTCTCGCCGAATTTTCCTGGGGAGATGCCATTTGAGAGAAAAAATTTTGATGTCAGATTTGCTGGGGAACCCAGTCGTCTGAGTTATAGAGGTGTACAAACTTCTCTGTTGGAGATGCCATTTGTCGACTTTATCGGGGAAAACGAGTCTCTTGAGGGACTGTTTCCGCTTGGGGTATTACATCATACTTTTCTCGGGATCTTCTCAGAGAAATGTCATATGATATGATCCAATTTTGAGGTGCTGATGACCTTTTCGTAAGCGAATTTTTCAGAGAAAAACTGCTGTATTGCCGAATCTTTGATTAAGAGGCTTTCTCTGGGGATTTTCCTTAATCTGGGAAAGCGAAGATATCATCTTCAATGGCGAAGAGTGATGCTAGTAGCGGTCTCGTTGTTTTTCAGAGGTTCAAGTTATCAAAGTAGTAAAGGGACCAACTTGTATCCAAAAATAAACTTGAGGAGAGATCGTTCAGCCGCAACATTTCCTGACGAGGAAAGAACAGACCACTCGATTGAGAGGACTTTTATCACTTGGGGATAAGACTGGCCAGAGTGATAGTGATGCAATATGATTATGAATGTGAATCAATAATGCATGATGTATATATGTTTATGCTGACAAAACTGACGCGACATACAAACTAGTAGATGAACACGACTGGATACTCGGCCACAGTGGGGGATGTAAAGTATCATTGGGTTCAAAATAGCAATTCTGCCTTGCTTAGAAAAGATAGTCCCTGCGGGGAACAACCGTTGGTCGGGCTTAGGAGGTAAGAACTCTGTCGGGGGTGTTGGACGGAATATTCGCATCTGACATAACTGATCCTTCATTCAGGCGCATTGGTTTAAAAGGAGTATTTTGATTTTGCACTTTGAGATTCGAATACTTCTGGAGAAGCGATCGATGTTCTTTTGATGTTCAACAGTAAAAAGAAATTGCCATCTTTGTTTTAAAAGCAGAAAAATTTTATCAAGTAAATTCATTTTTGTTTTATTTCAAGAATCATTAATCATATTAAAAATGTCGTTCTGTAAAGCTAAAACAAATAAGAATTGCAAGCAAAAGCACAAGGGCTCAAATTTTATTGATAGGATGGAAATCAGCCCAGCGCGTGATTCCATGGAGTATTTACAAAGTTAGAAAATGGTAATTTAAGGGAAAAGGGCTACATTGAAACATAACGATCGCTATCCTTCTACCAACTTTGAATTCGAGACATCCTGAGCTTCTGTCGAAGATGACCTTGACTGGAGTTTTCTGATGGATGGCATGACTGCTACTGGGGGATTTGCCCCTATTGGACGTAGTTACTTGCCATTATCCCTAACTTTTGCCTGGATTGTACTTTGAGATTTCCAATCCATCGGGAAGATTTTTTATTATGTCTCAAATTTTTGCCTGGACCGCCCTTTCAGGTTTTTAATCCACCGAGACATTTTGTTTTTGTTTTTTTAGGCGAAGTATTTCTTGACTATATCAACATTCATGGGGTAGGCAAATTCCTCTCCATCCATGGTTGTAAGTCTCAAGGCGCCGTCTGAGAAAGCTTTCTTGACCACATAGGGGCCATCATAATTCGGAGTCCATTTGCCCCGAGAATCAGTGAGAAATAATTGTATCTTTTTTAGCACAAGGTCTCCTTTCCTGAAGACGCGAGGTCAGACCTTTTTGTCAAACACCTTCTTCATCCTTTGCTGATACAACTGACCGTGGCACAGAGCCGTTATTCATTTTTCTTCGGTCAGATTCAGTTCGTCGTGTCGACCTTGACATCATTCAGCTTCTGTAAGCTTAGCTTCCATCAATACCCGGATTGATGGGATCTCTACTTATATAGGAAGCACTGCTTTCATGCCATATTCTAGAGAGAAAGGGGTTGCCCCTGTTGAAGTGCGGACAGATGTGCGATAACCGTGAAGAGCAAAGGGTATCATCTCGTGCCAGTCTTTGTTGGTTACGACCATCTTTTGAACAATCTTCTTGATGTTCTTGTTAGCCGCTTCTACTGCTCCGTTCATCTTGGGTCGGTAGGGAGATGAATTATGGTGTTCGATCTTGAACTCAGTGCACAACTCTTTCATCATCTTATTGTTCAAGTTTGATCCATTATCAGTAATGATCTGGCTCGGGACACCATAACGGGTTACATTGGTGTATGATGCTGCTTCGACCCACTTGGTGAAGTAATCAATGGCTACTAGGATGAACCGATGTCCGTTTGAAGCTTTGGGTTCGATCATACCAATCATGTCGATTCCCCATATGGAAAAAGGCCATGGGGAAGAGAGAACTTTGAGATGTGTTGGCGGTACATGGATTTTGTTTGAGTATATCAGACATTTGTGACATTTCCTCATGTACTTGTAGCAGTCGGATTCCATGGTCAACCAGTAGTACCCTACTCTTAGAATTTTTCTCGCCATTGTGTATCCGTTGGCATGAGTGCCAAAGTATCCTTCATGAATTTCTTTCATCAGCATGTTTGCTTCTGGTCTGTCTACGCATCATAGCAAGACCATGTCAAAGTTTCTCTTATAGAGTGTATCACCGCTCAGGACGAAACCGCCAGCCAGCCTTCTGAGGGTTTTTCTATCCTTCCTTAGTGCCCCAGGTGGGTACTCTTGTTTCTGAAGAAAGCATTTGATATCGTGATACCAAGGTTTATCGTCTAGGACTACTTCAATCGCGAAGATGTAAGCAGGCCGTTCTAGGCGCATTATGTCGATCTTAGGTAGGTCGTTCCATTGACCTACACTAATCGTGGAAGAGAGAGTGGCTAATGCATCAGCCATGTGATTCTCTTCACAAGGGATATGATGAAACTCGATTATGTTGAAGAAGGGTGACAACCTTCTCGCGTAGTCTTTGTAAGGAATCAATCCTGATTGGTACGTGTTCCAATCTCCTTTGATCTGATTGATAACCAGGGCTGAGTCTCCATATACATCTAAGTTTTTGATCCTTAAGTCGATCGCTTCTTCGAGACCCATGATACAAGCTTCGTATTCGGCCTCGTTGTTTGTACACTTGAATGTCAGTCTGGCAGTGAAAGGAATATGGGTATCCTGAGGCGTTATAATGATTGCCCCAATTCCGTTTTCGTAATGATTGACAGCTCCGACAAAAATTAGTACCCATTGGGAACCCGGTTCTGCCCCTTCACTGGGTCATTTTCAAATACATGACATCTTCGTCTGGGAAGTCAAACCCGATTGATTCCTGATCGTCAATCGGTTGATGAGCCAATGATCGGCTAAAATACTTCCTTTAACAGCTTTCTGAGTGTGGTATTCGATGTCATATTCCGATAACAACATCTACCAACGGGCAATTCTTCCCGTGAGAGCAGGTTTTTCAAAGACATACTTGATTAGATCCATTTCTGAGATTAACCAAGTAGTGTGACGAATCATATACTGGCGAAGACGTTTGGCTGCCCAAGCCAAAGCGCAACAAGGTTTCTCAAGCATAGTGTACCGAGTTTCACACTCAGTGAATTTCTTGCCCAGATAGTAGATGGCAAACTCTTTCCTTTTTGTTTCATCTTGTTGGCCAAGTACACAGCCCATGGAGTCTTCCAAGGCTGTCAAGTATAAGATCAATGGCCTTCCTTCCACTAGAGGTGATAGAATCGGTGGATTCAACAGATATTCCTTGATACTGTCGAAGGCGATTTGACAGCCTTTTGTCCAAACGCAATCCTGGTTCTTTTTAAGTAATTTGAAAATTGGCGCGCATGTCGCGGTCAGGAGGAATATAAATCTGGAAATGTAGTTCAAACGTCCCAGGAATCCTCTGACTTGTTTTTCAGTTTTTGGAGAAGGCATTTCTTGAATGGCCTTGACCTTGTCAGGATCAACCTCAATCCCTTTCTGGCTGACGATGAATCCTAAGAGTTTCCCTGAACGGACACTGAAGGTGCACTTATTGGGATTCAAACGGAGTTTGTACTTTCTCAACCACTCGAATAGTTTTGACAGGTGGGTCACATGCTCCCCCTCTGTTTTAGATTTGGCAATCATATCATCGACATATACCTCAATTTCTTTGTGTATCACGTCATGAAAAAGAGTAGTCATGGCCCTTTGATAGGTTGCCCCGACATTCTTCAAACCGAACGGCATTACCTTGTAACAAAAGGTACCCCATGGGGTAATGAATGAAGTTTTCTCTATAGCCCGAGAATCCATCCATGAAGGAGAAAACTTTAAACTTTGTTGTACTGTCTACCAGCATGTCGATGTGTGGTAAAGGAAATTCGTCCTTTGGACTAGCCTTGTTCAAATCCCTGTAGTCTACACACATTCTGACCTTTCTGTCCTTCTTCGGAACGGGCACGATGTTGGCTAACCATTGAGGATATTCTGACGTGGCGAGGAAACCCGCGTCAATCTGTTTCTGTACCTCCTATTTGATTTTGATGGCCATGTCCGGGTGAGTCTGTCTCAACCTTTGTTTTACTGGTGGACATTCCGATCTTAACGGTAGATGATGCTCCACGATGCTGGTATCCAACCCTGGCATGTCCTGATAGGACCAAGTGAATACATCGGGAAATTCTTTGAGAAGCTTTGTCAAACTCTCTTTGGCAGTTGGACTGAGCAGTTCCCCAATCCTGATTTCTTTTCTTTCTTCCTCTGAGCCCAAGTTGACCGTTTCCAACGGCTCTTTGTGAGGTTCAATGGACCTTTCCTCCTGTTTGAGTAAACGGGAGATCTCTTCTTAAATTTCATCGTCAACTTCTTCTTCAGCCCGAAATACCGGGAACTCAAAGTTGGGAGAAGGCATCGGATTGTACGTTTCAATGGGGTTTAAAACAAGAAATCTGCATGACGTGATGATTTATTTTTTAGAAGAGATAGAGAGAATGCAAAAGTGTGTGCAGTGTTTTTCTGAAAACTGCTTGTTTTTATTATTGAATTGTTTTTTACGATTACCATTTTCTGAAAATAACGAAAAGAGAAAACAACAATTAAATGCGGAAATTACAGAACGACGTTATTTTATTTATGATCGAGTCGATTCTTTAAACTACGCCCTATAAAACAAAAATCAATCGCTTTGTGCGAAGCGAAGAGGTATATTTACAGAAAGTGAGCCCTATCAAAACATCTGTTTCACCTGGGCAAGGTGAAAGGTTAAGATAAAGACGACAATTACTTTTACTTATGAACAATCTTCGGAACATCGACAGTAACCCATTGGCGGTGAACTCCTCGGTGAATCACAAAGTCGGGTACCTTCCTTGGTTTGTCTTCAAAAATAACGCTGATTTCTAGTGGAGCAGGATCATTGGAATCTGTTTCCCAAGCAGAGTTGTCGTAGACGAACTCTTCCGTTGTATTTTGCATAGTATTCGTGCTCTTAGGTGAATCTCCCCATCCAGTTGGTCGGATGTCTTTGGACCTGATACGAGAGCTTTCAGGAGCAGTGTACTTTACCATATAGTCGTATTTTCCACTTGGTTGTCCTAAGGTGTCCCACACTTCTTTGGAACTGAAGGAGTCATCTCTTTCGATGACGTTGACCTCGGGAAAAGCATAGTTGATGAATTCTAGTCCGACAAGCTTTGCCAATTCATCGTCATACTGGATATTTTATGAATACCCTGAGTAATGATCCCAATACATGGTGGGGACGTAGGTATTCTGTTCAATGATGCTCAGCTTATTTTCATTGTTCGACTGATTTTCTTGCCCCGAGTTTTCTGGGTACGGCTTCCAGATAGGCAGGCCATCCATCGGGCCATGATAGTCGTGGTCAAAGTTGTCTTTCATCAGAGTGTCCTCCTCTAATGAGTTTGGTGGGGCAAGGCATCCTTCTAGATCACAATCTCCATATATCGTTCTGACATCTGACCTGGGTATAAATCTCGGACTTTGTGCCGGATAGCAAAAGGGCGTAGGCACCTCTTCCTGAGACCTATAACCGTCCTTGTTGAGATAGGACTTCCACTCTTCATCTGTATCAGAGGGATCTCCCTCATTGATGGTATGGACTTCATAAGATACTGGGTGGAGGAAACCTCCACTATGGAAGAAATCCTGAATGGGATGAAAACTTGTATCGTTAGTTGCAGTCTGGGTACAGGTTGCAGAAAAACCAAGACCCTTCTTTGTTTTGTTATCAGTAGGAATGATAAGCTGTCCCCATCCTTTTGAATTGTTACTTTTGATCACCTCGAGAGCATCTCTATATGAGGAAATAGAGGTTCCTTTATCTGATTAATTCTCATTGCTCATCGACAGTGCTTGGAACTGCGTTCCAACAACCTCCTCGGGTTCTACACAAGTGGATAATGAAAGGTTACTCACGATCAAGGCTTGTTCTCCACAGACTGTGACTAGTTGGTCGTTCTTGACGAACTTCAGCTTCTGGTGCAGTGTCGAAGTGACTGTCCCAGCCTGGTGTATCCAAAGTCTTCCCAACAAACAGTTGTATGCTGCCCGGACGTCCATGACCTAGAAAGTGACTAGGAAAGTGTGAGGACCGATAGTTATGGGAAGGTCAACTTCGCCGATAACTTCTTTCCGAGATCCGTCAAATGCTTTGACGATGACCTCACTGCCCCTCATTGGGGATCCTTTAAATGATAGTCGCATTAAAGTGGACTTCGGTATAATGTTGAGAGCCAATCCGGTGTCTACTAGTATGTTGGCTAAAGCATCATCCTGGCAGTTGACTGTAATATTGAGCGCCATGTTGTGACTTTTGCCCTCTTCCGGCAGTTCTTCATCACCGAATCCTAAATTGTTGCAGGAAGTGATGTTAGAGACGATGTTATCGAACTGTCGTACTGACACATCCTATTCCACAAAGGTCTGCTCTAAGACTTTTTGTAGAGCCTCCCTGTGAGCCTCGAAACTGAGTAATAAAGATAACACAGAGATTTTTTGAGGGAGTTTGCAACAGCTGATCAACAATGTTGTATTCACTCTTTTGGATGAGCTTCAGTATCTCATCGTTGCTTCTTGAAAGGTCAGGACTACTGGACTGACCGACCGGTTGATCGGGAACTTCTGTTTGAAGTTCCTTTTCTCTGTTAGGTTCTCCAACTCCTCGGTTGAAGATTCGACCGCTCCGTGTTACTCGAGTGATGTCTGCAATATTCACGACGAAGGGTAATGGAATTTCCTTTCCATTCTCAGATATTGTTGCACCGTATTTGTAAGGGATAGCCTTAGTTGATTCATACGGTACTGGTCCTGGTAGATAGATAACTACAGGAGCCTTCTGATTTTTCTGACTGTCGTAAGTAACTTCAATCAGTTCCTGGTTAAGAACTTTTGATTCATCAAGTAGAGGGATTATGGCACAAACATCTTTGGTCCCTTCGCGATCAGAGATTACAACGACATCTTTGATCTGATCAGTGAAGTAGTCGGGCATCAAGTTGACGGACCCCGAAACTGGACATGGTTGAATCTCTTTGCGGTCCAACTGACTCTGAAGGGCTGCTCGCACGAGGTAACATCCTTGGTTACTTTTCGAGCAGACTCTACAACGTTCATAGTTATGTGGTGGCACCTGGCCACGTCCGCTTTGAATGCAGTGTAACCTCACTAGGTCTATTTCCATTGATCGAACATCCTGACTATAACGCGTAGTAGGGTTTTCGTCGATCATACTTACTTATTGCGTGTCTTCATCTAGATAGATCGGAAGCCACCAATGATTTAACAAATGTTGCAAAGTTATTTGAACGAGAGCACATCCCTGGTCACTCTCACAACATCCTTTACAGTTCTGATAATTATGCAAAGTCAGAAAACCGAGCTGGAGTTGCTTAGCGTGTAATTCTACCAAGCTGGTATTCATCAAGCGAATATCGAAGATTTGAATCATGTTAATCTGATAAAGATTTTTATCATGGTAATCCTGGATCCCCCAAAGATCCATCTGACCTGGAGGGCCTCTTGTACAAAAGAGCATCCCTATTTGTTTACCAAGCAAGTCAGACAAGAATTGTAATCGTGCCGCGACAGATTATGATACTGGCTTTACCTTGAGTTCGTCGCCACTAGGTTGACATTCATCGCATGGATGTCGTGGCTGTGAATGATATTGGAATTTGTGTAAGTCATGTTGACCCCACGAACTCGATGTTCTTGGATCCACTCGAGATCCAATTGTTCCTGTAGAGCTGATTGCACCACAAAACATCCTTGGTTGTTCTTAGAGAAGATATCACACTGATGATAATTGTGAGGTGGTATATGGCCATACCCACTCTGTCTGCGATGCATATTGACTAGATTGGTCCTTAATAAGAGTACATCATGAATTTGATAGCTGTCGTTAGACTCTCCTTCTATTAAATTGACTGCAGCTTTCTCGTGTTGAGGCAACGGGTTCGTGAGAACATTGGGATTCGTATCTTTGAAAGATAAGACCCCGCTCCTAACAATTTTTTGTACGTCGGATTTGAAACTGAGACAGTTTTCTATGTTATGCCCTGTTCCTCCTTGATGGTAAGGACAAGTCTGATCCGCTTTGAACCAAAAGGGCAGATTTTCCGGTACTGTAATAGGAGACCTGGTTTGGACGTGCCCCTTGACCAGTAAGAGTGGAAACAATTTTGCGTACAACATGGGTATAGGGTCGAACCTTGGCGGTCGCGTTATACAGTTGTTGTTGTACGGAGGTCGAGCCTGCTGAAGAGGCTGTTGTGTCCTTTACTGATATTGATGTTGATTTGGTTGGCTCTGCGCAACCTGAGGTTGATACGAAGGAATAGGCGCAGGGGTGATAGCAGGAGTTACAACTGCTACTGGTTGTATCGTCGCCTTTGCTTTCCGAGAGAGATATTCTCAATATCCTGCTTTTTTTCTTAGGGAGAGCATTACCGTATCTTTTTGTACTACTCGATGATCCAGCGTCTTTAACTAAACGTCCTTCTCGGACTGTTTCCTCAAGATGAACTCCCATGCCCAACATCTCGGTGAAGTCACTGGGCGCACTGGCGACCATTCTGTCGTAATAAGATGAGCTTAAGGTTTTCAAGAAGATCTTTGTCATCTCTTTTTCCTCAAGAGGTGGACAAATCTGAGCGGCAATTTCACGCCATCTCTGAGCGTACTCCTTAAAGGTTTCTTTGTCCTTCTGTGACATCGATCTGAGTTGATCTTTGTCCGGTGCCATGTCCAGGTTATACTTATACTGCTGAACGAAGGCAGTGCCAAGATCCTTGAAAGTAGCGATCTTGGTGTGGTTTAAACCCATGTACCATTTGAGTGCGGCGCCGGTTAAACTATCCTGAAAGTAGTGAATCAGTAGCTCCTGGTTCTTTGTCTGAGTTGACATTCGCCGAGCATACATCACCAAATGGCTTTGAGGGCAAGAGTTACCCTTGTACTTTTCAAATTCGGGCACCTTGAACTTGTGCGGAACTTTCACATTGGGGACCAAACAAAGGTCTGCGGCGTCTTTTCCAAATAGGACCTGGCCGCGAATGGCTTGCAGTTCTTTCTGCATCTCCAGGAACTGTTCCTGGAACTCATTCATTATGTCGAACATACTTTCGTTTCCACCAGAAGGTATCCGTGGAATCTGCCCTTCCGGGACAGTGTGTACCATAGGTAGTGGTATAGTCATCATGGTAGTGACTCTAGGTGCCTCTCGAAGTTTGTAACCTTCAGGAGTTGTTGTCATGCCCCTGTCATCTTCGTTTTCCTGAAGTTTGTAACCTTTAGGCCCAGCGGCTCCTGCTACAGTTTCCGGAACTTCCATGATCGCCAGAATATATCTTTCCAGGATATAGTTGAGTGGCATGCCCCAGGGACGATCTTTCGGCATTTTGTACCTAGGATCATACTTCTCTACTATGGGCGTTGATGTGGTCTCTGAGATCACAGTCCGTTGTTGTTGCATCTGAGCTTCTGCTAGAGCTTGCATTTTGTTATGAAGCTTTCTCAAATCTTCTTTCAGAGTGTCGATCTCTTCTCTCAACTCTCTGTTCTCTTCCTCGAGATCATCCATCTTTTTCTATCAATTGGCCTGAGTATTGTACGAATGCGACACTTTGACTCTAGAACCGAGACACAAACGTGATATTCGTAGGGAAGAAGAATACGTTTATGCGAGAATGATGGATGATATGTAATGATTATATATTTTGTATTTTTGTTTAATCAAAATAGACTTCGACAATTAGATCGCAAATATCAAACAGTGGGGAAACCCCATTTTATTGAATTCAAAGATTGCGGAAATGGAAATACAGTAATTTACATAGTGCTGCAAAAGGAAATCTAAACCCCGTTTTGGTGCTTTCCTTTTCTTTGATCGGGGCTCTTTAGCCGTTGTCGGGTTGTCATTCCTTTGCCAAGTGAAAGGAGCGAGCAAATTCCTTTGGTCATCCTGATTTTCTACAGCATGTTGCTCTAAAATCTCAATCAGAGCATCTTTATTTTTCAATAGTTGTTGTAGTTTCTTACACTCCACATTGAGAATACGGTACTCGTTCCTCTAAGACCTCTTCTCCTGCTGAACTTTGTTGAGAGTAACTTGAAGTTTTTCCGTGTCAGACATAAAATAAAGGACATATTCCTTTAACGGAAGAACTTCTTGACGAGGGTAAGGCATCCTCAGCTTGAGAGCTCTAGTTTGCACCCAGTGGAGATAAGGCTCCACCGAGACACAATCTGGTTTTCCTAGAGAATCTCGTCCTTTCCTGTGAACATGTTTCCAGGCATGCACTATTTCTATCTTTAGTGCCCTGTCGTTTTCTCCTTTCTTGAAGAAAAGAGCTTCCAGATGAGCATTCCGCGAAACATGCCTCATCGGGTATCTTAATTGACGACGAACTAAAACCGGATGATAGTTGATTCCTCCCTTAGTTCCTATAAGGGGTACATTTGGGAAATTTCCACAATGGTCAATGATCCTAATCCTGTCATAGATTCGATTGTACCAATCGATGTCAGAGTTGGTAAGAGACATGATTCTCCGCGACCAACTTAAAGTATTCTTTTGATCCCAAAATGCAGCAGACTTCGGCAAATGGGAAATGAACCATTTGTAAAGCAATGGTACACAACATGTGATCATTCCTCCGCTGTATAAATTCCTTAAGTGTACCGAATGATACGCATCTGCGAGTAAGGTTGGTACAGGATTTCCAATCAGACATATCTTAATGGCATTGATATCTACGAAGGTATCGATGTTGGGAAACAAAAATAAACCGTAGGTGAGCAAAACAAAGATGCTCTCAAAAGCAGGCACATTCCCTATACTAGCAAAGTATAGGGCTTTCTTTATCAGAAACTGGGCTGGTAGGCCTTGGATACCACCCTTAATGGTCATGTGAGTCCCGACCTCTGAATCGTCCAAATATATTGCTCTTGCAATGGTTTGATCTTTTGGAATGTCTTCCAGTCCAGAAAAGGGAGCTTAATCAGTGATATGTAGATCAGTCAGGTAAGAATACTCCTCCAGTGTTGGTGCTAGTTGATAATCCGGGAATGTGAAACAGTGATAAACTGGATCGTAGAACTGAATGAATGTAGACATGATTCCTTCAATTACATGGACCCTTAATAGAGACAGTAGTCCTCTATACTTGGCTCTGAAAGCCTCAGGGTTGGTGATCATTCTAGCCAACCCTCTCAAATCCTCTAACTTTGGAACCTTGAAGGTATACTTGTGAGTTTTCCTTCTACCAAAATCCATTGGCAATCTTTTTATCTGACATTTGCAATCATTGTCTTAGTTTAATTTGAAAAAGAGAGACTAGAAGAGAAAATTTCTTTTTTTTTGAATGTTTTTTAAATGAATGTACGAATGCAGCACACAAAAACATAGAAAAAACATGGGGTCAAAGGGTCGGTGTCATGAAGTCAAGGCTCTACCCATCCCCAAAGGTTTATACTGGTGATATTTTGTACCTGTTTGCAAAATCATTGACCCCTCTTGGGATAACAATAGCAAGCGGATCGCCAACGAGCTGATGTATCTTAGAGTGATCTCAAATGAGGGTAGTATCGCGTGACAACTATTTCCGATAGCTTCCGCACTACAAAATAGTTCCAGTCTACTAAAAACTTCAGCTTCTCAGATAACCCAGTCGACCACACTACTTTCAACAACTGAAGTCGTATAGGCAATGTATCTCCAAATGGAATCTCCACTGAGTTTGATGGTCGACCGAGGACTCTTAACTGGGATTCACTCCCCGTAAGGTTACCCGTATAATGCCATCACCTATCTTAGGTGTATACTCAATCTTTCCACATGCGGCATCACACGCATTCCCATTAGCAGAAAAATAAACACAGATATCAATTAGGAAAAGCAATATATATATTTATCTTAATCATCCTAGACCTCTAGTCTTATGATCCTATACAGACAATGATTCCCCAGCAGAGTCGTCATTTCTGTGATACCTAGTGAATTTAAAGCCTTCACCTAAAAATGGGGACGACAAGATCTTACCTTGTCTCCCACTGTGGTCGCCATTTTTCTGTAGCGCGGTTTTTGTGGTTTCGAATCACTATCACTTTGGTACTACAATTCGATTCATTTTCTATCCTATTGAGCTGATTAAGGAAGGGAAATAGATGTCTCCAATTAACCCTGCTTGTAAACTGAGGTTAAACAGTCAAAACTATTGGTTTACAGATGCTACAAAATGGGGGTTCGTCTTTTAGGGTTATTTGTTAAGAACATGGTGTCTGGATCATTTGTGAAGTCTTTTGGTAAGGTGTTAGGTCTGATGCTTTTGGTTGACTGACTGAGGTACGAGATTTTGAGTTTTTATTAGTATGCTCGCTAAGATTTTGCAATCTTATCCCTACATATTCCCGTTTAACGAAACAGGGAAATCAGAGCGATCGTAGTTCCTCCTATTCTATGGGAGGAAAAAGGTTGTTTTGGTGTCTTGTTCAAAGCCCAAGACATGAAGCTAAAGGTGGTTTTTATCTTGTTCAAAGCCCAAGATATGAAGCTAAAGGGTTTAGAGAGAATTTGTCATCTCTAAAGAGGAGTTATTGATGTTTGTATGCTATGAGCAAGGCACAAATTTGATGCTAAAAGGTTGATTGACTCAACCAGGGTTTCCTTATACAAAGCCTAAGAGGAGGCTATTGACCCAACAAGAGGGTGCCTTTTATTTGTTGTCTCGTACGAAGCCCGAGATAGAGGCTAAAAGGGTTGACTCAACAAGAGAGTCTTAACAAGTGACTGACTCAACAAGAGAGTGTTTTTATGTGTCTTGTACGAAGCCCAAGATGGAGGCTAAAAGGTTTGACTCAACCAGAGACTACTTTTATTTGTCCTGTATAAAGCCCAGGGCGGAGGCCAAAAAAGGTTGACTCAATAAGAGAGTCTTGAACAGGTGATTGACTCAACAAGAGAGTCTTTTATACTCAACAAGAGAGTGTTTTGCTGTCTCGTACGAAGCCTGAGATAGAGGCTAAAAGAAGATCGACTCAACAAGAGAGTCTTTTATACTCAACAAGAGAGTGTTTTATATGTGTCTTGTATGAAGCCCAAGACGGAGGCTAAAAAGGTTGATCGACTCAACAAGAGAGTCTTTTATACTTAACAAGAGAGTGGGTTTATATGTGTCTTGTATGAAGCCCAAGACGGAGGCTAAAAGTTGACTCAACAAGAGAATCTTTTATACTCAACAAGAGTGTGTTTTTATGTGTCTTATATGAAGCCTAAGACGGAGGCTAAAAGTTGACTCAACAAGAGAATCTTTTATACTCAACAAGAGAGTGTTTTTATGTGCCTTGTATGAAGCCCAAGATGGAGGCTAAAAGAAAGGTTTGACTCAACAAGAGAGTCTGAAAAGGTTAGCTCCGTTGGGGAGAGTCATTTGTACAAAGCCCAAGAGGATGCTATCTCACTGCTGAGGAATAGATCCATAGGCAGGACCAAGTGGGAGAGCCCTCATGAGAGAGGCTGGGTTTCTGAGTGATCAGTGTTTTTCCCTATGTTTGAAAGGAACTTGTGAATGTCTTTGAGACTCGAGGGGGTTTAGACTGTCCAAGTCTAGAGTTTTATCTATTGTACAATGCCCAAGGGGAGGCACGGGCATTAAGGGATGAGTATCAACCCTAAAATGGTCAGGGTTTTGACACTGGAAAGACTACTTTAGCAAAGGATGACTAAGTTCTGTCTTATACCTTTAAGAGGTCATCAGGGTCCTTGTATTAAGCCCAAGAGAAGGCATGGGAACTTCTAAGAAGCCGAAGGGTTCTTGTACAACGTCCAAGAGGAGGCGGGGATGCTTTTAGGAAGCCTGTGGGTCCCCAAACAAAGAGAAGTTCAATAAATGTAATTCACAGAGAATAGAACATTCCAGGAAAGTTCGAGAATTTGGAAGAAACTCAGGAGATGCTATTCACGGAGAATAGATCAACTCTGGGGAGTAGAGTTTCTTTGACAATTTCTAAGAGTGGCAGTCTGAGAAAAGGTTCACCGAGAATACTGCCTTTCTCTTTGTTCCATATTGTTTAACCCCAAGAGAAGGAAAGACTGTATCTGGAATCCTACGGGGGATCTAGTTTTGTTTGTATTTATGAGTGACCAACAAGGCTTTACCTAGTTCTAGACGTAGTTGTCGGGGAAAACTCTAAATAACTATACTAGTATTACACAGTGGATATTTGACAAATATATAAAAGGGTGTGAAAGAAGACTTACAGTGAAGCAGCCCCACAATACAATTATATTTATATGAAAGCGATAAATGAAAGCGGATAAACACTTACCCGTTGTAAAGCTTCCATGTTGTTTCGTTAGTTGTTCAACAAAGAAAGCTTTGATAACAATATTATATTCAATAATCAAAGGAGAAAGTGCTTTGAAAAGATTGTTGGGGCTTACAGCTTAAGGGGAGGCCCAAGTTTTTAACGATGATCGCACCGTTGTTTTGAAAACTATACAGAGGGACTTATACAATATGTGAGGTCCACAAAGTTTTTATGTACAAGGGGATTGGGTCTTACACTCTATTAGAGGCCCAAAGAAATTTAAATAAAAGAAACGGGGCTTATAACACGAGGGTAGGCCCAGGGTTTTACTTTGAACTGGCGATCGTGCCGAGATTTTTTTCTTTTAACACAGAGGGACTTGTACAAGATTTGAGGCCCGAAATTGTTTTGGCTAAAAGAGGATTGGGTCTTACATTATATTAGAGGCCTAAAGAAATTTAAATAAAAGAAATGGGGCTTATAACACGAGGGTAGGCCCAGATGATTTTTGTTAAAAAGGCGACGATCGCGTCGTTGTTTTTGAAAATACAGTGGGGCTTATACAATGACTGAGGCCCAAACTAGTTTGTTTACAAAGGGGTGGGACTTACACTCTATCAAGAGGCCCATGAGTGTTTAAAAATGATTGATGAGGGTTGAATTAATCAAAACCCTAATTTTGTTTAAAAAAGGAATTAATTTTGTTTAAAAATTAATAAAAAAGTATTGAAAACATATGAAAAATGAGTGTTGATCTTGGATCAATGTGTCAAAAATCATTTTTATATTCACAAAATGATTGAAAATCAATTAAGTGTGGGAAATCAAGAAGGAAAAAACATTTCAAATGTTAAAAACAAATAAAACATTAATTCTTTGCAAAAATATCAAATATATGAAATAAATAATATTTTTGGGATTTTTTGGTAAAATAAAATATTTTAACATTTTTGTGAATTATTGAAAAAAGAATCAACTCAAAATCATTAAAATTCAGAGAGAAATTAATTTTTGAATCAATTAAATAAAATCACAAAATTCAAATATTCAAATATTAAAAAAAATGGCGCCAAGAACATGCCAAGAACACGCGCCACCCCTCTGTTTCTGCAGATTTGCATTTTCTCACAAATCTCACTGAATACTTGATGAAATCATACAATCCACATATCAATCTACTCGTTTTCACCTCACGATCATCTCTATGGTCTTTAATTTCATTTATTTTAAACATGGAATAAGAAATCAAGACAAAACCTCAAGAACCCTAAAATTTGCATGAAGGCTGAGAATTATGATACACGATTCAAACAAAGAAATTAATTGAGGGGAAACATTCTATGCATGATTATGAACATTGGGCAAAAGTATTGTGCGAGAAAATATGCATGAATCATGAGATGCCCAAGTTGAGGCTTACCTCTTGCAGCTGGTGATCGTGTTTTGTGCTGGAGGTGTTACAACTAGGTTCCAATGATGTGGATAGCTTCCCTAGGTGGCGAGTGATGTGCCTAAGTGCTTGGAATGGTTTGAAACAAGCTGGAACTGAAGATGGTATCCCAACTGCAAGTCTGCTAAAAGCTTGAGCAGTTGGATGGTGATTTTGAGAAATCAGTGTTCCAGATGTTGTTTAAGTGTTTGGATCACTTATATATGATGTTTATGAGGTGTGTGTGTGTGTGATTGGTTTGGTTGGAATTGCTCTCAAACTCAAAACCCGATAGTGACTTATTTTAGAAGGCAATTTTGGAAGTGAGAAGGAGATTTTGAGGAAAACATCAGTTTGATGGCTTTGGTGTACTTAAACTGAGCACAAATGAGCTCTATTTATAGTAGAGCAAGTTTGTTTTGCAAGCAATAATGAATGGAAACTGCAGCAGAGGTTTGGCCAATGGTTGCATTTTGGAATCTCAAGTCTCCTCTAGCCATTGACTAGAGGTTAGTGTAATACCCCAAAATTTGCTCTCCCCTTTTGGCATCATAGCATGGCATTATCATTTATCATATCATATCCACCTCATTAACATTACATTGCATTCAACATAGAAAAATGAAGCATGGCATCCTTCTTACCATCAGGGCATGTGATCAGGTGGAAGGTGGACAATCAAGGAATCATTCAAAGCACAAAAAGGTCAATCAAGTTGGCTCTAGGCAAGCCAAGAGGTCTCTCATGTATCATACTATCTCAATTGATCATCCAAAACCTCAAGGAAGTGAGATTCAATGGGAGATTGAAGCACTACATCTTTCACTATGCAAGAGGTTCAAAAATTAAAGGAAAACCCTCAAAAGAGATAGCTCATTGATCCAAAATCATCCTCAAATGGCATATATCATCATCCTTTAAGAAGGTACACAACATACTCTGAGGAATTTGAAATTGAAGACTGCATTTTTACCTCCTAACCAGAGGGGGCCAAAATTAGGGTTTCCATTTAAATCAGGGAATCTTTGCTTTTTTGGGCAAGACTTGATGTCATGGTTTCCTATATGTCCCTAGGTATATGGATGTGGAAGATTGCATCTCAATTGGTTTTAGAAGTGATTCAATTGGAAGAAAGATCAAAAATCAGGGAATTTGGGGCCAAGTCAAATAATCAGAGAAAAAAGTCAACCCTTGACTTTTTAAGGCCAAATTCATGAAATTCATGTTATATGTGACCAATGTACAAAATTTGATCAAGAAACTCCAAAGGAATCATGAAAAAATCAAGATTTGGAAAGTTGCCATTTTTGGATGAAGTAGGGTTACTAAAAATAGCAAGTTTTTGGCCATGTTGCATCAGAATTGGAACCAAGGCCATTCAAAATTGGAGCACCAAATGAAAATTCCACTCTGCCTCAATGAAAGGCCTTGCTTTAAGCTTCAAATCCATGGGTAGAACATTTCCATTGGATAAAAAATGAGGGAGATATGATTGATCAAAGTTGGAGGAAAGTAGGCCAAAAACTAGGTCATGACCAAGTTTGGCCAGGTCTGCGCGCAGTCATTTTCTCAAACAGTTGGTGTGCCATATATTCGCCTATTTTTTCTCATGGTTAAAGGCCTCAAATGAAAAACTTGTCAACATCAATATTGTTCCTTGCAATGCCCTCTTCAATGTTCATGTTGGGCAAAATCTCATCTGATCAAGTTATGATGGAGAAATAGTGGCCTCAAGTCATGGTAATCATGCTGAAAATCCAGGTGCCAAGATGCCTTGTCAACCAACCAGTTGCCACGCCCTTCTATCAGTTCCAAATGTGGATGTTATAAGTCATTTTGCAACTTATTTCAAGCCTCATTTCAATTCATTTTTCATACCAAACATGTTCTACTATGATCCCTCTTTCTAATGATCACAAAGCCTCATCAAATTATTCACAATACATGGAGAATTTCCTTCTCAAACTTGCTTGTTTTCATTGGTTCCAACTGTCATAAAATCAGAAAAAACAAGTGTTATTGTTGTTGTTATTTCAAAGTGTATGCACATATCCCACACCTTATGACACTTTGCCTTTTCAGAACTAACATTGTCCTTGCTTGCACGTGCTGCTCAGACTCATTACATGGAAGTGGAAAGAATGAAACTTGTAGAGCAAGTTTATGTTGCTGCAGCTCACACACGAGTTTACCACCACCACTGATCCTTTGTAATCCACCCTAGCTCGCCATAGATCATCATCACTATATCACAGCTCGTCCCCTAACTAACTTGACTCAGTTAGTTAGGATGGACTCACCTAAATCACTTCAACTCAGTTAACCAACTCAGGTTAACCGTGGTTAGCTCACACTATAAATCAAATCCTCACTCTCAATTTTGTTTTTCAGCTTCATTTTTTCACTCTCCCTCTCCAATACTTCAAACTTTTTCTCTCAATCTCTTTGTTTTCTCTCTGACTGCACTCCATTTTCACCATCTCCTTTCACATTTCGCCTCCATCATCTTCATTGTTTCATTTTGGGTCAAGAATAAGAGCATACACATCCAAGTAATCAAGTTCAGTTTCAAGAGATTGGAATTTTCAGTGTGATTCTCTGCACGATTTCAAGATTCTCAAGCCTTTATTTGGCCAAGAGTAGCTCAAAGAAGAAGCACGATTCTCTGGTTTTTTGTTTAACTCCAGTTTGCAGCATTTTCAGGTTTCATCATCTCAAACTTTTCTGGCATGATTTAGAGTTTGTTTAGCTTATTTTGTTGATATGAGCTCGCTAGGAGCATTTGAACTCTGGCTAGTTGATAGAGCTTCTTAGAAGCCTAGATCCAAAACTTAGGGCATGATTTAATCTCCTCTGTTCTCTATGTGTGTGCTTGGTATGTGAAAAACAATTGTGAATTCTCAATCTACGTGAGCTCAGCTTCATTTTGGTATAATATTTGTGCATTTCTGGGACATGTGAGAGTTGCAGACGGTGGTGCGTGGCCGGAGAAGGTGACCGGAGGTCCCTCTCCGGCCGGTGATCATGTGTTAGGGTTTGGTTTGCAGTTTTAATCAGGACCGTGGATTTACTTGCATCGTGTGGTGTAGGATTGGCCAACACATTAAAAAAGGGCGTGCATGTCATGTGCCATTTTTCTGATTCACTTAAAAGTGATGTGATGCATTGCATGGTAGTTAAGATGCACATTCATGAATGCGCGTTGGATGTAATTACCTTGACTTGTTTCTTGACTTGACTTAATCTGATGGTTGTTATTACTTTGACTATTGTTGACTGAAGTGCATGGTTGTTAGTGTGTTCTGAGCGCTTAGTGGACTTAGCCAGAATGCTATTCGCACCTCCCTGTTTTAAGGCCCAAATGATTTGAACTGCATAATTGCTATGTTCACACCTCCCCTTCCCTTTACATTTCATTTTATTTTTCTATTTTTTATACACGTTTACTTTTTAATTTTTAAAAATATCAAACCTCATCATAAAATTCCACAAAAATTCATGAGCATCATTAAAACATTTAGGAAATTTTCCATGATTTTATTTTCTGATTTTATGACCTTTTTACCCCTGGTCCATAATTTTCTTTGAATTTCCATTTAGATGCATTCTAAGCATGATACTTGAATTTGTTTAATTTTGTTCTTGCTCATTACCAAATGTTTTGACATGATTCTTTTTGCATTGATTCACTAATACATTGAAGCATGTTAGATGATTTTTGTTTGATTTTTTAGGTCACTTTATTACATGTTTTGATGCCTATCTTTACACCACTTTGCATGATGTTTCAACTTGACCTAAATGTATTGTGTGAAGTCATTTTGCCTTGAATTTTGACATGCCATCTTGATGTATGATTTACTTCTGACTTAGGCATTCTAATACCATGCTTGCATAATTTTCATGAGTCCATTTGATTTTTGTTTGATGCATTACATTTGAAGTATAATACATGTCATGTCATTTTAACTTTAGTGCATGTTTGCATGAATTCTTTTGTGCATGTTTGTATGAGCATTATAGGTCATTGTTGCACATTATAGGTCATCTTCACATGTTCATTTCAATTTGAACTTTGTGCATCCTAACATGTATTGTTTGCACCTTCTTTTTGAGTTTTCATTTCAATTCTTCTTATATTACTTCTTGAATGTCTTGAAGTTGATTCATAAATACTTTTGAGATGTTTGTAAACTATTTTCCATTTAGTTTCAATTCTGGTTGTTGATTTACATGTTCCATTTATGCATGCCCTCTTCATTTCTTTCCATCTTTCATCTACCCCTTCTTCTTGTAACATGTTTAAATGCTAATGGGTGATGATTGTTGCTTATTCACTTGCACTTGTATGATGATATTCACTTGTTGTCCATATGATGCTCTTTCTGGTTGTGGTTCTAGGATTTGTTTTCTCATTTAATTCTTTTGAGTTTTATGATGCATTACATGTTCTTTTACTTCTTATACTTCTTATACATGTTTACTAACCATGTATGGGCTTTGGTAAGTTGCAATTGAGTGTGGATAAGGAATCCACATTCAAATTCTATCCTTTCTCTTTTACAATTCCATTTTATGTTTGGTTAAGCACTTATGTGCTTTCTTTTAATAACTCTTTACTTTCCCTTTTTGAATTACAATTCATCTTCTACTTTAGAAGTGAATTGTTTAATTCTTTCTTTCTTTAGACTTTAGGTTGAAACCTCACAAACCTTTAGGATCACTCCCTTTAATCTTCAATTAGGATTGAGTCTTAGTCCATATAGGTTTTACCTTTTCTCCTCTCTTGAGTCTCTTTTCTCATCTCAAAGAAAATTCAAAACATATAATAAAGGTAGGCATTTATTGCATTTAGGCCTTTCATATAAAGAAAAGATTATAAGGGGTCTTCTCTTGTAATCTTAGAATGTGTAGCATATAGCCCATCTTGGGTCAATGTGTTAAACATTTGATCTTGTATGAGGGACTTAAATGCAATACTTGTTGAAGGTGCAAATAATAAAAAACACTTCTTCATTTCTTACTCAACCAAAACACTTAATAAATACAAGTATGCTAGTGTGTTTGAACCTTGACAATTGGAACTAAGTGTGGGGGGTCTTCTTCACTCTTAGTGTGCTTTCTTACACATTCCAATGACTAAGATTTGGATACACTATCATATGCAAACAAATAACAAAACACTTCTTTCTAAAAGACAAAAACAAACAATAACGTCTTTCCTTCGGGAATTCTTTTCTCACCTCACTCACTCTCAGCGTACGAACGTGCTTCTACTCGTTCTCTTGCAAGATGGTAACGCACTCGGACCAGCGAGCCTGCAACACCTGAGCTAGAACGTAAGCCGTTCTCTAAAAAACACAAACAATTCATCCCTAGTGAGGGGAACTACGTCGCTCTGATTCTCATGCTCCCGATGAGATACGTAGGCAGTGGGGTAGGGCCCATTCGAGCACTTCTTTTATTTTCCCTACATTTGTTTCTCGTTCCTGTTCTTTTCTTTCTCCTTTCTTTCTTTCAGTCCCCTTTCCAGTATCTTTTCTTTACACCCTTTGATTGAAGCAAGCAAGCGTGGATCCCATCGGGTACGATGGACGCGAGGGGGTGCTAATACCTTCCTCTCGCGTAACCGACTCCCGAACCCAGTTCTCTTGGTCGTAAGACCATGCTCTATCCTTTCCTTCAGGTTTATGCGATGTTTCTTTTCCCTCTCGTGGGATAAATACACATTGCTGGCGACTCTGTTTCGGTGCCACTTTCGCGTTTGTACTTGGATGGAAATCCCGGGAGCGACAGTTAGAGCACAAGCCTTTGGTTCCTTAGTTCAGAGATCATCCTTGACTCATTCAGTTGGAAAAGACTCATTTCATGCCACCTTGGTGCATCCATTGAATGCCCCAAAACAAAATTAGAGTCTTGTCCCTCTTTAGGCATTTTTAGGTTTGGCATGCTATTTTTAGTTCCAAAGACTTGGGAGGCTTATGGATCAGTGTTTGTCCCTCCTTGGTCTCCCCCTGAGGTGTTCAGATGGATAAACTTGTTTGTCATTTGCACAAATTGCTCAAATCGAGCAAAATGCACAAATCTGCCTAGTTATGACAGTTGCATCAAGGCATTTTGCCACTATCATAACTCTTAGCTCAAATGGAATTTCATGGAGTTCTTGGCCATTTTGGAAAGCTCTTATATGATACAACATATGTGTGATCATAGTTTGTCTTGACACTTTTTGGATCCAAGTGAAAAATCCCCCTACATTTGGAAAAAAGTGAAACACATTCTGACTTAGTGAAAATTTCACTAAGTGTTGGAAAAAAGTGACATTTTCACTTTTTGTCATTTTGGTCACTCCATAACTTAAAATCCATAAGGAATTGGAATGAGGTGTAGTTGAAACTTTTAAACTATGCCATGAGAGCTAAAAATCCATCTTTGGATCAGCCAAAATGGTTGCTTGGATCTCAAGTTATGATCCTTGGAAGTTGGTACCCTAGCCACTTTGTTCCATAACTTAGAAAAATTCTAAGTTTTTTTATGGTTACCCCTTTTACAAGTTATCCCACTTTTCTTGATTTTTCTTGATGAATGATGATTCTAATCATACATTAACATCATTTTAGGGTTAGGGAACCATAATTGATCAAAAATCAAAAAGTCAAACTTTGACTTTTGGGCACAGTTGACTTTTTATCAGATGAATTCCAAACTGTGCGATCCTCTATGAAATCAAGTACTTGACCTAAATCAAACTTGATGGATTGATTTCATAGGTGTTATAGGGTGTATTGAATCATGTCCCAAGGTTTGGGAGCATGTCCTGGTCAAAAGTCAAAGGTACAGTTAACTTTTTCTACAAAAACCCTAATTGTGGTTCAGATGAAATTGAAACTTGTGCATCAAGCTTCTTGGATCAATCCATTGTTGCAAATGGATCAATGTGGTTTATTAGAGGCTCTCAGGCCATGTCTTGAGGTCTTGGCTCATGCTTTGTCCCAAAAGTCAACTTAGTGGTGAATTAGGTCAAGAAATCCTAATTCCTGATTTTTGATGAATGCATCCCCTGAGGCTAAATTGACTTGATGATTGGGTACATGAGGTCCCATGGAGTATCTTAGGTTATGTTTTAAAGCATGGGCTCATGCCCAGATGAAAATTTCCATCTGGAGGCCCTAGTCGACCAAAACCCTAATTTGGTGACACTGTCGATCTTGAGGCTTAATTCATTTGGAAGGTTGCAGCCTTGTGCTTAATCCTTGATGTGGGAGTCCTCTTGACCCATTGTGGATGTTTGAGAGTTTATACAAGTTGAAGATCATGTCATTCCTTGATTGATCCTTTGTCTAAGAGCTCTGAGAGGGCTTGAAACCCTAATTATTGTTTGTAGTGAATTTTCACCCATCTTTGGGGAGATTGAGGAGGTATGATGGTTTACCCATATTGTGATGATGATTTGCACAATGATGGGAAATCTTGGTGGCCAAAATTTGGGGTATGACAAAGCCTCATTTCTTTTCTTTAAATTTCTTTGGGCCTCTAATAGAGTGTAAGACCCAACCCCTTTTTGAAACCAAAATAATTTGGGCCTCACATATTGTATAAGTCCCCCTGTACAGTTTTCAAAACAACGGTGCGATCATCGTTAAAACCTTGGGCCTCTCCTTGAGCTGTAAGCCCCAACAAACTTTTCAAAGCACTTTCTCCTTTGATTTTGAATATAATATTATTATCAAAACTTTCTTTGTTAAACAACTAACAAAACAGCATGAAAGCTCTACAACGGGTAAGTGTTTATCCGCTTTCATTTACCTCTTTCATATGTATATAACTGTATTGTGGGGCTGCTTCACTGTAAGTCTTCTTTCACATCCTTTTATATACTTGTCAAATATCAACTGTGTAATAATAGTATAATTATTTAGAGTTTTCCCTGGCAACTACGTCTAGCACTAGGTAAAGGCTTGTTGGTCACTCTTAAATACAAACAAAACTAGATCCCCCGTAGGATTCCAGATACAATCTTCCCTTCTATTGGGGTTAAACAATATGGAACAAAGAGAAAGGCAGTATTCTCGGTGAACCTTTTCTCAGATTGTCACCTTAGAAATTGTCAAAGAAACTCTACTCCCTTGAGTTGATCTATTCTCTGTGAATAACATCTCTTGAGTTTCTTCCAAATTCTCGAACTTACCTGGAATGATCTATTCTCTGTGAATTGCATTTCTTGAACTTCTCTTGGTTTGGGGACCCACAGGCTTCCTAAAAGCATCCCCGCCTCCTGTTGGGCGTTGTACAAGGACCCTTCGGCTTCTTAGAAGTTCTCATCCCTTAATGCCCGTGCCTCCTCTTGGGCATTGTACAATAGATAAAACTATAGACTTGGACAGTCTAAACCCCTTTTTGTCTCAAAGACATTCTCAAGTTCCTTTCAAACATAGGAAAAAACAGTGATCACTCTGAAACCCGGTCTCTCACATGAGATTTCCCCACCCTTGGGCCTGCCTATGGGTCTAATCCTCAGCAGTAAGATAGCCTCCTCTTGGGCTTTGTACAATGACTCTCCCCAGCGGAGCTAACCTTTTCAGACTCTCTTGTTGAGTCAAACCCTTTTTTAGCCTCCGTCTTAGGCTTCGTATAAGACAGATAAAAGTACTCTCTTGTTGAGTCAAACCTTTTAGCCTCCGTCTTGGGCTTGGTACAAGACATATAAAAACCCACTCTCTTGTTGAGCATAAAAGATTCTCTTGTTGAGTCAACTTTTAGCCTCTGTCTTGGGCTTCATACAAGACACGTCTAAAACACTCTCTTGTTGAGTATAAAAGACTCTCTTGTTGAGTCGATCTCCTTTTAGCCTCTATCTCTGGCTTTGTACGAGACAACAAAACACTCTCTTGTTGAGTATAAAAGACTCTCTTATTAAGTCAGTCACCTGTCAAACAGACTCTCTTGTTGAGTCAACCTTTTTAGCCTCCGCCCTGGGCTTTATACAGGACAAATAAAAGATCTCTTGTTTAGTCAAACCCTTTCAGCCTCCATCTTGGGCTTTATACAAGATACATTTTCCCCGACGGAGTCAAAATCCCTTCTAGCCTCAATCTTGGGCGTTGTACAAGACAGAAAGATCGTTTGCCCCAGAAAAATCAAACTTCCCGCCTCCTCTTAGGCTTTGTATAAGGAAACCCCGGTTGAGTCAATCAACCTTTTAGCATCAAATTTGTGCCTTGCTCACAACATACAAACATCAACAACTCCTCTTTAGAGATGACAAATTCTCTCTCATCCGAAACCCTTTTGCTTCACATCTTGGGCTTTGAACAAGATATAAATCACCTTTAGCTTCATGTCTTGGGCTATGAACAAGACACCAAAACAACTTTTTTTTCCTCCCCTAGAATAGGAGGAACTACGATCGCTCTGATTTCCCTGTTTTGGGAATACGTAGGCATAAGATTGCAAAAAAATAATAGCGAGCATACTAACCAAAACCCAAAACCCAGTACCTTCATATATCCATCAAAAGCATCAGATCTAATACCTTACCAAAAACCTAGCCCATAGTCCGGACACTGTTTTTAAGCAAATAACCCTAAAAGACGAACCCCCTATTTTGATAGCATCTGTAAACCAACAGTTTTGACTGTTTAACCTCAGTTTGCAAGCAGGGTTAATTGGAGACATTTATTTCCCTTCCTTAATCAGCTCAACAGGATAAAAAATGAATCGAACTGTAGTACCAAAGCGATAGTGATTCGAAACCACAAAAACCGCGTTACAGGAGTCTTGTAGAGACAAATTATCTCTTTCATGATAAATTAGGTGACTACTTGCTTCATCACATTTTCATAAGAAGCAGCTTCCACCAATTTGGCGAAGTAGTCAATGGCAACCAGAATGAAACCATGTTTATTTGTAGCTTTTGGCTCGATCATACCAATTACATTTATGCCTCACACCGAGAACGACCATGGTACAATCAAGACATTCAAAGGAGTTGGTGGCATATGCACCTTATCAGCATAAACTTGGCACTTGTGGCACGTCATGACATAGTGGTAACAGTTTGTTTCCATCGTCAACCAATAGTAATCAGATCTGAGGATCTTATTCATCATTGCATGTCTGTTTGCATGAATACCAAAAGAAACTTCATGTATTTCTTTGATGAATAGGTGTGCTTCGTGTCTATCCACGCATTTGAGCAAGACCATGTCAAAATTTCTCTTGTAGAGCACATAACCACTTAAGAAGAAATTGACTGACAACTTTCTCAAGGTCTTCTTGTCTATGATTGAGGCATCCTCTAGATGCTCTTGTTTTTCAAGATATCGCTTGATGTCGTAAAACCATGGTTTACCATCGGTTTTTGCTTCAACTACTAAGCAATATGTTGGCTCGTTCAGATGTTAAATTGTTATAACATATGCTTCATTAGGAAACTTGACTTTGAACATAGACGACACAGTGGCAAAAGCATCAACTAGTTGGTTCTCCTCCCTAGGAATATGAGGAATGTAATCTCATCAGAGTAGGAGATCAACTTCAAGACATGGTCTCGGTATGGAATCAAACTAGAATGAAGGGTCTCCCAATCTCCTTTGATTTGGTAGATGACTAATGTTGAGTCTCCATACACTTATAGAATCTTGTTTCTCATATCAATGGCTACTTTAATTCCCAAGATACATGCTTCATACTCTGCCATGTTTTTAGTGCAGTCGAAGCATAAACTTGATGTGAAGGGAATATGATGATCTGTTGGAGAATTTATGACAACTCCAATTCCATTTCCTAGTGCATTTGAGGCACAATCGAACACGAGCGTCCATCGCGATCCTGGTTCGGGTTCCTCATATGGTCCTGGAATTTCATAATCTCTTATGAACATGACATCTTCATCTAGAAAGTCAAACCTCATCGATTGATAGTCCTTCATTAGTTGGTGTGCAAGGTACTCTAACAATGCGCTACCTTTAATAGCTTTATGGGTCACATATTAAATTTCATATTTTGACAACAACATCTGCCAGTGAGCAATTCTGCCAGTTATAATACAATTTTTTTCTTGCCTTCCTCAATCCATAGAGGGATTTCAGTAACTTGCAAACTTGATTTGATGTTTCATTTTCATTTGTGTCCAGTATTGAAGGATGCTTATTGTTTTAGTTGGGAGTATTAGTTATTTGATATTGTTGTGAATGTGGTCATGATCAACCATCACATCATGCTCAGGTGTGATCTTGTGATTTGAATAGTATATCTAAGAAAATTGTTGGTTTGGACTACAATAAGGTAAAATATGGTCATTGTGAGTCACATGTCTAGAAACAAATATGTTGTTATTGTTCAAATCTAAGATTTCAACACCCTTGAAACTTTGCTTATACCCCAAGAAAACACCCTTTCTAGCTCTAGAATCCAATTTTGTTCTACAATTGGGAAAAGTAGAGGAATAACACAAAAATCATTTCCATATCACTTATGCCAGGATCATTTCCAAATCAATGGAAATAAGGAGATTTATTTTGAAGTAAGGGACTATAGGCTCGATTTTTAAGATAAATGGCATGAAGGGAAACATAAGACCAAAAATGATTTGGTAATTTAGACTGAAAAAGTAAAGCTCTCCCCACATTCAACATGTGTTGATGCTTACTTTCAACTCTCCCATTTTGTTGGGGAGTTTCAACACAACTAGTTTGATGTTCTATTTCCTTGGTTGAGTAGAAATTGGGCATCAGAAACTAAGGACCATTGCTTGTCCTAACAATTTTGATCTTGAAATTATGTTGAAACTCAATCATGGCTATGGATTTTTGAACAAGATTAGCGACATCACTCTTGGATTTACACGTAATTATACAAGTGAATCGACTATAATCATGAACTGCATTAACAAAGTACCTATCATCGCGAACAGATTGAATGGATAGTGGACCCCAAATATAAAAAAAGAATCAATTCATAGCAACAACGTGCTTTATTGCTATTGAGTTGGAATGGAATCTTTTTATGCTTAGCATAATGACATATGTCACAAACAACATGTTTATCTACATTTACAAAAATAAAATGCTTGTGCAAACTAAGTAATCTCCTTTTTGACAAGTGACCTGGTCTGAGATTCCATAGGGATTCTTGGGGAATGAAATTAGATTGAAGTTGAGCTTGAGATGAAGTTATGTTTTCTTGTTGTGATGTTTGTGTGTTTGCAAGGTAATACAGTCCTTCCACTAAATCAGTAGAATCATACATGTAATACCCCTTATTATCTAAATGCTCAATTGGAGATCAGATGAGTGTCTATGTGCTCTATCTTTGGTTCATTGGATTAATGGAATCCTCTAAGTGCTTTAAGTATTGTCATTGGGATCAATAGAGTAACTAATAAACTCTGAAGAGATCAATTATTTAACAAAGGGTAAGATCAATGTTATTAATTCAAGAAAGGATTTTAAGGTAACTCTAATAATTGATCAACTGGTGTGAGGCGATAAAATATCAATTGGAGATATTTTACTCTATTGAATTTATATTATATAATAAGCATTATATATATATATATATATATATATATATATATATATATATATATATATATATATATATATATATATATATATTGGTAAGAGAAGAGAAAGAAAGTGGGGGAAAGAGAAAGAAGAAAACGTGGAAAGGGAGAAGAAGAGAAAGAAGAGAAGGAAAAAGCTTGGATCTTCATCATCTCTTCATCAATTCATCATCTTCTTCAACCTCCTCTTCGATTATCAGGTGGGTTCTAGGTAGAACTCTAAGTGTAGAAGTTATGGTTGGAAAACCTAGAATAGAAATTGTTAGGTTATGAGTGATTATGTTGGAATCAATGTTTTAACGGTTCAAATGTGAAATAAACTACGTAATATAGTCGGGTTATATGTGGAAATAATCGATAATACTTTTTGGTGTGTTTCTATGAGTTTTGAGTAAGTTTGAATGGTGTTGAAACATGAGAAAACCAGGATTTTTCAATTCTATAACAGAGTAACCGATTATCCTAATTGAGTAACCGATTACTCTGTGGAAAAAATGACATTCTGCGCCCAATTGGAACTGAGTAACCGATTATCCTATTTGGGTAACTGATTACTCTGCATGTCTCTAACTCTCATTTAGCCTCTGTATGAACAGTGAAGAGTGAGTAACCGATTATCCTATTAGAGTAACCGATTACTATGCAGTAAGTGGATGAAAAATATTTTAAGAAAATTCATAACTTTTGAACCGTGTTTCAGATCGAAGCGTTCTTGGTATAGTTGGAAAGTTATGGAAATATCCTACACAATGAAAGTGAAAAATATTGATTTTGTTACCCGATTAAATAAATCGGAGGAAGCTCAAGAAATGTGATAAATTATGAGTGAATTATTACATGTATTTTATTATACTATTGTGTTATGCCATGTCTAACTAATTGTTGTTAATTATGATTGAGAGAATATGCATGCTTAAAATGAATTAGGAAGAGTGAGGAAACTTTACCCCAAAACCAAATGATACGATTCTAGGTTGTGACTAGGATTGTGATAGAAGCTCTAGATGGCGATGCTTGTGCATTCGATGTATATATGTGCATCCTTGACGAGTAATGGTCTAGAGTAGAGAACCTGGATGGTGATGCTCGTGCATTTGATGTATAGATGTGCATCCTTGATGAGTAATGGTCTAGAGGAGAGTAAGACACTAGTATGTAACATGTGTGAACCCTTGTATGTTTTAGAAAAGGCGAATGTGGCCTTAAGGCGAATGTGGCCTTGTGATTGTCGAACACAATCACGTTTGTGTGTGAAATCACGTGATCGGAACCGTTTCCCTGATACTTGTCGATTCATGAGCTTAGGCTCCTCTGGAATGTATGCATGATTACATAGTAGATTTGATTCCCGATTATAGTACGAATGGAGCCTACAGGGTAAAGAGACTTGTGATGGGGTACGACCCATGTGAAGTGACGATCCGTAAGGTGATAATATGTCCCTTAGTTTTCGAATTCATTTCGTATGTCAAATAATCTACGAGGATCCATGACTCGTGCCGACTTCTAGACGTAGAAGAGGACGGAAAAAGGGGATGCCTTGATGAGGTTACCGATTAGTGATATTTTGAGTTGGTGAACTCATGAACATGTTTCCATATAGTGTGAGATTGTGAACTCAAGGTCTTATCCCTTCCCTTTGACTTGAGTTATGATTCGTTAGAACCCTGTAAAGCCGAGAGAATCCATAAGATAAGGAACTCACTGAGATTAATATCTCACCCCATTATTGTTGTTATTTTTCAGGCGTTGTTTGCAGGTATGATTTACAAGTAGAGGTATGCTTGGATGTTTCAAGAGAAGTTTAGCTTTAGTTTTCCGCTGTGTATTTGTTGTATACAATTGAGGATATTGTATATTGATCTTAGTTTTATTGTTTTGCCTAGTTTCCATATCTTGTACCATAGGTTGTGTTTATGTTTATAGAATGGTCAAGTTTGTGAATTACGCCATTAGGCACTTATGATGGTGTCAGTACCAAATAAAACTCTTGTATGATATTATTCTAGGTATATATTATACAGGGTGTTACAATACATCTTTAGGATCTTCTTTTCCTTAATTAAACATTTGACATTATTAAATATCACGACACTATCAAGGTCAAAGCAAAATTTTAGAACTAATAACAAGTTCACATGAAATTTGGGCACAAAAAGTACAACTTGTGCAATGAAACCTGGTGAGAATGTCACAGTTCCTGAATATCTTGCCATAGCCATATATCCATTAGGTAATCTAATGTTGACTATAAGTATTTTCTTGTATGAATAAAAAAAATTTAATCGAGCAGCATATGTGATCACTTTCCCTCGAGTCCACAATCAATGATCCATCACTCAAATGATTCAAAGAATGAGATATTCTAGATATACCTGAAGTATGTGATGCCATATTGAGTTTGCTAGATGAAGCATCAAGATTACCAACTTGATGAATCTAGCAAATTAACCAATTGGTCGTATTGATCCTTAGTGAACGTGTATACATCATTTCCTTTACAGCTTTTAGAATCACCATCAGCACCCTCCCTTGCTTCATTCAATTCAAGAGAGGAAAGATTGGCTATTGCAGTGCTCTTAACATAGTTAGGAGTAAATCCATGCTTTCTATAACATGTATCGATGGTATGTCCATTTATGCCACAGTGAGTACAAAATTTCTTTTTACCAAGAATGTAAGAAGATCAAATGTCTTGTCCATGACCTTGAAATTTTTTTTAGGGTTAATTATGTTTTTGGTCTCTATAAATATCTCACTTTTCATTTTTAATCTCTATTAAAAAAATGACATATTTTTATCCTACAAAATTTTTATGCATACAGTTTTAGTCCTTGCTATTTTCTAAAATTTTGAAAACTATTTAATTACCCCTAAACTTTTAAATTTTTAAATAATTTTTTTCATACGTGTTTAGATTACTATAAAATGTTTCATTACCAAATTATATATATTTTTAAAAATGAGAAGAATTAAATATAAATTTTTTAAATTTCAAAACATAATAATAAAAGTAATGAAAATCTCGATTTATAAATCAAATTCTAAGTTCCTTTTTTTTCGAGGAACTTTTTATAACGTTCTAAACATATCTGCAAAATTATCATTCAAAAATACATATTGGTTTAATAGTATGGACTAAAACTACGTGCATAATTATTTTGTAGAGACCAAAACACGCTATTTTTTTAATAGGGACCAAAAACATATTTAACCCTTTTTTTAATCAGCAATATTGGTTAAAATCAGTGTTTTAAAAACCGGACCGGACCGGCCAGTCGGACCGGTTGGACCAGGAACCGGCCGGGTTCGCTTGCTCGATCGCCCATGTCTTCGAACCGATGGGAACCGGTGTGAACCGGTGCGAACCGGGAAACCGGCGGTTTTCGCAAACCGGTAGTTCAACTGCTTATTTTAAAAATAAAAACAAAAATTTTTTTTTAAATTTTTATTTATTTTTTATTTAATTTTTTTTACTCAAATACATAGGAACTTTTTTCCAAGAATAATAGTGATCACTCATTTGATTCAAGTGATACACAAATTAAGTTTCGTAATATCCATAAAACTATTTTTACTATTTTGTATTTATATTGATTGAAAAACCATCATACAAATATTTATATAGAAATTTAAGAACACATATTAAGAAACTAAATATAATATAATTTTAGACTTAACTGATTTCCATTATATATATATAGACTTGAAAATTTTATTATTTAGAATAATGTTAATATTTGTATTGTTTTAATTATTAACATTAAAACTGATTTTCTATTAACATTAAAACTATGAATTTAAATTAGACTCTGTTTAATTTAGACTCTGTTTAAAATTTACAATAAGACTCTGTTTAAAATTTGAATTTAAATTATGAACCTGTGAATTTATGATCTGATATTTTCAAAAAATTTAAGTGCTAGTTATATTTTTTAGAGACTGAATCATCTGGTTCGACCGGTTTTACCGGTTTTATACCTATTATAATGACAGGTTTATTCAACCGAGTTATCCGGTTTAATCCGGTTTGGTCATGCGGTTCGACCAATGACCCAGTGGTTCGACCGATAAATCAGTGACTCAGTATCCTCACCGGTTTGATGACCGGTCCGGTTTTTAAAACACCGGTTAAAATCTTAGAATCTTTAAAGGCTAGGACTTTAAATTGTTGTTCATGTTGAATGACCATGGAGAAGATCTTGTTGATAGGAGTCACTGATTCATCAACAAAATATGTGTTCGAACTAAGTCGAACAAGTCATTCAGACCGGTAAGAAACTGTATTAAGCGTGCGATCTCATGTTGTTGCTTAGGTAACCTTCAAGTTCTTCCAAAAGAACCTTCAAAGCGGTAAAGAATTCATAAATAGAACGTGATTTTTGTTTCAAACAAAATAATTCACATTGTAACTCAAAAATGCCAATGTAATCTTCTTGTTAAAACCGTTCCTTGAGTTCATTCCACACATATATGCATTCTCAAGAAAAATGATACTTTTTTCAATTGGTTCTTCAACCTAAGTCATGATCTAATAGTGAACAAGCATGTTACAATGATTACATGCCTTTAACAATGATAACTGATCAATCGATCCTACCTTTAATTAAGTAATTTAGTATTTTGACTAAGTTAATTATTGATGCTAGTTTTAAAATATGAACGTAACTACATGCTAATTTTACAATATGCTATCCAGATCGGCATACAAGATGCTTAAGGTTAGTAGCTAGTATTATCCCAAAAATAAGCTAGTGGCTAGGGTTGGGGATGGGTTTATATCATATATGAAAGAGAAAGGTATAATAAATGGGAGCACGTGACGTAGGTATAGTCAAGACATGATGAGGAAGGTATAGAAACGAAAAAGAAAAGAAAATTGGCATGATCCGTAAAACATGCATATACCATTCCATCAGGCCCTACAGGAATTCGAATTCCCGGCACTTTGAGGATTTGGAATTGTCTTAAAGAAAAGAAAAAGAGCACTATGATATGAAATAAATGAATCCTCACATGTACCTTTCAAAATTGTTCTATCTATTATTCCCTAAATCAAATCACTCTTCCTTCTTATCTATCTTTTTCTCCACTTGTTTTACATCTTTTATTAGAACAACATAATAAGTTATGTGGGATAAAATTATTAAGATACACGAATATATGAAAAGTTTTAAAATATAGAATATGATATAAAATTTAGATTTAAATAATTTTTTGGTTATCGTAAATTGGCATATTATTTATTTTTATGATGTATTTTTTAAAAATATTTTTGAATTTGAAAATCAGATTAATTTTAACATTAAAATTAAAATTTACATGAAAATCTGCACACAAAAAAAACTACTGATTTTTTTTGTGGATTTTAATTTGAGAGACTTAAAATTATTTGGAATTTAATATTTAAAGATTTTATGATAAAAAATACAAGGACAAAACAAAATCCCATGAATTTACAAGAACAAAAAATTATGAGAATTTCTTAATACACCCTATAAGTTTCTTAGGCACCACGCGAAATTTCTTTTTTCCTCCCTGCTTCCGGATATACACATCCGGACGCACCATTATTTTTAAAAACGTTGATATGTTCCGGATGTGCATATCAGGAATAATTCCTGATGTACAAATCAGGAACCATTTCTTATAACTTCGCGTCAGAGCTTCTCCCCCTCTCATTCTTTAGCTTTTCACATTCCAAACAATCAAACTCTCTCAAACTCTCAATTTCTCATTCCCACAAACCCCGACTTTTTTCACTCGAGTTCGGCGTAGAGCAACTTCTACAACGATCAAGACACTCTAAATCCTCTGTATCTCAATTTAATCGGTAAGTTTTCAAATTTTAGAGTTTCAGAGTTATTTTCGAGTAATCGATTTAGAGTAGACATTTAGGTGTATAAATTGTTAGGTAGTATGAATAACATAGGTTAGAGACAATGTAGGTATTGTTTGCTGTTTCAAACGGACGATCAGGGCATTAAAATGCCCTTTTCTATGGTACGGTAGTCATGACTGTGTTTCGTAGAACTTGAAATATGTACCGGATGTGCAGATCAGGAAAAATTTTAACGTTGATTTCTGAGTATTTCCGGACGATCAGGGCATTAAAATGCCCTTTTCTGAGTACTTCCGGATGTGCATTCAAGGAAGTTTTTCTGATGTGCAAATCCGGAAGCAACTTGATTTCTATTTTTGTTTTTTTTTTTCGTTTATTGTTTATTGTTTTTTTTAATTATTTTTAAAAAATTCTAATTTATTTATTATGCTTCGCAGATTACATGGCTGCCAGAGACGATCGTATGATACATGGACGGGCAGCTGTACACTATACGTGGTTACAATCTTATATTCTAAGTCTTTTTTTTTTCATTTCTTTTCCTTCTATATTCATTATAATGTTTGACACCGATGCTATGTTTTCCATTTCAGGCGTGGATATTACAGCACTTTCCCAAGATTACTGGTTGGGGGAGTTTCCGGGGGTACACTAAGGATATGCCGCGTGCTGCTGCATTTCTCCTGCTCAGAGGGAACCAAGCGCCCGAGCCCTACAGAGTTTATCTTGATCGGATGGCTGCTGAGGACATTTTTTATAACGCATATGCCGATCACCGTGTGACACGCCCGTTCGATGAGGTTTCGCTATTCTCAAGATGGTTGGCATGCAGTTCGACCATTACTGCTCGATACCTGCCAAAGCGCGTCTTGCGTCAGTTCGGTTACACACAGACGATCCCCAGGATGCCTCATGAGTCTGCTCCTCTAGGCTTGACCCGCACGTAGATAGGTGAGAGATATGCTGACTTCCATTCCCACTTGGTACCGGAGGAGGCTCGGGCGACCAGAGCGCCGAGAGACTGGAGCGTTGCTGTCGGGTACATCATGTGGTTCTATACCGTCTCACACCCATGCATGGTGCCTACTACTGAGGGATCGCCACCCAGACCTTCTCATCAGGAAATATTAGAGGAGCAACAGTCTCAGCTGGACCATACTCAGGATGTCCTACCTCGTTGTCGTGAGATAGAGGAGATAGCGCAGACGGCCATTGCAGACGGTCACCTCCCGGAGGGCTCTGGTGGCAGACTTGCCATGGATAGGATTATTGAGATTGCTCGGGGGCACTTAAGTACCGCAGACATCGAGTCAGGACGGCGGGTAGTGGCAGATGAACAGGGGAGCCAGGAGAGATCCTTCGGTATACACAATAGTTTTTTGTTTGATGTATTCTATTTTTATTACATTTATGTATTGTATTTTGACAGGAGTATTATTATGTATATATATCATTTTATTTTATATGTGGATGTTTTCGAATGTATATTAAGTTGCAATATATTAACATCTGCGACCAACCAACAAAAATAATTAAAAAAATAAAAAATAAAGTTCTGCTATTTTTCCTGATCTGCAGATCAGGAATTATTCCTGATATACACATCCGAAATAAATCAACGTTTTTAAAAAAAATGGTGCGTCCGAATGTGCATATCCAAAAACTGGGGGCAAAAACAGAAATTTGCGTGGTGCCTAAGAAACCTTTGGAGTGTAATAAGAAATTGTCAAAATTATTTAAACCTACAACTAGGTGAAATGTATCTTGTGGTTCTTTATGTTTTGTGTCAATATCATTTTGATTTTTGTTGTTTTTTGGTTTTTAATTCAATGTTTATGCCACTAACAAATATGATATACAATTTATATAGATTAGGTTAATTGTATCTTGTCGTTTTTTATATTTTGCATTAATATATAATATAATTTATTTTATTTTTTTGGATTTTGAGTTTAATCTTTTAAGCTAACAAATATTTACTTTGTTGGACAAAAATAAAATCTCTTTTACAAAGAAACGTACGTGTAATTTTTTTTTATAATTAACAATATATTCAAAATGGGATCAAAGAAATTTTCAACCTAATAAGATTACAAGCAAATAGAAGCATCATTTATGATCCCAACCTTTACAACAAATTAATTAGTCTTTTACACCATTCATAATAGTTACACTTACCCTTGATCCAAGAAGATAAATTCAACAACCACCAAAAAAATGAATGAGTCTTTGGAAAACTTCTTTTAGGATAGCAACAATATAATTAAAAATCACATGATTCGTAGTCCACCAAAAGCATCAACAAATTGTCAACCATATTAAACAAGCGGAATGTTTTAACAATAAATCACTAAAACAGGCCAGCATATGTTCAACATAGTTTGAAACAGTAGGAACAGAAAAACCAACCAATTCTAGATTTAGGCTATTATAGAAAAACGTGATATATATCTTCAACAGCATGAAAACAAAAAACACAAACCTTGTCGTGCTCATTTGAAATCCCACATCTGTCTGCTAGGTTTGAACATGTAGGTAAGCGGTTTAACAATAGTCTCCAACAAATTTTTTTTCACTTTAATGGAATCCTAGATTTCCACAAAATGTTCAGTTCCATCTTTGAGTTTGGGTCCATTACGATACAGTCTACAACCCGATAGAGGTGGTCATAGCAAAATTTGACACAAAACATATTGAGTGTACCCCTTGGCCAACCAACAGAGTTCTCAAGGCCATGAGTAGGCTTTACTTCTTCCAGCAACAACTTTAGTTTGCTAAGTTCCTCATGTACGCCACCTCCCAACTCCATATTATGCCCACCCAACTCCCATTGCCAATGGTCTCTCTCCCACCTGCCACAATATTAAACCACCACAAAATTGCGTTCTGAAGCTTCAAACAAATCTAGAAATAAGCTCCTCAAAGATGATGCACCTAGCCACTTAAAATGCCAAAAGGAAGTAAAGTCTCTCATCCCCCAACTTCCATAAGAGTTGATTGTAAAATCCTTCTGTAATAAATCTCCTATCCCCATGATATCCTTCCACTATATTGATTCAATACTAACAATCACTACTACGAAAAATCTATTTAACAACGGTTGGGAAAGCTGTATCATCACGCGGGCGTATGTGTTGTTATGTAGAGTGTTGTTGTAAAATGATACTTACTATGACGGCCCATTAACCGTTGTAATAACCTGGAAACAGTGTGCCCTATCACAACGGTTTTTCAAACGAACAGTTGTGATAAATATAATGGACCTTAGTTCGATTCCCAGCTGCGCCGTTTTTATATTTTATTTTTTCTGGACAACGCGCGAGATATTATAACAGTTATGATGTATAACCGTTGTTATTTATTCTGCTGGATTAACAAATATCATTATGCTTTTCTATATAATCCAATTTTTTAACCTATTTATTATTCATCATATCACAGCAGAAAATACAACCCACATATGTGATAAAGTTTTTATTCAAGTTCATATATTCAAGGTTATGTGATGAGTTTACCACATATATAAATATTTTTAATTAGAATTGTGTGCCATATCGAAGACAATAAAATGCAAGTTTCATATAAAGTAAACTCCAACAAAATGCAAGTTTCATATTTAATACATCTAAATTAAACTCCTGAATATTGAAGACAACAGAGACACTTTTAAGTTTTAATTATCAAATCTAAATGCCCTAGCTGACATAAAATTACGCCAATCAAACGGTGTTTCGTCATCATCATCTGAATCGACCGTAGTTGTCCTCCTTCTCTTACTTCTTGATCTCCTTCTTCTCCTCCGGGCTCGTATTCCTTGCAAGGCGACCGCCTATTAGGTCTGTACAGCTTGTTCGGGCTAGACAACTGGTTGGACCTCTGCAGCCTCTACGGCCTGGACAACTTCTTGGACATCTACAACATCTACGACCTGGACAACTTCTTGGACATCTACAACATCTTTAACCACATGCATAGTTTGTTGGATTTCTTAGACAACTTCTTGAACATCTACAATTTGTTGGACCTAGACTGCATTTTTGGAACTCATTTTGATTAATTCTCTTCATTGATGCTGTTTGTGTGATGGTAAAATGGTAAAAAAAGGAATAACGTATTTATAATGATTTCTCTGATTCTTCATCTTCTCTCTACATTGAAAATCTAATCGTTTTAGTTGAAAGTCATTATTATTTCTTTAATTCAAAAAGCCATTGCTGATTCTTCATCTTCCTCATTCATTTTTTATTATATTCTTATTTAAGATGGGGCATTGGAAATCAAAACATTAAATAAACTAATATAGACCCTAATGTTATTTACATAAGTGATAATGTGTGTTTAAGGAATAATGGGCCCTAAGATGCCACACTATGATGTTCTTATAAATTTTTGTTATGTATAAAACATTACTAAAATAACCTGTCACAAAACATTAAATAATGACGATATAAAAACATTCATTGATGATCCATGTACATGGTTACGATGACAAAATTTAGATTAGAAGTTTTAGTACACAAACATCAAACTGGAACAGATTACGAATAAATTAAGTTTGAAGTAGAAGAAAATAGAACTGACATGCTTATTTCCCGGACTGCTACCCAAAAAAGACACACGGCCTGCTTTGACGTCATTGTTCCATTCAATCCCTGAATAGCTTCCTCAGCATTCTTCTGTTACAGAAATAACTTTAAGGCATTAAAACATGGCGTATATGGCAAGCAAGGCATAAATAACACACTACTGATGATATTGGCAATACAATAAGTGTTACCTAACACTAACTTGAACATCATGCCTACCAGATTTTTTGCAAAACTTTGGAGAACCATGCTCTATATACCTGTAACTTCCACAAGAGAAATCAAAATTCTATCTATGATAACCAACAAATGTCATATCATAGCAAATAAAATCAAATTACCATGGTATGTATTACGAATTGGTAACTTATACCAAAGTACAGCCCATCAGACAATTTTAACCTAAAGCATATGAAACATGTACTCTCATACTGACTTGAGCATATACAACATAAACAAAGAAAAAAAGAATGAAGATGTTAAAGAATACTGTATTTCGAAGCTGAGGAATCAAATGAAGGAAGATGGTGAATATTTGAGCATATACAACATAAACCAAGATAAAAGGAATGAAGATGCTGAATAGTACCGTACTGAGAAAGATGAAGATTTGAGCTCCAAATGAATGGATACGAAGAAAGTAAAGATTACGCTACCGCTGTCGTCTTTGCCTCGCTTGTTCGCCTAAGGCGTCTTATGAAAGAAATACAGATTAAGTTTTGTTTTTAATTTATCAGTAAACCATTAAATCTCGGTTTTGTTACTCAACCGTAGTGGAAATATAAGTCCCCTAACAGCGGTTGACTTTCTTCACCGTTGTAAAATCATTTACAATTTATTTTTTAAATAATGGACATAAGGGACACAAGAGTATAACAACGGTTGTTTAAACTAACCGTTGTAAAATTATTTACATTTTATTTTTTAAATAATGGACTTAAGTACACAAGCGTATAACAACGGTTGTTTAAACTAACCGTTGTAAAATAATTTACATTTTATTTTTTAAATAAAGGACTTAAGAGCATCCACACTCATCAACCACACTTTGGTTCTTTAAATGGGACCCATACAATTTTTTATATTATATTACACTTCTATATTTTCTAAACAACCCAACTACATTTTCCAAATATCCATACAACTCATCAAAAACTCTAAAATGGGTCCCACCAAATCTTACAATATACCCAACATTTATATTATATAAAAAATAGATGGATTAATTTTGTGCCATCAACCTTTTAGTTGCGTCGGTTTCCTCTCATTGTAATTGATGTCACGATGCTTGTTGTAAGCTTCACTGATCCTCTTCCAAAAACTATCTCCTTTTTTATCAACCCCAACAATTGAATCCTTTGAAACGTTGAGCCATGATTGAATGAGAATTTCATCTTCTTTTTGTTGGAACCTTTGTTTATGCGTATTCACAACCGACGCGGATGTAACTTCTTCACCAAGGTTAATAGTTTCCAAACTATCTTGAATGCAAAATTATGGTGTTTCACGTTCTTCTTCATTTGAGTGCACACCACTACTACCAATTTGAGTCTGATGAGGCATAATGGGGTTAGTTGATTGAGATATAAATGGTTGATGCTGATATGGATAAGATGGTGTATAATATGAGTAATTTCCAAAGTGTGGAATATTTTGTGGATTTGGGATAAATTGAGAGTTTTGAAAATTTGGGTTATGGTGTGTATTTGAGATAAAAGGTGCATTTCCAAAGTATGGGTTGTTTTGTTGATTTGGAATAGAAGGAGGACTACCACCATTTTGCATAAAATTAGACCAAGAGCTATGTTGATTGGGATCCATTGACAAATAAATGTGTAGAAATTTTTTTTAAAATGAGATAAAATCAATAGATGGAAAATAGACTAATTGTAAATGTAAATTGTAATAAAATTAGTAACTATTTATAAGATTTAAAAAAATAACCGTTGAACTTTTAAAAGTAGCAGTTGAAATGAAAATATTAACGTTGCCATGAAAAAATATTAACGTTGGAATAGTAAAAGCTCATTGAAATAATAACGTTGGAACACTAGATAGTGAAGTGAAATAATTATTAACGTTGGAACATAAAAATAATAGTTATTATAATAACTTGTGTTGGATTTTTATATTAATTAAATGATCCAGTTGGCAATGAAGAACGCTCATCAACTAGAGGACGATGACAAACAAAAACACTATACTTTTTCTCAAATATCCCACAACCTCTGACACAAAAGAATTAAATAATATGTAGAAACTGTACAAGCAAACCGATAATTATGCTCTACGTGACACACGCTTAATGTACTCTAAAAATTGAAAAAAATAAAGTTGCTGAGAATCGAAGTTTGTCACACATCATTTATTACTACGGTTTTTATAGACAACCGTGTCATTAAATCACTGTTTATAAATCCAGCTACACACTTGACGCGAAAATTTAATATATTACAACGGTGTAAATTTCTTCCGTTGTAAATTTGACGTTGTTGTTTGCACGTTTTGTAGTAGTGAATTAATTATATGGACATCTTTAATGTGAATTCTATTACTCAAATTACCTTTAGCTTCAAGAATTCCACTCCATAGCACATTTGGCTCATGTATAAATCTCCACAGCCGCATTGACAACAAAGCTCTATTAAAAATAGCCACGTCTTTGATTCGCAAACCACATCCTTAGACTTGCATACCAATGACCATCTCACCTAAGACATAGAATTTTTCTCAACCATACCAGCCCACAGAAATTTCCTCTAGATGAATTATCATCTTATTCTTCAAATAGCAATTTTTAGCAAAATTTTTAAATTTTAATAAATTAAAAATTCACAAGCAAACACTCCAACTATTATTCTCATATTTCATAGATTTCAAATGTAGTCATTTTTCAAATACACTGAATCAATGCTCTAAAAAGAACCATTCAAGTATTCATATTTAAAGAAATTCAAAACCCACATGTTGGGATAAAAAGAGAAGTTGTACTTTCGACTGTAATCAGGAATGGACCAAACTTTGGAAAGAGAATATGTGGCGTTAAGTTCTAAAAGTTTTTTTTTTTTTTCTAGGTTAAAATGTTGAAGAAGCAACAAGATGATTTTTGTTTGTAAAACAGTCTACACGTAAAGCACTATTTTGTTACAATTATTAAACATGAAGGAGTACATTTAATAAATGTTTTTTAAGCACTCAGGTAAATGATAATGTAGTTAGATTCAAATTATTCAAATGAGATATAAACAACATATTAAAGAACAGGTAACAAACACTCACTATAGAGATTATGTGAAGAAAGATATTGAAATATTTTAATTGAAAATGTGAATTACGAAGATGTTTGAACGATGAAAAGTTGACATAATATTTGTTGAATATTGTTGTTTTTATTTTATTTTATTCCTAAAGAGTACAAAGAGCAAAACAAGCTATAGGAACAAGATGTACCAAGCAAAGTTATTTATTCAATGTAGTTAACATTTTTTATGTATAATAACTCTTGAAACAAGTTATTTACATAAAAAAAATAAGGGTTTAATTGATATGTGCATAATGCACTACTAGTTAAAATAATAAAAAATCAATTGTCTGTTATGTTATTAATTTATTTTTTAAATATCAATGTGATATGGTGAGATTTATGGTCGTCATTGATTGATAGTTTAAAAATAATTTATACCGTCAGTGTATCATCCATTTTTTCAAAAAATAAATCAAAAAAATCATAAAAATGTCATATAATTGAAAAGCTGAAAACATCAAAATGTATAGATTGTAAGTAATGTTGTCTCAATTAAAGATCATACTCGGTCATAGAGTAGAATGGGCAGCCTTGCAAGATGTTTTCTTATGACCAAATTTCTTATTGATGGAGAACCTAATAGATATCTATTTTCTACTAACAAATGAGAAATCCATGTCCTTCTCATCCCCACCTTTATATCTAGATATTTTGGTTTATCTGGCATTGTTTTAAATAATTATGAAAATTAAATTGATAAGGTACAATGTAGGTTCCCTTAAGTTTTGGTTATTTGTTGGATAAATAATTGGTTTAGCATTGTTGATATGTCTCTTTTTTAAAATGCATGGATAAAATTCACCTGATTATCAACTCTGTCTTTATAACATGTCACAACATGACACCGTAGAATGTCTGACAACGCCCATCTTCTGCATGAACATTCAATTATTTGCAAGTTGATTGTGTATTTGAATTCAAATTGATTAATGTTGAACACTTCATATATTCTATCGGCAAAAATCTTAAAATAAATATTGATAATTATTTTAATGCATTGTGATCTTATAATTAATATAAAACATGATAAGTATGTGTAATTTATTATGATCTTATCTGCATATCCAAAACCTTTACCATTCTTATTCTTTTTTGAGCTTTTTGTTTATGTTTGGTAAAATATATCCATTAGTAGGGTTATTAAAAAAAAAATATCAACTGAACCAAACCGTTGAACTTAACCGAATTGAAGTTAAAATAACTAAACTGTTATATTTGGTGAGTGAAACAAATCATATTGTACAAAACAGTTCTAAAACTGTATCGAAACTGAAACCGAACCGAACCGAAACTGTAACCGAACCGAACCGAAACTGAAAATGAAAAATACTAAAAACAAGTTTTAATTTTTTTTTAAATTGAAAAATAGTTTAATGGTTTGGTTTTTTTAATAAATGGTTCGGTTTGGAAAAATTGTCTTCTAACGGTTCGGTACGTTCGAAATTTCTAAACGGTATACCAAACCAATGATTTTGGTTCGGTTCGGTTCTAAATAAATTGAAATGATTCGGTTCAGTTCGAGTATATTTTTATTATGGTTCGGTTCAGTTTGATTTAGTTTTCTCACTGAACTGTATCATGAACAACCCTATCCATTAGGAATATTACATTTTAGTCTTGTTCCTAGTCAGACATTCCATCTAGTAACCTTTGATTGTTCAAGCATTGTTATAAGTGGTTTTACTCGTGGTCCAACAATGACACTATTAAATGTCTAAGACACATTATTGATCCAAGTATCACATTTAGAACAATAAGCGAATCTTGACTTGTTCCAATATCTTGGTGGAAGTTTCAACAAGTGTTTGTAAACTTTCTCACTTATCTTTATCATTTTCCCAATGATTGTCTTAAGGTAATGAGAATGTAATACATGTACATGTTGATACACGCTAGATACACTAATTTAACTCTATCAGTGCTAGGCTAATAAGAGTCGCAATTGACTGTCTGAGTGAAATTGTGAGCATGGTTTTAAATTGTGGTCCGCAACAGCAATTGCACCCGCAATATTGTGGATGCGGTTGTCTCTGCAACCGCATCGGACCGCAATTGTGGTGTGATTTGAAAACATCGCTTCCGGCTATGTTTAGAACCACATTAGACAACTTCAACCATGTTTCTTCAAGTATTTTCATCTAAAATTAAAATATTAGAATCCTAAAACTCAATTTACTTATTATGTAATGAAAAAACTTAAAATTAAGTGTTTTTCAACTTTGTATTTCAAACATCTCCTTATAAAAATTCACACCGCAACGGTCGCAATACGCATTGCAACACCCGCAACCGCAACCGCATCCGCATCCGCATCCGCAACCGCAATTTAAAACGATGATTATGAGGGGGTTGTTCCTATAATGCTTGTCCCCTTATATAGTCATTTTGACCCATCATGCAGGAAGGCCCATTTTGAAGCATTTAAGGTGATTAATTTTTCTAATCATCATCTCTTAATAATGATTAAAAATCAGGCTTTGTTCGATGAGATCCTCGTATATGGTATCCATGATTAATCATAATATGTATCTCAATCATATATGGACCAGAGATTGTCTCAAACTAGAGTTAGGTTGATATATCTTTCTAGACCCACAAACATACATATTCCATTTTTTGTCGTCTGAGCAAGTTACTCCATCTTTAGGTATACAACTTAGCCCAATACTTGAAAGTGGGAGGGATCTAACCCGAAGTAAAAATCCAAGATGTATTTAGTCCCTCAAACATGAGGCTCATAAGGGCGAGTTGCTTTGGGAAAAGTTTCTGATCTTACCTTTGGGAATTTAGGATGTACATAGTCCTTCAAGTATGAGGCCCATTGAGGCGATATGCATTAGGAAAATGTTCAGATGCTACCTTTAGGAATCTAGGATGTGGACGATCCCTCAAGAATGAGGCCTATAGGGGACATATATTTTAGGGGGAGATCAGGTTGATTCGTATCCTTTTGTATTATTTTTGTGGCGGGCTTATATTGTTTCATTGACTAGGACTCGTCCCTTTGGGGGTATAAGGCGAGGTTCTTTCTTTACCTTCTCTCTAGGTAGGAATGTTGCAAATACTCATCGTGTAAAGGCTTACCCATTTTTTTGATAGATCTTTTGTTCCTTCATCTTCTGTAGATGTTTACTTTTTATTGATTAAATCCCTCGAGACTCACATAAAGTATGTTGTCATCATTGTGTTTATTCCTCTAGGCTATTTAGCCTTTAATGTGGTCGTTTTTTCTACGCGACATCTGCCTTTATAAAAAACCCAAATCCTCACATTCCAAAATCAAACTCTCATCTACCATTTTCCTTTCCTCTCACATTTCCAAATCAAACCCTGAACCACCATTTTTCTCTTATTCTCTTCAAAGTCCTCTCATCTAGAATTTATCTTTCTTGCTTTTTAGTTACTTTGTGTTTCTTTAACAACATGTTTTCCTTCAATGCATTCCTCTTCTTCTTCCACACATCGCCATGTAATAACCCGACCTATTATATTTTTTCTGGTTTTATTTTCAATGGTGTTTATTTAGGAATTCGTTGAGTTTTGGAATGTCATAGAACCTTAGATTGTTTCATAAAGAATTAAGTCGTGGAGACGATGTATAGAGACTTCCAAAGGAAATACGTGGAAAGTGGACTGGGTTTTTATATTGCGGGAGGTGTATGTTATTTCACTTTGTTCTTATAGAGATAGTAACATTAACTCGATGTTTTCTTCCCTAGGTTTGGCTCAATTTATCATGGAGGACTCTTCCACTCCTCCGGGCTCCATTTTCGAAGAGGTTTTAAGTTTGGATTCCATTTTTTAGAAGGAGGCTGTGTAAGGGATTTTTGAGTGGTGCTATAAATATCCAACATAGAAACAGAAGATGATATTATTTTGGAACCATGTGTGTAAGGATAGAAGGTTTGCATGCGACGACCTTCCAGGGTACATAATCAATATTCCTCTTTCTACCCCATTGTTTTTAGGGTTTTGGGGTTGATGTCCCCTTTGTTGGAATAAGTTTTGTTCTACACTTACAATACTTTAGTTTTGATGATAACAAAGTATAAAGAATAATTTTGTACTCTAATAGCTTTGTTAAGTGTGCAGAATTTTAAAGATAATGAAAGCAGATTCTGGATTTAAGACTAAGTAGTCTCTTGACTCTAGACATCATCAAATTCTGAACCAAGGTTGAAATACGAAGAAGTGTTTAACTTATAAGTCAACAATCTGGATTACCAAGTCAACGCTTTTTGAACAGATAATCCAGATTTACTCTGATAAATCTAAGCCTCATTTTCACTTGACTCTGAAGTTTAATCTTCAAGGCTCTGAACTCTGATCAAACTTCAAATCATCTCAAATACGAAACCATTGATTTAGAGAACAATGATTGAAAGAATATTTATGGAAATCGTACATTCAAGCGGCAAAATCAAATGTTTCCTTAAAAGGACAAATATGCTGGAATTATTAAGGAATGTACTACCAATGAATCTCCATAATTCATGGCTCAACCTTGTACCACTATCACACTTGTGAAATTAAATGTAATACCTCGTATTTTATTACTCCGGATAATATTATATTGTGATCGACTGAGCCCAGTGTACTCTGAGAAATTATTTGACAAAATAATTAGAGTAACTGTGGAACTTAGAATAAATCCAATTAATATTATCTGACTCTGAGGTATTTTATTTATTTGGACTTAAGAGACTTTTTTGGATATTTAGTAGTATTATTTCTAATACTAGTTTACTACATAATTTCTTTTCCTCCCATTTTCCAAACAAAAGAAAAAGATAGTAAGAAAGAGAGAGAAAGAAAAAAGAGGGAAAGAAAAGGAAAAGAAGGAGAAAAGAAGGAGAAAGAGGAAATTGAAGAAATCCAAGAGCAAATCATCATCCATTCATCCAATCCTTGCCCAATCATCTCATTCTCTTCATCTTCATCTTGTTTAATAGGTGGGTTCTAGTTAGTACCATTGTTTAGAGGTTTTGGATAATATGAGTTTTAGGTTAGAATGTGGAAATCGATGTTTTAACGGTTGAAATTTGATATAAATCGAAATGAATGATCAATATACTTGTAGAAACATATATTGATGCTTGTTTTGATGTTTTGGTTACTTTGGATTGATTGGAAAATTATAGGGTTTGTGGAAATGTTGTGTTCTTGAGAAAATGTAGGTTTTAAGAATGTTGTTGTTCAAACCATGCTCAAACTATGTTATTGTACCTCTGTTGGTGGTTGATTGTGGTTTGGAAGAGGTTTGGAGGTGTAGGAAATTTCTGTTATAGCAGGGTTTTTTTTTTAGTTTGGCAGAGCGCGCTTAGCGCGCAGGAGGCCGCTCAGCGCGGTGTTGAATTCCTGCAACCCCTCCAGACCGAAGAATGCGCGCTTAGCGCGGCCTGGGACTTGGGATTTTATTCCTTAAGCGAGAAAATTCATAACTTTCGACTCGTTTATCGGATTCGATCATTCTTTATATCGATGTAAAGCCGAGGAAATATTCTATGGAATGGAGATGAAATATGTCAAATTTACCGACCGATTAAATAATCGAGAAAGTTCCAAAAGTGATCTATTTATGTTTTAATTGTTATATATTATTCTACTATGCAATTATGACATGTCTTGCCTATCCTATTATTGTTTAACATGATTGTAAGTGAATATGCATGCAAGTATGAAAATGATATAGGAAGAGTGAGGAAACCTCAAATTTGAACTATAGGAGAATCTAGTAAGGAACTAGAAATTGTAGACAACTCTAGATGGCGATTCTCGGGCACGTGTTGTTGGAAGATACATCCTTGCCGAGTATTGGCCTAGTTGAGAGTGAGCACTAGTATGGAACATGTGGTTAACCTTTGTGGTTGTGAAAAGGCAAGAGAGGCCTTAAGGTGGTGTAGTCTTGTGATTGTCAAATACAATCGTATTGTTGTATGCGATCATGTAATCGTAACCGGAATATTTTGAGTGTAGTTTCATGGGTTGTGAGCTCCTCAGAAACGGGTACACAATTACTTGGTAGGTTTGATTCCCTACGTGTAGTACGATTGGATCCTATGCTATGGGTAGAGACTTGTGATGGTTAACAGGCCATGAGAAGTGACGGTTCACGGTTAACAGGCCGATGATCCCGAATCCAATTCGTATGCCAAGTAACTACAAGGATCTATGACTCGGGTCGTCTTCTAGACGTAGAAGCGGGCGGGAAGATGAGATGTCTTGGTATGGTTATCGATTAGTGATGTTATGAGTTAATGAACTCATGTCATGTTTCCATATAGTGTTAGAATTATAAAGTGTGAACTCAAGGGTCCTTTTCCCTTTTCCCCGGACTTGAGTTAGGATTGTTAGAACCTTGTTAATCCGTGAGAATCCATAAGATAGGGAACTCACTGAAATTTGATGTATCTCATCCCATGTTGTTGATGTATTTCAGGTGCTTCAGGTTCCGAGAAGGGTAAGGATAAGGTCGTGTGATCTTTTCCTTGCTTGTTGATGGCTAGCTTCCGTAGCGAAGTGTATTTTGGGATAATTGTTGATCTAGTTCTTAGTTTTTATCATTGGAACATCTTGTGTATAATATGCCTTAGGTTTTTGTACTTTGTACTTTAGGGCATTTATTTGTATACAATGTGTTAACTAGGAGCTTATGTGTTTCAGTGCCAAACACTTGGATCTATATATAATATTTATGCTTTGATGTATGAGTTTTATATATGGGTGTTATAGTTGGTATCAGAGCAGGTCGTATCCTCGACCTAGCCATGAAATAGTATAAGTATTTCTTTCCGTTTCATATACGTTGTGACGCCATTGGTCTTAAGTGTTATATTTATGGCATTGAGCCTGATCAACTTAATCCTATTTGTATGACCTTTAGGATCATGGCTGAAGGATGTAGAAACACTCGTGGTAGACCCCGCACCACTCCTGAAGGGACGAATCCGCCGGGCGGCGATGGCAATGCTCCTCTGTATCAGTTTATGCAGCAGATGCAGCAGCAACATAATCTATAAATGCAGCAAATGGTGCAACAAATGAATGGAGGTTTGCATCCTACGGTAGTTGCTCCAGAAGCTGAAGGTGGGAAATTCTGGGATTTTATCCGCATGAATCCCCCAGAATTTCATGGTGGATTAGATCCCGTGAAGGCTCACAAATGGATTTCTGGTATGGAGAGGATTTTCTTGATAGTCTAATGCAGCGAAGAGAACAAGGAGTTGTTCGCTTCTCATTCACTGAAGGGTCCCGCTATGAGATGGTGGGAGAGCGCTTCGGCTTTAATGGCTATTCAGGAAGTGCCTAAGGTTTGGGAGCAGTTCAAAGTTATTTTCATGGAGAAGTATTTTCCGAGCTCATTGAGAACTCAGAAATAATTTGAATTTCAACAATTAAGACAAGGTAGTGTGACTGTGGCCAGTTATGCTGAGAAGTTTGAGGACATGGCTGCTTATTCTAGGCAGGCTATGTATGCTCCTGATGAAAGGTGGAAAATAGACCAGTTTCTGTTTGGACTAAAAGCTGAAATATCTCATAGTGTATCTCAAAGAGAGTTCACTATATATGCTGAAGTTTTAAGGCAATTCTATGTGGCCGAGCATAGTTTGAAGAAAGTCCAAGCTGAAGGTGTTGCGAGTAGAGTGAATCAAGGGGATCGCGGAAGATCCAACCAACAATTCAGGCCTAGGCAACAATCCTTCAAATGGAAACAAGTTCAAGATTCAAGGACGAGTACACTTCCTGCGTGTCGCACTTGTGGCAAGAATCATTCTGGAAGGTGTAGTTTAGAAGGGGTAAAGTGTTTCCAATGTCAGAAGGTGGGCCATCTGAAAAGAGATTGTCCTTAGAATAGGACTCAGACACAAGGAAGGGTTTATACCTTAGATGCAAGGAAGAAGAAGAGTGACAATTCCTTAATTGCTGGTACGTGCTTCGTTAACGGATTTCCTTGTTTTGTTCTATTTGATTGTGGAGCTACACACTCTTTTGTATTGATGTAATGTATGAAACGATTTGGGTTGCGGTCCGTTCCTTTGTCTCCACCTATGGTGGTCACTACCGCCATGGATGAAATAGTTGAGACACCGTTGATGTGTGAAAACTGTGTTTTGTCTATGGACGGTAGAGTTTTTCAGATTGATCTTATTTGTCTACCGCTTAAGAAAGTTGATGTCGTTTTGGGAATGGATTGGCTTTCTGCTAATTCGGTGTTTATTGGTTATGAAGAAAAGCTCATCATCATTCCATCTATTGATGCTACCCCGAAAGATGTCTTAACAACTATTCTAGAAGGTACGGTTGGAATGATAAATTTCTTGTTCGAAGAAGAGAAATCTGTTCTTTTGGTTCTCACTAAGGAAGGGAGTAGCGACCTTCAAGTTTTGGATATTCCAGTAGTTTGCGAGTTTTCCGAAGTTTTCCCCGAAGATGTCACTTCTCTTCCTCCGGAGAGGGAAGTGGAATTTTCTATTGACCTGGTACTGGGAACGGCTCCTATATCCATTTCTTTGTATCGGATGGCACCATTAGAGTTAAGGGAACTAAAGGAACAATTGGAAGAGCTTATGGCTAAGCATTTTGTTAGACCCAGTGTCTCACCGTGGGGAGCCCCAGTTTTGTTAGTAAAGAAGAAAGACGGCGGGATGCGATTGTGTATTGATTATCGTCAGCTGAAAAAAGTCACCATTAAGAACAAATATCCCTTGCCTAGGATAGACGACCTATTAGATCAATTGAAAGGAGCCTGTGTGTTCTCGAAGATTGATTTGAGGTCGAGTTATCACCAAATCCGAGTGAAGAGTTCCGATGTACCTAAGACTGCATTTAGGACCCGTTATGGTCATTACGAATTCTTAGTGATGCCTTTCGGTGTGACTAATGCTCCAGCTGTTTTTATGGATTATATGAATCGGTTATTTCAAGCTTACTTGGATCAATTTGTTGTGATCTTCATTGATGACATTCTTATCTATTCCCGTACTCCGCAAGAGCACGAAGGACATTTGAGAATCGTCTTATCATTCTTACAAGAGAAGCAACTTTTTGCCAAGTTAAGCAAGTGCGAGTTCTGGATGTCTGAAGTTAGTTTTCTTGGCCACGTTATATCACAGGGTGGTGTAGCAGTGGATCCGTCAAAGGTTGAAGCTGTGATTAATTGGGAGAGACCGAAGAATGTATTGGAAATTAGAAGTTTCTTGGGTATAGCAGGTTACTACAGAAGGTTTATCAAAAACTTTTCGCAATTAGCATTACCAATGACTAAGCTTACTCGGAAGGATTGCCCCTTTGAGTGGGATTCGGCGTGTGAACAAAGTTTTATGAGTTTGAAGGAAAGATTGACTACAGCTCCCGTTCTGATTATTCCCGATCCTAGCAAGTCATATGAGGTCTTTTGTGATGCGTCTAAGTTGGGATTAGGAGGCGTTTTAATGCAAGAAAGTCAAGTGGTGGCTTATGCTTCTCGACATTTGAAAATTTTCGAGAAGAATTATCCAACCCACGATTTGGAATTAGCGGCGGTGGTGTTTACTTTGAAGGTGTGGCGTCACTATTTATATGGAGTACATTTTGAAATGTTTAGTGACCACAAGAGTTTAAAGTACCTCTTTGACCAAAAAGAGTTGAATATGCGTCAAAGGAGGTGGATGGAATATTTAAAGGATTATGATCTAGAACTAAAATACCATCCGGTTAAAGCGAACAAAGTGGTTGATGCCTTAAGTAGGAAAGTTTTGAGAAAGGCTTAATTGATGATGTTAGAATATTCGTTGTTGGAAAAGTTTAGAGATTTAAATCTTTAATTTGTGTGGACTCCCAATGGAGTGATTATGGGGAATTTGAATGTCAATTCTACGTTAAGAGTTGAAATTCAACAAGGACAATTATTGGATGAGAAGTTGCAAGAGATGCTAAGTCAACCGGGTTTTGTGCACGCTAGCGATGGAATGATTATGTTTAACCAAAGAATTTGCATTCCGAACGATGCGACTTTGAAAAGAAGGATTTTAGAGGAAGCGCATAAGGGTGCCTTCACTATACATCCGGGTTCTTCAAAGATGTATCAAGATTTAAAGAAAGACTATTGGTGGTCCGGTATGAAAAGAGATGTTGTGATCTTTGTGTCGGAATGTGTGGTGTGTCAACAAGTTAAGATTGAACATCAAAGTCCGGGTGGGTTGTTGCAACCTTTAAACATTCCAGTGTGGAAGTGGGACAGTATTTCTATGGACTTTGCAGTAGGTTTACCCCGTACACAAGGTGGTTATGATTCGATTTGGGTGATTGTGGATCGACTAACGAAATCTGCGCATTTCTTAGCCGTGAAGACTACTTTCAAGGCAAGTCATCTTGCGAGGTTGTTTATTGTGGAAATTGTAAAATTGCATGGTATTCCCTCTAATATTGTGTCGGATAGAGATCCAAAGTTTACTTCAAGGTTTTGGAAAGTTTTTCAACAAGCTATGGGTACGGAGTTACGTTTGAGAACGTCTAATCATCCTCAGACGGATGGTCAAACTGAATGAACAATAAAAACAATGGAGGATATGTTGAGAGCTTGTGTGTTAGAGAGTAAGGGGAATTGGAAAGACCTTCTACCATTAATTGAGTTTTCTTATAATAATAGTTATCATGCGAGCATCGGTATGGCTCCGTATGAAGCATTGTATGGAAGAAAGTGTAGGACCCCTTTGTGTTGGGCGGAAGTTGGGGAAGATAGAATCTTAGGACCCGAAATCATCCAAGAGACTACGAAAAAGATTTGAATGATCCGCGAGAAAATTAAGCAAGCACAAGATCGACAAAAGAGTTATGCGGACAATCGAAGAAGACCTTTAGAATTTGAAGAAGGTGACCATGTGTTTTTGAAAGTCACTCCTAGATTGAGACTCAAAGGACCGCTTAAGTCACGGAAGTTAAGTCCGAGATACGTGGGACCGTATCAAGTTTTAGAAAGGATTGGAGAAGTAGCATACAGGTTGGCCTTACCTCCTTCTCTGTCGGAAATGCACGATGTTTTCCATGTATCTCAACTTCGGAGGTTTGTCCCAGATCCTCTTCAGCCGATTCTACCGGATACTATTGAAATAGAAGCAGACTTAATGTTTGAACCTCAACCGAGCCGCATTGTGGGAAGAGAAACGAAAGTATTAAGGAACAAGGATATTTCTCTCGTTAAGGTGCAGTGGGATGTAACACATCCGGGCGATGCAACCTGGGAACTTGAATTGGAAATGCGAGAAGCTTACCCTCATCTGCTCAGGTAATCTTTAAATTCGAGGGTGAATTTCTATTTAAGGGGGGGAGGATGTAATACCCCGTATTTTATTACTCCGGATAATATTATATTGTGATCGACTGAGCCCAGTGTACTCTGAGAAATTATTTGACAAAATAATTAGAGTAACTGTGGAACTTAGAATAAATCCAATTAATATTAACTGAGAAATTTATGTTATAGCAGGGTTTTTTTTTTAGTTTGGCAGAGCGCGCTTAGCGCGCAGGAGGCCGCTCAGCGTGGTGTTGAATTCCTGCAACCCCTCCAGACCGAAGAATGCGCGCTTAGCGCGGGCAGGGGAGCGCTTAGTGCGACCTGGGACTTGGGATTTTATTCCTTAAGCGAGAAAATTCATAACTTTTGACTTGTTTATCGGATTCGATCATTCTTTATATCGATGTAAAGCCGAGGAAATATTCTATGGAATGGAGATGAAATATGTCAAATTTACCGACCGATTAAATAATCGAGAAAGTCCCAAAAGTGATCTAATTATGTTGTAATTGTTATATATTATTCTACTATGCAATTATGACATGTCTTGCCTATCCTATTATTGTTTAACATGATTGTAAGTGAATATGCATGCAAATATGAAAACGATATAGGAAGAGTGAGGAAACCTCAAACTTGAACTATAGGAGAATCTAGTAAGGAACTAGAAATTGTAGACAACTCTAGATGGCGATGCTCGGGCACGTGTTGTTGGAAGATACATCTTTGCCGAGTATTGGCCTCGTTGAGAGTGAGCACTAGTATGGAACATATGGTTAACCTTTGTGGTTGTGAAAAGGCAAGAGAGGCCTTAAGGCGGTGTAGTCTTGTGATTGTCAAATACAATCGTATTGTTGTATGTGATCATGTAATCGTAACCGGAATATTTTGAGTGTAGTTTCATGGGTCTCGAGCTCCTCTGAAACGGGTACACAATTAGTTGGTAGGTTTGATTCCCTATGTGTAGTACGATTGGAGCCTATGCTATGGGTAGAGACTTGTGATGGTTAACAGGCCATGAGAAGTGACGGTTCATGGTTAACAAGCCGATGATCCCGAATCCAATTCGTATGCCAAGTAACTACAAGGATCTATGACTCGGGTCGTCTTCTAGACGTAGAAGCGGGCGGGAAGATGTTAATGATGTTGTGAGTTAATGAACTCATGTCATGTTTCCATATAGTGTGAGAATTATAAAGTGTGAACTCAAGGGACCTTTTCCCTTTTCCTCGGACTTGAGTTAGGATTGTTAGAACCTTGTTATTCTGAGAGAATCCATAAGATAGGGAACTCACTAAGATTTGATGTATCTCACCCCACGTTGTTGATGTATTTCAAGTGCTTCAGGTTCCGAGAAGGGTAAGGATAAGGTTGTGTGATCTTTTCCTTGCTTGTTGATGGCTCGCTTCCGTAGCGAAGTGTATTTTGGGATCATTGTTGATCTAGTTCTTAGTTTTTATCATTGGAACATCTTGTGTATAATATGCCTTAGGTTTTTGTACTTTGTACTTTAGGGCATTTATTTGTATACAATGTGTTAACTAGGAGCTTATGTGTTTCAGTGCCAAACACTTGGATCTATATATAATATTTATGCTTTGATGTATGAGTTTTATATATGGGTGTTTCATTAAAGAAGTTTATAATTATATCCTCCAACGGTACTATTAATCATCTATTTAAAGGGGACAAAGGAATTATGAAAAACCAGAATAAAAGTTAGTTATGCAAAAGGAAGAACGAAAATTTCAACACTCACTACACTTAGAACTTTTTATTTATATATTTTTCTTATGTGTAATCTCTGAAATTCAATTAGTGTATCTGGTTCTTTAGAAGCATTCTTGTAAACACACAATTTTGTATTGTAACTTTGGTTATATTCCTTGAGGGAATAATTTTAGTCTATAGCCTCAAGAAGTCATTGACATATGGTCTTTGAGTTTTCCTTGACGGACCAAGTTTAGTCTATAGCTTCGAGAAGTCATTGACAATTGGCCTTTGAGATTGTAATCTGATTGATTAGCCGATTAAGACCTTGTGAAAAGATGGAATCACTCTGATGATTGGACTTGACTAACTTAGTTAACAGTGAACCAGTATAAAACTCCTGTGTACTTTTATCATAATTGTTCTTTTCATTGGATTGTGATTAGTTGCGCAAAGATTTATCATATCTAAAACTAAATTCAACTCCTCCCCCTTTCTTATTTTTCTTGAACCTTCAATTGGCATCAGAGCTCTGGTCCTGGTATTGACCATTTTGTGTCAAACACTTAACCGTGTCAGATAAAGATCCACTTTCAGAAACACAATATACTTTCTACTGGCAACTATGATAAATATCATTATTCTACTAAACATCTAATCTTTAATAAAGAAAAGTTTGAATATTGGAATGATAGAATTGAAATTTTCTTCTTTGGATATGATGCAGATCTATGGGATATGGTGAAGAATGGTTACACACATATTATGGATTCAAATGGTGTAAAGATTTAAAGAAACAAGCACTACTACAAAAAACGCTTGTTACCTCGGATGCGAAATGCATAATACCTCAGCTATAGAAGAGAGGTAATGGAGGGAGACATGATAACTCGCAACTTATCACCTTGGTGTTATATTAAAACTGAGAGGTAAAGTTAAATACACATGGGTTCAAACCCCAGCAACAACACTTTTATTATTTTCAAAACTAGCGTATATTTCATCTCAGTTTATCTTGAAACCCAAGGCGTTAGATAATTTTTTTTTTAAATTGTTACATTGTTTACCTAGAATATTACCCCTCTTGAACGCCCTACCCACGAAAAGTCGAAATACACCGGGGAATCGTCCGAATGAGGCCAAACTTTGCAGTCACTCTCTATTTGTTGGGAGAGATGTCCATGCAAAATTTTGGATCAAAGTTATTTGTGCAGACCATGGCTCAGTTGTTTCTTCCCCTTGAGCGGACGGCACGGACCCGGTCACGGGGGTCCGGACCTGGTCACCGGAGGTCCGGACCGGGAAACCATAGGTGAAATGAGGCCCGAAAATTCAATATATACCAGGGAATCGTCCGAATGAGGCAAAACCTTGCAGCCACTCAACATTTGTTGGGGGAGATGTCCGTGCAAAAATTCAGATCAAAATTCGTTGCGTAGGCCATGCTTTCGTTGTTTCCGCCTCTTTAACGCTTGACCCTCGAAAAGCCAAACTATGTCGAGGATTCGTCGGAATTCTATGAAACTTTGCAGTCACTCTCCATTTATTTTAAGAGAATTTATTGCAAAAAATAGATCAAAATGCACTTCGTAGGCGTATATTTAAGTTGTTGCAGTTAAAAAGCTCGTAGTTGGACCTTGGGTTGGGTCGATTGGTCCGCCTCTGGTGTGCACCGGTTGGCTCGTCCCTTCTGTCGGCGATGCGCTCCTGGCCTTAATTGGTCGGGTCGTGCCTCCGGCGCTGTTACTTTGAAGAAATTAGAGTGCTCAAAGCAAGCCTACGCTCTAGATACATTAGCATGGGATAACACCACAGGATTTTGATCCTATTGTGTTGGCCTTCGGGATCGGAGTAATGATTAACAGGGACAGTCGGGGCAATATTACATTGTTTACCCAGAATATTACATTGTTTAAAATAAAAGTAAAAATCCCAAGAGAACAAGGTAAATATCAAATTCCCTTAAGGTTTAGACTTTAGATCTTCAAATTATTGAATCTTGGGGAATACTAAATGTTGGGTGCAAGGCTTGTCTCTTCGGATCTTGCATGCATTTGATTCTGAAGCAAAACAAAATAAGGGATAGATAAATAAAATCAATATTCAAATAGATGATTTTGTGATTAAATAAATATTTAGGGAAACAAACCTTAAACCCAAGTAATTTTCTGCTCTTGCAATCCATCTTAGAGAACTTTTCCAAACGTCTTTATGTTTCAAGCGCTTCATGTTTCATTTAGGTTAGATTTTCAATATTCAGCATGCTTTTATAATGTATGTCTCTTAGGTTTCACGTGGATCATTAATAGCGTATTCTTGAGAGTTGATAAATATTAAATGGACGACAAAGATTTGTTTAAGGACGAATTGTAAAACAAATGCTTAACTATCCCCTCGGCCAAGTAGAAAACCGAGGTGAATAAGCTGTTTTTTTTTTTAAATTACATTGTTTATACAAAATATTACAAATACATTGTAAAATCTTTTTCCCAATGAGAATTTTTATTTTCTGCACTTGCAATCCATCGCATAGATCTGTAGTAGCAATTCATGATAGAAATGGACGGGGTGACTATAAAATGAGGTTTTATTTTAACTAGCACCTCGGTTTTAAAGAAAACCAATGTGACTATTTCTTTTATTTATTTTTTTAAAAACAAATTGTTTACACAAAACATCAAAAAACATTGTTTACAACAAATCTTAGGTGATATCCAGATTTTGTTGGATATCCATTGAAACAAATATTTTTTAAACAAGAATGAATTTTTACGCTTGCAATCTACCAAGTGAGTACTCTTCAAAGGTTGAGCTAGTTTTCTTCTTTGTTGGTTAAACTCCATTATTTGTTTAACTTGAATCACAAATGATTTTATGAACTTACAACCTTTCAACTGAGCTCTTTTCAAAGGTTGAGCTCACTTCATTGTTGGTTAAGCTCATTTCTTTGGATAACTTGAACCAATAATGCTTTTATGCATTTGTAATCTATCAATTGAGTACCCTTCTTTAACTGAGGGTTATTCCAAAAAAAATACAACAACGACAACATCAACACCATTATGTGAGATAAATTGCAAAGGAAGAAAAAATGTTTTTTTCAAGATAGAAGAACATTGAAGATTTTTTCTATCTTGCAATCTATCCCAAAGAATGATGCTTGCGAGTTTGAGGCGGCTTCATATAAGTAAGGATTAGGGTAACAATCTATTTAACGAGTGCTTTTATAGTAAATCTTATTATTTTATACCTCGATTAAATAGAAAACCGAAGGGTTAGAACATTTTGTTTACACTTATATACAAATAAAATCATAAACTGCGATAGCAGGGAATCGAAGCCTGTACTGAGTTTTTTTCACCTCGGTTATTTTAAAAACTGAGGGAATTTATGTTTTTAAATAACTAAAAATAGTTCGCCTTGGATTTATACCTCAGTTTTCTATTGTTCGAGGTGAAAGCTTCGTCATGAAAAACGTTATTTATTGTAGTGAAGATGGATGAACAACAAAAGAAGGACAACAAGAATAATCACAGATCAAGAACAATCTTGTTGAATTCTATTTCTAATACTGAGTGTGAAAAGATTACAAATAAGACTCAACTAATTCTATATTAGATTCTTTGAAGATGACTCATTAAGAAAATGAGCAAGTAATGGAAACCAGGGCTTTGGCTTTAATCAAGAAATATAAAGCTTTCAAAATGGAAGAATGAAAAACTATTTAGGATATGTTCTAAAGGTTTCAAACTCTAGGTTTCGGGTTCAAAGTCTTGAATAAAGGCTACACCAAGGTGACATCACTCAAGGTGTCAAAGGATCTGAATAGCACAACTCTAGAAGAGCTAGTAAGCTCTTTAAGGAGCCATGCGATCGAGCTAGAAGACAATGAGCCCCAGTGAGAAAGGTAGTATGTGGCTCTGAAGTCTAAAGGCAAGCCTGAATCGACTAAAGCTTTTCAAGATAAAGAAGAAGAGTTTGAAGAAAGTTCTAATGAAGAGTACGAGATGTCTCTACTATCCAGAAGGGTAAACAAAGTCTGGAAACAAAGACAAAATAAGTCCAGAGGCTATAGAAGAACATGTGGACGCTTTGAGTCAACCTCAGGCCAAAGAAAGTCTAGAGCTGACAAAGAGGATATCTACTACGAGTTCAAAGAGACCGGTCACTACAGAAATGAGTGTCCCAAACTCAACAAAGAAAATTCTAAGAAAAATTTCTTCAAAGAGAAGAAGAAAAGGCTAATGGTAACATGGGACACTACTATAAATAATAATTTTTATGACAAAGGTTTCACCTCGAACATGACAAAAATTGAGCTTATAGGTCCCGAGAGCGACATGTTTGATTTTTTTAAAACAACTTTTTCCATATAAAACCGAGGTAATACATTAATAAGTGAGCGTCAAATCTTATTAAAAAATTAATATTAAACCTAATACCTCGGTGTTTTATAAAAACTAAGGTAACATAACTATTAGGGAACACGCTTCGAATCTCAGTAACTGCATTTAAGGTTTTTTTAATGATTTCTCACTTGTCACTTTCCAATCTTCCCTTTTTTTCTTAGTTAATTTTTTTTTTCATTTTTTCTTATTAATTAGTAATTATAATTAGTAATTCTCAAAAAAAATTGTTATCAATAAAAACGAATAGGCAATAATATGAAAGAAAATATTTCATTAATTAAAAATGGGACAACAGATAACTATTCCACATATTCAAATTTCTGACTCCACTCAACTTCAATAGTATCACTATTAACTATCCCTAACTTAGAAAAAAGTTCAGAAAGAACTCTTATATATGGTATGAGGAAAGTCATTTCATCCCTAGAGGTGGTTATTATTTCCTTTAAGAAATTAAAAATGGTAAGAGGAATATTAAATATGATAATCTTGGTAAGGAATAACAATAAATGCTTGTCATTCCTAGTAAGCATTTCCAATTATTTCTCTCTTGGACGGAGATTTGACACTAGAAGTTGATACAAAACTTTTTCAATTAGTCGTAGACTAGCAGGACTGCTGAGATTACCGTTGGTTGCATAAATTAGGCGAAGGTGTTCTTTAAAGACGTTGTTGGATCTATAATGCTCAACACAAACACCTTCCTCTTCACATTTTATTGTTTGAGCAATAAGTGACCGAGTTATTGTGATAGGAAATCCATTGACATAGGATTGGATTGACTCAGCATCATGACCAGATGGCTAAACGGAGGCATTTAACCATAACTCTTTAACGAGATTAATGTAGATGGGTCCATTAAGAATGTCAAAGTAACTATTCAACTTTTGTTTGCAAATAGTTGTTCTTAGATCAAAACCTTTGTATTTCAAATCATCGAAATCGACAAACTTTTCATTGATTACGGACAAAAGATTTTCATCTAAAGTTGTTGAAGACATTTTTGAAGAAAACAAAAGACTTTGAACTAGGTTTGAAGACACAAAAAGTTGGAAGTGAGACGTTGAAACATGGAATAGTGTTTAAATAAAGTGGAGAATAGGAAGTGAAACAATCAAAAAAGTTCAAACGCCTTGAAAATCCAAAAGATACGTTACATTTTTTAATATGGATGATCATTGCTATTCTAGTGGATATGATTCCAATGTGCGCCATGATTTATTTTCTTTAGAAGTAGAAATCACGTATTTCCTCAATTTTTCAAAAACTCCGAGGGGAAAAACAATTTAGGAAACTATTTTTATTTACTATAATTTTTTTGTAAACTAAATGATATATCCCGTCGGTTTCCTTAATAACTGAGGTATAAGATACGTAACATTTTACTATAAAAGTACTCGTTAGACACATTTTACCATAATCTTAACTTATATGTAGCCACTATAAACTCGTTAGAAGTAGAAATCACATCATTCTTTTGGGATCCATCTCACAAAATGGTGTTGATGTTGTTGTTGTATTTAGAAGCTTGTAAAAGTTCTCTATGATGGATTGCAAGTGCAGAAAAATATTTTTTCAATAGAAGTTGGATGCATTCAATGGTTGGACCATATGACTCTTTAGAAATTGGATGCATGCAATATTTAGACCAAATAACTTCTTACACCAAAATTCTTGTTTTGCTGTATTAATTTTTTTCAATATTCTATGTAAAAATGTAATTAAAAAAAACATTTTCACCTCGGTTTTTATAGAAACCGAGGGGATAACTTAGCGTTCTTAAACAAATCTTTGCCGCTTATTTCATGATTATCAATGCTCAAGAAACTACCATTAGTGATCTACGTGATACCTAAAAAAATTTCATTATAAAGGTTTTCTGATTTCCAATATTGATAAAGAAACGTCATGAAGCGATTGAAACTATCTATATCCTCCACTTTAAATTTTTCCATTAGCGATGGATTGCAAGTGCAGAAAATTATCTAGGTTTAAGGTTTATTTTTTTAAATATTCATTTGAGCAGAAAATCATTTACTTTTATATCCTTTTTTTCTAACCCTTTTATTGTTTTATATCGAAAACAAATACTTGATAGATGAAGCATTTTCCCAAATATCAAGGAGTCGAAGATCCAACATATGATCTTCAAGGATAAATTAATTTTTATTTTAATATTTTGTGTAAACAAATGTACTATTCTGGGTAAACATTTAAGTTTGTAAAAAAAAAATTATTTTCTTTGTAAATAATGTAATATTCTGGGTAAACATTTAAGTTTGTAAACAAATTATTTTTATTTATTTTCTATGTAATTAATGTAACGAATTTCTAATAAAAAAACAATCTAACTTACCCTTCAGTTCATTCGTAAACCAAGATGTATGAGACGCTAGTTTTGTAAATAATAAAAATGCAGATGCTGGGGTTCGAACTCATGTGCAAGTTAATTTACCCCTTGGTGTTTAAATAGTCGAGGTTATAAGCCTTTACTTTTCAAGACGACGTTTGTTACCTCGCTAATGCAGCCAAGGTAAAATGCATTTTGCGTCCAACATTAAAAGTACTTTTTCTAGTAGTGGTATGACTCTGACTCTTCCGAGAATGACTCTGAAGAAGAGAAAGCCAACACGGAATTTATGGCTATCACTAAAGCCTCTGAATCAGGTATTTTCTCATCTAACTCATTCTAAAATTGAATTAGCTTTAGTTAAATTCTAGAAAAGAGTCTGAAACTCCAGAAAAGATACAAGAATCTAAAACAGATTCATGTAATTGATTTTGAATCCCATAGTGAGCTGATAAAATAAAATTATATTTTAAAAGAACAAATTGATAGTTTGGAAAAAGAAAACTCTTATCTCAAAAGCATGAGTGAATAACTAGAAAAAGAAATTCTTTAAGAAGCTCCTATGGATTCTGGGTGTGTTTCAAAGAAATATGAAACATCTTTTCAAATATTTTTAGCAAGAAACATAGATAGAAGCAAAATGGCTGCCATAATCTATGAAGTAAGTAGAAATGGGAAAAGACGAATTGGTTATGTTCCACCAAAGAAATCTTTGTTTAAATCTAAACCTAAAGAAATGATGATAAAACCAAAAGCTTTGTACTCTCATTTTATCTATGGTCACACACATGACATCTATTTTGCACAGAAACCCTGGGTTGATAAAATCTCTGGGAAAACTAACCATAATGGACCCAAAAAGATGTGGGTACCTAAGAACAAAATAATCTATGTTGCAGATATCATTAGCAACAAAGTTGAGACACCAGTCGTTGTACCTAAGAGCTGGAAGTTAAACCTGGAGGTTTCAGTAGGCTTTGGAGGAAAGCAAAAGGGTAATATCATTGGTACAAGAACGATAGGTAACGGTTCCCTTCCCTCTATTGCCAATGTTTTATTAGTTGAAGGTCTATTGCATAATGTCTTATCCATAAGTCAATTAAGTGACAATGGTTATGATATTATATTCAATCAAAAGTCTTACAATGTTGTGATTCAAAACAATGGCTCTGCACTTTTCAGTTGCAAGAGGAAAAACACATCTATAAAATTAAACTTTCTGATTTAGAAAAAGAAAATGTAAAAGGCCTTATGTCAGTGAACGAAGAACAATGGACTTGGCATAGATGGTTTGGCCATCTTATCATGAGAAGAATCTCTAAGCTCAACAAGCTCAATTTATTCAAAGTCCTTCCAAATTTGAAGTTTGCTTCAGATGCTCTTTGTGAGGCATGCAATAAAGGAAAGTTTTCTAAAACTTCCTTTAAAGCTAAGAATGTTGTTTCCACCTCTAGGCCTTTGGAACTCTTACATATTGATATGTTCGGGCCAGTTAAAACAGATTCAATAATGGATATGAAGTATGGATTAGTCATTGTAGATGACTACAACATATGGACATGCATAAAGTTCTTAATACACAAGGATGAGTCACCATCTGTGTTTACTACCTTCTGTTCACAAGTGCAAAACGAAAAAGGCTTAACAATTGTTAAAGTCAGAAGTGATCATGGTGGTGAATTTTTTTTAATTTTTTTTAAGATAATGACATATTTCATGATTTCTCCTATCATAGAACTCCTCATCCGAATGGAGTTATAAAGAGAAAAAATCGTACTTTGCAAGAAATGGCCAGAACCATGATCAATGAGACAAATGTTGCTAAGCACTTCTGGGAAGAAGTAGTGAATACTGTATGTTACATTCAGAAAAATAACTTTATAAGACCTATTCTAAGTAAGACACCCTATTAATCGTGGAAGAACATAAAGCCCAACATTTCTTATTTTCATCCATGTGGTTGTACTTTCTTATGATCAATACTAAAGACAACTCAAACAAGTTTGATTCTAAAGCTCAAAAGTTTATCATGTTAGGATACAATGAACACTCAAAGGTAATAGAGTATATAACACTGAAGCCAAATTTTTTGAGGAATCAATTCATGTTAAATTTGATAATAAGCTTGATTGTGAAAAGTCAAAGCAAGTTGAAAGTATCATTACTACGGAATACCCCTTTCACAACGGTTTGAAAAGGGGTACCATAACGCCTGACATACCGTTGTTAAGTAAAGTGTCGTTGTAAGTTCTATGTTTCTAAAACGGTCTGGAAACCTTTATTGAAAGGCAGGATGTGTGCCATATATCACAACGGTTATGATAATAAACCGTTGTGATACATACACTTAGGTATTGGGTTCGAAACCCATCAGCAGCGAATTATGTAAAACATAAATTATCTATTATCTCGGTTACAATTGATAACCGTTGTTGAAAGTTCCCAGATTATCTTTGATCTCTGTTACGATAAATAACCGTTGTTGAAAGTTCCCAGATTATCTTTGGCATCTTTTATGGTTTAGTAATGTCGCCGCTGTAGCGAGCGATTTTGGACGTGGTTTTTAAGTATTGTCGCTCTGGGGCACTACAGGTAGATTCATTTTTTATCCTATTGAAGCTGATGAAGGAAGGGAAATAGATTTCTACAACTAACCCTGCTTGCAAACTGAGGTTAAACAGTCAAAACTGTTGGTTTACAGATGCGATTTTAGTTCGTGGGCCTCTCTCTGCTTATTTTGTTCAGAACAAAATATCGGAACTGTTCATGGGGAATTTGTTGGGATCCTGCACCTGATTGGATGGAGGTAGGGGACTTTGGGGTTTTTTTACTTGTGTGCTCGCTAAGATTCTTTTTCAATCTTATGCCTACGTATTCCCGGGATAGGGAAATCAGAGCGATCGTAGTTCCTCCTATTCTATGGGAGGAAATGGTGTTTTTGGTGTCTTGTTCAAAGCCCAAGACATGAAGCTAAAGGCGGTTTATATCTTGTTCAAATCTCAAGATGTGAAGCTGAAGGGTCTATTTGTATCTTGTTCGAAGCCCAAGATGTGAAGCTAAAAGGGTGTTGACTTTAGAGAGAATTTATCATCTCTAAAGGGGAATATTTGGTCTGTTTGGCACAACTGTTGGGTGACTGATTATAAAGGAGAATTACTTTAACTGGGATATACGAATCCAGCAATGCCATAATTTCCTTTATAGGGGATTTTCAACCTGAAGGAGAAGACTTTAACTCAGTTTAGAGCAACACCATCTTTCCTTAGGAATTTCTCATGCTAAAAGAGGGACAGTGGCATGGATGTAAATAGTCCAGAGGCTTTCCGCTTACAACAATTAGACGAGGGAAAAGGAGTTGTTGATGTTTGTATGTTGTGCCCAAAGCATGATTTGATGCTAAAACGTTGATTGAATCAAACGGGGATTCCTTTATACAAAGCATAAGAGGATGCTATTGACCCAACAAGAGGATGCTTTTGTGTCTCGTACGAAGCCCGAGATAGAGGCTAAAAGGGTTGACTCAACAAGAGAGTGTTTTTGTATGTGTCTTGTACGAAGCCCAAGACGGAGGCTAAAAGGGTTTAACTCAACAAGAGAGTCTTTTATACTCACCAAGAGAGTGATTTGTATCTCGTACGAAGCCCGAGATGGAGGCTAAAGGTGATCGACTCAACAAGAGAGTCTTTTTATACTCAACAAGAGAGTGTTTTGTATCTCGTACAAAGCCCGAGATGAAGGCTAAAAGAGGATTGACTCAACAAGAGAGTCTTTTATACTCAACAAGAGAGTGTTTTTGTATGTCATACGAAGCCCGAGATGAAGGCTAAAAAGGTTTGACTCAACAAGAGAGTGATTTTGTATCTTGTACGAAGCCCGAGATTGAGGCTGCAAAGGTTTGACTCAACAAGAGGGTCTTTTATACTCAACAAGAGAGTGATTTGTATCTCGTACGAAGCCTGAGATGGAGGCTACAAAGGTTAACTCTGCTGGGGAGAATCATTGTACAAAGCCCAAGAGGAGGCTAGGGTTACTGTTTCAGTTGTACTCATGGATTTGATCTGAGGACCAGGATTATTTCCTGTTCTTTAAGGAAACGGGGAATCCGAATGGTATTGAGACTGCCCAAGTCTACGGGTGTTTTTTCCTATTTTTGAAAGAAACTTGAGAATGTCTTCAAGACTCAAGGAGATTAGAATATCCAAGTCTAGAGTTTTATCTTTTGTACTATGCTTAAGAGAGATCAAGAGACAGTATGTTCGCCGTAGGAAGATCTAGACTCTTTGAAAGACTGTTCTATTAAGATGACTAATTTCTGTTCTTATACCTTTAAGAGGTCGTCGGGACAATTTGTACGAAGCCCAAGAGGAGGCGAGAAAAACTTTTAAGAAGCCGAAGGGACAATTTGTACGAAAACCAAGAGGATGCTATCTTCCCAGAGGAAGAATCATTATACGAAGCCTAAGAGGAGGCTGTGAAAACTTCTAAGAAGCCGACGGGTCCTTGTACAATGCCCAAGATGAGGCGGGGATGCTTTTAGAAAGCCTGTGGGTCCTTGCACTAAGTCCAAGAGGAGGCTGATGAACAGTTCCAAAAGGGGTTTCACTTGGAACATTGGCCTTCTGTATATGAACTGTTCAATGGGGAGATTTCTTAGATCTAGTTATCTAAAATTGTTGTAAAAGAAAATTCTCATGGTTTAGGTTATGTTGAAATATCCGGGAGAACGTCGGAGGTAAGGAGACGAGGTTTTGTTTAGTTCTAGACGTAGTTGCCGGGGAAACTCGAAATATCTATACTAGTATTACAGAGTCGATATGAGTTTATGAAAGAAGACTTACAATGAAACAGTCCCACAGTACAGTTATATACATATAAAAGCGGTAAATGAAAGCGGGTAAACACTTACTCGGTTGTAGAGCTTCCATACTGTATTGTTAGTCGTTCAACAAAGAAATTGAAAATAACAGTATGTTACAAAATCAAAGGAGAAAGTGCTTTTGAAAGGAAAATTGGGGCTTACAGCTCAAGGAGAGGCCCAGGGTTTTATCAGTGATCGCACTGTCATTTTGTACAGGGACTTATACAAGTGACTGAGGCCCAAGAAAGATTTTATGTACAAGGGGATGGGTCTTACACTCTCTCAAGAGGCCCAAAATGATTGAAAGTGAACAAAGATGGGTCTTATAGCTTAAGGAGAAGCCCAGGGTTTATTTTGAAAAGGGCGACGATTGCGCCGAGGTTTTGAAAACGTCGTGGGTCTTATACAATGACTGAGGCCCAAAAGTTTTTGGTTTCAAAAGGGGATTGGGTCTTACACTCTATTAGAGGCCCAAAATGATTTTGAATGGGTCTTATAGCTCGAGGAGAGGCCCAGATGGTTTGTTTTAAACGGGCGATGATCGCGCTGAACTTTTGAAATACAATGGGACTTATACAACATTTGAGGCCCAAAATAGGTTTGTATTTACAAAGGATTGGGTCTTACACTCTATTAGAGGCCCAAAGTGTTTAACAGAATTGTTAGGGTGAAAATCAATAAAACCCTAATATCATCATTTTTTAATATAATTATTCAAAGAAAATTAATACAAATGATAAAAATTCCAAATAAGTTTGAATAAACAACTTGTGATTTTGGTTTTAGGTTTGAAAAATGAGGCTTTCATCACAAGATGAATTAAAACCTACTTGGTTTTGATTTTCCAAAATGGATATTTATTTTTAAAAGGTTTAAAAACAAATAAAAGACATTTATTCACAAAAATACTAATTATATTAAATAAATAATATAAATCTAATGTTTTTGGGGAATAAAATATTTCAACATTTTTGTGATTTTTTGCAAAAAGAACCAATAAAAAATAATTAAAATTGAGGGAGTTATTAAATTTTCAAACTATTAAAAATAATATGGAAAATAACAAAAAGTGGGAAAAATAGCAAAAAGAGGATCTGGGGCGAGGGGGATTCGAACCCCAAACCTTTTGTGTATAGGGCGCGTGCCTTACCACTGAGGTGGTGATACATCCATTGATTGAAACACAACCATAAATATACAAGGCTTGCCTTGCTTTTGGCCTAGCCCAAGGCAAGGCAAGACAAGTTTTGACAAGAAACGGGAAGGTCCATAACTTTCTCATTTCTCCATGGTTGGGGACAAAATTTATATGCATCTGGCCTAGAATTTCACAAGGAATCCAATGGTGGTGGTATTTTTTTCAGATCATGCTCCCTCCTCAAAATCCGATAGTGGTTTTGAAATAGACCATATTTTGCATTTTCTGTGCTACATCTTGGTACAGGTATGAATTACATGATAAATTGATGCAAACACAACACATATGACATGTAGAAGAGATGCATGATCAGTGGACTTCAAAGCAATGCATATTTTGGAAAGTTCAAGTCATGATGCTTACCTCTTTTTGAGCTTTTTGAGTTTTTTGTGCAATCTGCCAAGTTTCTTGTTCCAGAAATAGTTTGATGCTTTGGACACTCTCAAATGATCCCTTAGAAGCTTTTAGGATGATTGGAATCAGCTGGAACCTGCAAAAACAAAAACTGGCCCTTTCTTGCAAAAGGGGTTAAAATGGCCAAAATAGCAACTCTCTCAAATGGTGTTCCAGATGTTGGGAGCCATTTGGGACAGTTCAAGGATGATATTTGGAGTGTGTTTGAAGTTTTATCTGGCTTGGAAAGTGACTGAATCAAGACATGGCTTGAAAAATGCAAAAAAACAAAAACATATTTTGAGGTTTTGAGAGATGACTTTGAGATTTAAGGGTTACAGGTCACTTGTGTGAGTTTGGACAGCTTAGATATGACATATTGGATGTGTTTGGATCATGAGCTGTGATGGAAATGCTCTCTAACTCAAAAACTCAGAGTTACCTTGCTAAAGAAGGTATTTTTGCCTAAAGAAAGTGATTTTGAGGAAAGCATCTGTTTGATGGCTTTGGTTTACTCAAACTGAGCACAAATGAGCTCTATTTATAGTAGAGCAAGTTTGTTTTGGGATCAATAGTGAATGGTAACTGCAGCAGAGGTTTGGCCAATGTTGATCAATAGGAATTCAAGTCTCCTCTAGCCATTGACTAAAGGTTAGAGCACAGAGCTGTGGTTCCCTAGTTGTTGGATGAATCTTGACTGAATTCAGTTGCAAATGTGTCAGTCCATGCCACCTTGGTGCATCCATTAAATGCTCCAATCCAAAATTGGAGTCTTGTCCCTCTTTTAGGGATTTCTAGGTTTGACATGTTACTTCTTGTTCCAAAGACTTTGGAGGCTTGGATCAGTGTTTGTTCCCTTTAGATTTGATCCTCAGATGTGTCCAAAGTGATGACAAGGCTTGGAATTATCTGATTTTGCCAAATCGAGCAAAAGTGCAAAATTCTGCCTAGCCTTGGCAGTTTTCAGCAAGGCATATTGCCATTGTCATATCTCATGGCTCAAGTGGAATTTGATGGAGTTCTTGGCCATTTTGGAAAGCCCTCATATGATACAATAACTGTTTAATCATAATTGGTTTTGATACTTTTTGGATCGAAGTGAAAAATTCCCCTACATTTGGAAAAAAGTGAAGGCAGATTCTGACTTAGTGAAAATTTCACTGTGTTGGAAAAAAGTGACATTTTCACTTTTTGTGATTTTGATCATTCCATAATTTAAAATCCATGGGTTATTGGAATAAGTGGTAGTTGAAGCTTTTGTAGAGGGTAATGAGAGCTACAAATCCAGATTTGGATGGGAAAAATGGCCTTGTGGTTTAGGAGTTATGATCCTCCAAAGTTGGTACCCTAGCCACTTTGTTCCATAACTTAGAAAATTTTCTAAGTTTTTTATGGTTACCCCTTTTACAAGTTATCCCAATTTTCTTGATTTTTCTTGATGAATGATAATTCCAATCATACATTAACATTATTTTGGGGTCAAAGAACCATAATTGTGAAAAACTCAAAAAGTCAAAGTTTGACTTTTGTGCACAGTTGACTTTTTGTCAGATGAATTCCAAACTGTGCGATCCTCTATGAAATCAAGTCCTTGACCTAAATCAATCTTGATGGATTGATTTCATAGGTGTTATAGGGTGTATTGAATCATGTCTTAGGGTTTGGGAGCATGTCCTGGTCAAAAGTCAAAGATACAGTTGTCTTTTTCTGCGAAACCCTAACTGTGGTTCTGATGAAATTAAAACTTGTTGCTCAAGCTTCTTGGATCAATCCATTGTTGCAAATGGATCAATGTGATGTATTTGAGACCCTCAAATCCCCTCTTGAGGTCTTGGCTCATGTTTTGTCCCAAAAGTCAACTTAGGGGTGAATTAGGTCAAGAAACCCTAATTCCTGATTTTTTGATGAATGCATCCCCTGAGGCTAAATTGACTTGATGATTAGGTTCATGAGATCCCTTGGAGCATCATAGGTTATGCTTTGAAGCATTGGCTCATGCCCAGAGGAAAATTTCCATCTGGAGGCCCTGGTCGACCAAACCCTAATTTGGTGACACTGGCGATCTTAAGGCTTGATCCACCTAGAAGGGAGAAGCCTTGTGCTTAATCCTTGAAGTGGGAGTCCTCTTGATCCTTTGTGGATGTTTGAGAGACTAGACAAGTTAAAGATCATGTAATTTCTTGATTGATCCTTTGTCTAAGAGCTCTGAGAGGGCTTGAAACCCTAAGTCTGATTATAGTGGATGCTCGCCCATCTTTGGGGAGACTAATGGTTCATCCATATTGTGATGATGATTTGCACAATGATGGGAAATCTTAGTGGTTAAAATTCGGGGTATGACAGATGCCCCTATTTAATCTTCTTGGACCCGAAGGTGTGAATGGCGAAGGTATTCGGGCATTCGGGGTGCAAGAGGATTAAATATCGAAATACTCGAAATTTTGATGGTGGTTATGAATGGCAGTTCGCGCATCCTTCCTCTTTTCCTAAGCAATGATGCTTAGAAAAGGTAAAATTCCCCTCGATCCTGGTTTCCTACCAAGGAACTGGTCTCAGTTTCTGATTTAAATTTCCCCTCGATCCTGGTTTCCCACCAAGGAACTAGTCTCAATTTCTGAAATAAACTTCCCCTCGATCCTGGTTTCCTACCAAGGAACTGGTCTCAGTTTCCGATATAAACCTCCCCTCGATCCTGGTTTCCTACCAAGGATTTGGTCTCAATTTCTGAAATAAACTTCCCCTCGATCCTGGTTTCCTACCAAGGATCTGGTCTTGGTTTCTTTTGTCAATAAACTTTATTGACAAGGGACGCTATTTGTAGCGGTTCTCCTCAAACTTCTCACTGAATTTTCCTGGGGAGATGCCATTTGATGGAAAAAGTTTTGATTGTAGAGAGGCATAAACTTCTCTGTGGGACGCCATTTGTCGACTCTACTAGGGAAAACGAGTCCTCTTGAGAGACTGCTTTTGTTCGGGGATATTACATAATACTTTTCTCGAGATCTTCTCAGAGAAATGCCATACGATGTACCCCAATTTTGAGGTGCCGATGACTTTGTTGACATTGACATTCTGGAGAGAATGACCAATGTGTTGCTGAAAGTCTTTAGTTGAGAGGCTTTCTCTAGGGATTTTCCTTTATCCGGGAAAGCGAAGATATCATCTTCCATGGCGAAGAGTGATGCTGGATGAGGGTTCTCTGGTTTTTCAGAGGTTCAAGTTATCAAAGTGATCAAAGGCCGACTTCATCCCAGAAATAAACTGGAGGAGAGAGGTAGTTCAGATGCAACATTTCCTGACGAGGAAAGAACTGACAACTCGATTGAGTGGACTGTTATCACTAGGGGATAAGACCGACCAGAGTGATAGTGATGCAACATGAATATGAATGCAAAGTAGTAATGCATGATGTATGTGTGTATATGCTGACAAAACTGACACGACATACAAACTAATAGATGACCACGACTGGATACTCGGCCACTACTGGGGACGAAGAGGTATCGCTGGTTCAAGATAGCAATTCTGCCTTGCTTAGGAGAAGTAGTCCTCGTGGAGAGCTACGTTGGTCGAGCTTAGGAGATAAGAACTCTGCCTGGGGTGTCTGATGAAACAATGGTCTCTGACATAGCTGATCCTTCATTCAGGTGCACTGGTTTAGAAGGAGTACTTTGATTCTGCACTTTGAAGCCTAACCGCCTTTGGGAGAAGCCATCGATATTCTTTCGATGTTCAACAGTCAAAAGAATTTGCCATCTTTATTAAAAGCAGAAAAATTTTACAAGTAAATTCATTTTTGTTTTATTTTAAGAATCGTTGATCATATTAAAAACATCATTCTGTAAAGCTAAAACAAATAAGAATTACAAACAAAAGCACAAGGGCTCAAATTTTATTGATAGGATGGAAATCAGTCAAACGCGTGATTCCATAGAGTATTTACAAAGTTTAGAAAATGGTAATTTAAGGGAAAAAGGGCTACGTTGAAACATAACTACCACTATCCTTCTACCAACTTTGACTTCGGGGCATCCTGAGCTTCTGTCGAAGATGACCTTGACTGGAGTTTTCTTGACGGATGATGTAACTGCTGCCGAGGGACTTACCCCTTTGTTGGACGTAGTTACTTGCCATGAATCCGTAATTTTTGCCTGGATTGTACTTTGAGATTTCCAATCCACTGGGATGATTTTTGATTATGTCTCTAATTTTTGCCTGGACCGCCCTTTGGGGTTTTCAATCCACCGAGACGTTTTTTTCTTTTTTAATTTAGGCGAAGTATTTCTTGACTACGTCAAGATTTGTGGGGTAGGCAAGTTCCTCTCCGTCCATGGTTGCAAGTCTCAGGGCACCGCCTGAGAAAGCTTTCTTGACCACATAGGGGTCGTCATAATTCGGAGTCCACTTCCCCCGGGAATCGGTGAGAAATGATTGTATCTTCTTGAGCACAAGGTCTCCTTTTCTGAAGACGCGAGGTCGAACCTTTTTGTCGAATGCCCTCTTCATTCTTTGCTGATACAACTGACTGTGGCATAGTGTCATGATTCTCTTTTCTTCGATCAGATTCAGTTCTTCGTGTCGACTTTGACACCATTCAGCTTCTGTTAGCTTAACTTCCATCAATACTCGGATTGATGGGATCTCTACTTCGATGGGGAGCACTGCTTCCATGCCATATACTAGAGAGACAGGGGTAGCCCCTGTTGAAGTGCGGACAGATGTGCGATAACCGTGAAGAGCAAAGGGTAGCATCTCGTGCCAATCTTTGTAGGTTACGACCATCTTTTGAACAATCTTATTGATGTTCTTGTTAGATGCCTCTCATGCTCCGTTCATCTTGGGTCGGTAGGGAGATGAGTTATAGTGTTCGATCTTGAACTCTACACACAACTCTTTCATCATCTTATTGTTCAAGTTGGATCCATTATCGGTAATGATCTGGCTCGGAACACCATAATGGCAAATGATATTGTTTTTGATAAATCAGACCACCACTTGTCGGGTTACATTAGCGTATGATGCTACTTCGACCCACTTGGTGAAGTAATCAATGGCTACCAGGATGAACCAATGTTCGTTCGAAGCCTTAGGTTTAATCACACCGATCATGTCGATTTCCCATATGGAAAAAGGCCACGGGGAAGAGAGAACTTTGAGATGTGTTGGCGGTACATGGATTTTGTCGGAGTATATCTGACACTTGTGACACCTCCTCATGTACTTGTAGCAGTCAGATTCCATTGTCAACCAATAGTACCCTGCTCTTAGAATTTTTCTCACCATTGTATGTCCGTTGGCATGAGTGCCAAAAGACCCTTCGTGAATTTCTTTTATCATCATGTCTGCTTCTGGTCTATCGACGCATCGAAGCAAGACCATGTCAAAGTTCCTCTTATAGAGTGTATCACCGCTCAGGAAGAAACTGCCCGCCAGCCTTCTGAGGGTTTTTCTGTCTTTCCTTAGTGCCCCATGTGGGTACTCTTGTTTCTGAAGGAAGCATTTGATATCGTGATACCAAGGTTTGTCGTCTATAACTGCTTCAATCGTGAAGATGTAAGCGGGCCGTTCAAGGCGCATTATGTCGATCTTAGGTAAGTCATTCCATTGACCTACACTAATCATGGAAGAGAGAGTGGCTAATGCATCAGCCTTGTGATTCTCCTCACGAGGGATATGATGAAACTCGACTCTGTTGAAGAAGGGTAACAACCTTCTTGCGTAATCTTTGAAAGGAATCAATCCTGATTGGTATTTGTTCCAATCTCCTTTGACCTGATTGACGGACAAAGTTGAGTCACCATATACATCCAAGTTCTTGTTCCTCAAATTAATCGCTTCTTCGAGACCCATAATACAAGCTTCATATTCGGCCTCATTGTTTGTTCACTTGACTGTAAGTCTAGCGGTGAAAGGAATGTGGGTACCCTGAGGTGTTATGATAATTTCCCCAATTCCGTTTCTGTAATGATTGACAGCTCCATCAAAGATAAGTCCCCATTGGGAATCTGGTTCTGGCCCTTCACTAGGTAGCGATTCATGCAGTCTTTCATTTTTAGATACATGACATCTTCGTCTGGGAAGTCAAATCTAACTGATTCCTGATCATCAATCGGTTGATGAGCCAAATGATCGGCTAAAACACTTCCTTTAACGACTTTCTGAGCGTGGTACTCTATGTCATATTCTGATAACAACATCTGCCAACAGGCAATCCTTCCCGTGAGAGCAGGCTTTTCAAAGACATACTTGATTAGATCCATTTCAGAGATTAACCAAGTGGTGTGACGAATCATGTACTGGCGAAGACGTTTGGCTTCCCAAGCCAGAGCGCAGCAAGTTTTCTCGAGCATAGTGTACCGAGTCTCGCAGTCGGTGAATTTCTTGCTCAAATAGTAGATGGCAGACTCTTTTCTTTTTGTTTCGTCTTGTTGGCCAAGTACACAGCCCATTGAGTCTTCCAAGACTGTTAAATAGATGATCAGCGGTCTTCCTTCCACTGGAGGTGATAGAATCGGTGGGTTCGACAGGTATTCCTTGATACTGTCGAAGGTGGTTTGGCAGTCTTCTGTCCAAATGTAGTCCTGATTCTTTTTTAGTAATTTGAAAATTGGCGCGCATGTCGCGGTCATGAGGAATATGATTCTGGAAATATAGTTCAAACGTCCCAGGAATCCCCTGACTTGTTTTTCAGTCTTTGGAGAAGGCATTTCTTGAATGGCCTTGACCTTGTCAGGATCAACCTCAATTCCTTTATGGCTGACGATGAATCCTAAGAGTTTCCCTGAACGGACACCGAACGTGCATTTATTGGGATTCAAGCGGAGTTTGTACTTTTGCAAACGCTCGAATAGTTTTGACAGGTGGGTCACATGCTCCTCTTCTATTTTAGATTTGGCAATCATGTCATCGACATACACTTCGATTTCTTTGTGCATCATGTCGTGAAACAGAGTAGTCATAGCCCTTAGATAGGTTGCCCCGGCGTTCTTCAAGCCGAACGACATTACCTTGTAACAAAAAGTACCCTATGGGGTAATGAACGAAGTTTTCTCCATGTCTTTCGGCGCCATTTTGATTTGATTATAGCCCGAGAATCCATCCATGAAGGAGAAAACTTTGAACTTTGTTGTACTGTCTACCAACATGTCTATGTGTGGCAAGGGTAAGTCGTCCTTTGGACTTGCCTTGTTTAGATCTCTGTAATCGACACACATTCTGACCTTTCCGTCCTTTTTCGGAACTGGCACTATGTTGGCCAACCATTGAGGATATTCTGAGGTGGAGAGGAAACCTGCGTCAATCTGTTTTTGTACCTCCTCTTTGATTTTGACAGCCGTGTCTGGATGAGTCTGTCTCAACCTTTGTTTTACCGGCAGACATTCTGATCTCAACGGTAGATGATGTTCCACGATGCTGGTATCCAACCCTGGCATATCCTGGTAGGACCAAGCAAACACATCGGGAAATTCTCTGAGAAGCTTTGTCAAACTCTTTTTGGCAGTTGGACTGGGCAGTGCCCCAATCTGATTTCTTTTCTCTCTTTTTCTGAACCCAAGTTGACCGTTTCTAACGGCTCTTTGTGAGGTTCAATGGACCTTTCCTCTTGTCGGAGTAATCGGGAGATCTCTTCTGGAATTTCGTTGTCAACTTCTTCTTCAGCCCCAAATACCGGGAACTCAAAGTTGGGAGAAGGCATTGGATCGTATGTTTCAACGGGGTTTAAAACAAGCAATCTGCATGACGTGATGATTTGTGTTTAGAAGAGATAGAGAGAATGCAAGAGTGTGTGCAGTGTTTTATATTTTTATTTTTTTGAACAATACTCATTTTTATTTATTTTTTTGTTTTTTAGGATTACCATTTTCTGGAAAAAGCAGAAAGAGAAAACAGCAATAACTGCGGAAATTACATAACGACGTTATTTTATTTATGAACAAGTCGATTCTTGAAACTACAGCCCTATAAAACAAAACTTTGTCGCTTTGGGTGAAGCGAAGAGGGACATTTACAGAAAGTGAGCCCTATCAAAATATCCGTTTCACCTGGGCACGGTGAAAGGTTAAAGTAAAGATGGCAATTACTTAGACTTATGAACAATCTTCGGGACAATGACAACACCCCATTGGCGGCGAACTCCTCGGTGAATCACAAAGTCTGGTACCTTCCTTGATTTGTCTTCAGAAATGACGATGATTTCTGGTGGAGTTGGATCATTGGAATCTGTCTCCCAGGCAGAGTTATCGTAGGAGGATTCCTCAGTTGTATTTTGCATAGTATTTGTACTCTCAGCTGTATCTCCCCATCCAGTTGGCTGGATGTCTTTGAGCCTGATACGAGAGCTTTCATGAGCGGTGTACTTGACCTTGAAGTCGTATTTTCCACTCGGCTGTCCTAAGGTATCCCACACTTCTTTGGAACTGGAGAAGTCATCTCTCTCGATGATGTTGACCTCGGGAAAAGCATAGTTAATGAATTCTAGTCCAGCAAGCTTTTCCAATTCATCATCGTACTGGATAAGTTCGGAATGACCTGAGCGTTGATCCCATGACATGGCGGGGACACAGGTATTCTGTTCAATGATGCTCAGCTGATTTTCATTGTTCGGCTGACTTTCTTGCCCCAAGTCTCCGGGATACGGTTGCCAGATAGGCAAGCCATCCATTGGGCCATAATAGTCGTGGTCAAAGTTGTATTTCATCGGAGTGTCTTCCTCTAATGAATTTGGCGGAGCACGACATCCTTCAGGATCACAATCTCCGTATATCATTTCGACATCTAACCTCGGTATAAATCTAGGACTCTGTGCGGGATACCAAAAGGGAGTCTGCGTTTCTCCCTGAGACGTATAACCGTCCTCGTTGAGATAGGACTTCCATTCTTCCTCCGTATCGGAGGAATCATCTTTATTGATGGTATGCACTTCTTGAGTCACTGGTTGAAGGAAGCCTCCACTGTGGAAGAAGTTCTGAATGGGATGAAAACTTTTATTGTTCGCATCCGTCTGAGTACAGGTTGAGGAAAAGCCAAGACCTTTCTTTTTCTTATTGTCAGTAGGAATGACAAGCTGCCCCCATCCTGTTGTATTGGTATTCTTGGCCGCTTTGATAGCATCTTTGTACGAGGAAATCGAAGCTCCCCTTTCGGATTGATTGTCCTTGTGTAGTGAAAGCGTTTGGAACTGGGTTCCGATTACCCCCTCCGGTTCTACATAAGTGGATGACGATAAGTTGCTTACGAGCAAGGCTTGTTCTCCACAGACTGTGACGAGTTGGCCGTTCTGGACGAACTTTAGCTTTTCGTGGAGGGTTGAAGTGACCGCCCCAGCCTGATGTATCTAAGGTCTTCCTAATAAACAACTATATGTTGCCCGGATGTCCATGACCTGGAAAGTGACTTGGAAAATGTGAGGACCAATAGTTATGGGAAGGTCGATTTCGCCGATAACTATTTTTCTGGATCCGTCAAATGCTTTGACGATGACCTCACTGCCTCTCATCGGAGATCCTTGAAATGATAGTCTCATTAGAGTAGATTTTGGCATAACATTCAGGGCTGACCCTGTGTCTACTAGTACGCTGGCTAAAGCATCATCCTGGCAGTTGACTGTAATGTTGAGCGCCATGTTATGACGGCGACCTTCTTCAGGTAATTCCTCATCACTAAATCCCAAGTTATTGCAGGAAGTGATGTTAGAGACAATGCTATCAAACTGTCGAATTGTTACATCCTGTTCCACAAAGGCTTGCTCCAAGACTTTCTGTAGAGCCTCCCTGTGCGCTTCTGAACTAAGTAACAGTGATAATACCGAGATCTTTGAAGGAGTTTGTAACAGCTGATCAACAATGTTGTATTCACTCCTTTGGATGAGCTTTAGCATCTCATCATCATTTTTTGAAAGGTTGGGATTACTGGATTGACCGACTGGTGGATTGGGAATTTCTGTCTGAGGTTCCTTTTCTTTGCTGGGTTCTCCAACTCCTCTGTTGAAGATTCTACCACTCTGTGTTACTCGACTGATGTCTGCAATATTCACGACGAAGGGTAATGAAATTTCCTTTCCATTATCAATTGTTGTTGCACCGTATTTGTAAGGGATAGCCTTAGTTGATTCATACAGTAGCGGTCCCGGTAGATAGATGACTATGGGAGCCTTCTGATTTTTCTGACCATCGTAAGTAATTTCGATCCGTTCCCGGTTGGGAACTCTCGATTCGTCAAGTAGAGGGATGATGGCACAAACATCCCTAGCCCTCTGATGATCAGAGATTGTGACAACGTCCTCGATTTGATCAGCGAAATAGTTGACTGATCTAGAACTTGACCATGGTTGAATCTGTTTACGGTCCAACTGACTTTGAAGGGCTGCTCGCACGAGGTAGCATCCTTGATTATCCACTGAGCAAACTCCACACCGCTCATAGTTGTGTAGTGGCACCTGGCCATGTCCGCTTTGAATACAGTGTAACCTTACTAGGTCTGTTTCCATCGACCGAACATCCTGACTTTGATATCTAGTAGGATTCCCGTTAGTGATACTAATTTGCTGGGTGTCTTCATCCATATAGATTGGAAGCCACCAGTGGTTCAACAAGTACTGAAGTGTTTCCTGGACAAGGGCACAGCCCTGATCGTCTTCGCAACCCGCTTTACAGCCTGATAATCATGTGATACCAGGAACCCGAGCCGGACCTGTTTAGCATGTAACTCCACCAGGCTGGTATTCATCAAGTGAATATCAAAGATTTGAATCATGTTGATCTGATTGGGATTCCTATCATGGTAGTCCTGGATCCATCTAAGATCCATCTGACGCTGGAGGGTCTCTTGTACAAAAGAGCATCCCTGTTTGTTTACCGAGCAAGTCAGACAGGAATTATAATCGTGACGCGGTAGATTATGATATTGGCTTTGTCTTGAGTGCATCGCCACCAAGTTGACATTAATTGCACGGATGTCGTGGTTCTGAATGATGTTGGAATTCGTATAGGTCATGTTGACTCCACGAACTCGATGCTTCTGGATCCATCCGAGATCCAATTGTTCTTGTAGAGCTGATTGTACCACAGAACATCCTTGATTGTTTTTAGAGCAGATATCACACTGGTGATAATTATGAGGGGCATTTGGCCATATCCACTCTGTCTACAATGCATCTTGACCAAGTTGGCCCTTAACAAGAGTACATCATGAATTGATAGATGTTGTTAGACTCTCCCTCTATCAAATTGACTGTAGCCTTCTCGTGTTGAGGCAGCGGTTTTGTGAGAACATTCGGATTTGTATCTTTGTAAGATAAGACCCCGCTCCTAACAAGCTTTTGAACGTCGGATTTGAAACTGAGACAGTTTTCTATGTTATGTCCTGGTCCTCCTTGATGGTAAGGGCAAGTATGATCCACCTTAAACCAAAAAGGTAGATTTTCCGGTATTGTAAGAGGAGACTTAGTCTGGACATTCCCCTTGGCCGGTAGTAACAGAAATAGTTCTGCGTACGATACGGGTATAGGATCAAATCCTGGTGGCCGCGTTGTATGGTTGTTGTTGTATTGAGGACGAGCCTGCTGAAGAGGTTGTTGTGTCCTTTGCTGGAATTGCTGCGAATGCGGTTGGCTTTGAGCAACCTGAGGTTGATACGCAGAAATAGGTGCGGGGTTGATAGCAGGAGTTACAGCTGCTACTGGTTGGTACCGTCGCCTTTTCTTTCCGAGAGAGATATTCCCAATATCTTGCCCCTTTTTCTTAGGGAGAGCACTACCGTATTTTTTAGTACCGCTTGTCGACCCAGTGTCTTTGACTAGGCGCCCTTCTCAGACCGCTTCCTCAAGACGAACTCCCATGCCTACCATCTCGGTGAAGTCACTAGGCGCACTGGTGACCATTCTGTCGTATTAAAATGAGCTTAAGGTCTTTAAGAAAATATTTGTCATCTCTTTTTCCTCAAGAGGTGGACAAATTTGAGCGGCAATTTCACGCCATCTTTGAGCGTATTCCTTAAAGGTTTCCTTGTCCTTTTGCGACATTGATCTGAGTTGATCTCTGTCTGGTGCCATGTCCAAATTATATTTATATTGTTGGACGAAGGCAGTGCCAAGATCTCTGAAAGTGCTAATCGTAGCGCGGTTTAAACCCATGTACCATTTTAATGCGGCACCGGTTAAACTATCCTGAAAGTAGTGAATCAGTAGATCCTGGTTCTCTGTCTGAGCTGACATTCGCCGAGCGTACATCACCAAATGGCTTTGAGGGCAAGAGTTACCCTTGTACTTTTCAAAATCGGGTACTTGGAACTTGTGCATGACTTTCACATTGGGGACCAAACAAAGGTCTGTGGCGTCCTTTCCAAATAAATCCTGACCGCGAATAGCCTGCAGTTCCTTCTGGATTTCCAGGAACTGCTCCTGGAATTCATCCATTCTATCAAACATACTTTCCTTTCTATCGGAAGGTATCTGTGGAATCTGTCATTCCGGGACAGTGTGCACCACAGGGGGTGGTACCATTACTACGGCAGTGACTCTTGGCGTTTCCAGAAGTTTGTAACCTTCAGGAGTCCTCATTATGCCTCTGGCTTCCTCGCTTTCCCGAAGTTTGTAACCTTCAGGCCCAATGGCTTCTGCTATGATTCCCTGATCTTCAATGATCGGCGGGACATATCCTTCCGAGATATAGTTAACAGGCATGCCCCAGGGACGATCTTTCGGCATTTGATACCTAGGATCATACTTCTCCACTATGGGCGTTGAGGTGATCTCTGAGATCACAGTTCTTTGTAGTTGAGCTTCTGCCATGGCTTGGATGTCGTTACGAAGCTTTCTCATATCCTCTCTCAGAGCGTCGATCTCTTCTTTCAACTCTCTGTTCTCTTCCTCGAGATCATCCATATTTTTCTGATGATTAGCCCGAGTATTATACGAATGAGACAGTTTGACTCTAGAACCGAGACACAAACGTGAGATTCGTAGATAAGAAGAATATGTGATGTGAGAATGATGAATGCAATGATTATATTAATTATTTTTTTGGTTTAATCAAAATAAACTTCGACAATTAGATTGCAAATATCAAACAGTGGGGACACCCCCATTTTATTGAATTCAAAGGATTGCGGAAATGGAAATACAGTAAATTACAAGGTGCGGAAACAGAAACCTAAGCTAATGGGTCCCGAGTCCTCTCTGAGGAGAACTCGGGTGCTGATTCTGGTACTTTCCTTTTCTTGGACCGGGGCTCTTGGGCCGTTGTCGGGTTGTCATTCCTTTGCCAAGTGAAAGGAGCGAGCAAATTCCTTTGGTCATCTTGATTTTCTGCAGCATGTTACTCCAAAATCTCAATTAGAGCATCCTTATCTTTCAGTAGTTGTTGTATTTTGGTACACTCCACATTGAGAATGCGACACTTGTTCTCCCAAGACCTCCTCTCCTGTTGAACTTTGTTGAGAGTAACCTGAAGTTTTTCCATTTCAGTCATGAAGTACATGACAGATTCCCTTGACGGAAGAACTCCGTGATGAGGATAAGGCATCTTTAGCCTGAGAGCTCTAGTTTGTACCCAATGGAGAAAAGGCTCCACCGAGACACAATCCGGTTTTCCTAGAGACTCCCGTCCTTTCTTATGAACATGTTTCCAAGCGTGCACTATTTCCATCTTTAGTGCCCTATCATTTTCTCCTTCCTTGAAGAAAAGACCTTCCAGATGAGCATTACGCGGGGTTTCCACAACGGTCAATGATTCTGATCCCATCATAAATCCTATTGTACCAATCTATATCAGAGTTGGTAAGAGACATGATTTTCTACGACCAACATAAGGCACTCTTATGATCCCAAAAAGCGGCAGACTTAGGCAAATAGGAGATAAACCATTTATATAGCAGGGGTACACAGCACATGATCATTCCTCCACTATTTAAATTCCTTAAGTGTACAGAATGATACGCATCTGCGAGCAAGGTTGGTACGGCGTTTCCAATGAGAAAAACCTTAAGGGCGTTGATATCGACAAAGTTATCAATGTTGGAAAACAGAAATAACCCGTAGGTGAGTAAAACAAAGATACTTTCAAAAGCAGTCATGTTCCCTATACTAGCAAAGTACAGAGCCTTCTTTACCAGAAACTTGGCTGGTAAACCTGGGATTCCTCCCTTGGTGGTCATGTGAGTCTTGATTTCTGACTCATCCAAATAGATTGCTCTTGAAATGATTTGATCCTTTGGAATTTCTTCCAGTCCAGAAAAGGGAGCTTGATCAGTAATGGGTAGATCAATCAGATGAGAATACTCCTCCAGCGTTGGTGTGAGCTGGTAATCCGGGAATGTGAAATAGTGATAGACCGGATCGTAAAACTGAATGAGTGCCTCCAGGATTCCCTCAATTACATGGACCCTTAACAGAGGTAGCAAACCTCCGTACTTGGCTATGAAAGCGTCAGGGTTAGTGATCATCCTTGCTAATCCTCTCAAATCCTCTAGTTTTGTAACCTTGAAGGTATACTTGTGAGTTTTTCTTCTACCGAAATCCATTAGCGCAATCTTTTTCTCTCTCTTTTGCAATCATTGTCTTAGTTTAATTTGAAAAAGAGAGACTAGAAGAGAAAATTTTTCTTTGCTTAATGTTTTTTTAAAATGAATGCATGAATACAGCACACAAAAACATAGAAAAAACATGGGGTCAAAGGGTCGGTGTCATGAAGTCAAGGCTCTACCCATCCCAACGGTTTATACTAGTGATTTTTGTACCTGTCTCTCAAAATCATTGATTCTTGTCGAGATAACATCAGCGGGCCGGGAACCGTGCTAGGTGATGTATTTTGAAGAATCTCATAAGAGGGTAGTATCGCGTGACAACTATTTCCGATAGCTTCCGCACTACTGAAAGAGGTTTTGTGAGAGCAAAAATTGTCTCTACAAGTCAATCTATGTTTTGATGATAACAATAAGTATTTGTGAAAGAACCATTTTATGGTCCAACGTGTGTTGTGTGTAGATCATAAGAACTAAAGACATCAGAACCAACATACACCAGCTAGATGTACTATGATTGAATATATGTATATGCAAAGTTACTATGTGTGACTAAAGTCGCAAGAAGTAAGAACGCTTGTTTATCTAGTCATAATCAGCCAGATCCAAGGATGCCAAGATTGTTGTTGCAATGCTCTTGTGGATGCTCTCTGAAAGTGATTAAGATTCTGAAGATAGTGAAGCCTCTGAAGAAGTACACTCAGAAAGAACCAAAGTTCTGAAGACTCCTATGACTTGAAGTTCTGATGGCTGAAGGCGCTGAAGACCAAGTGCAGAAAGAATCTGAAGACTGACGAGTTCTGAAGATCAAGGTTTCAAACAAGAAGTTCTGAAGACTCTGAAGATAAGCTCTGAAGATTCAGAAGACTTAAAGCAGAAAAGGATAACGCTCTTAAAGACTAAGTGCTGAAGTTCTGAAGACTGATTCCTAATGGACTTCTTCAATTAACGGAAGACTTGAAGCATCAGATATTCTGCTATAAAGAATCCACTCATGCTTTATCAAATTAACATCAGAAGCCACTGAAGTTTCGAAGTCTAAATATTACCGTTGTGAGTTAAATGTACACACTGCCCAAGAAAAGATGTCTGGTCACTTCCTCCTCTACAAAAAGAAGATGTGTCAGTACAACTCATTATATCACAACGTCTCTTTTCCAAACAGCCAACAATATTCTCTAACGGCTATATTTCTACTGGCTATTTAATGGAAAGAGTTTTTGCTTCTGATGTGTCGATCACTTGTAGAATTACGAACTAAATGTTGATCTACAAAATTGACCAAGTCATTGTGTGAAGATAGCAACAACGATGAGTTCTCGTTGTAACACTTAGAATATTCAAAGTTGTTATTAATTCACTCATGGAAATTGTTGTTGAATCTCCAAAGAACAAATTAACACAACAACAATCAAACAGAAGTTGTTGATGAAGAAGACAATAATTGAAGATCAGTCAAGTCATCAACCTACCTTCTCGTCAAAGCTACATTAAAGATCTGAAGCAAGGAGTTGCTGCTCAAAGCTTGCTCAACCAGAAGACGAAGAAGAAGAAGATCTACAAGATGTTAACTATCATAATATCTAAAAACATATTTGTAGTTTCTTAGGAAAGCAAGGAGTTGATTGCTCAAAACTTTCTTGAACACATGTGTGTGTTCTTTGTACTTAAACCTAGGAGAAACTTGCTTATTAAGAAGCACAATTTGTAATCTCCAGTTTGCCAATTCAACTAGATGAATTGAGACTCCTCAAGTGAACGTTATATCCTGATGGGATCCCTGAACGGTTCAGCTGTGAGTTGAGGCCCTTGAGTAGATCACGTGGTGATCAGATACTTGAGATGATAATGGATGAGGGTCATTGTGGAAAATCCTGAAATATGGTCAGTAGCGTTATATTCATTGTGATGAATCCCTGAACGGCTAGCTGTGAAATCCCAGCAGTGGGTCTGCTCAGTCAATGGACGATATATCCTGTTGGATCCCTGAACGGTTCATTGGGTTGTTAGTCACAGTACGGCTATGCAAGTGGTTAGTCACCGGCTATTGCCCGTGCAAGTGTAATCATGATTTGGTTATAGTGGATTAAGTCCTTGTGCTCAAGGCGAAATCACCTGAGGAGGGTGGACTGGATTAGCCCGCGTGGTGAACCAGGATATATCGTGTGTCCTTTACTTTTTTGCTTAGTATCTCTATTTATGTTCCTCCTTTGAATATCAGAACCTCATATTAAGCAAAGCCAGAACCTTGCAGCCTATCTCTGATAAGCTTCCGCACTGCAAGTTCTGAGTATCGTATCTTATGAACAGAACTTATATGGTTCTCATATTCTTAGTTAATAGATTAGAATCTCTCAACGAACATTGAAGGTTCTTGAGCGTCAAATTAACAAGATGTGAAAAGTTACAAAAAGAGTAAATACATAATTCAAACCCCCCTTTCTTATGTCTTTCTCGCACCTTCAATTGGTATCAGAGCTCCGGTTCTATTATTGCTTCACATCAAACACTTAACAGTGTCAGAAAAAGATCCAGACGTGGTGCGTAGAAGTACTCTTTGTGAGAATGAAATCCACTTACAATTTCTATAACAGTTCAGCAGTTAACTGTGTACAAAATTGTAACCAATCTGATTACTTCGTGAGCAAGTCACTGATTCTAGATGAAGCCTCACTAAAGTTGAAGAATCAATTGATAATATAAATTCATCAGATAAAAGGAAGTATCTGTTGAATGCTCATTCTGGAAAATACATGTGGATAAAACCACGTATATGATTAAAAGATGAATCATCAGAAAGCAAGAAATCTTGTTTGCTGAAGATTAATTCGTTATGAGTTTTTGAGATGTTTTCAAGAAACGGATTAGGTCCACCCTTGACTTTCTCATTTAAAAACTCATTCTGGATCTCTTCATGTAAAGAAGGAAAATTGCTGATTCTAAGACCTTGAATTTCATAAAGAAATCTGTTAAATTCAGAATCTGTAAAATTCAAATTATTAGAAATGATTCAATGTCAGAATCTGGAATGATCAAAAGATTCAATGGAGAACTGAATCCCAAAGACTCAGTTGATTCCGAACGAACTCTTAACTGGTTCGGTGATTAAGCTCCAACAACCTGAAATCATCCAAGTAAAGATAAAATGTTGATAATCTGATTTTCAACAGATCAAGTGTTCTCAGAACTACTTGTGCTATAAAATTGGATGCTATCATTTCAGATATCTAGGTTCTCCAACTGATGTCATAAAAGATGACGTTAATGATGTTCGTTTGAAGAAATTAGTTAACTCATAGATATGTGTGAACAACCCCAAATAAGTTGATCATCATTGTGAGAACAAGAGGTTCATGCAAATCAAGTCTAGTGATGTACACATGGGGCATGATGATGTTTTGGTTCTGAACAAGTTCTGAAACAACCTTGAGGAACAAAGTCAGATGTTGATATGTCAACTCCTTCCTGAATAACCTCTCAAAGATTCTCATTGAACTGGTGAAATCAATCATCTTTCAAAGAAAAGAAACTCTCACCAAAAACAAACTGAATACGGGCTATAAAAGGAGAATTCAACCAATTCTCAAAAGTTTTTTGTTTAAGATTCAGATCCATATCTTGGAACTGTATCGGAACTAAACAGGTTCTATGGATCAAGGAAATGAGAAATGAGAAACATTCAAAACAGATGTAATCTATTATTTATGAATGGGGTCATCAAATGAAATTTATTGTTCACTCAGTATTTCTCCCACGCATATGAGTATCGCCTTATCAAAAGGGATTGCATTGGCTAAGTTCAAATAAAATGGTCACTCTGATCATAAGTCCTAATCTCGGTCACTGTAACCTAGAGAACTAAAAGACAAGGTTGAACAGGAAAAGAGAGTGAAAGCTATAATCCAACTAGGATCACTTTCCAAGAAAATATTCTCTTCAGAAGTCAGAAGACAAGCTTATCTTGAAGAACCCAAGAAACTCTACAGCTTACTCGGAAATAGGCAGAATCAGAAAGATGTTCAAAGCAAGCCAAGTCTGAAAGATCTAAGGTACATTTTTCTTTTCATTTATAATCTGTTAAACTCATGAGATGCCATAATTAGAAATTTGTCATAGCATGTTTACTAAGTAATTATTTAGGAATCCTTACACGTTTCTTTAGGGAAATATTCAACCAATAGAAAATCTGTTAAGCCTAGATGAAACAAATTGCTAAATACAAGAAAACCCTTTAACAAAAACTACACGCAAAAGATACAATCATAATTGCACAACATATCTATGACAACTTAATAAGATCTTACTAAAATCTTTTGAACTGACCTATATCTTCCCTAGACTAGGCATAATTCAATCTACCTCTTACTCTATAAAGTCACGTCTCCCTTTCATGCTCCTACACTCAAAACCCTAAAAGTTCAAAATATCATTCAACCATCGTCATGCCTCCACTTATTTTTTTAATCAAAACTCAAATCTATTCTTAATTTCTTGAAACAAATTCTTAAGAAAACCTTTTTGTCCTCCTGTGCATCTGTTTGCATATGTCCTCTAGTAAGAGATTTCCTCCGTCGGCGTCTAGTCATATCCTATTACCTATAGGAGTGCTTCAGTCAACACCTCTCTAGAACCAAATCCCTCTCTCTCTCTCTCTCAAACAAGAGTATCTGTTCATCCTAGCTAACCCTACTCATCAATAATACAAGTCTTATTCTAGATACATATATATATTTTCCTCAGTTTCTAACTTATCAAAACTAACACCTCTCTAAAACTCCTGACTTGATCTCCTCAAAAGACTTCCTTACCATTCTCATGGCAAACCAATCATTGACTCCAAGAACCTTCTTTGGCAATGACAACTCTCTTGAAATCATTAGTGAAAAACAACCTAAGCTAATGGATGTTGATCATAATTTCCATCTAGGCATTCATTCGCAAAATTGGAATGGGTACATTCATATGCTTAGAGGTCCCATTTACCCAAACATCATAAAAACTTTTTGGATCAATGCTGTTGTCAGCCATGATGGTCTGACCATTTCTTCAGACATCTATGGTATTCCTCTCTCCTTCAACGCTTCAAAAATCGCTGAAGCCATTAAATGCCCACTGGAAGGCATCACTCCCAGTCATGCATCCATTTGATGCACTTCTGATGCAAAATTACACTACTTGTTTGATAAAGGTTCTGCCTTCGAACCTACTAATCCTGAGAAACTCCTGCCCCACGCCAGAGGCTGGTTTAAATTCATTCTGACAAACATCAAACCTCGAAGCACATACCAAAACCTTCTGTATCATGATGACAAGCTCATAATCATGTGTCTTCTTAACCAAACTCGTATAAATCTGCCCCAAATTATATTTGACCACCTCAAGGACACCATCCTCGTGTCAAGAACTACCCTTGAAACTACGATCCCTTACGGAAGAATCTTAATTGAAGTGTTTTTCAAAACAGGAGTTGTGCAGACAATCAGCAGAACTAGATGCGGTCCTGATATTGCCCTTATTGAAAATTCTTGTGAAACGTTTGACAGTGACTGGTTCTCAAGACAAATGTGTTGACAGATTAGGATACTAGATGATTAAGTGTATGCCTGTATCATTTATGGATATATATATATATATATATATCTATGTTATCTTTTGTCTCGCGTTATTTATAATATCTGGTAACCACTAATCAAAATTCTTAATAAACCATTAAAATATTGCATAAATGACGTGTCCTATTCTACAGCCCAAGAAATCTTTAGTAATAAAGTCTTTAACTTCCCAATAAATGAGTAACTGCTCCGTTTTCTTTTCCCACACGTTCACGCCTTTTTGCATACCCTAATTAATCATGACCACCTAGGAAATAGTAAACCCAAATCTTGGTGTACCAATTTAGTAATTACACTCCTCACTCTCATTTCGTGCATAGGGTGTATTGAATCATGTCTTAGGGTTTGGGAGCATGTCCTAGTCAAAAGTCAAAGATACAGTTGTCTTTTTCCGCGAAACCCTAACTGTGGTTCTGATGAAATTGAAACTTGTTGCTCAAGCTTTTTGGATCAATCCATTGTTGCAAATGGATGAATGTGATGTATTTGAGACCCTCAAATCCCCTCTTGAGGTCTTGGCTCATGTTTTGTCCCAAAAGTCAACTTAGGGGTGAATTAGGTCAAGAAACCCTAATTCCTGATTTTTTGATGAATGCATCCCCTGAAGCTAAATTGACTTGATGATTGGGTTCGTTAGATCCCTTGGAGCATCATAAGTTATGCTTTGAAGCATTGGCTCATGCCCAGAGGAAAATTTCTGTCTGGAGGCCCTGGTCGACCAAACCCTAATTTGGTGACATTGGCGACCTTAAGGCTTGATCCACCTAGAAGGGAGAAGCCTTGTGCTTAATCCTTGAAGTGAGAGTCCTCTTGATCCTTTGTGGATGTTTGAGAGGCTAGACAAGTTGAAGATCATGTAATTTCTTGATTGATCCTTTGTCTAAAAGCTCTGAGAGGGCTTGAAACCCTAAGTCTGATTGTAGTGGATGTTCACCCATCTTTGGGGAGACTAATGGTTCATCCATATTGTGATGGAATTTTAAGGTGAAGATAGAGAGAGGAAGTTTAAGGTGATGGAATTTTAATGGTGTAGAAGAAACGTGGTGTAATGCATGTTTTATGGTGGGTGAGGTCACCGAACATTGTTCAGTTTGAAGTGTGAGTGGTTATTATGGTGGTTTGTTTTTGTTGGATGGTGGATTTGAAGATGATGATGGATATAATTAAGGGAAATTATGCCGATAGAGAGTAGTAATGGGTTAGCTTTTGAGAGAGAGAGAGAGAGAGAAGAGAGAAAAAATGTGTTCCTCTTAGTGAGAGAGTGAGTATTTATTTTGTGGTGAAGGGTTTATGTAACATGGAAAAAAGAAAGAGAGAGGTTCTTTTGTTGAAAAGAGAAATCCCACCCTCACCGATATCCCTTCTTCAGTGGGGAGAATTATCGTGAGTGTGGGGAGTATTTCTTCTGTTTTTATGAGAGAGTGTCCATGTGCCACATATTGAGTAGAGTAGTTTATTAAAATGAGAGGATTAGTGGGAGGATAGTAGTGCCACGTGAGAGAGTGATAGAGACTATCCGTTGGGGAAAAAGATTCCCATGTGGGGAGCGGATAGATGGAGAAGAAAAATGAACTGTCAAAGTCACGTTTCTCATCCTTCCTATTTTATTTTTATTTTTATTTTTATTTTAAATAAAGGTTTAATAATTAGATAATACAAAAATTAAATTCAACCTAATTACCCAATTAATCCTAGTTGATTACACTAACTATTTTGAGTAAAAATAAAAATAAAAGGATTAAGAATGGAAAAAAATTGGACGTAAAAATGTCCAAAAAATTAAACTGACTTCACCAAAATGCAAAAAATTAAGAACACTTTGTTGCCTAAGGACACCATCCAATCCATTTTTTCCTTTTTCATATCTTTCAAGAACTCATTTCAATTGGACGATTTGGAAAGAAAGTGACTCAGACTCTTTGCATGTAAAACTTTGTTTTTGTTTTTCAACATAGTTTTGTTTTTCAACTTTAAAATTTATTTCCATGGTGTCAATCTTTTATTCAAGAGATAAATTTGTTTCTTTTGTATTGACACCGTTTTATGCATAATTTTACATTTATTGAGTAATTCATCTATAACACCTTGAACATCATTATCATAAGAAGAAATTTTACTACTAACCTATTCATATTCGTCATCGGAATGGTGTGATGCCATCAACACAAGATTTTTATATTCTTCATTTTTCGAGTCGGATGATGAACTTATTTCATTGTCATCCCATGCAATTTAGGCCCTTTTGGATTTTTTTTTTCTCATTTCTACTTTTGAAGTCGCTCTTCTTGGTGAGTTTTGGACAATTCGTCTTTATGTATTCTTGCTTTCCACATTCATAACAAGTGACATTTTGTGTTGAAGTGAAAGCATCCTTTTTCATGAAAAATTTCTTTCTTTTTTCATAATTCAAAGATTTTTCATTATTGCCAAAAATTTTATCAAGCCTTTTCACAATGAGCATGAATTTTTCATCTTCTTCAAGAGCATCTTCTTCTTGTTCTTCTTTTGTGACAACTTTCAAAGCAATGCCTTTGTATATCTTCTCTTGATTCTCCTGTTTTTCTAGTCTTCCAAGTTCAAGTTCATGTTCTTGAAGTTTTCCGAACAAGGATGCAGACGTCATGGTAGAAAGACTTTTCTTTTTCGATATTGCTATCACCTTTGGTTGTCATTCCCAAGTTAAAGACCTAAGCACTTTAAGATTAATATCATCGTTAGTAAAATTCTTACCAAGAGAAATCAAGTGATTTTTCAAGTTTACAAATCTCTTTGGCAATGCGAGGATTAATTCTCTGAGCTTCATTCTAAACAACTCATACTCTTGACTCAAGGTATTCAATATAAATCTCCTTACTTCATCGATTCCTTCATGAGTTTCTACCAATGTATCCCATATTTTCTTTGTCATTTTACATTGAGATACATGAAAGAATTAATTCATGCTAAGTGCACTTTGAAGTATGTTGATTGGTTTCTTGTCGTAAAGGACTTTTTTTATCATCTTTATCACATGAACTCTTAATCTTTGTTGTCCCAACGCTGTTAACAACACTTGTAGGAACAAAGAGACCATTCTCCACAGCATCCCATACTTTTCTTCATGTGCTTCCACATGAACCTTCGTGCAAATTTTCCAAAAATCAAAGTATTCACCAGAAAATAGTGGAGGTTTATTGCTGCTGCCACCGTCTTTGAATACTGGATTTGCGGAAGCCATTCTATATCTTTAGGAACAGGTTACCTATAACTTGATTCGATGCCAATTGCAACTGTAGAGTTCACCGAAGAAGGGGTGAATTAGGTACTTTGATCGATTTTTGGTTTTGCAAAACATTGCTTTTAACTTTCTGGTTTGATAGTGTTTATAAAATAGTAGAATGCAGAATTGTAAAGAACACTAGCGATATATCCTGGTTCCCCTCACAATCTGAGAGTACTCTACTCCCCTTACGCAGTAAGAGATTTCAATAAGTGTTAGAACCTTGTACAAGCCTAATCCTAGTCTCTATACACAAGTTACTAACCAAATCACTAAGGCAAATCACCTTATGATTCAACCAAGTAGAAAAAGAGAACAATCCTCCCCTTTTCACTCTCTTGCTTCCAAGAACCCTGGACAGCAAGGTATACACACACAACTCTAAATTTTTTATAAGAAGTTTAAATATGTAAGATGTTTATCAATTACTAGAATTGATATTCCCTTTCAAGTAAAAAATTCACAATATATTACACAAGTGCTCATAAGTATTGTTCAAACTTTAAATGATGCAATGAAATTGAATGCAGTAAGTTTCACACAAAGGTTTATGACACAAGGCACTTGTTTGAAATTTGAGAGAACATAATTTTGAATTGTAATGAAAAAGGTAAGTTTTCAAAATCTAAAACATAGAGTATTTATACATGTATCATACCAGTATGAAAGAGTATAATATCATGAATCAATACCTTGATTGGTAAACGAAATTTGGATTATGTTAGAACCATATTTTTAGCCAAAATATGCCTCTGTTTCAGTGGTAACTAGTTAACACATAATCGTAACTAGTTACAACTAAAGCTATATGTGAAATTTGATTTTTTTTTTTAATGTGTAACTAGTGAACCAAAAGGTGTTGTCGGTTACACCTGATACTTTTTCTGGAAAAAAACTATTTTTATGTTTGTGTAACCGGTTAACCAAATGGTATAACTGGTTACACCTGCTACCAAATTGAAAAAAATACTTAATAAACCAGCTTTAATGCAAATGTCATGATGTTTACAAACTAGTGATGCATTGGGATGAATTAGACATAATATTTTTGAGCACTATAATATAGCATATAATGGAATTGCAACTTGTACCTAAAAGTGATGATCAAGTTCCAAAGAGGTCCAAGTTCATCTTGACAAAATTGCTTGAGATACAAGTTTTGACTCCATACCTTTGACTCATGATGCTTTTGCCCATCCTTTGATATATGCACATGGTCTTGAGAGATAAAAGTTGTCTTCATCAAAACACAATGTTGGAGAAGCTTAACTTCACATAAACTTCTCTCTCACTTGTTTCAATCCCGCTCATTCTAGAAAGCAGTTAGAAAAACTAACGAGCACCGGCAGTGTTTCATACACATGTCGCATATCAGGGAGCAAACACAATTACACAACCTGGCCGAATGGACCGACTTGCTCTGATACCACTATGTAACACCCTAATTTCCCGATTCAACGTTTAGTAAATTAATTCAATTTCTCATAATATTTTATCACAATAATATCATTTCAACATCAATCTCAATATCCCTCTTCGTGGAGAAATCATAATAAAATGTTTTCATCGTCAATAACCATTTATTAGTGTTACACTACAAGTAACATTGTATAATCACGTCTTCAAGTATACTATTAACCTCTAAGGATCTTACCATGAGGTAGTACTACATGTTAGCTTTTTAACGCTTCAAATTGCGCCTCAGTTGGACTCATGAGACTCAAGTTATGACGAAAATAATATCTGAACAAAATCAACCTTGTCTGATTCGAATCATGTTGTTTTTCTAATTCGAATCAAATGGGTCCGAGGCTTTTATTTCAAATTTTGAACCGTGATTCGAATTATGTTGTAATACTTATTCAAATCAAACATGGATGCAACATTTTTCTACTAAATTTTCACGAGAATCTCACTCCTAAACTTAATTTCTCCAACCTAGGCTTATCCCTTCTCAGTTTGAACAAGATTAATCACATCTACTCGTATAACACATCAATTACCACACGTATTTGGTATATTAACATCGATTTATTACAAAATCATCAATCTATTCCAAATCTAAGAACATGTTTATCAAACAAAATCCCCATGAACATGAACATTCAAACTCAAATTTGCACATACATATCATACGTGAAATTCATCAATAAAATAGAGCACGAATTTCATAACAATCATAACAATTATCACATATTTCACACAACATCATTTAAAACTCATAAAACACCAATGGATAAAAACATGAGAAAAACCTAGAGGAGGGTGAAGATCCCTCTCTACCCTTCACCCTTTACCCTAATTTTCCAGCAATCTCCAAGCTCTAGCTATGGCTTCCTCTTCCTCACAAACCCTTGCTTTTATTTTTTGCCTCTTTCTCCTAATCTCTCCAATTCACGTACTAATAAAAAATGCTCCACTAAACCTCCTTTTTAACTTTAACCTAATTTTCAGATTGTGATTATTTCACTCTTCCCCCAACTTATTCATATTTTCACTTCATTCCCTTATTTTTCCAATAATCCTAATTTCCATCCAAATCTCATGAATTTCCTATTTTCTTATTATTTTATTCATTTAAAATTAACTAAAATTCTAAGTAGTTCTCATCATTTTCCATAAATCCCACAAAATTATCCAAGCACACCAATAATTTAATAAAATTAATAAGTCATATAAATTCACCAATACTCATAAATAAATAATTAAATAAAAGAAACTAAAAATTCAATTAAATAATTAATTGAAAATGCAGTGTGTTACAAAATCCAGTTAAGAGACAACAACATGAACCATGAACCATCCATAAAGAATCTTGAAACTCAAATTGGCCAGTAATCTAAACAATTTTTAGCTAAACCAATTGGAGGTTTTGTTTGGAATACTTTAGATAACTCTAGGAATGAGAGTTGCAAATCTATTGAGTTGAGAAACATAGTAGTACCCACCGTAGCAAATCAAATGAGTGAAAAAAGGAAAGACCAATTGTAATCACATAAAATCCTCCAATAAGACTAGTTTTCCAAATCATCTTCTTAGAAGTGTTATGCACGATGTGACACATACAATCATTAAATTGAAGGCACCAATTATCAAGACTAGTTAATTTTGCAACAGAGACAAGATTAACACACAAAAAAAAAAGAATGTACAAAACATTATGGTGATTTAGTGTAGGTGGAAGTTGCATAATGCCTCAAATATAAGTAAAACATTTATTTCCATTAGACATTGACTCAAGAACATTTTAATGGATTTTAAACTACTACGGTTCTTATTATAAGAAAAAGTTCACTTTTTAAATACATTGAAAAATCAATATATTTAATCCATATATAGTATAGATACATTGTTTATTCAAGGAGTAAATTCTTTCTTATATTTAAGATTAGAAGGAGTAATAAATAATTATAAATGGAAGGAAATGTTATCAATTTTATGTGTGTCAAATAACCAAACACAAAGATTCTTACCACTCGGCTTGTTGGAAGCTCAATTGAAAGCAAAAGGATGTCATCACTAAATTGGATTGACGTACTTCTGATGTATAACCTGAATGTAACTATTAAAGATTGTTGAATTAAATTCAAAATGACTTGAAATTGTTCCTATGTGAAGCCATTAAATTGAGGGGCTTTGTGATTAAAAATTTGTTTTTGTGCACTTGGAGTATGGTTATGTTGGTTACTAGGTGCTTCAGTTTAAGCATAATCGACTTGGCTTTTCCCTTTAAATTTATAATTAGGAGGAAATCCATGAAGTACAAAACATGTATCAATGATGTGATTGGTTCTACCACAACGAGAGCATATTCGATTATGACTGGATTGACCTTTGTTAATATAAAATTTCTTTCCCCGACCTTGATCATTAGCAACATTATTGCCAGTGAAATTTGTAAGATTAGTAACATCAACAACATTGACAATTAGATGCATTTTTAGCAACATTGACAACTGAAGCTATAACATTCTCATATTTTTCAGAAGCATTAGAGCCATTACCTAGTAATTCATGTTCTTGTTGAAAACATAAGAAAAATGCTTCTTTAACAGATATAAAAGGATCCATAGCCATTATGTGTGATTTGGTGGGTGTAAAATGCTTGTTCAATCCCTTATAAAATCAAATGATATAATCTTACACATGAAATTCTTTCATGCATGCATATCTTAATAAATATTATAATGATCGAATAGATACAAATTATAGCATATTGTTTAAACATTAAATAATCAATAAGAAGAAGAATGGTGTACCTTATAAAATTAGAGAAACAGTTTCTCGTCGGAATAGTGAATTGAGAGAATTACTACCTTCATTGCCGTTTAGAATTTTCAGAAAGTGTGTTAATTTTCTAATGGGGCAACACTTAAATAACTAAACGGCTGAGGGCAGGAACCTCTCATTGGGCTTAATTGAATGATCCAACCCATCACGGTCCATTAAGTCACAAAACACAATCAAATAATTCATCAATAATTAGTGTTTAATAACAATTGATCATAGTATAATTAATTAATAATTGATTATATTAATCCATATTAGATTAATTAAATAATTAATCTAACAATCTCCCACTTGGATGACAATAATCAATTATTAAAAAAATATTAATTTCAATCTCCCACTTGCATGCTAAAGAATTATTGTGTCTTTTCAATATTAACCTAAACGTCAAGTTATGATTTTTTTTTTTTTTGAGATTAAGAGAATAATATATATCTCAGTATAATAGAATAAGACTTCATAGAATTATTTTATATTCTGAAGTCCTTTTAGAATATGTCACATTTACAGTGCGCGCGAGAATATATAATATTATGAGAATAATAATCTAATTTTTTTTAGATTATATGATTGCGTACACATGCAATCCCATTGATCCAATAGAATAAAGAATTATCAGAGCCCACAAATATTAAAATACTCTGCTTATACAATAAGATACTAATTTTATTTTTAGTGCAAAACTATACAGAGAAATGATTCTATAATATATTATCATTAGAGTTTACAAACTCAACCACATATTTTGCATGTAATAAAATATGTCATTATTTAAATAATTTCACATGAAAAGAGTATGATGATTATATAAAATATTTACCATCATTTGAGTGAGATCAAATTCATATAATTTTAAATAGAATATAGGATTATATACAACATCTTAATAACTCACTCAAAACTCAAATACTACAAATATAACTACACGCATTTGAGAAAAATTATATGCTATACGCAGCGGAAAATATGATACTTTAATCTAACTAATATTGAGGATATAACACAAGTAGTCGTAAATTTCAATCAATAACATAAGACTATAATATCCTCAATATAAATCTCCATAAAATAATATTAAAAAAATAATATTTGATTCTCGTTTATATATAATTGTCATGTTAAATTCTCCCACTTGATAGAAAAAAATAGTTAAATTATTAATCTAAGACTTTTAAAATATGTAAATAAATACTCAAATATTTTCTCTATCCCACACTAATCATATCAAGTAACGTAACACCGATAGAGTATGAATGTCACTTACATAAAATATAAGGAGAATTACAATCTGTTTTAAATAAAATTTTAAAATAAATTATTGAATTGCATAAAATAAATATAAAATTATTACATGTCTTTAAAGAGTATTTCTTATTTATCGTAAATCCCAAAATAAGGGTCTAAAAAAATTATACGTAAGAAATATAACAATGTACTTTACAAAAAATTGTTTCACCAAAAAATTCTAATACCGATAGGGTACTCGAATCATATTTGACATAAGTATCAAATCACAAGTACATTGATCAATTAAAACAAATTATATTAACAATAAGAGTTTAATTGATATGCACTGAGAGTGTAAAATAATTTTACACTGTCATCCAATAAGAATTTATCAATCTGTCATGTAATACCATTAACTTAAAATTTAAAGTATGATGTGGCATGATACATGAAGGTGATTGGTTGACAGTGTATAATTATTTTACATTGTCAATACATACCAATTAATTTCTAACAATAATTAATTATTTTATTAAACAAAATTTATACAACTGTACTCAGGATAGGTGATCTACAATCATACAAATTAAAAGTATAAATTATTTTATGAGTTTCCATCATAAAAAAAAAATGGATGATAATATTTTAAACAAATTTATTCATATATTCAATTATATAATATGCAATTATATAATAAGTAATATGAGGTTCAAAAATAATAATCAAATTACCACTAACCTCTATAAATTTGATTTGCACTCTTTTATAGAGTCTTTGAGTCTTTAATAACTTGTAGTATTGTAGTATTGTTAGAAGAGTAATAGTGTGGGTTTTTGTTATCGTATCCACTGGGATTGTCGGATATTTGATGCTTGCCGTTCAATAGTTGTGATATTCTAAGTTAATGTTTTCAAAAGTTTCACTTGTTGTTATCATTCACTTGTAGCAAAGATTAATTAGGTCACAAAGATTTTTGTAAAAGATTTTATAAAAGCATGTTAAGGTTAGGTTTCATCAATCCTATTCATGTATAAACAATTAATCAAGCATATGAACTCGGTTTCCGACCAATATAACCGCGTATCCTCCCGACTACGTTTATGTCTAAAGCGGAATCGTGAGTACCGTTGTTTAGACCGTTAGATGATGTCTCACGCTAACAATCTAAGCAACGATCATTAAGATCAATACAATGCGAATAGCAAATCCCAATTCTATGTCTAGAGTTTGGTTTTTAAGAGATGAAATTGTTAGGTCAAGAGTTGTAAAGTCTATGCTAGAGCAAAACAATTCACAAATGGATCATTAAGAGAAAACAACATCATCTATATTGATCAAAGACTTTGTTCATATACAAGAGATCAATATCAATACATAAAAACAGAATCAACTACATCTAACCTCAACATTGAGTGATTAGCTACCACTTCTCATGGTAGCTTGGATGACAAGTAAAGAGAGGAGATGAATGAGCATCCACGACGAATAATCGAGAATGGATGCAAAATCAGCTTCTCCAATGAAAATACAAGCTTTTCTCAACAAAATACTGTAAACCCTTAATTCTAATGTAAAATGAGCAAGAGATCCCAATACATTAAAGAAAAAATCTATTTATACACTTTACCTAACAGCACCCTTCGCCTAGCGAAGGATTCATTCGCCTAGCGAATGACCAAAAATATGGCACATTTAAGTGCCTCAGACTTAAACCGCCCCTCAGAATTATCGCGGGTTCGCTAGGCGAACCAAAACATTCGCTTTGCGAGCATTCGCTGCAACCTTCGCCCCAGCGAAGCTTGGGTGTTTTCAAAATGGAAAGTTTCTGCCACCCTTCGCTGGCACATTCGCCCCGCGAGCACATCAGCGAGCATTCGCTGGCCTACTCGCCCAGCGAATTTACCCAGTTTTCCTACTGTAAGTTTTGCACACTTTCTGCCACCATCTCGCTGGCATCCTCGCTGACGTTCGCTAGGCGAACCTTCGCTGGCACCTTCGCCAACACTCGCCTAGCGAATACTGTTGTTGATTTCAAATCTTTGGCAGCTTGCCCTATTTCTTTGGGTCTTCAAACTTTGATCTTTTCACTCCTATTTCTGCACATTTAGCACACAAATTACAAGCACCACAAGTATATTTCAAATAATGCACAACAACATCAATTCACACTAAAATCAACCTATTCCACATGAAAAGTCATGAAAAATGCCAAATAATTCATACTCAAATATATCATGATTGACATCTAACAAACTCTCCCCAACTAACTCATTGCTTGTCCTCAAGCAAAGTATGCCTCTCACGAGGATTTGCTCGAGGATTAAATTCAACCAAGACACGAAAACGGCTCAGCTAAACAGTGATCACAACAAAGCAACAATTACAAAATTCAAGAACCAATTATGTAAAAGAACTTGACTCTTAAACAATTTCAACAATGCTTCAAGAGACAACTAACTTCTCATACATATGTCATTCTACACTCCTCTTCGAAATAGGATTGAAGGCAAATGTGCTTACAAGCACGGGACAGTTACACTCAAATGACAAATGATGCAATACTAAGCAATTCATATCATATCTCAATGATCATAACAGAAATTATGGAAGTAAAAGATCACTAAGGGCTTAAAGGGTTGTAGCTTGGTCGGGTGAACAAAAAAGGGACATTTCTAAAGGTCTTTGAAACGAAATTGCCGACGCAAAAGAACATTCACTATGTACATATTTACACAACACACTTCATTTCACCAAATTGTCATTCCACCTTCACAAACTACCGTGCACACTTATTGATTCTATTATTTTTTCCGTTCAAGCAAGCATTTTCTCTTTTGTACAATATATTCACACTCTTCTTTTTACATGCTTGCTTGAAAAAAAAAATTTCTTTTCAAAATTAGGAGTAATGCACCTATCTTCTTTTTATTCTCTCCCCAACTCATTTTCAACTCCACCTAAAGTGAATGTTCCTTGCTTTTTAGGGCAAGGAAGTCAAAATAAACAATTTACAAAGGTTCAAGAAGAAAATGTTAGAAACTCACCAAATTCAATGATGAACCAAACTAGCAAATTATGTACATAAAACAAGTTCATCATTCAATTGAGTTCTAAACTGTTTAGGCTCAAAGGGGCTACCGAATACTCACTACTCACAGGTAAATTAATATTTGGGCATAGTTGTGCTCACTAACAAAAAAAAAATTGCCTTGATCACTTCTCCTACTTCCACAAAATCACATGGTCACAAGATAAGGCATGAATTAAAAATAAAGACAACATTCATCAACACTCCTTGACATATAATACAATTTTGAGGCTTCTCACTTTACTAGTTTCAGATCCTAAAATGACATATGTATTCAAAAGAAGTTGTAACATGAAACACATTTACACTTGCCCAAGACACAAAATTCTAAAACATAAAAAATTCTTGAATCAAGGTAACGATATACCTTGTCGCAACACAATGCTTACGGTACTATCATAGCCGTCACATCTTGGAGGAATTTCTCTTTAATCACAAGAGTCCAACCTACTTCCCAAAGTTCCACCATTAAAGAAGAAAAATCAAAATAACACATACAAAAACATACTTACTACTATAATTAAAAACCAACAATTATTAGTAAAGCGAAACAAAATTTTTTTTACTACAAACCATAATTATTACTAATAATATCATAAAGTGCCTGGTGTATAAAACACCTACATAATTCAAAAAGTACCACACGGGTACGAGTACACCAATTATCCAAAATATTCCACTATGTGGATAAACTAGACTAGTAAAAGCTGAAAAATACATAATATAAAAAAAACTTCACTTTGGAGACCAAAGGAAGTACACAAGTCTAAGATCACAACAAAAAATCAATCCTCCTCATCATCATCGTCCATGTCCTCCTCCTCACCTCCAGCAGAAGTAGCCTCATCATCATCAGCATCGTCCTCACCCCCTCCAAATATTGGCCTGGCCTCAGGCCAACCAGCATGCACTAGGAACTGCTCCCTAGTCATCATAAGATGCTCAGAAGAAGGGTCACGGATCTGCAACTGAAGAGCCTGCAAGGAATCATGAATATCCGTCATAGCACGCTGCTGGGCAGCCATCCAATCCCAGTTATAATTGCAGATCTCCTGCTGATATGGATAATAGGCCGGCGTTGCCGGCTCAGAATCTCCCCCAGCTTCAGCAGCATCATCAGCACCAGCACTAGAAGAGCCTCAAACCATCCCTCTAGCCTTACAGAACTTATCCACATACCGATCATCAATAGCAGATGGAATAGTGACCTGCCTGCGGGCTGGCATATCAACACCAGCGTGAGCACACAAGGACATGATCAGACATGGAAAAATAAGCGGGGCATTCTTGCGCGCCGCCATACCTCCCGAACCACTTAACACAACTGCCTTGATTTCATCCGCAATGATGCGGGCCACATCAATCTGAACATTCTTCTGAATGCTGTGGATAAGATGAGCCAGAGCAATAGGAACTGTACTATGATGCGACCTGGGACAAATGTTAGTGAGCACAAACAACAAAATAACCTGAACCAAGGGCAGCATGTCCACCCTTCTGAACCTAATCGGTACCCCGGAGGTATTCCGCTCAACTTCCTTACCTTCAAGAAGTAAATCCTGAGTCATCTTCTCAATCTCACGATGAAGATGCAAGTCTCGATGATAGGCATCCAGCTCAGTCCCAACCAACGGTAAAGGATCTCCCAAAACAGTGTTGATCGTCCTACGATCAAACCTCACAACAGTACCTCTAACCCAAGAGGCCCAACTGAATCTTTCACCATCATCCGGCAATGCATTCGCAAAAAATTCCCGAACAATTTCAATGTTGTACCCATCCAGCGGCATCATTAGACGATCCCATTTCTTTGCCACGAACAAAGCATCAATTGTCCGGTAAGTTCCCCGATCACTCAGAATGAACCTTTTCTCTGCCAAGATGTGCTTTCTTTCAAGGGTTTCGTACCTGGCAGCCTGCTTAGCTCCCCTGAATCGTTCTTCGTCAAATCGCACGGGCACTTGTCTGGCGGTTGAAGCCTTTCGCTTCTTAGCCGCGTGAATTGTAGTTTTTGGTGCCATCTGCACAAAGCAAACAATAAAACCAAACAAAGGCAACAAACGCATTAGCAACTAAAAATAACCAGCCAGAGCTCTGCATTGACAAGTAAAAAAAAATTAAAAATCTGCCTCTGTTCGTGCCAGACTCGCTAGGCGAAGTCTGGCGAATGCTCGCGCAGACTCGCGAGGCGAACGAACCAGCGAAGGCGCGATTTTTCAGAAAAACACAGTTACAAACAGTCCCTCTCCCAACTCCTAATTCCAAATACTACTCTAGTCATACTGCTTATGTAGTTTCTAACATGCAAGACAAAAGTAACATGACAGAGTATACCAATTTGTCACAAAACCCATATTGATCAATTAAGAACATAAACAATGCTTACAGAAATAAACTGTAAAGAGTAAACAAACCTGAATTTCGCACTGTTAATGGTGGATTAGGGCAATTGGAAAGTAGAAGGAGATGAGTGTTGAAGTGCACAAGAGGAAATGAAAGGAAAAGAATGACACGGAGGAAAATGATGAAGAGGTCAAGAGGCTAGGGTTTTTCCCCCCTCTATTCTGATTTCAAAGTGGGTCTTGGGCCCAATTTGGTGGCCCACCCACAATCCATTTTTTTCTGATGTGGCAGAAACTTGGGTTGGTCTGCCTCGCTGGGTTCGCGGAGCGAAGGCCAGCGAATGTTCGCCCCAGCTCGCTAGGCGAACACCAGCGAACCAGACCAGAATTTTCAAAAATTTTCCAAAATGTGCCACAATTTTTAAGCATCATAGTGATATCTAAACATTCTCAAAACAGAAATAACAGTAATACTTACAATGTTGGGGTGCCTCCCAACCAGCGCTTATTTAACGTCGGCTAAGCTCGACGGTCCACCGCAATCTCACGGATCGCGGAAGGGAACAATGGCGGGATTCCGCTCGAAATCTCCTCCAAGATAAACATTCAGCCTCTGTCCATTGACAGTCCAACTTTCCTTTGACTTTGTGTCCTCAATTACTATTGCTCCATAAGGTTTGATTTCCACAATCCGAAAAGGTCCGGACCATTTAGATCTTAATTTTCTGGGAAACAATTTTAATCGAGAATTGAACAATAAGACCAGCTGTCCGACCTCAAAATGTTTGATGACAATTCTTTTGTCATGGTAAGACTTGACACGATCCTTATACAATTTATTGGAATCGTACGCCTGAAGGCGCAATTCATCCAACTCGTGCAATTGCACTTTTCTATTTTCCCCGCTTAGAGTTGGATCAAAATTCAAAAGTTTTAAGGCCCAAAATGCCTTGTGCTCCAACTCTACCGGCAAGTGACAATTCTTACCATAAACCATTTTGAACGGTGTGAGACCGATCGGAGCCTTAAAAGCGGTCCGATACGCCCACAAAGCATCATCTAATCTGTTGGCCCAATATTTTCTCGAGGCCGAGACCGTTTTCTCTAAAATCCGTTTAATTTCACGATTAGATACCTCTGCTTGACCGTTAGCTTGTGGATGATATGGTGTAGCAACCTTGTGCTTCACACCATACTGCTCCAAAGCTTTGTCAAGCTGAGTGTTACAAAAGTGAGATCCTCCATCACTTATTAACACTCGAGGAGTACCAAAACGTGCAAAAATATTTTTCTTCAAAAATTTTACCACTGTTTTTCCATCGGCTTTAGCGCAAGCTATCGCCTCTACCCATTTTGACACATAATCAACGGCGACCAAAATATATTCATTAGAGAATGAAGATGGAAACGGACCGACAAAGTCGATCCCCCAACAGTCAAAAACTTCAATCTCTAACATATTTTGTAAAGCCATCTCGTGCCGCCGTGAAATTCCTCCACTTCTCTGGCACCTGTCACAACTAAGGGCATGCGAATGCGCATCCTTGAATAAGGACGGCCAATAAAATCCAGACTGGAGAACTTTAGTAGCCGTTCTTAACCCATTAAAGTGCCCTCCATACGGAGAGTTATGACAGTGCCACAGAATACTCGTGGCTTCCTCCACTGACACACACCTTCTGAGGAGGTTGTCGACACCAAGTTTAAATAAATGGGGTTCATCCCATACAAATGACTTGGCATCAGACAAAAATTTCCGTTTTTGGTGGTGCGTTAGACCGTCCGGTATCAATCCGGTGGCTTTGTGGTTAGCCATGTCGGCGAACCACGGTCTAACTTGCACTCTAAATAGTTTTTCGTCTGGAAATTCCTCTTTTACCTCAAATTCATTCTTGGTCACCTCAACGTTTACCAAACGAGATAAGTGATCTGCTACCAAATTTTCGGATCCCTTTTTGTCACGAATTTCAAGATCAAATTCCTGTAACAAAAGGATCCACCTAATAAGCCTCTGCTTAGAATCAGGTTTGGTAAGCAGATACCTTATAGCGGTATGGTCAGTGTAAACGATGACTTTCGCACCACTCAAATAAGAACGAAACTTCTCCAACGCATACACTATGGCGAGCAACTCTTTTTCAGTTGTCGCATAGTTAATTTGAGCCTCATTTAGCACCTTGCTCGCATAATGTATAGCGTGGAAAACCTTCGCTTTTTCTTTGTCCCAAAACAGCCCCCACCGCATAATCGCTAGCATCGCACATTAATTCAAAATCCATTTTCCAGTTTGGTGCAACGATTATCGGTGAAGTTGTTAAACTGTTTTTCAAAAAATTAAAAGCAAAAAGACATGACTCGTCAAAGTCAAAAACCTTACCTTGGACAAGCAAGTTGCTCAACGGCTTCGCGACCTTTGCGAAGTCCTTGATGAATCTCCGGTAGAACCCGGCATGTCCAAGAAAGCTCCGTATTCCTTTGACATTCATCGGCGGTGGTAATTTCTCGATTAAGTTCACTTTAGCTTTATCAACTTCTAGGCCTTTTGAAGACACTTTGTGCCCCAGCACAATTCCCTCTTTAACCATGAAGTTGCATTTTTCCCAGTTAAGAACCAGATTAGTTTCCACGCACCGCTCCAACACCGTATCCAGATTTTTCAAGCACAAATCAAACGATTGCCCAAAAACTGAGAAATCATCCATAAAGACCTCGATTGTCTTTTCGATCAAGTCCGCGAAGATAGCTTGCATACACCGCTGAAAAGTAGCCGGTGCATTACATAATCCAAACGGCATCCTCCTATAAGCAAAGATTCCGAACGGACATGTAAAAGCAGTTTTTTCGTGATCATCCGGGTTAACAATGATTTGGTTATAACCCGAATAACCATCCAAAAAATAATAAAATTCTTGACCGGAGAGACGTTCGAGCATTTGATCCATAAAAGGTAAAGGAAAATGATCTTTTCTCGTAGCTTTGTTCAACCTACGGTAGTCGATACACATCCTCCACCCGGTAATGGTCTTTGTTGGAATAAGCTCATTTTTGTCATTTCGGACCACCGTCATTCCACTTTTTTTTGGCACCACATGCACCGGACTTACCCACGGGCTGTCAGAGATCGGGTAAATCATTCCGGCGTCCAACATTTTCACCACTTCTTTTCTTACCACTTCTTTCATGATTGGATTAAGGCGGCGTTGAGGTTGAGCAACCGGTTTAAAATCCTCCTCCATAAAAATACGGTGCATGCAATATGACGGACTAATGCCTTTGAGATCGGACAATGTCCATCCCATTGCATCTTGATTCTTTTTCAGCACTTGAATTAATCGGTTTTCCTCGTTTTCAGACAAAATATTACTTATGATCACCGGTTTATTCCCTCCGTCATCAAGGAAAGCATACTTCAAGTTGGAAGGTAACATTTTCAATTCAATCTTGGGTGGTTCATCATCATTAACTAATTTTTTTAGAATCTCCTCTTCATATTCCCATGGTTGCATTTCATCCAAAGCTTCAAGTTCTAATAAACACTCTTCTAAAGCTTGTTCTTCTTCAACCGAGAATATTTCCAAGGACTCATCTAAAGCTCTTTGTAACGGTTCAATGACATGAATTTGATTTGTCACCCCCGAACTTGCTTCCTCCGTTACATCGATTCGGAAACAATCACCCTTATCCTTCTTGTGCTTCATTGCATCATAAAGATTAAAACACACCTCTTCATCTTGGACTCTCACTTTCATGAGACCATCGTCCATGTCAATTGCCATACGGGCAGTTTTCATGAAAGGCCTTCCAAGAATCAAAGGTGCATCATCGTCCTCCTCCATTTCAATGACAACGAAATCAATTGGAAACAAAAATTTGTCCACCTTGACCAACACGTCTTCCGCTACACCGTGAGGACGGGTAGTGGATTTATCGGCGAGTTGCAACGTCATTTGCGTGGACATCAATTCCATGTGGCCTAGCCGTTTCACAATCGACAATGGTATCAAGTTGATGCTAGAACCCAAATCAATCAACCCATTGCCCACATACATGTTTCCTATCGTAACCGGCAATGTAACACGTCCTGGATCACACTCTTTTCGAGGGAGAGTCCGTTGAATGATTGCGCTACAACTTGCATCCACCATAATAGTTTCTTGATCTGTGTATCTTTTCTTCTTCGTAAGGATGTCCTTCATGAATTTAGCGTATTTGGGCATTTGTTCCAAGGCCTCGGAAAATGGGATATTTATTTGTAACTGTTTAAAAATATCCATAAACCGAGTATAATGCCTTGCACTATCTTTCCTTGTAGGAGCATGCGGATAAGGTAAGTGTTGTATCAGAATATTACTCACCGGCTCTTTTCCTTTTTTCGTTCTTTTCACTCTTTCCTCATTATCAATTTTTCTCTCATTCTCACTTTTTTCATTTTCTTTTTCAACTACAACACCCTCAACATTCTTTTCTACTTCTAATTCCTCACTCACATGTTCTTTTTCAACCACAACCTCCTCCTCCACTACTCTTTCACCCACATTCATGTCAATCTCACGTCCACTTCTTGTAATAATCGCTTTACAATCTTTCGGATTTGGAAGAGTATTTGCCGTAAAGGGACCTTTTTGTTGATCGGCCAATTGTTTAGATAATTGCCCGACTTGTGTTTCGAGGTTCCTTATCGCAGCATCTGTATTCTTTTGATTAGACATGGATATTTGCATAAATTGTGTTAGAGTATCTTCCATCTTTGTATTTCCAACGGGAGCTTGCGGAGGTTGGGTGTAATTTTGGTAAGGTTGACGGTTTGATGGCCCGGCTTCTTGCGGTCTCCATGGTTGTTGATAACCTTGGTTACCACGTTGTTGGTAACCTTGGTTGCCTTGTTGATACGGAGGACGGGGTTGGTAACCTTGATTTCCCGCATAGTTTGCTTCCTCCATAACCGGAGGACAATAACCGGTCAAATTGTCACCTCTGCATAACTCACACACTAACACTTGCACATTTTTACTTGAAGATTCATGCATCTCCTTGAATTGTTGAGGCAGCTTAGACATTTGCTTTGTTAACAGCTCAACCTGTTGTGATAACAATTTGTTTTGTGCAAGGATAGCGTCACTTGTTCCTAATTCCAACACACCCGGCGTTCGTTGAGCTGGTCCACGGTTGCGACTACCTTGATGATCGTTCAAGGCCATTTTATCAATGATAGCTGTGGCTTCCGCAGCAGTTTTGCTTAACAAAGAACCACCCGCGGTGGCATCCAACAAGGTTTTGTGTACTAGCTGCAGCCCATTTCTGAATATATGAATTTGTGACAATTCATCGAAACCATGGCCTTTGCACTTTCGTAACATTGATTTGAACCTCTCCCAAGCTTCGTTGAGAGATTCGTTAGTTCCTTGTGTGAATACCGCTATAGCGGTCTTCGCTTCCATGAACCGAGTGTGTGGAAAAAATCTTTCCAAAAATTTTTCTTCCAAAGCATTCCAATCAGTCATGATGGCAGTTGACTGATCAAGGTACCATTCCTTGGCCTTCCCAATGAGGGAATGCGGGAATAGTCTCTTGAACAGAGACTCCTCTTCTGCTTCCGGTGCACCCGTCGCTCCAGCGATTTCATAAAATTTTGTCAAATGGGTGAAAGGATCTTCATGATCCATACCTGTAAAGGGACTTTGGTATAACAGTTGGAGGATTCCGGTCTTCATCTCAGCATGACGACCGTTGTTTGCATGACGGCCGAACTGAGCATTGTGCCTTGGACTATTTGTACATGGCCTAGAAGCAGGTGGTGGTGGTGGTGGTGGATCTCCCTCCATAATTGGAAGTATTTGTGGAAATGGTGGTGGTGTAGATGTACTTTCCTCTTGTTCTCGCCTCTGTTTCGCTAGCTGCCTCCTTCTTCTAGTTCGGCTATTGATTCTACGAGCGGTTCTTTCAATCTCAGGATCGAAAAGAAGTTGGTCCGCCGGTAGTTTCCCTCGCATAAACTAAGTCTGCACACTAAACAAACAGATTAACAAGTTCAAGATAAAGTGGTAACAGCTTACAATAACACAACTATCGCAATGCTTGCAATATCAACTAACAATCCCCGGCAACGGCGCCAATTTTGTTAGAAGAGTAATAGTGTGGGTTTTTGTTATCGTATCCACAGGGATTGTCGGATATTTGATGCTTGCCGTTCAATAGTTGCGATATTCTAAGTTAATGTTTTCAAAAGTTTCACTTGTTGTTATCATTCACTTGTAGCAAAGATTAATTAGGTCACAAAGATTTTTGTAAAAGATTTTATAAAAGCATGTTAAGGTTAGGTTTCATCAATCCTATTCATGTATAAACAATTAATCAAGCATATGAACTCGGTTTCCGACCAATATAACCGCGTATCCTCCCGACTACGTTTATGTCTAAAGCGGAATCGTGAGTACCGTTGTTTAGACCGTTAGATGATGTCTCACGCTAACAATCTAAGCAACGATCATTAAGATCAATACAATGCGAATAGCAAATCCCAAATCTATGTCTAGAGTTTGGTTTTTAAGAGATGAAATTGTTAGGTCAAGAGTTGTAAAGTCTATGTCTAGAGCAAAACAATTCACAAATGGATCATTAAGAGAAAACAACATCATCTATATTGATCAAAGACTTTGTTCATATACAAGAGATCAATATCAATACATAAAAACAGAATCAACTACATCTAACCTCAACATTGAGTGATTAGCTACCACTTCTCATGGTAGCTTGGATGACAAGTAAAGAGAGGAGATGAATGAGCATCCACGACGAATAATCGAGAATGGATGCAAAATCAGCTTCTCCAATGAAAATACAAGCTTTTCTCAACAAAATACTGTAAACCCTTAATTCTAATGTAAAATGAGCAAGAGATCCCAATACATTAAATAAAAAATCTATTTATACACTTTACCTAACAGCACCCTTCGCCTAGCGAAGGATTCATTCGCCTAGCGAATGACAAAAAATATGGCACATTTAAGTGCCTCAGACTTAAACCGCCCCTCAGAATTATCGCGGGTTCGCTAGGCGAACCAAAACATTCGCTTTGCGAGCATTCGCTGCAACCTTCGCCCCAGCGAAGCTTGGGTGTTTTCAAAATGGAAAGTTTCTGCCACCCTTCGCTGGCACATTCGCCCCGCGAGCACATCAGCGAGCATTCGCTGGCCTACTCGCCCAGCGAATTTACCCAGTTTTCCTACTGTAAGTTTTGCACACTTTCTGCCACCATCTCGCTGGCATCCTCGCTGACGTTCGCTAGGCGAACCTTCGCTGGCACCTTCGCCAACACTCGCCTAGCGAATACTGTTGTTGATTTCAAATCTTTGGCAGCTTGCCCTATTTCTTTGGGTCTTCAAACTTTGATCTTTTCACTCCTATTTCTGCACATTTAGCACACAAATTACAAGCACCACAAGTATATTTCAAATAATGCACAACAACATCAATTCACACTAAAATCAACCTATTCCACATGAAAAGTCATGAAAAATGCCAAATAATTCATACTCAAATATATCATGATTGACATCTAACAAGTATCATCTCAAAAACTCAAAAATAAATGATAAAGTATTATATCAAAATATAAGACTCTATTAATAAATTGACAAAATATAAGAATAATATAATTTAAATTGCCTTAAAAATAACTCAAGATGATTATCATATTTTACTAATGAAAAGGTAACTAATTAAGAAATATATAATTTGATAATAAAATTATTATAAATCTCAAAACAGAATATTTACATGATTTAGATATTTTGAATTTATTATATAAGAAAATTTTGGATATGCATCAAACTTAAATTTATTCCAAAATCATAAAATATCAAAATAATTTATTATAATATAATATTAAAATAAATTATATAATAACAATTTATATTTAAAGATTAAATATATCACAATATTAAAGAATTTCTGTCAAATCAACTAAAATATTTAATGCTAATTATTTTGCTAAAAAAATAGAATTTAGGAATTTTACACCTATTTTACCTCTTAGTTTCACGCTCCCTAGTAGTGAATGATACTGATTTAGAAGACTTCATCTTCCTTCCTCAAATTTTTGAAATCAATCAATTGATTTTTCTCCGTACAATATAATATAATCGGTATCACATATTTATATGTCAACCATCAAAGACAATTAAAAGTAAATTTCAAGAATAATTAACATTTATAAAAGAAATTTATATCAAAAACTAGAATAATTTAAAATTATAAATTAAAATTGTCTAGTTATCACAATTTCTTTAATAGATATAAATATAGTATTAGTTTCAATTGACAATGTTTCAATCAACTTTATATATCTACGCAAGAATAGTAGGATTTAACATTATTTAAAACCACAACAAAACCAAATCGATTTCAGAAATATAACAGCATGTATCTTTTTGTTTAATTGCAACTTCCATATTAGATGATACATGAACATTACAAAAATGATTTAAAAATAGTTTGCTCAGACTTTGGCACAACTTTCACCCTTTATATTAATAGTTTTGAAAACGATAATCCCATACATTTAATCAACAAGATTCTACTCAAAATGAAATAGTAATACATTATGAACCTAATAAAATCCCAATATCTTAATATAATATGATACAATTCGATTAAGAGTTCAATCTTGTGTAGGTATTCATTTATATAATATATAAAGACTATAACAGCTATAATATGTATTAATTTTGGCTCTGATACCAATTGATAAATATTATATTGATCGAATAGATACAAATTATAGCATATTGTTTAAACATTAAATCATTAATAATAAGAAGAATGATGTACCTTATAAAATTAGAGAAACGGTTTCTCGTCGGAATAGTGAATATGAGAGAATTACTATCCTCATTGTTGTTTAGGGTTTTCAGAAAGTATGTTAATTGTCTAATGAGGCGGCACTGAAATAACTAAACGGCGGAAGACAGAGATCTTTCATTGGACATAATTGAATGATCCAATCCATCATGGTCCATTCAGGCATAAAACTTAATCAAATAATTTATTAATAATTAGTGTTTAATAACAATTGATCATAATATAATTATGTTAATTCATATTAGTTTAATTAAATAATTAATCTAACATATCCACCACATAAACAAACAATATAGCACTTATAACAAGGAATTAGGCGAAAATAATCTAATTCATCATGATAAACTCTCAAACCAGTAAAGTGATCAAATATATCAAGGTTACCTTGGCAAAATCAATATAATTCATGTTGACTGTCAAAAAATTTGAAAATATAACATTGAGAGAATCGATTCTTCAGATAAGACCAAACTCTATCATCAATATAAATTAAGAAATGTGTTGTCGATAAATCGATTCTTCACATTATATCCATTGTACAAACATGGAATGGTTGTTTTATGGCTTTAGAAATATGTTTTTTTTTTTAATAAACAATTTGTATCCAGCAGGATTCGAACCTGAAATTTTGAGAGGAACACACTCTCAAAACCCAAGGGTCTTACCACTAGGTCACACACACGCACACCTTTAGAAATATGTTGTCGATAAATATTTTGTTCACTACTATAAATAAAACTTGTCAAGTCGGACGCGGAATAGATACTACATCGCTTACAATGCCGAAGTAATGAAGGGTGACATATAAATATAAGAATTTTATCCTTCAGATTATAAATAACCGAGGGGTTAGTTTAAATGGTCAAGGGTTCAAACTCCAGTAATAGCCTTTTTATATTTTCCAAACTAGCACCATATACATCTCGGTTTAACATCAAAACCGAGAGAATATATATATATATATATATATAAATTAATTTGATTACAAACTACATTGTTTAAATAGAATATTAAAGTAAAAATGTTGTACTTCATCGTCATCGTTGTCGATGAAGAAAAAATGCTGGATATCTTGAGAAAGATCAAATGTTGAATGCGATATATTCTCTATGACTTTTGCATTCATTTGTTTCTAATATAAAAGAAAAAAAAGTTAAATAAATAAAATAAATATTCTATTATATAATTATTTAGGAACAGAAACATTGAGGCGCCTCCCTTATACACTAATCTCAAACTACGTCATTTTGATAACTTTTATGAAAAGTTGGTTTTTTTGGTAAATTAGTTGAAAAATTAGGTTATATTAAAAAAAAATTTGATACTTTTGCTTTATAAAATTTCATGGCGTTCTAATTAAACATAAAGGGTTTCACAATAACGTTTGGATTTCTTGTGCATTCACTACTATCAAATATGCTATATTCAGAATGATTTTATAACGAGGGTTTCACGAAAATCACAAATAGTAATATCTTGAACGTTGATACTCATTAAATGGACGACAAAGATTTGTTTAAGGACGGTGAAGAAATTGAATAAGCACGCTTATATTTTACCTCGATTATTACTCAAAACGAGGTCAAATGTGTTTGTTTTTAAATGAAAAAACAATAAAATATGTTCCAATCCAAGCCACATATCTCTCGGTTGCAGATAAAAACCGAGGGGAAAAAGCTTTATATATATATATATATATATATATATATATATATATATATATATATATATATATATTTACATTGTTTACACAGAATATTAAAATAAATTGTTTAGACAAATCAAGAGTTTGACGATGGATTTTTCGAAAACAATCTATCTTTTCGGATTTCTGAGAAGTTATTTGTCCAACTAAGAGAAATTTTTTTCTGTACTTGCAATCCATCCCAGAAAGATTTCATTATTTTCATGGAAAATGCTTTCACATGAAAGAGAACATGAAAGAGAAATGAATGATTGTGTTTAATAATAAATTTCTCAATGTTGTCAACCTAGAAAAGCAATAAATTTGTCAATGTTTTCTTTGATTGACAACATAGGAAAGTTATCACATAAATACAACAACAGCATCAACATCAGTATGTGAGATAGATTGCATGGGCAGAAAAAATATTTTGTTCAAGATTGAAGAACATTGGAGATTTTTTATGACTTGCAATCCATCTTAAAGAATAATGCGTAAGACTTTGGAGCGACTACATATAAATTAGGTTTAGCGTAAAATCTGATTAACAAGTGTTTACATAATAAAATATGATAATTTAATCGCTTAGTTATTAAATATAACCGAAAAAATAGATCATTAATTTAAAAATTAAAAATAAAATACTAAGACACAACTTTTAAAGAAATAAAAACACAAACTGTTAATGTTGTAATTTGAAGCGTGTCCTGAAATATTTTTCCTCTCGATTTTTTTTGTAATTGAGAAAATATGTGATATTTATTAAAAAAGTAATATAAAACATGACGCGCCTTGAGTTTTTACCTTAGTTTTTGGTAGGATGAGGTGAAAATTTTGTCATAAAATATATTATTTATAGTAGAAACTACTTTTGAAAGTTAATGTAATGCGCATTGTCTATATCAATTGTGATAATTCTTGTTATCTAATAATGGAGTTAAAAGAGCCACACACAAAATTTCATTAAGATATAAATAAAATGGGTTTGAAGCATTGCCAGGATAATATTTTTTTCTTTATATTATTTACTAAAACAACTATTTACAAAATGCTACTACTATCTTTTTTTTTTACCACCGGTATATGATCCACTGAACCGCCTAATCTGGTTCAGGGGTCAGCATCAAGTAGTTTCAGTCTCTTTTCAATCGTAGTTGCGGTGGATCGAACCGTGATTCTTCCTATCAAATTCAGTGTCAATCACCACTGAATCAACTAACAATTAGTAAATGCTACTATCGTTATACAAGTTCAAAACTTCGAGAGGTAATTAATACTAATTTAATCAAGCTAACACTTAAACTAATTAAATGACACCATTAAATAATATTAATTTGATTATATTGAAAGTTAACAATCATTAAATTAAACGATCTCTTCTCTCTCATGGAACAACAAAATCTCTCCGTCACCACCACTTTTCCTTTTCTAAAATTCAAATCTCCAGTTTCAGCATGTAGCTAAGTTGTTTGATGGTGCACTGAGATCCTTCCTCCGCACTAATGTGTATTCAAATCAAATACATTAATATTAAATAAATTTAAAAAATAAACTTTTTCTTAGAATCAAAAAATACTCATTTTAGAATAATTTTTGTCCAAACGAAACACACATAACGTGTGAATGAGAGAGTAATGTATTGCCGACTTGATGATTAGTTTTATAGTGAACAGTAAAGGTCTATATTGGGGTACATACTAGAGTTGAAAGATTTAGATTAGAAAGAAAGAGAAGGATAGTGATTAGTGCACGCATGGTAACACCAACAACACACGCATGTGCACACATGGAAGGGACCTACCATGTCCTAAAATGTATACTTTCCATGCAAGTTTAAATGATGGGTCATGCTTCCCCTATTTTCGTTTTACGTAGCTCCAAAACTAGGCCGTTATCTTATACAGTATATTTGTTGTGATAGAATCACCGCTTTCCATTGCCTGTCTTTTTTGACTTGGTTGCTCCAATTTCATAAACGGTTAACTCTCATTCACACATTAATTTTTTTTTCACAGACATTTTCTTAAGTCCAAAGTATTTATAGTTTTTCTTCGCATATAAGCCAAATATTGGAGAATTAATTAAGTAATACAAATTCAATGTTAAGTAATATAAATTTGTTAATCCACACTGCGTTATCAAGTAGCATATGTCCTGCAAATATAAAACTAACTAAAAGCATGAATGCCACTTTTATTTATCGATTAGTTGTTTATTTTTAATGTAGCAGAAAGTAGATACAAGGATTGGTGGAATATAAAAATAAAAAGTAACAAAAATGGAAAGGTTGGTGCCATATATGGAAGTATACTTTCATATTTATTTCACAAATATATTTTCAAACTAGTTTTTTTTTTTTTAAATAAAATAAGGGTGTAACTCACTTATACATGGATTTGGTGAATTTGGAATACATTTCCAAATTTGAAGGACAATTTTAATATTTTATTAGGATGGAGAAGCAATTTTTAAGCTGAGAGAAGTAACCTTCTCACATTACTTCATCTTTTCTTAAAAGAATGCTCTTCTCACGTTACTTCATCTTTTCTTAAAGGAATGTTGGTGTAATTATTGTGTATATGTTATGAAGTTAAACAAAACACAAAAGGAGAAAAAAGAAAAGAAAATTGTGCATTATATTATTTTCATTTTAAAATGTATCTTTTAAATATAATATAATTCTTATTTATAGGACATATATAATAAATAGATAATTAATATGAAATTCACTTATTATTAACAGACATTTAGAATTGTGTCCAAAAAAAATATCCAAAATTATATTATTTATAACATTACGTCTTATTAAAATTTTATTAGAAAAAACTCGGTGGAAAAATGAAGGAAAAAGATTACAATACTTTTTGTGAGGGAATTGTCTCGTTAATAATCAATACAAATTATTACAAATAAATAAGTAAATTATTTGGAGACAGTCACATGTAACACCCATTATTCATAACACTTCCAATTGGATGTTTCTTTAAGATATGTCTCGTGAAAACCTTACCAAAAAAAGCAAGTGGGAAAAGAAATCTAGTGAAGAAAAAAATACAATATTCTTTTAAGATAAATGATTTCTCTCCATTGCTGAACAATCATTTCTTCGACGAAGAAAAATATTTTTTGTTCTAGTTGGTTAAAAGTTTTACTTGGGAGTGAATATGAATAAAGGTTTGTAACATTATCACAGGAATAAATTTGTTGGATCCTTATATCACCATACTTCTGAAGATCATGAGTGATAAAAAAACTTTGAAGAAATGCATTCTATTGAGTTTTCCTTAATGCAATCATCTTTCAATTGACCGATGCATGTAGTACTATCTTCATATATGGTTGTTGGATTTATTTTTCCAAAAGACAAACCACAAGTCTGTTGTGTGTGTTAAATTAGGGATCTCAACCAAATACATTTTCGACTTGCTTCATGAGGTGCCAAAAGTTCTACATGATTAAATAAAGTAAATTTTATGGTTTGCTTCACAAATCTCATGAAATACATGTATAATTATAAGTAAACAAATAACTTGTTTGTGATATACCATTATGAGGATCTGACAAGTAACTTGCATCTACATAACATGTTAATTTTAAATTGAATATTTTGGAATAAAATAAACTTGTGTCCATTGAATACTTAAGATAATGAAGTATATGTTTGACTTTGTTCTAATACCTTTGTGTATGTGAAGAACTATATCATGCTAATAGATTGACAGAAAATGATATATCAGGACATGTATAATTAGCAAGATACATCAATGCTCTGCACTGAGATGATGTACTTCATAACTAATTAATTCTTAATTCTTTTCTCGATGCGTGAAATAATTTGTCTCCAAATTCAATGATCTAACAACAATTGGTTGAAATTTTCCCATATAGAAATGTTTTAACACTTTTTCTATATAACAATCTTGATTTACAAATATTTTATTGTACAAATACTCAATTTGTAAGCCTAGATATAACTTTTTCTTTTATAAGTACTTCATCTCAACCACCTTCTTGAAACAACTTATAACTTTTGGAAACTTTTCAGGAGTTCCAATAATATTTATTTCATTCACATAGACAACTATTATAACAACTTCCTTTCCAAATAAAAATTCAAGGATGGATAGAGTTATTTATATATTCCTTCCTTAGAAAATATTCACTGAGATAATTATACCACGCGCGTCTAGATTGTGTTAATCCATAGAGATATTTGTTCAATTTGATACAGTAGCTTTCTCGAGATCCAAAATTATATGTCTCTGGTATATTAAACTCTTCAGATTGTTTCATGAAAATGTCACTATCAAGTGAGCCATACAAATAAGTTGTTACAATATCCATCGTGTTCAGACTTAGTCATTCATGTACTACAATGCTAACTAAATATAAAAAATTACTTGCATCCACTACAGGTGAATATGTTTCCTCAACATCAATCTTAGGTATTTGAGAAAATTATTAAGCAATAAATCAATTCATTTTGGTCAATTCTCGCATTGTCTATAACTTTTGATTGAATCCATTCATTTTGGTCAATTCTCGCATTGTCTATAACTTTTGATTGACTCTTTAGTCTATGGCTGAAAGTAGTACTTATTGTTGAAATCGAAATCCCATCGCTGAGAGTCTTAATAAAGACTAAGCTAGAAGAGGGGGAATGGATTTAGAATAGGTTTTACCAGCTTAACCTTATAGAGGAGAAGCGTCTGAAAGCGTTATGTCACGGTCAATTGTATCAGAGGTGTCTCAAGAAAGTATTTGATAAGAAGGTACGGCCTCAAGAGTTCCAAGAGGGAGACCTGGTGCTAAAGAAGCTCCTACTAATTCACAAGGATTCACGAGACAAGTGGACACCGAATTACGAATGTCCATACGTTCTAAAGAAATCCTTTTCTAGAGGAGCTCTAATTCTCACGACTATGGATGGTGAAGTATTTCCACTCCGCTTTGACGCAGTCAAAACCCCGCTATGTTGAAAACCCAAAAGGGCAATGATCGTTCACCATTTCTACTAGTTTTCCTCAATTATTCAACATGAATCCGCGAAATCGGTAGCACTTTGTTTTGTATTGTCTTTGTTTTTCAAGTCAATTTTACTTGTCATATTTTATTCTCACATTTTATGATTTGTTGTTTTATTTTAATTATATTGCATTTTATGCTTTGGTTTGGTAGGTCTCGATGGTTTCAGGTCTGAGTGGAAAAGCCCAAAGGACTCGTGCGAAGAAAATGGAAGTTCCGGGAATTTAGAAGAGCTTTTGGAAGGAAGCAGAGGATGCTTGGACCTAAAATTCAACAAACATGGAAAAATATTGGGCAACCAAGTTTCTTATCTATACTATGTTGTAGTTCTCTTCATTAGCTTTCCGACGCTCTGAACGGGGACCAAAATAGACTTACAGATCAAAAGTTATGATCGAAACAATTTCAGTTATAAAATCCAACAAGCTGACACGGCCGACAGTGTTGGCTGACACGGCCCGTGTCAGCATTGACGCTGATTTCCTGAATTTTTTCATATTTTCTCTATATATTAAGTTTTGGGGGCGCTTTGGGTATTTCCAATCGATCTGACTGAATTGTGACTATTTAGACTAGTTTTTGGAAGGAGAAGAGACACTTTTGCTTTACGAACAATTTTACGTTAGAGTTTCATGTGATCAAGTGATCTGGAGGAGGGAGATTCTTCATAAGTGCTAACAATTGAAGATCAAAATCATCCGATTACTATTGTAATGTCTACTTTTTGTATTGTATTTCTTTTTAATATTATGAATAACTAAACCCCCCAATGCTATGAGGGTATCCCTAAATTGCAATGTAATGAACCTATTTTGATTTATTCTATGAGATTATGCCTTTTTCCTTTAAGCTTTTATTTTGCAATGTTCTTAATGCTTTTTCTATCGGACCAATTGAATTTAATTCACGATTAGAATTAGGTCGGACAAACCACCCTAATGTTTTTGTAAAATAATATTGCGGTAGATATTGCTTAGGAATGAGGATACCCCGCAATAACCTTTAAAAATCTTGTCAGAACTATTTGAAATTCTGGTATATCAGACTACAGATGTCCTATAGAATGTCTGGACATCTGATCTGAACAAAACAGCATGGCAAGGTATAAACAGATAAAACCAGTACAGAAAAAAACATAAGAACACACAAGAATTGTTAACCCAGTTCGGTCTAACATACCTACTCTAGGGGCTACCAAGCCAGGGATGAAGTCCACTATCAGCAGTATCAATTTAAAGCTAAACTCCCTGTTTACAGCTTATCACTTAATCACTACCTAATGACCCTTCTACCTAGATCCTCTCTAGATATGAGAAACCCTTCTCACTCCCAATCATCGCAATGATGTCTAGCAGTCAACACTCCGCCACTGCATCAACGACTCTTTACCTATACAACAATTCAACAAGGAAAACACACTTCCAAGACACAACTTAGAGTTACTTAAAAGCTTCCTCCAAGAGCAATACTCATCTTACTTAACAGCTTCGAGGAACACACAAACAAAATTGTCCAACTCACATGTCGAGTGGTACAGGGACCAACCCTAATAACAAAACTTTTACATCTTTTGTTGAGTTACAATTCTAGGTTACAGTTCATCTATATATAACCTATTCCCAACTGGATTTGGGCCTTCAAAAATGCAGCAAATAAGCTGCTACAAATCAGCAGAAACTTCTGCTACATAATAGGTCTTTAATCTTTAACTTCCTAAAATATCTCCATATTTAGAAAGTGTATATTCTTCAATATTCTTCTCAAATTCAAATTTGAATCTTCAGACCTTTTAATTCAGCGCCACATAGAATTTTCATAATATTCCCTGAATATTCTGCATCTGTTAAGACATAACAGAATCTTTAATTCACTTCAGTTCTGGTGCGATGTCAAATAGACCTTCATGGGACATCTCAATACGACATGTTGTTCCAGATGTTGAAACCACTTCAACTCAACATGTTCCATTGCACAATAGGACTTCTTGCTCAACCTGTTCTTCTTTAGCAAGATAAAATATCCTATCTAACATATTGCTGCTATTATTTGTTTTACAAAATTGATGCCAACCCTAAAAATTAAAGAACTAACATTCTCCCCCTTTGGCAAATTTAGGCTAAAACAAATATATAAACATTAACACTCAGATTACAGCAGCAATTACAACCCTATACTACTGTCAGTAGTCATCAGCAACTACTGAACCTAACAGTAACCATCAGTAGCTACTGTGTACAGCAACCATGGAGAATTATCTTCTTGTGAAATCTTGAATGATGTTAGGACATCATGTTTGACAGCTCTTCCCAGCATACTCTATGAGCTCCATAACATCACCTCCGAGCACCACAGCACAACAACTTCAGGCAGCACATTAGGACCTAAGAAGTAGAAAGTCCTGAAGTCATTTGGTGCACATGAGGAAGAAGATATCTGACACTCCCCCTCAATACAACACATTTCTTTTTCCTTCCAAGACAGACCTAGAACAAATGTAGAAGACTCCTCCAGAAAAGAAATGTCTGTCTTGACATAAAAGACCAATGGTGGCATAAGAGATTTCTGCACACCTTATTTGATCAGACACCCCTAGTCGAACTGTGGCATAAGATGAAACTTAAGAAGTGTCAATCTACCAACCCAGGTAACTCAGAACACAAGTCACATCTGTGTTCATAACTCAGGACACAAGTCACAAAGACTCAATACCAACTTAAGGATAGGACACCCTCTTCGACATCTCTGAAACACATCTGGAACTGCAGACTCCAGACATAGCATCTGCGTAAACCATTTAGCAAACCCTTTCTCCCCTTTTTTAGCCAAAAATTAGCAAAGAAAGCCCTCACATAACCAGACCCAAGTAGTGCTCACCCAAAAACGAACAAACACCATAAGACTTATGAAACAAGAACACTCACTGGCTGAAGGAGAAAAGAATAACCCCTATAAATAGCTGACCAGTTACTTTGGAATTAACGAGCTTTGAATATGTCAAAGTCCTTGGTCAAAGAAACGCTATTTTAGGTACTAAAACTCCATCCAAATTCAATGTCTACTGTCCAAAACAGTCTTGACCGCCTTTATTGCTTCTCAACTGATTCTTACCATAATTGAGCCAATAACGTTCCATGCATAGGCAAAAACACGTGTTTCACCTTATCCTTACACCACCGTCCAGAATAATTCCTTGTTTGGCTCAAGAAAAACATGTCCTGTACCATATTCTGACATCTTATCAGACAATGTATGCTTGCTCACAACACTATCAACCCAAGACTCCACAGAAAATTATACATTCCAAAACACAAGCACATTTTCTTTTCTGTTGGATTCTGAGACGACTTCTATCGATCAACACAACTCACATTCCCTTCTAGATTCCTTCAGAATAGCAGAGAAAAATAAATTCTCCCAGATACACCAATTCTGCTCTTCAGACTCCTCCTGCATAAGCACTGGATAGCACACCAGCCTTAGGGACACCCAACCACACTCAGTAGTACATGTCCTCTCATGTTGTTTGACATCACTCTGCACCAACTTGGACAGCACGCAAGCTTCACAAAAATCTGCACCCTTGCAGTAATAGACCATAGACAACAGCCTTAACTCCCCCTGACATGAACGACCAATGCTCCTTATGAAGATGAATACTTGACACCAGATGATAGCACAATGATATTGCCACATTTTCAACATTAAGAACTGCCACTTCTTGTATTTGTTGAGCATAATCTCACCATGTTTATTTCAGATACATGGTCTACCAAGTCCAATATAAAAGCCCACTTGATTTGGAATTTCTCACATATTCCATAACAAATGTCTTTAGATTACTTGCAACACAAGATAAGGACTGCCACCACCTTTTACTTGTATTAGAAGAAACCTCCTTATCTTCAGCCATTCTGATCAGATCACACCACTGACAACAACCTTCTGTCCTTACATTCACAAGCATCTAATAAAGTCTTCATCATGAAAGTAGTCATGTATTGCCAGACCAAACTACTTAACAACAAGATAAGAATCTGTCCATTCTAATCCACATTATGTCAGAACTTCCACTTCAGACAATAATGCTACTTCTTCCAACTCCACAAGCACAGTCCCAGACCTTCATCCAGGATACATAGCAAACAATGATGTTGTAACATTATGTAGGACATCAGCATAAGATAAAAGAACACACCTTCTGCATTTTATTCAGGTAATCATAACCACCTGATCACAACAGAGAGAAATAAACTCTCACACAATTCAGAAATCTGAATTGCATCCACACATCAGATAACTACCAAGCTCCCAACAAGGTATTTGTTATCCAAGAAGGATTCACAAACAAACAGCAGATGATGCTCACTTCTTCATTCACACACTTCTGATACAGTCAGCTGATAAGGCTACCTCAGGTTGTCATCAATCACAGCCACTCAGAAAAAAATAATATCCAGACTACAGACTTGCAAAATTCTCTAGACAAAAACTTAGTCTCCCGTCAAAGTATTTACCCTTATGTATAACATCAATAATAGACAAATACTAAGTCTCCCGTCAAAGTATCTACTATTAGTCAGAATAAGATTACCTTCTCACACAAGGTATGACAATTTGTTTGACATCTTCTTATGCACACGTCTGACAACTTCTGATTCTTCTTTATGACAAATTGTCATGACATTTATTCACAAGTTACTTTAACTTGGATCAGTGGCTTGATCTTGGAATTCTTTCTGCGCCGAACAACCTTGGCTGAACAAGCAACAACCACCTAAATTGATGTTCCAACATCAATATCAGTCACACATCTTCACAGAGCTTTTCTGAAGATGTCATCTATAGTAAAGCTCTAGCAGGGGAACACACGAGGATCAACACATTCAGCAGCAGGAACATCTCAAGAGTCTTCTCCTTAAATCACACCATCTTGTCTGACTTTGAGATGTTGGGTGTCATTAACATTCCACAGCCAAACTCATCCCAGACAATTTGGATGATAATCCAAGCACATAGTCACCAACCAACCCCACCGGTTGATTCAACTCCACAGTGCTTAACCCTTGAAAGTTCTCCACTACACCAGAACAAGAGTTCCATGCTCTCATAGACTTGATAAATGTCATCAAGTTTGAGTAAACAACCTTCATCCTGAATCAGAGAAACATCATCCAGACAGCTTGAGAAAATAAATTCTTAATACAATGATGTCAAGACATGTCTTCAAGGTCTTCCAAAACATCAGGTACTCTCCCTCAGAATCTGCCAAGAGCACTTCAGAGAATCATACATTCTCCCCTTTAATAGCAGCACAGACTGTGATTAGATCATATCAATCCTTAAGCACACACAGTCAATACTTATCTAGCTTTACAAGATCATTCAGATAATGCTTCCAAATAACAGAGAAAAAACATGATTTTTTATCTTTGACCTTCATGTCCAAGAAGTCTGCTAGAGATAATACTTCTGGAATCTCAGGTTCTCCACTCCTGCAGCATGGACCAGAAACAAACTGACCTCAGGAGTAAATAACATGTTGATCACACCTTGACCAACTCAAACACCTAAGATAAGTTCCAGGGCCAGAAACTTCTTAGACAAACCACCCAGATGCCTCCTCTTCCAGATCAGGAGTAGGTTCTAAATCCATGTGATCAAACCACATTAGTTTAGCACCCAGAGCATCTGCTATGCCATTCCTTTAGACAACAAAATTTTGCACAATTCTGACGTGATGTTCTAACACAAGATAGGACATCATTCCAAGGAACACATCAAGAGATCAAAGACTGGAGATTAGCCTTTTTAGGAAAAGAAGCAAAAGTAAATTGCTTCTCAGATCTCTTCCTTACACCATCACTTATCAATGCCTTTATGAGTGGACTTGAACAATAATCTTCAAGTATCGTTGACAGAGTAAGTTGAAGAAGTCTTGCATAAATCTCATCACCATAGGATGTACATTCAGAGAAGAACAACCTTCTCAGTTACAACCTCAGGAGTTTTCAGATAGATTTGCAGCGGATCAAAATACAAACTCCTCAAAGCCTTCAGGTGTCAGATATCAGCCCTAGCATCATGATCCAGGTGACACCACAATACCACAGGTTTGAAAATAACTCAAACCTAACATAACCACAACACAGCAGCTTTTCAACCAAAACTCCAAGCCTTCAGTACATGCCACTGCCTGTCACGAACGGTCTATCCTCCACTTCTAGGGACCATTCTCACAACTATATGAACTTCTCCAAGTCCAAACAACTTTTCAGTAGAAAGCTTCTACCTTGACCATGAACCAGAAAGTATCTTCCCTCGGATCTCATCCAGATACAGAACAGAATAACCAGGCTCTGATACCAATTAAAATTCTGGTATATCATACTACAGATGTCCTATAGAATGTCTGGACATCTGATCTGAACAAAACAGCATGGCAAGGTATAAACAGATAAAACAAGTACAGAAAAAAACATAAGAACACACCAGAATTGTTAACCCAGGTCGGTCTAACATACCTACTATGGGGGCTACCAAGCCAGGGATGAAGTCCACTATCAACAATATCAATTCAAAGCTAAACTCCCCGTTTACAGCTTATCACTTAATCACTACCTAATGACCCTTATACTTAGATCCTCTCTAGATATGAGAAACCCTTCTCACTCCTAATCATCGCAATGATGTCTAGCAGTCAACACTCTGCCACTGCATCAACGGCTCTTTACCTATACAACAATTCAACAAGGAAAACACACTTCCAAGACACAACTTAGAGTTACTTAAAAGCTTCCTCCAAGAGCAATACTCCTCTTACTTAACAGCTTCGAGGAACACACTAACAAAACTGTCCAACTCATATGTCGAGTGGTACAGGAACCAACCCTAATAACAAAACTTTTACATCTTTGGTTGAGTTGCAATTCTAGGTTACAGTGCATTTATATATAACCTATTCCCAACTGGATTTGGGCCTTCAAAAACGCAGCAAATAAGCTGCTACAAATCAGCAGAAACTTCTGCTACATAATAGGTCTTTAATCTTTAACTTCCTAAAATATCTCCATATTTAAAAAGTTTATATTCTTCAATATTCTTCTCAAATTCAAATTTGAATCTTCAGACCTTTTAATTCAGCGTCACATAGAATTTGCATAATATTCCCTGAATATTCTGCATCTGTTAAGACATAACAGAATCTTTAATTCACTTCAGTTCTGGTGCGATGTCGAATGGACCTTCATGGGACATCTCAATACGACATGTTGTTCCAGATGTTGAAACCACTTCAACTCAACATGTTCCATTGCACAATAGGACTTCTTGCTCAACTTGTTCTTCTTTAGCAAGATAAAATATCTTATCTAACATATTGCTGCTATTATTTGTTTTACAAAATTGATGCCAACCCTAAAAATTAAAGAACTAACACTATTGCTTGATGTTATTCTGAGATTGCTAAGGAATTAGGGTCAAGGGAGAATATCAAAGGTTTTTCTGTTAAGGAATTAAGGAAAAACACTAATAAGATTGGGTAAGCTAAGGTTTGAGGTATGTCTCTTTGAATAATAATTAGGTTTATTGCAGAGTAATTTATACACTTCTCCTAGCATAGCTTCTTATATTTGCTTAAGTCATTTTATTCATTATGCTTATTTTCTTAATTGTTATTATAATTTTCAAAACAAACAAACCCTAAAGGCATTTTTGTTTAATTGAAATAGCATATGCACTTATAATTACACGCAGTCCTCGAGAGATCGATTCTGGGAATAACCCCAACTATTACTACATCGGTAAAAATAGTACACTTACTATTTTTCCGATCAAGTTTTTGGCGCCGTTGTCGGGGACTGCCAAATTATAAGTTCGTGTGTTAATTCAATTGAAATTTTGTCACTCTGTGACTAAAATTTTATTTTTCTGTTATTTTTATTTTTTATTTTTTTTACTTTTTTTTTTAATTTTTATTTTATAACTTTTGGATTATTACTGTTACTACTAATCTGCGTCTAACATTTTTAAGCGAGGAGAACCCTCAGCAAATTTTAATTTTGACACAGAAATCGAAAGAACTTTACACGCAAGGCATAGACAAGCAAGACTGGCAGCTTCAGAAGCAGAACCATCAGTCCAAACACCAGAAGAAGAAAAAGTTTCTGTTCACTCAGAATAATCAGATTCAGATTCAGAAACAGGTTCAGAGGCGGACAGAGATACTGTGATTATGGCTGGAAATCAACCAGCGGAGAGACTTCTGGGCGATTACGGTGGGGAAAATACACCGGCTGGTAGGTTGGCCATTGTGAACTAACCGGTGAATGTACCGAATTTCCAGCTGCATCCTAGCATCATCACTCAACTTGAGAGGAGACCTTTCACCGGAAAAGTTAATAAAGATGCCAACAAACATCTGCAAAGATTTCTGACTATGAGCACCACTCTCAAGATTGAGGGGCACACAGAGGAAGCAAAGAAGTTAAGAATGTTTCCTTTCACTCTGGCGAAAGAGGCTGAAGAGTGGTTCTGCTCGTTACCTGCTAGGAGTATTACCACTTGGGAAGAGATGGAGAAGGCAATTCTGAATGAGTATTTTCCGGCCTCTGTTTATATCCGAAAAAGATATGATATTGTGAACTTTAAACAGAAGGACGGAGAATCTCTCGGAGATGCATACAAGAGGTTCAAGAAGGTTATGGTAGCCTGTCCGACTCACAACATGGATCAAACTGAGCAGATGCAGGTGTTCGTCAATGGCCTCTGAATGAAAACTAAGCAACTTATTGATACAGCTGCTGGTGGATCATCCAACTTCACCGCCGCGACTGGTATCAAGAAAATTATTGAAGCTATTGCAGCCAACGAACATTTATAATTATATGATCGAAGTGTGAGTAAATCTGAGGGTGTGATTGATTTGAAGTTGAATAATCAGGTTGTGAAGGTAGAAGATTAGATTGCTGCGGAAGTTGAAAGAAGGTTAAAGGCTATGAAAGTAGGTACTCAAAGTGTGGCACAAGTTCAAACTGGTCAACCCATGAGTTGTGAGATCTGTAGTGGACCCCATTACACTACACATTGTGTTGCGACTCTGCGATAAATTGAAGAGATAAAATTCCTGAAGCAGAATAATCCATACGCTCAAACTTATAATCCAGGGTGGAAGAATCATCCTAACTTCTCATGGAAAGATCAGAATCAACAACAATACCCACAGCAGCAACAAGCTCCCCAAAAAGCACAATGGGAGATTGCCATTGAGAAGATGGCCGCTCAAAGCTTGCAATTTCAAGAAGAGACAAGAAGTAATCTAAGGAACATAGGTGCTTCCATTAAAAATCTTGAAGTTCAGATGAGCCAGATAGCACAACAATTAGCAAGTTCTCAGACACCAGGCGCCCTCCCAAGCGCCACGATCCCCAATCCGAAGAATCATGAGAATGTCAATGTTGTTACCACAAAAAGCCAGGAAGTTGCAGAAGAAGAAGCCAGGCCAACCGAAGAGAAAAGAAAATAAGTTGTTAAGCCTAAGATCAAGTTACCGTACCCCTCAAGAGTGACAAAGAAGGAGACACAAGAAAAAGACTTTGAGAAATTCAGCTCATTGTTCAAAAAGTTAGAGATTAATATGCCCTTCTTTGAATCACTTGAACAAATGCCTCTATACAAGAAATTCATGAAGGAGGTCATTGGAAAAAAGAAACCTAGTGGAGAGGAGGTAAAGAGTCTAATTGAGGAGAGTAGTGGGGAATCACAAGGTAGGAGAATTTTAATCAAAAGGAAAGATCCGGGTTCTGTATCAATCCCCTGTACCATAAAGGATAGGACTTTTAAGAGAGTCTTAATTGATTCGGGTGCTAGCGTGAGTCTCATGCCCCTCTCAATTTTTAAAAGCTGGGTATAAAGAAAATAAGTGAAACGGGAACAAATCTGAAGTTTTCTGACCTCACAACCAAGCAGTCATACGGGCTAGCAAAAGATGTGCTTGTGACCATTGATAACTTCACCTATCCAGTAGACTTTGAGATCATTGATCTACCTGAGGATGAGGAGTCGACTACCATACTGGGTCGACCATTCTTGATGACTAGTCGCTACAGTGTGGATATTGAAGCTGGTACTCTAACCTTGAAATATTTTGAGGAGTAAAGAACCTTAAAAGTGTTGGAGCTCGAGAAGTAAGGTCAAGAGGAAAGTAATCACCCCTCGGTTGGAATGACCCGAACAGTGGGAAAAGGCAAAAGCTCAAAACCTCTTCTTAAAAAAGTCTCTGGAATAGTCCATCAAGTTGCAGCATCTGAGTCATCTATTGCACCTAGCAAGACTCCACAATCCAGTCAAGAAGTCAATAAGAGAAAGAAACATCAAAGAAAGAAGAGAAAAAACATCAAAGGAAGAATGTGGAAGTTGGATGTGAGTTGGATCACAATGTAGCTCTTATTCCTGAATCTGACCGGTGCTCTGTTGTGGAAAGGTCAAGCAACAAAACCTGCAAGCTGAAGTACCCCCCATAGCATTGGGGAGTAACCCGTTGAGCCATGCGACGTTAAACGAAGCGCTTCGTAGGAGGCAACCCACGGGTTTTATTTCTAAGAGTTTCTTTTATTTTTGTTGTGTTTCAGGTTTAACTAGGTACACTCAGAGTCTTTCACAAGAGGGCTGAGGCATCTCACAAACTGAAAAATTTGGGCAGGCATCAATAGACTACCATATGTCTGAGAAAATCTGAGAAAAACCGAAGAATCAGGCAAGTTTTGAGAAAAACAGAGGCCTGACACGGCCGCCCGTGTCACCGGACACGGCCCGTGTCAGGAATGCAAGAAAAAGCAAAGAGTTTGAGGTTTTACAGTAGGCTGACACGGCCCGTGTCAACCCTAGTGTAGGGGTATGAAAAAATTTATTCTGGAATTAAGGTGGCAGTGGCCTGACACGGTCGGCCGTGTCACCGGACACGGTCCATGTCAGGCAGGCGTGATTTTCAGTTTTTTATAAATTTTCCCCTCCGCAGTGAGACTCTGTGAGTTCCCCTCTCTAGCTTATTCTAAAACATTGAGGTCAATGTTTAGTTCAAGAGTGGGGGGTTTTATTGCTTTCAGTATTTTTATTTCTGTTATTTCATTTTTGGACCGTTTATTTTTATTTTGGTTGGTGTGTTTTGTTTTCGTGTGTTACAGATTGAAGGTATTCGTGTCGGATGAATGAGGAGACTTATAGTTAGTGGATGAAAAGGCACAACCCATACTTGCTCTCCAGGAAACTCCCGAAAGTTGGTACTGCTGAGGTGGATGATTGGACGCGACTTTCCAACACTGGACTGATACAGGAGTATTGTGCACCTGAGACGGAAATGAAGCAACATTACACTAGAGGTACCTTGGAATTTGTCAGTATGCCAAACATGGTGAGGATCATAAAAAACCAAACACCTTATCATCATGAGAGTTCGCCAGGTATGTATGTGTCACTCTTAGTTTGCATACTCGTCTATTGGAATTTCAACGCACACATATACACACTGAGGCACTTGTTTGTTTTTAACCCTGAGCCTTTCCAACCTACCTTTTTATGTTATCCTTCGTTAACCCCCTCGAACCTTCTTCCTTTTGTTTGTTTATTAACCGCATAATTAAACCATGAGCCCAAACACTCCCTCACCCTACTCAGATAAGTGTTGTTGATTTTTGATCTGTGAAAAATTCTAATTTTGGGGTTGGGATACCTTTAAGAACTAGGTAAGTGCAAAAAGAAAAAAAAAAGAAAGAAAGAAAAGTTTTGAAAAAGAAAAAAAAAATAGAAAAGAAAGAAGAAGAAAAAAAAAGAGAAGTAGAATAAAGCACTTACCTAGAGGAGGATTTAGTTTGAAGAAGTAAAAAAGTAAGCTCAAAGAAACAATTGAGTGTAAACTAAAGAATCCTAGTAAAATGGTGTCCGATACCCTTGATTGTGAAACAGAACAAATACCATAGTGATTAGAATGACGACACTGAGTCTGAGCTAAAAACCAATCGTTTTTCCGTTTTGTTTGTTTATCCCACCTTGTCCCTAAGCCCCGTTACAACCTTAAAAGCCCTCAAAAAGTGTGTGTTGTGTGCTTTTGAGATGAAAATAGATGTTGTTCAAGCTTATGAGTTGACTTTGCATGCTATGATTATTGAGTGTAAACACTGTAATCCGAGAGATTTGGTGAGAGTGTGAAAAGCTGACAGGTAAAGAGGTACTTTGATGTGGAAGTGTAGCGGACCGTCAAAATTCAAGTAAGAAGGAAATGTTGAAAGAAAAGTGGAAAGATAGTCGTGAAAGATCTCAGCGGTGTTGTGGTAAGAAAATTTGATTAATTCGGGGGTGACCTTTCTTCTGTCTCGAGCATTACTTGAGGACAAGCAATGAGATAAGTTTGGGGTTGTGATCGGTCACCATTTCTACTAGTTTTCGTCAATTATTCGGCATGAATCCGTGAAATCGGTAGCACTTTGTTTTGTATTGTCATTATTTTTCAAGTCAATTTTACTTGTCATATTTTATTCTCACATTTTATGATTTGTTGTTTTATTTCAATTATATTTCATTTTATGCTTTGGTTTGGTAGTTTTCGATAGTTTCAGGTCTGAGTGGAAAAGCCCAAAGGACTCGTGCGAAGAAAATGGAAGTTCCGGGAATTTAGAAGAGTTTTTGGAAGGAAGCAGAGGATGCCTGGACCTAAAATTCAACAAACATGGAAAAATATTGGGCAACCAAGTTTCTTATCTGTACTATGTTGTAGTTCTCTTCATTAGCTTTTTGACGCTTCGAACGGGGACCAAAACAGACTTACGGATCAAAAGTTATGATCGAAACAATTTCGGTTATAAAATCCAGCAAGCTGACACGGCCGGCAGTGTTGGCTGACACGGCCCGTGTCAGCATTGACGCCGATTTCCTGAATTTTTTCATATTTTCTCTATATATTAAGCTGTGGGGGCGCTTTGGGTATTTCCAATCGATCTGAGTGAATTGTGACTATTTAGACTAGTTTTTGGAAGAAGAAGAGACACTTTTGCTTTTACGAACAATTTTACGTTAGAGTTTCATGCGATCAAGTGATCTGGAGGAGGGAGATTCTTCATGAGTGCTAACAATTTAAGATCAAAATCATCCGATTACTATTGTAATGTCTACTTTTCGTATTGTATTTCTTTTTAATATTATGAATAGCTAAACCCCCAACGCTAGGGGGTGTCCCTAAATTGCAATGTAATGAACCTATTTTGATTTATTCTATGAGATTATGCCTGTTTCCTTTAAGCTTTTATTTTGCAATGTTCTTAATGCTTTTTCGATCGGACCAATTGAATTTGATTCACGATTAGGATTAGGTCGGACAAACCACCCTAATGCTTTTGTAAAATAATATTGCGGTAGATATTGCTTAGGAATGAGGATACCCCGCAATAACCTTTAAAAATCTTGTCAGAACTATTGCTTGATGTTATTCTGAGATTGCTAAGGAATTAGGGTCAAGGGAGAATATCAAAGGTTTTTCTGTTAAGGAATTAAGGGAAAACACTAATAAGATTGGGTAAGCTAAGGTTTGAGGTATGTCTCTTTGAATAATAATTAGGTTTATTGCAGAGCAATTTATACACTTCTTCTAGCATAGCTTCTCATATTTGCTTAAGTCATTTTATTCATTATGCTTATTTTCTTAATTGTTATTATAATTTTTAAAACAAACAAACCCTAAAGGCATTTTTGTTTAATTGAAATAGCATATGCACTTATAATTACACGCAGTCCTCGAGAGATCGATTCTGGGGATAACCCCAACTATTACTACATCGGTAAAAACAGTACACTTGCTATTTTTACGATCAGGCAACTTTTGTAAAAATGGGTATCCTAGTGGACAAAAAAATGATATAAACGTTCAGGAAAGAATTAGGGATGAGATCAAAAGAATATCGCCTGCTAATTCAAAAACCCAAATGGGCGACTTATGCAAAAAAAAGGGTATCCCGATGGACTGAAAACTCGAAAGAGCGGTCTAGGAAAAAGTTAGGGATTTTTTCCAAAGGAAAAAGGCTGCAGTGCGTGAATCCACGTTATAATGGAAAAATCTAGACGAGAAGAATCGATCCAGACACTCTCCTCAGGAGCAAGGTGTTGTGATCTTCAAAAGACATAAGGAATATAGCATTGTTGTAATGTAATGGAAACTCAATAGTTTCTATAGCCATTTTTACTTATTTCTAGCACCTAAATTACCTCTTTTAGGAGTTGGATCCTGATGCATTATCACCCATTTGTGGGTCAGTTCATTCGAATAAAATATGGTTTCCCCATAAAAGTTTACTCAATTATTTTTTTATCTGCTTGTTTACGAAATGTCAATTATTTTTTTTAAACATTGCATTGAAATGTTGGACAATAATAAAAGCATTTGAAAAGAACAGTAAATTGTTTTTGGTTTTTGAAATGTTTGAAGGAAGATCGACAATCTCTAGTGATGCGCTCGACGCACAAAGACATACAATCCTTTGTAGGTCCCCGCGGCCTATTAGACACAGAAGCTCAAGTTCTCTCATGAACAAATACACAATTTACCTACAACAAATGAATCTTGGGGAACCAAGAGCATCCACATCTGCATTCTGATCATAACACTGCCAAAATTTAGTGTCGGGAAGTCAAGACCTTTCCACTTACCGAAGCCCCAAAATTTCTTGGCCAAAACATAAACTCCCGATCTTTCATTGGCGGTCAGAAAATTTAAGTCCATTCTTTCATTGGAAACCATTAAACCAAAATCCAATCTTCATTGGTATTTCAAAAGACCAAACTTTTGTTAGAACAAGATTTGTTCATGACATATATCCTTTTGGTTTTGATGATAACAAAGTATTGAAATAACAATGGTGTTATCTAATGTGTGTTTTAAGTGTGCAGGTTTTAAAGCTTAAAGAAGAATATATTCAGAATCTGATATAAGGAAGCACTTGAGAGAAGTTAAGTTATTGGTTTCTGGTTGTTCAGAATCTGAAGAATGTTCTTTAAGTGAAGACTGATAATATAGGTTTGTGTAGACTCTGAAGCTGAAGGCCTCTGCCTCAGAAGAGCAATGTATTGTCTCTAAACTTATTGAATGTATCAGCTTCTGGTGATCATTTAGAACCAACGGTAAAGCTAAGTTATTCGTACTGCATAAAGCAAGCTACAATGTCAAATCAGTTTCTCAGCTAGAGTCTGTGCTCACAAGGCTCAAGAAGAGTTGACATGCTTTATGGATATCTACTCTCAACGGATCTATAGTATAAGATCACCTGAAATACGCAATGGTTAAACAAGTTACATAATGGATCAAGATCTTTTGGTGTATCTATCTTCAACGTCTCTTGTACTATAGAGTAACAAAGACACTTGATACAAGTTATCTATTCCAACAACTATTCCTCTAAAACTGCAATATAAGTAGTTGAAGATTCAAGATGGATTTTCAACAAGGAACAAGGAACAAGGAGAATAAAGAAGAAGAGCCAAAAAGGATAGAAGTGTTCCACGCTTCTATCAGAATGGAAGAATAACAAGATCAACAATAGCAACACAATCGAGTATGCAGAGTTTTTGTTATATGTTTTAAATTGTACAATGCCTTAAGATTTCTTAAACATTGAATATCTTAAAAATATTATGTGTTGTGATCTTTGTTATGGTTATTTCCCTGTACCTTTGATCATGTATCAAGTACATCTTGTTCTCTATTCTGCTAAACAAGTTGTTTAATAGTTTAGATAAAGTCTCTTGCTATGTGCTTGAGCATCAAAGTCTCTTGATGTGAAGCTTGAGACAAGTAATTCTCCTGCTATATACTAGAGAATTGAAGTCTTAATAGTTGTTGATTAAGCAAGAAAGTCTTGGACTATGGGTCTAAGCAGAAGTCTTGAGCCTGAAGGGCTTGAGGAAAGAAGTCTTGAATCCTTGGGATTTAAGTAGGAAGTCTTAGACTGTAGTTCTAAGCAGGAATCTTGGATTCGTGGAATCTGAGCAGGGAAGTCTTGGACCGAGGGTCTGAGCCGAAGTCTTGAACTTGAGGGGTTTAAGCAAGGAATTCTTGGATTCGTGGAATCTAAGTAGGAAGTATTAGGCTAAGGGTCTAAGCATGAAGTCTTGGGATGAGGGTATGAGCAGAAAAGTCTTATGCTTAAGTGCATAAGCGGCTCCAATAATGTTTTTATTATAGTGGAAAATCTCTTGTGCTGCAAGGGGACTGGACTACTCTCGGTTCGGGAGGAACCAATATAAATCTTTGTGTGCTCTGTTGTTATTTATTTGCTTCTATTATTATTCTGCTGCAATTAATTGTCAGAATCTGAACACTGATTTAGAATTTGAACACTGATTTAGAATCTGAACTCTGTTCAGAAGCAAAGTAAAGAAACGGATAACACAATTCAACCCCCTCTTCTTGTGTATGTTTTTCACCTTCAGTTGGCATCAGAGCATGGTCTATGCATAACACTTAACAGTGATGCTGATAAACAGCCAATGAGAAAAATATGTCTGTTGAAGACTTTCCTTCAAGAAGGAATCAAATACTATATGAAAAATATTACTTTTCTAATCATACCATATTCAGGGGTGACTCTGCTGAATTTAAATGATGGAGAAAGGCAAAATATATTCTTATATCATTGGTCTTGATAAAAGGGTTTTGATGAAGGTCTCTGGAATACCCTTGAGAAAGGTATTACCATAGAAGTTGATGGTGTAGGGATTATCTATGATAGAAAATCTCTCACACCAACTCAGAATAAGCTTTATGGAAATCTTCTTGAAGTTAGATGCATTATGGTAGGTGATCTATCTCATTCTGAGTATATCAACACCATTGATATGTCTAATGCTCAGACTATCTTTGAATCCTTGTGTTAAAATTTGAAGGGAATCAGGTAGAAGCTTATTTAGTTACACTTCATCTAATCTTCCCAAGCAAATTCTGAGAAGTCTGCTTGCTAGTGTCAAACCAAAAAGTCACATCTATTCAAGAAGTAAAAAAACTTTAGTAGACTGAGTCTTGAAGGTTTATTTAGCATTCTTCAAAGTAAAGAAATGGAATTAGATGAAGAAAATTTGTCAAAGAGATCACCCTTCCTCAAGCCATTTGAAGAAAATTCTTATGGAATGTCTGATGATGAGGAATTTTCCTTCCTTACTAGAAGATTCTTTCAGCTGGCTAAATTCAGTGTGATATCTATTGATGGAAGAGTAACTTCAAGAGCTTATGAAATATTCATATTTCAACTTATTATCCCAATCTTAAGGACACGGATAAAAACTACCAGACAGAAAACCCCAAAAAGAAAAATTTCAGAGATCTTCAAAGCATATTCTAATGAAGCTGACATAGTTGAGGATTCAGAATCTGATGAAAAATTAACCTGGCATTGTTGGCCATTACTTCTTATGAAGAAACAATCTAAATCTGAGAATAAATCAATTATTAAAGAGAAAGAGGTATCGACTAATCCATCTTGCTTCAATATTGATAATAAGGAGTCTGCATCTCAAGATAAAATCTTAAGTGACTCCATTGCTCCTAAGGAAATTGAAGGTTATCATAGAATTTGTGTTAAAGGACAATTCTATGAGAAACCTTTCATTTCTTCTTTTGTTTTCTGGAAATACTAAGACAATGCTGAAAACTTATCTCATGCGAACCTCTGATAGCAAACACTATCTGTTTCCATGCTAGTCAAAAATTTCAAAATCAAGGATTATGAAATCAAAGACTCTGCTAAGAACAAGATTTTGTTAAGTGTCATAACACATCCTATACTCTGTTCTAGAATGAATCTTGGTACTACTATTAGACTAAGGCATGATGTAAGAGAAAACCTGTCAGGACTAACATTAGTGGACCCATAGAAATATGGGTACCAACATTCAAAATTGTATTTACTGTAGATATCACAGAAGAAAGGAGCAAGGAATCTTCCATGATATTTGATAAAAGGTTGTTTACAACATTTGATGGAAGAAATGTCTACATACCAAACTCAAGAGCTGAAGGATGCAAAAGTATTATGTTTGGAGAAGAAAGTGGAATGATTGGTTTGGCTGCCATTGAATCAGAATCCACTCAAGACAAAATTCAAATTCCACGGTCAAATTTGAATACTCATCTGAAGCCTGGCCAACAAAAAAAAGGTATGTTCTGCTCCTTCACTTTTGCAAACTTCTTGACTCAATGAACTATTTAAGTATGTGTGAATACAAAGTCTTTGTTAGATCTCTAGAAGAGTTCTGTTTGTTAACAACAAAAGAGTCTTCAGAAATGTTTGAAAAGAAACTATGTTGTATTTAACTGTACTGAATATGTCATTAACTAGAAGATGATCATTTTTATGGAAACGGTATTCTCACCGTTTGTGATAATACTACTGTTAGTTAGTGATCAAGGAAACCAATTAAATATGCATAAATCAAGCATGACTCTAGTTTCAAGAGAAATGCTTGACTCTGAATAGAATATCAAAGACTGATAATTAACAGAAGATGTCTCACTCGAATTCTAATCCTACTATACTCTAATGACATATAGCTTCTAAAAAATTGTCTATTTCTGAGATTCAGAAAAGGAATATTTACTTCTGATGAAACAGTTTAAGTAAGAATTATTTTAAAATCCATGTCTTACTTAAAATTACATAAAGTTGAAAATCATTTAGTGTATTCAAGAAATCTGCTAGGTAAGGACCCTTAGGTAATGATGTTTTCTTATTTTATACGTATATGGTCTTTATCCCTTGTCTTTGTGAAACATCATTTCGTGTCACCTTTTATGTCCATCTGACAAGATTCTTATTCCTCAGTGGTCAGAATCTTGTTCTGATATTTTCTTGCTATTTGTTTTTCTTTTGTGTGTTGATCAAACCAAACCTGAGATGAATTCTCTAGTCAATTCTTCATCGAATCAACTTGTTGTCATCAATGAAAAGTTTGTGAATTTTGAAGAGCTTCTTAAGCAAGGTTTTAACTTCTGGAAGATTGTTTCTGAACAAATTTGGAATGGATACTTTGATATGCTCTGTGGTTTTACTTATCCAAATCTTATCAAAGAGTTTTAGGTTAATGCTTCCATTGTTGAGCTAAGTTATGCGTATGATATTCTTTCTAAGGTTTTTGGTGTTTCTATAACAGTAACCTCTAAGACGATTGCTAATGTAATTAACTGTGAGGAAATTGGATAAATCCCAGGTACTCTTGTTTGGGAATACCATCTTTCTACATAGCGTACTTTTGTGTATCCATCAAAGCTTTCTCTGGTTTCAAATCTTCGTCCTAATGTAATTATTTGGAATCAAATTTTAAACTCAAACTTGCTTCCTAAGTACAAGGATCTAGACCTTGTGGACTCTTTTGAAAAAGATTTTCTACTTCTTCTAAATTCTGACTTACAGATCGATCTTCCTCAAATTATATTTGACTATCTGAAGATGAATCTTTCATCCTTTCACAAGGGAAAGACATTCTTCATTCCTTACGGGCGAGTTCTTTCTGAATTGTTGATCCAACAAGGAGTTGTCATAAGTTATGAAGATGATTCTTCTAATATCTAGAGAGAAAAACTTGAAGCTATATATGAGAGATTTTGATGTTGGGTTTTCGCAAATGTATGCCTTGTAATTGTTAAATATCTTGTATTAAGAAATTTTGATGTTAAAAATTGTTCTTGTTCATATTCTTGTGTGTCTTAACTGTTATATATGCATTTTTTATGTTGTTTGGAGAATAAAAAATTAGGACTAAAACATAAAACACTTGTAACATACTCATTGAAATATTGGAAGCTAATACATATTATTAAAAAAAAACTTTCTAGACATTCAGATATGTTCTAAGGAATTCCCTAGGCTCATCTGACATATCTAGATTGTTTAAATAATCTTCTCAATCTTCCTTTGCAAACTCAACATCTTCCTTCCTCAGAAGATTTCTACGTTTTAACCTTGAAGTTCTTTTTCTTCTTTGTGTCTCAATGTAGGTTGCTGGAGATGTATGTGCCTCTGAAGAAATCCTCTTGCTTGAAGATGCTTCAGTTGCTACATTCTTCTCGTTTGCTTGAGTTGTTGCATTCAGTATTGCTACCTTTCTAAAATATCTCTTTGTAACCCAGATTTGCTTTTGCTTATACATTTTGTATGTTCTAAATATTAATTGATTCAGAAAGTTGGTTTGTTGAATGTTTTATAGTGACTATTCATCTGTTATCTTGAGTGTTTAGAGTTTCAATATTGATTAGTCAAATCAATCTTTTAATGTCTGACTCTTATGAAATGATGTCTAGTATATAATCCTAATAAAGATTCTCTTAAGACAAATGTAAATTCCATCTTAACAGCTATCTATTGATTTTATTATTTCATATGTTCATATTTTTACTTCGTTTATGTATTTGTCAGAAAATTAAAGGGAAAAGTAAAAAAAATTGTACTTATGCAAATTTAATAATTGTCAAAACATTTTTTCACTAATCATCAAAAAGAAAGTATTACATAAAGGACAGAGGATATTAAGGTTAAACCAATCTAACTCCTATAAAGACCTATGACTCATCCAGTTTCCCTAACTATCTGAAACGACATACTATCTATGTTCTTTTTCTTCTTCTTCCTCTTCATTGACTTCTTCTTATGTTTCAGAACAGTAATTGATGGACCGAATTTAGAAGGCCTCATTACTACTGATGATGAACCCTCCTCAGAAGATTTCAGGAGAGTAGACGAGGATCCAGTTTCAGAAGCTACAAAAGTAGCTAGTTTCTGAAGAGTCCGCGTTTCTAGACTAGTAGTATCTTCTGAAATTTCTGTTATGACTGAAATGTTGGTGCTCTCAGATGTTACTTCCATGATTGCTCTAAAGGATGTTGATGAAAATGACTTATGGTTCAGTTTCTTTTATAGTGGAGTCCGAGTAACCTAAACGATGGAAATCCTTTTCTTGATCCTTGGAACTGTTACAACCAATAACTTTAAAGATGCAATGTACAAGCTTTTAATGCCCTCTACTACTTGAACCTTTTTCTCTTCCTTGGGAATTGATCATGTAATGGTGATCTACTTTTCCTTGATGAATGTATTTCTTTCTTTTCTTTTTTTCTTTTTGAGGTGATAAAAGGGGAAGAAAGATATAGAAGTGTTTAATAAAGAATCTAAACCCATTTAATGTTGTTTATTTTAATTATTCAGTTTTAACGTTGTTTATTTTAGTTATTTAAAATTTTGTTATTTCTATTATTTTGGTTATTACCTGGGAAAAATATTTTAGTTTTCTTGACAGTAGAACTTAGGTGGAGCTTACAAACCACAACCTTTGGACTATTAAACTCAGAGGGAGCATACAAACCCCAGACTCTGATGTTCCCAAGAAAATTAAAATAGCCCAACATTAACATATTTTAGTTTTCTTGAAAATAGAACTTAGGGGGAGTTTACAAAACTCAACCTTTGACTATTAGACTCAGGGGGAGCTTACAAACCTCAAACCCTGACGTTGCCAAGAAAATTAAAATAGTCCAACATTGTTCTTTAAATACTTGTGTTTGTCATCATAAAAAGGAGGAGACTGTTAGAACAAGATTTGTTAATGACATATATCCTTTGGGTTTTCATGATAACAAATTATTGGAAGAACAATGGTGTTATCTAATGTGTGTTCTAAGTGTGCAGGTTCTAAAGCTTAAAGAAGAATATATTCAGAATCTGATATAAGGACCCACTTAAGAGAAGCTAAGTTATTGGCTTCTGGTGGTTCAGAACCTGAAGAACGTTCTTTAAGTGAAGAATGATAATATAGGTTTGCATAGACTCTGAAGCTGGAGGCGTTAGCCCCAGAAGAGTAATATATTTTCTCCAAACTTATTGAATGTATCTGCTTTTGGTGATCATTCAGAACCAACGATAAAGCTAAGTTATTCGTAATGCAGAAAGTAAGCTACAATGTCAAATCAATTTTTTTAGCTAGAGTTTGTGTTCACAAGGCTCAAGAAGAGTTGACATGCTTTACGAATATCCACTCTCAATGGATCTATATTACAAGACCATATGAAAGACACAATGGTTAAACAAGTTACACAATGGATCAACATCTTTTGGTGTATCTATCTTCAACGTCTCTTGTACTATGGAGTAACAAAGACACTTATACAAGTTATCTCTTCCAACGGTTATTCCTCAGAAACTGCTATATATGTAGCTTAAGATTCAAGATGGATTTTCAACAAGGAACAAGGAACAAGGAATAAGGAACAAGGAATAAGGAGAATAAAGAAGAAGACCCTAGAAGGATAGAAGCATGGAGGAAAATAAAAAAGAAGACCCTAGAAGGATAGAAGTGTTCCACGCTTCAATCAGAATGGAAGAATAACAAGATCAATAATAGCAACACAATCGTGTATGCATAATTTCTGTTATATGTTGTAAATTGTACAAATCCTTAAGATTTCTTAAACATTAAATATCTTATAAATCCTGAGTGTTGTGATCTTTGTTATGGTTATTTCCATGTACCTCTGATTATATATCAAGTACATATTGTTCTCTATTCTGTTAAACAAGTTGTTTAGTAGTTTAGATAAAGTCTCTTATTATATGCTTGAGCATCAAAGTCTCTTGTTGTGAAGCTTAAGTCAAGTAAGTCTCCTGCTATGTGCTAGAGCATTGAAGTCTTAATCAATTATTGATTGAGCAAGAAAGTCTTAGACCGTGGGTCTAAGCAGAAGTTTTTAGTATGGAGGGCTTGAGCAAGAAAGTATTGAATCCGTGGGATTTAAGCACGAAGTCTTGGATTGTAGGTCTAAGCAGAAGTCTTGGATTCGTTGAATCTGAGCAGGGAAGTCTTGGGCCGAGGGTTTTAGCTTAAGTCTTGAACCTGAGGGGTTTAAGCAAGGAAGTCTTAGATTCATGGAATCAAAGTAGGAAGTCTTGGGCTTAGGGTCTAAGTAGGAAGTCTCGGACTGAGGGTTTGAGCAGAAAAGTTATATGCTTAAGTGCATAAGCGATTGTAATCATGTTTTGATTATAGTGGAAAATCTCTTGTGCTGCAGGGGGACTGGACTACTCTCAGTTTGGGAGGAACCAATATAAATCTCTGTATATTCTGTTGTTATTTATTTGCTTCTATTATTATTTTGTTGCAATTAATTATTAGAATCTCAACAGTGATTTAGAATATGAACTATATTCATAAGCAAAGTAAAGAAATAGATAACACAATTCAACCCTCTTTCTTGTGTATTTTTATCACCTTCAACTTTCATTGGCACGTTTAAGAACCAACCGACACTGGTACACCAATATTTCAAGTGTGCTTGACCTTTCCGAGGAAAGAAAATCGATCCCCACAAAAGATCAATCATTCATTTGCATTCCTACATGCGTCAATCAAGATGTTTCAAGCATTATGCGTAGTATTTTCATCGAGGTGTAGCATTACGCCATAAAAATCAAACATGCGTACATAACATAAATCAAGATCTAGGACCAATCACGAGTGTCAATGTGAATCCTTAGCCAAGTCAGTGGTATTTGTAACAGCCCGATTTAGATTATTCTATTTATTCGAATTATTTGTGAATTACTCGTATTTTATTCAATTAGATGTGGCATTTATTAATTTAATTTGGGGTGGTGAAAGTGTATGTTCGTGAGATGGGGGTGTAAAGAGTGAGTAGAGGTTAGTAGAGCTTGATTGGAAATATTTTAGAATTATTTAATAAATAAAATAATATTATTTAGTAATTTATTTAATTTAATATGAGAAATAAAGAAGTTTGGCAAAAAAGTAGGATTGTGAGAAGTAGAGGGGAGGAAGGACTAAGAAAGGATTAAGGTCGGGTAATTATTAATAGAATTACCCTAACTATATTATTATTATGTCTTATTATTTTATTATTATAATTAAAATAATAAGAGTAAATAAAATTTGAAGAGAAATGACAAGGTGAGAATTTGGTGAATAAGAGAGGGTAGAAGGGAGAAATTTAATTTAAGGGTGTCGTATTTGGATCGAATTTTAGTGTCAACACGGGTAGCTCCATGGTTCGACAGGAGTTGTGTATGTCGAAGTCTGTTCGAGCATAATGTCAAAATATGTTAACTTGTAATTTAAGTTAGTATGTCGAATTGGGCCTTGCTCCTAAGCCCAATTGTTAAGTTAGCTTGTATCCTAAGTTAGCTTGGTAATCCATAAATAGACTAGTTCTCTCAGGTTGTTGAGAGAGGTTAATTGTTGGTATTCAATTGTAATCTTTGAACTTTTATTGAGAAAGTGAATAGAAAAACAGATTTAACCAATTCTTATTCTTCTTCTTCCTTCTTCTCTCCCTTTTGTAAAACCTAATAGGGTTTCTTGTGTTTGTTCAAGAAACTAAATATTTTTCTCATATTTTGGTCACAACAAAGGGTTTTTGTTATTATAAAAAGAAAGTTAAAAGGCTATGGAGAGTTTTCTATCAGTGCGTGAAAATAGAGAGAAAATGGCTAGAATAATGGATTGAGAAAGAGGTGGAAAAGAGGTTAGGAGAGAAGAACATCAAGCAAAAACTTTTCAATCGTTGCTAGGATAACCAGATAAGGGGGGATAATTAATTCAATAACAGGTATATGCATAAGCGGTATAATTGAGGAGTCTTTAACATCTAATAGGATGATGTGTTGAATTTGATGATTCAATTTGTGTACTATTATGTGCTAAATATTTTGTTATGAGTTGTCATTGTGATTATTCCATTGTTGATGCTTTCAAGGTTTTGAGAATAATATAATTTTATGATAATACATGTTTAGAATGGAGTAGAGATAGGTTTATGTCAAAGAAATTGGGTTTAGGAGTAAAATTTCTGTAACAGAATCACAAAAAAATGCAGAAGAGTATTGATCGACTTGTTTCGTGCGAATCTTGAGCTTCGTAAGTCCATTGAATGCACCATTAGTTGCGTTAGAAATCTAACGCGATAATATTTCTTTCTAAGTTGAGAAATTGGGTATAGGAGGATTACAACAGTAGCGGTTCCCTGGTTTTCATACCATAAACGTTGGAAATTTTGGTCATGCGTTGATCGACTTGTTTCAAGTGTAACTGGAGTCTCGTGAGTCTGTTTGTGGTGCGGTCTATTGCGTTGGAAACAGGGTTTAATGATACTTTTAATTGGAAATTTTCATAATTTTATCATTACTATATAATTTTTAAAGCCATTTTGAAGTCAGGCGAAACATTTTGCCCGATGCGAGTACCCTTTCTTGTTGTTTGATTAAATTGAACTGATTAGTGTATTAAGTCCTAAAATAAAAATCATATTCTTAAAATAGAATCTCCAAGCTTTCCGGAACATATTCATTTGCTTGATTCTAACTCTGCTTGATATTTTAAATAATTATTCGAATATGATGTGTGACTAATAAGAAGCATGATTTTGGGGTTGTTTGATGAGTTTAAAGTTGTTATTGAGTAGTCTTGGGCTGTTTAAAGTTGTGAGAGTGTAATTGGTAGTTGGATATGTTTTAGAGTTGCCTTTGTATAACTCAAATAAGTTTTAGAGTTAATTTGATAAGTTTAAGAGATTGATTTGTTACCTTAGAGTTGTTAGAGTTATTATTTGAGTAACTCTGATATGTTTTAGAGTTGTGTTGGTATGCTTTGGTGTTAAGGGTTATTACTTTGTTGACGGTTTAACACAAGTAATAATAATAATAATAATAATAATAATAATAATAATAATAATAATAATAATAATAATAATAATAATAATAATAATAATAATAATGAGTTACTTTATTGATGAATTTAGAGTTAAGTTGACTATTTTGAGTCATTTTTCAGTTGTACAAGAGTTGTCAATTGAGTACTTTTGAGTCATATTTTTATTTTTATTTTAGTAACTATGACATATTTATAGAGTTGTTTTCGAGCCATTTAGATTTAAATTTGATGAGCTTTACTTTATTTAATGATAATAATAATGTAATATTATGAATTATATTATTTTAGAGTTGAGTTGGAGATATTTATTATTTAGAGTTGTCAATACAATTGTTAGAACAATCAATTGAGTTCATAAGAGTTTTTTTTATAGGGAAAGGTTGGCAGTAGAGCATTTTTGAGCATCTTATAGCTATTTTAGAGTTGCAAGAATTGTTGTGGAGTTCTTTAAAGTTCCTTGAAAACTATGTTGAGTATAATTATATATTTTTATAACTTGTGATGAGTTAAGAGTATAAAATAAATTAATAAAAATACTCCATTGAGACGTTTTGAGCATGTATGGTTTGAATTATTGAGTAATAATACAACTTTACTCAGTTTTTGATAATTTTTTAGTTATAATATAATTATTGAATTTAGTTATATGATGATGTTGTATTGATTTGTGAGAATTGTGATGATGATATTGTTAGAACAATATTTGTTAATGACATATATTTCTTGGGTTTTGATGATAATAAAGTATTAAAAAAACAACGATTATATTTAACGTGTGTTTCTTGTATGCAGGTTCTAATACTTGTAAACATATATACATAATCTGATATACTAAGGCACACTTAAGAGAAGATGAATTGCTAGCTTCTGGTGGTGCAGAATTTGAAAAATACTCTCTAAGTGATGTCTGGCGTAGACTCTGAATCTGAAGGTCTCAGCATCAGAAGAAGCAACATTATTGTCTCTACACTTGGTGAATGTAAGTTGGCTTCTGGTGATCATTCAGAGTTAGTAATAAAGCTGAAGCTATCCGTACTGCAGAAAGCAAACTGCATTGTCAAATCAGTTTGTCAGCTAAAGTTTTAGTTCACAAGGCTCAAGAAAAGTTGGCATGCTTTATGGATGTCTACTCTCAACGGCTCTATAGTAAAATATCTCTTTGAAGACTCAGTGGTTAAACATGATACTCAATGGATCAAGATTTTTTGATGTATCTATCTTCAACGTCTCTTGTACTATGGAGAAAACAAAGACACTTGATCAAGTTATCTCTCCAATGGCTAGTCTTAAACAAATGTTATATAAGTAGCTGAAGGTTCAAACTGAATCTTTAACAAGGATTAACCTGATGGAGGAGTAACAAGATCAATAATTATCAAGATAAATGGTTGTACAGAATTTCTGTTGTGGGTTGTAATTGTAAAAGCCTTAATATTTCTTACACGTTGAATATCTTAGAAATCTTAAGAGCTTTAGGTCTTTGTTATGGTGATTTCCCCGTACCTCTGATATTTGTATCAAGCACACCTTGTTCTCAATTCTGTTGAACATGTTGTTTAGCAGTTTAGATCAAAGTCTCTCGCCAAGATGCTTGAGTCATGTAAGTCTCCTGCTATGTGCTAGAGCAATGAAAGTCTTAATTAAGTGGATTGATCGAGAAAATCCAAGTCTCTCGCCAAGATGCTTGAGCCATGTAAGTCTCTCATTATATGCTAGAGCATTGAAAGACTAAATCAAGTGGATTGATTGAGTAGAAGTCTTGGGTTCATGGAACCCGAGTAGAAGTCTTAATTCTATAAGGCATAAGCAGGAAGTCTTGCAGCTGAGGGGTTTGAGCATAAGTATTGAGTTCGTGGAACTTAAGCAGGAAGTTTCGGTTCGTGGAACCTGAGCAGGAAGTCTTAAGCCTGAGGGGCTTAAGCAGGAAGTCTCGGTTCGTGGAACCTAGAGCAGAAGTCTTGGGCTAGTGTGGCTTGACCAGGAAGTCTCAGTTTGTGGAACCTTGAGCAGAAGTCTTGGGCCAGTGTGGCTTGAGCAAGAAGTCTTGGATCTGTAAGACTTGAGCAAGAAGTCTCGGTTCATGGAACCTTGAGCAAGAAGTCTTGAACCTAGGGTCTGAGCATTGTAAAAGTCTTATGCAGAATGCATAAGCGATTGTAATCGTGATTTGGTTATACTGAAAATCTCTAGTGAAGCAAGGAGACTGGACTACTCTCAGTTGGGAGGAACCAGTATAAATCTTTGTGTATTCTGCTATTATTTATTTGCTTATGTTAACATTACACTGTTAATTATAATCAGAATCTGAACACTAATTTAGATTCTAAACTCTGATCAGACGCAAATTAAGAAAACGGAAAACACAATTCAACCCCCTTTCTTGTGTCCTTTTTCTCACCTTCAGATATGCTGTTGTGTGAGCATGAATTATGTTGTTGAACTATGAGTATGTTCTTGTGGGATGATAGTTCGGGAGGGGAACTATTATCGTTGGGTCAATGCATATTTTGTTTATTGTCGAGAGGGGACTTTAAACATTATGTTGTTGTTGCATTGACGTGTTATGACATGCATTCATTATGTTGTTGTTGTTGATGAAAGAGTCAATGTGCAATCCGAGCAAGGTGAATTAGTGACTTATCTCGAATCCGAGCAGGATGGATCCGGGGTCCGAGCAGGGTGAAACTAGTTCTTGAGTGAACCAATTGTTGATGATATTGTACCACGTGCATATGAGTCTAGTTGACGTTATGATTCTCATTGCATAAGTTTAAATGATCGATGTGTGACAACGATATGTATGATGATGAGATGGATTTGAGAATGTGTTGGTGTGTTTGATGAAATATGCATGTAGATGTTTGTGATTCTACCTTGCAACTTATGTTGTTTATCTTAGATATGAATTCTCACCCATTTGCTATTGTTGTGGTATATGCTCTCATTCTCAAAGAAATCCAAGATTGCAGCTATCACATCATTTTTTACTACCTACCAACAAGCTTTGAAAAATATAGCACCATAGCCATCAATACCATGAGCCTTCAGATTGCGCCATTCAGAGATTTAAGAATCTCTTGCTCACTTACAGGGGTCATTAGGCTTTCTCTCTGCTCCATGCTATGCTGAGGTCCCTCTCTCATGGCCAAAACATCAATATGTTGCACAGTGTTGTCATTGGTGCCCATTAACTCTTCATAGTAATTCAAAAATTCAACCTCAATATCATTTTGGGATGTGAATAAAGTGTTATCATTTTTGTATAACAACCCCATGTTCTTTACTTTATGATTGGTCTTTATGGAAGCATGGAAATAGGAGTTATTTCCATTACCCAATCTACGCCACTCAAATTTAGACTTTTGCTTATATACTTTCTCCTCAAGCTCATTCCAATTGATAACATCTTCAGTACATTTTTTAACATCCTCAGTTTTGATAATGTTCATCCTATCACTAGTGATATCTTGATGGGCTGTAAGAAGATCAGATCTTGCTTTGCTAATACTTTACAGTATGTTCAAAAGAGGCTTGCTGAGATTCTTCAAGATTGATTGGAGTCTTTTTAATTTCTTCTAAAACACATACATAGGTTTACCAACCCTAGGTTCATTCTAACTCTTTGTGATAGTAATATCATAACATTCTATATCCACCACACGGTTAAGGAACTTGAAGTGAGCCTTTCTAAATTCATGCTTTTCCTTCCCTGTCAGACAGAGAAGATAATGATCAGAAACACTAGGTTTTGAGATTTGAGTCCAGATTGTCTTAAAGCCATTCCATGATCCCTAAAACCTTATCAATTCCTGAGTAGACTACCTCTTCAGTTTGTTTGTTTGACCAAGTATAATAGTTACATATACTATCTTTCTCAAACAGACCAGTATTACTCATCATAGTAGTCAAGTCAATGTATTCAGCCTTAGTCACCAGCTTATCTCCAATTCTATCCTTAGTTCTTAGAACATTGTTAAAGTCGCTAAGCTAACACCAAGGACCTTGTTGTTGTTGCCCATGTGACTTCTCAATATTTGCCCATAAAAATCTTCTTTGCTCTAGTTTATTGAGATCATATATAGTCGTTAGCCAATGCATAAACTTACCACTCAATTGATAAACACCATAATTAATCATTTGGCTAGTGTTACTAATATGTTTAATGTCTACCTTATTTGGATTCCATTGCATCCAAATTCTACCATTATCATGGCCGTGATAGCTGTCAACATACCTACCCTACAATTTGAGTTTGTTTCTCACAATACGAGCCTTATCATGTTTAACTCTGGTTTCAAGCATATCAGTAACAGTAAGTCTAAGCTCTAGGAGACGAGAGTTAATACTCCTAAGCTTACATGCCTTATTAATCCCCTGTACGTTCCACGCAACTAACATGGATCACCATCCTGAATCACTAGGGAATTATTCAAAACCTTTAGCGCCTCAAAACCATTCACATAATGAACTGTTGTTGGAGTGTTTTCAAGAATTACTCATTGGCCTCTGTCTCTTCAACTCTTGTTGATTCTGGTCCAATTAGACATTTTTTTTCAAGGACCTTGTCAATGTTACTATCTTTAGAAGTTCTATCTTAGGATTTTTGTGATGTCTTGGTCTCTTCATGTTGTTTCAGTTTAGGTGTCCACAGCTTTCTGGTCTTCACTTCTTCACACTTATGGCCAAAATTTTGAAATTTATCACAAAACAAGGGCTTCCATTCATATTCTACGGGTTGTTTCAACTTCCTCCCTTCACGATATTTGATGGTGATGTCCTTAGCCAACTCTTGAGTTACATCTGCTTCCACCAAAATCCTGGCATACGAGATGCAAAGTTTGTTAGTAGTACACTCGTTTGTAACCATCGGCTTGCCAATTACACTCCCAATCTTGCTTAGGCTACTTGGACCCATAGATGGAGAGGTAATTGAGGCAATCTTATCCAAATAGGCAGATTTCTCAACATATCCTTCTTTAGGTTAAAATCTGGTTTCCATTCTCTAAGAAACATAGGCATGTTTCTTATGGTATAGGGGCCCTTCATCGTCACAATATATGTATCTTTATGCGACCTAAACTTGAGAAAATATCCCTAATCATGGTAAAAAAAATCTGGTTATTGAACGAAATTCCAAGCTTTCATCATAAATTATTTTACCATACTCATGCTTAATTCGCTTCCAAGCACATAGATGATCAAGGATGATTCCCATAATTTCATCTCTGATTCAACATCTTCTTCTTCAATCTCGATTTCGATTTCCTCATCCATATGGTTGGTGCTACGTACTCGATCACCATTCCATTCGCCGGATTCCTGTTATCACTTAGTACATCGACCCACAACTTCCTACCTTCTTTCGAGTCTTCACTCTTTTTATTATTATATGTGAATGTTCTTTGTATGAATTATTTTAAATACTTTTGATTAAGATTTATATATGTAATGGATCAAAATCTTGTTGTAATGGATCACTTATTTTTGTGTAACTTGTGACAACACTTTAATTATGTAATGGATCAATTATCAATGATATAGTTTATGTGAAACATTTGTTTAGCACATTACAACATTACGTAACATCTTTGTATATTTCTTTGTGCAACATCTTTGTATATTTATTTCTTAAATTATTATGAAACGTTTGTTTAGAACATTACAAGATAATGTAACATCATTGCATTAGGCAATGCAATTTCATTATATTAATAACAACAATACAACATAACATACATTTAACTCAGTGATATAACTAAACTCAATGACAAAAAATAAAATTACATTAAATTAATGACAGAAAATAAAATTACATTAGTCAATCAAAATTTTTGTAATCAACAATATGATCAAAATCTAATACAAAATCAAAAAAATAATTAAAACTTGATCTTCTTCTTCAAGTCATCATCAATATTATTCGCTAAATCATCATTTTTCTTAAAATCATTCATCTACCTCAAAAGTGAATTAATCACTTCATATGAACGTTCTATAATCTACTCATCACACTAGTAAAAAATGAACATCATTCACATCCTTATAACTTAATAACACAAAAAAGAAGGAATACTTGTTACATTGAAATTTGGGATTACCCAAAAACTAGGGATTTAGATGATGAACACCCAAAGTAAACTTTAGAGACTAAGACACACCTTGTATAATCCACATACATAAAACCTCCGACCTAGATTCTGAGATGTCGACGCAGTCACAAGTGGTATATGCAACCCACAATAACAATGCATCATTCTCCTTACATAATGAGAGGGGTTTCTTGATATGTTCACCGATTCGGATGCCATCACGAATGAGTTCGGAAGAATATAAATATGGAGAAGGCAAGAAAGAAAACAAAAAGATAAAGTTAAAGAATGAAGAAAACAATGGAAGAAGTGTTAGGAAGCAAAATGCTAACCCTAACAAGACGTAAACAAACTAAGAAAATAGAGATAAAAGATAACTTTGATTTCATTCATTGATTCCTTCCAAATGTCTCTAAGGACTACATATATAGTAATCATAGTGATACTAAACTAGAAGGCCCAAATGAAAATCCCAATTCAACATAACATTCAAAATAAAATAACAACTAACATAATAGTATTACTAATTAAAATATCTAATTGCACCTCCTATCATTGCCGCGGGGTTTACTTGAACCTTGTCCTCAAGGTTCTAAAATATCATAAGGTCCTCAAGGAGTTGTTGCGCAGAAGTGTTGCCGGAAGATGATGACATTGCGGTTAGAACTTCGGTAACGGATCTCATGGCGCTCAAAGCCGCTTTCAGAACCTCTTGAGGACACCCTGGCTTTACAATGGTTCGGACCTGTTCAAGGTACTCCTGAAGTTTCTTATTGTGGCCCATGTAGTCTTGGTCTTCGACATTAAGAGTTATAGGCTTCACATCAGCACCAGGGCCGTCAAACTAAAGCGGGTCTAAATTTCTATAAATATCGTTCATAAGGAAGCTTGTTGCATTTCTGCGCAACAGCTCATATGCTTTGCCTCTCAGATCCACAGTAGCTGGATGGATAACAGGTTTTCCAATTGATGTAGCTCCGGGATTTGGAGACCAACGATTCACCGTCATCATAAATGAAATGGGAGCGGCACCGCATTTCCACTTGTTTACAAGATTCTTCAAGTTAGTTACAATTGCCATGTATCCATTCAAACCAGCAGTAAGTATATGGTAGCAGATGTGTCCAAGAACATATGCATAGTCACTGTCAAACTTTGATGGGAGAGATCCTCGAGCTTGATATCCAAAAAGGTGGCAAATGGGATTGAATTTCTTTCCCTTGTATGTGCCTTCTTTCTGACGCTTATTTATCTCTGCTTCCACAAGGTATGCTAGAAGTTTCTCGGTCTCAATCTGAGACATCTGTCGTGAGTCATCTGATTCAGGGTAAGGGGGCAGCTGTCTCCTGATAAATGGTGGTAGAAATTCAAATAAAGCAGAAGCCCATGGTAAAAGCTGAACAGAAATCTTATCAGCAACAACACCTTGTCGGAGCAAGCCGTGAATTTCCTTTAAGAGTGCATAGACTTCAGGAATGCTCTCAATCAGACCTTCAGGAAGGAGGATTACTCCGTGATATTTTTCTTGCTCTGCTCTAGCCTGAACTGCATCAGAAATCTTTCGTGAAATTTCAAAAAGGGTAAGCTTTGATTGAGCAACCTCCTCCCCGAGAATTACCTTGTTTGGATGGGACTGAAGAGTGCATTCCAAAGCAACATGTGATGCCTTACGTCCCATCAGACGAATGAAATAATAATACTTCTCGGCAGAGAGAGCATCAGTGCAGACATTGCTGATGAGCTGGGAATTCACCTTGCAAATTGTATCAAAACCAACATTTGTTTCCACAATCTGGTTTTTAAGATCTTCATTCGAAGTCACAGGAACACCAATCAAATCGGCAGATTCCTTTTGAAGACGGAAGTTCTCAAGTGGAAGTGGAGATGGATGTTCTCGCTGACGACCCTGCAGGTTCTGATATTAATACCCTGATTGAAGATACATGTTCTAAATTTGATGCGATAGTATTAGTACCACCACAATCTCCTGGTAGACACAATGTTATTTGGGGTCTTCACTCTGCTCTCAATGAAAGCACCAATTGTTAGGAAGCAAAATGCTAACCCTAACAAGACTTACAAAACTAAGAGAAACACGTAAACAAACTAAGAAAATAGAGATAAAAGATAACTTTGATTTCATTCATTGATTCCTTCCAAATGTCTCTAAGGACTACATATATAGTAATCATAGTGATACTAAACTAGAAGGTCCAAATGAAAAGTCCAATTCAACAAAACATTTAAAATAAAATAACAACTAACATAATAGTATTACTAATTAAAATATCTAATTGCACCTCCTATCAAGAAGCTTGGGCAAGAAAAAAAACAGAACCGGATAACAAGATGATGAAGATGAGCCTGTGTTATTTCATTTATGTATTAATAAATTTAACAGTTTGTTTTAATAAATTAAAAAATGATATAGCAAATGAAAAATCCCTTTGTCTTATGCCACATCAACAAAAATATGCCAGGTATAAAAAAACACACACTTCAGTGTTTTTCAGAGCAAAATTGATGAGGACGACTAAAAATATTTTAAAATAAAATATGATGATTGATTTTGTAAATAACACAAAATAAGAGGATAATTTTATAAAAAAATTTTTATTATTAAGGGAAATAGAATTTTGACATAAATTCTTTATAAAAGACATTGTAGGATTATAAGAAAAATAAAAAATTAATTGTTATTTGTAATACTCATTGTAATTTAAAACTTAAAAAATATTCTTTTTTAAAATAGGAAAAAAAAAACATAAGAGAGAAATTAAATTAAAAAGAGACAAAAGATAAAAATACCTTTGCCAAAAAAAATAAATTTCTAGTGTAGTTACATAAAATATTATTATTATTATTATTATTATTATTATTATTATTATTATTATTATTATTATTATTATTAACAAAAATATGATTTTGGTGGAAAATATTTATGAATGTGATTAGACTTTATAATAGGGTGATATAATAGTATAAATAACTTTATATCACTATAATTTTATAAAAGTTGTTATTCTACTACAATTTATCAAATGAAATTCGTAGAAAATAAAGAGTGGAATGATGCTTCCTTAACCTATATATATGAATGTGATTAGACTTTTTATTACTCTTAACTGCGTTTGATCCACAAATTAGTCAGTACTGGATAGAACCCAACACACTCTTAATTGAACTCTTGATCATAAAATATGTTTTCTTAAAACTTCGTTAGGACAAAAACATTTATTTATTACAAAACGTAAAGTTCTTTTAATACTTCTATTTGTTTTTTTAATTTATTTTCTCAAATTTGAATAAATAGTTCAAGTTAAAAATTGAAAATCATAATAATAATAATAATCATTTTCTTTATAAAAATTTGGTTCTTTACCAATGTTCTAATATTAGGGTTCTTTAAATCAAAAGGCTAATTCAGCACCTGTGTGGTTGTTCATGTTTTGGGAGTGGGCCGGATTGGTTCTCTCTGTGGATTCAAACTGCCACCCTTAATTTTATACCCATCACCTCCAAAAAAGTTTGTGTTTCCTATATTACCCTTTGACTAAAATAAAATAAAATAAAATCCATATTATTAGTTTGATTTCGGAATTTTTAGAAAACTTGGGCAATTAATCGGATATTTCAAGTCTTATATCGGATTTTTCAAGTAAATTCAGTTTTACATTCATTCTTTAAATTTTTACTAGACATTTAATGTTGTATACCGCATATTTACAAAAACCATGCATTTTACCAACGTTTTCAAAATTTTTGGTTAAAATCTATAATATACATGTATTTTTACCAGTGATTTTGAAAAATCTGGTTAAAACGCATGCATTTAAATCGAGATTTTTGAAATGTCTGATAAAAATGATATAAGCTAACTAAATATTTCAAAAATTCCAGTAGAAGAAGTTTTTATAAGCAAATATTTTCAAAAAATCTAGTAAAACCATGTAAATGTCTAGAATTTTAAAAATTTTGGCAGTTCATATTCTTTGTTTGTCTTTTGTAACGAGGACGAGACAACTGGATTGCTTATAAATGGACTGGCAGAGCCACATAGAGCTCTTGTCGTGTAGAGGCAGACGACAGGGAGGATTTGCAGCTCCTGGGGGTAGAGTAGTCCCCATCGGTTCTCACGGGAGAAGGATGGTTGAGAAATCACATGTACCCCGTACTCTCCAACGTAGAGGAAATAGAGCTGGACGGTGCAGAGATTTTGATGTTGAGCCCGATGCTCATGATGATATAGAGACATAGACTGACATTGAGGTGGAGGCTTAAACTAATTCAAAGATTGCGGGGGCTGGCACTAAGGTTGAGACTCAGACTGATACTAAGGTGGATACTTAGGCTAAAACTGACATGACGACTCAAGCTAGTGAAGAAGTGGAGGCTCAGGTTGAGACGAAGGTGACAAATCAGGCTTACGGAGCCGTTTGTAGACACATATGGGGGATCCCTTGGAGGGCCTGGTGATCGTTCTTTGCTCACCACATATGTTGATCATGTAGAATTTAGACTATGGCATGAAAAGGTATAAAATTTGTATCTTAAGTTTTATTTATTTATTACTATTTAATTGAAAATAACTGATGGATTATTAATGTTACATAACTGCTTGTCGTTGAAGGTGCCCACCCATGGGGGAGTTGAAGAAATACTTTGATGTTCAAATTCCTGATGAGGTCAGAGAGATTGTTGTTGTTATTGTAGGTCTTCTTCCTTTAAGGGATTGTTGTTGTTGTAGGTCTCCACTATTGTCCGCATTTGTTGAGGGATGGCATGAGGAGACATCCTCATTTCATCTTCCATTTAGTGAAATGACGATTACCATGGATGATGTCTCTTGCCTTTTCCATCTCCCCTTTACAGGTAACTTCTTTACTGCTTTTCTCCTTAACCGGGAGCTTGCATGTATTACAATTGAGCAATACTTAGGGGTTACCAAAGCCATGTATTACTAGTGGAACACGCTATGTATGAGGTGGCCTCTAGGGTATAAATTTTGCATCTAGTAGGATATATTATCCAAACAGATAAGTCTCATGTATACATCGATGCCAAATACATCTCCCTATTTACAGATATTGGGCATGTCGGCTCGGCATATGAGTGTGCTTATATGATGATACTATATACACTTCCCTTGGAAATTCTACTCTATCTTTGAGTTGAGGCAACTTGCTAGTTATATGATTCTATTTCATGTATGAATATTTATTATGTTTTATTTATTTAGTGCTTTTTGTTCAAAAACATTTTGTATATGTAATTTCTTTTTCTCGTGCAATGTTGGATATACAAGAATTTCCCATCCATTTGTGATATGTGTGTTTGTGTTATTACTATTAGCTACCTATGGGCCACCAGATGGAGGGCCAGCCATTCACATCCAGGAGTTATTTAGGAGTACATGCGGAGAATCGATGTTCTAAACTTAGAGGATTCCATTTGAACACCCTATGTAGAACATACACTGCATCGGGACTTTGATGACACTTCCCTATTTTCTGGTAATTTGTGATGGGAGAGTTTAGTGGCTAGATATTTTCCTGAGAGGTGTCTGCGCCAGTTTAAGTATGTTCAAGGCATCACTCGACCAGTCCGTACTATGCCATATGAGGCATTGATAAATGGTTTATGTCTAACATTGTTAGAAGGACCATTGTTATTAAAGATAGTGCAACGGAGGTGCAATTCACTGGGAAGTGTGAGGATGGTTACTTCGAGTGGTATGTTACAATATCACACCATTGCATATCCCACCTGCTCATGTTGCTGATGATGTTAGACCTTCCCATGATGGGGGACCTTAAGTTGATGTACCACCGCCTCCACGTTGTATGACTGACCAACTAAGATTGTAGAGGATCACATTTCTTTTAGATAACCTCATGGGTTTGGAAAACCTAGATGGTGAGATGTATGATCTGACACCACAAATGGCACACATTACGTGTGGTGGACCTGTGTAGACTCTATTAGTTGTTTCATTATTTATTGTCGTTGACATTATTTTGGGTTTGTATTTAATTATTTGTATATTGCTGAAACTTTAGTTTAACATTTCACTATATGAAAATTAGCATTACATTATTGCGGGGTGAAAATAACGTAACATGAAAATAACATGAACATATAACTTAAACACTGCTAGATGATTTAGGACATTTCAAAATCTTGATAATATCGTCGACAAATTTAGAATTTTTTGCATCCACCTCGATTGGGCCCTTTGTTTGTATCAGTGATATGTGCTCCACATGGCTTTTAAATCTTTACCTGTCTTCAGCTCATAGTTACTAAACCTAATGTTCCGTTAATTATTGATTCACTACTACAAAAAGCACATTTGGTAACAATATCTTACTACGACCTTGTAATCAACTAAAGTAATATATGTTCATTATCAGCCTTTATTTTTTTAATTTTTAAATCACATAACACCACGATCCAACTAAACAACAGTTGTGATATGTGAAGGAGTGACATGCCTCAAATCCCAACACCGACAATGGTATGTTCCCTTAATTTCAATTTTTAAATGAAAGTTACACACTTTTCACCACGGTCTAGTTTAACAACCATGGTGCAATATTAGGACAAACCACCACGGTTCTTTTTAACAACTGTGGTGAAATATATTACCTATATAAACTTACTTAACACTTCAGAATAAACTACGCTCAAAGTGAAACCCTAACTTCTCTCACCTTATCATAATCTCTCAAAACTCTATCATAACTTCAAAAAACTCCAACATAACATCTCCAACTAGTATGAATTAAGGAAAGGTGTCACGAAATAAGTAGCTAGCTCAAATATTTGTCTTCATTTTCCATGAATATTTTCAAGGAATGGTAGGTACGTGAAACATTTCATGAGTTATACAGAGGGTTTATTATTTTTCTTGTTGTTGTTCAAAATGTTTGTCTTATTTTTCTTATTCAAAATATACGTGAAATATTTGCCTTCGTCCAACATAGGATTTATTGTTGTTAAGATGAGTGTATTTGTTTTATATTATTGTTTTTGTTGAGATAAATAAAGTGTTTTAGTTATTGTTGAGGTATGTTGTTATTTTGTTAAAGTTAGTTGATGTTTATGTTAAGGTAAGTTTTTTTTTAATGTTATTGTGTATGTTTTTTATTAGGTATGTTGATGTTTTTGTTGAGGTATGTTGTTGTTTTGTTAATGTAAGTTTATGTTTTTGTTGAAAAATGTTGTTGTTTGTGCTATTTTAGATGTTATTTTTAAAGTATGTTAATGTTTTTGTTGAGGTATGTTGTTGTTTTTGTTAAGGTGAATTGTTGTATTTTGTTAAGGTATGTTGTTGTATTTTGTTGAGGTATGTTGCTTGTTTTATGTTAGATGTTTTTGTTGAAGTATGTTGATGTTTTTGTTGAGGTGTGTCGATAATGTTGTTGTTGAGGTATGTTGACAAATGTTGTTGTTTGTGTTATCGTATTATGTGTTTGAATATGTATGTTATTGCTAATGTTATTACTTGTACATTGAAACTTTCATTTTGTTCAGCCAACATATCCTAGAAGATTAGTTTATTATATCGTATGTGGTTTAAGTGTTTTACCAACCCCTCATTGAATATTTAACTTTTTGAATGAATTAGAAAAAAATAATATAAAAAATTAAGTTATTTTAAAAAACTACAACTTACATTGATCAATGTTTTATTAGCTTTCTGCAACCCATTGTCTGCATCTCGTTTTTTGACGGTTAAAATTTGGTTCAATACTTCTAACTTTTCAATTAACACCTCCTTTTATTACTAGTTCAATTTGCAAAGTTACTAATGCTTTGCATAATGACCTTGTAGTGAAGGAAGTAATGGTTGAATAATTAGAAGCATTGAACCAAATTCTAACTATTAAAGAGCGAGATGCGGATAATGAATTATAGAAAACTCGAAAAACACTGATAAGTGTAATTTATTCTTCTAATATAAGTAAATTTTTATATTATTAATTTCTAAATAAGATTCAATGGTGATACGATTATTGATCAATTGGTAAAATAAGCATTCTACATAAGTTATAATAAACTCAAGTGAACATGTTACCACCGTTTGAAGGTTGAACAGTGGTGAAAAGTTGTACGCTAAGTCTTTTCACTATAGTTGGAACATTCAACCATCTTGAAATGTCTAAAAATATCTCAAAATGTTAGCTTTGGGTATCAAACAAATAACCTCCTCCTTTTACTACAATTGGTTTCTACAATCGTAGTGATATGTTATGCGCTACTATGCTTTTATTACGACTACCATCCCGTGGTAGTAAAGAGGGTACATACAACCACACCGTTCTCTAACGCGGGCTATCAACCGTTGTAGAATCCTTCTTTTAGCTGAGGTAAAATGGTATTTTTTGTAGTAGTGATTGATGGTGAATGGTGCTCGATCTTAACCACCTTTCTATTGTCACTATGGTGCACAAGATTTTTCAATTTGGATTTCAGAACAACAATAGGGGTGTCCTCTGTGAGCCTAAAATCAACTGAAGGTTTCACGCCATTGAAGTACACAAACGTGAGATACCAATATTGATACATTCTGAGATGCTTTTTAATAACATATCATGCATATTTATACAAATTTGGAATCAACTGGACCACACAAAGTTGTCACTGCAATCACAACCCACAAAAGTGTCGGCAAAATCCCAACCATTTAAAATTACCACTACCAGATTGTTTATTGTTTAAAAATTCTGAGATTTTTTTTGAAATACCGATAAAATAACACTGTAATATTTTTCTTGTTAATGGGAAATATCTAGTTATCCATGGTGCATTTGAAATACACTAGTAAAATTTGATACAAACACAAACACACACGCGCGCGCGCATACACACACACAAAATATTCTAATTCTATACTTTTTGTCCAAGGTTTAAAAAACTACGCCTCCCCTAACAATTTGAAAAAAGATTCTAGTATTGGGCTTCCTACCGTGGATGCAAATACCTTTGAGCTAAAACCATCTTTGTTGTCTATGGTACATCAAAACCAATTTTCTAGTTCTCAAATGGGTGCCCATAATCTCCATATGTTCATTTTTCTTGAATATTATGACACCTTGAAACTGAATTGAGAAGCCAATGATGCCATAAGACTTAGAATCTCCTTGTTTTCGTGAAGGTGCAAAGTTAGAGCCTGGCTACATTATTTACCGTTTGATTCCATCATTACATGGGATCAATTAAAAATAGCTTTTATTGCTAAATTAATTTTCCTAGTAAGATATCCCAACTAAGAAATTAGATCGCAAGCTTTACTCAAAAGGGTGGAGAATCTCTTTACAAAAATTGGGAACAATTTAAAGAGATGTTAAGGTTGTGTCCTCATCATGGGCCTGAAAAAATGGTTGATCGCTCATAGAGGAATCATATGATATCTTTGAAATATGGCACAAAACCGCTACCATTAAAGAAGTGATACAAACTCCCCTAAAAATTCACCCTCCTCTAAAGGAGGCGAATATGAAGTTGATGCTTTAGATAATCTTGCTGCTAAGGTTGATGCTTTATTTCAAAAATTTGATAAAAACGAATGTTACTGATGCCACTCCTAATGTTCGACCTTGTGAAATTTGTGGGATCATTGTGCACATTGATGTTGATTGTAACATGATTTCAAATGAAGATTTTAGCTTATAGGATGTTAATTACATTAACAATTCTCAAAGAGGAATTTCATACTCTAATATGTATAACTCAGGGTTGTATCTACCTTCCCCTTGTAAAATCATTTTTCAAAAGAAAATTGCTTAGTCTTTTATTCCATGCTCTAAGAGCTTGTTTTAGACCATAGAAATATTTTTTTAGCTTGTTAAAAAAATCTGAGTTTTTGTGATTTTCAAAACCAGGAGGTTGATGTACATAAACCTCTTCAATAATGTAGCCATTCAAAAATGAACTTTTAACATCATCCAATATAGAATGATGTTATGATTTACAGCAAAGGAAATTAAGAGACGAATAGATTCTAACCTGGCCACTGGTGCAAAGGTTTTAGTATAGTTAATTCCCTCTTGTTAACTAAAGCCTTCTGCAACCAGTCTGGCCTTATTTCTTACTACTTCTTCTTACTCATTAAAATTGTTTCTAAAAGCCCATTTGGTTCCTATAACTAGGGGTGTTCAAATCCAAACCGATCCAAATAAAAACCGAAAACTGATCCAAAAAAACCGAAAACCGTAAAAAACCGAAAATTATTGGATGTGTTTGGATGCCATTTTATAAAAATCGATCAGTTCGGATCGGATTTCAGATTGGTTTTTTAAAACCGATCCAAACCAAACCGAACCGCATGTATATATTTTTAAACTTATTTATTTTTTATTAGTATAATATATTGTGCTAATTTATTATTAGATGATACTTTGTTTTTATAAAATACTATTTATTAGTTTGATTTAATTTATTGATTTTTATTATTTCATTTGTTTCAATCATAACCGACCATTATAATTTTGTAATATTAACTTTTAATATAGTATATGTTATACATTATATCAAAAAATTATAATATCAACTTGTAATATTAACTTTTAATATAGTATGTGTTTTTATAATATTAATAAAATTATAATTTGTAATTTGGATATCCAAAAAACTGATCCAAATTAAACCGCAAGAAATTGGATCGGATTTTTTAAATCAATCGTCCAAAACCGAACCGAACCGCAAGTAAATTTATCTTTGAATCTGATGATATTTTACTTTAAAATCGATCCAAATCAAACCGCGAACACCCCTACCTATAACATGGGTTCCTTTGGGTCTTAGCACAAGATCCCATACATCATTTCGGGAGAATTGATTCAACTCATCTTGCATAGCCAAAATCCAGTATGTTTCTAGAAATGCTTCATCAATGGAAGTAGGTTCTAGTAAATACACCAACCCCTAAAACATTTCTTCAGATGGTTTAAATGAGGATCTGGTTCTGATGGGTTCTGATTTATTTCCTATAATCAATTCTTTAGGATGTGAAAAACTTTGCCTCAGAGGTGCTAGTGAGGTAGCAACTTCTGATTCAGATTGAGAAGCTTTGTGTTGAGAGTCTTTAGAGTCTTTCACTTCAGATCCCTTGCCTTCAGAATATGAGTAGCTAATCTCCAAATCTGCAAACTTTTCAACTAGCTTTGACTTGTCAAGGTCAAGCTTATCATAAAACTTAACATGAATTAATTCCTCAACAGTTCTTGTTTAAGTGTTATACACTATGTAGCCTTTTGAGCGTTCAGAGTATCCTAACATGATACATTTTTTTGCATTGGAATCAAACTTGTTTAAGTTCTCTTTAGTATTAAGAATAAAGCAAGAACATGCAAAAGGGTGAAAATATGAAATGTTGGGTTTTCTGTTCTTCCACAATTCATAAGGAGTCTTACCCATAATAGGTCTTATAGAGATCCTGTTCTGAATGTAACACTCTGTGTTGGCAGCTTCTTCCCAAAAGTAGTTTACAACATTTGTTTCATTGATTATGGTTTTGGCCATTTCTTATAATGTTCGATTTTTCCTTTCTACAACTCCATTATGCTAAGAAGTTCTAGGGAAATAGAAATCATGAGAAAAGTCATGTTCATAAAAAAGTTTTTCAAAGTTTTTATTTTCAAATTCTCCACCATGATCACTTCTGACTTTAGCAATCTTAAAGTCTTTCTAATTTTGTACTTGGGAGCAGAATGTAGCAAACACAACATGTGACTCATACTTGTGTTTAAGAAACTTAACCCATGTCCACCTGTTGTAGTCATTAACAATGACTAAACCACACTTTTTCCATTGAAAGAGGTAGTTTTCACAGGCCCAAATAAGTCAATGTGTAAAAGCTCCAAAGGCCTAGAGGTTGAAATAACATTTTTGGCTTTAAAAGAGGTTTTTTTTGAAAACTTGGCTTTCTGGCATGCCTCACAAAGAGCATCTAACGCAAACTTCAAATTTGGAAAGCCTACTAATTTCAGCTTGTTATGCATTGAGATCCTTCTCATGCTAACATGGCCTAACTGTCTATGCCAAGTTCATTGCTTTTCGTTCATAGACATGAGGCACTTAACATTTTGATTTTATAAATTGAAAAGTCTAAGTTTATAAATGTTGTTATTCCTCTTGCCATTGAAAAGTATAGAGCCATTCTTCTGAGTGACAGCTTTTCAACATTTATAATTAAAGATTATATCATAACCATTTTCACTTAATTGACTTATGGACAATAAATTATGCATTAATCCTTTAAATAATAAAATATTATTAATAGAAGGGAGAGAGCCATTACTAATAGTTCTAGAGCCAATAATCTTACCCTTTTGATTGCCTCCGAAACCTACGGTGCCACCAGGCCTAAGTTCCAGACTTTGGAACATATGCCTTTTTCTTGTCATATGACGCGAGCAACCATAGTCCAGGTACAATGACTGGTGTTTCAACTCTGCTTCTAAGGATTTCTGCAACATAGATCATATGTGGTCAACAGATGTCCAACAAAGAAGTTAAAGGAAGTAGTTCTTATTGAGAAGTGGAATGGAAGAAAACTAAGTGTTATCCATTTCAAGATGTTTGGTTTTGTATGTTACAATCATATACCAAATGTTACTAGAAGGAAATTGGATGACAGAAGCAGAGTCATTTTACTTATAGTTTACCACAGAACATGTACTTATAAGCTTTATTTCCTAAACACCAATAAAGTTGAAGTCAACAAGGATGTCATAGTGAAAGAATTAGAAACATGTGATTGAAACAAGTCTCAATCCAACTCTAGTGCAATGTCAACACTAGAGTCAAATTCCGCCTCTGAAGGAAATTCTGCCTCTGAGGGTGATTCTGACTCTGAAGGTGAGCCTGAATTTAAAGATGACTTTGACTTCAAAGGCGAGTCTTTCTCTGAAGATGAATTTGATTCTGAAGGTGAGTCTGAATCTGAAAGTGAGTCTGACTCTTAAGGTGACTCTGTCTTTGATGGTGGACGTGACTCTGAAGGTGATCCAACCTCTGAAGGTGATCTAGTCTCCTGAAGGTGGTCATGCTTCTGAAAGTAGAGCTTCTGAAGGTGGTCCTGCTTCTGATGGTGAATTTGCACAGTTCCGGAGGCCATAAAGAATTAGACAGATATCAAGGAGACTTGTAGACTTTCAGTTACTCCATGATACTGAGGTTACCTCTAAATGGGAAGTCATAAAGAGTGCCATGATGGTGGACTCTGAACTTGTCAGCATCAATGAAGCTCTCAAGAAAAAGGTGTGGGTGAACATTCTAAAGGAAGAACTTGAGACCATTAAAAGAAATAAGACACGAGAATTGTTTGTTCTACCTCAGAACAAGAAATCTATCAGTGTGAGATGGGTTTTCAAGATAAAGCTGAAGCCAGATGGTTCAGTTGCCAAGCATAAAGAAAGTCTAGTAGCTAGATGATTCCTACAAAAGTCTGGTTTAGACTACTTTGAAGTGTTTGCACCAGTAGCTATACATGAAACCAAAAGGTTGGTTATTGCTATAGCTGCAAATATTAATCGGCCTCACACACATTTAGATGTAACTTCAGCTTTCTTGAATGGTCCATTTCCATAAGAAGTTTATGTGTTACAACCTCCTGGATTCGGGAAAAAGGACAAGGAAGGGGTGGTGTACAAGATGCATAAGCCTTGTACGGGCTGAAACAAGCTCTAATGACTTGGAATATGAGAATTGATTCATTTTTCAATCATCTGGGGTTCAAGAAATGTGAAATAGATTGTGGTGTGTATGTGCAGCATACCTTTGAAGGCATTGTGATTCTGGTGTGTCTTTATGTAGATGACATACTTCTGACAAGAAGTTGTACTTCTGAGATAAACAAGTTCAAAAAGGTGATGATGAATGCATTTTATATGATTGACCTTGTAAATATGGTATAGTTTCTAGGGATGGAGATTTAATACTTTGAAAAGGGAATCATTGTGCAACAACTGAAGTATAAACTTGAGTTGTTGAAGAGATTTGAGCTGATGAATTATAAGTCAGCAGTCACGCCTGTTGAGACAAATCATAAGCCGGATTCTGATGCTGGTGGTGAGGATGTAGATGTTACAACCTTTAACAAATTGGTTGTTTGTCTGAGATTTCTGTGTGACACCAGGTCTGGCATATGTTATGCATTTGGAATGGTGAGTAGGATTATAAGTCACTACTACGAAAACCCCATTTAACGACGCCAGGTTTACCACGGTTTCGTATCCCACCATTGTAACAGGATTAAAAATTTATAACGCCATATTTAACAACGATTGTATTACATAACCGTTGTAATACAAGATGTGTAACAAGCTTCGATTCCCAGCTACTATATTTTTTTCCATATTTTTACATTTTAATACGCTTGTATTAGAAGACCGTTGTAATACATGTATCACGCTTCGATTCACAGCAATGTATTTTTTGTCATATTTTTAGATTTTAAACATGTATTAATTTTTTAAACATGTCTAACGCCATGTAATGTATGATGTATATTCCCAACAATGTATTCTTTAGTATTTTTAAGTGCAATAAAGTATATATATAGCTTTAAAAATAAAACTATAAGAGATGAACATATATAGAGATAATTTTTTTTAATATTCCATTGAGAGTACATTGATAAACATATTACATATCAAGATCATTGTCAGAGCCCATAGCATAAAATGCATCTTCATAATCTAGACATCTCTCCTCACTCCCCTCATCGGAATCATAATATACAGGCCTCATTTTCTTCTTTATCTTCTTCTTCTTCGGCTTCTTCTTCTTCTTCTTCTTCTTCTTATCCTTCCTTACCCTTAAGGCATCCCTGAAGTTGGCAGTTGCTGGTTGGACGACCTCCTAGATTGGCGCCTGACGTTCCTCATTGAGGTTTCTAGGATTCTCATTTGTTGAACTCATTGTTACGAAGAATATATTATTTAGATATGTAAAATTGTATATTTATAGATGAGGTTGAAGATGAAAAGATTGATAGTTTAATGCTTGTAATGATGATAACTTGTAAACCGTTCATATTCTGGAACGATATTTTCTTGTAAACCGTTCATATGTTGGGAAGTGCAACGGTTAATAATATTACGACGGTTATAAGTAATGACCATAGTGATATCACTTATAATCCAGGCGTAATTTTAGAAAAATGTTGTTGCCTGGTGTCGAACCTTGTACCACGTATAAGGGGTATCGCTACAGTTATTATAACTAATCGTTGTGATATTATTAAATTAATATATAATCTATCATAACGGTTATTTAAGAAAACCGTTGTGAAAATTTTACCTATATAAGGGAATTAACTTTCCCTTTTTGACAGTCGCGCGGTTTCCTTCACAACGAAACCCTAGCACCCAAACTTCATCTTTTTTTAGAATCTGCAAGAAGAAATACAAGAAGTATGAAGCTTTTGATTTAAGCTTCTTCCTCCTTGTAGTTCTTCTTGCAGAATCTAAAATTAGATGAACATGGTGATGATGATGGCGGTAGCAAGCGTAATGTACATAGTGTTTATGGAAAATAAGGTAGTCTTCTACTTCAATAATTTTGTTAGATAGTTCCCATTATCTCGTTTGCTTCATGTTGTTTTTGTTGATTGTTCTCATTTTGTGCAGATTCGACTTCAATGCTTCACAAGCAAGGTGAACTTCATTGTAATGGTACAATCCCACTTCTTAGGATTTTGTTTCAACTTTTGGTTGTTTTGTTTTGAATACTAACTAATTTTCTTCATTGCTTCCCACTTCTTAGGGTTTGTTTCACGTGGTGATGATGATGGTGGTACATATATATATATATATATATATATATATGAATTCATTCTGATAAGGTACATATATATGAATTCATTCTTATATTGTATATGAAATTTAGTTTATTATATACTATGTATATTGTTTGTTTCACTATCCTTTTATTGAAAATGCAATCAGTTAAAATGATATAGAACATTAGTTTATTATATATATATATATATTATGTATATTGTATATAGTTAAATTTAATACTAACTAATTTTCTTTATTGCTTCCCACTTCTTAGGATTTGTTTCACATGGTGATGATGATGGTGGTACATATATATGAATTCATTCTGATAAGGTACATATATATGAATTCATTCTGATAAGGTACATATATATGAATTCATTCTGATATTGTATATGAAATTTAGTTTATTATATACTATGTATATCGTTTGTTTCACTATCCTTTTAATGAAAATGCAATAAGTGGTGTGTTTAAGTTGGTTTTCAAGAACAGTTTAATTTTCAGATTATATAGTTCTTTACCAATTTTAATGGTTGTATTTCTTTAATTAGGTGGATGATAAAATGAGCAATATACATTTGTATTTAATAAACTAAAGGTACGTTCCATAACGGTTGAGACAAATAACCGTTGTGATAGTTAATATATATGACAACGGTTCATACTGATAACCATTGTGATAGTTAATATATATTACAACGGTTGAAATACCTAACCGTTGCAATATATCGCGCGCTTCCAGAATACAGCAACGGTTCCCAGACCGTTGTAGAAACGGCGAACTTACAACAATAATCTACATAACAACACCTTCGCCTGCGTCATTATATGTCATTCCCAACCGTTGCTAAATGGGTTTTTCATAGTAGTGAGTAAACCAAATTGGTCTCATTACCAAGCTTCAGTCAGGATTCCGAGATATGTAAAAGGGACTCTGATGCATGGAATTTTATTTCCATCTAGAGTGTCAGATAATGTTGAGCTGATATGTTATTCAGACTTTGACAAGTGTGAGGACAGAGTAAACAAAATAAGCACTATAGGATATATGTTTATGTATCTGGGAGCTCCCATTTCTTGGTGCTTCAAGAAGCAACCAGTGGTTGCATTTTTAACCTGTGAAAATGAATACATAGTTGGTGCTTTGTTAGCTTTCCAGGATGTTTGGCTGATGAATTTGCTGCAGGAACTAAAGCTCAAGGTTAGCAAACCAATTAGGTTGATGATATACAACAAATCTGCCATAAGTCTTGCCAAAATTCAGTGCTTCATGGAAGAAGCAAACACATTGATACTAAGTACCATTTTTTGCACAATCAAGTTTAGAATGGAGTACTTGAGGTTTTTCATGTTAGCACTCGGAAGCAACTTACAGATGTGCTGACTAAGAAAAATAAAAAATGAACATTTCATTAATTTGAGGGATGAAATTTGTGTAGTTGATTTTTAAACTTGAATATGAATTAAGGGATGGTGTTAAATGTAATATAATTCATTTCAATTTAGTTTGCATTTCATTTGAGTTTTCATTTGTATTTGAGTTGAATTTGAGTAAATGTATATAAACCCAAAATTATTTGCATTTGTAACGGATTTTGTAATTTGAGTTTTGAGATTTGAAAGTTAGTTAAAATCTCTCTCTCTCTCTCTCTCTCTATATATATATATATATATATATAAGTAGTGTAAATAAAACACTGCGGTTCGGACTCCGACATGCACTATGGGAATGATATAACAAGATAAAAATTTATTTATGTCAAAAATGGTTTTCAAAATTCCCTCTTGAACAAACTCTAGTTATCAAACATAAAGGTATAGATAAGATCATAATGACAAGCATGAATGTGGATGACTTGACATTTACCAGAAATGATTAAATCATGTTTGACGAATTGAAGCAAATAATGGAGAAGATGTTTGCGTGATTGATCTTGGAAGGATGAGGTACTTCTAAGGAGTTGAACTCAAGAAATATAGAAATTATGTTAAAGAAATTATTCAAAGATTTGGAATGAATAATTGTAACCTAGATTACTTTCATTGCAACGTTTCTGTTATGCTGTTAGCTACACGACTTTGTCATAACTTATAATGCATGTATAAATAATGTTTGATGATTAATGAGAACAAGATCAAGTTTTAAGCCTCACACCTTGCACATACAAAATCTAAAAATGGTTTAATCCGTCAATAAACCCAGTCAATGCACGGCCTTTCGGGATTTCAAGGCTTTTAATTTGGCAATGGTAGCAAAGCAAGGTTGGAATATTATGTCACAACCTCATTTACTTGTCTCTAGGATCTTCAAAGCCAGGTATTTTTTGAATTCCTCTTTCCTTTATTCTAAACTTGGGAATAATCTGAGTTTTGTGTGGAGGAGTCTGTGGAAGGCTAAGGATGTGTTAATTGTGGGATGTAGATGGAGTGTTGGTAATGGGAGTAACATCAGAGTCATGTATGATTCGTGGCTTCGTGAGGGTGAGAATAAGTGGTTATGTGGGCCACAAAAAGATGAGGTGTATGACCTTTATGTAAAAGACCTTTTGTTGCCAACTACTAAACAATGGGACGTTCCCAGGGTATTCCAGTGTTTTAGGGATGAGGGGGCTGAAGCTATTATTAGAGTTCCATTGGTGGCGAAAGTGGTGGAGGATAAAATTATTTGGCAAAAGGAGCGGAATGGTGAATATAGTATTAAGACGGGATATAGATTGTGAAGGGATATTCAAGACAGTAACCGTAGTTATGGAGTGGAGGGTAATTGGAATAATCTGTGGAATATTATCGCCCCACCTCGAGCCAAACATTTGTTATGGAGGATTTGTCGTGGTTGCCTTCCGAGTAGATCTGTCCTTGGTGTGAATTAGAGGAGGAGGATGATTGGCATGTTTTTTTGGGTGTTTTTCTACTTCTCAGAGTTGGCGGGCAGCAGGTTTGTCATCTATTATCGACTCCCGTTTGCATTTCTTTTTTGATGCTAAATCCCTCATTCTTGATGTTTGTAGTAGAGAGGACCGCAAGGTTGCGGGTAGATTTGTTGTCCTTCTTGAGGTTCTTTGGCGGAGTAGAAATGATGTGGTTTGGAATGAGACCCGCGAGGACGCTAACAAGATTGGGTTGCAAGCTTATCATAACTGGTTTGATTGGTTTTTAGCGAGAGAAGATGCTAGTGTGAATATTTCTACTATCCATCCTGATGAGTGGTGTCCGCCTTTGGAAGGAATGGTGAAGTGTAATGTGGATGCTGGTTTTAATTTGTCGGTCGAAACAACTAATCGTGGGTGGTGCGTGAGGAACCATTTGGGTAATTTTATCATCGCAGGTATGGCCTGGGATCGCGGTTTGTTATCCCCCGTGGAATCTGAAGCCATAGCCTTGAAGGAAGCTGTCCAGCATGTTATTTCCTTACAGCTTTCCCATGTTACTTTTGAAAGTGATTGTCAATCTGTTGTCCAGTTGCTTTATTCTAAGCGTTCAGGCTGTTCTGAATTTAGTGTTACTATTAATTCAATTAAGAGTCTTTTGAATTTGTTTCCGAACTTTGAGGTCAAGTTCATTAGGCGCCAAGCAAATTTGGTTGCCCATACGTTAGTCAAGGCGGCCAATTCTTGGTCTAGACGCTGCACCCTTAATATGTTACCTCCTTGTATTGAACAATGTTTAATTAATGATAAAAGTTAAATTTCTTGCTGTAAAAAAAAAAACCAGTCAATGCATTTTGCTTTAACTTTTCTTGTATAATATGCACTAGCTATAAATTGTTATATTCAAGATCAACTAGACGTTTGTTTGCGCAATGCATGAGTAAATACTATGAATTTTATTATTTATTCTTTTTAATAAATAATTTTATTTATATATATATATATATATATATATATATATATATATATATATATATATATATATATATATATATATATAAATTTTAAGTGTTTTGTCTAGTGAAAAAAAAAAAAACAAGTCTTAGATCTTCAAGTTGAACATTTAATTTTTTATAGTCCATTTGAAAGAGATAAATGTTCTATAAGCTATAACATTTTACTTGTTTTGGACTTAGACATCATCCCTTTCCCTTAAAACTTTTACTCTAAAAAATTAAAATTAAAATACATTTTGATTAAACATTAAGATTTTATATACAATTATTTAAAAAAAACATTGAATGTTATCTATGATAGAATTCATAAGGTTGTATGTTCAAACAAAATATATCTTTTAGAGTATTTTTCCTTTCATAAAAGTATTGTTGTATTTCAATTCATATTTTTAGCAAATTGAATTCTACTCAAGATTACTACCTTTGTTATTCAAATAATTAAAATCATATATGCATTTTTGGAACTACTTATAAAATCATGTTGCATAACACATTTTTAATGAAGAGCTTGAACTCTATACATCGTTTATATCATGTAGCCTTATTTGAATATTTTATTTTATTTTAAATAAAGAAATACATAAAATTAATAAATAAGTGAAATAGACCACTTACTTGTAATATTTCCTAGATTCTCATTTAAAAATATAAGTGAAGTATAAGAGATATAAAATTGTTAAATTGAAATAGAAAAAAAAAATAATTAGTAAAAGATGAAACTTTTATAGTTCACATGGGTTGATATTGTTCGGCCTATAATAAATTCTAGGGTTAGTACCTATTTTTCCTTATCATATAGGTCATATACGAAAAATCCAGTAAAAAAACACACATTTCCTCTTTATCGTTTGAAGATTTCAAAATTTTGATTTCTCACCAAACTCAGTCATCAAATTTAATGATGTGACACTGTCACATAATTTTTTTTAAATTTTTTTACGTGACATAAATGTCTATTATAACACCCCAAATAATATGCATCTAGAATCATAATAATGAAAATGTTATAAAAAAGTACTGAGTACAACAATAGTGTCTAGATGACATCTAAAAACATGTACAATACAATATCCAAACATAGTACCTAAACAAATATCAGATGTCGATACAAAACTAAAACGTAATGCCTAATTACTAAACATAGCAATACAACGGAAACACAAGAAATAAACAATAAAGTCTTCAAGGTCTTCAAGGCATATTTCCTTTACTTTTTCCTTGTCTCGAGCTACCTGAAATAATCAACATAAGTGTGGTGAGATTCTATATCTTAGTGGAGTTTTAAATTATACCATAAGTCCACTCGACTCTAAGGGTTATCTAAAACTACTAGGACACTACAATCCTAGTTCTCACGGGATAAACCACATAAAAGGATTCGAGGTCTCTTAACCTACGACTATGCGAGGATGTTAACACAATTACCTTTACAATCAATGTTCACTAACGAGAGGAAATAGCTTACTGGAAGAACATCTACTTACCAGTGCTTATTACGTCAAGCCCAGCTTATGGATTAGATGACGTCTAACTGATCTCTGTCTCACTCTCGGGCTTATATTTACGGGCTAGGCATATTGCTAGCCATTCCTTATGCAGTTATCACAAAATCGTCTCCTTTGAAACTAATAGCATCGCATTATGCTCCACTTAGGTCTGCGAATGGGTATATATATAAATCATCTCATCGCATTACGCTCCACTTAGAAGTACGAATAAATACATAATGAAATCATCTCATCGCATTACGCTCCACTTAGAACTGGGAATGAATGCATATACAATTATGAATATGCATATACATGCTTCAAGGATTCACAACTAGGTGATCCTATAATCTCTTAGGGTTTCTCACTTTGTTCAAGTATTACCTTTTCAATTCGTTATACAAACAACACATACATTCATGATTCCTTATTAGGTTTAATATGATCTTATGTGAGTTACATGTTATTCTAGTTTCACTCTATTGAAACATAGCATACTTGCTGTTGAAACAGTATTTAGGGGGTGTTTTTATCGTATCCGCAGGGATTGTGCGATATTTTGATGCTTGCCGTTCAATAATCGAAACGTTTTAAGTTAAGGGGTTTCAAAGGAGTCTTGGTTTTGTTTAACATAAATTTGTAGCAAAGAGTAAATTAAAGTAAAGATGTTGTAAGTTTTATAAAGGCATGTCAAGATTAGGTTTCGCTAATCCTTTTCATACATCTCCGATTAATCAAGCATATGAACTTAGTTTCGATCAATTCAACCACGTATCCTCACGAATAAGTTTATATCTAAAGCAAATTCGTGCGTATCGTTGTTTAAATCGTTAGATGATGTCTCACACTAACAATCGAAACAACAATCGTCAAGATCAATACAAAGCGAATAATAAATCCTAAATCTATGTCTAGAGTTTGGTTTTTAAGAGATGAAAATATTAGGTCATGATTTGTAAAATCTATGTCTAGAGTGATACAAACCACACATACATCATGAAGAACAAATAACTTCATCTATATTGATCATAAACCTTGTTCATATACAAAATATCAAAAGAAAGACATATGATCAAGATCAACTACATCTAACCTTAACACAAAAGTGTTTAGCTACACATTTTCATGGTGGCTTGGATGACAAGTAATGTTGCAAAGCTTTTGGAGCATCAATCTTCAAAGATTCAAGGATTGAAGCATAAAAGCTTTGAAACTAAGAAAATGAGTAACAATGGAGTTTTTCTTTTCAAAACAGTTTCTAGGTTACAAAAGAGTAAGATGAAAAGTCATGATATCCCCAAAATATCTACAAAATGTGCCTATAAACAAGTTCTGCCCAGAAAGGAGCGTCGGCCGGTGCTTTTCACGGTCGGGCGGTGGCCAATAGTGAGGCCACGTAACAGCTACAGTGTCACGTGGACCTCCCAAAATATCTGAGAGCGCCGGGCAATGAGATCAGAGCGCCGGACGATCATTACACGGCTTGGCGATCTTCAAGAGGCGCATCCAAGAACAATTTTGTAACTCTGATACAAATGGGGAAGCAGCGCCGGGCGATGAGGCCTTCTTGCGCCTTAGCAGGGCCGGGCGGTGCAGGGGCCTAAATTGTGACACGCAGCTTTTCCATATTTTTCGTTTCCGTGCGAATTGAGCCGCGATCTTTTCACCAAACTTGCTGCAAAAATTCACAAACACAACAAAATACCTAAATTTCACAAAATTGCAAGAATCGCTTAATTAATAAGTCGATTCCCAATTAAAGCGATTAAAAGAGCTTAAAGGCATCAAAATAAATTATGAAAATAAGCACTTCTTGACACCTAACACTTGCCGTTACGGTTCCATTACTATGAAACATAACATAATAAACATCCATAGGCTAACACGACCCAGGCGTGCTATCCAACAAGACGCGTGCTTAATACAGGGAACTCCTTCCATGCAAAAATCCGAGAGCAACACAGTTCAATCGTGCTAACCAACACGGGTTGTGTTGTGCTTAGCAACGCCCCTATACAAAAACCAGAGGGGGACACAGCCCAGTCGTGTCACACAACATGGGTCGTGTTATGCCCAAAAAATCAGGGTTTCGCATTTTATGACTTTGGTACCTGTATTTCAATCCAAAACCAGCCACAACTCAAGGTACATGTGATTATTCAAGAGAAAAGCAATAGAATACATGCCAATGAGAACATGCATAACTAATTATATGGATGTTCAGGATCATTCAATCAAATTTCATGCTGTGAAGAACAACAAGTAACATAATTATTCCGATAAACATTAACCAAAGAAAAACATGTTGCCAACATGGCATAGAGTTAAAAAAAAAAATTAACATAACGTGTAACTTCAAACATGAAAATTACTCATGCATTTCAACCTTCCACCATCATGTATTGATTTTAAAGGTGTTAAACACAATCAATAACCTATAGAACTCCACATTCAATTCAAAAACTTGGATTTAGAGTGGGATGGAGATGAAGATATTATTTATCAAATCTCTCTCTCTCTCTCTCTCTCTCTCTCTCTCTCTCTCTCTCTCTCTCTCTCTCTCTCTCTCCTTCTAACTTGATTCTACCTCAATTTGCTCAAAATTCCAACTTGCACATGCTTAATCACAACTTCTTCCTCTAGCTTACTCGTCCTCTCTCTCTCACTCTCTATTTCCACTCCATCTCTCTTCTAAGAATTCGGGTTTTCAAGTGAAGAAATGAGGGGGAAAATGAGTTTCTCTCATGAGTCTAATGCTTAAGTACTTTTCCAAATAAATGACTATATTTCCCTTGCTATTTATAAGAAGTTACTAATCAATGTCATGCTTTACTTAATTCCACTAATCTAGATCATCAAGAGATTAATATCTTTAATCCTACTTAACTCATTACTACATCACAAATTTCATCATTAATTAACAATAAGCATGCTTAGACAATTAAGGATATTACATTTGTGTTATTTATTTTTTAATTTTTAATTATTTTAAACTTGTATTATTATTATTATTATTATTATTATTATTATTACTATTATTACTAAAAGAATTAAAATTGTAAAACTATCAAAATTTTGTTTTGCTACTTTAATTCTTTTAATTTTAATATATATTTATGTTTAAAATAATTAAAAAAATATAAAAAATAAAAATAAAAAACCACGTGAACAACCACCTCACGAAGTTATAAAAAAGAGCAAGTGACAACCACGTTACAAACTTAGGTGAGTGGTTTTGTTTAAGGACTAAAAGCATGAAATCTTGAAATGAAAGGAGAGTATTTGCATTTTTTTACATAAGATTTTTAAATTATGATCCATATAACAGAAGAAAATAGGGCATTAAGCTCGAATTTTATAATACAAAATGATGAATAGTTTAATAGTTTATAAAAAAATTTATCTAACTACAGATGCATATATTATCTACATTTTTTTTTGGAAGAAAGAAAAAATTTCATTACCAAAAAAAACATTACAAGCCCAAAACCGATCCACAACGGATCCAGGTTCCAAATTGACAAAAATTACACAAAACTATATATGACTACAATAAGTATTAAGTTTACTATTGGTTTCAGCCCTCCTCATGATCACATATTTGATATCCTCAATCTTCAGGTCTTCCTTTTTTGCTTCTTGAAATATGATTTGATTCCTCAAGGTCCATATACTATAGATTATTTCAGTGAGAGCCAGCTTAAATAATTTCCTCTTACTCCCCTTACCCTTCACTATTTGCAGAATCCATTGCAGTTCATGAGACCAATCAAGGGGTGCTCGATTATATCCAATCCACTTCATCAGCATCTTCCAAATATTTTTTGTAAATGAACATTCAAAGAAGAGGTGTTGTCCTAATTCGGGTTGCGCACATAACACACACTCACCATCAGTAGTGACACCGAATTTTTGCAAACTGTCTTTTGTGGGGAGCTTTTGGTTACATAACAGTCAAAGAGTAAAAACAGCACGTGGTCTAGCAATGTTACTCCACATGAGATTTTTCCAATTCACTTCCGGTTTAGAGCCTCTAAATAAGTAATAGATCTTTCGTGTGTTATATTTCATAGTTACCTGTAATTCCTGCCAGCAAGTAGATTGAGAAATGAAGTCCTGATACTTGAAGATTGACTTGATGATCCATGATGAGTTTGCATTTGGCTGGTATATGTTGACATTCTCTGATTTCAGGTAGTAGATTTGCACCCATTGAATCCACAGCTTGTCCTTTTTTTGCCAAATGTCCCATAATAGTTTTCCAATCGCGGTCTTATTCCAATCAACCAAGGAGTATAAATTCAAGCCCCCTGCATTCTTGGGGTCACATATGTGGTCCCACGCAACAGGTGATTTTCTACTAGCTTCGTTACTACCTATCCAGATAAACCTTCTACAAATACCTTCAACATGTTTCAAGACATTTTTTGACAGCGGAAATATCTACAACCAGTAATTTGAAATAGCAAATAAAACACTTCTTACTAGTTGGATACGTCCTGCGTAAGATAGTAAACGAGTAGTCCAATGGTTAATCCTCTGTAACATCTTGTTAATGAGAGGCTGGCAGTGATTGATAGTGAGTTTACGACTATTGAGAGGAACCCCCAAATACTTCACCGGCAAGGTACCCACATCAAATCCCGTGACTTGTTGCATAGTGTGTTGGATCTCTGGTGCTACCCCTCTAAAGAACATCTTACTTTTTGGGCTACTAATTTTCAACCCTGTGGATTCTGAGAAGCTTTTCATTTTTTCCATCAGCAGTAGGATTGAACCTGCATCTCCTCTCAGAAAAACTAGTATGTCATCTGCAAAACACAAATCAATAATTTTTAGTTTATCACATTTAGGGTGGTAATTAAAGTTCAGATCATCTTCAAGGCTTTTAAGGACCCTACGGAGATACTCCATAATGAGGACAAAGAGGAGGGGTGAGATGGGGTCTCCTTGTCTCAAACCCCTTTTTGCTTGTAGAATATCTATGGAAGTGCCATTCAAAGAAAACCTATAAGATACACTAGTTACGCATTTCATTATCCAATTAATAAAGATATGAGGAAACCCAAGCTCAATCATTATTTGATATAGAGCCACCCATTCAACAGTATCATACGCTTTAGTAATGTCCATTTGCACCATGCATCTAGGAGAAAGTGTTTTCCTGCCGTAGACTCTAATAAGTTCCTGTGCAAGGATGATGTTATCTTGGATATTTCTCCCTGGCACAAAGGCTGCTTGAGATTTATCTACCACATGGTGGATTACTTTCCCCAATCTACTTGTGAGTATTTTGGAGATGATCTTGTAAAGTGTACTGCAGCAGTCGATAAGTCTCATGTCTATGATAGTAGTGGCATTAGGATTTTTAGGTATGAGTGTGACAAGAGAGCAATTGACAGCTTTGTATAAAGTACCTGCATTGAAAAAATCCATTACAGCAGCTACTAAATCACCCTTCACTATGTTCCAAGCTTTTTTGAAGAAATAGGCAGTAAAACCATCAAGGCCAGGGGCCTTGTTATCTCCAATACTATTCAAAGCCTCTCAAATCTCATTCTGTTGGATAGGTTGGATTAAGGACTGAGCTTGTTCTGAGGTCAGACTCCTTCCTTTTCTCATGCAAGGAATATCAATGTTTCTCAAGGTAGTTGCCTTTCTGCCAACCAAATCAGTGTAGAATTTCAGGACCTCTCGGGAAATACTGTCTTGATCGGTCAGAGTCTCTCTATTCAAAGAAGTCAAGGTGTGTAATCCTTTAGTTCTATTTTTTTCTTTGACTGTAGCATGGAAGAATTTATTGTTGTGATCTCCTAGTTTCAGCCAACTCACTTTTGCCTTTTGCTGTAGAATACTTTCCTCCATATGATTTAGGTGCAGTAGGTTCTCAGTATGATGTTTCACATGTTGCATTACTTCTGGGTTATGGGGGCGTTGTTGCAGTGCACAATGAGCCTTGTTCAAGTGCTGTCTTGCCTGCTGTATTTACCCTTGGATCTCAGTCATCTTCCTGGTAAGCGGCTTCAAATCCTTTTGCAGATTCTTGAGTTTCAACCAGAATTTAACCATGGGGGGCCCTTGTATTTCCTGCTGCCAGCACTTAGTCACAATATCAGTGAACTCAAGTTCAGATGCAATACAATTGATGAATTTAAACATGCTTTTCCTCCTTGGCTGGTGGTGGATCACAATGTTGATTCTGATTGGTGAATGATCAGATATACTAGGTTGCAATACTTCAACAGATGCGTCAGAAAATTTGTGAAACCAAGATGTATTCCCAATGACACGATCAATTCTTGAGTAAATCACACCTTGCATTTGTTTATTAGACCAGGTGTAGTGGTTGCCCGTGGTAGTGGCCTCAAATAATCCAAGAGTATTCATCATGGCCCGTAATTCTCTGTACTCATTTTCTTGGACTGCGTTACCTCCAACCCTGTCATCACAAGTCATCACATTGTTGAAATCTCCTAAAACAATCCAAGGATTCTTAATATTCTGACCTAGCTCTTAAATTTGTGTCCAGAGAATCTTCCTCTTATCTAGTTGATTGAATGCATAGATGATAATGGCTTCATAATGTAAAGTATGGTCTAGGTTGTATACCTCTGTGTGCATATATTGATCAGCAATGTGGGTGATTTTTAATCTGACATAAGCTGTGTCCCAAAGAATCCAGATACGGCCGTTGATATGTTGTTCATAATTGTCAGCATATTCCCATTTGGATCCCAATTTCAGTCTAACCTTATCAGCATTAATCTTCTTTACTCGAGTTTCAAGCAAGGCTATAATAGGAACGTTAAACTTGTGGAGGCAGGAGCTGACCTCCTTGTTTCTTGCTTGTTTGTTAATGCCCCTGACATTCCAAGATAATATCATTTGTCTATGCTCACACCCCCCATAGGACCTTCTCTATTCATAAGGAGAGTGAAGACATTGCTATATTCAACAAACGCAGACCTATGTTCTTTACCAGGAGAATTTACAATTCGTTTACCTCTATCTGACTTGGCAGATGACACCACAGTCCAAGGTGTATGTGTCTCTTCTGTAGTATGTATGTTATCTTTTGCCGGTTCCTCTACTGCATTTACCGGTTGGTCTTTTGGTTGCACAGGTTGGCTTGAATTTGTTTCCAGATTAAGCTTGGTTCCAGTCGGTTTCCAAACTTTTTGAGGAGGATGTTTCTTGGTTTGTTGGTGTTTTGCTGCACAGTCATGGCCAATTCTTAGGCAGGTGTGACAGTACGTTGATAACCATTCATATTCAACAGGTTGCCCAAGCAGTTTCCCTTTGTGATCCTTTATATGTATCATCTCTTTCGTCTTCTGTGTGATGTCCACCTCAACTAGTACCCTTGCATATGAAATCCGAAGTTTTTTGGCTGTGCATTCGTCAGTGGTGATAGGTCTTCCAACAGCACTTGCAATTTTGGAGATGCTTTTATCCCCCCAGAGGTGCAGAGGTAAATTTGGTAATGTAATCCATATGGGCAGTACTCGTAAGAGATCTTCTCATAATTCAAAATCCGCTGACCATTGTTTTAAGAATAGGGGTTTTCCGTAGATGAAATAAGGGCCTTGTGACATAATTTGTTCCCCATCCTCTTTGTTCTTGAATCGAACAATGAAATAACCTTCATCATTGTAATACAGCTCAGGCAATGTTATCGAATTCCAATTCTTCTCCATAAATCCCTTGATTGCATTCATAGATGGAATTTCCTCTAGGGCAAAGAGTACCATTGCATTCTCCCAAAATATCAGTTCATCAACAATGTTATCTTCATCAATTGACACTTCTATTTCTCCATTAACCATAGTAGGCGCCACATATTCAACTGACATACCTCTGTTTAGCACTTGATTGTGTTGGATGACATCCACCCATGGTCGCTGGTTCATGATTACTTCTGGTCCCTTTGATGAGTCATTCTTTTTCGGTTCTTTGTTTTTCTCTGCATCATGGATTCTTAGGTCTTCGCTCAGTTGTTGCGTTGGTTGATTCTCTTCCAGCTCGACGTTGGCACTCTTGATGACTTCCGTGATATCTGGTGTCTTCTCTTGCACCACCTGTGTGATTATCGTCCTCTCCGTCACTTTCCGGCTTGCCCCCGCCTGACTTCGTGGCCGGCCGACACCCCGTTTACACATGGGTAGTCAAAACCCTAGCAGAGCTACAGAGAGAACCTTAGACTTCACTTTAAAGTATAAATCTTAGTTGGATGTTCTTATTTGTCATTTTCACAAGTAATTTGTTTATTATCTACAACTTTAACATGAATGAAGAACGAACAATAAAAAATATAGAATTTCTATTGAAAAATAAAATTTAAAAATTGAATTCTAGAAAGATATTAAAAAAGAATTTTAAATAAATTAAAATAAACAATTGAAATCAAATAATCAAAATATGAAATAAAATAAATGTAGGAAAAAATGTATGAAAACATTATAGTATAAAAAAATATAATTTATTATTAGAGATAAGCAATAAAGAAAAAAACTCGACACAAATTTTATGTTTAAATGCACTTTTGGTCTCATTAATTTAGACGTTTTAAACAATTGGTCTGCATATTACAAAACCAGTTATTCTGCTCTCTTAATTTGGATGGTCTTTGGATTTTTGTGGTCTTTCTCTACTTGTGCATACGTGACAATGATGATTAGGATAAAAAAATTATTTTTAATAATTAGGCAAAGATGACTAGGATATTTTATTAATTAATATGTTTTTAATTAATTTAAAATTTAATAATGGTTTTAACTAAATTAATATTTAATAATTTTAATTAAGTTTTTTTAATTAATTAGGTAAAATATTGAAAAGATATTTTTGGGCCTAAGCCCATTTATTTAGAGTATCAATCTCACACCAATTGATAACATGTCATGTATATATGAGCTATATAAACACTTGTATTATTAGTAAAACAATTGATGTGAGACAAAAGCATAGAAAGAAAAGTAACATTTGTTGTATATTTGAGCAGTAATTGTTGATGGAATTCAAACAAATGCAACAATCCAAATGATGCCATACTTTCAAAACGTCAGGATCATTCCAAGGTCCCTTGTTAGATCTAAGACATCCTCCATCATTTGGGCATGAGCAACTTCCACCCAGAAAATCATGAAGTTGGATGTTCAAAAGCAAATATTTGTAAAATATTCAAATTACAGACATATAAGCAGTTAATTAGCTGAGACAGTACAAAAGCAACACAAACCATGTGTCTATTACTTCTAACAATCTGCTCTGGAACTTGTTGCCCAAAATCTGTAAATCCTGCATGAATCATTTAGACTTTTGTCATTCCTTTCTAAAGTTAAATCTGTTGGAATTCAACCACAACCTATGGAGAATTCTTCTATTCAATCTTGATCTCAAGATTGTTAACAATCACACAATGGCAATGAAAAAAAAAGGTTGAGAAAGAAAAGAAAGAAAAACGTTGGAGAAGAAGATGAACAAGTTTCTGCAGAGAACTCTCTGCCCACAAACTGTGGAAATTCGGTTATTTCACTTGCAACTGCAAATTGTGAATACAAGTTCTCACTTCTTAGTTAGTTACAAAATAAGGGTTTCTCCCTATTTATATATTTATATTAGCTTGCACCTTTAAGCCAAAGCCCAAAACTATAAAAGCCCAAAATAGCTAACATTACTAAAATAGGCTTAAGTCGAAATCCTGTGTGAAGCAACCTGGTTCGACACTTTGACACACTATTACAACTCGACTACTCCTTGTTTCTGTCAAGCTACACTGCTTCGACACAAGGAATTACAACTCAACACACTGTAGCGAGCGATTTTGGACGCGGTTCTTAAGCGCTGGTCGCTCTCTGCGGTTGAGCTTAAAACTACAGGTCGATTCATTTTTTATCCTATTAAAGCTGATAAAGGAAGGGAAATAGATGTCTCCAATTAACCCTGCTTTGCATACTGAGTTTAAACAGCAGTCTGTTAGGTTACGAATGCTATCAATGTGGGGGGGCCTTTGTACTGGTTATTTGTATTTTCGCCAATACGGTTTTCTTTCTTTTTATCTAGACGGAAGGTTTCTGGCCGGGAACAAGGATTAGGATGTTAGGACTGATACTTTTTGAATTACTGCTTTTGATTGATGGAGATATGGGATTTGGGTTTTTTGTTTAGTGCGCTCGCTAAGATCTTTTCTTTCGATCTTATGCCTACGTATTCCCGTTTACCGAAATAGAGAAATCAGAGCGTTCATAGTTCCTCCTATTCTATGGGAGGAAATGGTTGTTTTGGTGTCTTGTTCAAAGCTCAAGACGTGAAGCGAAAAGGTGGTTTGTATCTTGTTCAAAGCCCAAGATGTGAAGCTGAAAGGTCTATTTGTATCTTGTTCAAAGCCCAAGATGTGAAGCTGAAGGTCCCAACTTTAGAGAGAATTTGTCATCTCTAAAGAGGGGGTTGTATGTCACAACTGTTTTATAAAGGAGAATTACTTTAACCAGGATTTGTGAATCCGGCAATGCCATAATTTCCTTTATAGGGGTTTTTAACCTGAAGGAGAAGACTTTAACTCAGTGTAGAGCAATGCTATCTTTCCTTAGGATTTTCTCATGCTAAAAGAGGGACAGTGGCATGGATGTACATGATCCAGAGGCTTGCCGCTTACAGCGATTAGATGAAGGGGAAGGAATTGTTGAAGTTTGTGTACTGTGAACGAGGCACAGCTTTGATGCTAAAAGGTTAATTGGATTAACCAGTGGTTTTCTTATACAAAGCCTAAGAGTAAGCTATTATGTGTCTCGTACAAAGCCCGAGAGAGAGGCGAAAAGGTTTTGACTCAATGAGGGAATCTTTTGGTATCTCGTATAAAGCCCGAGATGGAGGCTATTGTTTGTTTGGCTCAATAAGAACCTTTTTGTATCTCGTATAAAGCCCGAGATGGAGGCGAAAGGGGTAATTGACTCAACGAGGGAGTCTCTTATGTGTCTCGTACAAAGCCCGAGAGAGAGGCTAAACGTGGTTTGACTCCGCTGAGGAGGATCATTGTACAAAGCCCAAGAGGAGGCTATTGTAACTGTTTCAGTTAAGTGACAGGTCCAGTATATTGATTTTGAAATATAAAATCAGTTCTTATATGAGAAACACTGTACTCAAGGATTTGTTTCAAGGATCCGGGTTATTCCTGTTCTTTAAGGAAGCGGGAAATCCGAAGGGTATTGAGACTGTCCGAGTCTACGGGTTTCTTTCCTATTTAACGAAGGGGTCACTTGAGAATGTCTTTGAGACTCAAGGAGATTAGACTGTCCAAGTCTAGAGTTTTATCTTTTGTACTATGCTTTGAGAAACAGTAGTAGACTCTTTGAAAGGACTGCTCTATGAAGATGATTAAGTTCTGTTCCTATACCTCTAGGAGGTCGTCGGGACAATTTGTACGAAGCCCAAGAGGAGGCTGGAAGCTTTTAAGAAGCCGAAGGGTCCTTGTACGAAGCCCAAGAGGAGGCTATCATTCCCGGAGGAAGAGATCATTATACGAAGCCTAAGAGGAGGCTGTGAATACTTCTAAGAAGCCGTAGGGTCCTTGTACAAAGCCCAAGAGGAGGCGGGGTAGCTTTTAGGAAGCCTGTAGGTCCTTGTACGATGCCCAAGAGGAGGCCGATGCTTTTAAGAAGCCGATGGGTCCCCAAACCCCGAGAAATTCAAGGCAATGCTATTCACCGAGAATAGATCAAAGTCAGGAAAGTTCGAGAATTTGGAAGAAACTCAAAGATGCCATTCACGGAGAATACATTCATATTGGGGAGTAGAGCTTCTTGACAATTCCTAATGAGGACAACCGAAGAGAAGACTGTATCTGGTGATCCTATTGGGGGATCTAGTTGTCTATTTCTACGAATAAACGAAACGGCGTCACCTAGTTCTAGACGTAGTTGCCGGGGAAACTCTAAATATCTATACTATTATTACACAGTCGATATGAGTTTATGAAAGAAGACTTACTGTGAAACAGCCCCACAATACAGTTATATGTATATGAAAGCGGTAAATGAAAGCAATAACCACTTACTCGGTTGTAGAGCTTCCATGCTGTTTGGTTAGTTGTTCAACAAAGAAAGATTGAAAACAACAGTATATTCAAAATCAAAGGAGAAAGTGCTTTGAAATAAAAAGATTTGGGGCTTACAGCTCAAGGAGAGGCCCAGGGTTTTATCAGTGAGCGCACTGTTGAATTTGTACAGAGGGACTTATACAAGTGACTGAGGCCAAAAATGTTTTCTGTACAAAGGGATGGGTCTTACACTCTCTCAAGAGGCCCAAAGGGTTTAAAGAAAAAGAGTGGGGCTTATAACACAAGGGTAGGCCCAGATGATTTTTCCGTTAAAAATGGCGATCGCGCCGAGGTTTTCTTTTAACGCTGAGGGACTTATACAATAAGTGAGGCCCAAAATGTTTTGGTTAAAAGGGGATTGGGTCTTACACTTTATTAGAGGCCCAAAGTGTTTTTGAATGGGTTTTATAGCTCAAGGAGAGGCCCAAGGTTATTTTTCAAAAGGCGATGATCGTGCCGTTTATTTGAAAATGTACAGAGGGACTTATACAACGAGTGAGGCCCAAAATATTTCTGTACAAGTGGGTTGGGTCTTACACTCTCTCAAGAGGCCTAAAATGTTTTGAAAATGATTTATGAGGGTTGAATTAATCCAAAAACCCTAATTTGTTTTCAAAATGTATTTAATTGAATAAAAATTCAATTAAAAATGATCAAAATTATTTAACATATGAAAAACAAATTGTGATTTTGGATTAATGCTTCAAAAATTAAGTATTGACCTACAAAATAATTAGAAAGCATTAAAAGTTGCAAAATCAATGTAGAAAAAATATTTAAAATGTCAAGAACAATTAAAATATTAATTCTTTGCAAAAATATCAATTATATGAAATAAATAATATTTTTGGGATTTTTTGATAAAATAAAATATTTTAACATTTTTGTAAATTATTAAAAAAAGAATCAACTCAAAATCATTAAAACTCAGAGAGAAATTAATTTTTGAATCAATTAAACAAAATCACAAAATTCAAATATTTGAATTTGTGAAAAAGGCGCCAAGAACACAAGCAAGAACACACGCGTTTTTCTGGGTTTGGCTGATTTGCGTTTTTCATCCAATCTCACTGAATACGTAATCATATCATGCAATCCACATATCATTATGCTCGTCTCAACCTCACGATCATGTCTATAACACTTAATTTCATTTAAATTAAACATAAAACATGAAATCACGAAGAATGCTTGGACCTGATTAAAAATGGCTGGAACAATTTGTGGTACCTCAGCTGCAACTTGATTGAAAATTTGAGCAACCAGTTGGTGATTTTGTGAAATATGTGTTCCAGATGTTATGTGAGTGTTTGGATAACTTCTATATGATGTATGTGAGGTGTGTGAGTGATTAGTTTGATTGGAAAAGCTCTCAAACTCAAAACCTGATAGCTACCTTGCTAAGAAAGGCATTTTTGCCAAGAGAAATAGATTTTGAGGAAAGCATCTGTTAGATGGCTTTGGTGTACTCAAACTGATCACAATTGAGCTCTATTTATAGTAGAGCAAGTTTGTTTTGCAAGGAATAGTGAATGGCAATTGGTAAGTAGGTTTGGTCAATGTTGTCCAATGGAAATCCAAGTCTCCTCTAGCCATTGACTAGAGGTTAGGGCAAGGGCTGTGGTTTCCTTGGCCTTGGATAAGTCTTGACTGATTTCAGATGAGAATGGCTCAGTCCATGCCACCTTGATGCTTCCATTGAATGCTTCAATCCAAATTTGGAGTCTTGTCCCTATTTTGGCCATTCTAGGTTCAACATGTTATTTCTTGTTCCATGGACTTTGGAGGCTTGACTCAGTGATTGTCCCCTTTAGATTCAATCCTCTGAGGTGTCCAAGTGGATAGGAGCATTTGAATTTGGCTGATTTTGGCAAATCGAGCAAAGTTGCAAATTCTGCCTTGTCTTTGACAGATTTCAGCAAGGCAACTTTCCAATGTCATATCTCATGACTCAAATGGAATTTGGCAATGTTCTTGGCCATTTTGGAAAGCCCTTACTAGGGGTGTTCAAAACCGAACCAACCCAATAAAAAACCGCAAACCAAACTAAACCAAACCGAAACCGCAAAAAACCGCATTTGGTTCGGATTTGTTTGGGCCATCTTTTGACAAAACCGCACGGTTTGGTTTGGTTTGCGGTTTGTATTTTGAAAACCGAACTAAACCAAACCAAACCGCATTATGTTACAACTCAAACTTCACTTATCTCATATCTAACCAAAAACTCAAACCCATTATGCCCTAACCTTATAATTACGAACTATTTTCTCTTAATCACACTTAGCTTTTCAGTTTTAATCTTCTCAAATCTCTCCTAATAGTATTGTGCATTCTTCTCATCTTCTTTGCCATGTACGTCTCACCTCTTCTCCACTACTCTCTCATCTCACATGTTCTTTCTTTTTCATCTTCTCATTTTTATGTTACTATTTTCTCTTCTAATTATGTTTGTATCGCGCCTTTCTTCTCCAATCTCACGTCTCTTATGTTCTTTCTTTTTCATCTTCTCTAATCTCCCTTCTCCTCTATTTTTTCTATTTTATTATAATATTTTTGATATTGTTTTATGCTACTATTTTTTTCCACTTTTGTTTAAATTGATTTTTGTATATTGAATGAGAAGTTTTTGTTTAAATATGATGAGTTTTGTTGTTATTTGCTAATGTATGAATGACTAAACACAAAGTTATGTTGTTCTCTATATATGTATATATAACTCAATAAAAATCTTGTAAAAAACCGAACCAACCGAACCAACCCAAACCGCATTGGTTTGGTTTGGTTTGGTTCGGATTTTTTTTAAAAGCCAACCGAACCAAACCGAACCGCATGCTTTTTTCTCTTGCGGTTCGGATGATTTTTAGCGTCAAAACCGCCCAAACCGCACCGCGAACACCCCTAGCCCTTACATGATATAACAACTGTTTGAACATATTTGGTTTTGATCTCTTTTGAATCCAAGTGAAAAATCCCCCTACATTTGGCAAAAAGTGAAGGCAGATTCTGACTTAGTGAAAATTTCACTAAGTGTTGGAAAAAGTGACATTTTCATTTTTCAGCCATTTTGATCACTCCATAACTCAAAATCCTTAATGAATTGGACTTAGGTCTAGTTGAAGTTTTTGTAGAGGGTAATGAGGGCTACAAATCCATCTTTGGATGAGAAAAAATGGCCTTGTGGTTTAGGAGTTATGATCCTCCAAAGTTGGTACCCTTGTCACTTTATTTTTAACTTAGAAAATTTTCTAAGTTTTTATGGTTACCCCTTTTACAAGTTATCTCACTTTTCTTGATTTTTCTTGATGAATGATGATTCAAATCATACATTAACATCATTTTAGGGTTAAAAATCCATTTTGGTGAAAAATCTCAAAAAGTCAAAGTTGACTTTTGTGCACAGTTGACTTTTTATCAGATGAATTCCAAACTGTGCAATTCTTCATGAAATCATGTCCTTGACCTAAATCAAACTTGATGGACATATTCCATGGGTGTCATAAGGTATATTGGGGCATGTCCTAGGGCTTGGGAGCATGTCCTAGTCAAAAGTCAAAGTTACAGTTGACTTTTTTCCTTAAAACCCTAATTGTGGTGCAGATGAAATTGAGACTTGTTGCTCAAGCTTCTTGGATTAATCCATTGTTCCAAATGGATCAATATGGTATATTAGAGACCCTCAAACCCTCTCTTGAGGTCTTGGTTCATGATTTGTCCCAAAAGTCAACTTAGAGGTGAATTAGGTCAAGAAACCCTAATTCCTGATTTTTGATGTATGCATCCCCTGAGGCAAAATTGACTTGATGAATGGGTCCATGAGGTTCCATGGAGTACATTAGGTTGTGTTTTGGATCTTTGGCTTATGTCCAGATGAAATTTTTCATCTGGAGGCCCTGGTCGACCAAAACCCTAATTTGGTGATACTGGTGATCTTGAGACTTGATCCACCTAGAAGGGAGCAACCTTGTGCTTAATCCTAGAAGTGGGAGTCCTCTTGATCCATTGTGGATGTTTGAGAGGTTAGACAAGTTGAAGATCATGTCATTCCTTGATTGATCCTTTGTCTAAGGCTCTGAGAGGGCTTAAAACCCTAATTTTGATTGTAGTGGATGCTCACCCATCTTTGGGGAGACTGATGAAGTATGATGGTTCCCCCATATTGTGATGATGATTTGCACAATGATGGGAAATCTTAGTGGTCAAAATTTGGGGTATGACACACACCACCTAATTCATTGTGTCTAAGTTATCTACATTCATCATGGCTCTTAGTTTTTTTGAAAGCTTCGACCTGCGCTCTCTTCGTCATGATATCTTCAATCTGATTCTCAGCTCTGCAGTGTTTCAAGTTCATCTTCCCTTCTAATACCTGCTCTCAAAAATAATGAAACCTCATTTCGATGTGCTTGCTTCGACCGTGTACTATTGGATTCTTCGTCAAGTTGATAGCTGACATGCTGTCGATCTTCATTATAATTGCTCCATGACTTTTTCCTGTAATCTCTTCGACCAAGTTCACCATCTATGTTGCTTGACACGCACAAAGAGAAGCAGCTATGTACTCTACTTTGCATGACGACAATGCCACTACTGGCTCCTTTCTCGAACTCCAAGCAACTGGTGCACCACCTAACATAAACACATAGCCAACTGTGAATTTTGTATCCTCTGCATCACTACACCAACTTGAGTCAGTGTATCCCACTAACTTGCATTCTTTTCCTTCATCAGCTGTAGGAAACAAAATGTCATAGTTGAGAGTCCCTTTCAGATACCTCAATATCCTTTTCGTTGCTGCTAGGTGTGATACCTTTGGCTTTTGCATGAATCTACTTACCATACCCACACTTTATGTTAAGTCAGGCCTTGTGTGACAAAGGTATCGAAGTGACCCAATAAGTCTTCTATATTAGGTTGGGTCGACATCATCTTCATCTGACTGCTTCAACAGTTGCAATCTGGTTTCAGCTGGAGTCGAAGTTGGGTTACAATCTTGCATCTCAAATCTCTTGAGTATTTCGCCTGCATATCTTCTTTGGTGCATCATCAAACCTTTACTAGTCTTGTAGAATTCGATGCCAAGGAAATATGAGAGATTTCCCAAGTCTGACATTTCAAACTCCTTACTTAGGTCATGTTTGAAATCTTCGATCTCTTTCTTGCAACTTCCTGTTATCAACAGGTCATCGACATAGAGGCATAGTATAAGCAATTCACTACTGCTTCTTCTTACATACACTTCATGCTCAGTCGCACACTTCAAAAATTCCTTCTCCCTTAAGAAGCTGTCGATTTCTTATTCCAAGCTCTTGGAGCTTGCGTAAGTCCATACAGGGCTTTATGCAGCTTGTACACCTTTCTTTCTTCACCTCGTTTTACTTACCCATCTGGTTGTGCGATATAAACTTCTTCGTCTAAGGGACCATTAAGGATGCATATTTCACGTCCATCAAACATGTCTGCCAATTGTTCATATTTGCTAGACCAACAACCAACCTAATTGTTTCGATCCTAGCAACAGGTGCAAACACTTTGTCGAAGTCGATTCCTTCCTTCTGAAGAAATCTTTTCGCCACAAGTCTCACCCTGTGTCGAGTTACTTCTCCTTTAGGGTTCACCTTCACTTTGTAAACCCACTTCACATCAATTGCCTTTTTGCCTTGAGGCAATTCAACAAGTGACCAGGTGTTGTTGACTTCGATGGAGTCTAACTCCTCATTCATTGCTTTCACCCACTTCGAATATTTCAATGCCTCAGTTGTATTGACTGGTTCGACATTTGCATAGAAAGCATAATGTACCAGTTCACCCACTTCATCGACCACATCATCTGATGTAATCACACATTCTTGCAACCTTGCAGGCATGTGTCTTGTTCGTCGAGGTCTGCTTGGGCCTGCTTCATCTCAGACTTGTTTTTGTCGAACTTCTCTTTCGACTTCAGTGGCTGGTTCTTCACAAGAGATTTTCACTGAATCCTTCTTGATATTTTCAATCCAATCCCATTCTTTAATCTCATCTATGATCACGTCTCTGCTGATCAGTGCGTGCTTATTCATTGGGTCAAACAACTTGTAACCTCTAGTCGAATGATATCCTATCAAGATCATCTAATTCGACTTGTCATCAAACTTCCTTCTCAACTGATTTGGCACATGTCTATGTGCTATAGATCCAAACACCTTCAAGTGACTGAGACTAGGCTTGACACCAGACGAACATTCTTCTGGTGTGATTCCTTCAAGCTTCTTCGTCGGACATCTATTTAATCTGTATGTTGCTGTCGAAACCGTTTCTCCCCATAATTCTTTGGGTAGATGTTTTCCATTCAACATACTTCTCACCATGTTCATGATGGTTCTGTTCTTTCTTTCTGCAATTCCATTTTGCTGTGGAGTGTAGGGTGGCACCACCTCATGCACAATCTCTTCTTTTTCACATAATGCATCAAACTCTTTTGATACATACTCTCCACCACCATCAACCCTCAGAATTTTTAGCTTTTGACCACTCTGTCTTTTGACCATAGATTTGAATATGGAAAATAACTCGATCACATCACTTTTCTTCTTGATGAGGTAAGTCCACAACTTTTGACTGTAATCATCTATGAACGTGACAAAGTATATGTTGCCTGCAATCAAATCCACCTGGATTGGACCACATACATCAGAGTATATGACTTCCAGAATTGCCTTCGACTTCCTTCCTGCATCCTTGCTGAAGTTATTCTTGTGTTGTTTCGACTGAACACACTCTTCACAAACTTCCCTTAGAATGTTGATTTCAGGTAATCCTAAAGCCATATTTCTTTTCTTTAGCTCTCTGATGTCATAGAAGTTGAGATGACCTAGTCGAAAATACCATAACCACTAATCTCTGTTAGCTGCAGTTGCTAGGCACTTGTGCTCCATCACATTGAGTTCATTCTTGAAGGTCCTATTCTGAGAGATTGAAGCCTTCAAGATCAACATACCACCTGCGTCGAGAACTCTCATCATCTTGTCTTCGATCTACACCTTGTAGTTCTTTTCGACTAACTGCCATATACCGAGCAAATTACTCTTCATGTCTGGTATGTACAACACATTGGAAATTGTTGACCTCTTGCCATCTTTCCTCATAATCAAAACATCACCAACACCTTTAGCTGCTAGAGTGTTGTCATTTGCAAACTTCACCGTGTTCTTCGACGAGGGCTTTATGTTGACAAACCAATCTTTCTTTCCAGTCATGTGTGATGAGCATCCTGAGTCCAAGTACCATTGGTCCTGGAATCTCTCTTCGTCTCTTGTTGTGACCATCAGCAACATCTCTTCTTCTTCATGTTTCGCCAGCTTTGCATCAGTTTCTTGATTCTTCTTCCTTTCTGGACAATCACTAAAATAGTGACCATACTTCTGACAATTGAAACACTGAATGCGACTTTTGTCAAGCTTTCGATCACCACCTCTTCCTCTATCTGCAACACCACCTCTTTGGTTGCCTTGGTTCTAGGGTTTTCTCTGATTCGACTAGTTTCCTTCCTGCTGATTTCGACCATTCGAATTGGTGTAGTCTCCTCTACCTTTGTTGCCATTCCAGCTTCCTTTGCCTTTCCTTTCTTTTTCTGACTGCGCCTGCAAAGCCATATCACTCTTCGACTTTTCTGCAGCTCTTTCATCCATCATTTGTTCATGAGACTCAAGCGTCCCTTGAAACTCTTCCTTCGTTAATACTGACAAGTCTTTCGACTCTTCTATGACTACTACCACGTGGTCGAATTTTGGAGCCACTGACCTCAAGATCTTTGAGACAACTGATCTTGATGTCAACACTTCTCCACATACCTTGATTTTATTCACCAGCTTTCTAACTCTGGTGAAGAAATCTGTTATACTTTCATTGTCTTCCATCTGAAGCAATTCATAAGTCCTTTTGTGAGTTTGTAACCTCACCTCTTTCACCTTCTCTGCACCTCCAAACGATTTTTCAAGAATCTCCCAAACTTCTTTTGCTGATTCTGCATCACTAACCTTTTCAAAATTATCTGGATCAACACATTGATGAATTATAAAGAGAGCTTTATAATCTTTCTTCTTCAATTCTTTGTGTGCAGCCTTTTGTTGATCCGTCGCGTCTTCTGCAAGCGGTGCTACTCTTTCCTTCACAAGATCCCAAAGATCTTGATAACAGAAAATCACCTTGATCTGCTTGCACCAATTCTCATAATTGTCTTTCTTGAGAATCAGAAGGCTCGCAGGAAAGTGCCCGTTTGTATGATTCATCGCAATCACAGTTTTCTTCCTTGAATCGCAACCAGAACTCTAGATACCAGATGTTGGAATTCAACCACAACCTATGAAGAATTCTTCTATTCAATCTTGATCTCAAGATTGTTAACAATCACACAATGGCAATGAAAAGAAAAAGGTTGAGAAAGAAAAGAAAGAAAAACGTTGGAGAAGAAGATGAACAATTTTCTTCAGAGAACTCTCTGCCTACAAGCAGTGGAAATTCTGTTATTTCATTTGCTACTGCAAATTGTGAATACAAGTTCTCATTTCTTAGTTAGTTACAAAATAAGGGTTTCTCCTTATTTATAGATGTACGTTAGCTTGCACCCCAAGTCAAAATCCAAAACTATAAAAGCCCAAAATAGCTAACATTACTAAAATAGGCCTAAGTCGAAATCTTGTGTGAAGCAACCTGCTTCGACACTTCGACACACTATTACAACTCAACTATTTCTTGTTTATGTCAAGCTACACTACTTCGACACAAAGAATTACAACTCAGCAAAATCAAAGCAAGAAAAGAAAGTTATACACATTTATTTTGGCTATATTAGCTTGAACTCGCTACCAGCATTGACAATGAACATTTGGTTTAATGTCTGGAAAAAGAAGAGCATATTTCAGAAACTTTAAGAAATGCAACTTTCACTTTGTACCATTCAGAAATGTAAGAGGTATGTGTACCAAAATTACCAAACCCAACTTTCACGTTGCAATAAGGACACAGAGCATTGTAAGTTTTGTATCCCTAATTAAGGTTTCTTTTCAACACATACTTGAATGCACATACATGCATGCATCCATGTCAGTATGCATGACAAATGAATTGTATAATGACAAGACTTACAGTAATGGACATGTATTAGAGAAGACGCACTAAAACTAAAAATATTCCAGTAAAGTTAAGATTTTATATAATCATTTTAAGCTAAACATGAAATTATTTTTTATTGTTGTTGTTCAATATTCAATTGATAATTTGAATTGTTGTTAGAGGTGGAATGCTTACTGTGTCTGGTGATGTTCTTGCTTGTATCATCACTGTTCTAATCATGGAGTAATTATATGTCAGATTAAATGCATAACAGTTATGACTAGTAATGCCAGTGGATTTTATTTGTCACTAAAGTCATACATCGGTTAATTCACATATAAATTGAATGTTTATAAAGCATCATACATTAATTATTGCAACATTTGGTTGGAATGGAAGTAGGCCTCTAGGAATTTAACATATGTTGCAATGGGTTGGGCTTTGGGCTCTAAATGTTATTCAAAATATTTAATTTAACTATTTAATTAATAAAATAAAATTTTTATAAAATAACAATTTAAATTATCAATCCTCTTAATTAATTTTTAAAATAACAATTTAAATTATTGATTCTCTTAATAAATTTATAAAATAACAAATTAAATTATTAATTCTCTTAATAAGTATTAAAAATATTAAATTAGTTAAAAATATTATTAAATATTTAAATATCCTAGTCATCCATACAAGATAATTAAAACTAATTTTTTATCTTAATTATCATTGCTATATATGCAAAAGTAGAGGAGGATTACAAAATTAGCGATTCTAATTTCTTAATTTTGATGAAATCCAAATGTCATTAAATTAAGGAATCAGAATCGGTGATTTTGTAACAGAGAGACCAATTGTTTAAAATGTTCAAGCTAGAGAATCAAAAATGTATTTAAGTCTAGAATTTAATAAAATGAGTTCTTGAGATGCTGGTTGATAGAAAGAGACTAAAAAAATCTGCCGTAAAATATCAAAAATATTCATAGATATTTGTAAGGAAAAATTTAATGGAAAAATTATACAATTATATAAGTATAAATAGATATAGGTAGATAATCAAATAATGTCAACAACTTTACACAGGAGAAAAAAATAAAAGGGAAATAAAATTTATTTATTAAAAAAATCTTAAATCCCTCATTGATTATTGATACAGGAGATAGAATATTAAAATAGTTTATATAAAATGACATTTTTATTTTACAAATCAATTTTGTAATAATGAGTTAAGTAAAATTCTAATATGTATTAAAGTCTATCGATCAAATTTTAGACCGTCCATCGTTTAAATCTATGCACAAAGTCCGATAAGTGCTAAACATAAAAGAGTGTATTGAAAAAATTTCAAATCTCAAATTGATCGAAAATAAAACATTGAAAAAATTTATATAAAATGACACTCTCCCTTTATAAATCACATTTTTAGAATGAATTAGAGGAAACATTAAAAATAATACGTGCCATAATTTAATATGCTTTTTCATAATCAATATGAATTATATTGGGCAACCATAAAGCTCACCAAAAGTGCTTAAAGTCTTGAGTAATAAATGTTTATATAAAAGACATCAGTTAAAAGACAAACTAACACATTAATTAATTCAAACCGGCAAAAAAAAATTAAGGACTTAATGGCGATTCAAGCCAACCGTTGCTAAATCAAGTACAGTACACTAAATAACAATTTTCTTGTTGTGGCTTAAATGAATTTGTTTCATTGTAAAAACAAAATCCCAACGACAATAGAAAAGAAAGAGGAGGTTTGCATAATGACAAAATCTTGATCATCTCTTTTACCAAATTTTGTCGAAACATATTTGTTAATATTATTGTTGACTGATTCTCACAAGATTGCTAAAAAGAAATGAAAAATGAAATTGAAAAAAAAAAGTAAGTATAACTAATAAATCATGCAATGTTGTTGGTAAGAAGATTGCTAAAAAGTAAGTATAATAAAGAGTAAATATTTTTATTCCAAAGCTTAAAAAAATTGCAAACATAATATTGTTGGTAAGAAACCATGCAATGTTATCTAAGAAGGTGGGAGAGAGATTGAGGGGAGCGATTATGGAATTGGGGATCTCGACGGGAATAGAGGGTTCGAACCGGTCACGGGACATTCTCAAACAACTTGAAGATATGGAGGAAGAAGATAGAAGAAAATTTGTGGGACGGAAGGAAAAACTCACAATTTCTCAATGATAATTGGATCGCTAAATATCAGAGGGAGCGGTTCGTTTTCAAAGAGACGAAGACTTAACCAAATCATTTCTAAAGGTAAGGCCGATATCTTTCTAATTCAAGAATCTAAATGTTGCAAAGTAGACGAATCGTTGATTAGAAGTATTTGGAACTTTGGAGAGGTGGGTTGGTCTTTCAGTGAATCGACAGGGCAATCTGGAGGTTTAATAACTCTTTGGAATGAGGATTCGATCAAAGTATTGGGATCATTCAAAGGGTCAGGTTTTTTAGGAATTAAGATTTTGTGGAACAACGATGTTTACTATGTTGTTAACGTTTACTCTGGGTGTGGTTTATCTGATAAAAGGAAACTTTGGCGAGATTTGAGTAACCTTAAGTCGACTCTTACAGATGGGTTATGGATTTTGGGGGGAGACTTTAACGCTACAACATCTACTGCGGAAAGAAGGGGTTCTTCTAGTACAGCTAGAGGGACTGAGATGAGAGAGTTTAAGGAATTTTTTGAAGCTCTTGGGTTGATTGATCTTCCTATCTCTGGGGGAAATTATACATGGTTCAGTGGAGATGGCAAAGCTATGAGCCGTCTTGATCGTTTTTTATTTGAGGATGCTATTGCTCAGAAGTGGGGTATGGTGGACCAGACTATTGGCAATAGAGATGTTTCGGACCACTGTCCGATTTGGGTGAAGCTTAAATCGATTAACTGGGGTCACAAACCGTTTAAATGTAATGACAGTTGGTTTGATCATCCCGAGTTTCTCAGTTTTGTGGAGATGCAATGGAAGTCTTTGAAGATCGAGGGCAGAAGTGAATTCGTTCTTAAAGAGAAATTAAGGATTTTGAAGGATAAACTTAAAGTTTGGAGGGAACAAGTTTTTGGTTGGGTCGACCTTTCGATTGAAAAGGATGTTGAAGACTTTAACAGAGCTGACTGGCTCCTTTCTACAGCGGACAGTTCAGAGGTTGAGGAGATTGTAGCAGACAGAGCTGCTAAGTGCGCTTCTTTTTGGAGTAAGCTTCACAAAAAGGACAATTTGTTGATTCAAAAATCTAGGAGTAACTGGATTAAGGCCGGGGATTCTAATACTAGATTCTTCCATATGGGAATCAGAGGTAGACAAAGAAGGAAGTTCATCGGTAGAATTGAAACACCTCAGGGTATGGTTGATTCAATGGAGGGAGTGAAGGAAGAGGTCTACAAGCATTTCAAAGGAGCTTATTCAGAACCAGTGAAGAACAGACCGGTTTTAGAAGACTGTTTGTTCAATAGTCTTTCCGAGTTGGATGCTAAGTTCCTCGAGTCTCCGTTTTCTGAAGAGGAAATAAAGGCTGCAGTTTGGAGCTGCGATGGTTTCAAAAGCCCTGGACCCGACGGGTATAATCTCAATTTCATTAAAAAGTGTTGGAACATTTTGAAAACTGATATTGTTCTTTTTCTTAATGATTTTCATGGAAGGGCTTTTCTCCCTAAAGCTTTTTCGTCTGCTTTTTTAACCCTTATTCCTAAAGTGGACAGTCCTCAGAATCTTGGAGATTATAGGTCCATGTGTTTAGTTGGTAGCATCTACAAGATCTTATCTAAACTGCTGGCTATTAGATTAAAATTTATGATTGGTAAAGTTATTTCCCCGTGTCAATCAGCGTTTATTCCTGATAGAAATCTTCTGGATGGGGTGGTGATCGCTAATGAAACTTTGGATATGGCTACAAGAGATAAGCTGGACTGTATCTTCTTCAAGGTGGATTTTGCGAAAGCTTACGATTGTGTAAGCTGGAACTTTCTTCCTTTCATGCTTCAGAAGTTGGGTTTTGGGCAGAGGTGGTGCAAATGGATGGAAGTGTTAATTTTCAGAAGTCATTTTTCGGTGCTTGTGAACGGCAGCCCAACATCTGATTTCAAAGCAGAAAGGGGACTCCGTCAAGGGGATCCTTTAGCCCCTTTTCTCTTTCTAATGGTTGCAGAGGGTCTTAAAGGTTTATTGTCGAAGGCGGTAGAAAACGGTAGCTTTGAAGGATTCAGACTGAGTAACGAAGTGGTTGTTGATATGATTCAATATGCTGATGACACCCTTTTGATAGGAAAGGGAACCTGGCGTAACTTGTGGTGCATAAAATCTGTCTTAAGAGGGTTTGAGCGGATTTCTGGATTGAAAGTGAACTTTTCCAAAAGCAGACTTATTGGCTTGAACGTCAGCGATCATTTTCTTTCAGCAGCTTCCTTTTTCCTCTCTTGCAAGATAGAAACTGCTTCATTTTCTTTCTTAGGAATCCCTATAGGATTCAATCCTAGGAGGATTAAGGGTTGGAATCCAATTTTAGATAAGATCAAAAAGAAGTTGAACTCCTGGAGAGCTAGATCCTTAACATTGGCTGGGAGGGTTGTGCTTATTAACTCAGTTCTTTCTAGCTTGCCTTCTTTTTGGTTCTCGTTTTATAAGGCTCCGAAGACGATTCTGAAGAAGGTTGACTCGATTAGGAGTAATTTCCTATGGGGAGGTGTTGAGGAGAAGAATAAAATACATTGGTTAAACTGGGACATTTGCTATTCTCCGAAGTCGAAAGGCGGTCTTGGCATTAGAAAAATGGAAGAATTCAACATAACATTGTTGATTAAATGGAAGTGGAAGATGGTTGCTGAAAAACCAGCTCTGTGGAAAGATGTCTTGATGGCTAGATATGGAGCTATTCAACATCATGTTTTAACAGAGAATTGGGTGCCTTTGGGCTCTTCCTCTCAATGGTGGAAAGATCTAATCTACAGTGGGAAGAGTCTTTCTAACGTTAGTTTTTATTTTGCAGATTATGCTCTTTTCCAAGTTGGAGATGGTTCTAATATTCCGTTCTGGTCAGCTGCTTGGAGGAACGGGAAGATTATCGCTAAGGAATTTGGTGACCTTTACAACAACAGCAGGAAGAATGAAGTTTTGGTTAATGATTTGATCGCGGCCAGCGTTAATGGATGGAACTGGAATGCAGTAGGTCTTTCTACTTCGTTTCAATTGGAAAACCCTGCTAGAATTACGAAATTGAACAGTTTCATGGGAGAATTGATTCAAGTTCAGGAAGGTAGGTCTGATTCGGTTTTATGGAAAAGTGAGGTGGAAAAGACGTTTTCGGTTAAGGAGGTTTACAGTTTATTGGAGAACAATTTTTTGAGTTTAAATCTGCCTATCGCTGTACATTCTCCTCTTCTTGCGTTTGAAACTCTATGGAAACTTAGTGCAGTGCCGAAGTTGACTCTCTTTGGGTGGAGAATTTTATGGGGTACAATTGCGGTCAAATCTGAACTTATTAGGAGAGGTGTTGATTTGAAACCAACTTGTGTTATTTGTCATCAGGTAAATGAAGACGTCGAACATCTTTGTTTCTCCTGTGCCCCGATTGCGGCTGTTTGGGATAGAATCGGGGATTGGTGTGGTACCGATTCCTTTTATGGGGGTAATAGAGTTGATTTCTTTCTGGATTGGTGTGGAATAGGTAATTCATCTAAAGGGAATTCGAAATTGGGTTTAATTTGGCCCATTACTGTGTGGAGTATCTGGTTATGTAGGAATCGGATTATCTTCAAAAATGAAAACTTTAGTTTGGATAATCTGTGTTGGGATATCAAAATTAGGACCTGGATTTGGTTTAAGGGGGGTGATATTTGTAAATCCAACTCTGACTTTTTAGCTTTTTGTATGGATCCTCTAAGAGGATAGCTAAGTTAGAGTTGGCTGGAAATTTCATCCTGTTGTGCTTTTCTTGTAATCTTTGTAATCGAACACTTTTCGTGTTCTCTTTTCTAATTCCATTGGCTTGAAGAAAAAAAAATCTAAGAAATTTTAAAATTACTTTCATGATTCATTTATTCAACCCCTTTTAGTTTAGTATCACTAATAAATCTTCCAATACTCCATACAAGTTGGACAAACACCTTAAAGATGGTGACTTTAATTCAAGTAGGAATATGTATTTTTCAATACTTTGAGATGCTGGTTGATAGAAAGAGAATAAAAAAACCAATGTAAAATATCAAAATTATTCATAGATATTTGTAAGGAAAAAATTTATGGAAAAATTATATATATATATATATATATATATATATATATATATATATATATATATATATATATATATATATATATATATATATATATATATAATGTCAACAACTTTACACACCATGTGATTTTTCTTATATGTTCCTAAATTTTTTAGATATATTTTCGGACGCACCAAAATTCAATTGAACGTTAAAATATTTCAGAGATATATCTCCGGACGCACGAAAACTTAAGTGAACGTTGAAATATTCCGGAGATATATCTCTGGAACAATTTGGAGCATATTATCGCGCTAGACTCTTTTCCTCCCACACTTTTTCATTTTCATTCACAAACCTCTTCATCTCTCTCATTCCCAAATATCTCCAACTTCACTAAATTTGATTTCATCCGTCTGAGGCTCAAGTAATCATCAAGCAGCATCCAGTACATTACTCAACATCTTCCAAATCATATAATTCGGGTAAGTTTTTCGAGTTTTTGATAAATATTCGAGTATATTTGTAAACGAGTTAGAATGCATTGTTAGATGTAGAAATGTTTATAAATCAGCTGAAACATAGTTTAAAGTAAGTGTATATATTGTTTGTTGCCTCAAATGGACGATCAGAGCTTCAAATTTCTAATTATGAGGGGCATAGGATGTCATTGTTGCGATCTATGAGTTTTAGAAAATCTCGGAGTTACATCTTCGAAAATATTCAATGTTTCATGCACTCTGGGTGATTCCGGAGATACATATGCAGAATGTTTTCGTAGTTGTATCTCTGGAATCACCTAGAGCACATGAAACATTGAATTTTGTTGGAGATGTATCTCCGGAATTTTCTCATTTTTTTTTCTATTTGTTTTATAATTTTCTTGTTTGTGTTATTCATTTTCGTAAACTTATTCTACGGTTAATTATACCTTGCAGGCATAATGGCTCACAAAGCCAACCAATTGAGGCATGAACGAGTTACCCAGCACGCATCCGTTCGGCGGGAGCGGAGATAGCAGGTTCCGAAGGCAGCAGGTACCTCTGGTCAGGGAGAGGCGTCGACTGCCGGGACAGAGTCTACTCCTGAGATTCATTCCACTCTTGGGGCTCGACCTTCACCTCAGTCCACTTCATCTACATCTCAGCCAACTCCTGGGGATCGGCCTTCGCCTCAGGCCACTCCATCTACATCTTAGCCCACATCACGTTCTACTTCTTCTTCCCGCAGGCCACGGGATGCACCAGATGACACATCACTTCCCCCATCCTCCTGCAGGCATCAGGATGCACCTGTGCCACCTCCTGTTGATCCGGTGCCACCTCCGGAGGGTGAGGTTACTGATGATCCTAATGCACCAGTGCCACCTCCAGAGGGTGATGTTACTGATGCTGAGCCAGAGGCTTTTGGAGGGGGTACATCTGATATGTCCCCACTTCCCCTGTAGCCAGACCACTACCAGACATATCTGGGATGTAGAGGTAACATTAGTCACATTGTTACTATATTTTTTTACGTTAATTTAAAATTCTAACATTGATTCTTATAGACATTGATTATTAATACCACAAACATCGCGCGAGGACATAGGGGATCGACGACCGAGGAGGCAGAGGAGAAGATGTCAGGCACACCTAGTAGTTGTCTGTATTTATTTTGTTTCAGTACTATAGTTTGTTCGTTTTTTCTGACATTGTTATTACATTTTGGATTTTCGTGACGCATGACATCCTATTACTATATTGTTATATTATTTTGGTATGTCTGTTTTTTATAATTCATCTGCGAACAAATACACAGTGCGTTTTTAAAAAAACTGTTCTGATACACTTCGGAGATGTATCTTCGAAAATTTCTCATAAATGCATCTCAGGAAAAGTTCAAATGGAAATGGGCTATGGGAGATATGTTGTGACCATTTAAGGTTTAAATTGTTCTAGAGACACATCTCTGAAAAATTATTAATGTTTAGTCAGCCATGGGGCCGTTCGGAGATATATCTTCGAAATCGAGGGGCATATGTGAAAAGCCACACGGTGGAAAAGAAATGCATAGGGTGCAATAAAAAATTTCTTTTATTTATTGATTATCTATTAAAGATATAGTATTAAAATAGTTTATATAAGGTGATATTTCTCATTTTATAAGTCGGTTATGTAATGATGAGTTAGATAAAATTCTAATATGATATCAAAGTTTATCGATCGGATCTTAAATCACTCATCATTTAAATCAAAGTATGATAGAGTGCTAGGCATAAGAGGGGTATTGAGAAAATTTCAAGTTTCAAATAATTAAAAATAAAATATTAAAAGAATTTATATAAAATGTCATTAGTTTTATAAGGATCAATTTCACCCACTATAATAATAATAATAATATAGGCAAGAATAAGCTTTTTAATAACTAATATGAATTATATTGGGCAGCCATAAAGCTCACCAAAAATGCTAAAGTCTTGAATAATAAATGTTTATAAAAAAGACATCAGTTAGAAGACAAACTAACAGATTAATTCATTCAAACCGCCAAAAAAAATTAAGGACTTAATGGTGATTCAAGCCAACCGTTGCTAAATCAAGTACAGTACACTAAATAACTATTTTCTTGTAGTGGCTTAAATGAATTTGTTTCATTGTAAAAACAAAATCCCAACGAAAATAGCAAAGAAAGAGGAGGTTTGCATAATGACAAAATCTTGATCATCTCTTTTACCAAATTTTGTCATAACATATTTGTTAATATTATTTGACTGATTCTCATATGCTAAATAGCTATAAAGTACAAATAGCTAGAATACAACCAGATATTTATATGTTGATACCGATAACAATTTAGAAAAATAAATAAATTAAATATGTATATAAATGTTTGTGTTGGTGTTCGATAATAATACGGACCCAACACTATTTTTTAGATATATCGGTTCTACGTAGTTAACTGAGATTAGAATTGATATGGAAAAGAAATAAATCTGATTTACATGATAAAGAGTAAATATTTTTATTCCAAAGTTTAAGCAAATTACAAACATAATATTATTGGTAAGAAACCATGCAATGGTATCTAAGAAATTTTAAAATTACTTTCAAGATTCATTTATTCAACCCCTTATACTTTACTGTCACAAATAAATCTTCCTATACTCCATACAAGTTGGACAAACACCTTAAGATGGTGACTTTAGCTTCAAGTAGGAGTATGTAATTTTCAACATTTTGAAACAAATTGTTCCCTGGAACAGTCCCCTCAAGTTCTTGAAGCTTCTTTTGTAAGGAACGTTTTCCAACATTGGTATTCTTTGCCAAACATACTTTTGCCTTCTTCTTCCTTCCCTTTACATTCAAGCCTCTTTTTGGCCATTGCCTTATTCCCATTTTGCCCCTACAAACAAATGAGATAAACTAAGAGAGAATTGTAAGAAATATAAGATAGAAGTAAGGTAGGAAAAGGAGATAGAGAATGGTTTAAGAGGATGGATGAAGTGCTACTTATATAGGAAAATTCCTTGAGGGAAAATAATTGAATATGAATACTCTTAATATTTTAATATTAATAGTTTTTTGTTCATGAGATAGTTAGAAGTTTTTAAAAGAATTATAATTTAAATCATTTATATTATTTAATTGAAATTTATTTATTTTTAAATATTTTTGCTTAGATATAGTATACAAATTATTTATTGGAAAAATTTAAGGTTATTTTTACAAGTTTTAAAAACTTTGGATTAAATATAAAATTTTAAAAATTAGGACCAATTTACAGTATTTTAAAAATTTAAAATGACCGATTTTATTAGAGACTAGTTTATATTTTGTTTAAAAATTTAAAAAATAAAATGGATTCGATCTTTCAAACATTTTTTTTATTTGAAATTTTTAAGGGGACAAACCCAGCTTTTAGACTTGCAGTGTCTGATATATGAGTCTCATTTCACTCAACTTTTTTTTATTATTATTATTATTTTACTTTTGCAAAACGTGCGCATTAACAAGAATATTTGTAATTTTTAACTTTTAACTACTAAGCTCGCAAGTCCGCCCTTATTTTTTTTCAGGATAGACTAATGTTTTATATTCACCAACAACTATATTTTTCCTGTCCACCATGTTTTTTACGATTTTTTTTACAGAATAGACCTAAAACAAAACGGGCTAGATGCGAACATATCTTTTTGCCACAACTACTAATTTTAATAATTATATATTTTTTTATCAAAACAATAAAATTTAGTCAAATTATTTTAAACATTCTTTTTTCTCTTTTTTAATCCTTTATCCAAACACATTCCAAAATTTTGTTGAGTACATATGTATCGTCAAATGATTTAATTTCATGTATATATATATATATATATATATATATATATATATATATATATATATATATATATATATTAAAAATGTAACTAATTTTAATTTTAATATATTGGTATCTAACAAAATCCAAAGTAACAAGCCTTATATAATTGAATTCACATTGGCAGAAAATTTAGAGGTGGATTGGTCAATAATGGCAACAGTATATACTGTAGTAGCTTGTAATGGATATTGATAGTGACACTGGATAGTATCATCCCCAACCCAATGACTGGAGCTTGGATACTTTACGTGGTCAATGTAATTCTCCCATATAAAATATAATTAATGAGGTGACTTTTATGATTTTGATTGTTTAACTTATTTTGATTGTATATGGTTTTTAGACTGTAAGGAGATTTGGAGTTATCTAAAGAATTTCGTTCATTGTTTGAGAGAAACTGAAAAAATTAAGTCTCTATAAACTCTATACCATACAAAGAAATAAGTTAGATCTCAAGTCAACAACACCGATACCATCAACCTATTGATAACTATCAAGAACATAACCCAAACCAGAAACACTTTTAGAGCAGGCTAAAAAATATTTGGTTGATCTATAAAATAAGGTTCTTAAATCATTATGAGAAGGGGTATGAATTTTTCGTTGATCTATCCAAAAATACTTTTTAGAAAATAATTGTGTAAATAAAAACTTGATAGAAAACTTGATCAGATTAGAGACGATTAAGTTTTGTTTCAAATCTATTGTATGTAACTCTTGCTGTCGTGTCTAATTGTTCTATATTGATTATTCAACGATTACGAGGGTTTAACACATCCGCTATACTCAATTATTGGGTGTATAACTCAGTATTCTAGACTACACAACTCTCTAATACCTTAGGTCTTCTAGATAATTAAAACAAAAAAATTTAAGAACGTTAAACCCTAAGTCGCAACTTATAATCTCTCATTCCTAATTGATTAGGAATTTTAACATGTACTTTATATTCTATTCGTAAGGTTATGGGTAGTAATAACGTCATCCACCATTATTGATCTTTTTCATTACATATTCAGTACATAACTCAATCACCTTATCCATGCATGTAATTTAGAAATTTAGTTGTGTGGATTGTTTATTGCTTATAGATTACGATATTCAGATTATGTTGATAAAAATGAAAATAAGTTTTTCTTTATTGGGTTGATATTGACAAAAATTCATATGTACCATGAGTTAATAAAAGTTCACATTTACCACGAGTTAAGCAAAATATATATTTTTTTTCTTTTTGTAGCGTTGATGTTGTTATAAGTAAAATGTTTATGATGCTAGTCTAATAAAGTGTTGTTAGGAATGTTATATATATATATATATATATATATATATATATATATATATATATATATATATATATATATACTATTCTTAGGTTTCTTTATTAAATTTATGTAAAGTAAAATGATTTATAACACAATGCATAATTATATTACAAATCCAAAGAGTACTGACTTAAATACTTAATATGTGCCTTATAGTTTTCTTGATAAGGACACATGGGATAGGTTTGTTGAGTCTCACAACACTTTTAATTTTCTGGCTATTGTAGCTCCGGTTTTATTGACGCGACCACTACCGTATTTAGTGTTACTTTCTGATTTCTAATATTTATCCTATGATGCTTAAAAGGAAGGGGAAGATACCTTAAACTAACCCTGCTCGCAAGTGTTTTTCTTACAAATACTAAGAGATCTGAAATCGGGGGTTGGTTATACAAAGGGAAGCTATTAACACCCTGAGTATCTATAGTAATCTATAGGAACCTTTATTGTATATATTTTTACTGTTGAATTACTTGCTTGCTTAAGTTTGTTTGCTGTTTAATTGGGATAGTTTCTCCTTTGTGAAAACTAAGGAAATGTTTTTGTTGTTTTTATGGTTTTCTATTGTTTTTTGGGAAGGTACCTAGACCTAAGGTTTTTTTAATAATGTGCTCGCTAAGATCTCGTAATATTATGCCTACGTATTCCCCAAAAAATGAGAATTGGGAAATCAGAGCGTTCGTAGTTCCTCCTAATCTACTGGAGGAAAAAGTTTGTTTTGTATCTTGTTTAAAGCCCAAGATGATGAAGCTAAAAGAGTGTTTGAAAGATTTGACAAATTGTCGTCTTTAAGGGAGATATCTCACCTATTCACTACGTACGACCGTTTGAAAGTGATGTCATAAGGGAAAGAGCTTTAAACTTATTGTATTAAGCAATGCCACTTTTTCCTTTTTGATTTCTTTACATACTAACAAAAGGACCTTAACTTGGATATAGAATCGACAAGTGTGCCACTTACATCAGTTAGATGAAAGAAAAGTTTTTGAAACATGATAAAGGAAGGACTTCAACTTGGATTTTGAATCAACAAGAGTGCCACTTACATCAATTATCTGGAAAAATAATGTTTTGATGTTTGACCTGAATTATAGTGATTAGAAGAGATATCTTCCCACAGAGATGGCTCAAGGTCTCATCTGTGAGGAGATGGATTTATTTAGATATCTTGATTGAAGCCCAAGATATGAAGCTGAAAAAGATTGACTTAACTGGGGAGTTTTATCTGTCTTGTACAAAGCCCAAGATTGAGGCTGATTGACTGGGGAAATTATGTGTATAAAAGCCTGAGAGAAGGTTAATGACTGTTGAGGAAGTTTGAAGAGACTGACTCAATACTAAGGATATGACTGACTCTTTTTGGGGATTTTATCCTGTACAAAGCACATGGTGAGTGAGGCTAAAAAAACTTATTTGTGTCCTGTACAAAGCCAAGGATGGTGAGGCTAAAAGATTTTATTTGCATAGATGACTAAGACTTGATTTATGCTTTTAAGAAGTCTGAGGGTCCTTGTATGAAGCCCAAGAGAAGGCTATCTTGCTAGGGAGATTCTTTGTATGATGCCCAAGAGGAGGCAATGATACTTGTATAAGGCCCAAGAGGAGGCCAGGGAACTATTTGTTTGAACTAAGTTGTGATTGAAGATTTTAACAAGTATAGACATTGATATGACATGTTTGAATTCATGGAAGATTTTGCATCTGTATGATTTTTGAATGTTCTATTGGGTCTTATATTCTAAGCAGAGGCCCAAGACTTATTGAAAAGAAAAGAAAAGGTGGTGGGTCTTACACTCTTGATAGAGGCCCATGTCTAAGCATGGTTGAATTGAAAATGTGATGGGTCTTACACTCTTGACAAAGGCCCAAAGATTTATTCTATATACAAAGGTGTTGGGTCTTACACTCTAAGCAGAGGCCCAAGATTTATTCTTGTTTTGAAAACAGAAGATGACTTTGAAAGAGATGGATGGGACTTACACTCTGAATAGAGGCCCAAAAAGTTAAAACAATTGATTTTGAAAAATGTGAAAAGTGATGGGTCTTACACTCTAATAGAGGCCTAAGGATTTTGATGATTTGAAAATTAAAAGGGTTGGGACTTACACTCTAGCAGAGGCCCAAAGATTTTGATGATTTGAAAATTAAAAGGGGTTGGGACTTACACCTAGCAGAGGCCCAAAGATTTTTGAAAATTGAAAAGATGATGTGCATTTCAAAGAGATATATTCCTCATAGTAAGAGTTTATTGAGGAAATACTTGAACATGTAAGCAAGTTTACAAGTTAAACATGTTAAGACAAGTTGGTAACAATCAAACATATATGTTAGGGTTTAATCATGGTTTTGAATAAAATGGAAATATCACAAAGGTTCATACAAACAAGCATGCATATAAAAGCATTTTCAGGGCAAAGTTCAAGTGTTTTAGGAGCATATAAACATGGTATGATCAACACAAAGGCATCCAAACATATCAAAGTCATGTAAACATGGAAGAAAATCAACATGTTAAGGCAAAATATTCAAGCAAAAGTTCATAGTATAGACAAAATTGAACATATACTTTTATATGTAAACATACACTTGAAACTACATTAAAATCAAGTAAGGACAAGGATGTATAAATTCACAACATCATTTAAGGTTCATACAATATGTATATGGTTCAAACAAGTCATTGTAAGCAAGGAAAGGAAATGAACCATTCAAAAGAATCAAAAATTAACTTAAGAAACCCTAAAAAAATCATACACTTTAAGCACTATATGAGAAAAATAATTATTTTTGATATTTTCTTTTCATAAATAGAAAATAGACATCAACATGAACAATTTGCAAAAAGAATGTGTTTAAAATGATAAAAAATGAGAGAGTTATGATAGTTTGAAAATGTGAAGAAAGTTTAAAAAAATAAGTGATTAAAAATATGGGGAATGGTCCCCATGGGTGTTGAACCCATGACCATTCGCTCACAGCACAAAACACTAGCCAAACCAACCACACACGCGTAGTGTCAAATGGTTGGAACAAGGTATTATATGTGTTGATCATTTGAAATCCAGAAAAATTAAAAAGAACTGGGGCGAGGGGGATTCGAACCCCAGTTCTGTAGGTTACAAGATACAAAGGCGCGCAGGTTTAACCACTGGGGTGGTGATACATCTGTTGTATCATCTCCCCAGTTAAATGATAAGCAAAAACATGACCTATGACTAGAACAAAACAAAGGCACCATGGCTGACTTGCCCAAGAGCTCAAGTTTCAACCATTTGCAAAACCTATTGTAACTTTGTCATTTCTCCATGTAAATGGATGAAACAAAGATGAAACTTGCTTGAAATTTCCTAAGGAATCCAATGGCGGTGTTAGATTTTTCTAAAAATGCCTATATTTTAAAACCCTATAGTGGTTCCTAAAAGGCTTCAAATTTGCAACTATGCTACAACTATATACAATCAATAATAGCATTATAAAATGGTTCAAACACAACAAATAAGACATATATGACATGATTATGATCAATGTACATCAAAGCAAAGCATATTTCTTAAAGTTCAAGTTCTTTGGAAGCTTACCTCTTGAAGCTCACTTTTGAATTTCCAAGAGACTTGTTACAGAAGCAAACCAATGCCTTGTGTAACGCCCCGATTCCGATTTTTCCCATTTTGTTGAGTCTTTTATTTAAATTGAGTGATAAATTATTTTATCTGTGAAATTTGGTGTGTTAATATGTTATGTTGGCATGTTATGATATTTTACCATTTTTTAGAGTTTTCGGGGAAAATTAGAATGGAGGGTATTTTAGATATTTCTCAATTAATGTTAAGTTAGAAATTTAGTAGAAATAGAATTGTGTGAGAAAATGAATTAATTGAAGTTGAGTAGAAAATAAGAAAAGAAAATGAGAAAAAAAGAAAGTAGGAAAAGAAATAGAAAAGAAAAAGAGATAAGAAGAAGAAATAAGAGAGAAAGAGAAAGAAAAGAAAAACAGAAAGAGAAAGAAAAGAAAAACAGAGAGAGAAAGAAGAGAAAGAAAGAGGAAGAAGAGAAAAGAGGGGAAAACTTGGAAAAACCTAGAAAACCAGCAAGAACAATCATCTAGCAAGTTTGGAATCCGGGTAAGGGTGTGAAATCTTATTATCTCATCAATGTATATCATTATGTATGATTGTGTTGTTGTTGTGGTTGATTTTTATGAGTTTTTGTATAAACCCTAAATGTAGAAAATGTTGTGAATGATGATCAAAACATGATTTTGTATGCATAAATGTGTTGCTGATGTTGTTTGAGGTTTGGGTACTGATATGGGTGTTATCTATTTGGTGTAAAAATGAGTTTGGAGTTGGGATACTTGTTAGTATGTTCCCATAGGTGTTGATTGAGTTTTGGGGTGTGAATATATTGATAAAAATTATGTTTCAAAATATTTCAAAAATTAAATATGTGTTGGATGGCTTTTTAATGGTGAAAATATGGTAGTATTTTGAATTCTGAGAACACAGCTTTTTACGGAATCGAAATCGGAGGTCCGGAAGACATTTAACGACCGAAAACTGATTTTTCAGCAAAATCTGCACCTCGTGCGCTAACCTCTGCAACTGTGCGTCGACTCATGAATTCATGCGCTGACCCGGGCGAAATTCCCAGGTTCATGCGTCGACCTCCAAGCTTCATGCGTCGGCGCATGGTCACAGAATTTCCAAAATGTCCGATTTTGTTTTCTTCATAACTTTTGAACCGTAAGTCCGTTTTGACCCCCGTTTGAAGCGTTGGAAAGCTAATGAAAAATTATTTCTATTAAAAATGGTTTGGAGGGTAAAATATGATTTAATTAATTCGTGTTTTTGGAAAATAGTCGGGTTGTCGGGTTTTTATCGCGTGCAGTGTGTGCGATTAATGTGTATCATGCTATATGCTTTTGATATGTAATGTATAGCTTGTGTGTTATTGTATGGCGTGAATATATGTGATAAAATGTTGTGCATGATTGATACGCATTGGCGATGGATGTATGATATTTGAATGTGTGTTTTGGATGTGAATCATACAATAGTGCATTGATGTGAATGTATATAGATTGTATGTGATTGTATGAGATGAATGCATGAATATATTGTGAATATGTATGCATTTCAAGAATGTCTTGAGTCATTTTGCATGTGAAGCATAATGGTGTGCATTCTTGTGTTGTGTGATTCTAATGAGAATCCGCTGTAACGTCGTGTGCCCGTGTGGGGTGTGAGCGACGGTTTGGTTCCAGAGGGAATCCGCTATAACGTCGTGTGCCCATGTGGGGTGTGAGCAATGATTATAGACGATCGTGTGCCCGTGTGGGGTGTGACCGATCGGGTCGTGTGCCCGTGTGGGGTGTGAGCAATCCATAAACATTGTGTGCCCATGTGGGGTGTGAGCAATGGGTGAACATCGTATGCCCGACGGGGAGTTACATTGGTAACGAGCGATGGTTCCAATAAGTTCCTGAGTGAACTTGAGATGATTGAGTCGGTACCGCATTGCATTTGCATAGACTCGTGAGTCGGTCTCTATGATTTGCATTTATCATCTTTATATGGTGCATTGATGAATAAACATGAATATGTATGTTTATGTGGAATGATAAGAATTGTGAAGGTATGCATGATGAAATGCTTGGATTTGTATATGTATACATTGTAATGTATATGGGCGAATTGTGATGAATTGTGGTGAGAATGTGGAATATGTGTATTTTTATGCTAAGATATATAATTATATGCATTGTTATTATGATAATATTTCTCACCCTTCTGCTGTTTTATGATGCTCTATGAGGCATTGCAGAGTAGGTATGCTGGTGGTCTTTTGTGAAGCGTGTCTTCATTCTTTTGGTCGGTCGGCTCTGATATGTAGCACCGGGTAGCTAGGATGTATATGATTCTTTTGTGATACATTGTACATGTATCTTGTTGATGAATGTTTATGTAAACATGATGTATGTTGGTGGATAATACTTGATGATGTATATATATGTTATATATTATTCAATGTTTAGATTTTCCGCTTTTATTCTAAATATTGAGATGTGGGTGTAAGGACTAAGTTCCTCTGTTGCAAAGTTACCCCACTGTTGCATATCAATATTGAGCAGGTGTTGAATGTTTTAATTTCATGTATAATGTGACATACCTCTTTTATACTATGTTTATAATTATACTCTGACGAAATTTTTAATATGTGCCTAACTGATTATTTGATTATTTGGGGGTATAGAAAGGGGGTGTTACACCTTGGATACCTCCAATACACCTTATAGAAGCTTCTTGGATGCTTAGAACCAAAGGGAAACCTCTAGAACAGAATCTGGCTCCTTCTTGCAAAAGTGTCAAAAGTGGCCAAAATGGAAACTCTACCAAATGGTGTTACAGTTGAGAAACTATGGTTGGAACAGTTTAAGGATGTTATTCAGAGAATGTTTGGAGTGTTGGATGGTTTTGAAATGGACAAAATCAAGACATTGATTGAAAAATGCAGAAAGTCAAATATCTGAGGTTTTGATAGTTGACTTTCTGATTTTGGTGGTTTGGGATGAAGATGAAGGTTTGAACACCTTCAAGGGATGATTTGTGATGTGTTTGGATGGTTGTTTGAGTGGTTTAAGCTCTGGTTTTGAAAACTCTAAGCTTACTCTTTGAAACTTTGAAAACTTGAAGTAAAAGAGGGAGAGTGAGAAAACAAGTCTTTGGTATTGTTTTGGTGTCTTTGAATTGATGTAAAATGACCTCTATATGTAGGAGAACTGATTTTCTTTGGATGAATAATGTTGGATGAGGGAGCATGCTATTGTCCAATGGATATAGCCATGTAGCCTTTAACTTAAATGCTAAGGTACCAAAAGTCTTTTATAACATGACTAGAATCTTGACTCAATTGCCATTTCCAGGTTTGAATACTCATTGTTTTTAAACTGATCTGAATTGGTGTGGCTCATTTCATGCCAATTCAATGTTTCACATAAATGCACAAAAACAAACTTGACTTCATGGACTTGCAATGATGATTCTCACATGCTAAGAGATAGAATCCTTGACTTATGGTTCAAAGTTGAAGATATTATGTGATTCAACAAGATTCCTTCAGTTCAATGTTGTCTTGAAAATCAGTTTGACCAAGGCATGTTGTGAGGATCATATCTCCTTGCTCAAGTAGAATCAATGAAGGTTCTTGTACTTTTTGGAAAGCTGAGATATCCTACTTTAACTTTGATGTTTAAATTTGGTCTTGATTCATCTTAGATTTTGGAGAAAAATGGTATCAAAGTTGGTTAAAACATTCTGCCTAAAAATTTTCTAAGTGTCAAAGTTTAAAAAGTCTTGAAACCCTAACTTCATGGCTTCATATCTCAAAATCTATACACTTTTTTGGAATTCATCCTCATTGACAAAGTTGTAGTATATAACAAGCTCTTCAATTTGGTCTTTGGATCCAAGAAAATGGTTACTTGGTTTGGAAGTTATGACCTTGCAAAGTAGGGCAAAAATCATTGTTTTTCAAGACTTAGAAAAATTTATAAGTTTCCTAAGGTTGCCCTTTTTACAAGTAACCTCACTTTTCTTGATTTTTCTTGATAAATCATGATTCAAATCACATATTAACATTGTCCTTGACTTGAAGAGGCCATGTTTGACAAAAAAAACTCCAAAAGTCAAACTTGATTTTGGGCACAGTTGACTTTTGTATCAGATGAACTTTAATTTTGTGATCCTTTATGAAATCAAAACCTTGGGCTATTTTAAACATCATGGATGAATTCCAAGGGTGTTTTTGAGTGTCTTTAATCATGTTCCAAGGTTTGAGATCACGTGTAGGTCAAAAGTCAAATGTATGGTTGACTTTTTATCAGAAACCCTAGTTTGTGATCCAGATGAATTTAACTTCTTGCATAACTTATGAATCAAGTCCTTTGGGTTAATCCAATCATATGAAGGGATTAATATGAGGCATTTGAGGTCCTTGAAACATATTTTGAGGTTTGGGATCATGCCTTGCTTCAAAAGTTAACTCAGGGACTGAATTAGGTCAAAACCCTAGCTATGGTGTACTGGGGGTCTCGAGGCTTGATGAGCTTGTCATGATGCAATTTTGCACTTGATTATTGATGAGTGAAAGTTCTTGATCTTCATGGATGATATAGAGACTTGCGGTGTTGAATATGATGCTTATCCCTTGATAATTCATCTGCTTGAGCTTTAGGGAGATCACCTAACCTGTGAAGCAAGTAAGCACATATATCTTGTACTTGTGATGGGTTAGTGATGCATGAAAGTATATTTATATGATATGCAAATGATGTGGGATCTTAGGGTCAAAATTTAGGGTATGAAAGATGCCCATATTTAATCTTCTTGGACCTGAATGCTGAACGATGAAGATATTCAGACATTCAAGGTAAAAGAGGATTAAATATCAGAACACCCGGAATTTTGACTGTGAGTGTAAATGATATGATAACTTGAACAGTGACAAATTTCCAATTCTGAATTATGTTTATCCATCTTCTTTTACTAAGTAATCCTACTTAGAAAGGGTGAAATTTCCCCTCGATCCTGGCCTTCAGCCATGGAACTGGTCTCAGTTTCTTGAAATAAACTTCCCCTCGATCTTGGTCTTTTAGCCAAAAACTTGTCTCAGTTTCTTCTTATCAAGTCTTTTTTCTTGACAATGTTTAGGCATGCAAGCTTGTGAAAAGGTGATCACTTGTTGGACTAATAACTTTGTCGGGGATCTTCGAGGAGATGCGGGCTAATTATCTTGTAGGACAGATTTCAAAGTCTGTGAAGGTCTTCATCAAACTTCTCGTTGGAATTCACTTGAGGAGATTCCATTCGATGGAAGTAGGCTTCATCATACTTCTCTTCAAGACTTCTTCAGAGAGATGCCATAGGATGAGCAAATATCTGATAACAAACTTACTGGAGAATGCCATAAACTGTAATGTAGAGGTTTGCAAACTTCTTTGTTGAGATGCCATTTACATGGAGAGATTTCATCATACTTCCCTTCGAGACTTCTTCGGAAAGGATGTCATATGATGTAGGACAATTTTGAGGTGCTGATTATTGAAAAAGGGACAAACTTCTCGGGAAGAGATTGCCATTTGTCGATCTACCAGGATTTTCTGGGACAAAAACAAGCTTCTTAAGAGACTGCCACTTGTTTATCAGGTGTAGATTCCAACGAGGAATAAACTTATCTTTGATGGAGATAGACAATCTGTTCTAAAAGGGACTGCCATTTGTCGATTGGTAGATACTTCTTGGGAGATGTGATGTCCTTGCTACTAAGAGATTTTGAGGAAAAGCTTCCATTGGGGATTTTCCTTTATCCGAGAAAGCAAACTGTGTCTTCGCTGGGGAAGAGTAAGATTCCATTGGATGTCCTTCTCCCTTAGAGGTTCAATTTATCAAAATGGTCAAGGACTGATTTCAATCCAGAGAGACTGTGTAAAGGAAGATACTTCCAAACGATGAATGAACTCAAACTGGGAATTTTATCCTATCCAAGTGTGAAACTTTCACTTGAAAAGGAGAACTAAAGTGAAACTTCCACGAGAATCAAACTCAGTGGGGATTTAGAAAGAATGTATATTTTCTGCTTAAAGTTGACAACTCTATTGGAGAGAGGAAATCACTTGGGAATAAACACAACCAAAGTGAATGACGCAACTTATGCATTATGAATATGAATATGAATTGATTATGCATGATGTATGAATGAATGTTATGCTTATGCTGACAAAACAGACACGACACACAAACTGGGGATGAACAAAACCGAATACTCGACCATTCTGGGGAATAGAGGCATCACTGGTGTTTTTAATGGTAAAACCCTGTCGGGGATAAAAGAACCAGATCTTGTCTATTTGAGGTAATGATCCGCCACTCGAGGATATTTGCAAGATTGATCGTAAGGGCATTTGATTTTGTATTTCAAGGTTTTAATCACTCTTGGAGAAGCTCTTGTTATTCCTTATTATGTTTGTAAACCAAAGGAAATTGCCATCTTTAAAAGCAAAAGTAAATTCTATTTTTTTTTCAAGAATGAAAATCAAATAAAATGTCATTTTATAAGGCAGAATAAAAGCGAGAATTGCAAACAAAAAGGCACAAAGGCTCAAATATTCATTAATAGGATGGTAATCATCCAAATGCATGATTCCATAGAGCATTACAAAGTTGGAAAATGGTAACTTAAAGGGAAAGGGCTATTTTGAGACATAATGACCACTACCCTTTTAACAACCCTGAATTCCAAGTATTCTTGAGCTTCCGTTGAAAGTGACTTGCTTGAAAATTCCTTGATAGATGATGTTCGCCTGAGATGATTCAATCTTTTTGGATGCAGTTACTTGACATAAATCCCTAACTTTTGCCTAGATTACTTTTTCAGGTTTTCAATCTATCTAGATGATTATTTTCTATTTATGGCTCTAATTTTTGCCTGGACCTCTCTTTTAGGTTTTCAATCCATTGAGACGCTCTTGTTTTGCATAAGTCGCCCATTCGGGTTTTCAACTTAGCGAGCTGTTTTCTTTTTAGGTGAAGTATTTCTTGACTGCATTGACATTTGTAGGTCAAGTGAACTCTTCATCATCCATAGTTGTGAGTTTTAAAGCATCACCTGAGAAGGTTTTCTTAACAACGTATGGGCCATCATAATTCGGAGTCCATTTACCCCTGGAGTCGGTGAGGAAAGATTGGATCTTTTTGAGCACGAGGTCGCCTTGTCTGAATACCCGAGGTCGAACCTTTTTGTCAAAAGCTTTCTTTATTCTTTGTTGATATAACTGACCATGGCATAAAGTTGTCATTATCTTTTCTTCTATTAGATTCAATTCGTCGTATCTACTTTGACACCATTCAGCTTCTGTTAGCTAGGCTTCCATCAATACTCTCATTCATGGGATCTCAACCTTTATGGGGAGCACTACTTCCATACCATATACTAGAGAGAAATGGGTTGCCCCTGTTGAAGTACGGACGGATGTGCGATAACCGTGAAGAGAAAATGGGAGCATTTCGTGCTAATGGTTACATTGGCATATGATGTTGCATCGACCCACTTGGTGAAATAGTCAATAGCAACTAAGATAAAGCGATGTCCATTTGAAGCTTTGGGTTCAACCATGCCAATCATGCAATTCCCCATATGGAAAAAGGCCATGGAGAAGAGAGAACTTTGAGAAGAGTCGGAGGCACATGAATCTTGTCGGCATAAATCTGACATTTGTGCCATTTCCTCATGTATTTGTAACAATCAGATTCCATTGTCAGCCAATAATATCCTGCTCTTAGAATTTTTCTTGACATTGTATGTCCATTGGCATGAGTGCCAAAGGATCCTTCGTGAATTTCTTTCATTAGTATGTTTGCTTCGTGTCTCTCCACGCATCTGAGCAAAACCATGTTAAAGTTTCTTTTGTAGAGTACATCATTGTTCAAGAAGAAGCTGCCAGCCAGTCTTCTGAGAGTCTTCCTATCTTTTCTTGACGCCCCAGGCGGGTATTCTTATCTTTGAAGGAAAAGCTTAATGTCGTGATACCAAGGCTTGTCGTCGATGACTGCTTTAATTGCAGATATGTAAGCTGGTGTCAAGTCGCATTACGTTAATCTTGGGCATGTCGTTCCACCGATTTACAATAATAATGGAGGATAGAGTAGCCAGTGCGTCAGCCATGTTGTTTTCTTCTCGAGGAATGTGATGAAAATCAATTTTGTTGAAGAAAGGTAACAACCTTCTTGCGTAGTCTTTGTAAGGAGTTAATCCAGTCTGGCATGTGTCCCATTCTCCTTTGAACTGATTTATAACCAAGGCTGAGTCTTCATACATGTCCAAGTTCTTTATCCTTAAGTCGATAGCTTCTTCGAGACCTATGATGCAAGCTTCATATTCGGCCTCATTGTTTGTACATTTGAATGCCAATCTGGAGGTGAAAGGAATATGGGTACCTGAGGTGTAACAATGATTCACTACGCCAAAATTGGTTTTTCACATCGCACCAAAGACAACGCTTTTTGGACAAAGCGCTGCTATAGGTCTTTAAAAAATTTTGCTAAAAAAAAGCGCTGTAAAAGACAGCCTTTAGAAAGCGCTTTTGAAAAGCGCTGTTAAATGCCCTAAATGGAAGCCACCTTAGAAAGCACTTTAAAAAAGCGCTCTTATAGGTTAACCTTAGAATGCGCTTTCAGAAAGCGCTGCTATAGGTCTTAAATTCTCCTCACTTTAGAAAGCGCTTTCTAAGGGAAGCGCTCTTATAGGTAGCACTTAAGAAAGCGCTTTTTGAAAAGCGCCCTCTAAGGTCATTTATGAATTAAAATATAAAACACATTTCATATCATTTTCAGAAACTTCTTTTCATTTTCTGCTCTCGACCGCTTCTTTCTGCTGAAACCCTTGCGTTCAATCGTTCTTGCATGCTTTCTAAAACCCTTGCTTTCATTACCGTAGTTCTGAAACCTTTGTCGTCACCGTTACCGTCGTTCTGAAACCGTTGTCGTCACTGTTGCCATCGTTCATTCTTGCATTCGTGAAGGAGAAGACGAAAACGAAAAGAAGAGGTACGTTGTTGTTGTTGTTCTTGCTTCATACATTGTTAGGAAACATTGTTGTTGTTGTACGTGAATGTTTTATATAAATGTTTGTGTCTTCTCTCCGTATGTTTGTGTCTCCTGGAGTCTTTTCGTTTCTATGCTGATGTGTGAACTGGTGTGAGTATATGTGTGGGTTCTGGGACTCTTTTCTCAACTGTGTGTATGTTTTCTGTTCAATTTCGATGTGTGAATGCGAATCTTTTTCTCTCTGATTTTTCCAGTGTATGTTTTGGTTCCTCTGTTATGAACTGATGTATGTGAGAATTTTTGCAGATGCCTCTCCTTTTTCTGAAATGTGTTGTATGTGAATTTTTCTTTTTGAATCTTGTTTTTGAGATGATTAGTAAGCTAATTGTTATGTTAATGTATTATTGTGAAAGTTAGTTTGATGTTGAATTGTTAGAAATTAGTTAAAAGTTTCTTTTAGAAGTTAGTAGTTATAGTTATAGAAATTTGTTATGTTAAAATTTTTTATAGTTAGTTTCTTTTAGAAATTTGTTATGTTAAAATTTTCTTAGAGAAGTTAGTTAGTTTCTTCACAGAAGTTAGTAGGTATAGTTATAGAAGTTAGTAGTTATAGTTATAGAAGTTTGTTATGTTAAAATTTGTTATAGTTAGTTTCTTTTAGAACGTGGAAACGAAGCTCAGAATTTGTTATGTTAAAATTTGTTATAGTTAGTTAGTTATGTTATGTTAAAATTTGTTAAAGTTTGTTATGTTAAAATTTGTTATAGTTAGTTAGTTTTCTTTTTGTTTTTTTCTTTCTTACAGGTCAAATGGCTAGTAACCAGGACGACACACACGAGACACATGATGAAAATGAAGCTCAGAATGAACCTTTGAATGTAGAAAGTGAAATAAAACGTGGAATAACTATTATGAAGTCAATCATCCGTGCTAGAGATAAAGGGATCAAGTTTGATGTACATTGGATTGATGAGAACCAACTAATTGAGCTTAACGGTTCAATGTTGTCTTCATACATTGGTTCACTTGTCCGTCAGCATATTCCAATTACCAGTGATAATTGGAGGAGTCTAAAGTTGAAAGTTGGTAAAGATAAGATATGGACTGAGATACAGGTACTTTAATTTACTTATACTAACACACTTTATGTTTATATGTTTATAAGATAAGTCTTTAATTTACTTATACTAACACACTTTATGTTTATATGTGTATGTTTTTTTGTAGAGGTCCTTTAATATTGATGAAAGCCGAAAAAAATATTGTCTTCAGTTGGCCGGAAAGAGACACAGAGGGTTCTGAGCCTTATTATCAAACAAATATCTTAGGGATGCGGATAAAAATTTTGTTGAAGCAAAACTTCCACAGTTGTATGCGGACATGATTGAACCCGGAGAATGGAGCACGTTTGTAGCCAAACGGAAAACCGAAAAATTCAATGTAATGCTATCTTGTCATGTCTATTAATTGTATTATATACTTGTTGCATTAGTTTGTTCTGATATGACTTAAACTTGTTTATCCAGGATTTGAGTGCCATTAATCGCCAAAGAGCATCAGAACCCGCGTATCCATACAAAAAAGGGCGTTTGGGATATGCACGGTTACAGCAAAAATTGGTAAGTATATATTAATGCTATGATTTTATTAATTGTATTATTGTGTTATACTTGATGAATTTATTATTTAACTAAATGTGTAGTTAGAATAGACGAAAAGTGAAGAATCATCACTTCCGGTACATGTTTTGTGGAAGGAAGCTCGTGTGGGTAAGGATGGAGTTGTTAGGGAAGATGTTCAGCATGTTTATGACGAATGTGTAAGTATAACATTATGTCTTTAAGTTAATCAAAATTTTATTAAATTATAATTAATTTGTAATCCCCACTAATAATTTTCGATATGTCAATGAATTTCAGGAGACTCTATCTAAATCCTTAACCACAGGCGAGGAGGATTGCAGGAGCATTCTAAGTCGAGTACTAAATGTTCCTGAGTATTCCGGTCGGGTGAGAGGTAAAGGATTTGGTGTGACTCCATCTTCCTTGTATCCAAAGAGAAAAAATCCCAGCAACCGAGAAGTCATGCAATCATTGGAGGAACTAAAGGCGCAAGTCCGTGAATTGCAAAAGGATAAAGAGAGTTATGAGGCGGAAAATCGCGGTTCCGGTTTGAAAGATGTTAGTGACAAAGCTAGTATTAATTGTCAAAATAAAATTCCCGAGGTGACTAGCACATATTTATTTTAATTAAATTAACACATTAATTTTAATTGACCTTTATACACATTAACAGTTACATATTTATTATTGCTTCATGGCATTTCATCTTGCCAACTGTATTTGTCGTTACCGACTTATCGCATGGTTGGCAAGGGAAAAGTGCATAACCATGTAGGAGAGTTACTTCACCATCAACCGCTCCCTCATGGACATCTGAAAGTGTCGGTTGATATCGCTTTAGATATGGATGCAGTACTACCCATACCTGACTCGGTTTCAGAGGTTACATTGCTGCGAGATGCAATAGGTTCGTTTGTTGCATGGCCGTTAGACCTCATTTCCATAGATGATGAGGTATGTTGAAAACCATTACGAATCTCTTAGTATTCAAATGTCAAATCTGAACGATTATGAAAATCATTCTGAACCATTACTTACATTTTTTTTACATGGTAATGTTAGACTCCTACAAAACCCGCAGCTAAGAATAAAGGGGTTTTGCGGCAAAACGAGTATGTTGAATCACAAAGAGAGGTACATTTTAAGTGTTATTCAATTATCCAAATTCAAAAGTTTCATGATTTTCTACTTTACCTAACTTATATGATTGTTAGGTTCCTGCTCAAGCTTCACAACAGGCCAGCAAGAAAAAAGCTCATACTAGGACCGTGCAAGCAAAAAGAGCTCCTCCTCGCTTTCAGTCGTGTCTAGAAACACTTATGGCAATGTCAGATTTGATGGATGGTGCTATTCGTCAAATAGATATGGACGAAGGTGTTTTTGGTTTTCCTCATTCCGAGATAATCGGAAGAGAGGACATGGAGCAGATTTTCAAGCATATTAAATTAGGCATCGATGTTATGCATTCATACATCTGGTACTCCGATCAATCTATTATTTATTTAGTTGAACAATTTATTTACAAATTTCAATGAAAATAGTCTAATGTTTATTATGTTTTTATTTAAGGTGCTTGTATGAAAAATTGATGCGGGGGACGGAATTGTCAAACAGATTCCGTTTCTTCTCTTGCACCATTGTCAATGCACCGACAACTGGTATGAATGCACTGTCAGTAAGAGACCACTTAACTGAGAGATTTCAGGCCAGCAAGACAGAAAGTTTGTTTCTTTTACCGTATAATACTGGAAACAGGTAAGATTTTCATTCTAATTTCATTCTAATCTTTAATTTATATCTTTTGCGTAGAAATTATCCATCTAAACTTTTGTTATATTTTACAGTGGACACTGGTTGTTGGTTGCCATTAATCCTACAAGAGAAGTGGTATATTATCTGAATTCATTGGATACTGATTGGTCAACATATCAGGATATGAAGGATGTGGTTGATACGTAAGTGAGATTGTTCGAAATATTCGTGTGTATTTGTATATTTAATTATTTCTGTGAGATTGTTCTAAATTTACGTTTTTCTTTTATAGAGCAATACTCGTATACCGAGCACAAAGAGAATCTCGAGTAGCACGGGCTAAAGCAACCAACGTTACATGTGGAGGTATATTAATTTTCACAATGTTGCTTATTAGTGATGCTACTTGATAACACAAAACAACTATATATTAATTCTTATTTGTTTGTCTATGTGTAGTGCCCTCGTCAGCGTAATGGCATAGACTGCGGGTATTTCGTTTTGAGGTTTATGAGAGAAATCCTTCAAATGGATCGATTAGAGATTCCTATTACGGTATGCATGGATTTATAACTTAGGATTTATTTTAATATTTATCAGATATGTCATATAATTTATTATTTTTAAGTAAATTATGCATATTTTGTTTTGTTATGTAGTACTTTGATGAATACGCATGTTCTCATTACACGAAGGATAAATTGCAAGAAATTAAGGAGGAATTGTGTGAATACCTTATTGAAAAAAGAATCCTATATATATAATGTATAAGATTATGGGATTATGTGAATGTATAGTTTTGTGAATGGTTTATTTTATGGGATAGTATAGTTTTGTGAATGGTTTATGTTATTTATGTGATTTTGGAATGTAATTGTATAGTTTTGTGAATGGTTAATGTAAATGACTTGAATTATAATGGAAATGGTTTATGTGGTTTATGTGATTTATGGGATTAGTGGAAATGGTTAATGAACCATACTAGAAATTGTTAATGGAAATTTAAAATGCACAGGTTTATTGAAATGGCTTGAATTATACAGGTTTCTGCATAAAAAAATGGTTAAAATGAGATTTAAAAAAAAAATCATTAAAATTATACGTAGAGAAAAGACAGCGCTTTCTAGAACAAGCGCTGTCTATAGTTCACAACAGAAAGCGCTTTTCCAAAAAAGCGCGCTCTAAAGGTATAGAAAAATTGATAACTAAAATTATAGGCAAACATTAGACAGCACTTTAAAAAGCGATGTCTAAAGGGGCCTTTAGATAGCGCTTTTTCTTGAAAAAGCGCCCTCTAAAGGTATAGAAAAATTGATAACTAAAATTATAGGCATACATTAGACAGCGCTTTAAAAAGCGCTGTCTAAAGGGAGCCTTTAGACATCGCTTTTTCTTGAAAAAGCACCCTCTAATGTATACTTTAGAGAGCGCTTTTTCATAAATAAAAAGCGTTGTCTTTACCTAAGACAGCGCAACCTTAGGCAGCGCTTTTAAGCGCTGTCTAAGGCCTAAAAAAGCACTGTCTAATGTCTTGTTTGGCGTAGTGATTGCCCCAATTCTGTTTCCACAGGCGTTGACAGCTCCGTCGAATATTAGTCCCCATTGGGATCCCGGCTCGGGCCCTTTGTCTGGTAGTGGTTCATCACAGTCTTTTATCTTTAGGTACATCACATCCTCGTCAGGGAAGTCAAATCTGATTGATTCATTATCGTCAATTGTTGGTGAGCCAGATGATCGGCTAGAATACTTCCTTTGACGGCTTTCTGAGCATGGTACTCGATGTCATATTCTGATAGCAACATCTGCCAACGGGCAATTCTTCCGGCTAATCATGCTGGGTCGGTTGCTTCCTAGTAACCTAGATTAGCATGGTGTAAATGTATTTCTTATGGGTTTTTTCCTAGTAACCTAGATTAGTATGATGTAAATGTACGTATGCCATTTTGGATTGGTTGTAAAAAAATATTTTTTTTTGTATATATAAAATGCTCCTTGATAGTTTGTTCCCTTATTGAAAATATGTGTATATAGATTTCGTCACAAAATGTGTGTGTGTGTGTGTGTGTTTCTATCTAAAATGCTCCTATGCTCCTGGTTGGTTTGTTGCGTTGTTGAGAAATCTCGTAAGTTTCGTAAATTTCATGGGGAAATCTCATAAATTTCATGGGTTCAAATTCTAGCGCCAATAAATTTGTGATTTCTTTGATATTATACTGGCGCCTTTCTCTTTAATTTATTTTAAACTAAATATAAGCTAGATTTAATCAGGATTGGATATTCCAATTGTGGTGACAAGTTTTCCTTTTTAAAAATTTTTAAATGGTTAATAACAGGCACTTTGATAAAATTAAATAAAATAAATGGGATATCACTAAGGTTTAATTATCCAACAGTGTTGAAATGTTATATTCTTATTCATGAAATACAACTTACCTTGTCGTGTCTATTAAGCTTTTATTACGTTACAACGCACACTCAGTGCTTAGGAAAACCATTTGAACCCTAACAAGTTTTTCATTTCCATTAATGATGCGTGCTGTCCGCAAGTATATGGATTACGTCAGAGTAATATAAAAGATTTATCGATCCCACAGAGACCAATGTCAATCTATCGATTACTATTGTTACGTTGTTTATCTAAGGCTAAAAATCAGAGTAAAAGTTTTCCACAGAACGAAAAATAGAAATAAATCAGAATAAGACTATGCTGGAATGGTAATTGGAAACATAACGATAAATTGGTTTGCAAAATAAGATATAAAAAACGTATGAAGTGTGAGAGTGCATTTCTAGAGAATGAACACAAGTGTCACGCTTAAGTTCGGTTCCAAAAGACAAATCACACAAATGATTAAAGTAATAAAGTAATGACAGAGACAAAAAGTAAACGAATATAAAGCAGTGCAATAAAGTAAATAAATATAAAGGCAATGCAGATAATAATAAATTGCAAATTATAATAGAAACCTGCTCCAAAGCGGATACTTAATCTGGTACAGAGCTAGAAAGTAAATTGCGGGAAATGAAAATCTGACTTGAATGTAAATAACTTCGAATATAAAACTCCTAACTATGATTGCTCCAATCTAACTAACAACGATAGTGCAATAACCCCTCGATGTGATGGAATATTGCTTTACAAAGTGGACTTTATGCCTAAGGTTGGAAACTAGAATTGGATAATCCAAAAGTGAAAATGCAAGGTTTTTTATAGTAATCATGAAGCTGTAACTGCCACGCAGCATTATGGAGAAACGGTTGAGTAATAATTTCCTTCGTGTGTAACTGCTTCTAACATTTCTGACCCTTGCCCTGTTGTAACGTTCGGCGCCCGCCGACCCCCTCTCCGCGTCCGCCGAGTGTGCATTTTGAATAAAATGTATTTCGTGACCGTTGGAGTGTGGGTGAAACTTACTGCTCAAACGACATCCTCTATGGCGTTCGCTGAGTGAAACGGCTAGTGTACAATTTGCACAGGAAATCTCCGTTTTAGCCCCGTTTTGCATCGTTTCTTTACTGCAGGCTTAAATCAGGCAATGTATCTGAAAGTAAAACAAAATACCATAATAACAAGGGAAAATAAAAAATAAACTAAAAACATGTGCAATCGGAGTCAAATATATAGTGTATTTTAGTGTTATCAAATTCTCCCACACTTAAACCTTTGCTTGTCCTCAAGCAAACTCTCATAAGCAGAAAAAGAAAAACAGCAAACATACAAGTATCTTATCTGGGCTAAAGGCTTAAATCTGATCAATGATGCATCAGTAGGTACTAACTAGTGAACCAAGGGTATCGTAATGACACTTTCCGCGATTTGCGAACATAAGTTTCTCTCCTATACAAACCAATCCAAACCATGATGTTATACTTAGGCCTATCTTACTCATTCCTTTCTTACCCCTTTTCATTCAGGTGCAATCACATTAAGCTCGTTATCTTCCATTCGCATGGTGAACATAACCTGTGGTAATCCTGATCCTATTATTATATCAAAATCTTGATACTTTTTGCAAAAAACAATTTTTTTTTCCTTTTTTTTTTCTTTTGATATATAAATTTTTTTTTCTCTTTTCTTTTTTTTTTCTTTTTCCTTTTACAGGATCTTACCTATTTGCATCGGTTTGTCACTTAGCGGTGGCTAAGATGGTGCTGATTGCTAGAATAAACTACTTAAGGGTAAGTGATGAAGGGTGAGATTTTAAGGCTACCGTATAAAAAAAACTGGATGAGCTCCTATAATTGAGAAACTTGCGGTGTAAAAACGATATCGATTTTTCAAAAGTTTTCCCAAGCCTTTGCAAATGATACTTACTTGTCTTAATAGCCTAAATTTTCAAAATAAATGCTGTTTTCTTAGTTCAAAAGAAAAATTAATTTTTGTTAAGGCTCAAGAAATGGGAAAATAGACAAACTCACACAAAATGACTCGTCAAGCACATGTGAAACTTTTTTAGATCAAACTAAACTATACTAGAAAGCAATAATAAAATAGAAATAGTAAAGACAAGTAAAAACAGTAAATATATCCTCTCACACTTAAACCGAACATTGTCCTCAATGTTTCGATAAAAGTAAGAAAGGGATAGGTGAAACCTGGCAATCACTCATGTCGGCCACTGGGGCCATCTCCATCATGCTCTGAACGCTTGGGACGACGACTCCTACTGCGGTGTCGGGTGGTATGTGACAGCTCCATCTGCTCAATCCTCTCTATTAAAGAGGCATTTTGATCTCTAAGTGCTTGGAAGTTCTCGAGATTGGACTGCTGTGACTCCCGCATAAAATCCATCATCTCCTGCTGTTGTTGGTACATGGCATAGAACATGCCATCACGCTCTTCTTCTCTAGCTTGCTGTGCTTTCCATATTTCTTCGGTGATATAAAATTCGGAAGAAGTACCTGCAGGACGGTTAGTAACAGGTGGGATGTGTGCAGGTGATACATGAATAGGAGACTGTTCCATACAGTCAAACTCATCATCCGTCTCGTTTCCTTCATCCTCGGGGACGTTTGGTAGTAACGGACCTAAAATAGGAGCAGCCTTTAAATCATAGAGCCAGTTTCCTCTTTGGCGCACATCAGTGTGTCTTGAGCAAGGTAAAGCGACACTCGGGACGACGGCATTGTGAAACATGAGGATATAGCCTCCTTCCGGCCTCGCTTTGCATAAACGCATATCTCACAGAAATCTTAAATCAATGAAGCGAGGCGGGACTGGTTCCAATGTGGCCAACTCGGTGTCCAGGTGGAGGGCTCGTGCAATGAAGGTAATCATTCCGCCAAATGACACGGTGTTGCCCTTTTTCTCAATAGCCCGCATATGCGCTATCATAAATGGCACAGGATTTAATCTTTTTCTAAGTAAAGCAACTTGTAAAAATATAAATTCTTTGGAATTCAACTTGTTAGAATTTTCACGGGCAAAAAATAGTATCAGCTAATAAAAGGAGAAACATTCGTATGGCTGGGTTATGAATGTCAGAAGTGAAATTTTCGTCAAAGGAGTAGGTGGTCTGACCTGTGATGTCTTTCCACAGTTGGAAAGCCTCGGTTGACCAATTTGTGTCTATGGGTGCCTCACAAACGGCACCATTCCCGTAATGGAATCCTAATAACCCAGCAAGTGCATCAGTGGTATAAATGTATTCAACATTGAACATTCTAAACCTTACTGTGCCTATAGTGCTAGCGGTATTTTCTCTGACAGTGTACTCCAAAGAACTCAAAAATTCGCGGGTTAGCCTTGCATAAGTAGGCTCCTGGCGAATAAAGATACTATCTAATTTTAAATATTCTAACAGATAAAATACGTTATACCTTATACCAAGGTTGTACAGATAGATATCATTAATGTACCTCATCGCAAGAATGTTGCGTGTTTGCAATCTGTCCCATTTCTCCCATTGCTTGACTCCGTCTGTTCCATCTCGAAAAATAATGTTCCCATGTTCCTCTGCTGCCATTTTTGAAGTGAAATGAAGGTTTAGTAGTGAATTTGGGTTTTTTGTAGATTTGGGTTTTTGGGTGAAATCTTTGGATGTTATAGAGATAATGCGGAATGGAAGTGGTAATGGTAGTGGGGAAGTTAATAATTAAGGAATTGAAATGGTTTAGTCAGGTTTTATGGTGATTAAAATCGGAGTTATTGGAGATGAAAGATGAAGAGAGTCGCAAAAATGGGGGTTTTCTTATTCTGGTTCGTTCATATCCCAGGACGCCTCTGCGTCCGCCAAGTAGGGGTCCGCGTCCGCGGACTGTGTAAACTGGGCTGGCATGGGTTTAGGCTTTGGTTGGTCCATGTATTTCTCCTTTGGGTGTTTATAGCACATTTGAGAAATTTCTTCATTGGTGTATATGTATGAAACATAGAGAACAAATTTTTTATATATTTTTTTATTTTATAATTTTTTATTATATTTTTTATTTTTAATTTTTAATAATATGTGAATGTAGAAATTAAATAACAATAATATTATTAACTCTAAAAAAATTTTAAATTATAAAAATGAATGAAATAATTTTTTTTAAATATTACCAATAGATTGCAATAATGTAGATATTTATTATAACTTGAAATAATATGACACTCGCATATAGCATATGGATGCAATGAGTCTAATAATAATAACGATGGAAAATTAAATTTACTAATAGTCTGATAATAACGATAATAACAATAAAGATAAGAACGTGGTAACGGTAGAAATAAACGATCATAACAAGCATGTGGTAAGTCTCCCCCACACAAAGTGTGAGCTATGACCCAGAGCTCCTGAATATCTTCTAGAAAGACTGTCGGCAGACACCCTGACTCATGTGAGGACAAGGTGTCCGTGCTTCTGCATGCTGGCGTCTGAGATCGCAAATCTCCTGGTATAAAAGATCATATGGTGAAACATTTGTTGCGTCTGAGATATGTATCTGTAAGGTGAGCTAGGCGCATTCTTCACGAAGAGAAATGATCTCCTTTCGCATAGCGCCAAACTCTTAATATATGTCCCTGCGTTGCAGATTAACGTTAGAGGAATAGACAGTAGTCCTTTCAGGATAGGGTGTAGGATGGTACTCAGGCACAGGTGGGGTCCTAGGTCGGATGGGTGTCTCGTCTTGGCCTTCCAAAGCGTATGACCAGTTAGCTTTGTCATGGACACTTGTTCGGGTGTGGTTTGGCAAACCAAAGTAGTGAACGACTTCGTCGTCTATTAGGAGCTTAAAGTTATCTGCACTAAAGAATGCTCTCTTGATAACGCCACGATCAAGGCAATGATTAATGTCAATTAAGGTGTAGCCACAATGGGAGGTAAGATGAGTTAGCTTGTTGGCTAGACCTAGGGCATAAGCTATGTATGTAACAGTGCCACCTACATGGATAGGTCCTTTGGAATATCCAGCAGTTAAGTATAGGTTATACATCAGAAAATTACCACTGGCTAATGGGCATGACTCAGTAGTACAAAAGAGCATCAAAATCTCTTCTTCGGTGACTTGGTTCTCGGTTTCACTTCTACCAAAGAAAGTATCGGCCAAGATCATTTGGAAATAACGGAAGGCTGGGTTGTGGATTTTGTTTGTTAATTGGGTGGAAGGATCAGGTCCTCCTCCACCGGTGATTTTGCTCTAGAATATGTCAAGCTCATCCTGCATAACATTGACTTCATGCATAAAATGGATGGCATCCATGCCACGCTGAAAACCAAGTAATCTAGCAAAATCACTGTGGTTAAGTGTATACTCGTTCCCAAATAGTCAGAATCTTATGCTTCCACTATTATAACCTCTTCCACTGTAGGGGTCATAAATGAGTGAACTGAGGAACTCTAAGATTAGATGCTTATAGGTTACATTCATTGCTTCAGAATACTCATCCCACTGGAGCTGGTGATAAAGGTACCTTACACTGGCCTCAATACCTAAGGTTGTTAGACAGTTTGGGTCAGGGTACCTAGTGGGTAGGATCGGTCTCTCAGAAAGAACTACATGTTTCTTCCTCTGTTCGTCATCTCTGAACACAATGTGCATGTCATCATAGCTCTGCATCCTGAAAAGAAAGTTAGTGTAGAATATCTGGGATGATGTGATCTGTAACCTGTAAACATAGACATTTCATAAGTTAGCCCAGTGAGTCAAATAATATAAATAATAAATCTTTTTCTTTTTCTGAAATAAATTATATGCATAAATAAAAAATAATGAAAAGAAAGTCATGGGTTGCCTCCCACGCAGCGCTTGTTTTACGTCGTTAGCTGGACGAATGTAAAACTTACATTATGGATGTTGCTATAGGTGGGTCTATCAGAGTGTGACCAGAGTAGTAGGTAGGGATATCACCTCCATAGTAGAGTTTTAATCTTTGTCCATTTACTAAAAAGGGACTACATGAATGATTTGCAATTTCAAATGCTCCAGATTTCAGGACTTTGGTGACCTCATAGGGTCCAGTCCACCTTGAGCGTAACTTACCGGGAAATAATCGTAACCTAGAATTGAAAAGAAGTACAGGATCGCCTACGTTGAACTCCTTTTTGGCAATTCTTTTGTCATGCCATGCTTTGGTTCTCTCTTTATATATTACGGCGTTTTCATAAGCATTTCGGCGTAACTCTTCTAATTTGTGGATATCTAGAATGCATTTATCTCCGGCTGTCAAGTAATCCATATTAAGAGCTTTTATGGCCCAGTAGGCCTTATGTTCAAGCTCGAAGGGTAAATGGCAAGATTTTCCGTAGACTAATTGATAAGGGGTTGTTCCTATAGGGGTTTTAAAAGTGGTTCTATAAGCCCACAAGGCTTCTTGTAGTCTTAAGGACCAATCTTTTCTAGAAATTGATACGGTTTTCTCTAAGATTTGTTTTATTTCCCTATTTGATACTTCTACTTATCCACTAGTCTGCGGGTGATAAGGTGTGGTTACTCGGTGTTTAACTCCGTATTTCTTTAAAAGGTTTTCGAATATCCTCGATATGAAATGCGATCCTCCATCGCTTATAACCAGTCGAGGTACTCCAAACCTAGGGAAAATATAGTTTTTAAATAGTTTAATGACTACACGAGTATCGTTGTTGGGTGAAGCTATAGCTTCAATCCATTTGGATACATAATCAACAGCTACTAAGATATACTTGTTTCCCATCGAAGATGGAAAAGGTCCCATAAAATCTATACCCCAAACATCGAAGAGTTCTACCTCCTGAATATTTCTCAGAGGCATTTCATCTCTTCTTGAGACGTTCCCTGTGCGTTGACATCTGTCACATCTTACAATGTAGGCATGAACATCACGCCATAAAGTTGGCCAGAAAAGACCTGCTTGAAGTATTTTAGCGCATGTTTTGGATGAGCCTAGATGTCCACCATATGGTGAAGAGTGACAATGTTTAATTATAGTTTCTACTTCTTCTTCAGGGACACAGCGATGGAAAATGCCAACTGCGCCTCTTTTGAATAAGAGGGGTTCGTCCTAATAGAAATGTTTCACGTCGTGATAGAACTTCTTCTGTTGGTAATTTAGATCAGGTGGTATGATATCAGCTGCTAGATAGTTAACAAAATCTGCGTACCAAGGTATGGTTGTCAATACGAGAGCTTTTTCAATGTCTAATTCTAAATAGAGGTCAGGATCATCATCATGGATGGTTCTAACTTCTCCTACTAATCTATCGTATGCGAAATCATCATTGATAGGAACAAGATCTGGTTTTAGATATTCAAGCCTTGAAAGGTGGTCAGCAACCACATTTTCAGTACCTTTCTTATCTCGGATGTCCAAATTAAATTCTTGAAGTAAAAGGATCCAGCGTAGTAATCTAGGCTTAGCATCCTTTTTTCTTAATAGATATCTTATCGCAGCATGATCAGTGTAGACTAGAATTTTCGCTCCTACTAAATAGGATCGAAATTTGTCGATTGCAAAGACTACTGCCAGGAGTTCCTTCTCGGTTGTGGCATAATTAAGCTGAGCCACATCTAAAGTCCTACTGGCGTAATAAATCACATGGAGTTTCTTATCCTTCTTTTGTCCTAGAACAGCGCCGATAGCGTAATCACTAGCATCGCACATAATTTCAAAAGGCTGGTTCCAATCAGGAGGTTGAATGATGGGTGCGGAAATCAGTGCTTGTTTTAAGTATTTAAAGGCTTCATGACATTTATCATCGAATTTGAATTCGGTGTCTTTCATAAGTAAGTTGGTTAATGGTTTAGTTATTTTGGAGAAGTCTTTAATGAAGGGTCGGTAGAAACCGGCGTGTCCAAGGAAACTTCAGATTTCTCTAATGGTTTTAGGTGGTTGAAGGTTTTCTATTACTTCTATTTTGGCTTTATCAACCTCAATGCCTCTTTCGGACACTATGTGTCCTAGTACTATGCCTTCAGTAACCCTAAAATGGCATTTTTCCCAGTTTAGAACAAGGTTGACTTCTACGCATCTTTCCAGGATTTTCTCAAGGTTGGTTAAATAGTTTTTAAAACTGGATCCACATACCGAGAAATCATCCATAAATACTTCCATGATCTCATCAAGGAAATCTGTGAAGATTGACATCATACATCGTTGGAAGGTAGCTGGGGCATTGCATAGTTCGAATGGCATTCGTCTGTAAGCAAATGTTCCATAGGGACATGTAATGGATGTTTTCTCTTGATCATCAGGGTGAATAGGTATTTGGAAGAATCCTGAGTATCCATCCAAATAGCAAAAGTAAGAATGCCTAGCTAAACGTTCGAGCATTTGGTCTATGAATGGAAGTGGGAAGTGATCTTTCCTAGTTACCTTATTAAGCTTCCTGTAATCAATACACATCCGCCAACCATTTTCTATACGTTTGGCTATTCGTTCTCCTTTTTCGTTTTGTACAGCGGTGACACCTCCTTTCTTAGGTACCACATGTACGGGGCTTACCCATTTACTATCGGATATTTGGTATATTATTCCAGCCTCTAACAACTTTAACACTTCCCTTTTTACTACGTCACTCATTATAGGATTTATCCTCCGTTGATGTTCTCTGGAGGGTTTTGCGTCTTCCTCCAGCATAATTCGGTGCATACACACAGAATGACTTATTCCTTTGAGATCGGAGATATTATAACCTAGAGCTGAGGGATATTTTCTTAAAACATCTAACAATTGATTGGTTTCAGGACCATCTAACGTGGCACTGTCTATGACTGGGCGGTTTAATTCTTTGTCTAAGAATTCGTATCTTAAATTCTTAGGAAGCTCCTTAAGCTCTATAGATGGTTTTTTCGGACATGGCATATGATCTGGGGTAAGTGCCAAGCATTCGTAAAGACTGTCATCTATGTAAGGTTAAGATAAACGTTCGAATCCATCGTCCTCCATTATGGGGATCGAAGGTAGTTTGATGATTTCTACTGGATCTTCTTTATCCAGTTCTCTTATGCATTCATCAATTATATCGATGGCATAACATGAGTCATCTATGGCTGGTGCATTTAAGAATTGGGATAGTATAAATTCTACTTTTTCATTACCTACCTCGAATGTCATTATAGCTCCAGCTGTTGATAAGAAGGGTCTACCTAAAAGGATTGGGATCTCATCGTCTTCCTTAATGTCCATTACGACGAAGTCCGTTGGAATATAAAGTTTACCAAGCCTAACTGGGACGTCTTCCAAAATGCCAATTGGATACTTAACTGATCTGTCGGTTAATTGAAGAGACATCCTAGTCGGTTGCATTTCTCTTAGGTTTAACCTTTTACAAACGGCTAAAGGCATTAAGCTTACACTTGCTCCTAAGTCCAGAAGTACTTTATCAATAACTTGGTTTCCCAAAACACAAGGTATAGAAAAACTTCCTGGGTCTTTCTCTTTCTTAGCAAGCTTATTCTCAGCAATTGAATTACATTCTAAAGGTTTAGGATCATCTAATCTTCGTTTGGTGGTTAGAATGTCTTTAAGGAATTTGGCATAAGATGGTATTTGGGTAATAGCTTCTGTGAATGGAATCTCTACGTGGAGTTTCTCAATCACTTTTATGAATTTCTTATATTGGTTATCTAATTTGGTTTGTTTAAGTCTTTGTGGGTATGGAATCGGAGGTTTGTAAGGAGGAGGTGGTACATAAACTTTTTCATTCTCTTCTCTTTCCTTAACTTCCGTATTCTTAGATTTCTCAGGTTCCTCCGATTTCTCAACTTGTTTCTCAGGTGTGTTCATAACTTCTTTCCTAGGAGGTTCTGGATTATTCAACCTAGGGTTTATAGGCCCGTCGTAAGTGGTCCCGCTCCTTAGGGCTATAGCATTCGCGTTCCCTTTAGGGTTAGGTTGAGGTTGTCCAGGGAATTGTCCTCTAGGTGTAGCATGGGTGGATTTTTGTTGTGCTACTTGAGAGATTTGGCTTTCAAGCATTTTGTTATGGGTAATTACAGAATCGAGTTTAGTACCCAACAGAGTAATTAGTTCATTCATATGAATGTTTTGGTTCATGAACTCCTTGTTATGTTGTAATTGAGCTGAGATGATTTCGTCCATCTTTTTCTCAAAATTTGATTTCTGAGGGGCATATGGTGTAGATTGATTGGGTCTTTGAGTTTGGAAACCGGGTGGTCTTTGAGGTGTTGAATTTTGAGTAGGGTTATTATTCTTATAGGAAAAATTTGGGTGATTCCTCCATCCAGGGTTGTATGTGTTTGAATAAGGGTTTTCTTGGGCGTAATTAACCTGATATGTTGTACTCTCGGCTAAAAGGTTGCATTCAGCTACAGTATGTCCTGAGGTTCCACAGATTTCACATCCGGGTTCTATAGCTGCTATGGTTGATGTGGGGTTGATAGTCAGGTTTTCTACCTTTTAAGCTAGAGCATCCATCTTTGCGTTCATATGGTCAAAACAACTCACTTCATACACACCTCCTTTGGTCTCTTTCTTCTCCATCGGTGCTCGTTCAGTTCCCCATTGGTAATGATTTTGTGCCATATCCTCAATGAGAGCGCAAGCCTCGGGGTAGGGATTGTTCATTAGAGCGCCACCAACGGCAGCGTCTATGGTCATCTTTGTGTTATACATGAGTCCATTATAAAAGGTATGGATTATAAGCCATTGTTCTAAGCCATTATGTGGACATGCTCTTAATAGTTCCTTATATCTCTCCCAAGCGTAGAAAAGTGATTCTCCCTCGCTTTGGGTAAATCGAGTTATTTGGTTTCGTAGAACAGCAGTTTTACTTGGTGGAAAGTATCTAGCAAGGAATACTTTCTTTAGGTCATTCCAAGTGGTTATAGAGTTGGCTGGAAGGGAATCTAACCATGATCGGGCTCTATCTCTGAGGGAAAATGGGAATAGTCTTAGACGTATTGCCTCAGGATGAGCTCCGTTCGCTTTTAAGGTATCGGCTAGTTGAATAAAGACTTTAAGATGCTGGTTCGGGTTTTCCGTAGGAAGACCTGCGAACTGGTTCTGTTGTACTAATTGTAACAAAGATTGTTTTAATTCGAAGTTAATGGTTGGTATAGCTGGGTTAACTATACTAGAATGCGGTTCTTCGTTAGAGGGTAGGGCGAAATCCTTAAGAGGTTTAGCGTTTTCTTCGTCTGCCATTGCTCTTTTGAGTTTTCGAAGTAGAAGACGAGCTCGGGCCTAACGTTCAGGTTCTTCTAATGGATCAACTAAGTTTCCGGTACTGCGAGTTCTTCGCATTTACCGGCTAAGGGATACCTTAGTCTAGACGGTGTAACAACAGGGTACAAAATTTTGACGTAATTGGTCCGCGACAATGGCTCCAAAAACTTGATGCGTGCTATCCGCAAGTATACGGATTACGTCAGAGTAATATAAAAGATTTATCGATCCCACAGAGACCAATGTCAATCTATCGATTACTATTGTTACGTTGTTTATCTAAGGCTAAAAATCAGATTAAAAGTTTTCCACAGAACGAAAAATAGAAATAAATCAGAATAAGACTATGCTGGAATGGTAATTGGAAACATAACGATAAATTGGTTTACAAAATAAGATATAAAAAACGTGCGAAGTGTGAGAGTGCATTTCTAGAGAATGAACACAAGTGTCATGCTTAAGTTCAGTTCCAGAAGACAAATCACACAAACGATTAAAGTAATAAAGTAATGACAGAGACAAAAAGTAAACGAATATAAAGCAGTGCAATAAAGTAAATAAATATAAAGGCAATGCGGATAATAATAAATTGCAAATTATAAAAGAAACCTGCTCCAAAGCGGAGACTTAATCTGGTACAGAGCTAGAAAGTAAATTTGGGAAATGAAAATCTGACTTGAATGTAAATAACTTCGAATATAAAACTCCTAACTATGATTGCTCCAATCTAACTAACAACGATAGTGCAATAACCCCTTGATGTGACGGATTATTGCTTTACAAAGTGGACTTTATGCCTAAGGTTGGAAACTAGAATTGGATAATCAAAAAGTGAAAATGCATGGCTTTTTATAGTAATCATGAAGCTATAACTGCAACGCAGCATTATGGAGAAATAGTTGAGTAATAATTTCCTTCGTGTGTAACTACTTCTAACGTTTCTGACCCTTGCCCTGTTGTAACATTCGGCGCCTGCCGACCCCCTCTCCGCGTCCGCCGAGTGTGCATTTTAAATAAAACGTATTTCGTGACTGTTGGAGTGTGGGTGAAACGTACTGCTCAAACGGCGTCCTCTATGGCGTTCGCTGAGTGAAACAGCTAGTGTACAATTTGCACAGGAAATCTCTGTTTTAGCCCCGTTTTGCGCCGTTTCTTTACTGCAGGCTTAAATCAGGCAATGCATCTGAAAGTAAAACAAAATACCATAATAATAAGGGAAAATAACAAATAAACAACTAAAAACATGTGCAATCGGAGTCAAATATATAGTGTGTTTTAGTGTTATCAATTAACAAGAGAACCTTAAACACGTTTGATATCCAACTCGTTCACCATCATGTCATCTCCATTCCTTTACCATCATATATTTTCAACCTAGTTATTCAGTAAATGTGAAAAAAATCCATCAATATTGCTTTAGGTTATACAAAGCAACGAAATACGAAGGAGGAACACAAACAATACTTGCAAGAAGGAATGATGAAACTCACACGCTTTAGCTCTTTGACTTCTTCATCATGTTTCTACTACATAAAATACCTCTACCATTCTTGCAACAATAATGTTGTTGATATATATTGTGATTATGTTGTTGTTGCTGATGTTGATGTTTAGTGCCTAAACCTTAAAGGTTTATTTGTTGTTGTTGGTGAGAATGTTAATGAAGGTTTTATCTTATTTGTTTTATAGAGATATGTTGTGATGATGTTGTAGTTGCTTATGTTAAATGATAAGTTTATTCTTGTTGTTGTTGTTGTTGTTGTTATTATTATTAAATAAAATTATAGTTAAGTTTAGTGTTATTATTGTTGTTGTTATTAAGTTATTGAGATACTCTAGTTTTTTTGTTATTCGAATGAAGATTTAGTTTTCTTCTTGTTGTTGCTGGGTTATTGAATGTTTATTGTTGTTGTTGTTATTCAGTTATATATTGAAGGCTTAGTGAATGTTTTTTTTAGTGTTGTTGCATTAAATTATTGAGGAAAATGTTGTTGTTGTTGTTGTTATTAAGATTGGTTTAATGTGATGTTGTTGTTTTTATTTTGTTTTTGTTTTTAACATAGATAGACTATTCATCTAGCAACACTCATACAAATGAGTGTTTTACTATAGAGGGAAAAAAGAAAACAAAAGTTAGAAGTGCTACAATTATGTCTAAATTAACAATAGTGAGCAACTCGGGTGTCAAAATTGTCGATCGAGTTTAAGAAAAAAAATTGGGACTTGTTATCGTATGAAAGCTTCCCTTTTTAGGAGTTATGTTGCATTCCTTGAACGTAGAAAAATGAGTATTAATAAACGATTCGACCCAGATATCAGATGATTTGAAACAAAGCATATGGATAGATATTTGGGTTTTAATTTTAACTTACATGATTCGATAGTATTTTTTAATTACTAATACAAACTTATTGATGTAACTCTAGTCGGTTTTTGAGTTTACTGATGATAATAAGTTAAAGAAAAAGTGAATCTTGTGGCTAGTGAGCATTGGAGGGGCTTTAAGTCGTAGATCACGTATGATTACATTACGAAGCCTAAGGTTGATCTTGAGTATCCTATTGTATATCGAGAAGCCCATTTGGGAGAAAGTTTGTCAAGTCTTGTAGTTCTCCTAATTTATTCGTTAGTAGTAATCTTATTTTCAAATGCAAAATCTTATGTGTTTTATATATGTTTACGCTTCTTAGATACAACCATGTAAAATACTATTTTCACTATGTTTATAACAGGTTAAAAGTTAATTAGAAAAGAAAAATATGGGAAAATCAATATCCCTATAGATTGTCTTATGGTTACATAAAACTTGAGTAAAATATGATAAATGAAAAAAACAACAACTAGGAGATGACTCTATAAGTTGTGATCGAAGCCCATCCGCATTATCACGACATAAGATGTGGAAGAGGGACCGACAAAGACCAACTGGAGAGTACACTTCAGATGTCTAACATGCAATTACTGAGAAGATTGTGAGTATATTCTTTTGTCAATTATAATATTAAAATGTAGGATTTGTTATGCGTAATTTAAATCGCTTTGGTATTGTGTGTAGGATGTATTGGTTGAAATGACTAGTCAAGGTTTCTTTGTTCCACATGTACGACATAATATATTAGTAGAAGCAATCAGAATAAATGAGCACATTTGATGTGTACGTGGTGTTGGACAATGTATTGATCACACATATTTTATCACTTTTATTTAGCTTGATTTCTATTTTAGGCCGACCAAATCAATCCTGGACCTGTTTGGGCCGACCAGATCTGCCCTAGAAAACCACCAGGAAGGGTCCCCGATTCTTAAAATATCTCCCCAATATCTGAAGATTATCATCCTTGTAATCCCGAGAGATCTCAACTGTAAAATACATCTAATGACTCTCTAAGAATGAAGGTGTACAAATAGAATGTTTGTTTCACTATTCTTCCTCTAATACTGACTTGGTCATTGGAGTGATAACATTACAGGTCCCCCAACTCTACCACATTAGAAGATACGATATGTCATCACCTTCGTTCACCCAATCACTTCTTGTTTTAGAATAGAACAGTTGCGTCGTCTGTGGGGAACGTCATTTGATCCCTACGATTTCCATGAATTTACGTTCTCTCTCACACTTTTCAACTCATAACTTCCTTTGATCAATAAGCAAGGATCTATAAGCATCTTGATTCATCCAAGTGTAATATGGATTATGTTTCCTCCGATTTCTAGATCTTTAGTTCTTACAATTTTTGGTGATGGTTGGATTTAAGGCTACCAAATCGGTTGTTGCGTGTAAAGCTTCTTCTGCTGCGCGCGAAGCTGATTTCGTTACTCTAACAGCGTACAATTCATCGCCTCTTCCACCTCAAGAAAACACCATAGGTCTTGAAAATAGGATTACCATGTCCGTCTCTTCTAATCCTTCCTCCCCCTTTTTCTAATTCGTCCTCCTATTTTCAAGGATATAGGGGGTTTTTATTCCCTTGTCACTTTTCATCGCGGAGGAGTTGAGGGTCTTCAATGTTGAACCATTCCAGTTGCTTCCTAAAATTTAGTGTTTTATTAGGGCTTTTGAAATGGTATGTGAAGGTCTGGAGATTTATCCAATTGTCGGGATATTTATTTCCTTTTATGTTACCAGGCTTTCAAAGGACATTTGAGTGTCCCTAGGAGGCCTTCCAGAAATGGCCTTTTTTAAGCCTCACTCCAACTACTACAATAATTAGATAGACATGTTCGCCCAAGTGTGGGGGAGAGGGGAATTTTTCATAGTTTTAGGGGCTGTTGGCGCCCCATTTTTCCCTTGGCCTGGATAGATAATCCTGTGGCAATCGGGGGATATGATAGTAAGTACCTTACCCTTCGAGAGGAGAGGATAGTTCCCTTCCCATGGAAGTTTGAGGTCATGGATTTGTGCAGAATAATGGATCTATGGGTAAGGGGCGATAATCATCTCGCTGATTACTTGAGTATGCTTGGAATAATCTGGAGCTTTTATGGACCATTATGCGTTATTTTTCAAATTATATGACGAGGATTTCTATGAAATATTTGAGGAAAAGGTGAGTGAAATTATGTTCCTCAAGGGGCAGACGTTGGACCAGATGTTGCGACAACTTGTCTAACTTTTAAAACCAATTTAAGAACAGTTTGACAGCAATAATACAACATTAATACACAATGCAAAAATATGTAAAATAACACAAGAGATTGGTAACCCAGCTCGGTGAAACCACACCTACGTCTAGGGTGGTACTCTACCCAAGAAAGGAAATTCACTACTTTGAATTAGAACAATTTGTCTCATAAGAACCTTTAAACCCTGTGAAGTTCTATGCCTCTCCCTAATCCTAGTGACTTTCTATTTAGGCCTCCCCCTAAATATGAGAATCCACTCACTTTCTTCATCCACTAAGCCCTAGTGATCAACCTTAATAACAAGTCTATTAATTTTTGAATTTACAATTCAATTAAGACAAACTAACAATTATACCAAGTTACTAAAATATAGAATGGTGTACAATAATAAATTTAAACATTAATACTTATGAGGGCATTAGCATGGAATAAAAGAAAGAAAATACTCACAAACCCTAGAAAAAATAACTTAATCTTGTGTACAAAACCCATAAGTAAAACACGATAATTGAGTCTCCTTATATAGAAATGTTTTCTTGGCTTTTTCCTTTTGTAGTTTTGACTCAAATTAGTACAAATAATAGTGAATCTTGTTGGAATTGATTGCTCCAAAAATCTCCATTTAAATTTGATTTAATCTTCAACAGTTGTCACACAAATCAACCATGCATTTCTAACAAATATGCATCAAACTGATTGAAAACTAAACAGAAAATACACACCAAAAAACATCCCTTATGGCCTGCTGACAAGGCCAAATGTTGCACAACACTTGCTAGAACCTTGGATGGAATAATTTTGAACCAAACCGCAATACCATCTATCTGTTCCCAGAGACCAGATGTTGCAACACACATGTTGGAACTTCATGTTCAACTTGTGTCCTTTCTGTACCAGAACCATCTTGAGCAAACTCCATGTTGTTTTGCATAATGTAGCCATCCCAAAAGGAACAACGATCCCCCCTTTGGAAAATTTGGGCAAAACAACTCTTCAAGTAGAAAATTAGCTAAGTATCAAAGATATACTTAGACCAATAGCAGCAGCTAAACCAAAATCCAAACATCAGAGCATACAACAACAAAAAAACAACACATAACAGAGCGCATTCATAAATCACGAGGTAGTTACACTCACACACACACACACAAACACACACACACACACATACACAATCTTATGAGTTTTCTACATACAATGCTCCATAAACACTCAACATGCAATCATTCAAGATAAGATAGTCATGCATGTATGCATAGTTAGTAGTCAGTAGTCAAAGGTTAGAAGCTACTATTAACACATATAAACACACGAGACTAAGGGACAAATGCTTCAGCATTGTCATACCCCAAATTTTGACCACTAAGATTTCCCATCATTGTGCAAATCATCACCACAATATGGAGGAACCATCTTGCCTCATCAGTCTCCCCAAAGATGGGTGAGCATCCACTACCATCAAAATTAGGGTTTCTAGCCCTCTCAGAGCCTTAGACAAAGGATCAATCAAGGAATGACATGATCTTCAACTTGTCTAAACCTCTCAAACATACACAAAGGATCAAAAAGGACTCCCACTCCAAGGATTAAGCACAAAGTTGCTCCCTTCTAGGTGGATCAAGCCTCAAGATCGCTGGTTTCACCAAATTAGGGTTTTGGTCGATCAGGGCCTCCAAAGGGAAATTTTACTCTGGGCATGAGCCAAAGATCCAAAACACAACCTAATATACCCCATGGGACCTCATGGACCCAATCATCAAGTCAATTTTGCCTCAGGGGTTGCATTCATAAAAAATCAGGAATTAGGGTTTCTTGACCTAATTCACCCCTAAGTTGACTTTTGGTGCAAATCATGAGCCAAGACCTCAAGGGAGGGTTTGAGGGTCTCTAATGAACTATATTTATCCATTTGGAATAATGGATTAACCCAAGAAGCTTGAGCAACAAGTCTCAATTTCATCTGCACCACAATTAGGGTTTTAAGGGAAAAGTCAACTGTAACTTTGACTTTTGACCAGGACATGCCTCAATATACCCCATGACACCCATGGAACATGTCCATCAAGTTTGATTTAGGTCAAGGACATGATTTCCTGAAGAATTGCACAGTTTGGAATTCATCTGATAAAAAGTCAACTGTGCACAAAAGTCAACTTTGACTTTTTGAGATTTTTCACCAAAATGGATTTTTAACCCTAAAATGATGTTAATGTATGATTTGAATCATCATTCATCAAGAAAAATCAAGAAAAGTTGGATAACTTGTAAAAGGGGTAACCATAAAAACTTAGAAAATTTTCTAAGTTAAAAATAAAGTGGCTAGGGTACCAACTTTGGAGGGTCATAACTCCTAAACCACAAGGGCATTTTTTCCCATCCAAAGCTTGATTTGTAGATCTCATTGCCCTCTACAAAAACTTCAACTAGACCTAACTCCAATTCATTGTGGATTTTGAGCTATGAGTGAGCCAAAATGGCTGAAAATATGAAAGTACACCATTTTTCAACACTTAGAAAAAATTCTGTCCAAGACAGATTTTGTTGAAACACCAAAACTTGTGAGATCTTTTCACATAGGTGCAAGCTGAATCAAGTCCGAAGTTAAACATCAATGTTGTTGCATATGTTGCCAAGAATTCAAAGAGCCTAACAGCATGAATTGATTCAACTTGAGCCAAGAGAAATCCATGCCCAAAGTCATGCTGCTGCAAGCTGTTTTGGAAAAATCAGTTTGCATGTTTGCTTGCCACACACGATTTTGAACCAAAAACTGAGGATCAGCATGCCACATGTATTCAAACCAATCACATTGCATCTAATCCAACTGATAAATCTGAGTCAAAAAGCCAAGGAATCTTCCAACTTGAAATTCATCCACTTTGGCACATTTTGCCTTGAATTCAAAGTGCATTAATGTGAAATAGTGCATTGTCAAGGTAGCTACCCTACTCAGTCAAATTCTCTGATTAAACAACAATAAAAACATCTGAGGAATGTGATTTTGGTCAAGGCATAGCCCTGCTCTTGGGAATGGCTAGCTTGCCTTGCTTGAGAAGAAATCCTCCAAGCCAATCCATGCAAATGTGATCTGATCCAGCAGCCATTCACTATTCCTCCAAAACAAAAGTTTATCACCTATAAATAGAGGTCCCAATGGATCATTCAACTCACACCAAAGCCAGTTACAGCACTGCTTTCTCTCATTCTTCCTTAAACCTCACGTTTTTTGGCTTATTGAGTAACCACTATCGGGTTTTGAGTTGCAGCCTTAGGCAATCAATTCCAATTGCTCAAGCACATCACATATGATGTATTTGAGGTGTCCAAACACTTAAACACTGACTGTAACACCTCAAGCTCAAAATCACCCTTCAACCAAGCCATTATGCCTCAATTATGCAGGTGGAGGTCTCCAGCTTGATCCAAAGAGTTTCAAAGTGTTCCAGAGCTTGTAACACACTCCATAACATCCATTGAAGCTGTAGGGATCATTAATTCACGACTGGAATAAAGTTTGTGCAGAGTTCCATTTCAGCTTGCATCAAGGTAAGCCTCAAAACTCAAACTCCATGATCCATGCATATTTCCTCGCATGATATTTTTGCCAATTGCTTGCCATCATATGCTGATTGTTTTCCCTCAGAAAATTTGATCATTGCACTCATAATCATGCCTACTCGATTGCTTTTGCAAAATTAGGGTTCATACGGCCACAATGATGTAATTTGTTATACACTGAAAATGAATAAAATTGGGTATTGCCATCTTCTTCCTTGTGAAAAAACGCATGAGTTTGGTGTTTGAATGATGTCCAATGGTTGAGAGATGAATGAGATATGGTGCTTCATGCACGAGCTCGAGGAAGAAGATGGCCATGGCGCCATTCTTCAGGTTTTCCAACTAAGTTTGATATATATTTTTCACTTGCCATGTTATATTTGAATTGGCATTGCGCCCCAGCGGTTCATCAGCTGGTTTTGTGTGTATTGGCAAGCGAGAGGTCTGGGGTTCGAATCCCCCTCGCCCCAGACTTCTTTTTATCACTTGTTTATTTTGTTATTTTCATATTATTATTTTTAATGATTTGAAAAATTAATAACTCCTTCAATTTTTATCATTTTTTATTGGTTCTTTTTGCAATAATTCACAAAAATGCTGAAATATTTTATTCCACCAAAAAATTAGATTTATATTATTTATTTAATATAATTAGTATTTTGTGAATAAATTCATTTTTAATTGTTTTTAAACATTCTAAAAGTGAATATTTACTTTGAAAATCAAAACCTAATGAGTTTGAATATTCCTTGTGCTTTCATTTACCGCTTTCATATACATATAACTATATTGTGGGGCTGTTTCGCTGTAAGTCTTCTTTCATAAACTCATATCAACTGTGTAATAATAGTATAGATATTTAGAGTTTCCCAGGCAACTACGTCTAGCATTAAGCCCGTTGATCACTCTTAGAAATAGTCTAAACTAGATCCCCATAGGATTACCAGACACAGTCTTCCCTCCTCTTGGGGTTAAACAATATAAAGATATGAAAGGCAGCATTCTCTGTGAACCCTTTCATAGACTGTCACTCATAGAAGTTGTCAAGAAACTCTATTCCCCAGAGATGATCTTTTCTCCGTGAATGGGATCTCTTGAGTTTCTTCCAAATTCTCAGACTTTCCTGACTTGATCTATTCCTTGTGAATAGCTTACCTTGAATTTCTCGGGGTTTGGGGACCCACAGCCTTCTTAAAAGCACTTGTCAAGAAACTCTACTCCCCAGAGATGATCTTTTCTCCGTGAATGGCATCTCTTGAGTTTCTTCCAAATTCTCGAACTTTCCTGACTTGATCTATTCCTTGTGAATAGCTTGCCTTGAATTTCTCGGGGTTTGGGGACCCACAGGCTTCTTAAAAGCATCGACCTCCTCTGGGGCATCGTACAAGGACCCACAGGCTTCTTAAAAGCAACCCCGCCTCCTCTTGGGCTTAGTACAAGGACCCTACGGCTTCTTAGAAGTATTCACAGCCTCCTCTTAGGCTTCGTATAATGATCTCTTCCTCCGGGAATGATAGCCTCCTCTTGGGCTTCGTACAAGGACCTCTCGGCTTCTTAAAAGTATTCACAGGCTCCTCTTGGGCTTCATACAAATTGTCCCGGCGGCCTCCTAGAGGTATAGGAACAGAACTTAGTCATCTGCATAGAACAGTCCTTTCAAAGAGTCTACTACTATTTCTCAAAGCATGGTACAAAAGATGAAACTCTAGACTTGGACAGTCTAATCTCCTTGAGTCTCAAAGACATTCTCAAGCACCCTTCAAGAATAGGAAGGAACCCGTAGACTCGGATAGTCTCAATACCCTTCGAATTTCCCGCTTCCTTAAAGAACAGGAATAACCCGGATCCTTGAATCAAATCCATGAGTACAGTGTTGCTCATATAAGAACTGATTTTCTCTTTAAAATCAGTATACTGGACCTATCACTTAACTGAAACAACATTTAGCCTCTCTCTCGGGCTTTGTACGAGACACATAAGAGACTCCCTCGTTGAGTCAATTACCCCTTTCGCCTCCATCTCGGGCTTTATACGAGATACAAAAAGGTTCTTATTGAGCCAAACAAACAACAGCCTCCATCTCAGGCTTCGTACGAGATACAAAAAAACTCTCTTGTTGAGTCAATTAGCCTTCATCTCGGGCTTTATACGAGATACCAAAAGACTTCATCGTCGAGTCAAAACTTTTTAGCCTCTCTCTCGGGCTTTGTACGAGACACATATTAGCCTCCTCTTAGGCTTTGTATAAGAAAACCACTGGTTGATCCAATCAACCTTTTAGCATCAAAGTTGTGCCTCGTTCACAGTACACAAACATCAATAACTCCTTCCCCTTCATCTAATCGCTGTAAGCGCCAAGCCTCTGGATCATCTATATCGACGCCACTATCCCTCTTTTAGCATGATAAATTCCTAAGGAAAGATAGCATTGCTCTACACTGAGTTAAAGTCTTCTCATTCAGGTTAAAATCCCCTATAAAGGAAATTATGGCATTGTCGGATTCACACATCCCGGTTAAAGTAATCCTCCTTTACAGTCAGTCACCCAACAGTTGTGACATACAACCCCCTCTTTAGAGATGACAAATTCTCTCTAAAGTCAACACCTTTAGCTTCACATCTTGGGCTTTGAACAAGATACAAATAGACTCTTCAGCTTCACATCTTGGGCTTTGAACAAGATATAAATCACCTTTCGCTTCACGTCTTGGGCTTTGAACAAGACACCAAAAACAACCATTTCCTCTTATAGAATAGGAGGAACTACGAACGCTCTGATTTCCCTGTTTCGGTAAACGGGAATACGTAGGCATAAGATTGAAAGAAAAATCTTAGCGAGCACACTAAACAAAAACCCAAAATCCCATACTCCCATGTATCTATCAAAAGCATCAGTCCTAACATCCTAATCCTCGTTCCCCGCCAAAAAATCCAAGAAAGAGAGAAAACCGTATTGTCAAAAATACAAATAACCATTACAAAGGTCCCCCCCCACATTGATAGCATTCGTAACCTAACAGACCGCTGTTTAAACTCAGTATGCAAAGCAGGGTTAATTGGAGACATCTATTTCCCTTCCTTCATCAGCTCACAATAGGATAAAAAATGAATTGACCTGTAGTAAACTCAACCGCAGAGAGCGACCAGGGCTTAAGAACCGTGTCCAAAATCGCTCGCTACAAGCATGTGTGCACATAAGTTAGTACTAAGCACAACGCGCGCGCGCACACACACACACACAATTACTCTGTATAATCACACATATCAGTCAATGCTAACCATAACAACACACCACACAAATCAGTCAGTACTAAACACAACATCACAAAGTTAGTATAATTACACTCCCCCAATACACACACAATTACTCCCCTTTTTTACCACATTTTGGAAAAGGTGTTTCATAGAGATCAATGATTAGTATGTTAGCTCATACATACAACAGATGTGTGAGCTATGAAGCAATTTACAACTACTTTAGGTTTCTATTCCATCTTTGCTTTAATCTTCTTACCATCCTTCCTCTTCAGTCTTGGTTGATTGTAGTACTGAGGATAACTGAAATTTTGGTTAAGCAGATCACTAAGATGTCAGACAGGATGCCGTGACACTTGATCTCTGCTTCTCACAAGGATTAAGGAAGAACATAAATAAACAGGAGAAAGAAAACAACACAGAAATTGTTAACCCAGTTCGGTGATCAACAACACCTACGTCTGGGGGCTACCAAGCCAAGAATGAAATCAGCTAAGTAGAATTGGTTCTAAGCTAAACTCCAACGTTTACAACTTAGCACCTAGAAACTACCAATCCTAGATTTCTACCTAAGAAACTCCTAGGTATGAGGCCCTTCTCAATTCCCTTCCAATCACAGCAGTGACTGAAAATATTACAACTCAATAAACTGTCCTACTCTGGTATTCACGCAGTATAAGAGAGGCTCACACAAGTACAAACCCTAGTACTCTATAACAGCTGTAATATTCAACACCTATTCTAGGTTAAATCCATCCTATTTATATTGCAAAACAGAACTAGATTTGGGCTTCAAAAAATGCAGCAATTCTGCTCCACAGAATCTGCGACCTATTCCTTTCTTCAATCCCAAGTTTCCAAAAATGTCTCCTTACATGGAAACCGCATATTCCTTTTGGAATTAAAATATCTGAATCCTCAATCTCAGATGCCACCTGGGATTAAATCATATTCCAATCACACCTGGAACATAAATACAGTTATTCCAAAACTGTAACAGACAAAGATGTCGAATTCACCTGATAAGACATTTTGTCTAACATTTTAACCTGCAGTTAGTTTATCATGCCAGGACATCTTGTCCAACATCTTTCTGCTAAGTTAGTGTTACCAAAATTGATGCCAACCTCAAGGGCTTGGACTCATCAATAACCATATATTCTATAGGAAAACGGTCTTATGTGATCATATTTTCCATAATGGTGACATATCCTTGATGATCTCTTGTTGCCTCCACTACGAGGGTACACATGTTTAGCATGATGCTAAGACATGTGGTCCTTCCACGGGTTTTTTGACTTCTTTTTAGGAGGAGCAACCTTCTTCAAGGGAGTTTTGATCTTTTATTTATACCACTATAATCAATCCCAATAACCTTCTTTTCCCCAATTTCTAATATCTCTTCTAACATATGAATTCCACTGTTCAACATACAATCAAACTTTGTAATATTGTCCAGTTTTGATTTTAACAATTTGACTTCTTCTTCCAAATTTGTGATGGTTGAGACAAGACTCTCCTTTTCTTTTAGAAGAAAACTTATGGTTTCTTTATGTTTTTCCACTGTTGAACAAGCTTTCTCCTACTTGGTGTACAAGAGCCTAATTATTGTTGCTAGTTACTTTTATATCATGTATTCATCACTAGAGTCCACCTTAGACTCATAATTTCTAATGAATGCCATGACCTTGTTGGCAGTTTCTCCTTCACTCTCATCATTAGACTTAGACCAAGCGATGGTCAATCCCTTTTTTTATTTCTTTATAGAAGTAGGTTCAACTTTGATGTGACCAAAGGCTTCACATTCAAAACATTTTGGTCCTTTTCCTTGAGAGTAGTCTTCCTCTTTATTATTGTTCTAGGGATAGATGTCTGACCCTTTGCCTTGATCATTTTTCCTTCAATATCTATCAAGTCCTCTTAAGGAATTATTGAACTTCCTTTCAATATAAGATATATCATCTGATAGACCTTTTTTAATATTCCTTTCATCATGATCTTCACTCTCGTGAGACTTGGATACAAAAGCTACACCTTTGTTTTTCTTATATGATCTTCCATTTATAGACACTTCAATGATCTTAAGAGAACCAATAAGTTCATCAACCTTCAATGTGTTCAAGTCTTAGGCTTCTTCAATAGCTTTTACCTTCATGTTAGACTTTTTATGCAAAGATTCGAGGATTTTTCTGACTAGTTTCTCTTCTGACATCTTCTCTCCCAAGGAAAATGAATTGTTGGAAATGTCTCTAAGTTTGATGTTGAAATCAGAGACAAATCCATCTTCATCTATGCTTATATTCCCAAACTCTGTAGTGAGGTGCTGCAACCTTGACATCCTAACCTTGGATGTTCCTTCATGGATAGTTTTGAGAATCTCCCAAGCATCTTTGGCTTCGGTACATGTATTGATCATTCTAAACATGTTATTGTCAACACCATTAAAAATAACATCCAAAGCCTTGTAGTTTCCAAGAGCTTCATTATCTTATGCATCGGTCCATTTAACTTTAGGCTTCAAACTTGTAGTACCATATTGAGAATTAATCACATGATGCTTCCACCCTTTAATCACATTTTTCCAAGTTTTATTGTCTATGGATTTTAGAAAGGCAGACAATTTAGCTTCCAATAGTCATGATTGATGCCATACAAAATAGGTGGTTTGTTGATAGACGTTCTATCCTTTGTGTTGTCCATAAGAAAATAAAATATATCCCTGGAGCTCACTCAAACAGAGCAGGGTGCCTGCTCTGATGCCAATTGAAATTATGTTCTTCAAGGTACAGATGTTAGACTGGATGTTATGACAACTTGTCCAACTTTTAAAACCGGTTTAAGAATAGTTTGATATCAATAATAAAACAATAATAAATAATGCAGATAGATGTAAAATAACACAAGAGATTGGTAACCCAGTTCGGTGAAACTAAACCTACGTCTGGGGGGGAGCACTCTACCCAAGAAAGGAAATTCACTAATTTGAATTAGAACAATTAGTCGTATAAGAACCTTCAAACCCTATGAAGTTCTTTGCCTCTCACTAATCCTAGTGACTTTGTGTTTAGTTCTCCCCGTAAATATGAGAATCCACTCACTTTCTTCATCCACTAACCCCTAGTGATTAACCTCAATAACAAGTCTATTAATTATAGAATTTACAACTTGAAAGCACCTTTAGTTTGATAAATTTTGGTAAAACACATAGATGATAAAGATGAATAAATTTGGACTGAACAAAGATGTCGAAGAAGATGTCATAACTTAAAGTCATGACATCCTGAAGTACTGCACTGATTTAGCAAGTGGATAATTCGCATGGATCAAGGACTGAAGACTGAAGCCCAATGAAACAGAAGACATTATAAATAGAAGACTTAGACCTAGGTTTGTTATGCTTTTAGAACGCCTGTTATAACCTTATTTTCTTACGTAAGAAACAAAGGTTTAGGGTTTTGAGAGTCGTTGGCTCTCTAGGTTGTAAGTCTCCCTTTATATCAGTTGATACACTGTGGTAGATATAGGTGTCACACAGATCCATAAGCCTTGAGGTATTGGATTGTGTATTGTTCTTGGATGAAGCTTTTAAGCAAATCCGAGTTAGCTTGTTTGTCAAGTAGGCTTGACAAATTTCTGTATTGATAGGGACGATGAAGAAATCACAGTTGGTGGTTGAGGGAAGTGAGTGGGGTATCTCGTATCAGGGTTCTAAACGTTTGAGTTTAACCTTGGTAAAGATGTTTATGGGGTAGATGTTAGGGATAAAGTTGTAAACATGGGAGTTTAACTTTGTAACAGTCTACACAATAGTGAAGTCTTCTTCCTGGATTGGTATCCCCCAGATGTAGATGAGTTGCACCGAACTGGGTTAACAATTACTGTGTTCTTTATCATTCTGCAGACTTATGTTTTCTGTTAGGGTTCATGATAAACATGTTGGATCAGATGTCGTGACATCTGAGAGTGTGTAGTTCTGATATTCATGGTATCAATCTGCTGTTGCGCCTCAAAGTTTAAAAGATTATGTAGCACAATTTCTTGACATGTGTTAGGACATCTGCTGTCTGCATAGGCCAGAATTTCACAACTCAAATAAGACAAACCAACGACTATGCCAAGTTACTGAAACATAAAGTGTTGTACAACAGTGGATTCAACACTAATCCTTTTGAGGGAATTAGCATGGAATACAAGAAAGAAAATACTCACAAACCCTAGACACAAAGAACTTAATCTTTTGTACAAAACCCTCACTTAAAACATGAGAATTGAGTCTCCTTATATAACAATATCTTTTAGGATTTTTCCTTGTGGATCTCTGATTTAAATTCTTCCAGAGTAATATATATCTTGTTGGAATTAATTGCTCCATAAAACTCCAAAAGATGTTATTTGTTACATTTTCATTCAAATTCAAATATCCATTTAAATTTGATATGATCTTTAACAGATGTCAAACAAATCAACCATACATTGATAATAAATCTGAGCAAATCTGATTGAAACCCAATAAGAAAATACGCCTCAAACAACATCCCTTATGTCTTGATGACAAGGCCAAGTGTTGCATTTTACATGCTAGAACATCGTATTCCACATGTTGCACCAGTACATCGAAAATAACTCTTCTCCATGACATGTAATTCTTATTGGTATAGATAATTTTGTATAGAATAATTCTGAACCAAACTGCAATATAATTTGTAACTTTCCAGAGACCAGATGTTGTAGAACACATGTTGGAACATCCTATTCAACACATGTCCCTTCTGCATAATAACCAGCTTGAGCAAACTCCACATTATTTTGTATAATGCAGCCAATCCTTAAAGGACCAACAATAGGAAAAGATGCAAGTCGCTCGTGTGGAGACTAATAGCCCTCACAACCATTTATATGGCTTTAGTGTTAATGGAAGAAAAATACAAGCTAATGAGCAAGCTTCTGAGTCTCCCAATGTAAAGGCCCAGCCACTGGAAGAGGGTTCTTCACAGGTTTCTAGTAAAATCTCGCCTGCTCCATAAGAGGTGAGCACTCAGAAGCTGCCTAAAGGTAAGGCTTCAGTACGCCCCTACTTTGTGGAGTGACAATGGCTTTTATATGTTTCGGCTCATAGGTTCCTATCTCCTTTTTCATAATTAGTTCCTTGGCAATTACAATCGTCTTTAATCTAAACTTTCTCCCTCCCTTATCAGTATGAAGGATAACCTTCTATTGAAGGCATTGATGTTAGAAGATTTCGATCGGAAGAGGCAAAACCAATCAAAGAAAGAGATGGTGGAGAAGTTCTAGAATTATATGGATGCTTATACTTAAAGCCATAGGTTTTTGGAGGCCTTGCAGAAGGACAAGGGCATATGGGAGAAAAAGTTGGCGGATGTAGAGGCCAAGGCTACAGATACTGATGATAAGGAGAAATCTATGAAGAAGTTGTAAGTTCTATGGTTTTTGGATTGGCTACATTTTGGTAAAACAACATGTTGTTAGCAAGATGTTGAACCAGATGTTCTGCCATGACAGTCAAACATCATGTTCTACATGATGTTGTGACATGTTCCAGGACATGTTATACCAGAAAGTTAGGGCATGATTATTTTGGTATTTTTAGTCTGATTTTTGAGTGTGTTCTAATTCACACATGTGCGTTTTTCATAGGAGTATATCGTGGGATTTTCTGTTATGAAAGATTCTATTACTTTTCATAAAAAGGATCCTTTAGCCATTTTTAGGAAAGTTTGTATTTTTCTCCTATTATTGTGCAGGATGATTTGCAGTCAGTTTAAACTGATTGCTTCTATTTGTGTGCCTCAAGAAGCCCAAGTCCATTAGGTTTGAAGGCTATTTAAATTGAAAACCAAACCCTATTTAAGTATAGAATAACACGTAAATAATTTAGAGCATAAGGATTAGTCGTGTTTTGGTTGGTCTTTAGGGTTTTGTGTTTGTTAATTGTATGTCACTCATGTATCTTCTGATGCATTGAGGTTGAGTGATTGTTCATTGTTCATTGTCCACTCTAAAGCTTTTAAGCAAGAGTGTATTATTCTTGATCAAAGCTTTTAAGCAAAATCAAGTATTATCTTGGAAGGGTGCTACTTCTATTTTTGGTGGAATTGTTGAATTGACATTGGGATTGTGACTGATTAGGAAGTGAGAGGGGGGTGTCATATCTAGAGGGTGTCTAGGTAGAAGTTGCACAAGGTAGGGATTAGGCGAGAAGTTGTAAATGGGCGAGTTTAGCTTTGAACTAATATTATCATAGTGAATTTCTTTCCTGACTTGGCAGCCCCCAGACGTCGATGAGTTGCAACGAACTGGGTTAACAATTCTGGTGTTGATTTTATTTTTCTGTCTTTTAATTTCCTGCAGTTTTTACTTGTGTGATCAAGTTGTTGTTGATCCTGGTGTTGTGACATCTGTCTCGACATCTGGTATCTGTGTGCCAGAAATTCAGAAATTACTAAAATATTCCCTCCGTTCCAAAAAGGATCTAGAAGAAGAGGTGTCAGACCTTTTTGATGAACCAATGTCAACCATTGGCATCGATTTTGAGTGGGAAAAGAAGTATGTTTCCTTTTTCTATCCCGAGTTGGATTTGACCAAATTGGACTTCTCCAAAGTTGTCTACAACGGCTAGCTGATGGATGATGAGACAATGGCCTCCCCGGAGCCAAAAGGTTCCTCTCTTTCAAAAGGCACTCAAGATGGTGACATGGCGAAGGAAGGAGGCGTATCTGAAGCTCCTTTTCCAGAGGATGCCCTATCAAAGGAGGCATCTATGGAGGAAGAGTAGTGATTTGGTATTTTGGTGGAGTTTCTTGGCCCATAGTGGCATTTTGTTATATTTTTTTGCCCCCGTAGGGGCCTTTTGTAAAATTTAAGACAACGAAATCCTTTGGGCATCTTTTATATTAATCACATTTAATTTAATTTTTCTCCATAGCCATTTTTGCATGATTTTTTTACCCTAAAATGGGAATATTTGTTATCATCATTTCCAAAGGTAGAGCTCTTACTTACTGCTCCTTTTACCAAGAGAACAATAAGGATCTCGTATGGGAATTCAGCATTTGATTGCCTCAAAGAGCGTCTGGGATTCCTCTTCGGGTTCTATAATTTTGAATGCCTCTACGGGTGGTAAGGATCCTTCTTAAGGGTCTAGCATTTTGATATTCTCTAAGGGCGGCAAGGATCCCTCTTAGGGGTCCAACGTTTTAATATCTTCTAAGGGAGGCAAGGATTCCTCATAGGTACCCAACATTTTGATCACCTTTAAGGGTGGCAAGGATTCATCTTAGAAATCTAGAATTTTGATCACCTATAAGGGTGACAAGATTTTCGCTTAGGGATCAAACATTTTGATTGCCTCTAAGGGTTGTAAGGATCCCTCTTTGGGATCCAGGATTTTGAAATCTTTAAGGGTTGCAAGGATCCCTCTTAGGGATCCAATATTTTGATCACCTCTAAGGGCAGAAAGCATTCCTTGGAGGGATCAAGCATTTTGATTGCCTCTAAGGGTGGCAAGGATAACTCTTAAGGATCCAGGGTTTTTGTCTAAGGGCAACAAGGATTCCTTAAGGATCGAGCATTTGATCGACTCTCAAGCAACAATGATCCCACTTAAGGATCCAGTGTTTCGATCACATCTAAGGGTGGTCTTATCAAGAACTTTTAGGTTTCCTGTAGAAGAGAACATATAGCACATTAAGATTCTTCAAAATAATAAAATGAGGGGTGTCATTAAAAACCATCGCCCCATACAAGGTACATAGGGAAAAGAGTGACCCCAAAAATAACATGTTCTTACAAACGTTAGAGATGTAATGCTCGCCTAATAAAAACCAACCAAGAAACTAACTAAAAATAAATAAAACAAACAAATAATAGTAGAGAAAGTAACGCCATAGGGCATTCCCCCAGAGCTTTTAATCCTCGATCTCCTTGTTAGCCGGAGGGGGAACCTCCTCGCCTTTGCATGCTTCTCCTAGTGATTTTATTTATGAGCATTCCTTCCTGGTATTCATACCTAGAGTCCGTACCCTTTTCAGATTAAGGCTCTCTACATAGCCCTTCTGAACAGTTTCCTAATATTCTTAGATAACTCCTACCCGCCTGTCGGGTACTTATGCATGAATACACAGTGGACAAAGCGGTGGCCAACTAATTAAAACTCGGGTGCTCTATAATTATGTTGTAAGAAGAGGGGGCATCAATAAAAAAATACCCAACATTAATTTCTTTGGCATGTAACTTCTCTCCAAAGGTTGTTTTTAGCGTGATGTAACCTTTCACTTGCACATGCTCCCCATAGAATCCAACTAGAAAGCCCTTGAAAGACTATATGTCTTCTGGGTCGAGGTAAAGTCTCTCGAGTGCATTCCAATATAGATTATTTATGAAATTTCTTTTATCTACGAGAACTCTTTTGATTTCCCACTCATCGAACTTGAATGTAATGACCATGTGGTCATCATTATGAGGGTGAATGGCAGTTGTTTTCTTCTCGGAGAAGGAGATTTTGAATTTTGGAGTCTTGGTATCTCCTTCACCTTCATTTTCAAGGAGGTATTCTATATTCAGAATTTTAAGAGCATATTGCGAGCCCAGCTAGTCTCCCTACCTCTGGTGAATCCTTATACAATAGTGTTAAGCGTGTGACGCACAACTTTGTTATCCTCACTTGTGGACACTTATTTTTCATTTTTAGGCATGGGCATCTCAGCGTCATCTCGCTCATATGAGATGGTTTTTTCGGTCCACGGGAAGAATTTCCCTTGACATACTTCTTAAGATGTCCCTCTTGGATAAGCCTCTCGATTTCTTTCTTGAGTTGGTAAGAGTCTTCGGTATGGTGCCCTATAACTATATGGAACTTGCACCATCTACCTAGTTTAGGGATCATCACATCCGTTTTAGGAGCTATATGTGTATGGATGTTGTGTAGGTGAAAGTTCTCATACCAGATCTGCCGAGTGTTCATAGGCGTGAAGCTCGCCGCCACCTTGCCTACTCTTTTGAATGCAGATTTTTCCTTGATGGAGAGGTGTAGTTTCTCTTCTTGTGGTGGTAAAACCTTCAGCGTTAGGGACACGTTCTTTGAAATCTCGCACCTTCCTTTCAACATTTTTATCCTCATCTTTTAAGGACATTCTGGCCTTGTGACGACTTCTTCTAGCGAAAGTGTTGACTTCTGGGAAAGAGACACATTGAAGTGTCCCGCCTTTAGACTATTCTAGAATGCCCTGAAAAACATTTATTGGTTTGGGGGACGAACCTAATGGTAGATTCATTAAACTAGGTGGGATAGTTCTTCAATGATTCTGATGGATGCTATCTTATGTTGAATAGGCTGGCGGTGGACATTTTCCTACGACAACTGGAAGCTAACTAGTTTATGAGTTTCTTCACCAATTCCCGATAACTAGCGATGGAAGCTCAGGGTAAACCCATATACCATCACAAAATGGCATCCTTGAAGGTCCAGATAACAAGTTTCACTTTAAGGATTCAAGTGCTCTGATGATGGCCATTTAAGTGTTTATGGAGGTGACATGCTCCTAAGGGTCACTACGCCCATGCAACATGGCCAAAATGGGATGCTTGAATCCTTCAGGGACAAGAGCTTCCCATATTTTGTCTAAGAGTGGCTAGGAATCCAATACTTCTATCTCTTATAGGGGATTGATCTCTTGTTAGCAATGTCGAATATTAAGGAAACTGTTCTCTAGGGTTTGATTTTGACAGCATAGCTCATCCATGGTTGCACACATCTCCGCCATGGCATTGGGACCACTGCTTCTCCCAGTATCGTCTAACTTAAAGTAATATGATCTCCTGTTAACCATGGTTGAGAATATTTGGGTATAGGATAAGGGGTGTTAGTGAATATGGAGAGTGTAGAAGAAGATGTGGCACATGTTAGTTTTATCTGGGCATCATTGTACTGGTAAAAAAGTAAAGTAGTGTCTGATATATCTACAAGGGTAGGGGATACTCAGAGGAATTAATATGATATAACTGTTAGGGATAACCCTCTATGGCAAGAGGCCATGTATAGTGGTATATTTGATATTTATGGTGGTATGAGAGGCTAGCTCACGTGAGAGGAGAGACTCTGTGTATTATGTGGTATATCATTAAGTTAGAAACGGTCCCCTACCCTCAAAGGGTCATATATTTATAGTGGCTCTTGGGCGTAAGGTTTAAGAAACCCTAATAAGTGGTAATCGTTCTCCTTTGAATGAAGGAGATAGTTGACCACATTTTTTCTAGGGAGTCGCGACCTACCCCGTTCTTATGTGGTTGGTGGTGTTAGAACACGATTTGTTCATGACATATATCCTTGGGTTTTGATGATAACAAAGTATTAAAAGAACAATGGTTATATTTGATGTGTGTTTCTTGTGTGCAGGTTCTAATACTTGTGTATATATATATATATATATATATATATATATATACATAATCTGATATACAAAGGCACACTTGAGGTTGCTAGCTTCTAGTGGTGCAGAATCTGAAGAACACTCTCTAAGTTATGTCTGACGTAGACTCTAAAGCTGAAGGTCTCAATATCAGAAGAAGCAACATTATTGTCTCTACACTTGGTGAGTGTAAATTGGTTTCTGGTGATCATTCATAGTTAGTAATAAAGCTGAAGCTAACTGTATTGCAAAAAGCAAGCTGCATTGTCAAATCAGTTTGTCAGCTAGCGTCTTAGTTCACAAGACTCAAGAAAAGTTGGCATGTTTTACAGATATCTACTTTCAATGGCTCTATAGTACAAGATCTCTTTGAAGACTCAATGGTTAAACACTATACACAATGGATCAAGATCTTTTGGTGTATCTATCTTCAACATCTCTTATACTATGGAGAAAGCAAAGACACCTTATCAAGTTATCTCTCCAACGGCTAGTCTTCTGCAAATGCTATATAAGTAGCTAAAGGTTCAAACTAAATCTTTAACAAGGATCAACCTGATGGAGAAGTAACAAGATCAGAAATTATCAACACAATTAGTTATGCTGAATTTCTGTTGTAGGTTGTAATTGTAACAACCTTAAGATTTCTTACAAATTGAATATCTTAGAAATCTTAAGAGCTTTAGGTCATTGTTATGGTGATTTCCTTGTACCTCTGATATTTGTATCAAGTACACCTTGTTCTCTATTCTACTGAACATGTTGTTTAGCAGTTTAGATCAAAGTCTCTCGCCATGATGCTTGAGCCATGTAAGTCTCCTGCTATGTGCTAGAGCAATGAAAGTCTTAATCAAGTGGATTGATAGAGAAAATCCAAGTCTCTCGCCAAGATGCTTGAGCCATGTAAGTCTCCTGCTATGTGCTAGAGCATTGAAATTCTAAATCAAGTGGATTGATTGAGCATAAGTCTTGGGTTCGTGGAACCTGAGCAAGGAAGTCTCAGATCGAGGGTCTGAGCAGAAGTCTTGAGCTTGAGGGGATTAAGCAGGAAGTACTCAACCTGAGGGGTTTAAGCAGGAAGTCTTGGGCCAGTGTGGCTTAAGCAGGAAGTCTCAGGTCTGAGGGACCTGAGCAGGAAAGTCTTAGGCTGAGGGTCTAAGCAAGGAAGTCTTGGGTCTGTAGGACTTGAGCAAGGATGTCTTGAGCCTTAGGGGTTTAAGCAAGAAGTCTCAGACTTAGGGTCTGCGCATTGTAAAAGTCTTATGCAGAATGCATAAGCGATTGTAATCATGATTTGGTTATAATGAAAATCTCTTGTGCTACTATTTATTTGGGAGGAACCAGTATAAATCTTTGTGTCTTCTACTATTATTTATTTGCTTCTGTTAATATTCCGCTACTAAGTATAATCAGAATCTGAACACCAATTTAGATTCTGAACTCTGATCAGCCGTAAATTAAGAAAATGGAAAACACAATTCAACCCCCTTTTCCTGTGTACTTTTTCTCACCTTCAATTGGTATCAGAGCATGGTTTGTACATAAAAATTAATAGTGGTGCAGATAATGATCCAATGAGAAAAGTATGTCTATTAAAGACTTTCCTTCAAGAAGGAATCAAGTTCCATATGAAAAATATTTCATTGTTTTTCCTACCATATTCAAAGGGTGATTCCGATGAATTTAAATGATGGAAAAGTTAAATATATTTTTAATTCATTGGACTTGATAAAGGGTTTGTGAAGGTCTGTATAATACCCTTGAAAAAGGTATTACTATAGAAGTTGATGGTGCAGAAATGATCAAAATTTGAAAGTCTCTCTCACCAGCTCAGAAGAAGCTTATTGAAAATATCTTCATAGGTAGATGCATTCTGGTAGGTGCTCTATATCGATCATGAGTATATCAACATTATTGATGCATCTATTGCTCAGACTATCTTTGAATCCTTGTGATCAGATTTGTGGGAATCAGTTATGAAGCTTGTCCAGTTACACATCATCTAATCTTTCCAAGAAAATTCTGAGAAGATTGTTGTGAATTCAAACCTGAGGTCACATTTAATCAAGAAGTCATAAAAACTTGAGCTTACTGTGGCTTGTAGGTTTATCTTACAATCTTTAACGAAAAGAAATGGAATTATATGATGAAAAGCTATCTAACAGATTATCTTTTCTAAAGCCTGTTAAAGGATACTTCCTATGGAATGTCTGATGATGAGGAATTAATCTTCCTAATAAGAAGATTTCTTTAACTGGCTGAATGGAACGTGACATCTGTTGTTAGAAGAGTAAATTTAGAAGCTTATGAGATATTCGTATTTCAACTGATTTCCCAAATCCAAGAACAAGGAGAAACACTACCAGAACCTAATGTCAGAGATCTTCACTGTATATTCATTTGAAGATGACATTAGTGCAAGATTTTGAAGAAAGAGTAATCTGGCTCTGCTAGTCATTACTGTTTCTGAAGAAGCATCTGAATCCTGGAATAAAACTCAAGTATTGAAGAGAAAGAGATTATGACAAATCTATCTTGCTTCAATATTTGATAATAAGGACTTTTTTCTTTAAGGTGATATCTTAAGTAACTCTGTTGCTCCTTGATTGAGATTCATCATGGAATTTGTATTATATGACAATTCTATGAGAAACCTTCAATTCTTCTTTGTGTTTTGCCAACAATTACATGAAATTGCTTCAATTTGTTTTATGCCATTCTCTGATAGCTAACACCATCTGGTTCTTTGCTTATCAAAGATTTCAAAGTCAAAATATTTAATCCAAGACAATGAAATCAATTATTCTGCTAAGAACAAGATCTTGTTCATATGATGATTCATCCTAGACTGATACTCTGGAATGAATCATGGTATTACTATCAGAATGTGGCATAAGGCAAAGGAAAGCCTGTCTGGACCAACATGTATGGACTCATAAAAATATGAGTATAATTATTTAAAATGTAGTTGCTGCAGATATCGAAAAAAGGAGCAAATGTATCTTCCATGTTGCTTATCAAAGGTTATTTGCAACATTTGATGGAAGAAGAGCCTACAACCCAGACTCAAGTGCTAGAGGTACTAAGTTTGGTGAAAGATGCGGAGTTAATGGTTTAACAACCATTAAATCAGAATCCACTCAGAGTAGTATTCAGATCCTATGGTCAAATCTGAATACTCATACGAGTCTGACCGAGAAAATAACAAAAAAAGGTATGTCTGTTCTTTCTAGCTTATTACTTGAATCAATGAGATATTTATGTATATGTAGATACAAAGTCTCTGTTAGATTTATCGAGAAGTTCTTTTTTATAAAAGAATCTTCATAGATCTTTAAGAATAAAATATGTTGTATTTATCTATACTGAATATATCATTTCCTCACTTTTGGTTATGAGACTGTTGTTTGTTAGTTGTCAAAGAAACCAATTCAATATTCTTTAATCACTCATGACTCTTGTTTCAAGAGAAAATGTTTGGTTTTGAATAAAATCTTGAAGACTGATGACTGACAGAAAATGTCTCTCTCTAAGTCTAGATCTACTAGACTCTGATGGATGATAGCTTCTGAAAATTGTCAGACTCTAAGATTCAAAAAAAGATTTTTTACTTATGATAAAGCAGTTTAAGAAAAAGGTTTTTCCAAAAACTTTTATATTACTTAAATATTCATAAAGGTGAAAATCATCTAGTGGATTTAACAAATCTGCTGGATAAGAACCTTTGGGTAATGATGTTTTCCTTTTTATATACTATTATTATCTATATCCCTTGTCTTGTGAAACATCATTCGACGTCCTTTTTTTGACAAGATTCTTATTCCTTTAAAATCTTCCTCAGATATTTTCTTTTCTTTTTATTTTCTTTGGTTGTGTGCTGATCAAACCAAACCTCAAATGAACTCTCTAGTCAACTCTCCTTTGAATCAACTAGTTGTCATCAATGAAAAGTTTGTGGATTTTGATGAGTTGCTTAAGCTAGGTTTTAACTTCTGGAAGACTGTGTCTGAAAAAAGTTGGAATGGATACTTTGAGATGCTCTGTGGTTTCACTTATCTAAGTCTTGTCAAAGAGTTTTGGATCAATGCTTCCATTGTTGAGCTGAATTCTGAGTGTTCTATTCTTTCTAAATTGACTGGTGTTTCTATAGCAGTAACCTCTAAATTAATTGCTAATGTAATCAATTGTGAGGAGATTGGAGAAAAATCTCAGGAACTCTTGTTTGGGAACATTATCTTCCCACTTGGCGTATCTTTGTAGATCCATCTAACACTTCCCTGGTCTCAAATCTTTGTCCTGACGCAATTTTTTGGAATCAGATTCTGAATTCAAACTTGCTTCCTAAGGATGAGGATATAGACCTTGTGGTCTCTATTGAAAATTATTTGCTATTAATTCTTAATTCAGACTTGCAAATTGATCTTCCTCAAGTTTTGTTTGACTATTTGAATATGACTCTTTTTTCATTTCACAAGGGAAAGATCTTCTTCTTTCCTTATGGATGAGTTCTTTCAGAACTACTGGTCTAGCAGGGAGTTATCATAATTTCAGAGGCTGACTCTTCTAAAATCTGGATAGACGATTTTGAAGCTATTTATGAGAGTTTCTGATGTTAGACTTCTGCTAATTTATGTCTTGTAATTGTTAAGAATTTTTGTATTAAGAAATCTTATTGTTAATCCAAGTTTGTTCAAGCTTTTGTGCATCTTAAGTTTTATAAATATTCATTTTTATTGTTGTTCAAGAGGATAAATCAAATAGGATTAAAAACTCTAAAAATGAAACATTCTCATTAACTGGAAGTGATTACAAATTGTTAAGATTTTTTAGGCATTCAAATTTATACTAAGGTATTCCCTAGGATCATTTGACATATCTAGATTGTCTAAATAATCTTGACATTCTTCCTTTGCAAACTCTACAGCTTCCTTTCTCAGTTGATATCTGCGTTTTAACCTGGAAGTTCTTCTTCTTCTATGTGTCTCAATGAAGGTTGCTAAAGAAGTGTGTGCTTCTGAAGTTATATGTTTGCTTGTAGATCCTTCAGTTGCTGCATCACTCTTGTTTGCTTGAGTTGCTGCATTAAGTATGGCTATCTTTCTGAAATCTCTCTTTGGAACCCAAATTTTCTTTTGGTTATACATTTTGGTTTTCATAACATTAAGTGATTATGAAATTGAGTTTGCTAAGGGGTTTTAATACAGTTTTTACATTCATTACCTTTGAGTAATCATTATTTTTTATTGATTAAGTCTAATCAATTTTAAACATTGACTCTTGGAAATGATGTCTAGTATTCCGACCTATTAAGATTCTTTTAATAAGTTATAGATAATATTGTTAACATGTTAACTATTACTTGTGGCCATATCATTACTTCATTAACTATTGCTTGTCAACAAACTACTTAATCCATATTCTGCTCACCTCATCTTACAATATTAACAAATCTTAACAACATCATTCTTGTTAACCATTTGTTCTCCAATCTTAAAATTTTCAATATTTAAATTTATTTATCTCACCACATTTTCCTTTTCATCATTATCATCATCAATTTCACATTCTTCAACATCCCTATCATCCACCTCAAACCTTTAAAAACAACGTGATCATTCTCATATTCATCACAAATAAAAATGAGTATATAAACTTTAACAAAAATCAAATTAAATTATAAAATTAAATTTCTAAGAAAATATATGAGCCTTAATTTCCAATATTTCTTTTCTTAAAAATTTAAATTACAAAGAATAAGAAAAACTGGCACATGGATGCACTTAACACTCCCACAATCTCGATTAAGTTTGAAATTCTGGTATCAGACGTGTGATGTTAAGGTGCGATGTCACAACAACACACTCTGCACAATGGACAGCAATAACAGTAACAAAGCAACACAAAGAACTGTTCACCCAGTTCGGTCTAACTACATACGTCTAGGGGCTACCAAGCCAGGGATGAAATTCACTACTTGTATAATTAATTTACAGACTCAACAACCCAGTTGACAATCTCCTAAACTTAATTCCTACTAGTGACTTTCTACCTAAAAACCCACTTAGATATGAGAACACTACTCAATCCCTAAAACACTTCAAAGATCACACACTTTGAATACCACTACTTGATTCTGCTTCACAGCTTTGATCAAGAACAACTCAAAATCACAATGCCAATTCACTCTCGAATGGCTTACAAAACATGCACGAAGACACAAAATGACTCTCAGTCTTTAGCTCACTTTCTTTGTCACTTTTCTCTAGTACTGGTGCGCTTTATATAGCCCCTTGAATTGGTCTTGGACCTGCTACAATATCTGACCTGATTTGTTATTTAAAACTGAATATTTAAAACAGATTTTCTCCTAAAATCTTTTTAAATCTTCAACCTTTTAAATCTCCTACAAATCTGCACCAGATCTCCTATGCAGCAGAAAATATCTATCCCAAGATATTCGCATCCAATGAGATAGCTTGCTCTCCACAATTCCAGGTAACACGCAACCCTAATGAAATTCTGGTACAGATGTGTGATGTCTTTGTGCAATGTCACAACATCGCAATCTGCTGAACAAGGCAATAATAGAAACAGTAAATAACACACTGAATTGTTCACCCAGTTCGGTCAACAACCTACATCTGGGGGCATACCAAGCCAGGAAGGAAGTCCACTATTAGTAGTATCAAATTACAGACTCAACAGACCAGTTGACAATCTACCTAATTTAATCACTACCCAATGACCCTTCTACCTAAGTCCTCCCTAGGTAAGAGACTCCATCTCACTTCCTATCATTACTATGATGTCTAGCAGTCAACTACACTGTCACTGCATCAACAACTTGATTACCAACAACTGTACAATCATAGAAGACACCCTTCCATGACACCCTTTGGAGTTGCTTCAAAGCTTCCTCCAAAAACAATACCAAACTCAAACTCATTACCTACAGGTTTCTGAGTTACACACAGTGACCATCTCACAACCCGAGTGGTTCACTTTGACAAAGCCCTAAAGATCTACATCTTGGACCCGTACCTATTCTAGGTTACAAGCATTCTATTTATAATGTAATCCAACTGGATTTGGGCCTTCAAATCATATCATATCTTCTGCTTCTAAATAAATCTTCAATCATATCTTCAATTAAATCTTCGATTATTAACTCTGAATATTCTCCATATCTTTATTCTTTAAATGCGCAACAAACTGATCTTCATAACTGATTGTAACAAAATATATCTCTTCCTTGATCGTCGCCTATATTCTCTGATTCTCTTTAACAAAATTTCTCATTCACACCAGAAAACACGTGCAGCCCTAATCACATAACTGTCTGATGTTTTAATGTTCTGGTATAGTGATGTTAAGACATCGCATGTGACATCACTCTTTAGTACTTTAACTCTTCAACAATAAACCAGAAAGTTAGCTATACTGTTAGAAGCTCATGTTGCAACATCAACCATGACATCAACATTGTTTTAACAAAATTTCAGCCAATTACTAGAACTTACAATCTCCCCCTTTGGCTAATTTTGGCTAAAACAACTATATAACCATTACAACTCAGATTACAGCAGTAATTACATCTCTATACTACTATCAGTAGTTATCAGTAACCACTGATCCTAACAGTAACCATCAGTAGCTACTGTGCGTAGCAATCCTGGAGAAACATCTTCTAGGAATATTTGAATGATGTTAAGACATCATGTCTGACACCTTCTTTTGGCAGCACAGCCCACCACAATCACTTCAGGCAGCACATCAGGAGGAAGAAGTAGAAAGTCCCGAAGTTGTGCACTCAGATTACAGATATCTGGTGTACATGAGGAAGAAGATTTTAGACACTCCCCCTTGATGTAGCACATTTCTTTTTCCTTTCAACTTAGACCTGGAATCATTGTGGAAGACTCCCCCAGAAAAGAAATGTCTGTCCATTCATCAAAGACCAATGGTGGCATAAGAGAATTCTGCACACCTTCTTTGATCAGACCCCCTGGTCAATCTGTGGCATAACATGACACGTTGAGAAGTGCCATTCTGCCAGCCCAGATAACTCAGAACACAGGTCACAACTGTGTTCATAACTCAGGACACAAGTGTAGCGAGCAATTTTGGACGCGGTTCTTAAGCGTTGGTCGCTCTCTGCGGTTTGAGCTTAAAATTACAGGTCGATTCATTTTTTATCCTATTGTGAGCTGAATAAGGAAGGGAAATAAATGTCTCCAATTAACCCTGCTTTGCATACTGAGTTTAAACAGCAGTCTGTTAGGTTACGCATGCTATCAATGTGGGGGGGCCTTTGTACTGGTTATTTGTATTTTCGCCAATACTGTTTTATCTAGACCGAAGGTTTCTGGCGGGGAACAAGGATTAGGATGTTAGGACTGATGCTTTTGAATTACTGCTTTTAATTGATGGAGATATGGGATTTGGGTTTTTTGTTGATTGCGCTCGCTAAGATTTTTTCTTTCGATCTTATGCCTACGTATTCCCGTTTACCGAAACAGGGAAATCAGAGCGTTCGTAGTTCCTCCTATTCTATGGGAGGAAATGGGTGTTTTTGGTGTTTTGGTGTCTTGTACAAAGCCCAAGACGTGAAGCGAAAGGTGGTTTGTATCTTGTTCAAAGCCCAAGATGTGAAGCTGAAAGGTCTATTTGTGTCTTGTTCAAAGCCCAAGACGTGAAGCTGAAAGATCTCGACTTTAGAGAGAATTTGTCATCTCTAAAGAGGGGAGAGGAGAATTACTTTAACTGGGATACGCAGATCCGAGCAATGCCATAATTTCCGAAGAAAGGGTTTTAACCTGAAGGAGAAGACTTTAACTCAGTGTAGAGCAATGCCATCTTTCCTTAGGAATTTCTCATGCTAAAAGAGGGACAGTGGCGTGGATATAGATGATCCAGAGGCTTGCCGCTTACAGCGATTAGATGAAAGGAAAAGAGTTGTTGATGTTTGTGTACTGTGAACGAGGCACAGCTTTGATGCTAAAAGGTTGATTGGATCAACCAGTGGTTTTCTTATATAAAAGCCTAAGAGGAGGCTAATTTCCGCTAGGAAAATCATTATACAAAGCCTAAGAGGAGGCTATTTTGTGTCTCGTACAAAGCCCGAGAGAGAGGCTAAAAGTTTTTTTCAACAAGAGAGTCTTTGATACTCAACAAGAGAGTGTTTTTGTATCTCGTACGAAGCCCGAGATGGAGACTAAAGGTTTGTTTCAGTTGAGTGACAGATCCAATATACTGATTTTAAAAGAGAAAATCAGTTCTTATATGAGCAACACTGTACTCAGGGATTTGATTTGAGGATCAGGGATATTTCCTTCTCTTTGAGGAAACGGGAAATCCAAAGGATATTGAGACTGTCCGAGTCTGCGGGTTTCCTTCCTATTTAACGAAGGGGTCACTTGAGAATGTCTTTGAGACTCAAGGAATTTAGACTGTCCAAGTCTAGAGTTTTTTTCTTTTGTACTATGCTTTGAGAAACAGTAGTAGACTCTATGAAAGGACTGTTCTATGAGGATGACTAGGTTCTGTTCCTATACCTCTAGAAGGTCGTCGGGACAATTTGTACGAAGCCCAAGAGGAGGCTGGAAATTTTTAAGAAGCCGACGGGTCCTTGTACGAAGCCCAAGAGGAGGCTATCATTCCCGAAGGAAGAGATCATTATACGAAGCCTAAGAGGAGGCTGTGAATACTTCTAAGAAGCCGTAGTGTCCTTGAATAATGCCCAAGAGGAGGCCGATGCTTTTAAGAAGCCCGTGGGTCTATCATCTCCTTTCCATTAGGAGAGATAACTCTTTTAAAGATAAAAACCACTGGTAAACATGCGAGGTTTACTATCCAGCGACTTTTAGCTTTTAAAGAGGGTTCCTTAGTTAAGGTCCAAGATTATGACCGTAGTGGGTACCCAAACCCCGAGACATTCAAGGCAAGCTATCCACAAGGAATAGATCAAGTCAGGAAAGTTTGAGAATTTGGAAGAAACTCAAAGATGCCATTCACAGAGAATACATTCATCTTGGGGAGTAGAGCTTCTTGACGATTCCTAAGGAGGACAGCCGAAGAGAAGACTGTATCTGGTGCTCCTATTTGGGGATCTAGGCGTCTATTTCTACGAATAAATGAAACGGCGTCACCTAGTTCTAGACGTAGTTGCCGGGGAAACTCGAAATATCTATACTATTATTACACAGTAGATATGAGTTTATGAAAGGAGACTTACAGTGAGCAGCCCCACAATACAGTTTATAATATGAAAGCAGTAAATGAAAGCGGTAACCACTTACTCGGTTGTAGTGCTTCCATGCTGTTTGGTTAGTTGTTCAACAAAGAAAGATTGAAAATAACAGTATATTCAAAATCAAAGGAGAAAGTGCTTTGAAAAAGAAAGATTTGGGGCTTACAGCTCAAGGAGAGGCCCAGGGTTTTATCAGTGAGCACACTGTTTGACTTTGTACAGCGGGACTTATACAAGTGACTGGGGCCCAAAAAGGTTTTCTGTACAAAGGGATGGGTCTTACACTCTCTCAAGAGGCCCAAAAAAGGTTTAAAGAAAATAGAGGGGCTTATAACACGAGGGTAGGCCCAAATGATTTTTCGCTTAAAAATGGCGATCGCGCCGAGGTTTTCTTTTAACGCAGAGGGACTTATACAATAAGTGAGGCCCAAAATATTTTGGTTAAAAGGGGGATTGGGTCTTACACTCTAATAGAGGCCCAAAGTGTATTGAATGGGTCTTATAGCTCAAGGAGAGGCCCAGATGATTTTTATTTTTAAACGGGCGACGATCGCGCCGTTTACTTGTACAGAGGGACTTATACAATAAGTGAGGCCCAAAAAGTTTTTGTACAAGGTGGGATGGGTCTTACACTCTCTCAAGAGGCCCAAAAAGTTTTGAAAATGATTTATGAGGGTTGAATTAATCCAAAACCCTAATTTGTTTTCAAAATGTATTTAATTGAATAAAAATTCAATTAAAATGATCAAAAATTGTTTAACACATGGAAAACAAATTGTGATCTTGGATTAATGCTTCAAAAATTAAGTATTGACCTACAAAATAATTAGAAAGCATTAAAAGTTGCAAAATCAATGTAGAAAAAATATTTAAAATGTCAAAAACAATTAAAATATTAATTCTTTGCAAAAATATCAATTATATGAAATAAATAATATTTTTGGGATTTTTTGTGAAAATAAAATATTTTAACATTTTTGTGAATTATTAAAAAAAGAATCAACTCAAAATCATTAAAACTCAGAGAGAAATTAATTTTTGAATCAATTAAACAAAATCACAAAATTCAAATATTTGAATTTCTAAAAATGGCGCCAAGAACAAGCTGAAGAACACGCGCGTGTTCTTGGTTTCTCAGATTTGCATTTTCTATCCAATCTCCATGAATACGTAATTATATCATGCAATCGACATATCATTATGCTCGCCTCAACCTCACGATCATGTCTATGTACTTTAATTTCATTTAAATTAAACATACAACAAGAAATCACGAAGAGACCTCAAGAACCCTAATTTCTGCATGAAGGCTAGGATTTTTGATACACGATTCGAACAATGCAATTAATTGAGGGAAAACATTCCATGCATGATTATGAACATATGGCCAAATTATTGTGCGAGGAAATAATCATAGATTGAGAGATGACCAAGTATGTGCTTACCTCCAAGTCGTGACAGCAAGTTCAAAGTGATTTTTGATTTGGAGGTGTTACAGATGAGTGGTGATGATCTGAACAGCTTCCCTACACCCTATGGATCGTGTTTGGATGGTTGGACTTGATTGAAATTGGCTGGATCATTTTGTGGCACCTCAGCTGCACTTTGGTTAAAACCTTGAGCAACCAGCTGGTGATTTTGTGAAATTGATGTTTCAGAAGTAATCTAAGTGTTTGATCAGCTCATATGTGATGTATGTGAGGTGTGTGAGTGATTGGTTTGATTGGAATTGCTCTCAAACTCAAAACCCGATAGTGACTTGCCTTAGAAAGCAAAATTGGAGTGAAAGAAGAGATTTTGAGGAAAGCATCTGTTAGATGGCTTTGGTGTACTCAAACTGACCACAATTGAGCTCTATTTATAGTAGAGCAAGTTTGTTTTGCAAGGAATAGGGCATGGCAGCTGGTAAGTAGGTTTGGCCAATGTTGGCAAATGAAAAACCAAGTCTCCTCTAGCCATTGACTAGAGGTTAGGGCACAGAGCTTTGGTCCCCTTGGTCTTGGATAAGTCTTGACTGATTTCAGATGAGAATGGCTCAGTCCATGCCACCTTGATGGTTCCATTGAATGCCTCATTCCAAATTTGAAGTCTTGTCCCTATTTTAGCCATTCTAGGTTCAACATGCTATTTCTTGTTCCATGGACTTTGGAGGCTTGGCTCAGTGATTGTCCCCTTTAGATTCAATTCTCTGAGGTGTCCAAGTGGATAGGAGCAATTGAATTTGGCTGATTTTGGCAAATCGACCAAAGTTGCAAATTCTACCTTGCCTTGACAGATTTCAGCAAGGCAACTTGGCAATGTTGTATCTCATGGTGTAGGTTGAATTTGGCAATGTTCTTGGCCATTTTGGAAAGCTCTTACATGATACAACAACTGTTTGAATAAGTTTGGTTTTGATCTCTTTTGATTCCAAGTGAAAAATCCCCCTACATTTGGCAAAAAGTGAGGCAGAATCTGACTTAGTGAAAATTTCACTAAGTGTTGGAAAAAGTGACATTTTCACTTTTCAACCACTTTGATCATTCCATAACTCAAAATCCTTAATGAATTGGAATGACTTGTAGTTGAAGTTTTTGTAGGTGATAATGAGGGCTACAAATCCATCTTTGGATGAGAAAAAATGGCCTTGTGGTTTAGGAGTTATGGTCCTCCAAAGTTGGTACCTTTGCCACTTTATTTTTAACTTTGAAAATTTTCTAAGTTTTATGGTTACCCCTTTTACAAGTTATCTCACTTTTCTTGATTTTTCTTGATGAATGATGATTCAAATCACACATTAACATCATTTTAGGGTTAAAAATCCATTTTGGTGAAAAATCTCAAAAAGTCAAAGTTGACTTTTGTGCACAGTTGACTTTTTATCAGATGAATTCCAAACTGTGCAATTCTTCAGGAAATCATGTCCTTGACCTAAATAAAACTTGATGGACATGTTCCATGGGAGTCATAGGGTATATTAAAACATGTATTAGGGTTTGGGAGCATGTCTTGGTCAAAAGTCAAAGTTACAGTTGACTTTTCTCTTAAAACCCTAATTGTGGTGCAGATGAAATTGAGACTTGTTGCTCAAGCTTCTTGGATTAATCCATTGTTCCAAATGGATCAATATGGTATATTAGAGACCCTCAAATCATGTCTTGAGGTCTTGGCTCATGGTTTGTCCCAAAAGTCAACTTAGGGGTGAATTAGGTCAAGAAACCCTAATTCCTGATTTTTTATGAATGCATCCCCTGAGGCAAAATTGACTTGATGCATGGGTTCATGAGGTTCCATGAAGTATATTAGGTCGTGTTTTGGATCATTGCCTTGTGCCCAGATGAAAATTTCCATCTGGAGGCCCTGGTCAACCAAAACCCTAATTTGGTGACACTGTCGATCTTGAGACTTAATCCACCTAGAAGGGAGCAGCCTTGTGCTTAATCCTTGAAGTGGGAGTCCTTTTTGATCCATTGTGGATATTTAAGAGATTAGAAAAGTTGAAGATCATGTCATTTCTTGATTGATCCTTTGTCTAAGCACTCAGAGAGGGCTTGAAACCCTAATTTTGATTGTATTGGATGCTCACCCATCTTTGGGGAGACTGATGAAGCATGATGGTTCATCCATATTGTGATGATGATTTTCACAATGATGGGAAATCTAAGTGGTCAAAATTTGGGGTATTACAGATGCCCCTATTTAATCTTCTTGGACCCGAAGGTGTGAATGACGAAGGAATTCGGGCATTCGGGGTGCAAGAGGATTAAATATCGGAATACCCGAAATTTTGATGGTGGTTATGAATGGTAGCTTACGCATTCATCTTCTTTAGCTAAGCAATGATGCTTAGAAAAGGTAAACTTCCCCTCGATCCTGGTTTCCTACCAAGGAACTGGTCTCAGTCTCTTTTGAAATAAACTTCCCCTCGATCCTGGTTTCCTACCAAGGAACTGGTCTCAATTGTGGAAACAAACTTCCCCTCGATCCTGGTTTCCTACCAAGGAACTGGTCTTAGTTTCTGATTTAAACTTCCCCTCGATCCTGGTTTCCTACCAAGGAACTGGTCTTAGTTTCTTTTGTCAATAAACTTTACTGACAAGGGACGCTATTCATAGCGGCTTTCCTTCAAACTTCTCGCCGAATTTTCCTGGGGAGATGCCATTTGAGTGGAAAAAGTTTTGATGTCAGACTTGCTGGGGAACCCATTCGTCTGAGTTATAGAGGTACACAAACTTCTCTGTTTTGGAGATGCCATTTGTCGATTCTACTAGGGACAGCGAGTCTCTTGAGAGACTGTTTTCGTTTGGGGTTACATCATACTTTTCTCGGGATCTTCCCGGAGAAATGCCATATGATGGGATCCAATTTTGAGGTGCCAATGACCTTCTCATCAATGGTTTTTCAGAGCAAAACTGGTGTGCTGCAGAATCTCTGATCACGAGGCTTTCTCTGTGGATTTTCCTTAATCCGGGAAAGCAAGGATATCATCTTCAATGGTGAAGAGCGATGCTTATTGAAAGTTTTCTCTGGCTTTTCAGAGGTTCAAGTTATCAAAGTGGTCAAGGACCAACTTCTTTCTAGAATTAAACTGGAAGCGAGGTTGTTCAGACACAGTATTTCCTGACGAGGCAAGAACTGACAACTCGATTGAGAGGACTTCTACCACTAGGGGACAGGACCGACTAGAGTGATAGTGATGCAATATGAAATGTGAATGCAAATAAAAAATGCATGATGCATGTATGTATGTGCTGACAAAACAGACGCAACATACAGACTAAGAGATGAACACAATAGGATACTCGGCCATCGCGGGGCGAAGAAGTACCGTTGATTCAAAATAGCAATTCCACCTTGCTTAGGAGAGATAGTCCCGTTGGGAGCTATGTTGATCGGGCTTAGGAGATGAGAACTCGGCCGAGGATGTCAGACGAAACAAGGTCTCTGACACAGTTGATCCCTTCATTCAGGCGAACTGGTTTAGAAGTAGTACTTTGATTCTGCACTTTGAATTCGCTTACTTCGGGAGAAGCGATCGATGTTCTTCTGATGTTCAACAGTCAAAAGAAATGCCATCTTTAATTTAAAAGCAGAAAAAGTTTAACAAGTAAATTTATTTTTGTTTTATTTCAAGAATCGCTGATTAAGTTTAAACAACGTCGTTCTGTAAAGCTAAAACAAGTAAAGAATTACAAACAAAAGCACAAGGGATCAAATTTTATTGATAAGATGGAGATCATCCAAACGCGTGATTCCAAAGAGTATATACAAAGTTAGAAAATGGTAATTTACAGGGAAAAGGGCTACGTTTGAAACATAACGACCACTATCCTTCTACCAACTTTGAGTTCGGGACATCCTGAGCTTCCGTCGAAGATGACCTTTGACTGGAGATTTCCTCCGATAGATGATGCTGTAACTGCTGCTGAGGGACTTGCCTCTGTTGAACATAGTTACTTGCCATTATCCCTAATTTTTGCCTGGATTGTACTATGAGATTTCCAATCCATCGGGATGATTTTTTTTCATGTCTCTAACTTTTGCCTGGACCGCCCTTTCGGGTTTTCAATCCACCAAGACGTTTTTTTTTTAGGCGAAGTATTTCTTGACTACATCAACATTCGTGGGGTAGGCAAATTCCTCCCTGTCCATGGTTGCAAGTCTCAAGGCGCCGCCTGAGAAAGCTTTCGTGACCACATAGGGGCCATCATAATTTGGGGTCTATTTGCCCCGAGAGTCAGTGAGAAATGATTGTATCTTCTTGAGCACGAGGTCTCCTTTTCTGAAAATACGAGGTCGGACCTTTTTGTCGAACGCCCTTTTCATTCTCTGTTGATACAACTGACCGTGGCATAGTGCCGTGATTCTCTTTTCTTCGATCAGGTTCAGTTCGTCGTGTCGACTTTGACACCATTCAGCTTCGGTGAGCTGAGCTTCCATCAATACCCGGATTGATGGGATCTCTACTTCTATGGGGAGAACTGCCTCCATGCCATATACTAGAGAGAAAGGGGTTACCCCTGTTGAAGTGCGGACAGATGTTCGATAATCGTGAAGAGCAAAGGGTACCATTTCGTGCCAGTCTTTATAGGTTACAACCATCTTTTGAACGATCTTCTTGATGTTCTTGTTAGCCGCTTCTACCGCTCCGTTCATCTTGGGTCGGTAGGGAGATGAGTTATGGTGTTCGATCTTGAACTCTGCACACAACTCTTTCATCATCTTATTGTTCAAGTTAGATCCATTATCAGTAATGATCTCGCTTGGAACACCATAACGGCAGATGATATTGTTTTTGATAAATCGGACCACCACTTGTTGGGTTACATTGGCGAATGCCGCTGCTTCGACCCACTTGGTGAAATAGTCAATGGCTACCAGGATGAACCAATGTCTGTTTGAAGCCTTGGGCTCAACCATACCAATCATGTCGATTCCCCATATGGAAAAAGGCCACGGGGAAGAAAGAACTTTGAGATGTGATGGCGATCCATGAATTTTGTCGGAGTACATCTGACACTTGTGACACCTCCTCATGTACTTGTAGCAGTCGGATTCCATGGTCAACCAATAATACCCGGCCCTGAGAAATTTTCTCGCCATTGTGTGTCCGTTGGCATGAGTGCCAAAGGATCCTTCATGAATTTCTTTCATGAGCATGTCTGCTTCTGGTCTGTCGACACATCGGAGCAAGACTATGTCAAAATTTCTCTTATAAAGAGTGTCACCGCTCAGGAAGAAGTTTCCAGCCAGTCTTCTGAGGGTTTTCCTGTCTTTTCTGAGTGCCCCAGATGGGTACTCTTGTTTCTGAAGGAAGCATTTGATATCGTGATACCAAGGTCTGTCGTCTATGACTGCTTCAATCGTGAAGATGTAAGCGGGCCGTTCAAGGCGCATTATGTCGATCTTAGGTAGGTCATTCCATCGACCTACACTAATCATGGAAGAGAGAGTGGCTAATGCGTCAGCCATGTCATTCTCATCACGAGGGATGTGATGAAAGTCGACTCTGTTGAAGAAGGGTAACAACCTTCTTGCATAGTCTTTGTAAGGAATCAATCCTGATTGGTATGTGTTCCAATCTCCTTTTATCTGGTTAAAAACCAGGGCTGAATCGCCGTATACGTCCAAGTTTTTGATCCTTAAATCAATCGCTTCTTCGAGACCCATGATACATGCTTCGTATTCGGCCTCGTTGTTCGTACATTTGAACGTAAGTCTAGCAGTGAAAGGAATGTGGGTACCCCGAGGGGTAACAATGATTGCCCCAATTCCGTTTCCATAATGATTGACTGCTCCGTCAAAGATAAGTCCCCACTGGGAACCTGGTTCTGGCCCTTCACTGGGTAGCGGTTCATCGCAATCTTTCATTTTTAGATACATGACATCTTCGTCCGGGAAGTCAAACCCGATTGATTCTTGATCGTCAATCGGTTGATGAGCCAAATGATCGGCTAAAATACTTCCTTTAACGGCTTTCTGAGCATGGTACTCTATGTCATATTCTGATAGTAACATCTGCCAACGGGCAATCCTTCCCGTGAGAGCAGGTTTTTCGAAAACGTACTTGATTAGATCCATTTCAGAGACCAACCAAGTAGTATGATGAATCATGTACTGGTGAAGACGTTTGGCTGCCCAAGCCAAAGCGCGACAAGTTTTCTCAAGCATCGTGTACCGAGTCTCGCAGTCGGTGAATTTCTTGCTTAGATAGTAAATGGTAGACTCTTTCCTTTTAGTTTCGTCTTGTAGGCCAATTACACATCCCATTGAGTCCTCTAGGACTGTGAGGTAAATGATCAGTGGTTTTCCTTCCACTAGAGGTGATAGGATCGAAGGATTCAACAGATATTCCTTGATACTGTCGAAGGCGGTTTGACAATCTTCTGACCAAACGCAATCCTGGTTCTTTTTGAGTAATTTGAAAATCGGCGCACATGTCAGGATTCAAGCGGAGCTTGAATTTTCTTAGAAGTTCGAACAATTTTGACAGATGTTCAACGTGCTCATCCTCGTTTCTGGATTTTGCAATAAAATCATCGACATATACCTCGATTTCTTTGTGTATCATGTCATGAAACAGAGTAGTCATGGCCCTTTGATAGGTTGCCCCGGCATTCTTCAAACCGAACGACATTACCTTGTAACAAAAGGTACCCCATGGGGTAATGAACGAAGTTTTCTCCATGTCTTTCGGCGCCATTTTGATCTGGTTATAGCCCGAGAATCCATCCATGAAGGAGAATACTTTGAACTTTGCTGTGCTGTCAACCAGCATGTCAATGTGTGGTAAAGGAAAGTCGTCCTTTGGACTTGCCTTGTTTAGATCTCTATAATCAACACACATTCTGACCTTTCCATTCTTTTTGGGAACGGGTACGATGTTGGCTAACCATTGATATTCAGATGTAGCAAGGAAACCCGCGTCGATCTGTTTCTGTACTTCCTCTTTGATTTTGATGGCCATGTTCGGGTGAGTCCGTCTCAACCTTTGCTTTACTGGCGGACATTCCGATCTTAGCGGTAAGTGATGTTCCACGATGCTGGTATCCAACCCTGGCATATCCTGATAGGACCAAGCGAATACATCGGGGAATTCTTTGAGAAGCTTTATCAAACTTTCTTTGACAGTTGGACTGAGCAGTGCTCCGATCCTGATTTCTTTTCTCTCTTTTTCTGAACCCAAGTTTACCGTTTCCAACGGCTCTTTGTGAGGTTCAATGGACCTTTCCTCTTGTCTGAGTAGTCGGGAGATCTCTTCTGGAATTTCGTTGTCATTTTCTTCTTCAGCCTCGAATACCGGGAACTCAAAGTTGGAAGAAGGCATCGGATCGTATGTTTCAACGGGGTTTAAAACAAGAAATCTGCATGACGTGATGATTCATGTTTAGAAGAGATAGAGGAAATGTAAGTGTGTGCAGTGTATTTATTTTACTGCTTGTTTTTATTATTGAATGTTTTTTAGGATTACCATTTTCTGAAAAACGAAAAGAGAAAACAGCAATAATGCGGAAATTACAGAATGACGTTATTTTATTAATGAATAAGTCGAATCTTGAAACTACAGCCCTATAAAACAAAACTCACTCGCTTTGGGCAAAGCGAAGAGGGAAATTTACAAAAAGCGAGCCCTATCAAAACATCCGTTTCACCTGGGCAGGGTGAAAGGTTAAAGATGGCAATTACTTTGACTGATGAACGACCTTCGGAACCTCGACAGCAACCCATTGGCGGCGAACTCCTCGGTGAATCACAAAGTCTGGCACCTTCCTTGATTTGTCTTCAGAAATGACGCTGATTTCTGGTGGAGTAGGATCATTGGAATCTGTCTCCCAAGCAGAATTGTCGTAGGAGGATTCCTCTATTGCACTTTGCATAGCATTAGTGCTCTCAGCTGTATCTCCCCATCCAGTTGACTGGATATCTTCGAGCCTGATACGAGAGCTTTCGGGAGCAGTGTACTTGACCATAAAGTCGTATTTTCCACTTGGTTGTCCCAAAGTGTCCCAAACTTCTTTGGAACTGGAGAAGTCATCTCCCTCGATGACGTTGACCTCGGAAAAAGCATAGTTGATGAATTCAAGTCCTGCGAACGTTGCGAATTCATCTTCATGTTGAGTAGTTTCCGAATGACCTGAGTGTTGATCCCATGACATGGCGGGGACACAGGTATTCTGTTCAATGACGCTCAGCTGAGTTTCATTACTCGGCTGACTTTCTTGCCCCAAGTTTCCTTGGTAAGGCTTCCACATTGGCAGACCATCCATCGGGCCATAGTAATTGTGATCAAAGTTTTCTTTCATCAGAGTGTCTTCCTCTAATGAATTTGGCGAAGCACGGCATCCTTCCGGATCACAATCTCCGTAGATCATTTCGACATCTGATCTTGGTATAAATCTCGGACTTTCTGTAGGAAAGCAAAAAGGCATAGGCACCTCTTATTGAGACATATAGCCGTCCTTGTTAAGGTAGGACTTCCATTCTTCATCTGTGTCAGAGGGATCTTCCTCATTGATAGCATGAACTGTCTGAGACATTGGGTGAAGAAAACCTCCACTGTGGAAGAAGTTTTGAAGGGGATGAAGACTTTCATCGTTGGCGGCTGTCTGAGTACAGGTCGCAGAAAAACCAAGACCCTTCTTTATTTTATTGTCAGTGGGAATGACAAGCTGTCCCCATCCTTTTGTATCGGTAATCTCGACCGCTTTGATAGCATCTTTGTATGAAGAAATTGAAGTTTCTTCTTCAGATTGATCGTTCTTGCTCACCGATAGTGCTTGGAACTGAGTTCCAATAACCTCCTCGGGTTCTACACAAGCAGATGATGATAGGTTACTCACAAGCAAGGCTTGTTCCCCACAAACCGTGACAAGTTGATCGTTCTTGACGAACTTTAGCTTTTGGTGGAGGGTTGAAGTAACCGCTCCAGCCTGATGTATCCAAGGTCTTCCTAATAAACAACTGTATGTTGCTCGGATGTCCATGACCTGGAAAGTGATTTGGAAAGTGTGAGGACCAATAGTTATGGGAAGATCAACTTCGCCGATAACTATTTTTCTGGATCCGTCGAATGCTTTGACGACGACCTCGCTGACTCTCATCGGAGGGCCCTTAAATGATAATTGCGTCAAAGTGGACTTCGGCATAACATTCAGGGCTGACCCTGTGCCTACCAGTACATTGGCTAAAGCATCGCCCTGGCAGTTAACTGTAATGTTGAGCGCCATGTTATGACGGCGACCCTCTTCAGGTAATTCGTCATCACTAAATCCCAAATTATTGCAGGAAGTGATGTTAGAGACAATGCTATCGAATTGTCTGATTGTTACATCCTGTTCCACAAAGGTTTGCTCCAAGACTTTCTGTAGAGCCTCTCTGTGTGCTTCTGAACTGAGTAACAGTGATAATACTGAGATCTTTGAAGGAGTCTGTAACAGTTGATCAACAATGTTATATTCACTCCTTTGGATGAGCTTCAGCATCTCATCTTTGTCTTTTGAATAGTCGGGATTACCATATTGACTGACTGGTGGATCAGGAATTTCCGCCTGAAGTTCCTTTTCTTTGTTGGATTCTTCAACCCCTCGGTTGAAAATTCGACCGCTCCGTGTTACACGACTGATGTCTGCAATATTCACGACGGAGGGTAATGGAATTTCCTTTCCATTCTCGATTATTGTTGCACCGTATTTGTAAGGGATAGCCTTAGTTGATTCATACGGTAGTGGCCCCGGTAGATAGATGACTATGGGAACCTTTTGATTTTTCTGACCATCATACGTAACCTTGATCCGTTCCCGGTTGGGAACTCTAGATTCGTCAAGTAGAGGAATGATGGCAAAAACATCCCTGGTCCTGTGATGACCCGAGATCGTGACAACATCCTCAACTTGCTCGGCAAGGTAGTTTGGCGACCAAATGATGGGTCCTGAACCGGGATATGGACGAATTTCTCCATGATCGACCTGACCCTGAAGAGCTGCTCTCACAAGGTAACACCCTTGGTTACTTTCTGCACAGACGCTACAACTATCATAGTTGTGTGGTGGCACCTGACCACGCCCACTTTGAATACAATGTAACCTCACTTGGTTACCTTTCATTGATCGGACATCCTGACTTTGACGACGAGTAGGATTCCTATTATTGATACTAATCTGCTGAGTATCTTCGTCCATATAGATTGGCATCCACCAGTGATTTAACAAGTGCTGAAGTGTCTCCTGGACAAGGATACAACCTCAATTGTTTTCGCAACCCGCTTTACAACTTTGATAGTCATGTGATATTAAGAATCCAAGTCGGACCTGCTCAGCATGTAACTCTACCAGGTTGGTATTCATCACGCGAATGTCAAAGATCTGAACCATGTTGATTTGATAGGAGTTCCTATCATGGTAGTCTTGGATCCATCCAAGATCCATCTGACGCTGGAGGGCCTCTTGTATGAAAGAGCATCCCTGTTTGTTTACCGAGCAAATCAGACAGGAACTGTAATCGTGCCGCGGCAGATTATGATACTGGCTTTGCCTTGAGTGCATCGCCACCAAGTTGACATTCATGGCACGGATGTCATGGTTTTGAATGACGTTGGAATTCGTGTAAACCATGTTAACTCCACGAACTCGGTGCTCTTGGATCCATCCAAGATTCATTTGTTCCTGTAGAGCTGCTTGCACTACAGAACACCCCTGGTTATCTTTAGAGCAGATATCACACTGGTGATAGTTATGAGGTGGCACATGGCCATATCCACTCTGTCTACAATGCATCTTGACCAGATTGGTCCCCAATAAGAGTACATCGTGAATTTGATAGACATTGTTAGCCTCTTTCTCAATCAGATTGACTGCAGCTTTCTCGTGTTGAGGCAGCGGGTTCGTAAGAACATTAGGATTCGTATCTTTGAAAGATAAGAGCCCGCTCCTAACAAGCTTTTGCACGTCGGATTTAAAATTGAGACAAGTATCAATGTTATGCCCTGAACCTCCTTGATGATAAGGGCATGTTTGATCCGCTTTAAACCAAAAAGGCGGATTTTCCGGTACTGTAAGAGGAGACTTAGTCTGGATGTGCCCCTTAGCCAGCAGTAACGGAAACAGCTCTGCGTACGTTACGGGTATAGGATCAAATCCTGGTGGCCGTATTGTACGGTTGTTGTTATATGGAGGACGAGCCTGCTGAAGAGGCTGTTGTGTCCTTTGTTGGTCAGGTTGGCTCTGCGCAACCTGAGGTTGATACATAGGAACAGGCGCGGGGCCGTAACAGCTGCTACTGGCTGATAACGTCGCCTTTGCTTTCCGAGAGAGATATTCCCAATATCTTGCTCTTTTTTCTTAGGGAGAGCACTACCGTATTTTTTAGTACCGCTCGTTGATCCAGTGTCTTTTACCAAACGTCCTTCTCGGACGGCTTCCTCAAGACGTACACCCATGCCGACCATTTCGGTGAAATCACTGGGTGCACTGGCAATCATTCGGTCATAGTAAAATGAGCTTAAGGTCTTTAAGAAGATCTTTGTCATCTCTTTTTCCTCAAGAGGTGGACAAATTTGAGCGGCAATTTCACGCCACCTTTGAGCATACTCCTTAAAGGTTTCCTTTTCCTTTTGCGACATTGATCTGAGTTGATCTCTGTCGGGTGCTATGTCCAAATTGTATTTGTATTGTTGGACGAAGGCAGTACCAAGATCTCTGAAAGTACTGATCGTAGTACGGTTTAAACCCATGTACCATTTGAGTGCGGCACCGATTAAACTATCCTGGAAGTAGTGAATCAGCAGGTCCTGATTCTCCGTCTGAGCTGACATCCGCCGAGCGTACATCACCAGATGGCTCTTAGGGCAAGAGTTACCCTTGTATTTTTCAAAGTCGGGCACTTGGAACTTGTGCGGGACTTTCACATTTGGGACCAAGCAGAGGTCTGCGGCGTCCTTTCCAAATAGATCCTGATCGCGAATGGTTTGCAGCTCTTTCTGCATTTCCAAGAACTGCTCCTGGAATTCATCCATTCTGTCAAACATAGTTTCCTTCTTACCAGAAGGTGTCTGTGGAATCTATCCTTTCGGGACAGTGTGCACCACAGGGGGTGGTACCGTGACTACGGCAGTAAGTCTTGGCGCCTCCCGAAGTTTGTAACCTTCAGGAGTCTTCAGTATGCCCCTAGCATCTTCGCTTTCCCGAAGTTTGTAACCTTCAGGCCCAGCGGCTTCTGTTGCGATTCCCTGATCTTCAGTGATCGGAGGAACATATCCTTCCGGGATATAGTTAACAGGCATGCCCCAAGGACGATCTTTCGGCATCTGATACCTAGGACCATACTTTTCTATGATGGGCGTTGAGGTGATCTCTGAGATCACAGTTCTTTGTAGCTGAGCTTCTGCCATGGCTTGCATGTCGTTACGAAGCTTTCTCATATCCTCTCTCAGAGCGTCGATCTCTCTTTCAACTCTCTGTTTTCTTCCTCAAGATCATCCATCTTTTTCTGACGATTGGCCCGCGTATTATACGAATGAGACAGTTTGACTCTAGAATCGAGACACAAACGTGAGATTCGTAGGGAAGAAGAATACGCGATGTGAGAATAATGAATGCAATGATTATATTAATTGTTGTTTTTTTGGTTTAATCAAAATAAACTTCGACAATTAGATTGCAAATATCAAACAGTGGGGAAACCCCTTTTTATTGAAATTCAAAGGATTACAGAAATGGAAATACAGTAGATTACAAAGTGCAGAAACAGAAACCTAAACTAATGGGTCCCGAGTCCTCTCTGAGGAGAAACCGGGTACTGATTCTGGTATCTTTCTTTTCTTTGACCGGGGTGCTTGGGCCGTTGTCGGGTTGTCATTCCTTTGCCAAGTGAAAGGAGTGAGCAAATTCCTTTGGTCATCTTGATTCTCTACAGCATGCTGCTCCAAAATTTCAATCAGAGCATCTTTCTCTTTTAGTAGTTGCTGTATTTGGATACACTCTACGTCGAGGGTGCGGTACTTGTTCTTCCAAGATCTTCTTTCCTTTTGAACTTTGTTGAGAGTAACCTGAAGCTTTTCAGTTTCCGTCATGAAGTACATGACAGTTTCCCTCGGTGGAAGAATTTCGTAACGAGGATAAGACATTTTTAGCTTGAGAGCTCTGGTTTGTACCCAATGGAGATAAGGCTCCACCGAGACACAATCCGGTTTTCCCAGAGACTCTCGTCCTTTCTTATGAACATGTTTCCAAGCGTGCACTATTTCCATCTTTAGTGCTCTGTCATTTTCTCCTTCTTTGAAGAAAAGACCTTCCAGATGAACACCCAGTGGGATGTGTCTCATCGGGTATCCAAATTGACGAAGAACCAATATCGGATGATAGTTGATTCCTCCTTTAGTTCCTATGAGGGGTACGCTGGGGAAGTTTCCATAACGGTCAATGATTCTGATTCCCTCATAAATCCTATTACACCAATCTATATCGGAATTGGTGAGAGACATGATCTTCTGCGACCAACGTAAGACACTCTTGCAATCCCAAAAAGTAGCAGACTTGGGCAAGTGAGAGATAAACCATTTGTAGAGCAAAGGTACACAGCATGTGATCTCCCCTCCGCTGTACAAATTTCCCAAGTGTACAGAATAATACGCATCTGCGAGCAAAGTCGGCACAGGGTTTCCAATGAGAAAAACCTTAATAGCGTTGATATCGACGAAGTTATTGATGTTGGGAAACAAAAATAACCCATAGGCGAGCAAGACAAAGATGCTTTCAAAAGCAGCCCCGTTCCCTATACTAGCGAAGTACAGAGCTTTCTTTGTCAAGAACTGGGCTGGCAAACCTTGGATGCCACCCTTAGTGGTCATGTGAGTCCTGACCTCAGACTCGTCCAAATGAATTGCTCTTGCAATAGTCTGATTCTTTGGAATTTCTTCCAGTCCAGAAAATGGAGCTCGATCTGTAATGTGTAGATCAATCAGATGAGAATACTCCTCCAGCATTGGTGATAGCTGGTAATCTGGGAATGTGAAACAGTGATAAACCGGATCGTAGAACTGAATGAGCGCGTCCATGATCCCCTCAATCACATGGACTCTTAACAGTGGTAGCAAACCACCGTGCTTGGCTCTAAAAGCCTCTGGGTTAGTGATCATCCTTGCTAACCTTCTCAAATCCCCTAGTTTTGGAACCTTGAAGGTATACTGGCGAGTTCTCCTTCTACCGAAATCCATTAGCGTAATCCTTTTCTCTGATATTTGCAATCACAGTCTTAGTTTAATTTGAAAACAGAGAGACTAGAAGAGAAGTTTTTTGAATGTTTTAATGTTTTATTAAATGAATGCATGAATGCAACACACAAAAACATAGAAAAAACATGGGGTCAAAAGGGTCGTTGTCATGAAGTCAAGGCTCTACCCATCCCCAAAGGTTTATACTAGGGTGATTTTTGTACCTGTACTCATTATCATCAGCTCCTCCTAGGACGGCAGACAACAAGCGGATCGCCAGCGAGTTGTGTGCAATCTTAGAGTAAGTGCCATTCACCGAGAATAGATCACCAGCCTCAAATGAGGGTAGTATCGCGTAACAACTATTTCTGATAGTTTCCGCACTACGAAAGGGTTTGGCTCCTCAGCTTCTCAGACTTAACAACCGGCCCATTGGCTATAAGAGTGAATGGGTTGCGTTGGTCAGCCTCCACTGAGGTTGATGGTCGACCCCGTCGCCATCACTTATCTTAAGTGTATACTCATTCTCACCACATGCGGCATCACCCGCATTCCCATTAGCAGAAAAATAAACACGTATAGCAATTAGGAAAAGCAGTATATATATTTGTCCTAAACATCCTAGACCTTTAAAGCTAAGAATCCTGACAGAAAATGAGTTCCCCGGCGGAAGCCCCAATCTGTGGTATTCACACAAGTGAAGAAAAGGAAGACCGAGTTTGACAAAGACCGGCCCCACGGTGGGCACCATTTTTCTGTAGCGAGCGATTTTGGACGCGGTTCTTAAGCGCTGGTCGCTCTCTGCGGTTTGAGCTTAAAACTACAGGTCGATTCATTTTTTATCCTATTGTGAGCTGAATAAGGAAGGGAAATAGATGTCTCCAATTAACCCTGCTTTGCATACTGAGTTTAAACAGCGGTCTGTTAGGTTACGGATGCTATCAATGTTGCGGGGCCTTTGTACTGGTTATTTGTATTTTCGCCAATACTGTTTTATCTAGACCGAAGGTTTCTGGCGGGGAACAAGGATTAGGATGTTAGGACTGATGCTTTTGAATTACTGCTTTTAATTGATGGAGATATGGGATTTGGGTTTTTTGTTGATTGCGCTCGCTAAGATTTTTTCTTTTGATCTTATGCCTACGTATTCCCATTTACCGAAACATGGAAATCAGAGCGTTCGTAGTTCCTCCTATTCTATGGGAGGAAATGGGTGTTTTTAGTGTTTTGGTGTCTTGTTCAAAGCCCAAGAAGTGAAGCGATAGGTGGTTTGTATCTTGTTCAAAGCCCAAGATGTGAAGCTGAAAGGTCTATTTGTGTCTTGTTCAAAGCCCAAGACGTGAAGCTGAAAGACCTCGACTTTAGAGAGAATTTGTCATCTCTAAAGAGGGGAGAGGAGAACTACTTTAACTGGGATACGCGGATCCGAGCAATGCCATAATTTCCGAAGAAAGGGTTTTAACCTGAAGGAGAAGACTTTAACTCAGTGTAGAGCAATGCCATCTTTCCTTAGGAATTTCTCATGCTAAAAGAGGGACACTGGCGTGGATATAGATGATCCAGAGGCTTGCCGCTTACAGCGATTAGATGAAAGGAAAGGAGTTGTTGATGTTTGTGTACTGTGAACGAGGCACAGCTTTGATGCTAAAAGGTTGATTGGATCAACCAGTGGTTTTCTTACACAAAAGCCTAAGGGGAGGCTAATTTCCGCTAGGAAAATCATTATACAAAGCCTAAGAGGAGGCTATTTTGTGTCTCGTACAAAGCCCGAGAGAGAGGCTAAAAGTTTTTTTCAACAAGAGAGTCTTTGATACTCAACAAGAGAGTGTTTTTGTATCTCGTACGAAGCCCGAGATGGAGGCTAAAGGTTTGTTTCAGTTGAGTGACAGATCCAATATACTGATTTTAAAAGAGAAAATCAGTTCTTATATGAGCAACACTGTACTCAGGGATTTGATTTGAGGATCAGGGATATTTCCTTCTCTTTGAGGAAACGGGAAATCCAAAGGGTATTGAGACTGTCCGAGTCTGCGGGTTTCCTTCCTATTTAACGAAGGGGTCACTTGAGAATGTCTTTGAGACTCAAGGAAGTTAGACTGTCCAAGTCTAGAGTTTTTTTCTTTTGTACTATGCTTTGAGAAACAGTAGTAGACTCTATGAAAGGACTGTTCTATGAGGATGACTAGGTTCTGTTCCTATACCTCTAGGAGGTCGTCGGGACAATTTGTACGAAGCCCAAGAGGAGGCTGGAAACTTTTAAGAAGCCGACGGGTCCTTGTACGAAGCCCAAGAGGAGGCTATCATTCTCGAAGGAAGAGATCATTATACGAAGCCTAAGAGGAGGCTGTGAATACTTCTAAGAAGTCGTAGTGTCCTTGAATAATGCCCAAGAGGAGGCCGATGCTTTTAAGAAGCCCGTGGGTCTATCATCTCCTTTCCATTAGGAGAGATAACTCTTTTAAAGATAAAAACCACTGGTAAACGTGCGAGGTTTACTATCTAGCGACTTTTAGCTTTTAAAGAGGGTTCCTTAGTTAAGGTCCAAGATTATGACCGTAATGGGTACCCAAACCCCGAGACATTCAAGGCAAGCTATCCACAAGGAATAGATCAAGTCAGGAAAGTTCGAGAATTTGGAAGAAACTCAAAGATGTCATTCACAGAGAATACATTCATCTTGGGGAGTAGAGCTTCTTGACGATTCCTAAGGAGGACAGCCGAAGAGAAGACTGTATCTGGTGCTCCTATTTGGGGATCTAGGCGTCTATTTCTACGAATAAATGAAACGGCGTCACCTAGTTCTAGACGTAGTTGCCGGGGAAACTCGAAATATCTATACTATTATTACACAGTAGATATGAGTTTATGAAAGGAGACTTACAGTGAGCAGCCCCACAATACAGTTTATAATATGAAAGCAGTAAATGAAAGCGATAACCACTTACTCGGTTGTAGTGCTTCCATGCTGTTTGGTTAGTTGTTCAACAAAGAAAGATTGAAAATAACAGTATATTCAAAATCAAAGGAGAAAGTGCTTTGAAAAAGAAAGATTTGGGGCTTACAGCTCAAGGAGAGGCCCAGGGTTTTATCAGTGAGCACACTGTTTGACTTTGTACAGCGGGACTTATACAAGTGACTGGGGCCCAAAAAGGTTTTCTGTACAAAGGGATGGGTCTTACACTCTCTCAAGAGGCCCAAAAAAGGTTTAAAGAAAAGAGAGGGGCTTATAACACGAGGGTAGGCCCAAATGATTTTTCGTTTAAAAATGGCGATCGCGCCGAGGTTTTCTTTTAACGCAGAGGGACTTATACAATAAGTGAGGCCCAAAATGTTTTGGTTAAAAGGGGGATTGGGTCTTACACTCTAATAGAAACCCAAAGTGTTTTGAATGGGTCTTATAGCTCAAGGAGAGGCCCAGATGATTTTTATTTTTAAACGGGCGACGATCGCGCCGTTTACTTGTACAGAGGGACTTATACAATAAGTGAGGCCCAAAAAGTTTTTGTACAAGGGGAGATGGGTCTTACACTCTCTCAAGAGGCCCAAAAAGTTTTGAAAATGATTTATGAGGGTTGAATTAATCCAAAACCCTAATTTGTTTTCAAAATGTATTTAATTGAATAAAAATTCAATTAAAATGATCAAAAATTGTTTAACACATGGAAAACAAATTGTGATCTTGGATTAATGCTTCAAAAATTAAGTATTGACCTACAAAATAATTAGAAAGCATTAAAAGTTGCAAAATCAATGTAGAAAAAATATTTAAAATGTCAAAAACAATTAAAATATTAATTCTTTGCAAAAATATCAATTATATGAAATAAATAATATTTTTGGGATTTTTTGTGAAAATAAAATATTTTAATATTTTTGTGAATTATTAAAAAAAGAATCAACTCAAAATCATTAAAACTCAGAGAGAAATTAATTTTTGAATCAATTAAACAAAATCACAAAATTCAAATATTTGAATTTCTAAAAATGGCGCCAAAAACAAGCTGAAGAACACGCACGTGTTCTTGATTTCTCAGATTTGCATTTTCTATCCAATCTCCATGAATACGTAATCATATCATGCAATCCACATATCATTATGCTCGCCTCAACCTCACGATCATGTCTATGTACTTTAATTTCATTTAAATTAAACATACAACAAGAAATCAGGAAGAGACCTCAAGAACCCTAATTTCTGCATGAAGGCTAGGATTTTTTATACACGATTCGAACAATGCAATTAATTGAGGGAAAATATTCCATGCATGATTATGAACATATGGCCAAATTATTGTGCGAGGAAATATGCATAGATTGAGAGATGACCAAGTATGTGCTTACCTCCAAGTCGTGACAGCAAGTTCAAAGTGATTTTTGATTTGGAGGTGTTACAAATGAGTGGTGATGATCTGAACAGCTTCCCTACACCCTATGGATCGTGTTTGGATGGTTGGACTTGATTGAAATTGGCTGGATCATTTTGTGGCACCTCAGCTGTACTTTGGTTAAAACCTTGAGCAACCAGCTGGTGATTTTGTGAAATTGATGTTTCAGAAGTAATCTAAGTGTTTGATCAGCTCATATGTGATGTATGTGAGGTGTGTGAGTGATTGGTTTGATTGGAATTGCTCTCAAACTCAAAACCCGATAGTGACTTGCCTTAGAAAGCAAAATTGGAGTGAAAGAAGAGATTTTAAGGAAAGCATCTGTTAGATGGCTTTGGTGTACTCAAACTGACCACAATTGAGCTCTATTTATAGTAGAGCAAGTTTGTTTTGCAAGGAATAGTGCATGGCAGCTGGTAAGTAGGTTTGGAAAATGTTGGCAAATGAAAATCCAAGTCTCCTCTAGCCATTGACTAGAGGTTAGGGCACAGAGCTTTGGTCCCCTTGGTCTTGGATAAGTCTTGACTGATTTCAGATGAGAATGGCTCAGTCCATGCCACCTTGATGGTTCCATTGAATGCCTCATTCCAAATTTGAAGTCTTGTCCCTATTTTGGCCATTCTAGGTTCAACATGCTATTTCTTGTTCCATGGACTTTGGAGGTTTGGCTCAGTGATTGTCCCCTTTAGATTCAATCCTCTGAGGTGTCCAAGTGGATAGGAGCAATTGAATTTGGCTGATTTTGGCAAATCGACCAAAGTTGCAAATTCTGCCTTGCCTTGACAGATTTCAGCAAGGCAACTTGGCAATGTTGTATCTCATGGTGTAGGTTGAATTTGGCAATGTTCTTGGCCATTTTGGAAAGCTCTTACATGATACAACAACTGTTTGAACAAGTTTGGTTTTGATCTCTTTTGATTCCAAGTGAAAAATCCCCCTACATTTGGCAAAAAGTGAGGCAGAATCTAACTTAGTGAAAATTTCACTAAATGTTGGAAAAAGTGACATTTTCACTTTTCAGCCACTTTGATCATTCCATAACTCAAAATCCTTAATGAATTGGAATGACTTGTAGTTGAAGTTTTTGTAGGTGATAATGAGGGCTACAAATTCATCTTTGGATGAGAAAAAATGGCCTTGTGGTTTAGGAGTTATGGTCCTCCAAAGTTAGTACCTTTGCCACTTTATTTTTAACTTAGAAAAATTTCTAAGATTTATGGTTACCCCTTTTACAAGTTATCTCACTTTTCTTGATTTTTCTTGATGAATGATGATTCAAATCATACATTAACATCATTTTAGGGTTAAAAATCCATTTTGGTGAAAAATCTCAAAAAGTCAAAGTTGACTTTTGTGCACAGTTGACTTTTTCTCAGATGAATTCCAAACTGTGCAATTCTTCAGGAAATCATGTCCTTGACCTAAATCAAACTTGATGGACATGTTCCATGGGTTTCATAGGGTATATTCAAACATGTATTAGGGTTTGGGAGCATGTCTTGGTCAAAAGTCAAAGTTACAGTTGACTTTTCTCTTAAAACCCTAATTGTGGTGCAGATGAAATTGAGACTTGTTGCTCAAGCTTCTTGGATTAATCCATTGTTCCAAATGGATCAATATGGTATATTAGAGACCCTCAAATCATGTCTTGAGGTCTTGGCTCATGGTTTGTCCCAAAAGTCAACTTAGGGGTGAATTAGGTCAAGAAACCCTAATTCTTGATTTTTGATGAATGCATCCCCTGAGGCAAAATTGACTTGATACATGAGTTCATGAGGTTCCATGAAGTATATTAGGTCATGTTTTGGATCATTGCCTTGTGCCCAGATGAAAATTTCCATCTGGAGGCCCTGGTCGACCAAAACCCTAATTTGGTGACACTGTCGATCTTGAGACTTGATCCACCTAGAAGGGAGCAGCCTTGTGCTTAATCCTTTAAGTGGGAGTCCTTTTTGATCCATTGTGGATATTTAAGAGATTAGACAAGTTGAAGATCATGTCATTTCTTGATTGATCCTTTGTCTAAGCACTTAGAGAGGGCTTGAAACCCTAATTTTGATTGTATTGGATGCTCACCCATCTTTGGGGAGACTGATGAAGCATGATGGTTCATCCATATTGTGATGATGATTTTCACAATGATGGGAAATCTAAGTGGTCAAAATTTGGGGTATTACAACAAGTCACAAAGACTCAACATCAACTCAAGGATGTACCATCCTCTTCTGCTGCATCAGGAATTGTAGGTTCCAAGCATAACCACTGCGCAAACCATATAGACCATCTCTCTCCTTTCTCCCCCTTTTTAGCCACAAATTGGCAAAGGAAGCCCTCACAAAACCAGACCCAAGAAGTGCTTACCCAAACACGAATAAAAGCCATAAGACTTATGAGAAAGAACACTCACTTGCTGAAGGAGAACAAACTCACCCCTATAAATAGCTGCCTAGTAACTTAGAAACTAACGAGCCTTGAATATGTCAATGGTCTTGGTCAGACAAACGCTATTTTAGGTATCAACAACTGCATTCAAATTCAATGCCTACTTTCCAAAAACTGCCTTGACTGCCTTAAATATTTCACAACTGAAACTTACCATAAATTAGGCCAATAACGCTCCATGCATATCCGAAGCCACGTGTTTCACTTTATCCTAACACCACCGTCCAAAATACTTCCCTGTTTGGCTCAAGAAAAATATGTCCTATATTATGTTCTGACATCACTTCAGACATTTCCTGCTGGCTCATTAACCCAAGACTCTACAAACACATCTTCTTATCTAATGGGTATAGGTGCATCTTCTCACAAATTTTTCTAGATTGCTTTCAACCATCAGCCAAGTACACCACTTTTCTATTCAGACCTCTCCTGCATAGGTACTATCTTCACACAGCTATGATAGGTCTCATCATCACGCAGCACAAGCTTGACCACCACACATGCTGCAATAGGCTCTAGTTAACAACCTTACATACAATGCCTTTTATGATATCCCACCAATAATGCCTCATTCCTCATGGGAATTTTAGATATAAGGTCTGCCAGGTCCAACAAAGACCCATTTGATCTCACACGAGATACAGATTGTCACCACCCTCTGGTCACACTAATGACAACACCCTTCTGTCCTTACATTCACCAGCTCCTAATGAAGTCTTCATCATGAAAGTAGCCAAGTATTTCCTGAACTACTTACCATCAAGATTAGAATCTGCCCATTCTGATCCACACTATGTCAGAACTGCCACTTCAGTTAATAATGTTGCTTCTTCAAACTTCATAAGTATGGTACATATCCAACCATAATGTTGTAACAACATGTAGAACATCAGCACGAGTCAAAAGACCACCCCACTTAACCAGCCCAGCAGTTATAACATCAGACAACTAGGTAAGACCTAGCCTCATTATACTAGGACCACTTCTACCCAGGCATCAAACACGAAAATCTGGTAACCAATGTGCCAAGAAAAATAGTTTCCCAAGAAATACCGATTCCCACACCAAAGACTACTCTGACTGGTCAGGCGATACAACCAATGCCATTTTATTCATTATAAATAACAAACCTCCTTGCTCTTATCAGTACACCAAGGAAGGAATCATGAGTCAGTCTAACAAGAGTGGAGCAAAGAGACACATGCAGGAGGACACGAAGCCAGATCCCCAGAAGTTGAAGGACACAACACTGTCCAAAGCTGGAGCATCTTCTGGAGCAACAAGAACACGCAAGACATCAGAAACCAGGATGAAGACTATCAAGAAAAACCAAGTGCAGCTTCAAGCATCTGATGATGAATGGGATGAAGATTGGAAGACTTTTCTTGATTCGGGGGGGTTGGGATAATCTTTAGACACTTTGTTTGTTGTTTTTACTAAACTTGTAAGCTTTCATCAATGCAATAAATTTCTGTTTTACTTCCGTTCCATTTACACAACTGTCCAAGACACTAAATCCTCATGTAAACAACATTCCAATTTGCTTCAAACTAAGTGCCAACACCAAAAGCTCCAGTAATATCATTCTCCCCCTATCAAGGATAACCAGTGTACCTTTGCAAGAAGAACACCTTCCATCAACACAATCCCCTACGCAAGTTCTCCACAAACAAAGTTGTCCTTCAGACTCCTCCTCAGAAGCATGTGCACATATGATTCAAACAATTAGCTTCACCAGGGTAGAACCATTTATGTCCACACCAACAAGCCATCCAACAGCCTAATGTCATAACATGTTATCTGACATTTTCTCCTAACCAATCTTCACAATATATATACCTTTGTAGCCTAAATCCATAGACAAGTATTCCCCCTGTCATGGTTACTAATGCTCTAGATGAGGATGAACATTTGAGCATACTTCTGAGCACATGCATTTTGGTACCACTCTCCCTTTTCTCTCAAGGCAGTCATTCTCTATTAACCTCTTCATCTAAGGCAGACCTTCTACTTCATCATTCTCCCGTATGATTATGTAGACGCTCCTTAAGCATGATGTAGGCATCAATCTTCTGAACCAGGGCATAATCTTCCTCCCATCCTTCTTCAAGAAGAATAGTCTCCTTGAGTCTTTAACTTATTGCCCTACTGCCCAAGAGTAACTCAAACTCATCTCCAAAGTGCTTAACCCTTGAAAATACTTCTCAACACTTCTGCAGTCCTGCACTTTAACCTCAGACAAATACAAAGTCTCCCGTCAATGTATATTGTCATTAGTTGAAAGTACAACACCATCCTAATAAGACAAATATGTAAGATACAATATTTTATCTGGTCTGACATCCTTTTCCTGCAGACTTGAGGCACTGGTTGATCCTTCTCTCGCTAATCCACACCACTGATCACTTTACATTAGGTAAGTGGCTTGACCTGATACTTCACGTGAGCATAACAAACTTTCTTTGGCTGAGAAGGCAAAGACTGAAATAATGTTTCAACATCACCAATGAACCAGCATCTTCTAATATTTCAAGAATCTTCAAACTTTTTATGCCATCCACCACTAAGCTTAAAAGATAACTTATCAAGATCTTCACTCCCGCATGAAAACTTGACAGTGTAACTCTTTTGCTTTGGCACTCCCTTCTTCTTTCATCATCAAAAAGGATGAAAGAGTCACAGTACTGAACAGATGGTCTTCTTCTTCTGATCCTTCCAGCCATAAGGCTAATGCAGACACCAAATCCAATTGACCAAAAGCTGCTTGACAAAATACGCTCAGCTTCTTTCTTGATGAATCTTCACACAACCCAGATGCCTCCTCTTCCAAGTCAGGAGTAGGTTCCAAACAGATGTGATCAACACATTTGTTTAGCCCCCCCAAGCATCTGTTATGTCACAATCTCTTCACATCAAAAGATCCTTTAACACAAACCAGAGATTGATCATGCAAGGTTTTCTTCAGACCTCTTTTCAACATGCTTATGTCCTCATAAATCACCACATCTTCAGAGGAGAGCAGAATGTTGCAGTCTTAACTCAAAACCACCAGGAATTTTCCATCAAATATATAAATGCAGCGGAACATACACCAGAAAACTCCTCTACTACCTTCAGGCATAATAACCCTTGCCCAACACTCCAAGTGCACTAGGTCATCATAGGTTTGAAAATGAGTCAAACCACATAGCAACAGGCCTGATAACTTCATTCTTCACTCCAAGGGATAATACAAAGTACTCGGACTATCTTCCTTGCTCATGAACCAGAAAGTATCTTCCCTAGATCTCATCCAGAAACAGACAGGATGCCTGCTCTGATACCAATTGAAATTCTGGTACAGATGTGTGATGTCTTTGTGCAATGTCACAACATCGCAATCTGCTAAACAAGGCAATAATAGAAACAGTAAATAACACACTAAATTGTTCACCCAGTTCGGTTCAACAACCTACATCTGGGGGCATACCAAGCCAGGAAGGAAGTCCACTATTAGTAGTATCAAATTACAGACTCAACAGACCAGTTGACAATCTACCTAATTTAATCACTACCCAATGACCCTTCTACCTAAGTCCTCCCTAGGTAAGAGACTCCATCTCACTTCCTATCATTACTATGATGTCTAGCAGTCAACTACACCGTCACTGCATCAACAACTTGATTACCAACAACTGTACAATCATAGAAGACACCCTTCCATGACACTCTTTAGAGTTGCTTCAAAGCTTCCTCCAAAAACAATACCAAACTCAAACTCATTACCTACAGGTTTCTGAGTTACACACAGTGACCATCTCACAACCCGAGTGGTTCACTTTGACAAAGCCCTAAAGATCTACATCTTGGACCCGTACCTATTCTAGGTTACAAGCATTCTATTTATAATGTAATCCAACTGGATTTGGGCCTTTGATCGCGACTTAGTACGTCTATAGATTCTGACTGCAAGTGCACAGTCCTATCGCGTAGTTTTAAAAAGATATCGAACCCACAAGGACTTGATAATCAATCTAGTGCTACCTATAGTTACTATGTTTAGCTAAGGCGGATAATGTCACGGTTTTAATTTCTAAAGAATTAAAGTGGGAAACTAAATTGGATTAAGAAATATTAATAAAGCAGTCGGTATGTAGTATAGTGAACCTATGCGGATTTAATCGAAACTAAGCATATGAAAATATTTCACTTAAGTTATTCTGTAGAAATTATCAGTTTAAAAACCCACAACTCACATTCTCGTGGTCTTGTATTAGATTATACTCCTAAAGCCCTATGCCTGCTCTCGCTAGCCCATAAGTGTTTAGAAAATACTCTTTGAAAACTTAATAAAGTCTAATTCATTTTAAAGCGCTCTCGCTGTATTTAAATCAAATGCCTAACTTTAGCTATCCGGTTAAAACCTCACACTCTCGTGGTCTCGATCCTAACCTATTCTACTTTTCTTACTCTCGTAACAAAAAGCCTGGTTTTATAATAAAACGTCACAGCCAAAAATTAAGTTATTTAGGATTTTAGCTTAGGATCGGTTTTACCCGTTCAGTTACTCTTATACATACCGACTCTAGAAAATTAGCTAGACATACTAATCAAAACAGATAAACAAACGATATAATCTAGATGCAGTAGAATACTCATAGTAATTAAATAACGATAATTTAGCATAAAATAAATGACAATTATATTAATACGGTTCAGAACCTGATACAATGCACTATTCCTCAAGCTCCCTCTTCCACAGATGATGGCAAGTTTGGAACTCTTGGAATTGAAATTTAACAAGTTCTGAGGCTAAAACAAATAAATCCTAGCTACGATAGCAATTTCCTGATGTTGGAAATTGCTATTTAACGGTAAAGGGAAAAACAGGAAATGAAGAACAGAAAATAAAAAAACTGAAATAAAGTTGGAAATTTAGGTTGCAAGTTCGGCAGAGCTTCCGCAAGAAAATTATATCAAAAACTCTGTCCCTTTCTTCATCTGATTCTTTGGTATTTATAAGCATTTGTGTTTGTCAGTTGGAGAACGTTCATGGGCTTCAGCATGCTGTTTGTTGAGAGAAATCAGGAGACTGGGCAGCTTCGTTAGTCGTTGAGGTTGAGAGAAAGTAGGAGTCACTGAAGACTTTTCCACCTTTCGTTGGCCACGTCTTCACATTCTTCATAAAACTAAATTGGGCTTGTCACGATCGTAAGAACTTGGTGACGGGCATTTTTCACATTAAGTAGCGTGTTACAGCCGTAACCAATATGTGACGGTCGTCACGCGCTAGAAGTGTGTTACGATCGTAAGAGAGCTGTTACGACCGTCAGAGCTACAAAAAATGCAGACTTTGGCAGATGTTGGTTTCTTCTATCTTTTCATGTTGAATTTCTTCATATGATCTTTTTGCACACTTTTGAGTAAAGAACCATTGTACCTGTGGAAAAACATAAAAACTCGAAACAATCGGGAGTTAAACGGATTAATGCACTATGAAAATGGACTAAAAATGCGGTGTTTATATGATACGATTTCTCGTTATCAAACTCCCCCATACTTAAACCTTTGCTTGTCCTCAAGCAAATAATTAATTAGAAAATCGGACAGGTTTTATCAGACGCACATGCATAACATATCTTTGGTTTTCGAAACAATTACGGGAAACCATTTGTTAGTTCGGCCGATACTTAAGTAAAACACTAACGATACACTAATGACACAAGCAACAAGCTGAGTCGTGGACTTCGATTTTAAACAAGCTGTTCAATATATCTGTTATAATTCTGCCTAAAGTCTCTTGTTCTTATTTCACCCGGTTTCGTTCTAGCGCAATCACATTAAGCCCTTTGTCTTTTCGCGCACGTAGTGGAGTAGCCGGTTAGTGACTTTGATCCTTTTTAGCACGGGGTCTGGTACACGAGTGTGGCAACCCTTTACATATTATCCAAATTGGAGGTTGTGGGGGATCGAGCCATCGCACGCCCTACCGAGTTCAGAACCAGATACCTCTGAACCAACCAACAATGGATTCCTTCATTATTTGCTCATCTCTTGTATGCGACCGTATAATTTTGGTGCAAATTTTCCTTTCTTATCAGCGAGATAAGAAGGATATTTCATTGATTAGGCATCAAACACTTATATTCATCGGCTCCCCACGTGGTTTATGTCTAGACGGTGCTGACTGCTAGTATAAACTACTGGGGGTTACTCTAGAACTAAAACTTAAGATATAGGTATAACAGTTATTGAAACGGATCGCGTAAGTAAGAAGTCAAAGGTGTCATAACTGTATCGATCTTGTTGAATCTTTCTCGGCTTCCTATCTAAGATTCCATTAAGGTAGATATGTCGAGATATGCGAAGATAAAGCAAAAAATTTCGGTATGGCTAAATAAAGCGGGGAAAATTGAAAATGAGAGATATCATATAGAAATTCATGCTTAAGTGAAAATGCGGAAGGGAAATACAAGGAAAGGAAAGGTATGTCGCCCACACTATATCAGACATTGTCCTCAATGTTGTGATATAATAGCAGGGAAATACAATATAAAAACAAAACGAAAGGGAAAATGCAATCTAAAATAAAACTATACTACTGATGACTGCGTCCTCTGCTCCTGGTGCGTGTACGTCTAGTAGGTGTGGCTTCGCTGTCGGAGTCATGGATGCTAAGAGTGCTGACTTCCGCTCTCAAGGTGCCTATCTCACTTAAAGCTTCTGTGAACTTCTCGTCCATCGCCTGTTGCCTGCTTAAGATCTGAACATTTTGTGCAAAGAGGCTATCATATTGCTCTTGTTGCTTCCTTTCAAGTGCGGCGGCAAGTTGGTTCTGTTGGTGGATGGCATGGAGAATTTCTTCAAGAGTGACATCGGCTGGAGGCTACCTAGATGAAGTCTTAGGTATGTCGTGAACGGGGGCAGTACGGTCCATCTCTTCCTCTATCTCGTCCACGGGGGCATTAGGCTGTTCTTCATGAATAGGAATGTGGCCCTCGGGAGCTGCTGGATCAAATAGGTAATTGGCTGGGTTTTGTGGATCAATTCGGTTCCTGCAAGGCAAAATAATGTTATGATAAATGACACCTCGGATCACCGGATTGAATTTGCCATCTTCTCGCTCATGGATGAGGTGTGCAGACTTGCAGTGGTCCAGGGTAAGCAAAGTCGGTGCCATAGAAGGCATATCAGTGAGAGCGGCACCAAGATTCAAACCTAAGGCAATAGAAGTGACAATCCCTCCGAAATAGAAGGGTTGGCGACCTCTTGTGCAAATGGAGTGAATATGAGCCAAGAGAAACTGAGCGGCGTTTATTTGCTGGCCGGTCAATGCACAATGCAGGAAGAAAAGCTCCTTGGAGTTGAGCTTGTGGTTGCTATCTCTGGCGAAAATAGTGTTGCACAGGATGCGGTGGAAGTACCGGATGGCGGGGTTATGAATGAGAGTGGCGTTGAGGCTCTCGAATGATGTTGCACGATTGTTGGACAGTCTGTGCCATAAATTAAAGGCTTCCTCATTGAAATTATCGGGCACACGGTGATGAACTCACTCACCGTAACTAAAACCAAGCAAATGCGCGATATCATTTTGTGTGTACCGATACTCTACGCCAAACATGCGGAATGTGGCCACGCCAGTGAGTTGGCTGGTAGATCCTGATGGAGTTATGTAAACAAATGAACTCAGGAACTCCAACGTGAGGGCTTCGTAAATAGGTTGAGGCTGGCTGCATAGATGCCATAAGTTGACATTCTGCAGAAGATGTTGAACACTCTCAAACAGTCCCAATGTCCTCAGGCAGTCATGGTCGACATACCGAGTCGGTTGGAGACCGCGGCGTTGGAATTTCTGGTATCTGGTTCTTTGGGTTTCTCCTTGGTTTCCATCTCTGAAAATGAGGTTAGGGATTTGTTGTTGGTTGTTGGCCATAGCATGCAACAAGTTTTGAGATTGAAAGGTTTGGGTTTGAGAGATGTGGAGATTTATGAAGAAATGGTTTGAATATATAGATGAGGAAAAGAACGTGGGAAGTTGGAATGTGACTGTGGGAAGTTGGAATGTGAATGGGGTAATGGGGATTAAGTGGTGATAATGGGTGGTTAATGGAAAAACAGACGTGTTTCAGAACGGCATGACGGTCGTCACGAAGGGCTTACGGTCGTAACACGGGATAATGCGCGTTACGATCGTCATGGGTATGATACGACCGTTACAACAACAATTTTTTTGAATTTCTCCCTAGAAATCACTTATATTTTCATTCTATCACAGCTCTTCCAACACATCATTTCAACATTATATAAAATTAGCATAATATCAGAAATTTAAAACACATCTCAATCATTATATAGCCAATAAAAAATTTCAAAATGGAGATATCAGTGTTATAAGTTACTGATAGTAATTTAATGAGCAGAAAAGTAATAAATATGCAGTAAATTTAATTTGAACGAAACTTGTAAATAAGAAAACTAAATGAAATTTGCATTAAAATTAATACTTGTTCTTGAACAGAAATTTAAAATTTGCAGAAAGTAAAATTGTGCAGAATTGAATCAGACTAAAATGTAAATTGCAAAAAGGGAAACTACCTAGAAACAAAAACAGAAAGAAAAATAAAAATGCTGATCACTACTGCATCATCCAAGTCTCTTTTTTAATTCTTCCAAGGCTGAATTCATATGATAAAACTGGTCCACTGTAATGTCAGTTAAGCCTATTATATCGAGACGCATGCTTTTCAATTCATCCTTAACTCCATTAATCTCAATCCGATAAACTTCCAGAGTGGTTAAGATTTTGTTCAAACTCTCAGTGTACTCTCCTTTGTTTATTTCAAGGGCATCAGTATCCTCAACAATGTTGTTAATTTCATAATAACCAGGAGGGGTCTTAGGATCATTCTCATAATCAGACATCTTTTCCTCAATGACTTGATAAGATTGTGGTGACTCAGGTGTTGATGGATGGTCAGGTGGGTTCAGCTCATAAAGCCAATTGTCACGATTGTGGACACTCACTTTTGCATGGTTCGGAAGGGTGAATAAGGTGACAACTTCGTCTCTTATCAGGTATTCAAAAGGTGCAGGTCCTATATTTCCTATTAGGCGTCGGTCAAAATAGAAATCTATATTCATAGGACGAATGGAACCAAAGGGTGTACACTTATGCAGTTGGTATCTAAGTCCAAGTGTGTTAGCAATCATAGTGACAAGGCCTCCTATGATGATCGGTGCATCAGGGTCCTGAAGAATGCGGCAAAAGTTTTTCATCATGAAGGGCACAACATTGACAGGGCGGCCTTGGGTCATATAGTACAGTAAAAATATCTCATCCTTAGACACCTCGGTTCGGTTTTCTTCCTTTCCGAATATGGTATGGGCTAGGATCTTATGGAAATAGCGAATAGCGGGATTATGTATTTCATTGTTATCCATGTTATTCGGCTCAGGGTGATAATTTCCGGTTAAGGTTCCCCAAAAGAAATCCAGCTCAATATCCATAAGTTCTACCTGGGTTTCAGTAAAAGCAAAAGGTCCGCTAGGGAATCCTAGGAGGTCAGCTAATTCCTTATGGTTGTAACCGAATTCAATACCGAATAGTCTGAAACCGATAAATCCTTTTCTAGGTCCGAAACCGCGCTCAGGTATATGAACTAGGGAGCTCAAGAATTCAAAGGTGAGCTCGCGGTAGGTGACAAATCTAGACTTAATGTGGGCTTTTTCCCATCCAAGTTGGTTATACAGGTAAAGGATACTGTCAGCGATACCTAGGATGTCCATAGTTGGTTCATCATAATACAGAGTCATACCAATGTTCCTCTGTGACAACTCTTCAAACCTCCTCATTTGGTTTCTTCCTCTAAAAGTGGTTTCCATAAAGTTCTGTGGTTTTGGTTCCATAGTGAATGTTAGAGAAGGAGAAACAAATCAGGGGAAAAAAGGGTAAGGTAGAAAAGGCTTTTTAGAAATCCTGTAGCATGTAGAATTTTTAAATTAGTACAGCAGTATTATAAAAATTTTTTGAAAACAAAACGAAAGAAAATAGTGAAAACAAAGCTTTAAAAGAAACGAAAATGCAGAAAGTGGAAAATAAGATAAAATCAATAATGATGAAGAGAAACAAATAAAAATAAAACAAAGAAAGCAATAAGGCGGGTTGCCTCCCACTAAGCGCTGTTTTTACTGTCATAAGCCTGACGTAGTGCTTAGTAGTAGATTAGTCAGGGGAATTAGTGGACAACTCTAAGAGTTTTAGACTATTTGCATAGTCTCTATTTTCTATGTGATGGTAATGTTTTAATCGTTGTCCGTTTACTGTGAACGGTTCACTATTCCTACCCTTAATTTCTATCGCTCCGCTAGGGAACACTTTCGTAATTTCAAAGGGGCCTGACCATCTAGATTTCAATTTCCCAGGAAAGAGCCTAAGTCTAGAGTTGAAAAGGAGCACAACATCTCCCACACTTAATTCTTTCCTAGATAAACGCTTGTCGTGCCATCTTTTGGTTCTTTCTTTATATATCTTAGCGTTCTCATAAGCGTCTAATCTTAATTCTTCCAGTTCGTTTATATCAAGGACTCGCTTTTCTCCTGCGGCAGTGTAGTTTATATTCAGCGTCTTAATCGCTCAATATGCTTTGTGTTCTAGTTCTACCGGGAGGTGACAGGACTTTTCGTACACAAGTTTGAAGGGTGTATTCCTATAGGTGTCTTGTAGGCGGTCCTATAAGCCCATAAAGCTTCGTTAAGCTTGGATGACCAATCTTTCCTAGATATGGCGACAGTTTTTTCTAGAATTTGCTTTATTTCTCTGTTTGAGACTTCAACCTGTCCACTGGTTTGTGGGTGATAAGGTGTTGCTACACGGTGTCTGACTCCATACTTAGACAGTAATTTGTCGAATATTTTCGAGATGAAATGAGAGCCACCGTCACTAATGACAAGTCTAGGCACACCGAATCTTGGAAAGATTACATTCTTGAAGAGCTTACTTACTACTCGTGTGTCATTTGTAGGTGAAGCTATAGCCTCGATCCATTTTGAAACATAATCAACAGCTACGAGTATGTACTTGTTTCCGAAAGAAGATAGGAAGGGTCCCAGGAAATCGATTCCCCACACATCGAAGACTTCCACCTCTAATATTCCTCTTTGAGGCATTTCATCGCGTCTTGAGATATTACCAGTGCGTTGACACCGATCACAGTTGATCACAGCGATGTGGACGTCTTTCCATAGATTAGGCCAGAATAGGCCGGCTTGTAAGATCTTGGCACAAGTTTTCGAAGTGCTTGCATGTCCGCCATATGGAGATGAATGACAATGAGAAATGACATCTTCTATTTCTTCTTCGGGTATGCATCGACGGAAGATTCCATCTGGTCCTCTCTTAAATAATAAGGGTTCATCCCAATAATAGTACTTGAGATCATGGAAGAATTTCTTTTTCTGCTGATATGTCAAATCCGGTGGAAGTGCGCCTGCAGCTAAGTAGTTGACTATGTCAGCATACCATGGCAGTCTTTCATCTGTATGGATTGCTTCCACAGCTTCTTTAGGTTCTGGTTTGTTTGGATCTAGTCAAGCTAGATCGCTTCTTATTTGCGCTATCAGCTGTTCGTATGGAAAATCGTCGTTAATAGGCACTTGTTCGGGTTTAATACTTTCTATTCTTGACAAGTGGTCTGCTACGACGTTCTCAGTGCCTTTCTTATCTTTGATCTCCAGATCAAACTCTTGCAATAGTAGGATACATCTTAGGAGTCTTGGTTTGGCATCCTTCTTGGTTAGTAAGTATCTGATAGCAGCGTGGTTCGTGTAAATGATTATCTTAGCTCCTACTAGATAGGAACGAAATTTGTCAAGGGCGAAGACAACTGCTAACAGTTCTTTCTCAGTCGTGGCGTAGTTCATCTGAGCGGAATCTAAGGTTCTACTAGCATAGTAGATTGCGTGAAGTTTCTTGTCCTTCCTTTGTCCTAGAAATTCGCCTACGGTATAATCACTCGCATCGCACATGATCTCAAAGGGTAATCTCCAATCGGGTGGTTGCATGATTGGTACGGTGATAAGAGTTGTTTTTAGAGTCTCAAAAGCGTTAAGACACTTTTCATCGAATATGAACTCAGCGTCTTTCATTAATAGACCGGTAAGGGGTTTAGTGATTTTCGAGAAATCTTTAATGAAACGTCGGTAGAAACCGGCGTGGCCTAAAAAGCTTTGTATTTCTCGTACGGTCTTTGGGGGTTGAAGGTCTTTTATGACTTCTATCTTAGCTTTATCAACTTCAATTCCCTTATCTGATATAACATGTCCTAGCACGATTCCTTCTCTGACCATGAAATGGCATTTTTCCCAGTTAAGCACGAGGTTTACTTTCACACATCTTTCTAGTACCTTTTCTAGGTTTGATAAGCATCCTTCAAAACTTTGCCCGCATACAGAGAAGTCGTCCATGAACACTTCCATGATGTTATCTATGAAATCTGCGAAGATTGACATCATGCATCGTTGAAAGGTTGCAGGGGCATTACACAATCCGAAGGGTATTCGTCTATAAGCGAACGTTCCATAGGGGCACGTGAATGTAGCCTTCTCTTGATCATCAGGGTGAATAGGTATTTGGAAAAATCCAGAGTAACCATCTAGATAGCAGAAATACGAGTGTTTGGCTAATCGTTCTAACATTTGATCTATGAAAGGTAGAGGGAAGTGATCTTTTCGAGTAGCTTTATTTAGTTTTCGATAGTCGATGCACATTTTACTTCCAGTCACAACTCTTTGAGTTATAGATTCGCCTTTTGCGTTCTTCACAACAGTGATACCTCTTTTCTTTGGTACGACATGCACTGGGCTAACCCATTGACTGTCGGAGATCGGATATATAATTCCTGCTTCCAGTAGCTTCTTAACTTCATCTATGACTACAGTGCTGAGGATTGGGTTAATTCTTCTCTGAGGTTCTCTAGAGGTTTTGCAATCTTCTTCTAGCATAATACGGTGCATGCAGATTGAAGGACATATTCCTTTCAGATCAGAAATGTTGTAACCTAGTGCAGTCGGGTACTTCCTTAGGACGTCTAATAATTTCTTAGTTTCGAGCGTTCCTAAATTGGAATTGACTATTACTGGTCGCTTACATTCGGTGTCTAGGAATTCGTATCTTAGGTTTCTGGGTAAGGTTTTCAGTTCTGAGTATGATTCCTTTGGACTTGGCATATGATCCGGTGTAAGTGCTAAACTTACGCTTAGACTATCATCTTGATACGGTTCGCGCCAATCGTCATCTTCGAAAATCGGGGGGATTTGGATTTTCATTATCTCCGAATATGTGGTTTGTTCTGCTTCCATCTCTCTTACGCACTCGTCTATCACGTCAATCAGATAACATGTGTCATCCATGGCTGGTGCTTGTAAGAATTGAGTGAGGATGAACTCCACTTTTTCTTCTCCGACTTCGAATGTTAGTCTGCCCTTTTTCACGTCGATTATGGCTCCAACTGTGGCTAGGAAAGGTCTTCCTAATATGATTGGGGTAACTGAGTCCTCTGTAATGTCCATGATTATGAAATCGGTCGGGATATAGAATTGACCTATTCTTACTAGAACGTTTTCCAGTATACCTACAGGGTATTTAACTGATCGGTCAGCTAGTTGAACGGACATTTTGGTGGGTCTAAGTTCTCCCATCTCTAGCTTTTTGCAAATAGATAGGGGCATGACACTGATACTTGCTCCCAAGTCGCATAGAGCTTTGTCTATGACGAACTTTCCAATGTTACAAGGTATAGAGAAACTACCTGGATCTTTTAACTTAGGGGGCATATTGTTTTGAATAATAGCGCTACACTCAGCAGTAAGTGTAACTGTTCCGTTGTCCTCTATCTTTTTCTTGTTAGATAGGATTTCCTTGAGAAATTTAGCATACGAGGGCATCTGAGTGATAGCTTCTGTAAACGGAATAGTAATATTCAACTGTTTTAGAAGTTCAACAAACTTTTTAAACTGGCCCATCGTTTTGGACTTGGTTAATCTCTGAGGGTACGGAATTGGTGGTTTATAAGGTGGTGGAGGCACATAAGGCTTCTCATTCTCCACAGCCTCTTGATTTTTGTCTTCCTTCTCTTCTGGTTCATTCTCCTTTTCAGTTGGTTTATCTGGTTTCTGGTACATAGCTGGGTTTTCAATCCTAAGATCAATAGGTCCGTCTAATTCTTTTCCACTTCTTAATATAACTGCGTTTGTATGACCTTTTGGATTTGGTTGTGGCTGTCCTGGAAATGTGCCAGCTGGAGCAGCAGTAGATGCTTGTTGTTGAGCCACTTGTGAAATCTGAGTTTCAAGCATTTTATTGTGGGTGGCTAAAGCGTCTACTTTGCTCACTAATTGCTTAATCTGTTCACTAGTGTGTATGTTTTGATTTAGGAATTCTTTGTTCGTTTGAGTTTGGGTAGCTATGAAATTTTCCATCATCAATTCAAGGTTGGATTTTCTAGGAACGTTTGGAGCGGCTATGGCTGGTTTTTGATATCCCGGTGGTACAGCAGGTGCTTGGTTAGGTGCATACAAGGCATTATTGTTCTTATAGGAAACGTTCAGATGATTTTCCAGCCCGGGTTATAGGTATTTGAGTACGGATTTCCTTGAGCATAATTCACCTGGTCTGTGGTCATTCCAGCTAAAATTTGACATTCTGGGGCAGTGTGTCCTGGAGTTCCGCATATTTCGCAATTTGGACTTACAGCAGCCACGGTGGCTGGGGGTGTTATGGTCAAGTTATCAATCTTTTGGGCAAGGGCATCTACCTTCGCGTGGACGTGATCTAGGCTGCTTACTTCATACATTCCGCCTTTCGTCTGGGGTTTCTCCACAGCAGTTCTCTCACCTCCCCATTGACAATGGTTTTGAGCCATATTTTTAATGAGGGTATAGGCTTCATTGTATGGCTTATCCATAAGTGCACCGCCCGCGGCAGCGTCTATTGTTAATCTGGTGTTGTATAGAAGCCCATTGTAGAAGGTATGAATGGTTACCCAGTTTTCAAGACCGTGATGTGGACAAATTCTCATCATGTCTTTGTATCTCTCCCACGCTTCGTAGAGAGATTCTGAATCTTTTTGTCTAAATCCGTTGATTTGAGCCCTTAGCATAGCGGTTTTACTCGGTGGAAAATATCTTGCTAAGAAAACGTTCTTTAACTCTTCCCACGTAGTAACAGAGTTGGATGGCAAGGATTGCAACCAAGCCCAAGCTCTATCTCTTAGAGAGAAAGGAAAAAGACGTAGTCTTATCGCGTCTGGAGTCACACCATTTGCTTTCACTGTGTCAGCATACTGCACAAACTTGGTCAAGTGTTCATTAGGATCGTCCGTCAGATTTCCAGAAAATTGGTGTTGTTGTACGGCTGACAGCAATGAAGGTTTCAACTCGAAATCGTTTCGGTTGATAGCGGGAGCAGCAATGCTAGTATGAGGCTCCTGTTGAGACGGAGTAGCGTAATACTTCAGTGGTCTGTCCTGAGGTCCTTCGGCTATGTCTTGTTCGTTGACTGGTTCAGGAGGATAAGCAAGAAGATCGGGAATATTATGCTTGCGTTGATACTCTACTATTCTGCGTCTTAAATGTAAGAAACGTTCTAATTTGTCGATTGGTGTTTGCAAGACGTCGCCTTGAGAGCGGGTACTTGGCATACAATCGACAAATGAAAGGGAAATATGGTTGGTGCCTTAGTCTATACGGCGCAACAATGGAATTGCACTATTGACTAAATCGAAGTCCCCGGCAACGGCGCCAAAAACTTGATCGCGACTTAGTACGTCTATAGATTCTGACTACAAGTGCACAGTCCTATCGCGTAGTTTTAAAAAGATATCGAACCCACAAGGACTTGATAATCAATCTAGTGCTACCTATAGTTACTATGTTTAGCTAAGGCGGATAATGTCACGGTTTTAATTTCTAAAGAATTAAAGCGGGAAACTAAATTGGATTAAGAAATATTAATAAAGCAGTCGGTATGTAGTATAGTGAACCTATGCGGATTTAATCGAAACTAAGCATATGAAAATATTTCACTTAAGTTATTCTGTAGAAATTATCAGTTTAAAAACCCACAACTCACACTCTCGTGGTCTTGTATTAGATTATACTCCTAAAGCCCTATGTCTGCTCTCGTTAACCCATAAGTGTTTAGAAAATACTCTTTGAAAACTTAATAAAGTCTAATTCATTTTAAAGCGCTCTCGCTGTATTTAAATCAAATGCCTAACTTTAGCTATCTGGTTAAAACCTCACACTCTCGTGGTCTCGATCCTAACCTATTCTACTTTTCTTACTCTCGTAACAAAAAGCCTGGTTTTATAATAAAAAGTCACAGCCGGAAATTAAGTTATTTAGGATTTTAGCTTAGGATCGGTTTTACCCGTTCAGTTACTCTTATACATACCGACTCTAGAAAATTAGCTAGACATACTAATCAAAACAGATAAACAAACGATATAATCTAGATGCAGTAGAATACTCATAGTAATTAAATAACGATAACTTAGCATAAAACAAATGACAATTATATTAATACGGTTCAGAACCTGATACAATGCACTATTCCTCAAGCTCCCTCTTCCACAGATGATGGCAAGTTTGGAACTCTTGGAATTGAAATTTAACAAGTTCTGAGGCTAAAACAAATAAATCCTAGCTACGATAGCAATTTCCTGATGTTGGAAATTGTTATTTAACGGTAAAGGGAAAAACAGGAAATGAAGAACAGAAAATAAAAAAACTGAAATAAAACTGGAAATTTAGGTTGCAAGTTCGGCAGAGCTTCCGCAAGAAAATTATATCAAAAACTCCGTCCCTTTCTTCATCTGATTCTTTGGTATTTATAAGCATTTGTGTTTGTCAGTTGGAGAAAGTTTGTGGGCTTCAGCATGCTGTTTGTTGAGAGAAATCAGGAGACTGGGCAGCTTCGTTGGTCGTTGAGGTTGAGAGAAAGTAGGAGTCACTGAAGACTCTTCCACCTTTCGTTGGCCACGTCTTCACATTCTTCATAAAACTAAATTGGGCTTGTCACGATTGTAAGAACTTGGTGACGGGCATTTTTCACATTAAGTAGCGTGTTACGGTCGTAACCAATATGTGACGGTCGTCACGCGCTAGAAGTGTGTTACGATCGTAAGAGAGCTGTTACGACCGTCAGAGCTACAAAAAATGCAGACTTTGGCAGATTGTTGGTTTCTTCTATCTTTTCATGTTGAATTTCTTCATATGATCTTTTTGCACACTTTTGAGTAGAGAACCATTGTACCTGTGGAAAAACATAAAAACTCGAAACAATCGGGAGTTAAACGGATTAATGCACTATGAAAATGGACTAAAAATGCGGTGTTTATATGATACGATTTCTCGTTATCAGCCTTCAAATCATATCATATCTTCTGCTTCTAAATAGATCTTCAATCATATCTTCAATTAAATCTTCAATTATTAACTCTGAATATTCTCCATATCTTTATTCTTTAAATGCGCAACAAACTGATCTTCATAACTGATTGTAACAAAATATATCTCTTCCTTGATCGCCGCCTATATTCTCTGATTCTCTTTAGCAGAATTTCTCATTCATACCAGAAAACACGTGCAGCCCTAATCACATAACTGTCTGATGTTTTAATGTTTTGGTATAGTGATGTTAAGACATCGCATGTGACATCACTCTTCAGTACTTTAACTCTTCAACAATAAACCAGAAAGTTAGCTATATTGTTAGAAGCTCATGTTGCAACATCAACCATGACATCAACATTGTTTTAACAAAATTTCAGCCAATTACTAGAACTTACACCTAACAACATCACAACCTGATGTTATTAATTCTGCAGATCTAATGTCACAACATCGCCTATGTGACATCAGACATCCAACTTCAGCAAATTAATTACTTAACACAGCCCAGTGTTAAACCTCAATGTTGCAACATCAGTCCCTAGACATCAACATTGAATATACTTTGTTTTACCAAAATTCCAGCCAATCCAAGAACTAACAATCTCCCCTTTTGGCTAATTTTGGCTAAAACAATCTCTGCACTCTGCAACTTCAGAGACTTCAGCAGCGGAAAAACTTCAATCAATAATCTTGAAACTCCAAGCAGCAGCATCAGCAGTAACATCTTTTCTTCACACAACTCTGCTGCTCAAAAAAAAAACTTCAGCAGGTATCAGCATGTATCATTATGCTGCAAACCAGCTACAATCTTCAACAACTGCACACAATTCACTTCAGCATCTAGCACAAAAAATCTGCTGCAGCACCATCTTCAACAGCAACAATTTTTAACAATATTGCTCCCCCTCAATCATGAACCATCATGGCTTGCTCCCCCTCAATCATGAACCAACATGGCAGCTGTCAATTACTCCCCTTTAATATCTGCATCACATTAGCAGCATTTGGCATTCTTACTTTGAGACTCTTGACTCTCTTGGCTATTTCTCCCCCTTTTTAGCCATAATTAGACAAGCTTCAATTAGAAGCCCTATTAACTACAGTCAGTACACCCTAGCTCTCATTGTTAGCCTCACAGTTAGCAACCAGGCAAAACAAATCATAGAAAGAAAAACATAACCAGTGCATATAACTGCACAATATTCATATTACACAACCAGCATAGCAAATGCAAAGCAAAAAAAAACTAAACTATTATCTAATAACAACAGATGGAAGTCAGTCTTCATCCGAGCTGGTACCATCAGCATCTTCATCACCTTCATCTGACCCGAAATCCTCAGTATCGCCATTCACATTATCTTCCCCCTGTTCCAAGTCTTTGATCATTTGCTCAAACTTCATTTTCCTGACAGTGCTGGTACTGATAACCAGATCAAGATCCTTGCAGGTTGCCTTCAATTCTTCAATTAGCTTAGATTTTGTACTGACCTTCTTAACCCCAGAACTTGATGTTGTAACAATGTCTGGAACATGACTCCCAGCGAACAGTTTGGGATGCAAGGATAATGGAGACTCCCTCTTGCATGCTTTATCAGCACAAGTCAATATTCCTGGTTGTTGACTCAGAACGACTCCACTAATGAGAGAAGGAAATGCTATAGGCATTTTAATAGCATTTGTTGTTGCATGTTTTACAGTCTGATCAAATATGTATGTGCCATAGTCAAACTTTTTCTGTGTACCAACAGCATAGATAAGCCTTCCTAGTCCCATAGCTGTGGTGGTTTTGTGATTGGTGGGCACCCAGTTTGCAGCTCCAATTCTGTGTAGTATAGCATACTTCACACTCAGTTTGCTAGTTGGTAGCTTTTCTTTTAATGGCCATACTCTAACCTGTCCAGCAGTAATTTTCTTGCACACTTCATTATCTGTATCCTCCAGTTCTGTATACTCTGCATCCTCTCTTCCTAAGTAGCTGTTGACAATCTGAGGAGAGAACTCAACACATTTTCCTCTGACAAAGACCTTCATAAAATCTGGACTGCTCTTGTCAGAGATATTTACAGGAAGATTTACTATGAATTCCTTTACCAGGCCATCATAGCATCTTGAAAATCCACACACAGTTTTCATTAACCCAGCAGCTTTGATTCCTTCCATCACTTCTTTAATCTCTATGGCTTCTTTGCCAATCTCTCTCTCAAGAGCAATCCTCCTTTGGCAAATGAACTTCCACATATAGGCATTGCTTGCATGGTGGAAGGAGATGTTATCCACAGGAGCATCTGGGACTTTGTCTGCAATCCTTTTTGCAATAGATTTTCTAACATGAGTGATGTTCTAAACATCATCCTCATCATCATGCTCAGACTCAGATTGTTCCACAATCTTCCTCTTTCTTGGATTCACCTCGACCTTACTCCAAGTTTTTGTTGGCCCAACAACAGCCTTTTTCCTCTTATCATCAGAAAACTTCTTTGGGGACGATTCAGCCTGCTTTTCTTTCCTTGTCCTTAGTCTCTTAGCCAGACTAGGCACTGCTCTTCCAATGACTTCATCATCAGATAAGTCATCAACATTAATCACCTCAGTACTCTTTTCTCCTCCAGGAGTAGTCTCAGCATCCCTACTAGGCGATGTTCTGACATCCCCTTCAACATCCCCTTCCCCATGAATATCATCTTCTCCACTACTTACTTCAGTATCAACTTCAACTTCCTTCTCAACATCTTCGATTACGGAGACAGCTAATCTGTGAAGATTTGTATCAGTATATTGCATGTCACACTGATCAGCAGCCATCTTTCTCAGGGGTCTAGATATACCCTTAATAGGAAGTCCTCTCTCAAAGATTTTATAAACGATCTGCCCCATGCTCTTATCAACATCTGCCCTTTCAACCACAGTTTGAGATGAGGATGACCTAGGTGTTGATTTATCACTAAATAGAACACTTGTAACAAGCTTCTTTGTCTTAGTGTCTTTAAAGGTAGTTGCGACCCTTTTCGGAGCAAGTTTAGAGGGTCTAGGTTTACCTGACTCTGGGAGCATTACCGAGATGGGTTGTATATTCAGAGCTTCGTCTTCAGAGTACTCATCTGTAGAAACCCTAGCTTTATTCCGCAATGAACTTTTTGATGGAGAAGATGTCTGTTTTGACATGGTTCCTTTGAGACAGTATAGGTTGAGACGATTCTTCTTGTTGAAGGAGAAGAACAGACGAGAGATATGAATTTTGACGGATTGGGATTTTGCTATAATAGGAAATGAGGGTCTGAGGTAAGGCGCCAGATTTTGTGTAATTTTTAAAGACCAATTAATGAGTTTCTCCCCCCAAATAAGCTTTCCTTTTACAATTTTGAAGGAATTCAGCTTAAGAGTGCTTAACTCTAGCAGCCTTTCACACCTGATGTCACAATCTAATGTTAAAACACCAGTCTTAACATCGATAGATGGGCTGAATTCTATAGGTATCCACAGATAACAATTATCTCTGGACCTGACTCCTTTCATGATCACTTCGTCCTTTTCATTAGTCACCAGACACTCATCCTTGGAATAGCTGACTTTGTAACCTTCATCACATAACTGACTTATGCTAATCAGATTAGCCTTCAAACCTTGGACAAGGATCACACTATCAAGAGTAAGACCACCAAGATTCTTCACTCTTCCACTTCCTTCTACTACTCCTTTTTCTCCATTGCCAAATACAACCTTGTTTGCATGGAAAGGATTAAACTCCACCAACTACTCCTTTGATCCAGTCATGTGCATTGAACATCCACTGTCAAAGTACCATGCATCCATATCAACCTGGCTATCTGAGGTGTGGGCTAAAAGACATTTCACCTTCTCCTTAGGAACCCATTGTTTAGCAACTTTAGGCCTGACCTCCTTCTGTCTGGTTTGAGGTACAGAATATGGGTAACCATGGAGCTTGAAACAAGAGTACTGCATATGTCCGAACCTTCCACAATAGAAGCATCTCACTCTGTCATCTCTGAATTGGTTATATCTTCTACCATTGTGATATTGTTGTGGCTTCCACCCATAGTATTGTCTCCTCCTTCCAGAGTTGGTCTGTCTTCTATGGTGCTGATGTCTTTTACCATAGGTAGACTGTCTCCTGAACTGAGGATGCTGTCTTCTAGGCTGTCTCCTATGGTGATGAGGCTTCCTTCTTCCATGGTAATGGGGCACAACCTTGTTGTATTCATATCCATACCAATCTCCCTGATGTTGAGACATCTGATGAGACATGTTATGTTTCAACCTTGCAGCTTGCACGCTCGTGTGATATTGGGGTGGCATATACTGACTAGCTCCTTGAGGCTGCATCTTCCTATGTTGGGGACCATTCCTTTTCTCAACATTCTGAGGCTGAACAACCCTCTTAGGAGTAGGATCCTGTCTCTTTGTTTGAGACTTTGGTTGGGACACCTCCTCCTTTGCTCCTGAGGTGCTTGCCACATATCCTATACCAGACTTATCACCAGCAACCTTTTATGTCTGAAGGATCTTATCAAGTGTGTCTGTACCACAGCTCAGCATCCTAACAGACTTGGTCATATGATCAAGATGAGCTTTAACCAGTACAACTTCATTTTCCAGATCAACTTTTTCATTCTCAAGCTGAGCAATCTGTTGCTTGTGGCACTTGTTTTCTTGACCAATCTCAGCACTTTTTAAACACAGCTCTTGATAAGTAGATGCTAACTCCTCATAAGTTATTTCTCCATCACTAGAATCATCATCTGAAACAACAGCTCCTGTTAAAGCTCTAACATGCTTCGCTGACTCACCTTCACTTTCACCATCAGAGTCAGACCAGGAAACTGTCATGCCCTTCTTCTGCTTTTTCAAGAAGGTGGGGCATTCTTTCTTGACATGTCCATACCCTTCACACTCAAAGCACTGAACTCCTTTATCTTGGGCAGTTTTCTCTTCATCCTTCTCTTTTGACTTGCTGGTGTCAGAAGTTATGTTCTTGACATTATGCCTGGAGTTATTATTCATTCTCTTGAACACTTTGTTGAACTGTCTTCCCAAAATAACTATGGCCTGAGATAGATCCTCCTGGGATTCAGAACTCTTTCCTTTTTCTTCTTCATCATTTGACACCAGGGCTATACTCTTTGGCTTCTTTTCTGGCTCTTCCTCATTCAACCCAAGCTCAAAAGTTTGAAGAGATCCAATGAGCTCATCAACTCTCATCTTGCTGATGTCTTGTACTTCTTCAATGGCAGTCACCTTCATCTTGTACCTCTTAGGAAGAGACCTAAGAATCTTCCTTACAAGCTTTTCATCTGACATCTTTTCACCAAGAGCACTGGAAGCATTAGCCAGCTCAAGAACACTCATGTGGAAGTCATGAATAGTCTCATCTTCCTTCATCTTCAGACTTTCAAACTTCGATGTTAGAAGCTGAAGTCTTGACATCTTAACTCTAGATGTTCCTTCATGTGTAGCCTGCAAAATATCCCACGCTTCCTTAGCAACTTCATAGGTATTGATTAACCTGAAGATATTCTTATCCACTCCATTGAAAATTGCATTTAGAGCTTTGGAATTTCCAAGGGCAAGCTCATCTTCTTCCTTGGTCCATTCTTCTTCAGACTTTGGCTTTGAGGTGCCTTCTTTGTATTTGCCAGTATCATCTTTTTCACACACAACAGGTGCTTTCCACTCTTTAATAACAGCCTTCCAAGCCCTGTTGTCCAAGGATTTTAAGAAGGTGGTCATCCTTGGCTTCCAATAGTCATAATTGGATCCATCCAAAATAGGGGGTCTGTTGACGAATCCTCCAACTTCTTTGTCCATATTTACACCAGAAAGTAACTTCCCTAGATCTCACCCAGAGACAGACAGGATGCCTGCTCTGATACCAATTGAAATTCTGGTATCAGACGTGTGATGTTAAGGTGTGATGTCACAACCACACACTCTGCACAATGGACAGCAATAACAGTAACAAAGCAACACAAAGAATTGTTCACCCAGTTCGGTCTAACTACCTACGTCTGGGGGTTACCAAGCCAGGGATGAAATTCACTACTTGTAGAATTAATTTACAGACTCAACAACCCAGTTGACAATCTCCTAAACTTAATTCCTACTAGTGACTTTCTACCTAAGAACCCACTTAGATATGAGAACACTATTCAATCCCTAAAACACTTCAAAGATCACACACTTTGAATACCACTACTTGATTCTGCTTCACAGCTTTGATCAAGAACAACTCAAAATCACAATGTCAATTCACTCTCGAATGGCTTACAAAACATGCACGAAGACACAAAACGACTCTCAGTTTTTAGCTCACTTTCTTCGTCACTTTTCTCTAGTACTGGTGCCCTTTATATAGCCCCTTGAATTGGTCTTGGACCTGCTACAATATCTGACCTGATTTGTTATTTAAAACTGAATATTTAAAATAGATTTTCTCCTAAAATCTTTTTAAATCTTCAACCTTTTAAATCTCCTACAAATCTGCACCAGATCTCCTATGCAGGAGAAAATATCTATCCCAAGATATTCGCATCCAATGACACAGCTTGCTCTCCACAATTCCAGCTAACACGCAACCCTAACAACATCACAACCTGATGTTATTAATTCTGCAGATCTAATGTCACAACATCGCCTATGTGACATCAGACATCCAACTTCAGCAAATTAATTACTTAACACAGCCCAGTGTTAAACCTCAATGTTGCAACATCAGTCCCTAGACATCAACATTGAATATACTTTGTTTTACCAAAATTCCAGCCAATCCAAGAACTAACAAAGTTGACACAATACTTTTCAATAAAATTAGAACTTTGATCTGCAACATAACATAGTTCATCAAACTTTCGATTGATGGTGTAGCTTATGGTCGTGTTGTCACAGAGGTTGAGAGAACCATAAGTAGAAGAAAAATATAATTCTTAGTTTGTGATCATGATATATCATAAGAAAATGATATAAATGGTTCTCCTTTTAGCAGTCTATCCCACAATATATTGTTTGATAATGATAATGATGTTAAGAGTCTAACATCAAACAATATATTATTTGAAGATATTGTTGCGGTGAGAATCAGATATCAAGCTATTAATTAAATTGAATCACAAATCATGAAATTCACCACCGAGCTTTGATTTATCCAAAGGAAAGGGTAAAGATCGAAAAAAATCCTAAGTGCGCTATGTAACAACAAAGCTAGATATCTAAGGTTGGGGGGTTGGTTATACCTAGGGAAGGTGCTAGCATCCTAAGTATCTGTAGTGCTCTACAGGAACCTCTTGTTAGTGTTTGTGTTATGTTATTGTCTGTTTGCTAAGGAAAAGGTGCTAAGGGAAAGACCTAAGGTATATACACTAAGTATGCTCTCCAAGACATCGTATATCGTGCCTACGTATCCTAACCAGGAATGGAATCAGAGCATTCGTAGTTCACCTAACTATGGGTAAGGAAATCTTGACTGTGGTTAAGGTTCCAAGGGAAAGTAAGTATTCATGACCATGATACTTACATAGATTTAACAAACTCTCCAAGTCTAAGTTGAAAGACTAGCTAAAGAGATGACTTTTGACAAAAGTCAAAGGGGAGAGTGAGTACTCATAACAATGGTAATCACATAGAGTTTACAAACTCTAAACTTAATTCTAAGTTGTAAGACAAAATGGCTCTAACAAGGCCAAGAAATGAAGGTAGTATCTATGACAATAGTACTTACATAGGGTTAACAAACCCTAACCTAAGGCTAGGTTAAAAGGGGAAATGGATCTAACAAGGCCAAGGGAAATGATCCTAAAAATGTCATGAAGTGGGTAGGAAAGCAACACTAACTATCTTAAATATGACTTACAAGTCAACAAGGGAACTTTTCCTTTGGAATAAGGGACACACAACTTGTAATAACAATTAATTAAAGGATAAACCTTAAAGTAAGAATGATAACAATCAAGGATGAGAATGACATTATGGACAAGCATATGCTAAAGTGGATGGTCAATTCATGATGTAAACAAAGTGTCAAAGATCAATGACATGCCAAAAGTTTGTAGCAAACAAATTAAGCACAAACATACAAGAATAAGGGACCCTAATCAACATCAATAATCAAAGTATCAAATTCAAAAAGTTCAAATGAGATGAAAATCTAAGAATGGAAGTAGCTACACAAAGTCATGTTCAACATGCTCATATGATCAAGAAAAAGTCACAAGTATATCAAACATACACTAAAACACAAGCATACTTGCTACAAACTTAATCACACAAAGATAAGTGCATAAAATGGTTCAACATGGAAGTTAGAACTCAAGAACCAAATGGGAAGTAGCATACACATCATATAAAACTCATATTCAACATCATGATGTCAAGAGAAACAAAACAAGGATCACATCAAAACATGAACAAGACCATATGCAAGAACCAAGCTAAATCAAACATGAAAAGACTCAAGCAATCAAGACATGCATAGAAGATCAAATGTGTAAGCAAGAACACTTTGAACTCATGAAGTCAGAAGCTAAGACATGCTTTTCAAACCACATACAAACATACAATCATCAAGACAACCATTCAAACAACATTGCCTAAAACTAGGTCAAGACAAACACCAAGACATGCTCAAAACAAACCCTAAGTTGGTGCACCAACCAAAAATAGCCAAATGGCCAAATAAAATCCAAATCAAAGCCTTGGTTCATGTCCAAACATCCAAGAATAGGTATTCAAAATACCAAAACAAAATTGGCACAAGAACTTCCTCAAAACCAACTACAAATTCAAAGTATCAAAAGAACTGTGGCTTATCAAAACCACACCAAAGGTTTAATCAAACAACATCATTTAAGACCAAGAGAAATACTCAAACCTCCCTAAATTATATGTCACATATTGACAAAAAAATCAGATTAAAAAAACATACGGAAGGCACTCAAATGAAAACCCTAAAGTTGAGGGTGTTTTGGTAAACATGTCTAACCAAATGATTTAAATAAAATAATAAAATAAATAAAAATTACCAAAAATAAGACAAGACAGTAAGGGGTCTAATAGTATTTTTTATATGATTTTTGAATATTTGAAGGATCAAAAATAAAAATACAATGAAAATGATAAAATAAGAGGAAAATACAAATAGGAAAGAGATGGGGGTGCATTAGTAAAACACAGAAACAAAGGAAACTCAGTTATAATGCAACATGGGCCTCAAAAGACATGGGCCTCAAAATCAGAATAAAAAGTGGACACATGAGATGGCCACACAACCAAAACTTAAATGACATGGCATGACCTGGCTGAAGCGTGTCAAGTCAAAATGAGGGTAAACGGGAGGACACGTAGACGCCGGAGCCCTAGCTATGGTCGTCTTCTCCGGCGGGTCGTCGGAGTTACAGTGGGAGAACCTCACCAAACACGACTAAATCTTATACCGTTTTCAAGGATTTTTCACGTACAATCTATTTCCAACCTTCTTTTATCATTTGAGGTCTCTAACACCCTAAAATCAGGCCATGAAAAAGTGGCCCTAAAACTGAAAGCATTCGAAATGAGACAAGAACCACCCACAAACGTTCTACTAGTAATCATACATTCAACATGTAAAAATAGAATGATTGCACGTAAAAATTGGAGAAAGAGTTTGGAGAAATGTTACCAAAATATAAAGCTTTGCACGTCTGAATAAGGCTTCAAATGGCTCTCCAAATGGTCCAGAGGATCTCCTTGTGATTTAGGGATGATGGTGGAATTAGGTTAAACAAAGGAAAGCTCCAAACTGAAGAGATTCGAAAACTTAAATTTTGAGTCAAAAAAAGTGAGGTGATGGTATGCTCATGTTCCTCTCTCTCTCTTGCTCTCTCTTCTCTTGTATTATGTGTATATGTATCTGATGCCTTTGATGACCAACAAGAAGTGTTTTAAAGCTAAGAAGTTTGAAATGTTTCCTTGGTCAAAATATGAAGAAAGTGGCATATGATGGTGTAGCTTACACGAGCCAGCTATGGTTCAGATGGTTGGGGCATGTGTTTTTTATTGGTTTGTGATCAGAATGATGCAGCATGGTGAGAGGAAAAAAAGGCTAAGAATGTTGCATAAGTTGGTGGTTTCACAATTCCATGATTATGCCAATATGTGGTTTTTGCATTGGGTAAGTTTTGGGATCACAATGTGACAGATTTTGATGCTAGAAACAAGGCTTTGGTGTTGGAAAAAGTTTGTCATGTTTGGCACAAAAATTGGTAATGAGACTTGGCAAGTTTGGCAAGACATGATCATGTGCATGGTGGCGACTTTGGTATACTCTAACTCCATGGATAATGGCTCAAATAGAGTGATTCTAAGCTCTTTGGAAAGTAGGCATGGAGATGAACAAGTTTGGTGTTTAACATTTCTTGAAATGAGGGTTGTAACATGATGAAAAATGATCATGAAAAGTGGTCCAACATGCTGGTCTAGGGCTTGGCACGCATGGATTGGTCATGCCTTGGGCAAGTTTGTCAAGTCTTTGCACCCATGTTCATCACACCATAACTTGAGTTGTAGAACTCCAATTGAAAAGTTCTTTACATGCTTGGAAAGTTGAGATGGAGGAGAACAACTTTGATGTTTAACAATTTTGGATTTGAAGCTTGGAAACATAAAAAAGAGGGCTTTCAAGTTGAGAAAAAACATGACTTAGGATGCCTTGGCAACTTGGGCAAGTTGCCTAACTTGTGCCCAAAATCCTCCAACTTTGAGACACCATAACTTTTGACTCCTTGATCCTAATGGAGAGTTCTTTATATGCTTGGAAAGCTTGAAGAACAAGGTATAAATTTCATGTTTGATGAATTTTGAGTTGAGGTCAAGAAACCCATGAAGCCTTGGCTTGAAGTTGGTGCAAAAAGCTGAATTTTAGGACTTAGAAAATTTCTAAGTATAAATGCCAAATCATGATTTCTTCCAACTTTAACCATCCATAACTTCAAATCCTTACATTTTTTAAACTCGATTCCTTCTACAAACTTGTAGTAGGGAATGTCCTCTTTAAAATCAATAATAGTTTGCTCCATTTGGCTTAATGATGAGTGAGATATAATCCTTGAAAGATGGCTAAAAATCTTGACTTCCATACTTAGAAAAATTCATCAAAAACTCTAATTTTTCAAATCTCCTAATGTTATTGTTCCAACTTAATTTATCTTGATCTAACCACATGAGATCATGGAATATGACTTGGAATGTTCATGGTTGACCAAAAAACTCAAAGGTTGACTTTATGGAGTCTCAATTGACTTTTTAATTAGATGAATTCAAAACCTCTCCCATTCACTTAGGAAGCCCTTGAAATGAATTGTATTGAACCAAAAGGCATCTTAGGGACCTTTGACGTATGTGAGGACTTTCTTGGCTGATCCCTCTTTCAAAATCTTGATTAATCAGTGCTCTCCCTTTCTTGTACAAAACCCTAATTTCCACAAAAGAAACAAAACCACAAGGCTTGGTATCTTGGTTAGTTATGCAATGATGATTGACCTAATATGCTTATGCAAATGATGATGACATCTAATGGGTAAAATTTGGGGTATGACGGATATCTTTATAAGTGAAGGCAATCCTTACTAGTTTTGTAGGGTTGAGTTAAGTTCAACTACATTTCTTAACATGATATCAAAAGTCTCGTTTAAGATTCAATGGCTCACCTGCTATCAGATTTCCATCATCAGATCATCCATCATTTATTTTCATGCTCCAAATGTCCAATCATGGACGTGAGGAGGTGTGTTAAGAGTACCACATCAAATAATATATGGGCTGAACATGAACCTGTAAGTGGGAGCATTCCTCACCCTACAAGTCAATTTTATAGAATTAAGTCAGGCCTAACCACCTTTCTTAATAATTGACGAGGATGAGGATGAATAAGGTTTGGTGAGTAATTTGACCTGACTTTTATTTTATTATATGAAGATGTTGCAAAGATTTGTTACTTTTGTAAATATGGACAGATGGGTAAAAGTTGAATCAAGTTAATAAAATAAAAGTATTTATATGAAATTTGTTTATTATGGGGGAAATATGAAACTCAATGTTAAGATACAACAACAACTAAATCTTATCTCATAACATGAAATCCTCTAGATGGATCAACTTCCGTCATAATGTTCTATTAAGTACTATACTTTTACCTAAATTGTTAATCTTAGGATCTTTTTTTTGATAATTGCTCTTATAGTTTTTTAAGGTATTCTTCTACCTTTAAATGTTTGACTCCTCTCTATTTGAACCGCTCTCATTACCACAAAATCTACAGGTCTTCTATCATCTTTTCTACTATAGGTGTTACCCTAACACACACACACATTAGTGGCCACGTTCCCTATACTAGCAAAGTATAGAGCCTTCTTTGTCAAGAAGCGGCCACGTTCCCTATACTAGCAAAGTATAGAGCCTTCTTTGTCAAGAACTGGACTGGCAAACCCTGGATTCCATCATTAGTGGTCATGTGAGTCCTGACCTCTAACTCGTCCAAATAGATTGCTCTCGCGATGGTTGGATCATTTGGAATCTCTTCTAGTCCAAAAAATGGAGCTTGATCAGTAATATGTAGATCAGTCAGGTGAGAGTACTCCTCCAGTGTTGGTGCTAGTTGATAATCCGAGAATGTGAAACAGTGATAGACCGGATCGTAGAACTGGATTAGTGTGGACAGGATTCCTTCAATTACGTGGACCCTTAACAAGGACATCAGTCCTCCATACTTGGCTCTGAAAGCCTCGTGGTTGGTGATCATTCTCGCCAGACCTCTTAAATCCTTTAGTTTTAGGACCTTGAAGGTATACTTGTGAGTTTTCCTTCGACCGAAATCCATTAGCGCAATCTTTTTATCTGATATTTGTAATCATAGTCTTAGGTTAATTTGAAAAATAGAGATTAGAAGAGAAGATTTTTTTTTTGTTTTAATGTTTTTTAGATGAATGCATGAATGCAGCACACAAAAACATAGAAAAAACATGGGGTCAAAGGGTCGGTGTCATGAAGTCAACGTTCTACCCCCCCCCCCCCCCCAAAGGTTTATACTGGTGATTTTTTGTACCTGTCTGCAAAATCATTGACCCCTCTTGGGATAACAACAGCAAGCGTATATGTATCCTAGAGTGATATCAAATGAGGGTAGTATCACGTGACAACTATTTCTGATAGCTTCCGCACTACAAAATGGTTTAAGTCTACTAAAAACCTCAGCTTCTTAGATAACCCAGTCGACCACACTACTTTCAACAACCGAAGTCGTATAGGTAATGTATCTGCAAAGGGAGTCTTCACTGAGTTTGATGGTCGATCAGGGACTCTTAACTGGGATTCACTCCCCGCAAGATTACCCGCATTGCCATCACCTATCTTAGGTGTATACTCAATCTTTCCACATGCGGCATCACACGCATTCCCATTAGCAGAAAAATAAACACAGATATCAATTAGGAAAAGCAGTATATATATTTGTCTTAATATCCTAGACCTCTAGTCTTATGATCCTATACTGATAATGACTCCCCAGCAGAGTCCTCATTTCTGTGACATTTTGTTGAATTTAAAGTTTCATCCCTTGGGAAGGCAAGAAAGAAAGCCTCCCACTATGGTCGCCATTTTTCTGTAGCGTGGTTTTTGTGGTTTCGAATCACTATCTCTTTGGTACTATAGTTCGATTCATTTTTTATCCTATTGAGCTGATTGAGGAAGGGAAATAGATGTCTCCAATTAACCCTGCTTGCAAACTGAGGTTAAACAGTCAAAACTGTTGGTATACAAATGCTATCAAAATAGGGGGTTCTCCCTTAGGGTTATTTGCTTAAAAATAGTGTATATGCTATCCGTAAGATGTTAGGTCTGGTGCTTTTCGATTGATGTATGAAGGTGTGGGATTTTGGGTTTTTGATTAGTATGCTCGCTAAGATTTTTGGAATCTTATGCCTACGTATTCCCGAAACAGGGAAATCAGAGCGATCGTAGTTCCTCTTATTCTATGGGAGGAAAGAGGGTTGTTTTGGTGTCTTGTTCAAAGCCCAAGACATGAAGCTAAAGGTGGTTTGTATCTTATTCAAAGCCCAAGATGTGAAGCTAAAAGGTTTTGACTGAGAGAGAATTTGTCATCTCTAAAGAGGAGTTGTTAATGTTTGTATGCTGTGAGCAAGGCACAACTTTGATGCTAAAAGGTTGATTGACTCAACCGGGGTTTTCTTTATACAAAGCCTAAGAGGAGGCTTGGGGTTGACTTTTCTGGGGAAAATGTTCTTTCTGTCTTGTACAAAGCCCAAGGTTTGAGGCTGAAAGGGTTCACTCAACGAGAGAGGATTTTCATGTGTCTTGTACAAAGCCCAAGAAGGAGGCTAAAGGGGTGACTGACTCAACAAGAGAGTCTTTTATACTCAACAAGAGAGTGATTTACTGTCTCGTACGAAGCCCGAGATTAAGGCTAAGAGGGGATTGACTCAACAAGAGAGCCTTTTATACTCAACAAGAGAGTGTTTATGTGTCTTGTACGAAGCCCAAGACAGAGGCTAAAAGAAAAGGGTTTGACTCAACAAGAGAGTCTTTTATACTCAACAAGAGAGTTTTTATGTGTGTCTTGTACGAAGCCCAAGACGGAGGCTAAAGGGGTTGGACTCAACAAGAGAGTCTTTTATACTCAACAAGAGAGTGTTTTATATCTCGTACGAAGCCCGGGATGGAGGCTAAAAAGGGTGACTTAACAAGAGAGTCTTTTATACTCAACAAGAGAGTGTTTTATATCTCGTACGAAGGCCGAGATGGAGGCTAAAAAGTTTGACTCAACAAGAGAGTCTGAAAAGGTTAGCTCCACTGGGGAGAATCATTTGTACAAAGCCCAAGAGGAGGCAATTTGTGCTGGTGACTGTTTCAGTTGAGTGACAGGTCCAGTGTGTTGGATAAAAGAGAAACTCAATTCTTATAAAGATCATGGGTAAGGTTATGCTTTGGTATTAATCAGAGGATCAGGGTTATTTCCTGTTCTTTAAGGAAATAGGAAATCCCACGGATATTGAGATTGTCCAAGTCTACTGGTGTTTTGAGAAATCAATTCTCAGATAGTGAAAGATCTTTGTATGATGCCCAAGAGAAGACTGGTATGTTAAGGGATGAAGGTCAACCCATTAACTAGTCGGACACTTGACTCAGAAAGACAGCTCTAGCGAATTGATGACTAGGTTCTATTCCTATACCTGTAGAGGTCTCTGGGTCCTTGTACTAAGCCCAAGAGAAGGCATGAGAGCTTGTAAGAAGCCGAATGGTCCTTGTACAACGCCCAAGAGGAGGCGGGGATGCTTTTAGGAAGCCTGTGGGTCTCCAAACCCTGATAAGTTCAAGACATGCTATTCACCGAGATAGATCAAGACAGGAAAGTCCGAGAATTTGGAAGAAACTCAAGAGATGCCATTCACGAAGAAAAGATCATCTCTGGGGAGTTAGAGTTTCTTTGACAATTTCTAAGAGTGACAGTCTGAGAAAGGGTTCACCGAGAATGCTGCCTTTCACGTCTCCATATTGTTTAACCCCAAGAGGAGGGAAGACTGTATCTGGAACTCCTATGGGGATCTAGTTTTGTTTGTATTTAAGAGTGACCAACAGGGCTTTACCTAGTGCTAGACATAGTTTCCGGGGAAAACTCTAAATAACTATACTAGTATTACACATTGGATATTTGACAACTATATAAAAGTTTGTGAAAGAAGACTTACAGTGAAACAGCCCCACAATACAGTTATATATATGAAAGCGATAAATGAAAGCGGATAAACACTTACCCGTTGTAGCGCTTCCATGTTGTTTGGTTAGTTGTTCAACAAAGAAATTTGGATAAAAACATATTCAAAATCAAAGGAGAAAGTATTTTGAAAAGATTGTTGGGGCTTACAGCTCAAGGAGAGGCCCAATGTTTTATCAGTGATTGCACTGTTGTGTGAATTCGTACAGTGGGACTTATACAATATGTGAGGCCCAAAAGGTTTTATGTATAAAGGGATGGATCTTACACTCTCTCAAGAGGCCCAAAGAGTTTTAAGGAAAAGAAATGGGGCTTATAACACGAGGGTACACCCAGATGATTTGATTTTTGAAATGGCGATCGCGCCGAGGTTTTTCTTTTAACGCAGGGGGGACTTATACAATGTCTGAGGCCCAAAATGGTTTTGGTTAAAAGGGGATTGGGTCTTACACTCTATTAGAGGCCCAAAGATTTATTTTTGTACAAGTGATGGGGCTTACAGCTCAAGGAGATGCCCATGGGTTTTTGTTAAAAAAGGTGACGATCGCGCCGAACTTTTTGATGGTATTGGGACTTATACAATACACTGAGGCCCAAATTATTTTAGTTTCAAAGAGGGATTGGGTCTTACACTCTATTATAGGCCCAAAGTGTTTTTTTTTTAAGGAATGGGACTTATAGCTCGAGGAGAGACCCAGATGATTTTATTTTGAACTGGCGATCGCGCCAAGATTTTTGAAAGCACCGTGGGTCTTATACAATGACTGAGGCCCAAAATATTTTGGTTTTCAAAAAGGGTTTGGGTCTTACACTCTATTAGAGGCCCAAAGAGGTTTGAAAAAGTTTGATGAGGGTTGAATTAATCAAAACCCTAATTTGTTTTCAAAATGTATTTTAATTGAATAAAAATTCAATTAAAATGATCAAAATTGTTAAACATGTGTGGAAACAAATTGTGATCTTGGATTAATGTTTCAAAAATCATGTTTCTATCCACAAAATGATTGGAACCCAATTAAATTTGGAAAATCAAGGAGAAAAAATCTTTCAAATGTTAAAAAACAAATAAAAGATTAATTCTTTGCAAAAATATCAAGGATGTGAAATAATTAATATTTTTGGGATTTTTTGGTAAAATAAAATATTTTAGCATTTTTGTGAATTATTAAAAAAAAAATCAACTCAAAATCATTAAAATTCAGAGAGAAATTAATTTTTGAATCAATTAAATAAAATCACAAAATTCAAATATTCAAATATTCAAAAAAAAGGCGCCAAGAACACGCGCCACCCTCTGTTTATGCATATTTGCATTTTCTATCCAATCTCACTGAATACTTGATGATATCATGCAATCTACATATCAATCTGCTCGTTTTCACCTCACGATCATGTCTATGGTCTTTAATTTCATTTATTTTAAGCATGGAATAAGAAATCAAAGAGAAACCTCAAGAACCCTAAAATTTGCATGAAGGCTTAGAAATTCCATACACAATTCAAACAAAGCAATTGATTGAGGGTAAACACTCTATGCATGATTATATTAACATATGGCCAAATTATTGTGCAGCAAAAAATGCATGGATCATAGAGTTAGAAGAGCTCATGCTTACCTCTTGCAGCTGGTGATCGTGTTTTGTGTTAGAGGTGTTGCAAGCTGGTTCCAATGGTTTGTACAGCTTCCTTAGGTGCCAAGTGATGTGCCTGAATGCTTGGAGTGGTTTGAAACAAGCTGAAACTGAAGATGGTACCCTAACTGCAAGTCTGCTAAAAGCTTGAGCAGTTGGATGGTGATTCTGAGAAATCAGTGTTACAGTTGTTGTTTAAGTGTTTGGATCACTTCTATATGATGTTTATGAGGTGTGTGTGTGTGATTGGTTTGGTTGGAATTGCTCTCAAACTCAAAACCCGATAGTGACTTGCTTTGGAAGGCAATTTTGGAGTGAAGGAAGAGGTTTTGAGGAAAGCATCTGTTTGATGGCTTTGGTGTACTTAAACTGATCACAAATGATGTCTATTTATAGTGCAACAAGTTTGTTTTACAAGCAATAGTGAATGGCAACTGCTGCAGAGGTTTGGCTAATGTTGAGCAATGAGAATCCAAGTCTCCTCTAGCCATTGACTAGAGGTTAGGGCACAAGTTGTTGGTCCCCTAGTTCTTGGATCATCCTTGACTGAATTCAGTTGGAAGAGGCTCAGTCCATGCCACCTTGGTGCATCCATTAAATGCTCCAAACCAAAATTGGAGTCTTGTCCCTCTTTTAGGCATTTCTAGGTTTGGCATGCTACTTTTGGTTCCAAAGACTTGGGAGGCTGATGAATCAGTGTTTGTCCCTCCTTGGCCCCCCCTTTGAAGTGTTCAGATGGATAGATTTGCTTGCCCTTTGCAAAATTTGAGCAAATCGAGCAAAATGCCTAAATCTGCCTTGCCATGACAGTTTGCAGCAAGGCATATTGGCATGGTCATATCTCATGGCTCAAATTGAATTTGGTAAAGTTCTTGGTCATTTTGGAAAGCCCTCATATGATACAACATATATATGATCATAGTTTGTCTTGATAATTTTTGGATCCAAGTGAAAAATCCCCCTACTTTTGGAAAAAAAGCAAGACAAATTCTGACTTAGTGAAAATTTCACTAAGTGTTGGAAAAAGTGACATTTCATGTTTTCAGCCATTTTGATCATTCCATAACTCAAAATCCATGATGAATTGGAATGATGTGTGTTTGAAGCTTTTGTAGAGGGCCGAGAGCTACAAATCCAGCTTTGAATGGGGAAAATCGCTTTGTGGTTTAGGAGTTATGATCTTCCAAAGTTGGTACCCTAGCCACTTTGTTCCATAACTTAGAAACTTTCTAAGTTTTTTATGGTTACCCCTTTTACAAGTTATCACACTTTTCTTGATTTTTCTTGATGAATGATGATTCCAATCACACATTAACATTATTTTAGGGTCAAAGAACCATAATTGTGAAAAATCTCAAAAAGTCAAAGTTGACTTTTGTGCACAATTGACTTTTTGTCAGATGAATTCCAAACTGTGTGATCCTCTATGAAATCAAGTCCTTGACCTAAATCAAAATTTATGGATTAGTTTCATATGTATTATAGGGTTTATTGAATCATGTCCCAAGGTTTGGGAGCATGCCTGGGTCAAAAGTCAAAGGTACAGTTGACTTTTCCTGCAAAACCCTAATTGTGGTTCTGATGAACTTGAAACTTGTTGATTAAGCTTCTTGGATTAATCCATTGTTGAAAATGGATCAATGTAGTGTATTAGGGAGCCTCAAATCATGTCTTGAGGTCTTGGCTCATGTTTTGTCCCAAAAGTCAACTTAGGGGTAAATTAGGTCAAGAAACCTTAATTCCTGATTTTTTATGAATGCATCCCCTGAGGCTAAATTTACTTGATGATTGGGTTTATGATGTCCCTTGGAGCATCTTAGGTTGTGTTTTGAAGCATTGGCTCATGCCCAGAGGAAAATTTCCATCTGGAGGCCTTGGTCGACCAAAACCCTAATTTGGTGACACTGGCGATCTTGAGGCTTGATCCACTTGGAATGCTGCAGCCTTGTGCTTGATCCTTGATGTGGAAGTCCTCTTGATCCATTGTGGATGTTTGAGAGGTTTAGACAAATTGAATATCATGTCATTCCTTGATTGATCCTTGGTCTAAGAGCTCTGAGAGGGCTTGAAACCCTATTTTTGATTGTAGTGGATGCTCACCCATCTTTGGGGAGAATAATGAGGTATGATGGTTCATCCATATTGTGATGATGGTTTGCACAATGATGGGGATTCTTAGTGGTAAAAATTTGGGGTATGACACTATTCCATATGGTTTTGAAGATGACAACATTATGAAGTGAAGTTTCCATCTGATGTGGTGATCAAGATGTGGTGCTTGGAGATCACGACATAAAAGCCTATCTTTGGAGGACAACATCAAATGTCAAGCGGCGTTCGTTGAAGTTAGTGAAGATATATGATTAAGCACCGTTTTTGATAATGATGCTCATCTCGAGGCTTTATCTCAAGCATCATCCGATAGAAGTGAAGATCAAATACCAGATGAAGGGCCTAATCATTGTTTAATCTAGTAAGGGATATGAAATCTTCAGAGTTGTGAAAGAGAGGATGTGTGAAAACTCGACGTGTCTGGGTCGATTGAGGTGTATTTGTAAAGGTATAAGTTTGGCCTCTCTTTAATTTACTAAGTCAAATCACTTAGTCATTTTTTAATGATCGGAAAGCCTATCTTGTTTTATTAAAATAACTGAAAATGCTTTTATGATTAGCTAAAGGATTAAATACTCTTTCTACTCATTTAAAAGGGTTTTTTATCTGGCATAATCGATTAGTACATTAGGGTAGTAGTTTATCTCTTTTGAAAACCATAACAATATATTATTATGTCTCTTAATCGACTAGTAATGATTCTTTTAAAAACCTACCTTTTTTGTACATCATAATTGATTATCATGTGGCATAATCGATTATATGAGCTTCAAAAAGGCCATGGTTTCTTTCCACATTCGAGCCATTTTTTCCTATAAATAGAGGGATCTTTTCTCATTTCTTTCGTACCAAAAAATTTATTTAAAATACCTCTCTCACTCTCTCTCTTAACTTTTTTCTTAGTGCTTTTAAGAGTGAAGCTTTTATATGTGAGGTGTTTGAGTTTGGTGTAAGGGCAGTGTTGTAATATCTCATTAGTAGAAATTTATTTTTGTTTGTGAGCTTAATCAATTTAAAAGCTCTCATTTGGTTTTAAGGTGAACATGGTAAGACCCCAGTTTTGTTGGGAGGTCTCTGTAGTTAAAACTACGGTTTACTATTTGAGTTTAGCCTGATGGTAAAAGCTCTCTCTTTGTTCGTGAGTTCAACCTAGTGGTAAAACCTCTCATTTGTTCAAGATTGTCCTAGTGGTAAAATCTCTTGTTTGGTTGAGAGGTTTTTGTAATTAAAACTCCATTTTTAGTTGGGAAGTTAGCCATTATAAAACTCCATTCATTTTGTAAGTAAGTTCATGGGAAAAACCTTTCTAAAGATTACATAATAATGGAAACTCTCAAGAAAAAAATAGTATGTTGAGGAGTAAGCTAAATCATTAGGTTGAACCTCTATAAATATATTTTGGAGAGGCGTAGGTCAAAGCATTAGGCCAAACCATTTCAATTATTTATTTTCACTGCATTTTCTTCTTTCTAATTTACCTTATTTCGCTACTTATTTCTTGTTTATTTTACAAACGTGTTTTAAACTATGACTTTGTCAACCCTTTTTATTTGAAAATGGTTTTTCAAATCCTCATAATTCGACATCTATGTTTGTAGTCACTTGTCCAACACTCAACTCATCCACGCTAGAGATTAAGAATTTATACATTCTTCAAAGAAAGTATCACCCAACTAATATCTAACTGATAGAGAGTTAGATATGTCAATCTATTTGTTTGCAAGTACAACTATCTAGAGTCGTTAAATATTCACGATGTGTTTTGATGATAACAACACTATCATATAAAGTCTTCATCTGTCAAGAATAAGCATTAAACAATATGTTCTATCAAGATGCATGTGTGAGATTAAGATGTCAAAACCAATTTTAATAAGAACAACACCTAATATCATGTGGCGTTCGGTGGAATCCCTGATGATCAGTGGTCAAGCATTCTCTAATGATGATGTCTACCAAGAAGCTTTACCATGCCTCATCAGTCAGAAGAAGTTAAGTCTCAAATGAAATTTTGAATCAATGGTGAATTAAGCAAAGGGTCTTAAAACTTCAAAGGTTGTGATAGAGAGAAAGTGTGAAAGCTCGTCTGATTAGCGTTTGAATGAGTAGGGCAACGCACATGCGCAGGCACAAACCCCCTCCTCCCCCCTTTCACACACACACACACACGCACGCACACATGCACACACGAACATGAACACAAACGTCCGCGCGGGCCCACACACACATACACACTCATGCACAAACGCGCACACACACTTTTCAAAATAGTTTTAAACATACATCTTTTGCTAAGACAACTTAAAATCTTTAAAGAAACCATCAAAGTGCATGTGAGATTAAACAAGAGTGTTCCTAATCATTTAGGAAACATTTGTACACTTCCTATTCAATTTTGGACTTAATTCAACATATTAGAGCAAGGAAAAGACTTTGTTAAATATAATTCATTCATTACAACATTTCCCTGAATAAATTCTCAGAAGTCTTTTTCTAACATTGAAGTATCTAAACTAGCCAAAACACCAGCTTAGCCCAGATAAAGACTGATATACACTATCATTGTTCAAAATAGTGTACGCACAATAATATATCATACAGCACTACTATTATGTACCCACACAATGCTTCAATCATTGCACTTTGCAACTATATGTATACACATCTAAATATGTTCATAGTAGTACTTAAAACAAAATATTGTCAAAGAGTTGTGGCTTATCCATATATAATAGGATCCACATGCAACAATATTTGAGTAATATATACGTTTAAGGCAGTTGTGACACATGGCACTGGGATTGTGATTTAAGGTGGGGGATATATACCACTGTTGTGCATTTAATAGTATGCACGTGCATAGCTTTGGAGGGGCCTAGGTGTCAAGACTATGGCTTTTCCTACAATAATAAGTTATCTTTCGTGATAACTAGTAGAAGACCCATGCGTCCGCACGGATAAATGAATTTATATCTTAGATGATTTGATATAAATGTCATTATAAAATATATATAATTTTTTATTTGATATAAAAAATAATATTAAAATAATTTGAATTGTTTAAATAATAGCAAAACAAATTAAATTAACATAAATTTTTATAAACAAAAAAATCTAACCTCTTTATCAATCACATAATCAACAAAAAAATTCATAGCAAATAAATAAAGGTAAAAATAGAGATAAATTGATGATGAGCTTAATTAGGCATAAATAAACTAAATTGATATTAGTTATGAGTTGAACTAAATTCCAGGAACTTATTATCTTATGAAAAAGAAAAATGTAAAGAAAAATGATCTTAAAACTTATTATCAAATACTTCCTTTAAAGATATTGTTTAGATAAAAATTTATAGTAATTTATTTTACTCCAATGACATACATTAAACAGTTTCGCCATACAAAAATATGCATTAACATAAATTATGGACGTTATTTTTGTCTAAATCTAATTGGTTGTGTCTCGTTTAGTTAAAATATGCATTAAAAAAATTTCAATCTTTTATCATTTGTTAACTACAACTAATTAAATTGGGTGGCGCATGTAAAATACATCGCACAAAATTTTTTATTACTTTTAATGGTTAATTTGTTAATTAATTAGATAATTTTTGAAAAAGTCAAATAGATTTATTGATAAATGATTTTTTCATAATTCATATATATAATGGACATAAATATATATATCTTTTAGTTAATGGAGTAAAATTATTGTTCATATGGTACATAATTTATATCAGTCTAGCATGAATCTAGCTGTCTAGCATATGTTGTCATATGCTGCATAAATTTTATTTGAACATCATATAGAAAGACAGGTGGTTCTAATGTTAATGTGCTTGTGTGGACATCATATTCATATGTAAGTATCTCTGCTCAAGTTCTGACTTTTTCTTTAATTTATAATTAATCTCTAACAATATTACCTTTGACGAACCTTTTTTGAAATATTCTTGGGAAAGGAGAATAATTATTATTCTCTCTGTCTCATAATATGTGTTCTCTTTTTTATTTTTATTTGTCTTAAATTATTTATCCTTATAGAATACCAATGTGATATTTATTATTTTTTTCCACTAACTTACCCTTATTTATTACATTTTAATTCATTTAACTATTCCACTATCTATTATTAATAAGGTTATTTTAGTAAATAAAACTAATTTTATCATTGAAATTAACACAATTAATCATTATCTTAAAAAATGTGAAAATCTCAAACAGGACACCTATTGTGAGACGGAAGGAGTATTACAAAACATGCTTATGTATACAATACTCTAGTGATATAAATTACATTGTTTTTAAAATTAATAAATTACGTTGATTCTTTATTTTGTATATCGTCAATCCTCTTGAAAACATCTCATATTAAAAATCCTTTAGACAGTCCTTGACGAATCTATTTTTGTAATCCTATAAATTTGCCTACGATTATCGTACCAAATGGTTGAGAAAGACGAGCCTGTGCAGTAGCAGCATATATGCATGCCAAAGCTACCCCCATTGTGAACATTATTGTTTCACTTAGGGTGTGTTTGTTTTAGAAGAAATAGGATAGAGAGAAGTTGGTGAGAGAGAAGTTGAAGAGAGATGTCTTATTTCTCTTGTTTGGTTTGGTGAGAAATAGGGAAGAGAGAATAAAATTATGTGGGTCCCATTACTTTTTCTAATCTCTCCTAAAATGAGAAGAAATGAGAAAGAGAAACATTTTTTTGGTTTATTCCATATTTGCCCTTGCATAAGTTAAATATACTATATTTTATATATTTTTAAAATAAGGATAGTTTTGTCTTTTAAAAATTTTACACACTTCTTTCTCTTCTATTTCTCTCATATTTCTCTTATAACAAGCAACCTTATAAATCTTCTTTACTTCTCACTTATTTCTCTCTTCTCATATACTCTCTCACTTATTTCTCTCTTCTCACTTTCTCTTTACAACCAATCACACCCTTAAGGTGGGGGATATATACCACTGTTGTGCATTTAATAGTATGCACGTGCATAGCTTTGGAGGGGCCGTTGTTTAGGTGTCAAGACTATGGCTTTTCCTACAATAATAAGTTATCTTTCATGATAAAGGCTATACTTAAGGCTATAACATACAATCATAAGGAGAACAATAGACTAGTCTTTTCAATACATGCATGTGCTATCCGGATTTTCTGCTCTTCTAATTGTACCAATCGCCACAAACTTCACATCCATCCATTTCATTGTACTATTTCAACATCTCTACGTCGCAAGTGTGTATGGTTTTAGGTTTCGGATGACTTTAAAATACATGAAAGATAGAAGCAACAACATATTAGTGATAAAGATAGAAGAGACTTTTGATACTATATTATTGTTTTTGAGCTTAAATATAAATGGTTAAATTTAACATTGTTTATGAATAGATAACTGTAGTAGGATATATAAGAGCTGTATTATATTTATCTTTATTTTAAAATTTTGAGTGAAAATGTGAGGTCTCTCTCCTATTAATTTTTATCATTGATTTGTTATTATTTCAAGTTTTCCTAAACTCCTTAACAGTTAAATAAAGAGAAATTCAAATAATTATCTACTTTAAGTCAAGAACAATTACACAAAAGAGTTTGGACACCAAATTTTCATTTAAAAGCTTAAGACATTATATTTCGTCAATTCGAATGACCACAATCTGAATAATCTTTCTTATAAATATAACGTTTCTTTTATTTTTAGGCTACGAGGAACTAATCAATTTAACTTGATTTTTATTAATAACTAGATTAAGATTCGCACGATGCATGGTTGTGAATTGATTATTATTTGATTTATATTGAAATTAAATTATATTATTTTTTATAAAAAAATGTGGATAATAAGTTAAATTATAAAGATAACTTCTTTTTAACATTATATTTCCTCAATTCGAATGACCGCAATTTGAATCATCTTTCTTATAAATCTAACGTTTCCTTTATTTTTAGTCTATGAAGGACTAATCAATCTAACTTGATTTTAATAACTAGATTAAGACTCACATAATATGTGGTTGTAAATTAATTTTTATTTGATTTATATTGAAATTAAATTATATTATTTTTTATAAAAATTTATAGATAAAAAGTTAAATTATAAATGCAACTTCTTTTTTTTTTTTTAATTTTGATTCTCATGTCACTTTGACACTCGCATGTGTGAGAAATCAGTAATGCTATTCTTTGTCTTTAATTTATTTGTTGGCATATGAAGAATGTAATAATGAAGTATATAAATATGATTGAAAAGTATTGCATACTCTATCATATTTTAATATCAACAAATAGTGGTAAATCGTTTAAATTTGTGTAATAACTAATTTGACACTAAAGATATTTGTTTCAACTTTTACCTTTGTTAAGATTTCAAAAAAACTAAAAATATTTAATAGTGTTTGAATTCACACTTTTTTTTTATAATTTGAGGCAATATCAATGGTTTAACAAACGGACCGTCATCAAACCGGTGAAGATACTGGATCGCTGGTTCATTGGGCGAACCACTGGGTCACTGGTAGAACCGTATGAGTAAACCGGATTAAATCGGATAACTCGGTTGAATAAACTGGTCTCCATAAAAAAACTATATATTTAATAAAGAGGATTTTTTAATACACCACCCATATTTCTTAGACACCACGTGAAATTTCATTTTTTTCCCCCAATTTCCGGATGTGCAAATTCGGATGCACCATTTTTTTAAAATTTTCCAGTTTTTTCCGGATGTGCACATCCGGAAGAATTTATGATCTGCAAATCCGAAAAAAATAAAAAGAAATTCATAAAATCATTTACTTCTAAATATAATTAAATTCAATTTAATTAAAATCCAACATAATTAAAATTAATATGATTTTTTCAATATAATTAAATTCAATTTAATTAAATCCAATATAATTAAAATTAATATGATTTTTTTTCTAAATGATTAATATGGTATTTACTTCTAAATTATTTTTTTAATATTGAAAAAATTAATTTAATTATATTGGATTTAAAATTATATGGTATTTACTTCTAAAATTGGATTTAATTATATTGGTATTTAAAATTATATGGTATTTATTTCTATATTTACTTCTAAATTATAATTAAAATTATATGGTATTTACTTCTAAAATTAATTTAATTATATTGGATTTAATTATATTGAAAAAATGATATTAATTTTAATTATATTGGATTTTAATTATATTGGATTTAATTATATTGGATTTAATTATATTGAAAAAATGATATTAATTTTAATTATATTGGATTTTAATTATATTGGATTTAATTATATTTAGAAGTAAATGATTTTATGGAATTTTTTTATTTTTCCCGGATTTGTAGATTAGGAATTCTTCCGGATGTGCACATCCGGAAAAAAATGGAAAATTAAAAAAAAAAAACAGTGCGTCTGAATTTGCACATCCGGAACACAGGGGTATTTTCGTCAGCGCGCATGGTGCCTAAGAAGGTTGGGTGGTGGGATAAGAAATTGCCTTTAATAAATTGGTCGAACCGGATGACTCGGTCTCTATCACGACACCTACAAAATTTCAAAATATCATAATTTCACAAGTTCATTCTTTAAATTCAAACTCTTAACGTAGTCACCACACGCAACAAAATAGTAAAAAATACAAATCCAAATAAATTTTTAACAATATTTGATTACATACGAAGAAAATTTGTTTCAAATAAATTTTGAATAAAGTCTACTTATATTTTAATTTTATTTTTAAAAAATAAATTATCAAAATGACGTCGTTATTATGAAGAAAAAAAGGCATGCATTTAAATCGCCAGTTTTTCAAAACTGTCGGCTCACCAGTTTTTAGCGGTTTTGGTCGGTTCCCACCGATTCAATAGCATATCTGATTCAACAATTAGACCAGACCGGTGACCTCTCCGGTTTCCAGTTCGACCGGCCGAATCGGTCCAGTTTTTAAAACACCGGGCAATATATTTGGTTGGAGTAGTTGTTGGATTGTTAAATTATTTTATTCAAAATGAGTTTTTAGAGGTAACACATAAGAATAATGTTGATGTGTCAAATACAGAGTATGTGACATATGATGTTTCGTGATATAATTCGCCGCTTTAGATTTAATATATTATATAGATATAGATATCCCTCTTAAGTGTTATACACGCATACATAGAGTTGTCAAAACGGGCTGTCATACCTTAAACAGATCGGCCCTGACAGGGCCTCAGGCTTTTTTAAGACTGGGTAAAAAAAATACTATTATAATATAGGCTTAAAAATTACTACTTGAGTTTGGTCCTGTACGGGTTTCGGATTATCCGACTCTAAATAAGTTTTTTTTTAATTTATTTTTTATACAAAAATTAAAATAAAAATCCCATAATAATTATCATAAATATAATAAAAAAAACTATATTATTTTAAGCATAATACGTTTTTAAGCATTATATTAAATCTTATAAATACTATAATACGTTTTTAAATACAATACATATCTAAATTATATATAATAATAATAATAATAATCAAATAATTAAAATACATATCTAAATTATATATAATAATAATAATAATCAAATAATTAAAATGAAGGAAACTAATAGAATATGAGAAAATGGTGAAGTAAAACACAAAATAATTGAATATTAATTTGATCATATTAATGTATAATATTTAAATAAGAAAGATTGAATATAATAGAGATAAAATTTAGTGAGATGAGAAAAACTAATGTGTTATTTTGGAGGGAGACAACATAAATATTAATATAATTTTTTTAAATTTAAAGTTATGTGGGTCTAACGGGCTGTAGGGACTTTTTTAATTTTTTTGGGTCGGGTTAAAAAAGTCCTAAAAAATATAGACTTTAATTTTTAAGGCTAAGACCCCATGATTATTTCGGCCTTGGCGGACCGGCCCAAATAAGCTTGCCCATTTTTATGGCTCTCCTCATACTACTAGAATCTTACTTGCATTCTCCTACCAAGACAAACAATGACTCTAATACCCACGTTAAATCAAGATAGGAGTCTAGAGGATCACATAAATGAATTTAAACACTATATCTTCCCTCAAAATCTTAAAATATTATACACATATATATATATATATATATATATATATATATATATATAGTCGCAACACGAAAAACAACCGGTGGAAAAACATAGTCGCCACCGAATGTTATTTATCCCGACGGGGGAAAAGAAACTATTGAAGAAACCTCAAAAGGGAGAAGACATGGTCATCGCAACCAAGTCCTGGATTCGGGAGTCGATTACGCGAGGGGGAGGTATTAGCACCCCCTCACGTCCGTTGTACTCAACGGGATCCACGCTTGTTGTTCTAATCAAAGGGTGTTATCTAAAGCCTATTGCTAAATAGAAACGGAAAGAGAAAAAACAAAAGGAGACTCGATGGGACTTCGCCGTCCTAGGCCTACGTATTCCCTCGTTCAATGGGAAAGTCATAGTCATCGTAGTTCGGAGGACTACGGGTGATGGGGAAGGTTGCTCGCCAAGACTTCGCCGTCTTGTGCCTACGTATCCTCATTTGGACGAGAATGAGAAAATCAGAGCGATCGTAGTTCGACATACCAATTGTTAAGTGTTTTTTATGAGCGACGTTAAGTTCGCGTTCCAACAGTTAGGGTCGATGCCTGTTAGCGGTAGAACGGAAATAACGTACTCTTTTCTGAAAATGGTTTGACAAACAATCCCGAAGGATAAAATGATTTGCAATTGGTTTGTGAGTTTTAATAGAAGTGGATTAACTTTGTTTGAAATGCTCATCGCACTAAAGTCTATGACATAGGATCGAGTACTTCACGCTAATGATCAAAACGTCTCGCGCACAAAGTACCCTAAGATGAGGTTAGAAATGCATCCGCTCACCTTTTCCTATGTGCTTAAGGCTTGTGGTGCACAATGCACATCATATTTATTAAGTATTTAGATTTTGTTTTGAGAGAAGAAGACGCCCGGAAAGTCTAAGGGGAAACTCGGTCCTACATGTTATCATGCAAAATGACCCTAAGGTTAGGATGCGAAAGGAATTTTTATCCTAACGTTAGCATGCAAAAGATGGACCTAAGGTTAAGGATGAGAGGAATCTAACCTAATGTTATCATGCATGGATTAGCTCCAAATGTCTATCCTACTCCAAGCTTAATCAAAAATTAAGTTGGACTAGGGAATCATAAGGGAACATGCAAAAGCAAACCAAAACCAAGAAAATAAACGAAAAACAGCAGCTACAACAACGCTCCAGTTCAGAACAACAGTAAATTCCAACAAACAAGTAATACAACTTTTAACAATTAATCGCTTGAAACGAACATGCGTTCACGACATCGAGAGCAAGCATGAACATGAATCATATATCCGACAAAATAAACATCAAGAACAAGCAATCATTATCATATAAATGATTATGCAACATGAATAACACACCAAGAATGCAAAACAAAAGTCATGGACTTTCATCAAGAGTCGTGTGTCGAAGAATCGCATTCATTCTATAGTGTGAGGTGAAACAACTCAAGAACAATCCATAAATATGCATCATATAAATCCATGAGGTTTAGAGTTGGAAAGGGATCCAAACTAGCTTGAAAAAGCAAGAAAAACACATACAGCAGCAGGTGTAATCGATTAACCTCCTGGTGTTAATCGATTACACCATGAAAATTAGCAAAATACACGCGCAATAGCAATGTTAATCGATTAACACCAAGAGGTTAACCGATTAACACTATACTAGAAGCAGAAAAATAACTTTTCAAAAGCATTTTCAGCAGCAAATCACTTATCTAATCATCCAAATGAATAGGCATGCAATTGTACACGAAAAATACATCAAATATCAATAATCAAATACCAATTGCATCGATCAAACAACAAGATCCACATCAAATCTAACAATAGATCAATTCACATCAACAATCCAAAGATCTACATTCCAAAAGTTGTAAATAAGCTAGAATTAGTTTGGATATGAAGTTTACCAACCTACAAAGTATAGAATTGCTTTGGTTAGTTTTGCAAACGAAAATGGACATATCAAATTAGGAAAATCCAAGATCCAATGAACTCCTAGCAAGAAACTTCAAGAACAATGCAATATGATGAACTTGCTTCAAAGTTTCTTAAAGAAAGTGCTTCCAAACCTTGAATTTAGATCCAAATCACTTTCTACTGCAGAATTTGTGTTGATGAGAGGAAAGGATGAAGGTTTAGCTCTAGAATTCACAAACTCCAATGAAGAATTTTGGAATCCTAATGGAAAAGCTTTGGTGAAGGTTGAAGATGAAAATGGAGAGTGAAAAAGTGAGAGAGAATTGAGAGAAGTGTAGAAAATTCATAAAAATGAGGGTGAATGTGTGAGGTTTGGAACATATTTGTTTAAATAATTCCTAGGTTAGGAATCAAAATGTGGTTTGGAGTCTGGGTTAGTGTTTGGAATGGAAATTAGGAGTGGGATTAGGAATAGAAAATGTTTGAATTTTGGAGGGAAATGAAATTAATTTGAAATGAACCAAAATTTGGAAGCATTCTGGATCCTTCTACTGATGCAAATGTGAAACCAAATGATCAAAATGAGTTGAAAATGCTGCAGTGCTGAAAAACTGAAATTTCTATGCAAAAAATACACATGTTAATCGATTAACTATTTGCAAAGCAAAATGTGTTAATCAATTAACACATCAAAAATTTGAAATTTGGCGCCTTTTAGAGGGAAAGCTTGGAAAACCCCTGTTGCCACTTGTTCTGAGCACTGTTCTGCCTTTGAAACTTGTCATTTGATATTGGAACTGAGTCATGCTTGAAATAAGCTGTGAATTCTCTTATGCACCCAAAATAACCTGCTGGAAAAATATGGTCCAGTACCAAATGACTGAGCAAAATAAATCTTGGAGCCTCTGATGCTTGCTGCTTAAAAACTTGAAATAAAAAGAAGTCCTGAGCCATTAAAACAATGTGATCCCATGTCTCAAGCACGCAAAACAATGCATGATTGACGGTTATGACCTAATGGAAATGCAGATGATTGCGAAGCGAAAACCAGTTGGGGTTAGAAATGAGAGGGCAAATTTTGGGGTGCAACAGCTGCCCCTATTCAATCAACTTAAACCTGAAGGGGTGATAGCAGCGATTTTCAGACATTCAAGGTATAAGGTGATTGAATACCAAAAGAACCGTAAAATTTGCACTCTATGGGGAAAGAAAGGTAGACCATGGGTACAGCCAACGGATCTACGACCCTGGGAATTGATTAAAAGATTTGTTGGGGAATGAAGCTTCTGGTGCAAAGAACCCTGGTATAGTAAAAAGGCTAGTCGCCAGCACTGCGGCTAGGAAAGTACATTGTATGATGTCAGGACGGTGATTGGAACGTCAATTTGGTTAATTGGGAGTACGACGTCAACTCTGAGGTTGATGAAAAACTAGACATTGATTCCGAGATTGAGAACATTTTGAATAAACATCAACTCGGAGGTTGAGGAAAAATGTTCATGCGTCAACTCTGAGGTGGGGGAAAAAGATATACGTTAACTATGAGGTTGGAAACAAAAGGTGTACGTCAACTCTGAGGTTGGAGATAAAAGATATGCGTCAACTCTGAGGTTGGGGTTAAAAGGCGTCAACTCTGAGGTTGGGGTTAAAAGGTACACATCAACTCTGAGGTTGGGAAAAGAAGGGCGTGAACTCTGAGGTTGGGGAAGAAAGGCGTCAACTCTGAGGTTGGAGATCAAAGATATACGTCAACTCTGAGGTTAGGAATAATGATACACATCAACTCTGAGGTTGGAAAAGAGAGGCTTCAACTATGAGGTTGGGGAAAAAGGATATACATCAACTCTGAGGTTGGAGACGAAAGGTATACGTCAACTCTGAGGTTAGAGATATGTCACAATATACGTCAACTCTGAGCTTGGAGGCAGTAGATGGACATCAACTCTGAGGTTGGGAATAGGGTATACGTCAACTCTGAGGTTGGAAGCAAAATATAAGTCAACTCTGAGGTTGGGAATACAGCTAGACATCAACTCTGAGGTTGGGGAAAGAGGATTAATCGTCAACTCTGAGGTTGGAGATAAAAGTTAAACATCAACTCTGAGTTTGGTAAAAAGATAGACATCAACTCTGAGGTTGGACAAAACAGGCATCAACTCTGAGGTTAGGGAAGAAGGGCATCAACTCTGAGGTTGGGGATACAAGTTAGACATCAACTGTGAGGTTGGGGAAAGAGGATCGATCCTCAACTCTGGGGTTGAAGATAAAAGTTAAACATCGACTCTGAGGTTGGTGAAAAGGTAGACATCAACTTGAGGTTGGACAAAACTGGTGTCAACTCAGAGGTTGGGGAAGAAGGGCGTCAACTCTGAGGTTGGGGATAGAAGAAACACATCAACTCTGAGGTTGTAGATAAAAGGATTGTTCATCAACTCTGAGGTTGGATAAAAGGCTGACATCAACTCTGAGGCTGGAGATAAATTTAACATCAACTCTGAGGTTGGAGACAAAAGGGTATATGCCAACTCTGAGGTTGGTAATAAAAAGGATAGGCATCAACTCTGAGGTTGGGAAAAGAGGCTTCAACTTTGAGGTTGGAGAAAAGGAAGAATTCGTTGAGGAATATCAACTGGGAATTCGGGAGAAATGTTCTCTTAGAAGGATTAGAATCATTGTTTTGCTTGAGGGTTGATTTGGGCTCTCGTGCAAGGTACTAAATCTGGCTTATGCTTCGATGCATGTTTAAATTTTTTCTACGGCATAATGCTCCGTATCGAATGGAAATTTTACGTGTTTTGAGGATGCAATGTAATGATGATTACTATATACAAGATGCAAAGAGAACTCCCACACTGAGGAATGCGCAGAACGAAACAAGTAACTTCACTGAGGAAGGGATCACCAATATTCAATCTCCTATAGGGAGATAACAAATTGTATCGCCAATAACCACTGGTGATGCAAATTTTATCGGGGAACCACACATCAAATTGAAAAACTCTGTTGGGGGATGCCAATGAAGATTGGACTTTGAATTGCCGAGAACGCCATTAACCATTGGACTTTAACTTGCGGGGAATTATCAAATATGACCTTTGAGGAAGATAACACTCTGTCTTCTCACCGTCTTCAAACTAATTGGGAATATTCCACCATCTTACGCTGTTAGGAATGAGGAATCCTTCTACATTGCTTGGGATAAGAAAATCCTCATAAAGAACCCTTCTCTACTTGAGGATGATTTTCTGCTTGGGAAAGAATAGGACTTCTAATACCTTGCTGGAAAAAGATACCTCTTGTCAGCTTGCTGAGGAATAGAAACCCCATACTGGGAACCACTTTTGCGTTTCAAGCTTCTGCTGATCCACCACATACTGATTATCATGAATGAACAATGGTTTCTTTAATTCTCGACTTACCCCAGACTGCATGGTCTATGCATGAATTTGCCTCGAGAGAATTCATAAAGAACCTTGTACCACAATGTCTTGAGATATCTTCCCCGGTATTCTGAACCTTGAGGAGGTGCTTCTGATTAACCGTCTTCTAGGGAGGATAACTTCTCGTTCTTTTGAGGTGGTCTGCCTCGATACAAGCTTTGAAGTGACTTTGCCCCTGACTGATTGATATTTGAATGAATGCCCATGACTAACTGCTCTCAGAGAGATTTGTCAAATCTCGACATGATTACCCCAGATTGGCTGAACTTTTGAAGAGATTTCTCGTCGCGACTGCCCCAGATTGGCTACATCTTAACACGACTTACTGGGAAAGCCCATGCTCAACAGAGTCTCTTGGAAACATGCCCCTTGACATGACTGTCCTTCAGAATTTTCAGGCATTTCCTTTTGGCTGGATCAAACTTCTCGACCAATGTTCAATATGTAAGCTTCCTTAATACTTAAGCACATGTATGCAAGCAGAAAATGTTTACTATGAGAATGATAATTCTAATGCAACACACATGTTAATCTTGAAGATTTTACTAAAAAGATGTCACAAAATCCTATGAACGAATCACTAGTTGCGACATTAATTTTTGTGGAAGATAGCATGCACATGCAATACCAACAAAAATCTTTTAGCACAACTCGTGGGAGTTAGGAACGCTATCTCATTGAAGTACGCTTTCAAAATAAACTCTGCTTCAATTAGGACTTTTGAGGGTTATAACGTGGTTTGGTTCACGGTTTTACAAAAAAGGACTTATGGCTCAAAATTTGTTTGTATCCACCCATTCTTCTTGATGTTCTCCAATCATACGTTCAGTTAACTTGGCACAAGAGCTCGCCTTTCAAAAGGGTTTTGTGATGAGTGACAGTTAAGGGACTCATGAGGTTTTCGGAATGACAGTCACCCCTTCTGTCTTTGGTGTCTGTAGTCACACGACTTTGTTTTTTATCAAGGATTTTCTTTTGTAATTATTTCTTTCTATTTTTGTTCTTTATTTTCCCTGATTTTTCCTAGACTGGTTCTTTTTATTTTTTTTATGCCCAGCGGGATGCCCTAACTTTTGCCTAAGTCACCCGTTTTCGAGTTTTCGACTTAACGGGCTTTCTTTTTCTTTTGATTCTTCTTTTTCTTTTTTGGAATAAATCGTGTGACACTGGTTTGTCTTGATTTGTTTCAAAGGATTGTGACTGCCTCATTCCTTGGTTGATGAGGGATAACCATTGTGGTTTCATGCCCCTTTTGACCTCCTGATGTGTGAGGGATACGAAGGTGATTGATCCTTGAATGGAACACTCCTTTTGCAACTTGGACGCTTGGTTAAATTTCTGAAGGCTACCTTGTCCCTGGGTTATATGTGAGGGTTTTTTCCCTATGAAAAGAAACTCCTACTTCAAGGCTCAAAGGGGTTGAAGAGGGTCTATCTCCCTTATATCTCCGATGTTTGGGGATTTGAAATAATGCATGTACATCATCAGCAAGGTTTTATTCCAAAAGCATACGACCAGGGAGTTTGCGTTTTTACTTCATCATCCTCCCTCACAGAGTTTGAGCAAGAAAGTTGATATTGCAGGGTGTCATACCCCAAAATTTGACCCTAGATTCCATCATCATTCTAGGAGCATCAAGCATTGTATTTCTAACCCTAATATTATTCAAATTTTTTCTTGTTTGATTCCATCTGAATTAGGGTTTTGGCTCAAGAAAATCAAGATGATCTTTATTTGATTAGTCAATGTTTTGGATTGATCATCAACCAATCAAGTGTGCATACACTCAAGAGACCTCTCTTCATCAAAAATCAAGTGAAAATTGGTCTTGGAATAAGTTCTTTGAAGCTCAATTTCATCTGGTCACAAATTAGGGTTTTATCAGAAAAAGTCAATTTTGCCTTTGGCTTTTGATCAAAGCATGATCCCAAGCCTTGGGACATGATCCAAGACACTCAAATACATCCTTGGATTCCATCCATGATGTTTGAAAGATTCAAGAATGAAAGATCATTGAAGACCACACAGTTGAATTCATCTGATGCCTAAGCTCTATCTGACAAAGTCAACCCTTTGAATTTTGGGTTCTTTGGTAAACATTAAGGTCATAAAGCCAAAATTCATCAAGACATGTTTGATCAATGAGTTTGAGCATGAAAAATCAAGATTTGAATGGTTTCTTGCAAAAGGCGCAAAGTTAAGAAACTTTGAATTTTTTCTAAGTATAAGAAAAACCCTGGATTTTGTGCCAACTTTGGAGAGTCATAACTTTCAATCCACACATCCAATTTTTGTGTTCCAAAGATCAAATTGAAGCCCTCACAACATGTTGTACCCCAAATTTTACCCTCTGATATTCTAATTGTTTGCATATCCTTTTCATTGGTCTCTGTTTTTGCATTTTAGTAAACATATCAATAATTATGCATTTTTTGTTAGAATTTAATTTGTTTTTTTTTTTTACTAACTATTTTCAATTATCTTTTTTATTGTTTTTAGTTTTGTTATTATTATTTCTTTTTTATTATTATTATTATTATTATTATTATTATTAATTTTATTATTATTAATTTTATTATTATTAGTTTTATTATCATTATTAGTTTTATTATTATTAGTTTTATTATTACTAAGCTTTATTATTAGTTTTGTTATTATTATTTCTTTATTATTATTATTATTAATTTTATTATTATTAATTTTATTATTATTAGTTTTATTATCATTATTAGTTTTATTATTATTAGTTTTATTATTACTAAGCTTTATTATTATTATTATTACTTTTATTTTGTTTATCTTCATGGTAAGTGGGGACCACTCAATCATTCTAACACTTCACATGGATTGCCAACTTGGATTTATCAATGACCAAAAATCATTCTCACACTTCACTCATCAATGGCCAAGAATCATTCTCATAAAGTCACATGGATTGCCACATCAACACTCTCACTTTATTCACACTATAAATAAGATCTCTCTTTCTCTCATTTGACACACCAGATTCACCTCACACAAAGGCTGAATACTCTCTTAATTTTCTCCCTCAATTATTCTTGCAAATTTTCTGGAGAGAAGGCTCGTCTTCATTTTTCCATAACTCGTGTCATTGAAGAGGTAGTGGACCGTCTCCACTAGGTAACATTCACCTCTTTTATTTCTCCGTTTTCAAAGTACCATGATCATTTATCTATGTTGTTATCAAGTTCATTAGCATGTTAATATTTTTCTGGAAAAAGTATTGTAATATCCTATAATTTTTGTTTGGTTTTATTATGAATGATGTTTAAAAGATAAGATAAAAATTCAAAAAGACAAAAAACATGCTTCATCACCACCCTTTTATTATTTCATACTATTTTTATTTTATTTTCCATTTATTTCTTAATTTTGTTTCTCTAGTTTTTATTTTAGGAGCACTTTGAATTTTTAGTTTCAATTTATCATGTTATTTCTTGAATTCATAACTTTTTCTTTCGAATTTTGTTTTGATTTTTATTTTTCGCTTACGATCTTTATTTCGATTTTTAGGGCCAATGATATTACAAAATCACGACTTAGTTGATTTATGCAAAATGACTAAAAAGTCTTGATATGTATGAGGCTCATTTCTTTACTTTTGTTGGTCAATAAAAGTCGAATATCAAAAGATTATCGATCCTCCGATTAAGTCTTGATCAAGACGAGACTAACTTTATTCTTCATTTCGAGTCCATTTTCTTTACTTTAGGCCGATGACATTGCACAAATCTTGACTTTGATTATTTCAAATCAATAAAGTCTTGATAAATATGAGGCCACTTTTTACTTATTTTTATTGGTCGATGAAAGTCAAAAATCTAAGATTATCGATTTATCGATTTAAATCTTGATTAAGACGAGACCAACCTTATTTTTTCATTCCGGTTTCATTATCTTTATTTTAGTCGATGACATAACAAACTTAATGGTTTGGTTGACTTCATTGAATCAACAAAACTTTGACCAATATGAGACCGCTTTCTCTTTATTTCAGTTTCATTCACTTTTTAGTCGATTAAAGTCAAGAATCATTGATTATCGATTCCTCGATTAAATGATGATTAGGACGAGATTAATTCTATTTCGTGTTCTTAGCAAGCAAACATAACATAACACAAACTTAGCAAGAGGTTCCTGTAGAGTACTACAGATACTTAGTGTGCTAATACCTTTCCTTTGTATAACCAACCCCCGAACCTTAGATCTCCCCCCTTTAGGTTTTTTTAACGATCTTGAACCTTTCCTTTGGATAAATCAAAGTCGGTTGTAAAAGAAAATGATGCAAGTTAAGTAATAGCTTGTTATCCGATTTTCACTGCAACAGAAATGGCAACTTCACTGGGGATCAGTTTGACCTATTGCTGGTCCTTTCCTCAGAGGGTTAAGCCAATCTTGTTTTTATGTTATTCATGTTTGCTTATTTACTTGTATATGCTTATGTATGTCATATTTGCTTATATACTTGTATCTTTGTTCTTGCTTTATTATCCTGTTTATTTTGGGTTATCATGGTATCTATGAGTGAGATAAGTCCTAACCCGGACTTGAGAGAACACATATGTTTAGGAACCGTGGACATAGTCAAGGGAACTTCGAGGGAGAAATCCCAAAGGAGGGAACTTGAAGTCCACACTCAGTTGAGGCCCTCTTGGAGGTGGTAAATGTTGAACGAGCAATCGTGAATGCGTTACTACTTTCGACCTAGGAGCCAGAGATACTGATGACCTTTAGTTACCCTTTACCCCACCTGGTCTATTTTAAGATGTAGTGCGATGACTATGAGGGAGTAATCCTAAATGATTGCTACGCGATACTACGCGATACTACGCTCAGACGAGACTCTCTTGAGGATTTTATTGATCACCGAGCAATTGGGAAGTTGATAAAATCCGAAAGATGGGTTGTTGACTCTGGGAACTCTTTAGAACCTTGCTCTGCAGATACAAGAACCCTAGTACACACCCTGTGGTTGGTTCTTTACCCAGACTTCATGTTGTGATCTCGAACCCTTGATCCTGTTGCATGTGTTTTTGCATCCTGTTTGCATCGCATTGCATATCATTTTCATCTTTGCATGATTCATTGCATGCGTCTGTTTACCCAGCTACTCATTTCCAGTGGTCTCTATCTTCCAGTGTCATCTGTGAGTCGTCAAGCTGATTCCTCGACACCAAAACCGGACTAGAGCTAACTACAGACGAAGGATGTCAGAGCAAGAGGTACACAACGCTGAGGTCCGAATGGAAATCGATGACCTTAAGTCAAGCGTGACCAAACTCACTGAGATGATTCAAGTCTTGATTGCTAGGGGAGAGCCACCCCAAAGGACTGTCATCCAGGAAGTTTCAAGCGCTGATCCTCCACCAGTTCAGATGCCGCCTTCAACGTGGCCAGAGTTTGGTTTGCCACACAACTATTCTCCACCTCTTGCATCTACTGCTATGGTTGGTCAGACTGCTATGTCTGTCTTTCAAGCTCCTGTTTTCGCCGAGCCCAGACCTGTGGTCCATGCTGTTCCACAGACTGTTCGAGCTCTTTTCGAGAATCCCCTCTATGAGTACAATGCTGCCAGTGCTCAAGGTGAAGACCGTGAAGACTTTGTTGAACCTGAAGTTGTTCGAGAGCAGTTTTAGAGCATAGAGAAGAGACTCAAAGCCGTTGAGGGTACTGATTTCTTTAATGTGGATGCAGACAATATATGCTTAGTATCAGACCTTGTTATACCTGTTAAGTTCGTAACTCCAGATTTTGTGAAGTACAAGGGTCACTCTTGCCCAAGAGCTCATTTGGTCATGTATCTTCGCAGGATGACTGCTCATGCCAAGAATCAGAAGTTGCTTATCCACTGTTTTTAAGACAGCTTGAGTGGAGCATCACTCAAATGGTACATGGGTATCGAGCAAAACTCTATCTATAGCTTCCAAGACCTCACAAATGCCTTCATGAAGCAGTATAAGTATAACCTCGACATGGCTCTTGATCGCCGTCAACTGCAAAACATGTCTCAGAATGATAAAGAGTCTTTCAAGGAGTATGCTCAACGTTGGAGAGAGTTGGATTCCCAGGTTGAACCTCCTTTGGCTGAGAAAGAGTTAACCAGAATGTTCATGGATACCCTGTCCCCATTCTATTGGGAGAAGATGGTTGGAAGTGTTTCCTCCAATTTCACTGATTTGTTTACTATTGGCCAAAGATTAGAGGAAGGTCTTAAGAAAGGAAAAGTATCCAAGGCTGTTGAATCTTCTAATGCTGTGAAGAAATCCTATGGGAACTTTCAGAAGAAGAAGGAAGATCAGACTAATGCTGTCATGGTTGAAGCAAGAAGGCCTCGTCCCCGACCTCAGTATGTTGTTCACCCTGTTGTTGCTGCTGTTACTCCTGTGGTTACTGCACTACGACCAACTCAAGCTTTCCAACATCCGGCTGCAGGACAGAGCCAGTATCGTAATAGGGGTCAATTTGATCCCAATCCCATGACTTACACTGAACTTTATCTTGGTTTAGTTCAACAAGGTTTGATTACCACAAGGCCTTTGCCTCCTCCTCCAAATCCTCTTCCAGTCGGCTATAGGGCTGATCTTCATTGTGAATACCATCAAGGTGGTGCGGGCCATAACTTGGAAGGTTGCTTTGCATTGAAGGCTAGAGTACAAGAGCTGATGAGGAACAAAATCCTCTCCTTTAAAGACAATCCCAATGTCCAAAGTAATCCTCTGCCCGGACATGCCAAGTGAAGCTTTAGTTGGCTTCAACAATTATCCTCCTAAAAGCCAGTGTTTCAGACAGGACAGCTCATCCTTGTGTTGATTAGTCACTAGGCCTTTGTTTCTTGTTGTTTGCATTTTATTTATTTTGTAATAGCTGTTTGCTTTCAACTATGTTTGTACTTTCACAATTAGTGAAATGAGCATTGTAACTTTTGATTCAATTCATTTGTGTTTGCCAGTTACGTCTTTATGCTTTCTTTTGCAAAATGTTTTATCTCTTTTCCACTTTCTTTTTTATTGTGCAAATATTGGAGGGAGGATGATGAAAACGTCATACCCAAATTGATGTTAGTATGCTTTCAGATCAAAACTTTGCTGACGATGTAAAGCATTGTTTCAACTCCTAAACACTGGAGAAATAAGGAAGTTAACCCCTCTTTGACCCCTTCGAGCCTTGAAGTAGGAGTTTTTTTTCTTTACAAATAAAAACCCTTAAATCTCAACCTTGGGGCAGGGTAGTTCTCAGTTAACTTGATTGTGCATTCAAATACAAGAGCTTCATGCAAGACGCCTTCAACAAAAGGGTGCATTCACAAATTTTCCTTCGCACACAGCAGGCAAGTGTCGAAGATGTCTTTCAAGTCAAACACCGATGATGGCTCACTGTAATCCTTAAGCCAGGCAGTCACTAAAAAAAAAGTTTGTAGTACAACCAAAGGAGGAAATCTTTAAATCCTTTATCCTGAAAGTCCTCAATAAGAAAGCAGTGACTGCCATCTCAAGTCCATTGAATTTTGAATCGTCATCATTACTATCATCAGTGCAATTTCCTAACCTATGGGAACCTGAGTGCATAGTTTGAGTTAACTGAGCATAGGACTGGAGATCATCATGTAGATTGGGTGGGTCACAAATAAACTTTGAGCCTTTATCCTTTGTTTCTTAAACCGTGAACCAGGCCACGTTATAACCCTCAAAAGACCTAACTGAAGCAAGGTTATTTTGAAAGTATACTACAGCAAGGTTGCGTAAACTGACTCCAAAAGATCTTTGCAGGTCACCTATTTTGGGTATTACACCCTTTGCTTAAAAGTTTCACTTTAATGTCTTGAACCACCGTGTTCTGACCAGTATCCCATATACTTTGCACTTCTTTCAAAATGATTTTGATTTCAAAAGTTGCATGAACTTTGAATTTACCATGTTTGTACAAATACTTGTGTTTGCAAACAAGCTTTCTTCTTAAGGAATTTTCAAACAATTGAGAAACTTGGTCGGTGATCCAATCAGGGGCAAGTTCCTTCCATATCCTGTTGAGAATCAGTTCAAGATTTGAGTTTTAATGGCGACTTCTCAAAATCGGTTTATACATAAGATTTTTCAAGACTCATACTGGGGCAAGCTTTCCTAGTGTACAGTAAAACAATCATTTTCAAGACCCAGACTGCGGCAAGCTTTCCAAGAGCACCATGAAACAGTCATTTCCTGAATCAATCAAGCCGAAGCAATGATCAGCTCATCTACAATAATCAGCTAATCTGGGGCAGTTTACTTGAAGAATCCCCAAGTAGCTCTCCATCCTTCTTTACAAGGATCATCACTAGATACAGTTTATTAGTGTGGCAAAGATGTGTTCAGCAGAAGCATATCTAGTCCCAAGCAGAATGGCAGTGATCTCCGTGTAGAGGAATCAGTCTTCCAGTCTTGTCTTCCTAGAGAGTCGAGCCATGTCGTCGACATCTGCATTCGCATTTGATCATATATCATCTGCATAATTTATACCATATGCATAACATGAGTGTTTTATCCTCATTTGCATTTCTCTCGAGGTCGTGTCGTTATCCACGTCTCACCAAAACGTTACCTGTCCTTTTCATTCAGTGTCATTCCTGAATGTTGTCATTCTCTTGCGCATCTAATTTTATTGATAGATGTTGGTCTTCTCTCATTCCAATGCTATTCCTGGATCTTTATATTCTCTCACTCCAGTGCCATTCCTGGATGTCTGTCTCTTGTGATCTCTAGTGCCATTCCTGGATATCTTGTTCCCCTTGTTTCTCCCAGTGCTATTCTTGGAAGTTTTGCCTCTCTTTTGTAATCCTCATCAAATTTGCTTGGATATCTTTTAGTGCCATTCCTGAAAGTCTTTTTTGTCTATTCAGTGCCATTCCTGGATGAGTTTTCTCCTTTGCATTCAGTGTCATTCCTGGATGTCTTTCTCACTATCATTCGATACCATTCCTGAATATAGTGATATACCTTTACTTTCAGTGCCATTCCTGAAAGTTCATAGTCATCCAATGCTTTCTTGGATTTCACCTTTGTTCACATTCATTCAATGCTGTCTTGAATACTGTGGTTCCTTTTGTCCAATGCTTTCTTGGATTTCTATCTTGTTCACTTTCATCTGATGCCTTCTCAGATATTATGAGTTATACCTTTCATCTAAAGCCATTATTGGATGACTGGTGTTTTTTTACATTCAATGTCATTCTTGAATGTAATCTTTGTTCACTCATCTAAAGCCATTATTAGATATTATGATTTACACCTTTCATTCAAAGCCATTATTGGGTGGCTGGTTTCTTTGCATTCAATGCCATTCTTGAATGTAATCTTTGTCCACTTTTATCTAAAGTTATTATTAGATATTATGATTTATACCTTTAATCCAAAGCCATTATTGGGTGATTGGTTCATTTGCATTCAATACCATTATTGAATGTAGTCTTTGTTCACACTCATCTAAAGCCATTATTAGATATTGTGAGGTATACCTTTCATTCAAAGCCGTTATTGGATGTCTGGTTTCTTTACCTTCCGATGCCTTTCCGGATGTGTCTCTCTTTCTGATGTTTTTTCTAGGTCGGGTCTTTGTTCACTTTATCTAAAGCCGTTATTAGATATTGTGATCTATACCTTTCATTCAAAGCCAGTACTGGATGTCCAGTTTCTTTACCATCTGATGCCTATCCGGATGTCTCTCTCTTTCTGATATTTTTTAGATAGAGTCTTTGTTCACTTTATCTAAAGCCGTTATTAGATATTGTGATTTATACCTTTTGTTCAAAGCCATTATTGGATGACTGGTTTCTTTGCATTCAAAGCCATTCTTGAATGTAGTCTCTGTTCACATTCATCTAAAGCCATTATTAGATATTATGATTTGTACCCTTCATTCACAGCCATTATTGGATGACTGGTTTTTTTGCCATCTGATGTTTTTCCGGATGTGTCTTTCTCTGTCTTTTCTGGTTTTTCTTGAAGATCTCGTTTGAACTCTTCAGTATAAGAAAATCCCAGAAAATATTTTTTTGGTGTCTATCCTTTTATTCCAAATTGATCCCCAGGGGAGATCATGTTTTCTTTCTAGTTCCATGCCCAGTAAAGAGTGTACTTTCATTTCCCCAGTGTCGTCCGGTCACCTATAAACCTGTCGTCCATCTCCTTGGACTTTTCCCTAGTGGAGAGCCCCTCTCTGGCTCCCATCCCCAGTGAGGGCCAGTAGGATTTCCTCTTTATTTTTCTATCCCCGGTGCATCCTTAGAGTCTCCCCAGTGAGTCTATCGTTGGACAGTCTGTATCCCTAGTGAGTCTTTCTCGTGAATGCTAACCTTATCCTTCCCCAGTAAGCTCACCTGTGGTGGATTGCCCTTCATCCTTGGTGTTTTGTTTGTCTGCCCCTTTGCATTTAGCATTCCATCATTTTCATCATATTAGAGTTCATTGCATGTCAGCATTTTTGTCCATAGCATTGCATGTCAGTGCGTCTGAGGGCAAAATTTTCGGTTATCTATATTTAAATACCTTCCACCATGATTTCATGAAGACTATCATCACTCATGTCATCCCGTGAAGATATTTAAATAGGGGCAACTGTTGTACCCCAAATTTTACCCTCCGATATTCTGATCGTTTGCATATCCTTTTCATTGGTCTCTGTTTTCGCATTTTAGTAAACATATCAATAATCATGCATTTTTTGTTAGAATTTAATTTGTTTTTTTTTTACTAACTATTTTCAATTATCTTTTTTATTATTTTTAGTTTTGTTATTATTATTTCTTTTTTTATTATTATTATTATTATTATTATTATTATTATTATTATTAATTTTATTATTATTAATTTTATTATTATTAGTTTTATTATCATTATTAGTTTTATTATTATTAGTTTTATTATTACTAAGCTTTATTATTAGCTTTATTATTAGTTTTGTTATTATTATTTCTTTTTTATTATTATTATTATTAATTTTATTATTATTAATTTTATTATTATTAGTTTTATTATCATTATTAGTTTTATTATTATTAGTTTTATTATTACTAAGCTTTATTATTATTATTATTACTTTTATTTTGTTTATCTTCATGGTAAGTGGGGACCACTCAATCATTCTAACACTTCACATGGATTGCCAACTTGGGTTTATCAATGACCAAAAATCATTCTCACACTTCATTCATCAATGGCCAAAAATCATTCTCATAAAGTCACATGGATTGCCACATCAACACTCCCACTTTATTCACACTATAAATAAGATCTCTCTTTCTCTCATTTGACACACCAGATTCACCCCACACAAAGGCTGAATACTCTCTTAATTTTCTCCCTCAATTATTCTTGCAAATTTTTTGGAGAGAAGGCTCATCTTCATTTTTCCATAACTCGTGTCATTGAAGAGGCAGTGAACCGTCTCCACTAGGTAACATTCACCTCTTTTATTTCTCCATTTTCAAAGTACCATGATCATTTATCTATGCTGTTATCAAGTTCATTAGCATGTTAATATTTTTCTGAAAAAAGTATTGTAATATCCTATAATTTTTGTTTGGTTTTATTATGAATGATGTTTAAAAGATAAGATAAAAATTCAAAAAGACAAAAAACATGCTTCATCACCACCCTTTTATTATTTCATACTATTTTTATTTTATTTTCCATTTATTTCTTAATTTTGTTTCTCTAGTTTTTATTTTAGGAGCACTTCGAATTTTTAGTTTCAATTTATCATGTTATTTCTTGAATCCATAACTTTTTCTTTCGAATTTTGTTTTGATTTTTATTTTTCGCTTACAATCTTTATTTCGATTTTTAGGGCCAATGATATTACAAAATCATGACTTAGTTGATTTATGCAAAATGACTAAAAAGTCTTGATATGTATGAGGCTCATTTCTTTACTTTTGTTGGTCAATAAAAGTCGAATATCAAAAGATTATCGATCCTCCGATTAAATCTTGATCAAGACGAGACTAACTTTATTCTTCATTTCGAGTCCATTTTCTTTACTTTAGGCCGATGACATTGCACAAATCTTGACTTTGATTATTTCAAATCAATAAAGTCTTGATAAATATGAGGCCACTTTTTACTTATTTTTATTAGTCAATGAAAGTCAAAAATCTAAGATTATCGATTTATTGATTTAAATCTTGATTAAGACGAGACCAACGTTATTTTTTCATTCCGGTTTCATTATCTTTATTTTGGTCGATGACATAACAAACTTCATGGTTTGGTTGACTTCATTGAATCAACAAAACTTTGACCAATATGAGACCGTTTTCTCTTTATTTCAGTTTCATTCACTTTTTAGTCGATTAAAGTCAAGAATCATTGATTATCGATTCCTCGATTAAATCATGATTAGGACGAGATTAATTCTATTTCGTGTTCTTAGCAAACAAACATAACATAACACAAACTTAGCAAGAGGTTCCTGTAGAGTACTACAGATACTTAGGGTGCTAATACCTTCCCTTTGTATAACCAACCCCCGAACCTTAGATCTCCCCCCTTTAGGTTTTTTAACGATCTTGAACCTTTCCTTTGGATAATTCAAAGTCGGTTGTAAAAGAAAATGATGCAAGTTAAGTAATAGCTTGTTATCCGATTTTCACCGCAACACAACATACGACAACTTTGTCACTTTGAGTCCATCTCCAAAAAGTGCTTAGATTGTGAGTTATGGAGCCATCAAGTTTGGAAAAATCTTCCCACACTTAGAAATTTTTCAAGGCAGATTTTGTTCATTGAAAATACCAGTCTTTGGAGCCAATTTTCAGCATGATCCCTTGGGATTCAAGAAATTCATCAAACATGAAAGTTGTAGAGCATTTTTAGGGCTTTTCAAAAAGTACAAGAACTCCTACATAGAATTTGTGAGCTAGGAGTTTCAAAGAGATGAAGTTGGACCTCCACACTTGAAGTTCAAGCCATTTTCATGCCAAATGCAAGTTGCAAAACCTAATCCAATATGCCAAACCCTTTATTACAGCCTATGTGACTTGCAAATATTCCTCTAATAAGAGAATTACACAAGTTTTGTGTGCATTACGTACTGATTTAAAGCTTTGTCCAAGTGATCAAGCTATTTTTGGAATGTTTTTCCAAAAAGACCTCACTTCCATTCTCATAAAGCCATTTTAATCACAATGTCAACCCTCCTTGAGCTTCTAAATGGTTTCTTCTGTACAAAACATTTTCTTTATGCAGAAGCAATGTGTATGAACTTTACAACAACTTTAGGAAAGCTTGTACCTCATCTTGGAACTCCAAACTCCATGAAACTACACATTGCATTCCAACCAAACCAAGTGAGCAACAAGTTGCAATTATGCAGACCAAGAAGCCTCACTCTTTCCCTATAAATAGAGGCTCATTCCAAGCCTCTAACACACAACAAATCCTCAGCAATCACCCCTCTAAAAGCTCAAAAACTAGAAACTTCCCAAATCTCCCTTTTGTGCCAAGTAACCTACCATTTGCATAAACTTGTAATCTGTCAACTACAAACCATAAACCACTAATCCAACCATCCAAACACATCAAAAATCATCCCTTGAAGGTGTTCAAACCTTCAGCTTCACCCCCAAAACACCAGAACCAAAAATTCAACTCTCAAAACCTCATATTTTGACTTTTTTTTCATTTTTCAAGCCATGTCTTGATTCTGTCCATTTCAAACCCTTCCAAAACTTCAAACACACTCTAAAATACATTCCTAAGTTGTTCCAAACAATAGCTCTCGACTGTAACATCATTTGGTGACGTTTCCATCTTGGCCACTTTTGACAATTTTGTAACAAGAAGCAAGGTTCTGTCCAAGAGGTTTTCCTTTGGTTCCAAGCATCCAAGAAGCTCCCTAGAGGTCTATTGGAGGTGTCTCAAGTGTCATTTCATTTCTGTAACAAGGTATTTGGAAGTTGGCAAGTGAACTACAAGAGGTAAGTTTCCAAAGAACTTGCACTTTGAGAAATATGCTTGTTTTTTATGTGCATTAAGTTTGAACTTATTTTATATGTCATATGTGTTGTGTTTAATTCATTTTTTAGTGCTCTTGGTGATTGTATGAAACTGTTGCATAGAACTTGCAAAAATGTAGCATTTTAGGTTTCCCCATCGTGTTTTGAAATAGAATCATTTTTAGAAAAAAAAAACCACCACCACCACTGAATTCCTTGTGAAATTTCAAGCAAGATTGGTCTTTACATTTTTAAATTTTATTAAGTGTGGAGAAAGTTAGAGGTGTTCTTGCAAATGGTAGAAAACCTAATTTTCTTGGTCAAGAAACCAACCATGGTGTCCTTTGTGTGGTCTGGCCTCATGTCACCTTTTGATACTTATTTATTTTTGGGGAGGTGATACAATGGATGTATCACCACCCCAGTGGTTTAACATGTGCGCCCTATGTTACCTTTCACCTAAAGAACAGGGGTTCAAATTCCCCTCGCCCCAGTTCTTTTTATATTTTTTGAATGTCAAGTGTTTTTCACATATATTATTGTGACTCCCTCTCCTTTCACCAACACGCGTGTAGTAGAGCTGGTTATGGTTTTGACCTGTAAGCATGGTGACATGGGTTCAAGTCCCATAGGGACCATTCCCCATTTTTTTTACCACTTTATTTTCTTATTTTTCTTTCTATTTTCAATTGATCATAACTTCTCACTTTTAACCTTTTTTAGGCCATTCTTTTTGCAAAATGCTCTTAATGTTGTGTACTTTCTATTTATAAAAAGAAAATACCCAAAATATTTATTTTTAATGCATTTGTGAGTGCTTAAAGTATGTGGTATTTTTAGGGTTTCCTTAAGTTTATCTTGATTCTTTCGATGGGTTGCTTAGTTTCCATTGTACATGCTGACTTGTGTGAACCCTACACACCTTATAGAAACCTTGTATGACTTTATGAACTTGTACATTGTGTTTTTGCTTGATTTTTATGCCTTATTAATACATGTTTACATGTTTAAAGTGTATGTTGAACTTTGTCCATACCATGAGCTTTTGCTTGACCATTTTTGCCTTAACATGAGGTGTTCTTTTCATGTTTACATGACCATGATGTGCATGTTTGCCTTTGTGATTATTTAGCATGTTTATGTGTCCTTATACACTTGAACTTTATCTTGGAAAATATTTTGAATACATGTTTGTATGCCTAAACCTTTGTGATGTTCTTACTTGTTTATGATCATGTTTGAACCCTAATATCCATGTTTGGTTGTTACTTACTTGTCTTAACATTTTCAATTTGAATCCATGCTTAAATGTTCAAGTAATGCCTTAACTTGTTCACATGATGTTTAAACTTTAAACTTGTCATATTTAAGTATGCTCACATGCCATCTCTTGTATGTTTACATCTTCATCCATATGTTGTTGTCATAAACATGTATCCTTGATCAAGTATGCTTGGTTGTTTCCATTTACTTGTCTTAAATTGTATTCATGATTAGGTGATGTTTTAACTTATACATGTTTACTTTGAATTTTGAATGATACCATGATAGGTAATGTCTTGACTTGTAGATGCCTTACCTTATCTCTGAACTTTCATCCATGTTTAAATGTTGTTATAACTTTTACATGTTCAACCTAAACTTTGTTTTCCCTCACATGTTAACTTGAACTTTTGCTTCTACCCATGCTTGGGTATTGTTATAACCTTTACATATTAACTTGAACTTTGTTTCTTTCCATGTCTAAGTAATGTCTTAACTTATACCTACTTAAGTGTTGTAATAACTTGTCCATGTTTGAAATGTTTAAATTGTATTCATGATCAAGTGTTGTTATAACCTATTCATATTTGTCTTGTATTCATGATTAAGTGGTGTTAGTAAAGCCTAATGCATGCTTTCCTTAACTTTGAACTTAACTTGTTATCCATGATGCTTTAGTCTGGTTAGAACTATACTTCATGAATGTTTAGATGTTGTAACATCTTTGTTTATCTTGGTTGTTACCATGTTTGTTTTGAACTTCTTTAAAACTTTTAATGTGCTTGGTTGTTACCTTGTCCCCTTTGTGACTTTGTCAAGTCTTATCTTTAGATGTTGTCACATCTCTTCTTTATGCTTTGGTTGTAACCTTGTGCATTCCATTTGTCATATTAACATCATGTTTGAATCTTACTTTGAATGCTTACATTGATATCATGTTTGAATATCATACTTGTTCATACCATTCATATTGTTCATACCTCTTTTAACTTTGTCAAGTTATTCCCCCAAGTAATGTTAGCTTGTTAGCTTCCATCCTTAAGTTGCCTCTTGTTCCTTAATCCAAGGTAAAGTCTCTCTATTGACTCAATGTCATAAGATAACTTAGCCATACTCATTCCCTTTGACCTTTTTAGAGTCATTAGGCTTTTCAAACTTAGACTTAAGTTAGAATTTACAACTTTTTTGACTTTGTCAAGTCAAGTAAGTGTTAAAGACCTTAACACTTAACCCCCCTTTGAACCTTGATTATAATCAAGTGTTCATTCATTCTTAGTGAGGTGAGCTACAAATGCTCTGATTTCGATCTTGTAAGGATATGTAGGCACAAGACTGCAAAGTTTTGGCGAGCATACTTAGTGACTAAACCCTTAGGTTTCTATCTCTCACCATAAAACCCAAACACAAACAATAACAAACAATCACATAAATACTAGCAATATGTTCCTATAGAATACTATAGATGCTTAGGATGCTAACACCTTCCCTAGGTATAACCAACCCCCGACCCCTAAAATATCTTAGCATTGTTGTAACATTGCAAACTTATGGTTTTCTACGATCTTTACCCTTTCCCTTGGATAAATTAAAGCTCGGTGGTGAATCTTTAAAAGATTTGTGATTCAAGTTTAATCAATATCTTGATATCTAATTCTCACCGCAACACAGGGCATAAAACATTTAAATGAATGGGCAAGAATGGATTACTTCAAGAAAAACATACTCATTGTATTATGATTATCATTAAAAAACAAACAAGTTTTTTCTTACATGCAAACATACCATTAACAAACAAGGAAAAAAAATAAAAAATGCAGTAAAGAAGTGGATGATTGCCATTGTTGAGGAGGCCTGACTCCGTCTGGACCTATTTCTTCTAAAGACGTCTTTACAGTCTTTTTGAGTGCTCACTTGAGAAAGGAGCCCTCAATTTATGTGCATATCATCTGCAGTGAATGTGATGACCTCTGAGTCGACCAAATCTTGCAACTTATGCTTGAACATGTTGCAATCTTCAATTGAATGGCCCGATGTTCCCGAGTGGTACTCACACCTTCCACTCATGTCATAACCAGGAGGAATAGGGTCTGGAACAGGCTTGGCCTCTCTTAGTTAAACCAGAGAACCATCGAGCAGACGAGCAAGCAGCTCACTATAAGGAATAGGAATTGGATCGAACCTTCTCTCAGGCCTTCTTAATCTTTGTTGTCTCTGTTGCTGATAGTTCTGATGCTGAGGAGCATAAGGTTGTTGGTACTGAACAGGCTGTTGAGCAGCAATTGGAATAGACACAACATTAGTTTCTCCATCCTTCCTCTTGGGGAACCCAACATAAGGTTTCTTTGCATCTTCAGAGGCACCAGCAGCATCTTGAATCTTTCCCATTTTGATGCCGCTTTCGACTCTTTCTCTAGCCCTTACTAGATCCGAGAAATCGAAGGAAGCACTACCAACTAACCTGTCGTAGTAGGGACCTTGTAAAGTGCTCATGAACATGTCCACAAGCTCTCTTTTCAACATAGGAGGTTGAACTTGGGCAGCCAATTCATGCCATCTCTAGGCGTACTCTTTGAAGCTTTCGTTTTGTCCTTGTGCATGATTCTGTAGTTGAGTCCTGTTAGGAGCCATGTCTGTATTGTACTGGTAATGCTTGACAAAAGCTTCTGCCAAATCCTTCTAGCTGCAGATATGAGTCATCTCTAGTTGTATATACCACTCCAAGGATGCCCCAGCTAGGTTGTCCTGAAAGAAATGCATCAGGAGCTTCTCATCATCTGAATACACAGACATTTTTCTGAAATATGCCCTAATGTTAGTCTTAGGTGAGGTGGTTCTATCGTACTTGTCGAAAACAAGCACCCTAAACTTTGGAGGGATCCTCACACCTGGGGCCAAACCCAATTCAGCCATGTCCATACCCAAAGTATTTAGGTTCTCTATAGCCTTCATTCTCTCTTCGAGCATACGAAACTTCTTTTCTTCCTCGGTAGGAAAACTTATCTCAACATCATAAAAATTTTCATCCTGATTGTCCACCTCCATACGAGGAATAGGAATTCTAGCAGCCTTTCTCCTTGATTGACCTGTAGGAGGGGTGGAGGAAGATCAGTACGTGGAGGATCCACATCTCCGCCCGGAGGATCACCACTAACAACATTCCTATTGCCAGCCTCTGGGATAACAACAACAGGCATGTGGATAAGCGCCCTTAATTCCTCTTGAAACTGAGCCATACCTTGCATCACTTCTATGAATTGAGCCATACGAGTTTGGACTTCCGACAATTGTGATCGTACCTGATCCATGATTCGCCTCTGGTTGCTTCGAGTTGCGTAGTGGTGTGAAGTCAGGTTTGCAGTTCTGAAGAGAAGACTAAGTCAGAATAAGAATCCTCATCCTTGAATACCTGTTATGAATGCATGCATGCATGAGCATATGCAAATGCCATGTTCAATTATTTCCAAGGAATCTACTTGCTTTGATTCAAGTTTTTCACAAAAGAACCACAAGAAATAGATGGAATGCTCAACAGCGAGTCTCAAAGCTAAGATCCTTGGAAATACAAAAACATGTATGTCAGAATGCAAACATGTTATGATGATACGGATGCAGAGACATGGGATTAAAGCTTCCACGAATTCTGAATAACTACTGTGCTAATGACGACATAAGTTCAAAGGTCTGCTCTGATGAGAATAACAGAATACCAGAATACCAGGTTCATAAGTCCACACTGATAAGAAAACCAGAAAACTGGGTAGGTTGAAAGTCAAGGTTTCCTGCAAAAACCCATCCATTCTCACACGTGGGTTCTAGTCATGGATAAGGCATCCTAGCAGGTCCTCAGTCTCACGAGCTCTCAGGTCGAGAAATGATAATACGTTTACCATTTCTGGTTTGGTATTATCATCAATCAAGGAGGCCTCAACTGATTTCCCATGAACGGTCTCCAGAGTCATAAGCTCCTATCAGACCACCCAGATTACTACATAAACATGCAGTTCCGAGTATCCTCAAGAAAACCTCATCTGGATGCGAACTCAAGCCAACAATACCTGTCAAACTCCATGCAAGTCAACAAGAGCCCACTCTACTCCTATGTGTGTACTCAACCCTAGGTAATGGGATTATCTCTCGTGGAACCATCCCACCCAACAGCAGCAGAACAATAAGATAACAGTAATCAAATGCAGATAATGCAAGACAAATGCAATAATATATAACAAATAAAGCAAATAAATGCACAAAGATAAACACCCAATGACAAAGAAACAGACAAGCACCAGGATTGACTCGCATAAGGAACCAGAGTCCCCAGTAGAGTCGTCAGCTATCGCAATGCAAAAAACAACCGACGGAAAAACAGAGTCGCCACCGAACATTATTTATCTAGACGGGGGAAAGGAAACAATCGAAGAAACCTCAAAAGGGAGAAGACATGGTCATTGCAACCAAGTCCTGGGTTCAGGAGTCGATTACGCAATGGGAAGGTATTAGCACCCCCTCACGTCCGTTGTACTCAACGGGATCCATGCTTGTTGTTCTAATCAAAGGGAGTGTTATCTAAAGCCTATTTCTAAACAGAAACGGAAAGGGAAAAAACAAAAGGAAACTCGATAAGACTTTGTCGTCCTATGCCTACGTATTCCCTCGTGCAATGGGAAAGTCAGAGTCATCGTAGTTTGGAGGACTACAGGTGATGGGGAAGGTTGCTCGCCAAGACTTCACTGCCTTGTGCCTACGTATCCTCATTCAGACGAGAATGAGGAAATCAGAGTGATTATAGTTTGACATACCAATTGTTAAGTGTTTTTTATGAGCGATGTTAAGTTCGCATTCCAGCAGTTAGGGCCGATGCTTGTTTGCGCTAGAATGGAAATAATGTACTCTTTTTTTAAAATAGTTTGACAAACAATCCCGAAGGATAAAATGATTTGCAATTGGTTTGTGAGTTTTAACATAAGTGGATTAACTTTTTTTGAAGTGCGCATCGCACTAAAGTCTATATGACATAGGATAGAGTACTTCGCACTAACGATCCAAACGTCTCGTGCACAAAGTACCCTAAGATGAGGTTAGAAATGCATCCGCTCACCTTTTCTCATGTGCATAAGGCCCGTGGCGCACAATGTACATCATATTTATTAAGTATTTTGATTTTTTTTTAGAGAAGAAAGAAGACGCATAGAAAGTCTAAGGGGAAACTCGGTCCTACATGTTATCATGCAAAATGGCCCTAAGGTTAGGATGCGAAAGGAATTTTTATCCAAATGTTATCATGCAAAAGATGGACCTAAGGTTAAGGATGATAGGAATCTAACCTAATATTATCATGCATGGATTAGCTCCTAATGTCTATCTTACTCCAAGCTTAATCAAAAATTAAGTTGGACTAGGGAATCATAAGGGAACATGCAAAAGCAAACTAAAACCAAGAAAATAAACCAAAAACAACAGCTACAACAACGCTCCAGCTCAGAACAACGGTAAATTCCAGCAAACAAGCAAGACAACTTTTAACAGCTCATGTTCTTAGCCCATAACAGGTGTAAAATGCAGCAAACAGAATGAACACATTTAACAGCATACATAACTGAGGACAGCAGGTGTAAATACACAGGAAGCGTGTATGTATTCAAAACAAATGTTCATGAATAGGCATCAAGCATGGATGATTATGTAACAACATAACAACAAGTTGGGAACACAACCAAGGTTAATCAATCCACGATAAACATGTCAAACATCCATGCATAATTATGCATCGCAAGAAATAAACAAGAACATGCTTTCGCATTTAAACACACACGAATTGCAAACATGAACGGACATCAAGTAAGAGTAATTGCTACGCATGTACATACAATTAAGCACAAGCAACTAGGCATGAACAAATTCCAATGACATTGCATACTTAAGCATTCACCAATAGCAATATGGATAAATCATCAAATCAACAAGTAATCGCTTGAAACGAACATGCGTTCACGGCTTCGAGAGCATGCATGAACATGAATTATATATCCGACATGATAAACATCAAGAACAAGCAATCACTATCATACAAATGATTATGCAACATGAACAACACACCAAGAATGCAAAATAAAAGTCATGGGTATGCATCAAGAGTCGCGTGTCGAAGAATCATATTCATACTGTAGTGTGAGGTGAAACTGCTCAAGAACAATCCACAAATATGCATCATATCAATCCATGAGGTTTATAGATGGAAAGAGATCCAAACAAGCTTGAAAAAACAAGAAAAACACATTCAGCAGCAGGTGTAATCGATTAGCCTCCTGGTGTTAATCGATTACACCATGAAAATAAAAAAAAATACACACGCAACTGCAGTGTTAATCGATTAGCACCATGAGGTTAACCGATTAACATTGTACTAGAAGCAGAAAAATAGCTTTTCAAAAGCATTTTCAGCAGCAAATCACTTATCTAATCATCCAAATGAATAGGCATGCAATTGTACACGAAATATACATCAAATATCAATAATCAAACACCAATTACATCGATCAAACAACAAGATCCACAATCAAATCCAACAATAGATCAATTCACATCTACAATCCAAAGATCTACATTGCAAAAGCTGTAAATAAGCTAGAATTAGTTTGGATATGAAGTTTACCAACCTACAAAGCAGAGAATTGCTTTGGTTAGTGTTGCAAACGAAAATGGACAGATCAAACAAGGAAAATCCAAGATCAGATGAATTCATAGAAGGAAACTTCAAGAACAATGCAATGTGATGAACTTGCTTCAAAGTTTCTTCAAGAAAGTGCTTCCAAACCTTGAATCTAGATCCAAATCACTTTCTACTGCATAATTTGTGCTGATGAGAGGAAAAGATGAAGGTTTAGCTATAGAATTCACAAACTCTAATGAAGAATTTGGGAATTCTAATGGAAGAGATTTGGTGATGGTTGAAGATGAAAATGGAGAGTGAAAAAGTGAGAGAGAATTAAGAGAAGTGTAGAAAATTCAGAAAAATGAGGGTGAATGTGTGAGGTTTGGAACAAATTTGTTTAAATAATCCCTAGGAGAGGAATCAAAATGTGGTTTGGAGTGTGGGTTAGTGTTTGGAATAGAAATTAGGAGTGGTATTAGGAATGGAAAATGTTTGGAATTGAAATGAACCAAAATTTGGAAGCATTCGAGATCCTTCTACTGATGTAAATGTGAAACCAAGTGATCAAAATGAGTTAAAAATGATGCAGTGCTGAAAACTGAAATTTCTAGGCAAAAAATACACATGTTAATCGATTAACGATTTGCAAAGAAAAATGTGCTAATCGATTAACGCATCAAAAATTTGAAATTTGGTGCCCTTTGGAGGGAAAGCTTGGAAAACCCCTGTTGCCACTTGTTCTTAACACTGTTCTGCCTTTGAAACTTGTCATTTGATATTGCAACTGAGTCATGCTTGAAATAAGCTGTGAATTCTCTTTTGCACCCAAAATAACCTGCTGGAAAAATATGGTCCAGTACCAAATCACTGAGCAAAATAAATGTTGGAACCTCTGAAGCTTGCTGCTTAAAAACTTGAAATAAAAAGAAGTCATGAGCCATAAAAACAATGTGATCCCATGTCTCAAGCACTCAAAACAATGTATGATTTATGGTTATGACCTAATGGAAATGCAGATGAATGCGAAGCGAAAATCAGTTGGGGTTAGAAACGAGAGGGCAAAGTTTGGGTGCAACATATATATATATATATATATATATATATATATATATATATATATATATATATATATATATATATATATATATATATATATATAAAATCCTTTAAGCAAGAGGACTTATAAAGTGTGAAGTGTTCTAAACTAATTATTTATTTCAATTAAACCCTCAGTTAGAGTTGAGTTCCTCTATTAGGGGTAACTCTCACAGTTAGGGGCGAGTCCCTCGGTTAGAGGAGAGTCCCCTAATTAGGCGTGAGTCCCTTTGTTAGGGTCGGGTCCCCTAGTTACTAGCGAGTCCCTTAGTTAGGGGTGAGTCCATCAATTAGGGTTGAGTCATCATCTCCTTCCAAGTGTCAACATAGTAGCTCATGAGACAATCATGGGATGCCAAACATCAATTAAATCATTTTGAAACGTTAAAATGTCAATGAGTCTTGAAAGCTTGATCGTTTAGTGGGAATGAAGTATGCATGACATTTACTACTACTCATAATGATTTTCCTGGGCAATCTAGTCTAGCTTCTTTCCTTACATGGGTCCTTAACAAATGGAACTCCTATCACTTCCTACAACGGTTATGCCATTAGGTAGGTAGGTTGCTTAAGTTATAGGTTTTCCCTATAAAGGGTCTATTTTTGAGAAAAACATTTTCATATCCATTTTAATTTAAGAATTTTCTCTTTGTTTAATCGAAGAAGATTCATATGTGCATTGTTGCTTCTTTAAGTTCTCATTAAGAGAGCTTAACGGATTTGTTAGTCCCTCAGGGATTTAAGCACTACAGTTTTTAACATCTTCCCTTCCGTGTGGAACATATGGTCTGGAAGAAAGCTAAAGGTGTTCATGTTCGAGATATTGTATCTTTATATTATGACTCTGATATGATGGCAAGGTTCCATCATGATATTGAGTTCTCTGGTACAGGGCACAAAGAGGATTTAATCTTGGAACCCTATTCAGAGATAAAAAGAGCCAACATGGCCACCATTGGTGGTTCTTCCTCTCCTTATTTTTACTTTCATCTACTTGTTATTCATGAGTTAGGGGTTCTGATAACCTTTAGAGATTTAAAGGCAAACTTTCGGGAGATCGCTAATGTTTCCCCTCCCAAATCATGCCCAGAGAGTGGAGTATCACCAGGGCCTTCGAGATCCTTTGTTGTAATCTGAGTATACTTCCCACAGTCGGGGTATTCCTCTCCAACTGTGGTTGTATAACTTTGCACTCTCTGTCTGATTGGTGTTTGATGGAACTATACGCGAAACCATGTGATGATTGGAAATAAATGTTTATTCAGGTTAGAGGGCGATACAAAACTTCAATGGTGACCATGGAGGCTAAAAGGTCCTTTCATTTTCCTCTGTCATGGTTAATGAACCTTCAGATCATCAAATAGGTAGACTCCAATTCCCTTTCCCCCTTGAGCGAGAGGTGATTCAAGTTTTAAGTTGCTTCCAGCTTACGAGTTATCATACTCTAATCACCCTGGACTAAGAAAACGATGGTGGATAGAGAAGTACTAGAGTAAGTTTTATGGTATGAAAGGAACTTTGTGACTTGATATCTTCTTTACAGTTTTAAACATTTTAACATTGTTGTTTTGTACGGGACAAGTCTAGATATGTGTGTTATGTAATTCTCCTCCAAATGCATGTGGTAGCAATTTTTGGATTGTAGAGTTATGTTACTGAATTATCCATGTCTCTGGTTCCTCTATGAACTTTAAACCATCATTAGTTCCTCTCTGAACCATGACCTAACTTGACCAAAGTCCTACCTATCTCTGATATACATGAATGCATGAATTTCAACAAATAAAATCCAAAACACATACTCGATGGTTCCTCTCTGGACCCATAACTTTGCCAATGTAAGGCCAACACTATAGTTCCTCTCTAAACTACTCAGCTTAACATATTATACTCAACATGTTATATAATTACAACTCAATTTAATATAATTATATAAATATTCAAAATAAACCCTTTTGGTTTGGCAGCCTTAAACAAATAAAAATATTACTAAAAATCAGCATTATAATGTCAAAAGACTCCAAACTCAACCCTAGTGTATCATATACCCTCAAATTCAACTCTAAACCAGTCAAAAAACTCTAAACAAAAAAAAATATGACTATAAACTCATCGAAAGGCAACGAAAAGTCAACGAAAATTACAAACTGCTTAAAAATCGTCTAAACAGACCACAAATTGTCGAACCGCCACTGCCCGCCGCTCGAACTAATGACCACTACACCGACTCGCATTCCTAGTGTCGTTGCAATTTTGGGCCACACGTGCCCCTGGCGCCGTTGCAGCTTCGCACCATGCTTGTTTTTCGGCGCCGCTGACTACAGCCTCCTGCCGTCGCGTCTTGTGCCTCTAATGCCGCTAACCGCGACACCCTGTTGCCGTGTCGCGCACCCTTTCCACCGCCTCCCCCCTCGATTCTTGATTTTTTCCGATTTTTGATTTTTTTTCCTATTATTTTTATTTTTTGACTTTTAAGATTTTCACGCAAGATCAACATCTACAAACAAATCATACACAATTATCCAAATTTCACATTTTTCCTTATGGTGTAACTATCGACACTCAACAACAATAATAACATATCACATATCACATCATAATCAAAAGGAAAATATTATCATTTGAAAGGAAGAAAACATGAGGGTAAGGACCCTTTACTATCCCTTTGTTTAGCCACCCATATATGAATCATTCCTTTTTACCTCGAATTTGCAGATCGATGAAAACTTTTGGCCTTTTGGGATTTTCTTCTCTCTTAAAGGTCCCTTCTTAGGTTCTTCATCTTTGCCCATTTTTCAAGTTTTGCACGTACTGTCCAAAACTAACTAACTCTCTCTCTCTCTCTCTCTCTCTCTCTCTCTCTCTCTCTCTCTCTCTCTCTGTGTCTCTCTCTCTCTCTCTTTCTCTTTACCCTAATTTATCCTAATCTCCTCTCACCCATACTCTTTCTATTTTTCTAACACTCTATATTTTATTATATTATTATTTAAATTAAAGTAACATAATTCCCTAATTTTTCTAATAAACTTAATCATCCTAACAAATTAATTAAATAAAATTAATTAATTAAAATACTTAAATAATTATTTAAAATACCCTAACTCCCAAATAAAACAATTAAAAAATACTAACAATAATAGTTAAATAATATTAATACTATTAAAATAAAAGTTGGGGTGTTACATTCAATATCTAGGGCCTATAATGGTTTCAGGTCAAAGGATGGTATACACTACTATCACACTGAAATTAACTTATGACACTTGCTTAATATTCTATGTAGTATTCTCATAGTAGATAAATACAATATAAATATATTCCTAATATGTTTACCTATGTGAAGACTTGATAACTCTTTATCTGTGATTAGTGAAATGTGATCACCAGTCTACTCACATAATAGTCTCAATGCTTTAATATTATCCCGCTTCACAATAAAGCTTTACTATGGACATTTTAAGGATAATGTCCTTATGATAATGGGGTCTCATGTTAAGTCAAATAATCCTTCACAAAATGGACTATATATTCTAGGAACTGTATTACTTTGGAAAAATATATAATAAATAAAAGTCTTATTATTATTAATAGATAATTAGATACAAGTACCAAATTCTAATAAAATTATTGGCCTCTAAGGCTTACACAAGCAAGAGAATCTTTGGACTACTACAGTTATTTTTAGGGAGTTTGAGCATGCTTCTAGGCATTCAGTTAACTTTGTAAATAGTAGTCTCATTGGAGTCAATGTTGACCCAACCTTTCTAGTTTATCTAGTGACTTCCTTTATTGTTACCATTAAGCCATTTCCTTGAAATAGTTTCCCTTCTAGTAGGTATTAACTTGGGAGTAAAGTCATTTTTTCTTAATTCACTTCTAGAAGTCTGCTATCATGGAGTTACATGTATGTTAGTTTTAGGGTATAGTGATTCTTATTAATTCACTTCTTAAGAAAATTCCCATTTTTTTGTCTTTTTCTAAAAACATCTATTAAAGCGAGAAAGCGGAATGTTAAGATTCAAAATAGGTTTTAGTTGGGGGTGGATATGTTAAGGTTCCTTTTATTAGATGGTCTCATGTCTGCAAATCTAAGTCGAGACGCAACCTTGCCGTTCATGATTTACACTTAATAAATTTAGCTTTGTTAGGTAAGTGATAGTGGAGGCTGATCTTAGACACCTTTGGTCTATGGTGGGATATCTTGACTACTAGATATGGAAATTAAGTTTTCTTTTCTTTTAAAAAGGGTAGGAATTCTAGTGTTCACTCTTGTTCTATGTATGAAGAGGGGACCTTTCGTATAGGTTCTAATGTTGATGCATCTAAATGGTTTGTGGAAAGTATGAGGTGGAAGGTGGGGACTGACATGCTTACATTTTTCGTATGATCTAAGGGGTATGGTTAGTTTCTATTCGTGTCTGGTGTCATAAGCTTTTTTTCTAGTGTGAGGTTGATTTTTGGGAGAAGGGGAATTTGTTTTTTTAGATTGTAATTCCTTGTGTTGAAACAAGTAGTGCTCGACAAAAACAAGGATGTGTCGAAACTTGTAGTGTGTGTTGAGTAGCATTAGGCGTCAAAGTATCGAAGCAGGTTGTCTGACACAGGATTTCGACTTAGACCAAAATAGAAATTTTGGTTTTTTGTGTTTTTGGGCTTTAGCTTAGGGAGCAATCTAGCTCAATTATAAATAGAGGGAGTAACCCCTACTTTGTAAAAAGAAGCAGAATAATCTTGTAATCACTTGTAGTTGCAAAGTTAATATGATTTCTATAGTTTGTGGGCAGAGAGAAACTCTGCAGACTTCTTCCCCAATTTTAATCAAACCCTTATCTTCTTTCTTATTTAATTTGTATTTCTTCTTCCATTAACAATTGTTGCACATAATCATTTTGGCAATAAAGGTGTGATTCATTCACTTAAGTGAAGAGTGAAGAACAAGGGATTTTGATCAGTTGATTGAATCTTGTTCATCAAGATTGGTTTATAATTACTCAAAGTCTTGGGTTAATTATAACATCTGGTATCTAGAGCTCCGGTTGTGATTCGTGGAAGCAAAACATGATCGCAATGAATCATCCAAACGGGCATTTTTCGATGAGTCTTCCGATTCTCAAGAATAATAATTATGAGAATTGGTGCAATCAGATGAAGGTGGTTTTTTGTTATCAAGATCTTTGGGATCTTGTGAAGGAAGGAGTAACACCGCTTGCAGAAAACGCGACGGATCAAGAAAAGGCTGCATACAAAGAATTGAAGAAGAAAGATTATAAAGCTCTCTTTATAATTCATCAATGCGTTGATCTAGATAATTTTGAAAAGGTTAGTGATGTAGAATCAACGAAAGAAGCATGGGAAATTTTGGAGAAATCGTTTGGAGGCACAAAGAAGGTGAAATAGGTGAGGTTACAAACTCACAAAAGAACCTATGAATTACTTCAGATGGAGGACAATGAAAGCATAACTGATTACTTCACTAGGGTTACTAAATTAGTGAATCAAATCAAAGTATGTGGAGAAATGTTAACATCAAGATCAGTTGTTGCAAAGATCTTGAGGTCATTGACTCCAAAATTCGATCACGTTGTAGTAGCCATAGAAGAGTCGAACGACTTGTCAACAATGACAAAGGAAGAGCTTCAAGGGACGCTTGAATCTCATGAACAAAGAATGGCTGAAAGAGCTGCAGGAAATTCAAAGAGTGATGTTGCTTTGTAGGCGCAATCAGCAAAATAAAAGAAAGGCAAAGGAAGTTGGAATGGCAACAAAGGCAAAGGATGCTACAACAATTCGACTGGTTAAAATCGGCAAGAAGGAAATTGGTCGAATCAGAAAAAATCCGGAAACCAAGGCAACCAAAGAGGTGGTGCTACAGGTAGAGGAATATGTGGTGGTTGAAAACCTGACAAAAGTCACATTTAGTGTTACAATTGTCAGAAGTATGGTCACTATTCTAGTGATTATCCAGAAAAGAAAAAGAATCAAGAAATTGATGCAAAGCTGGCGAAACATGAAGATGAAGAGATGTTACTGATGGTTACAACGAGAGATGAAGAGATATTCAAGGACCAGTGGCACTTGGACTCAGGATGTTCATCACACATGTATGGAAGGAAAGATTAGTTTGTCAACATAAAGCCCTCAATGAAGAACATGGTGAAATTTGAAAATAACAATACTCTGGTGGTTGAAGGTATTGGTGATGTTTTGATTGTGAGGAAAGATGGTAAAAGGTCACTAATTTCCAATGTGTTGTACATACCAAACTTGAAAAGCAATTTTCTCAGTATAGGACAGTTGGTCGAAAAGAAATACAAAGTGTCGATTGAAGACAAGATGATGAGAGTTCTCGACTCATGTGGTAGGTTAATCTTGAAGGCACCAATGTCTCAGAATAAAACCTTCAAGATTGAACTTAATGTGATGGAGCACAAGTGCCTTGCAACTGCAACTAGCAGAGATAAATGGATATGGCATTATAGACTTGGTCATCTCAAATTCAAAGACATCGGAGATTTGAAGATAAGAAACATGGTTTCATAATTATCAGAAATCGACATCCCAAACGAAGTATGTGAAGAATGTGTTTATGTGAAGCAACACAAGAACAACTTCAGCAAGGATGCATGAAGCAAGTCGAAGGCAGTTCTTGAAGTCATATACTCTTATGTGTGTGAATTTATCCATGTGGATTCGATTCGAGGTAATAGATACTTTGTCACATTCATAGATGATTTCAGTCAAAAACTGTGGACTTACCTAATGAAGAAGAAAAGTGAAGTGATCGAGGTATTTTCCAAGTTTAAATCTATGGTCGAAAGATAAAGTGGTCGAAAGCTAAAGATTATGAGGACTGATGGTGGTAGAGAGTACGTGTCAAAAGATTTCGATGCATTATGTGAGAAAGAAGGGATTGTGCCTGAGGTGGTGTCACCATGCACTCCACAACAGAATGGAACTGCAGAAAGGAAGAATAGAACCATCACGAATATGGTGAGAAGTATGTTGAAAGGCAAGTATCTACCCGATAAATTGCGAGGAGAAGTTGTGTCGACTGCAGCATACATCTTGAATAGATGTGTGACGAAGAAGCTAGAAGGAATCACGCCAGAAGAATGTTGGTCTGGTGTCAAGCCTAGTCTAATTCATCTTAAGGTGTTTATATCTATAGCACATAGACATGTGCCAGATTAGTTAAGAAGAAAGCTTGATGTCAAGTCGAGTCAAATGATCTTGATAGGATATCATTCGACTGGAGGATACAAGTTATTTGACCCAGTGAACAAGCAAGTTGTGATCAGCGAGGACGTGATCATAGATGAGCTTAAAGAATGGGATTAAACTGAGAATGTTAAGAAGGATTAAGTGAGAATCTTATGTGAAGAACCAACTAGTGAATTCGAAAGAGAAGTTTGATAACAAGAAGTCAGAGGTGAAGCAGACCCAAGTAGACCTCAACGAACAAGACACATGTCTGTAGGGTTGCATGAATGTGTGATTACATTAGATGATGTGGTCAATGAAGAAGGTGAGCTGGTACACTATGCTTTCAATGCAAATGTTGAACCAGTCAATACAACTGAGGCATTAAAAGATTCGAAGTGGGTGAAAGCAATGAATGAGGAACTGAAGTCTATCAAAGTCAACAACCCTTGGCCACTTGTCGAATTGCCTCAAGAAAAGAAGGAAATTTAAGTGAAGTGGGTATACAAGGTGAAGTTGAATCCCAAAGGAGAAGTAACTCGACACAAGGCGAAACTTGTGGCGAAAATATTTCTTCAGAAATAAGGAATCGACTTCGACAAAGTTTTTACATCCATTGCTAGGATCAAAACAATTAGATTGGTTGTTGGTTTAACAAATATGAACAACTGGCACATATGTCAAATGGATGTGAAATGTGCATTCCTGAATGTCCCCTTAGATGAATAAGTTTATGTTGCACAACCACATGGGTTTGTGAAACAAGGCGAAGAAAGTAAGGTATACAAGCTACATAAAGCGTTGCATGGACTTAAGCAAGCTCCAAGAGCTTGGAATAAGAAGATAGATAGCTTTCTAAGGGAGAAGGAATTTGTGAAGTGCACAACTGAGCATAGAGTATATGTAAGAAGAAGCAAGAGTGGATTATTAATATTATGTCTCAATGTCGATGACTTGTTTATAACAGATAGATGCAAGAAAGAGATTGAAGACTTTAAAGGTGTTCTTAGCAAGGAATTTGAAATGTCTGATCTGGGTGACATTTCATACTTCCTTGGCATCGAATTCTACAAGAGTTGTAGAGGTTTGATGATGCATAAAAGAAGCCAAAGGTATCATACCTAACAACGACGAAGAGGATACTAAGGTATATGAAAGGAACTCTCGACTATGGCATTTATTTTCTTGCAAATGATGAAGGAAAAGAATGTAAGTTAGTGGGATACACCGACTCAAGTTGGTGTAGTGATGTTGAGGATAGAAAATCCACAACTGGCTATGTGTTTATGCTAGGTGGTGTACCAGTTTCTTGGAGTTCGAGAAAAGAGTCAGTAGTGCCATTTTCGTCGTGCGAAGCAGAGTACGTAGTTGCATCTCTTTGTGCATGTCAAGTAACATGGATGGTGAATTTGGTCAAAGACATTACAGGGAAGAGTCATGATGGACCAATTACCATGAAGATCGACAACATGTCTTCTATCAATTTGGCGAAGAACCCGATAGCACATGGACGAAGCAAGCACATCGAAATGAGGTTCCACTATCTTCGAGAGCATGTAGTAGATGGGAAGATGAACTTGGAACAATGCATAACTTAGAATCAGATTGCAGATATCATGAAGAAAAGAGTGCAAGTCGAAGTCTTCAAGAAGCTAAGGTCTATGATGAATATAGATAGCTTAGACACAATGAATTAGGTGGTGTGTTGAGATTGTAATTCCTTGTGTCGAAGTAGGTAGTGCTCGAAAAAATAAGGATGTGTCAAAACTTTTAGTGTGTATCGAGTAGAATTAGGTATCGAAGTGTCAAAGCAGGTTGCCTGACAAAGAATTTTGACTTAGACCAAAATAGAAATTTTGGGCTTTTGTGTTTTTGGCCTTTAACTTAGGGAGCAAGCTAGCTCAATTATAAATAGAGGGAGTAACCCCTATTTTGTAAAAAGAAACAACATAATCTTGTAATCACTTGCAGTTGCAAAGTTAATAAGATTTCTACAGTTTATGAGCAGAGAGAAACTTTGCAGAAATCATCTTCTTCCCCAATTTTCATCAAACCCTGATCTTCTTTCTTAGTCAATGTTTCTTTCTTCTTCCATTAACAATTGCTGCGCATAATCATTCTTGCAATTAATGTGCGATTGATTTGCTAAAGTGAAGAGTGGAGAACAAGGGATTTCGATCGGTTGATTGAATCTTGTTCATCAAGATTGGTTTAGAATTACTCAAAGTCTTAGGTTAATTCCAACAGGTTTGAAACTTTCAGTGAGGAGATCCCTTTTATTTTATAAGCAAGAGCTGGTTAGTGACCTTCTTCCGAAATATTTTGATATATAATTTTATGTCGATTGGGAAGTATGTTGTCTTTCTGAGAGATATTACTTTACTTTTTGAGATCTCTACTTATATAAGGGGTTTGACTAGGCCTAAAGATGGTTTTATCATGATTTGACATTCAATTGTGTGGATAATTTGTAAATTTTAAAAGGGTTAAATATGTTTTGTCCCTACAAATATCCAAAATCTAGTTTTAGTCTCCAGAACATTTTCGTTCAAAGAATCGTCCTCATAACGTTTTTTCGTCGCTATTTTCTGCACCTGTCGTCTATTCCACTTAACAAAGCTGGCGTGGCATGACACGTGGCAGTGCCACCTGTCAAAGATGCTAATGTGGCATGCCACGTGGCTAAGGTCAAGAACATACTTAAACCCATAAAAAATTATAGCTAATACGCAGCTAAAGTCATAGCTAATCTCTAGAAAATTCATTGCAGGAATTATGGTCTGAAAAAATGCAAAAAAAAAAAAAAAAATCAATTGCAGGAAGTATGGGATTTGGACATTCCAGTTGAGGAAGGTGAATTTGTTAAACAATTGAAGAAATCCCTATCAGAGAATTCTTTGAATTACAAAACTTAAACACAAATTTCCATCCTAAATTATGATGAAAGTTATTGGCAGAACGTGAAATGAAAAACACTAGTATTGTGTGGAAAAGCTAATAAATTTAATAATCAGTGAGCCATTGCTAAACTCAGATCTGATAGATAGATAGCTAGCTAGCTTCCATTCAATAGGAAAGTTGAGATCATTTATGAAAACAAAAACTATTGATAGATATAATTTTATTTCACAAACGCAAAAAGTGCTTAGAAAGTGCTTTAAAAGTTGAAGTTTTTGACCATTAAAAAAGAGAAAAACAACACCCTTTAATTATTAGCCATGCTAGGAAAGGGCTAAGGGAAAACTATGACTCCAAATGAATACAGAAAATGCACATAAACTCTACAAAGGAAGATACATATCAAAAACATATTGTATTAAACATGCTAGGGAAATTCATTAGAAAACAATAGAAAAACCTCAGATCTAGCATTTTGAAAGAAGAAACATATTATATCTGACAGCAAATGATATGAATAACAACTTTTTTTTTTAATTCGGCTAAGAGATAATCACTTATTAAGAAATCAAAACCGCCAACCAACCAAATTAGAAGAGAGAAAAAAAATTCTGCATTGTCAATTAAACTAGAAAGAAAATCCTGACATTTACACAAAATAAAAAACTGGGAAACCCCTTTTGGTATCACTGAAAATTGAAAAAACTAGAGATGAAAAAGAGAGTTTTTTAGTGGTTACTTACTTTAGGTGATGGGTAAGAGAGTTTTCCATTGGAACCCATCTGAGACTTGATGTCACAGTGGCTGTAATGCCTTGACTTATTTTATTTGTTTTCCATCATTTATTTATGTGATGTTGCGTACATTTATGTGTTATCTGAGTTTTTAATGTGTTGGGATACCCTGTGGTAGGGGTAGTGACATTCGAATTATAGACTCTAAGGGTGAAGGGTATATGACCAATTGCTTAGAACTTGATGGTGTGGTGAGAGTGGATAATTAAAATAATATTAGTAATATTAGTTGAATATTGCTAATTTAAATAATTAGGGAATATTATTATTATTATCATTATTATTTAATTTGTGGAATAATAATAATAATAATAATAATAATAATAATAATAATAATAATAATAATAATGGAAAAGGGGAAGTTGAGAGGGTTTTTGTCAGATCGTGAAAAGTGAGAAAATGGAGAAGAAATGCTAGGGCTCAGGAGAAGAGAGAAGAAAATCCATTATTGAGGAAGAGGAAATCATCGCAAGAACTCTAAGGTAAGGGTGGGGTTCTAACTAGCTAAGGGTTAGTATGCTGATAATTATGGGTAGATTCTTTCATGTAAGTTTTGTGTTTTTTTCCCTTTTGTTCATACTTGTGATGGAATGGTTTTGTGGGGGTTTGGTTGACTCTGATGAATGATGTATGTTGTTGTTAGAATTGTTGTAGTTGATTAAATTGTTGCATTGTTGTTGTTAATGAATCAATTAATTTTCGTTGCCTGATGTTGTTGGTTGTTGTGATCGCGAGTCAGAGTCGGAACAAAGTCGTGAGAAATTTTTGATGAAAATAATTTGGGGTTTGGGACTTTAGAAAAATGATTTTAAGTGTTAAAATATGTTCCAAACAATTTATAAGAAAAAAGAAGTTTTGAGAGGGTTCAAAAGTTATTTTTGTATGATAAGTTGTTGAAAAAGTGATTCTAGACAAAGTGTAATCGATTACCAGTTTGGGCGTAATCGGTTACACTGCCTAAAAACTGCATCTTGGTTTTTTTAAGGTGTAATCAATTACGCCAGCTAAAAACTTCATTTTTTTTTGCTTTTTCGAAGCTGTAACCAATTACGCTATATGTGGTAATCGATTACGCCAATGGTAGTGGCGCTGGTGGCTGGTTACGCAGGCGTAACCTGTTACCACATTTGCGTAACCGGTTACACTATTGTTTCTTTGAAATTTTTTCTAAAATTCATAACTTTGTTTTGGGAGTCCGATTCGAGTGTCGTTCAAAGCGTCGGGAAGTTGACGTGTCAAACTTTTGTAGAAAAATAGTTTCGGTGACAGAAGTTGAATAATTATGTTGTTGGTTGTATTAAACCCATTATTATTTTCTTGTGTGGTGTGATGTGATTTTAAATGCCTTGAGGATGCTTGACATGTTGTATGTCATTGTTGCTGGACTGTATGGCATGTTGTTGTTGCTGGCCTATAATGGCAAGATGCATTGTTTAGATGTTCGTTGTTGTTGTTGTTGTCATGCATTTCATGGTTTCATGAGTTGTGAGATAAGTCGTGTGCCCATATGGGGTGTGAACATCTTATCCGGAATCCGATTGCGGAATCGTATTGTTGTTGTTGTTGTTGTTGAGGTGACCGTGTGCCCATGTGGGATCTGAGCGGTCATGGAAGTCGTGTGCCCATGTGGGGTGTGAGCGATATTATGGAAATTCCGAAGGGAATTGTGATCCTGAAATAAGAGCAGGGTTATGAAATAGGGACCGATGGTACCACATGCATTAAGTCGAGTTGTGAGTCTTAATGCATTGCATTATTGTTGTGTTTGTTATTGATGTGTTGGATTTGTTGTCATGTTGGTTGTAACTGCTATTGTAGGGTTATATGTTGTGGAATGGGTGTTTGTGCATGAGAAATCTAATGCTTGCTTTATTAACATGCTTTCCTTTATCTATTTATGATATTCTACCCCTTTTGTTTGAATGTTGCCTTTACATGGGGATCGTGCAAATAACTCGCAGTAGAGGAGTTGAAGTGAGTAGAAGATAAATTCTTCTATTTTCCCTTTAGTGTCGGTGTCTAATCTGATGTGTAACACCCGGGGTCAGGGAACATTGTGTTATGTTGAGTTTGATGGAGATTTTTGGATATCTCTAGAATAATTATTTATGTTATTTTGAAGAATAATTATGCTTTGAATAAGTGTTTACATTGATGCTTCCGTTATTTTAATAAAGTTTTGAAATTAAGACATGTTGAGTTGTTTTGGTGATTTTAAATAATTTTCAAATATTTGCATATGTTACATATCTTAATATATGAGCAGCTGATTGTGTTGAATTGTGTGACATCCTAAATATGAAATGTTTCAATTTACTCTGATGATTGAGGGGTATATTTGGGGTGTTACATTAGTGGTATCAGAGTAGGTCGGTCTGTCCAGCCAAGTTGTTGAGTCGTATTATTGTGACAATTGAATATTGTCTTTGTTGTCCTATAACCATTATTGTTGTTTATGGTGGAAAAAACAGAAATGGCTGGAAGAATTGATGTTGAAATCGCGTTGCTTTGCAGGTTATTGCTCAGGCTATTCAGAATCAGCTTAATGCTGGTGAGAATGATGAGTTCTGTCACTTGGGAAAGTTCCAAAAGAATAATCGACCTATTTTCAAGGGTAGGTATGATCCGGATAGAGCACAGGCGTGGCTCAAGGAGATTGAAAGGATCTTTCTAGTGATCAATTATTCTGAAGAGCATAAAGTACGGTTTGGTACTCATATGCTAGCTGTGGAGGCTGATGATTGGTGGGGCAATACTCGTTAGGTGTTGGGGATGTCAGGTGAAGTTGTTACCTTGGTTGTGTTTAGTAGAGAGTTCATGAGGAAGTACTTTCCTGAGGATGTTTGTGGGAAGAGGGAGATTGAGTTTCTAGAGCTCAAGCAGGGTAATCTGATTGTTATTAAGTATGCTGCCAGATTTATGAAACTTGATAAGTTATATCCGTATTATAGTGAGGCGACTGTTGAGTTCTAAAGTGTGTCAAATTTGAGAATGGTTTGCATCCCGAGATCAAGCAGGCGATTGGATATCGACAGATCAGGAGATTTCCAGAGTTGGTGGATAGCTGTGGAATTTATGAGGAGGATAGAAAAGATTGGTCAGCTCATTATAAGAGTCTGAGTTAGAAGAAGGGAAAACACAATGTGAACTGTGGGAAGCCTTACCATGCTCCAGCTGATAAAGGTAAACCGACAGTTGCTGATGGTAATAGGCCAAGTGAGGGAGGTGCTCTCGCTCCTCTTAAGTGCTACAGATGTGGTGAATTGGTTCATCGTGTCAGTGAGTGCAAGAGTGATGTGAAGAAGTGTCACAAGTGTGGGCAGTCTGGGCATCTGATTATTGGCTGCAAGGTTAATGTGGTGACTTGCTACAACTGTGGAGAACCTGAACATATCAGTACTTGTTGCCAGAAGCCGAAGCAAGCTTCGATTAGAGGAAAGGTGTTTGTTCTGACAAGAACCCAAACTTTCAATGACGACAGGTTGATCAGAGGTATATGTTATATAAATAATACGCCTTTAACTGCTATTATTGATACTGGTGCTACTCATTCTTTTATTGCCGGTAATTGTGTGAATAGGCTTGGCCTTGTTTTTTCTTCTATGAAGGGAGAAATGGTTATCGAAACTCCTGCTAAGGGATCGGTGACTAATTCTCTGGTTTGTTTGAGTTTTCCTCTTTCGATCTTTTATAGAGATTTTGGTGTTGATCTTATTTGCTTGCCGTTGGGAAATCTTGATGTTATTTTGGGAATGAACTGGTTGGAGTTCAATCACCTTTATATCAATTGTTATAACAAGTCTGTGCGGTTTCTTGCTCCTGGTGATGAGAAGGAAATTGGTTTTCTGTTTGCTAGAGAGTTGAAGGAGATTTTGGAAGAGGAAGCTCATGTGCTTGTGTTGTTTACATCTTTATTTGTGGAGAGTCAAGTTGTGATTGATGATTTGCAAGTGGTGCATGAATTTCTAGATGATATTTCAGATGTGCCGCTAGAGAGAGAGGTAGAGTTTTCTATTGATCTTGACCCTGGTACCAGACCTGTTTCTATGGCACCATACAGGATGTCAGCATTGCAGTTAGTAGAGTTAAAAAATCAATTAGAAGAGTTGTTGGAAAAGAAATTTGTAAGACCAAGTGTATCGCCTTGGGGAGCTCCGATGTTCTTGGTAAAGAAGAAAGATGGAAATATAAGGTTCTGTGTGGATTACAGGAAATTGAATAAAGTAGTTGTCATACCCTAATTTTTACACCTAAGATCTCACCTCATTTGCATCTTCACAATGCAACAAGATTAAAAACTTGGTTCTTCCCTAGCCCCTCATCCTTAGGTTTGGCTTTGCAGAGAACACCATACACCTCTCTGCATGTTTTGTTCCTTTATGTTTATGCACTTTATATTTTACTAACTACTAATCAAAATACCCAAAAATATTTCTTGTGTACCTTTTGTTTCTTTGCAATGTAGGGTTTTGCATCAAGAACACCAATCATGAATCATCAGCTAGGGTTTTGCTCCCTCAAGTCCAGTATGGTCAACCATTGGTTCCCAAGGGCTATTTCATCAAGTCATAACCTCTAATCTCAAAGTGCTTGATCTCAAGCTTGCAATGTAGGGTTTTGCATCAAGAACACCAAGCATGAATCATCAGCTAGGGTTTTGCTCCCTCAAGTCCAGTATGGTCAACCATTGGTTCCCAAGGGCTATTTCATCAAGTCATAACCTCTAATCTTAAAGTGCTTGATCCCAAGCATCATTCAATCTCATTTTGATCAAAGATATCTCAAAGTTTAGTAGCTTGTTTCTCAAGAAAAGTCAAAGGTTCATGTGTCTATTTCCATGCCTTCATCAATAAGTTACCATAAGCTTTGATCAATATAATCAAGGGGCATTCATGGGAACCTTATTTTGAGTTCATATGATGATTAATGTGCTTTGAAATGCAAGAAAAATCAAAGATCACAAGTTGATTCAAGGAAGTTTGACCAAAAAGTCAACATTTTCAAGTCAAAGTTCCAAAGAGCACAACTCCTTCAATTCTCAATATTTTTGAATACTTCTTTTTCATATAACTCTTCTCAACATTCTCTTCAACTTCTCTTTACATGAAAAGAGCCAATTATTCTTGGAGGATCATCAAAAGTTTGGAGACATTATAGGTCATTTGTGGACTTAGTGAAATTTGACCTATTTTCAAGTGACTTTTCCTCAACTTACAAGAATCATAAATTCTTCAATTTTCAACATATGGAGCTCATTCTTTTTGCAAAATACTCTTTGTGATACACTTTACAAGATTGCTTCAATGATCTAAGTCAAATTGTGCTTGGAAGAACATGGAATTCATTGATACATTATAGGTCATTTTCAGCCATTTGGACTTAGAATTTTTCAAGATTGGTTGCCAGTTTTTTGTGCCAACTCAGATGTCCAAATCAATACTTTCTAGTCACATTGTACTCTTTGTTATGATGTGAGTTAATTGGAAAAGGAATGAGCCATAAAGGTGATGTGTACAAGATTTCATGGTGGCTCAAAGTGAGGTACTTGGAATTGCATTTCCATGTTTGGTCAGAATTTTGCATCAACCAAAACTTGATTATGAACCAAATTACCACGAGTTATTCACTTAAACATGTTTAGTGAGGTTCTCTTAAGTAAAATGGCTCATAAAATGCAAGTTTAAGTGGAATTTTAATGCTCTCCAAGTAACAGATTTCTCACCCACAGTTGCACATGGAATCACACGAATTTAGCATCATTTGGCACATATGAGATTAGCATTACACTCCATATAAATAGAACAACATATTACATTCATTTCCCAAACTTTAGAGAGCCAAAATCACCCTTCCCAAATCACACCAGAATCCTCCATTTATGAGATTTCGTTTTCATACCTAAAGGCCTTCTCAACATAATCTCTCACATCCAATCACTTCATCGTTCTTCTCTGAAGCTGAGGGAACAAGAATCAATGTTTGAAGTGCTCTGAATTGTTCACACGACTTGCTCTGTTTTTCTCATTTCACATCTCTTCAAACAGGTAGTTAGAAGCATCTATTTGCTTCAAATTTGATACCACAATGTAGTCCTTGGTGTGCTGATGATTTTTGGACCCTCAATTGTGTTTGATTGATGCATTTACCTTCCGTATTTTTTAAAATCATTTTTGAATTCTTCTTCTTCTTCAAAATTCTCTTCATACAATTATCATAATTTTTGTTGAGGCCATGGTTGTGTGTGTTTCAATGAGACGGTTCTAATGATGTAGGTCTCATGACCTGTCTTTACCATTTGCAGATTCTTCAGTGGAGGCTCACCGGAGAAAATGACAAGAGAAATGTCTTCCTCACTTGAGTTTGTTTTGTTTTTTTAAAATGGATCATGTGTGTGCCTTCATTTAAGGTCCATTGTGTTTCTCATGATATAGACCTTCTTATCTCATTTAATGAGATCTAATGGTTTTGTGCGTTTTTAATCTCAACCATCTGATCAGATCAATGGCTGTTGTATTTTTAACATTTTATTTTATTTTTCCTTGTGCTACTTTTTTCCAATTAATTTCAAAAAAATATAAAAACAGTTCTATTAACTTTTTTAACTCCAATTTTTTTTCATTATCTCATAAAAATATTCTCTATTTTCTAAGCATTTTTGCATATTTTATTTTCATCATTTTCTTCTTTTTTGAAGCATTGTTAATTGTTTAAAAATACTTGTATGTATTAAAAAACTCTCAAAAATTTTATATAACATTCTCATATTGTTTCTGACTTGCGTGGTTTTTCTTGATCATTTCTCATTTGATTTGATGCATCATTTGCATTTTCATCTTTATTTTCATTTTAAAATTAATTTAAAAAATCATTTTCATGCATATTAATTCATATTATTGCATTTAATTTTATTTGACCTTTATTGACTTTTGTTGGCCTTGGATATTGATTGATGCATAAGTTTGTCCAAAGTACTATGAGAGGTTGATTGATGTAGTGGACCCATCTCACTTTGACTTAGGTCTTGATCAACTTTGTCTTGACTTGTGCTACATATTTTAAGAGTGTGATCTTTATATCACATCTCTAACATGTATGGTACATAAAGTTTTATTGATTGACCTCCCATAGTATGATCTTCCTTATAGATTGTGTTATGATTGCTTAACATAGCGCTAAATTTGTCCCTAAACGGAAAGTGGTCATATTGGTCCAATTTTAGATATGAGTCGTCTTTATTTTAGAGTAAATCTCCTATCTCCTCAATGTGTAGTTTCTTTTCCACCTGAAAGAGCTAGTGGCATACTTGTTGATTTTATCCAAGTTGGAGCCCTTCTCAAAGGATGATGCAAAGTTCTCACACATTGTTAGGTTGATTAGTTGAGTAATCTACTTCAAATGACAAAATATCTCTAATAACACTAACACTATACTTTTAATTGTACTAACTTTTACTTTATGCCTTTTATTTTTATGCTCATTTATCCTTATGCTCTTTATTTTATGCTTATCATTATCATATCATATTATTCATCTTGTTTATGTTTATTCCTTTTTCTCTTTGTCCATTTGGACTTTCTTTTTCTTTTAATACATTAATAAAGGCCTAAACATCTTAAAACTCTTAATGTGTTCCTTGGACTACTTTGTGTCTATCCTTTGCTCATGGATGATGGACTTAGAATTAGGATCATTGACCTATGCTTTGGAGTATTACCTTGAGACCATGGGTTCTATTTTGGCACTTTGACCTTGAGAGACCTCTTGTGAAGACTTGGCTTTTATCTTTGGCTTTCATCTGATGATTGTTTTTCATTTGATGCCTGTTTTTCTCTGCTTATCTTCTCTGCTTATATTTTCTTATTTTGGTTGCTTAAGTCCAAAGGATGGGAGTTTTGGCTTGTTATGTCAAAGGCTTGTATCTTGGTTAGATCTTTCTTCCCTTAACTTTTATTTTATTCTTTAGGGTAGTCTCTCCATCTCCTCTCCATTCTTCAATTTTCAAAATCTTCTCCCTTTTTCAAAACTTTCTTCTTTCAAACTAGAACCACTTTCTTAATAAACCTTGACTTTGTCAAGTGCATTTTCAAACTCATTTTCTTAATAAATGCTAATCAATCTTAAGCATACTTAGACCATTTTCGAAAGACTTTAAAAACACTTAACCCATTCAAATCATTTTGTGTCTTTGTGCATTTTTTGCTTTTAAAACTTTTCATAAAGTTTAGACATGATTCATTTAAAGTTGAGATGTGATCCTCCTATCCCCATGGTATCGTTTGAAATAGATAGACTCTTTTCCACCTTTGAGAGTTAGTGGCATACTTGTTGATTTTATCCAAGTTAAAGCCTTTCTCGTGGTTATGCAAAGGTCCATTTTCACATACTTGTGGGCGATTAGTTGAAATTTTCTCCTTAAAATGGCAAATTGTTTTTTCATTTAAAATGAATCATAACAAAACATTTTGTTTATTTGTGAACTACGAGGTTTTGATCCTCCATTACACTTTGTGGGTACGTAGGCACGAGGCTCAGGAAGTCTTGTCAAACACAAAATTATAAAAAATATTTCTCTTCTCACCTCCACCATCTTTTGCAAACAACACCTTTTTATAAGCTAAATGCTAGATTTTCAAAGAGGTTCCTATAGAGTACCATATATGTGTTGGGTGCTAACACCTTCCCTTTGCGAAACCAACCCCCTTACACTGTCTCTATTTATTTGTTCTTGTTTTAGAACTCCTTTAGGTTTTGTTTCCTCTTTTTACTTTCCTTTGGATAAAATAAAAGTGTGGTGGCGACTCTTGTTTTGTGAGTTAAGTTAATCAATAGCTTAATCTCAAATTTTTCCGCTACAGTAATGATTAAGAACAAGTATCCGCTTCCAAGAATAGATGACTTGATGGATCAGTTGGTGGGTGCACATGTGTTTTTACCAAATTGACTTGAGGTCGGGTTATCACCAGATTCGAGTAAAGGATGAAGATATTTAGAAGACGAGATTCAGAACTCGGTATGGACATTATAAGTATTTGGTAATGTCGTTCGGAGTTTCTAATGCACCTGGTGTGTTTATGGAATATATGAACCGAATCTTTCACACTTATCTAGATTGGTTTGTAGTGGTTTTCATTGATGACATTCTGATTTATTCTAAGTTAGAAGAAGAGCATGCTGAGCATTTACGGATTGTATTGCAAGTATTAAAAGAGAAGAAGCTTTATGTTAAATTGTCGAAGTGTGAATTCTGGTTGAAAGAGGTAAGCTTTCTTGGTCATGTTATTTTAGGTGATGGTATTGCTGTGGATCCATCCAAAGTAGATGTAGTTCTACAATGAGAGGCTCCGAAGTCGGTTACAGAGATTATAAAATTTTTGGGCTTGGCTGGTTATTATTGCAGGTTTATTGATGGTTTTTATAAGTTAGCACTTCCGTTGACTAAATTGACTTGCAAAGTTAAAGCTTTTGTGTGGGATGTTCATTGTGAGAAGAGTTTTATTGAGCTGAAGAAAAATGAAAGCTCTGGTGTTTTGGACAAATTATGGTAAAACATAAATGCTAATTCAACATGGAGATCAAGCTGATTAATTCTGCAGAAGACGTGATGTCCCAGCATGCATCTTGACATCCTGAACTTAGTGGTTTAAATCCGTTTTAAATCTATTGCAACACCTAAGGAGAAATTGCTGCATGGACCAAGGACTGAAGAGATTGAAGCCCAAGGAAGCAGAAGACTCTATAAATAGAAGACTTAGACCTAGGTTTTGATATGCCTTTTATAACCTAGTTCTCTTGCATAAGAAACAAGGGTTTAGGGTTTTGAGAGTCGTTGGCTCTCTAGGTTGTAAGTCTCCCTGTGTATCAGTTGATGCATTGTGGCAGATATAGGTGCCACACAAATCCATAAGCCTTGAGGTTTTGGATTGTGTATTGTTCTTGGATGAAGCTTTTAAGCAAATCTGAGTTAGCTTGTTTGTCAAGAAAGCTTGACAGATTTCTGTATTGACAGGGATAATGTAGAAATCACAGTTGGTGATTAAGGGAAGTGAGTAGGGTATCTCATATCAGAGTTGTAAATGTTAGAGTTTAGCTTTGGTAAAGATGTTCATTGGGTAGATGTTAGGATAAAGTTGTAAACGGGGGAGTTTATCTTTGTAACAGGTCTATAGATAGTGAAGTCTTCTTCCTGGATTGGTATCCCCCAGATGTAGGTGAATTGCACCGAACTGGGTTAACAATTGCTGTGTTTTTATCATTCTGCAGATTTACGTTTTCTATTAGGGTTCATGATAAACATGTTGGATCATATGCCGTGACATCTGTGATCCTGCAGTTCTGATATTCAAGGTATCAGTCTGCTGTTGCGCCTCTGTGGTTAAATGATTATGTAGCACAATGTCTTGACATGTGTTAGGACATCTATTGTCTGCATATGCCAGATTTTCAATTGGTATCAGAGCAGACATCCTGTCTAGTTCTGGATGAGATCTTTGGGAGATACTTTCTGGCATTTAAACAAGGAGGAGTTTTGAAGATCAGATCAATCAACTCAGACATACTTAAGGGTATTAATGGATGAGATGAATGTTCTGGATTGAAGGTAACAACCCGTTGGTTGTTCATGTTGCTGAGGAGGTTCTACAACAACTACAAGAGAAGTGGCTAGTTCTCTTGTTGGGGTGTCTTATAAGATGTTCTGACATCTTATTAGGGCAAGCAGGATCTGTTCCTAGGTGGTTCCGCTGCATGTGTTTCTGATGGAAGAGCTCTAGAATTATGGGATTATGGAGTTGTTACTGAAGACAGTTGGTGGAAGATCTCAATCGTCGGCCTCTTTTTGTGAATATATATGCATTCTTTTATTCCAAAGTTGGGAGCGATGGAATGAGGGGAGTTGTTGGTAGATATTTGGTTTGGTGACTTAATACTTGGAAGCTTGGTTTCTTGGTGCAGTTGAAGTCAGTTGAAGAGGAGAGGAGTTAAGTTTAAGTTTATTAAGTCCTTGCTCTGGGAATTTGATAAATTATTGATCGGCTAGGTTGTCAAAGATACTTGAGAATTCTCTCAAGTTCACTCATAAAGTCGTCTCAGTCGTGCATCTGGAGTCTTCTAGTTACTTTTCTGAGTAGGAGGTGTTTCTATGAAACACAATCAGAAGAAAGTGGAGGTGATTTATTTTCACCATCCAAAAACAGCAAGGAAGGATTCATCTCTCTTGACCCTAAGGGTGGATCTAATCTAATTGGAGCTTTCAGAATTGTTGAGGTAAATAAGGTTCGTTCAGAGAGAATCTTAGTTACCTGAGTCAAGGGTGGCAGCCTTGGTATCTCAACACTGTTTGTCAAAGAAGATACTTGCAAAAGATTGAATACTTGATAAGTTTTCATGAAGTGATCTGGTGGAGCTTAGCTACAACAGTGAAGAAGGGTTATTGGACAAGGATTTAAGATTAATTGCTATTTGTGGAGTTCATAAGTATTTAATTGATTATCCTTGAAAGTCAAGATTGTTAATGTTCAACAAGATGTTGGAACATCTCGTCATCAGAGTTTGTGCAGAATCATGGGAGGGGTACAACATACACTTTGGCATCTGTTTTAGTCCTAGGTGTGGACCTAAGAAGTTGGTTTAGTCGGGTGTGATAGAAGCATGTGTTCTCTGGAGAGTTTCCTGGCAAAAAACTGGTCTGGACTTTGATGTTGTTGAAGATAAAGATGAAGACATCATATCTTGATGGTTACTGCTTGGATCAGTTTATTTCTGATCTAAGTACTTGGGAGCATGGGATTTTGCTCAGTTTGAAGGTCAAAGTTAAGTGGCAGTTATCGCTGACTTTCTACAGTCTGCTCTACTAAGGAAAGTGGCATTCTTTGGTATGGTTGTGGTGTGGTCTAGGACTACTTATCTTTTGAAGATTCAGATGTAGCAGGTGTGAAGTCTTTGGAGTTTTAAAGCAGGATGGAGGTTGTCTACTCAAACTTGGTTGTTGAATCAAGTCTATGAGGGCATGGAATTCTTGTTCTGTAATAGGGAGAAGGTTCTTCTAAGTGGAAGAAGGAGGAGTTGAATTCAGCAGTTGGATGTCGTATCAGAATGTTCTGACATCTAGCTTAACATCAATGTGGCACATCAGCTTAAGATAAGGTGGTCTACAGGAGAATAGAAGTTATGGATGCTTCAAAAAGGTCTATCTCATGCAGTTTGCGGGAGCTGTGGATGGGAAGATATTACATGTCTAAGAGGCTTGGTGGATCCAAGATGTCTTGCTATGGTGCAAGTAGTTCATGTGACTTGAAGATCTGTTTTCATTGGTGGATCAGTGTATCTTGTGGGAGTTTTGAAGAAGAATGAGATCAGTCAAATAGTGGCATTTGGTTGATCTCTACTGTGCATTCAAGCAGGATGCTTGGAATTGATTGCTCTTGTGCAGAAGGGTAGTTGGTTAAAAACGTAAGGAGGATCTGGTTTATATTGGAGCTTGTGGCAGAAGTTCCTAGTTTATGGAAGATTACCTTCTTTTGGTAGATGAGAGTTTATTTCTCTCTGGGTTTCTAAAGTTCTCTTTGTTCAAGCTGGTGGCGCAGTGTTGTGTGAAGATCTTCAGTTTGGATTACTATGCTGATAGTAAGTCTAGTGGTGGAGCATATCAAGAACCATGGTGTGTGGTGTCTGTGATGTGTGAAGGACGTCCTAACTGATGTTAGAACATTTTTGGGTTGGTTATCCTTGGAGGAGGATTTCAAGTTCTGTGAGGAACTGGTTACTTGCATCGTGTCTAAGAAGTGTCTACCTTGTCATATGGGAGAATGATGGAGTAGAAGAGCTGTCTTGGAAGTTTGGTGTAAGGGTTTTGGTAAGACTGGAGTGGATCACGGGTTGATTACATGAAGGTCTGGATTCTGATGCGTTTAGAAGTGGATATTCACCAGGAAAATCAGAAGTATTCCAGGTTATCATCCGGGAGAATGATGAAGGAATGTCTGTCTTGGATTATGGGGTGTCTATCTCAGTTGCTGGCCTTGGTAAGGTCAGTGGAAAATCTTGTGAAGGGGATACTGCCCCTTGTTGTAAGTCATGCTAGTAGTGGATCAGCATGGCAAGTTGAGAAGTTTTGGAGCATGTATACGATATCTGACATTGTTATAACAAACTAAGGGGCCATGTGTGTCTCTTTGAGGAATGTGAAGCATTCTGATTCAATTGGGTTGTGTCTCAGGGAACAAGGAGGTCTATACATGAGAATTCAGAAGGAATTCTAGTGGTGTATGGATAGTTTCTGGAAGAGAGGGATCAATGGAGTTTTGATCTTAATCCAAGAGTTTCTTATGGTAGGATAGTGATCCTTATATTTCCTCATGGATAGCATGATGGTGTTCATGTGTGAGTGATTATTGGTTCTTGTCAGAAGAAGCAATAAGAGGGTTGATGATTGTGTTCAACAGGTAGTTTGGACTAAGGGTACGCTCTTAAAGAGATGAAGATGCGTCTTATGTTTTCCATTCATCAACTTAGTGTTCTATGGAGGAGCACTGGTTATCTTAGATAAGGGGAGTTACTCCTTGATCGAAGATGTATTACTGCGAGGGTGCAGTTGAAGCTCCAGTTTGTATTGTGCATCAAGCAAGTTGTGATTATGTGTCCATCCTGGGAGGATGAGATGTCAAGAAAGATGTCTCGACATTTGTGTTGTTGCAAGTTAGGGGAGACTTGGCAGTGCAAGTTACATGGTTCTTAATGGATGCTTAAGAATCATTGGTTGAGTCTGGGGGAATTTATTTTTCACTGCAGACTGTGATCATAAGACTGTGAAGATATTATTCAATACAGATTTTTTTTAAACCATGTTGGGTATGACATGGTCAAGGATGTCATCGCAGTGAAGAGTGTCTCGAGAATCTCTAATAGTCTGATGACAGAGGTATTGATTACGTCTTAGGAAAATACTTGGGGTGTGTACTTGTCAGGAGAACGTGTAAAATCTTGTCCTTGAATATGCATTCACATGTGCTGGAACTTGTACTTCAAGAAGATTCAGTCCAAAAATGAATAAAGACATAAAGACCGGATAGTGGTTGATACAATTCAAATAAGGGGACCTCAAAGTTCATTTTACTCATTGCTATATCACTTTTCCTATCGTCTTTATGGCTTATATAAGGTTCTGGGTGAGCACTCTTTGGATCTGGATATGTCTTAGTAATATTTGTCAAATTGTGTCTAAAAATGGGGAGAAATGCTCTGATCTTCTCATGAGAATCTCACGTCTGATAAAGCAGCTTGGCAAAGATGATCAACAGGATGTTATAACATTCTGGGTCTCAGTTCTCAAATGGACTTTTGTGTCTTGTGATCTGAGTTATGAACACAGTTATGTCCTGTGTTCTGAGTTACCCAAGGAAGTACTTTGCTGCTAAGGGTATTGCTACTGTTTTTTCCTAATGTTTTTCTTATGCCTCTTAAGAGAAAGATTTATCACTTCGTGACAACTATTGGTTCATGGGTTGAGGGGGAGCGTTTTACGTCTTCCTCCATCGCGGGTAAGGTGTAGGCCTTGAAATTATTTTGAATCCTCACTGCATGCACCATCGATCTGGAGTTTTACCGTGCAGATGTGTTTTAGCCAAAATATGCCAAAAAGGGAGAGAAAGCTCTGGTGTTTTGGACAAATTTTGGAAAAACATAAACGCTAACTCAACATGGAGATCAAGCTGATTAATTCTGCAGAAGACATGATGTCGAACGAGATGTCCCAGCATGCATCTTGACATCCTGGACTGAGTGGTTTAAATCTGTTTTAAATCTGTTGCAACACTCAAGGAAAAATTGCTGCATGGATCAAAGACTGAAGAGATTTAAGCCCAAAGAAGCAGAAGACTCTATAAATAGAAGACTTAGACCTAGGTTTTGATATGCCTTTTGTAACCTAGTTCTCTTACGTAAGAAACAAGGGTTTAGGGTTTTGAGAGTCGTTGGCTCTCTAGGTTGTAAGTCTCCCTTTGTATCAGTTGATGCATTGTGGCAGATATAGGTGTCACACAGATCCATAAGCCTTGAGGTATTGGATTGTGTATTGTTCTTGGATGAAGCTTTTAAGCAAATCCGAGTTAGCTTGTTTGTCAAGAAAGCTTGACAGATTTCTGTATTGACAGGGATGATGTAGAAATCACAGTTGGTGATTAAGAGAAGTGAGTGGGGTATCTCATAACAGAGTTGTAAATGTTAGAGTTTAGCTTTGGTAAAGATGTTCATTGGGTAGATGTTAGGATAAAGTTGTAAACGGGGGAGTTTAGCTTTGTAACATGTCTACAAATAGTGAAGTCTTCTTCCTGGATTGGTATCCCCCAAATGTAGGTGAATTGCACCGAATTGGGTTAACAATTGCTGTGTTCTTTATCATTCTGCAGATTTACGTTTTCTGTTAGGGTTCATGATAAACAGGTTGGATCAGATGTCGTGACATCTGTGATAATGCAGTTCTGATATTCAAGGTATCAGTATGCTGTTGTGACTCTGTGTTTAAATGATTATGTAGCACAATGTCTTGACATGTGTTAGGACATCTGTTGTCTGCATATGCCAGAATTTCAAAAAGGTTTAGTACAACTCCAGTTCTAATTTTTCCCGAACCAAATGAAATGTGTGTGGTGTATTGTGATGCGTCCTGGATGGGTTTAGGTTGTGTGCTGATGCAAGATGGTAAGGTTGTGACTTATGCTTCGTGACAACTGAGGATTCATGAGAGAAACTATCCTACTCATGATTTAGAGTTGGCTGCAGTGGTTTTTGTGTTGAAGATTTGGAGGCATTATCTCTATGGTTCCAAATTTGAGGTTTATAGTGATCATAAGAGCTTGAAGTATATGTTTGATCAGAAAGAATTGCATATGAGACAGAGAAGATGGTTGTAATTTTTGAAAGATTATGACTTTGGCTTGAACTATCATCCCGGTAAAGCTAATGTCATGGTTGATGCTTTGAGTCGGAAGTCTTTGCATATGTCTTCTATGATGATGAAAGAGTTGGAATCGATTGAGTAGTTCAGAAACTTGAGTTTGGTCTGTGAGCTGACACCAGAAAGTGTGTGGTTGGGTATGTTGAAGATCAACAATGATTATCTTAATAATATTAGAGAGATTCAGAAGTTGGATGTGAAGTTGGTAGACTTGATGGTTGGGAATAATCATACTGGGAATGGTGACTTTAAAGTGGATAAGCAAGTTATACTGAGGTTTCGTGACAAGAATTGTATTTCGGATGATTTTGAGTTAAAAATAATGATTCTAGAGGAAAGTCATAAGAGTAGCTTGAGTATTCATCCAGGACCTACGAATATGTATCAGGATTTGAAGAATATATTTTGGTGGTCTGGATTGAAGCGTGATGTGGCTCAGTTTGTTTATGATTGTTTGACTTGCTAGAAGTCAATGATGGAACATCATAAACCAGTAGGATTGATACAACCGTTGGATATTGCAGAGTGGAAATGGGATAACATTTCTATGGATTTGTGATTGGGTTGTCGAATACTCTGAGAGGGCATGATGCCATTTGGGTGATCATTGATAGACTGACGAAGTTGGCGCATTTTATTCCTATTAACATTAGTTTTTCTTTGCAGAAGTTGGCAGAGATTTATATCTGTGTCATTGTGAAGCTGTATGGAGTTTTGTCGAGTATTGTGTTGGATAGAGACCCGAGGTTCACTTCTAGATTTTGGGAGATTTTGCAAGAGGCTTTGGGTTCGAAGTTGAGGTCGAGTTCAGCTTATCATCCACAGACAGATGGTCAAACAGAGAAGACTATTTAGTCTTTGGATGATTTGTTGTTGAGGGCTTGTGTTCTTGAACAATGAGGTGCTTGGGATAGTCATTTGTCGTTGATTAAGTTCACTTATAATAACAATTATCATTCTAGTATTGGAATGACACCTTTTGAAGCCTTGTATGGTCGGAGGTGTAGGACACCACTGTGCTGGCATGAATCTGGTGAGAGTGTGGTACTTGGACCTGAGATTGTCCAATAAACTACTGAAAAGATGAAGCTGATTTGGGAGAAGATGAAAGCTTCACAGAGTAGGCAGAAGAGTTATCATGATACGAGGAGGAAGGATCTTGAGTTCCAAGAGGGAGACCCTGTATTCTTGAGAGTCACTCCGGTGACCGGTGTCGTAGTGCTTTGAAATTGAGGAAACTTACTCTTTAGTTTATTGGTCCGTATCAGATATCAGCAAGAGTTAGAGTTGTTGCTTATAGAGTGGCATTGCCGCCAAATTTTTTGAATTTGAATGATGTGTTCCATGTTTCATAGCTTCGGAAGTATGTTCCAGATCCGTCGCATGTGATTCCGATTGATGATGTTCCGGTAAGGGATAACCTTATAGTTGAGGCTTTTCTAGTAAGAATTGAAGACCATGAAGTAAAGCAGTTGAGGGGCAAAGAGATTGCTCTCGTGAAGTTAGTGTGGGGAGGCGCTGCCAGTGGAAGTATGACTTGCGAGTTGGAGAGCAGGATGCATGAAATGTATCCTGTGCTGTTTGGATCAGGTAAATTTTCGAGGACAAAAATATTCTAAGTGGGGGAGAGTTGTAACGCCCCAACTTATTTTATTTTATTTTCCATAATTTATTTATGTGTTGTTACGTATATTTATGTGTTATTGGTGTTTTTGATGTGTTGGGATACCCTGTGGTAAGGGGTAGTAACCTTAGAATTATAGCCTCTAAGGGTGATGGGTGTATGACTAATTGCTTAGAACTTGGTGGTATTGTGAGAGTGGATAATTAAAATAATATTAGTAATATTAGTTAAATATTACTAATTCAAATAATTAAGGAATATTATTATTATTTAATTTGTGAAATAATAATAATAATAATAATAATAATAATAATAATAATAATAATAATAATAATAATAATAATAATGGAAAAGAGGAAGTCGATAGGGGTCTTTGTCAGATCGTGAAAAGTGAGAAAAGAGAGAAGAAAGTCTAGGGCTCAGGAGAAGAGAGAAGAAACTCCATTGTTGAGGAAGAGGAAATCATCGCAAGAACTCTAAGGTAAGGGTGGAGTTCTAACTAGCTAAGGATTAGTATGATGATAATTGTGGGTAGATTCTTTTATGTAGGTTTTGTGCTTTTTTTCCCTTTTGTTCATACTTTTGATGGAATGGTTTTGTGGGGTTTGGTTGATTATGATGAATGTTGTATGTTGTTGTTAGAAATTTTATAGTTGATGAAATTGTTGCATTGTTGCTATTGTTAAATCGATTAATTTTCATTGCTTGATGATGTTGGTTGTTGTGATCGCGAGTCAGAGTCGGAACAAAGTCATGAGCAATTTTTTATGAAAATGATTTGGGGTTTGGGACTTTAGAAAAGTTATTTTCGTGTTAAAATATGTTCCAAACGATTTATAAGAAAAAGGAAGTTTTGGTAGGGTTCAAAAGTGATTTTTGTATGATAAGCTGCTGAAAAAGTGATTCTGGACGCAGTGTACCACTTTGGGCGTAATCGGTTACACTTCCTAAAAACTACATCTTAGATTTTTATGAAGGCGTAATCAATTACGGGTTTTGTGGTAATCGATTACGCAAGCTAAAAGCTGCATTTTTTGGATTTTTCGAAGGCGTAGCCGATTATGGTATATGTGGTAATCGATTACGCCAATGACAATGGCGCTGGTGGCTGGTTACGCAGGCGTAATCGGTTACCACATTTTACGTAACCAGTTACACTACTGTTTCTTTGATTTTTTTTTAAATTCGTAACTTTTGTTTCGGGAGTCCGATTCGAGTGTCGTTTGAAGCGTTGGGAAGCTGACATGTCGAACTTTTGTAGAAAATAGTTTCGGTGACAGAAGTTGAATAATTCTGTTGTTGGTTGTATTAAAAGCATTATTATTATTTTGTTGTGGTGTGATATGATTTTAAATGCCTTGAGGATGTTTGTCATGTTGTATGTCGTTATAGCTAGACTGTATGGCATGTTGTTGTTGATGGCCTGTAGTGGCATGTTGCATTGTTTAGATGGCCGTTGTTGTTGTTAACGTGTATTTCATGGTTGCATGAGTTGTGAGATAAGTCGTGTGCCCACGTGGGGTGTGAGCATCTTATCCAAATTCCGATTACGGAATCTTATCGTTGTTGTTGTTGTTGTTGAGGTGATTGTGTGTCCATGTGGGGTGTGAGCGATCATGAAATTCGTGTGCCCATGTGGGGTGTGAGCGACATTATGGAAATTCTGACGGGAATTTTGATCCTGAAATAGAGGTGAGGTTTTGAAATAGGGACCGATGGTACCACATGCATTGTGTCAAGTTGTGAGTCTTAATGCATTGCATTATTGTTGTGTTTGTTGTTGATGTGTTGGGTTTGTTGTCATGTTGGTTGTAACTGCAATTGTAGGGTTATATGTTGTGGAATGGGTGTTTGTGCATGATAAATCTAATGCTTGATTTATTATCATACTTTCCTTTATCTATTTATGATATCTCACCCCTTTTGTTTGAATGTTGCCTTTACATGGGCATCATGCAGATAACTTGCAATAAAGGAGTTGAAGTGAGTAGAAGATGAAGTCTTCTGTTTTCTCTTTAGTGTCGGTGTCTGCTCTGATGTGTAACACCGGGGTCAGGTAACGTTGTGTTATGTTGAGTTTGATGGAGATTTTTAGATATCTCTAGAATAATTGTTGTTTGTGTTATTTTGAAGAATAATTATGCTTTGAATAACTGTTTATGTTGATGCTTCCGATATTTCAATAAAATTTTGAAATTAAGATATGTTGAGTTGATTTGGTGATTTTAAATAATTTTCAAATATTTGCATATGTTACATATCTTAATATATGAGCAACTGATTGTGTTGAATTGTGTGGCATCTTAAATATGAAATGTTTGAATTTATTCTGATGATTTTTAATTAAACGTGCGAGGTATATTTAGTGTGTTATAGTTGCTCCGCGGGTGGAGGGTGACATAGGAGGAGAAAGGGGTCTGAGAATTCTCTCAAAGATAACCATGACTAAGAACATGGAAATGAGAATATCAGTAGCTACAAACCCAAAAGAAACAACATTGACTGAGTTGTCGAAGTTGGTCTAATGTTCATCTCTGTGGAGGTCAAACAGTGCACCTGTTGGTGGCCATTCATTGTTATGGCCTTGTACTGACGTGAAACTATATTATTGGAAAAATGTAGATGCAAAAAGATAAAGAGGTGCAGCTTTGGAGCAAACACATAGAAGAGAATGCAATAAATTAGCTACGATTTTAACTACCGATTAACTACGAAATTTTATGGGTTCAAATATAATGTTGACCTTATTCATGTGGCATGACACATCATCATCTTGACACGCTGGCAAAGCCACATTGCATGTCACGTCAGCTCTGTTAAATGGAATAGACGGTAGAGATTAAAAATAGGGACGTAAAACTGTATGAAGATGATTCTTTGAACAAAAATGTTCTGGGGACTAAAACTAAATTTTGCAATATTTACAATGACCTGTAACATATTTAACCCATTTTAAAATCATATTATATATAAAAACAATACATCAATAAATGAGGAGGATGTGTAAGAAAAGAACATTTTTTTCCTAAAAAATGTATCTTGGTAGGTTGTGGTTTACTCATATACTCTTTCTAACCGACTTGATAATCTCAATTTATACTTGATTCAATAGTTGTTTAAGAGTTTTTAACTTGGTTGCTCGGGGTTGTGTTCTCTTGTGTTGTATTTGGAGGATATAGTTATGTTGATAGTGATTTTCTGTGCTGAGATCTAGCCTATTACAAATTGGTGGTATATTTGTTTGTTGGAGTTAATTTCTTGATTTTGTAATTTTTATCATTCTTATTTTTATTACTCTCTCGTTCCACAATAAGTGATCCAGTTAATTTTTCACCCAGATTAAGAAAAAAGGAATAAATGAAGGAGAGAAAATGATATTTTTACTAAAGTACCCTTATGATATATTAGGAATGATGAAAGTAATATTAATTAAAAAGTAAAATAAAAAAAATTGCATTGAAAATTAAAATGAATTATATATTTTAAAACACCATTTTATTTTAAATGAGTCACTCATTATGGAGTATTTGTTTTTGTGGGGGCTGTACGTGCATATTTTGTGTCTGTTGTTTTAGTACCTGTGTGTTTTTGTGTGGATATCTTGGAATCCTTTCTCTTGTACTAACTTTGAAAATTCAGCGAAGAACCCCCACTCACCAGCTAGCTACATTCAATATCAAATAATGTGCTATTCCAGTTAATAGGGAAGCTGTTTACAAGAAGAGCTAGCTAGCATTGCATGATTTGCAGCTATTTTTAAAGACAATATTAACATTATGAATAGACAGTGGCAGACCAGATATGGTAGTGTCACAAAACGAAAGTGACCTTTTGGTAAGTAAACCGAAAATTCTTTCGTGTTCTCTTTTTCAGTGATATTTATATTCTTTAATTCATGATAACATTACCATTTAAATTTTGAATATGAAGATTAACATAATAACATTCATATTTCTCACACTAATATGAATATAGCCTTGAATATAAATTTGCTTCCACATATAACATATATGGGGTAAAAGTAAATCACCATCAATAATATCATGCATGCATTCTCTAAACTAAGGGTGAGATGCATTTCAACAACTAAAGTTGACGTGCGATTGATATGGTTCAAGTACAGATCATTAAATAAGTAGAGTAGGCTGCTAGAAGTTATTCAAACGTACATCGACGTTTCATAAGAAAACTTGTTGGAAATTTCATACCCAAAACTTAGATACACTGTACCATATTATAGTGTTAAATCATTGTTTAAAATGGCTAACATATATTTTTCTCTTTTGAGCTAATTTTGAAAATATCTCTAAAATAAACACATATTCTCACTTAACTCTATCAAACTCTCTTGTTTAGTCTCTCATTTTATTGGGTCACGAGGAGAATCCTCAACATTAGATTAAGAGTAATATAAGAGAGATTTTTTTACTGTTATGCCACAAATATAAATTTAAAAACCAAAATACCATCAGTTGAAAATACTTTTTTAAAATACCACACATTTAGTATGGGCTCGTCCAATCAATCGTGGAGTTGTGAAATTTTTTTTGTCCCTTTATAGGATTGTTCATTCATTGACCGAGTCCATGAAGAATTTTTTTTTAGGTCTTCAAGCATGGAATATGCACGTCATTTCAGAAAAAAAAATATATATATATTTTCAAGAGTTCAGCCAATGAATGGACGAATTCATGAAATAAAAAAAATAGTCCACAGCTCGGTTATTAATTGAATTAAAAAATTATTTTCAACTAGTGACATTTTGTTATTTTAATTTCAAATTTGTGGCAGAACAGTATAAAAAACTATAAGAGACATTAAATATTTATCTTAAAATGTTAAGTGTGTGAATTTTTCCTCTTATAAAAACTTAAATCTGTTGGTGTACAAGGTGAAAATAATGAAGATGAAGAAGAGAATATATTATATTGAATGATGGCTACAAAAGGATAAAAGATACAAATGATTGGAATGACAACTACCCTATTTATAAGCTAAAATTAGGGTTACCAAAAGCAACAATAAAATACTAAAATACCCTCTAACAAACTTAATGACTAAGTTTGTGAATATAAAATAAAATATAAATTATTATTCTAATACCATCCCTTAATTTATATTTCCTCAAAACTAACAACTTCAATTCCATCCCTTAAGCGAAGGAATTGATCAGTCTTGATAGCCTTCGTCAGAACATCTGCCAACTGCTTCTGTGTACTACAGTGCAGAACTTCTAACACTCCATTCTGAACTTGACTTCTCAGATAGTGATACTTTGTCTCAATATGCTTGCTTCTCCCATGCAACACTGGGTTTCTGGCAAGGTTGATCGCAGACTTGTTATCAATCATCAGCTTCAGAGGCTTGTCAACTTTGATCTTCAGATCTTCCAGCAAGTTCAGAATCCACACAGCTTGACATGCAGTAACAGCGCCTGCAATGTATTCAGCTTCACAGGTTGATAGCGCAACAACAGGTTGTTTCTTAGAACTCCAAGAAATAGGACCTCCCAGAAACTTGAACAAGTATCCAGAAGTACTTCTTCTATCAACTCTGTCTCCACACCAATCAGAATCTGAGTAACTCAGAAGTTCTGATTCAATCTTCCTTCCAGAACTCAGAAGTTCTGATTCAATCTTTCTTCCAGAAGGAAACAACACTCCATACTTCAGAGTTCCCTTGATATACCTCAGAATCCTGACAGATGCTTGGTAATGGGACCACTTAGGTTTACTCATGAATCTACTAACCATTCCAACTGCATAGCAAATATCAGGTCTGGTATTACACAAATACCTCAAAGAACCAACCAACTGTTTGATGGTTGTAGCATCCACATCCTCACCATCAGAATCAGAATCTAATTTCTGATTTGTATCTGCAGGTGTGATAGCAGCCTTACAATTCTGCAGCTTAAATCTCTTCAGAAGTTCTCGTTCATACTTCAGCTGATGCAAAATGATACCTTTCTCAGAATATCTGAACTCCATCCCTAGAAAGTATGTCATTTTCCCGAGATCAGTCATTTCAAACTCATTCATCAGCACCTTCTTGAACTTCGCTAATTCTTGTTCAGAACTTCCGGTCAACAGTATGTCATCAACATACAAACACACCAGAATCATATTTCCTTCAGAAATATGCTGAACATAAACACCGTATTCCATCTCACATTTCTGAAACCCTTGCTTCTTGAAAAATGAATCGATCTTCTGATTCCAAGCTCTGGGCGCTTGCTTCAATCCATACAAAGCTTTATGTAATCTGTACACCATCCCTTCCTGATTCTTTTTCACAAATCCAGGAGGTTGTGACACATAAACTTCTTCTTCTAATGGACCGTTCAGAAATGCAGATTTCACATCTAAATGCATCAGAGGCCAATTCCTGTTAGCAGCTATTGCAATCACCAATCTGATTGTTTCATGTCTCGCTACAGGTGCAAACACTTCAGAATAATCCAGCCCAGGTTTCTGTAGAAATCCTCTTGCTACCAACCTCGCTTTGTATTTGCCAATTGATCCATCTGGCTTTAGCTTCTGCTTGAAAACCCATCTGACGCTGATGGCTTTCTTGTCCTTTGGAAGTTCTGTCAGCTTCCAAGTCTTGTTTCTTTCTATGGCCTCAAGTTCTTCTTTCATGGCCTTTAGCCAGAACTTCTGCTTGAGAGCATCTTCTGTACTCACGGGTTCAGAGTCTACTAACATGGCACACTGAATAATCTCTCCCTCAGAATCTACTTCAGTGTCTTGCAACATGTCAAACTCTTCAAATCTTCTTGGAATGTTTCTGATTCTCTGTGGCCTCTGACCTCGTTCAGAACTTTCTCCGGATGCTTGAACCTCAGAAGTTCTGTCCTCAAAAGTTTCTCCTTCAGAAGTTCTTGCTTCAGGAGTTGGACTTCCTCCAGAACTTTGACCACCTTCAGAGTCTGGCATATTCCCAGAGTCTGAATCACCACCAGAATCTTGATCATCATCAGAATCTGGATCATCAGAATCACCTTCATCTTCTGAGTCTTCTTCAGAGTCAGAATCACCATCAGTTTCAGAAATTCTTATTTCTGACCTTTCTTCAGAAGTTCTAACATCAGGATCAGATTGAGACTTATCCCAATTCCAAACTTCTGATTCCTTCACAATAACATCTCTGCTGAACTCAACTTTATTAGTTTCTGGACAATAAAGCTTGTATGCACCCGTACTGTGGTACCCCACCAGTAACATTACTTTGCTTCTATCATCCAACTTCTGTCTTCTAGCTTCTGGAACATGTTTGTAACAAACAGAACCAAACACCTTTAGATGACTAACACTTTGCTTTTCTCCCGTCCACTTCTGAATAGGAACTATTTCCTTCAACTTCTTCGTTGGACATCTGTTGAGCACATATGCTGCGGTTGCAACAGCTTCTCCCCAGAAGTTCTGAGGAAGCTTCTTCTCCTTCAGCATGCTTCTCACCATATCAAGCAAAGTACGATTTCTTCTTTCAGCAAGACCATTGTGTTGAGGAGTGTAAGGAGCAGTAACCTCATGCTCAATTCCATTCTCCTCACAGAACTTCTGAAACTCTTTGGAGTTATACTCACCCCCACCATCGGTTCTGAGAATCTTCAGAGTCTGACCACTCTGATTCTGAACCTTCATTCGGAACTTCTTGAATTCACCAAACACCTCGTGTTTGAACTTAATAAGGGATATCCATATCATTCTTGTGAATTCATCAACAAATGACACGAAGTATTTATTCCCTCCGAACGATTCTACTGGAAATGGACCACACACATCAGAATGTACTACTCCCAAGGCATGTTTTGCTCTTGGAGCAACTTCTGATGCAAATGGCAATCTTGGTTGCTTTCCTTCCATGCACACTCTGCATGACTTCTCAGGCTTCTTAATTGTAGGAATTCCATGTACCAGCTTCTTCGAATTCAGATGTTCTAAGCTTCTGAAATTCAGATGACCAAATCTTCTGTGCCACAGCTCACTTTCTTTCACAACACTTGTTGCACTAAGACATTCAGAATCAGAAGTTCTGACATTCACCTTGAATGTTCTATTCCTTCCTTGTTCTGACTCCATAATCAGCTTCTGATTACAGTCATACAGCTTCAGAAGATTGTCCTTCATGGTAACTGAAAAACCTTTCTCAATTAATTGTCCCACGCTCATCAGATTGCTTTTGATGCCAGGTACATACCACACATTCTGAATCAATGCTGTTTTCCCATTATTCAGAACAACTCTGACATTTCCCATACCTTCAGCGTTAAGGTATTTGTCATCAGCACATCTGATCTTTGTCCTCTTTTCAGAGTCAAAATCAACCAGCCATTTCTTATTTCCAGTAAGATGATTTGAGCAGCCAGTGTCCATATACCACCAGTCTGTCAAATTCGTATCATCAGATTCAGAAGCCATCAGTAGCACAGATTCATCATCAGAACTTCTGGCTATATTTGCTTCTTCTAACTTCCTTTCTTTGTTTGACCAACAATCTCTAGCAAAGTGACCAAACTTCTTGCAACAGTAACATTGGATCTTCTTCTTGTCATACTTCTCTTTTCCCTTCTGAGCATTCTTTTGCCTATCAGAAGTTGAAGTTTCTGACTTCTGACCACCATCAGATCTTCTCCTAGCTTCTGACTGCTTCTGATGCTTCCTATCAGAAACTGCTTTCAGAGCCTGCTGCTCTACTTCCCTTTCAGAAGTTCTCTCAGTCAGACGCAACTCTTGCGCTTCTAGACTGCTTTGCAGCTCTTCAATTCTCATGGTGCTCAGATCTTTAGAATGTTCTATTGCTACCACAATGTAATCAAACTGAGGAGTAAGGGATCTCAATACCTTCTCAATGATTACTTGTTCAGAAAGAGTTTCTCCACACGCCTTCATCTCATTAGTGATCACAATCACTCTGGAGATGTACTCAGAAACTTTCTCATTGTTCTTCATGTTCTGATTCTCGTACTGCTTACGTAGAGACTGAAGCTTCACCTTCTTCACTGATGCGTCACCACCGTAACATCTGACCAGTGTGTCCCACGCCGCCTTCGCCGTCGTTGAATCTGCAATCTTCTCAAACACATTCGCATCCACACACTGATGGATGTAGAACAATGCTTTCTGATCTTTCTTCCTTGTATCCTTCTGCGCGTTCTTCTGCTCCTCCGTCGCATCTGCTGCTACCGGAACATAACCTTCGGTGACAAGATCTAGAACATCTTGAGCACCGAACAGTACTCGCATTTGAATCATCCAACGATTCCAGTTTTTCCCATCAAATACTGGAAGCTTGGTGTTCATTCCGCCGCCGCCGTTCATCATCTTCAACCTTCAACCTTGTACAGTACACTCAGAACTTCACCGCACACAGTGTTTCCCAACCCACAAAATCACAAAAAATGTGATTCTGATCAGATTTTGTTCAAGATTCAACAAGAATCACGAACCAAAATCAATCACACAAAGAAATCCTCACGTTTTACTCGTGTTTCCCGTGTTTCCCAATGATCCGAACCGGAGCTCTAGATACCAATTGTTGGTGTACAAGGTGAAAATAATGAAGATGAAGAAGAGAATATATTATATTGAATGATGGCTACAAAAGGATAAAAGATACAAATGATTGGAATGACAACTACCCTATTTATAAGCTAAAATTAGGGTTACCAAAAGCAACAATAAAATACTAAAATACCCTCTAACAAACTTAATGACTAAGTTTGTGAATATAAAATAAAATATAAATTATTATTCTAATAAAATCTTCATATTTATAACAAATGTGAAACTACAAATTATAGTTGACTTTATTATTATTAAGCCTAATAATTAAACTAATTGACGTGGGGTTATCGTATTACTTTTTTTAAGTACACTACGACCATAATAAAGGTGCCTTAACTAGACCATTATGTTTTTCTAAATGACACGTACTTATGTCGGGCCGTTCAAAGGGTAATGGGTCATTGTCTTGGATTTTTAAAAAATTAAGATTAAAAAAATAGTGCTAGTATTTTAATTTTTTTTAGGAATACGAAATCACCACTAATTATTTGCTTAGCTCAACTAGCAAGTGAATGACTAATTATTTGGAAGGTCTTATGTTCTAATCATGGAGGTTTAAAATACATTTACTTTATATTTTTATTTATTATAATGGATAGAATTAAAGTTTCACATAATTTATTCTCACAAAATCGACTTGTAGAATGAAGGATAAAGGCCTATATAAATCTTTTGTAGACAATAACTTTAACTAATGTGAAATCTTTTTTATTTAATTTTTTTTTTTGTTTTTTCGAAACATTGGTCTTTTTTTAACATGGAAAATATTATTTCTCTATTAGTTAGAGAGTAATTTAAATATATAAATTATTATTGAGTATTTTTTATCTATATAATCATAACACCAACATAATATTTAATTTTAAAATTAAATATATTTTTTAATTTTAATTTTTAATCATGACCTTACATAAACATTAAAACTTGAACATTTTATATGAACTAAAATTAAATTTAACTCATAATTATAATTTAAAAAATTGTTGATAATTATCAATTTTACTATCGAAATAATTTTTAATTTTAATTTTGTAAAGAAAAATTTTACTACGCTTTCTTATATAAAAAACTTTAAAAAATAAATAAAAGATTTTGATTTAACCAATATACTAAGCATAGTATATGAGAGTTGACATCATGACTCATCATAATATAATATAAAGATAACTTTATATTTAATTTATGAAATTATTTATTATGAGAAATAATTCAACATTGATATAAAAATGTAAATATCAACTACCCACTTTAATATTAGTTTCATAGTCAATACTAAAAAATTCAGTCGTAAAAAATCTTACAACATCTTCTAAAAATCAAATATTTTGATTACGGTGGATCAACATAAAAATGACATCGCTTTAATAGTCGCCTTAGGCCCCACATTATGTTTGGGCCGACCATGTACTTACGTTAAACTTTTGAATTTTAAAATATTTAAACACACTTAAAATTGAGAAATACATAAAAATTATATTTAACTATTTTAAAATTGTTATTTAAATATTTAAAAATGTTTAAAAATTTTAAAAATATTCAAACACATTTTAACAATATTTAAACACATTTTAAAAATAATTATTTAAAAATAGTTGGTTAAATATTTTAAATTTTATAAATACATTCTAAATTATATTAAAACACATTTAGAAAACATTTACACACATTTTAAAATATTCAAATGTATTTTTAAAATAAGTATTTAAAGATATTTTTAAAATATTTAAATACACTTTAAAATATTCAATTTAAACACATTTTTCTAAATGAACCAAAGAACTTTATTCAATCTATTGTGTCATTCCAATCGGGCATGGTTGCAAAATTTATTCAGCTATCCCTTTTATCTTGGATAGCATTCTTTGTTAACCGGTAGGCAACATTATTACTGGATTTGATAATATGGGTTAGTGACCCATTATAAAGGCCCATTAAAGTTTGTTGGATTCTAAACATTATTTTTTATTGGAAGAAAATATGGATAATAAACAAACTAGGGTGGTGAATAGACCTCTCAATTAAAATTTCTTTAAAAAGTAATTTGAAAAATTTTACACCGTGTTTGTTACAAGTGAAATAGAGAAGGTCCCACTGGGCGTGCCAATTTGTTTGCCTTGAAAATTAGCAAACAACCGCTGATCTCCTAATTTGCGAAAAATTAGTTTACTTGCAGGATCGATCATACAAATCCTAGGATAATGTGCTTTAAGAGTTTTGACAATTTGTGTGAAAATCAAACCTTTTGTTCATTAAGTTCATCATTGTTCTCAGAAACTGATGTAATTCGAATGAAAATGATAACGTTTTGTTCTTAAAAGGAATAACGAAAACGTAATAAAAATGCAAGAATGAAATTTGCAGAAAAGTAGAATAAATTGCATGTAAATAACTTAAAACTTCATTGAAATGTAAAGAATAAACTGGTGTTTTTCAAACATACATTTTCTCAATGATAACTCTTTTCTCTCACACGGGTACTTTGAGTATTTTGAGTAACTTATACAAATCTTGAATACACTCACGGGAATCTAACACTACGACTCCCTATTTATATACAGTCGAAATAACCGCCACTAACGGTCACTATTTCTAACGAAGACAAATGGCATTCAGCATGCCTTCACCCCTTAGATGCGTTACACGCGTCTTCCTTTCAAAATCAAAATTCCCTCCTTTATTCGAATTTCAAACCTCCGCGTCGAACGTCACTTCCTAATCTTCAGTCGAAACTTCCTCCAAACTCCTAGAAATATTTCTAAGTCTTTTGCGTTTCCTTCTCGTAACAGGAGGATAGCCTGCGACTGAAATTTCTTATGACCACGCTTCTGTCGAAACTTCATAATCGTCAAATATTCTCTTCCTTGGGAGGGAGACTCTTATCCCAACGTCAGGCGTCGAAATTAGGAGCCAACAAATTGCCCCCCAAAAATGTCGTTTTCGACATTGCTGGAGAAAATGACATTTTTTTTATAATAGCAGTCGACGCCTCACTTCCACTTACATGGATATTGATGCAATTAGAATTCCCACGTTCCAACTATTCAATTTTTTCTGAACCACTCCATGACGTCATGGTCATCATGACAATCTTTGCAAAATCTTTCCTCAAAGTGCACTACATCACTAGCGATCATCATACCTCCTAAAACCTAGGAGATAGTGGGGTATGGGTAGTAACTGCCACCATCCCATCCACCACCCCTAGCGAGACACGTGTCCCACTACAGCATTAGTCATTTAATGTTGATTTGAGGTTTATTGATATTCCACAGCCTTTAAATAGTTTTTTCCTAAATCATTTTTTCTTTTATGCTTTCAAAACTCCTTGCTTTCTTCTCAGCTTTCCAACTTCTCAGAAAACAATCCCAAAATTCTTATACTTCAAACAATGGCATCTTCAACCTCCAACGTTAAAGACTCCAGGAGAACCCAGAAATCCAAGGAGCCCAAGACTCAATCCCAGCTTCCTCCTTTCGCTACACATGTTGGGCCCAAGATAATGAAGAACCTGCAATGCATCTCGGAATCACTTGAGAAGGAGAAAAGGTTCATATACGAGTCTCAGGTATTGATCCCTATTCTTGTTTCTGGAAATCATATGCACTATCTGTCCCTTTATCTGCTCCAGATACTGATTTTGAGAAAATTAGCGATTATTTCCCCTCTTATCATAAAACAAAACCCATAGGGAAAGCCAAAAATCTAAGGTAGAAACTGATGCCCCTGATGTCGTAGCCCTCAACAACATAGATTTACGGTACATGAATAATGGATCTAGGTTTTTAGGGCAACTCCATCGTTCAAAGATTCTGACCTTTATTTGAGTTGGTTAACAAAAATAGAAAAGGTTAAGGCCCAAACCTGGAAATACTTAGGAATCTATGACCTTGTCATGCTGTCGAAAACAGGACCCGCATACTGTTCGACAATGCTAGTCTCATCCCTTTACTTCTGGGACAACACCCATTATACCTTTCATCTCCCTTGTGGGATGATGGCCCCAACATTGTTTGATATAGCTGATATCACTGGGCTGAAACCAACTGGAAAACCCTATGAATCAGAGTTGAATTCTGAGGACCAGATAGGTTTTGCATCTGCCAAGCCTACCTACACGAACTTCATCAAACATTATTATGACCCCAAAACAACTGATGTTACTGATCGGGAACATATAGCTTTTTGACTGTTTGGCTATCACACTGCGTATTTTGCTCGAAGTCATTACAAGTAGCCAGAAGATTTCTCACGCTTGCTACCCAGCTTCATTATGGTCGAGATGTTTGTCTGAGTGAGATGATTCTATGGCATCTTTATGAGTCCTTAAGCGAAAGTTTCGCTCAACTCAAAGGGCTAGCTGCTGGAGGGAAGTTGTTACTATCATGACCCTTTTGGCTTCTTCAACTCTGGTTGAATGCTTCTTTCGAAGCCAGCCTCCCAAACAAAGGATCCATCAAAGAGGAAGCCAAAGAGATCAAAGAGCGGCGCATCGAAGGGACCCGCTTGGTTCATCTAACCCCTACCGAAGAGGGTAAATTGCTTAGGCAAACATTCCTTAGTTTTATCAAAATGTTCGCCAAGCGCCATGAGTTTACCTTAAACATGGCCCCTTTCGCCAAAAGGAAATATGGACCTGAGTGGTTCACTAGACCTTTCCCTACCTCTAATAAAACCCAGGAAGAAGAATCCCAATTAATCTGGAAGGCTTTTCTGATTCCTCGACTTCTGACCCTTTGACTCAACCTGGGCAAAGGTCAAGTCTCTTTAATTGCTTATCAACCCAACTTGGTTGCTCGCCAATTTGGTCTGGTTCAAACTCTCCCCAAGTGCTTATATGAGAAGAAAGGACACCTCTTTCTCCATCACACCTGCTACACTGAAGAAATGGCCGCAACACAGATGAATCGCTAGGCGTACAAAGCGTTTCTCTCTCCAGTCGAATTTGAACCTAGTCACTTCTGCACTTCAGAATTTTACCAGTGGTGGTCGAAGTACTACACTGAGATGTTTTTTGACGTTTCTTCCTTCACACGGCTGATTGACGAAGCTTTTCTCTGTGTGCAGAATAAAACCAAGAAAGGTAAATCTACCCACATCAAGAAAATCTAATCGTTCCAAAAATACTTTGTAACTATTTATCGCCCAGATGACCTTTGTCGAACCGTCTGCGAGGCTGCTGTTACCCTGAAGGAATTTTTTTAAAAGAAAATGGAGAACTTAAAGATACCTTCATACGTTCCTCCTGAGAAACGCTACGAAATGGATTTCAATATGTTTCCTCCCAAATTCCCTCGACTACCATCTGCTGACTCTGGAGTGGCACTTGCCCCTCAATTTCCAAACTGGTTCATCTGTGGGGATTCTATAAAGATCCTTCGTCAGCAATCAAAACGAACGGCTCAGCGGGTGGTTCCGACTAAGTAAACCCTGGATAGTTTCAAAGGACCACTTCATATTGGTATCAAAGATGTTCGCATCGAATCCAAAATCTATGAAGATGTCGAATGAAAATTGTTGAACTTTACATCTCCCTTACTTGAATGTCCTTACTTACTCATGACAATTTTGTTTGTCTGCAGCTGTCAAAATAAAGAAACCTGCGGCAAAATGACCAGTCGAAGAAGAGACTGAACCATCCACAAGAGTAACTTTTACTCCCTATAAATATATATATATATATATATATATATATATATATATATATATATATATATATATATATATATTGCTATGTATTGTCATGCTTTCTGATATTTTGATTTTTTTCAGAGTTCTCGAAGGCCACCTCCTACCCCTCAAAGGAAGAAATCCAAAAGGGTTACCTCTCAGATTGTGGTCGAATCGGACGATGAAAATCAATCTCCGCCTGATGATCAACCAACCAAGAAAAGGAAGAAGCAACTTAGGATCACTGAGACTTCGAGTCAGCCTAAGGTAAAGGCGACGAAGGTCTTCGAAGCATCTTTCGCTCGAAAGAACGTGAATTTTTCTCCCCAAGGCACATCGAAGGCGGGCTCAACTCATCTTGAAAGCGATAACTCTAGTCCTGAAGTCGAAGAACTCAAGGTAATTTTAATTTTCCCTTAAACTATTTATTTTACTGGCCTTCTTTTGTTTCAATCCTAACCTTATTTGTTTGTTATTTCAGGATGACACAGGTACTTCGACCCAACCAACCAACTTTCCTCCTCAAACTACTCTCCCTGCCCCAATAAACAAACCTACTGTGACAGAAGTTCCAACTTCGTCTGCACAACAGTCTCAGACCAGTGATTCTGAGCAAGAGGAGCAGGACCAAGGTATTCCTGAAGAAGAAAATAAAGAGACAGCGACTATGGATGAAGGCAATACTCTGGGTGAGAAATCTTCTGACAGTGGCTCCCCAGAGGTCGAACTTACAGGCAACAAAGACCCATATAATGCTGATCCAGATACTGCTGTTCAAGAAGATGAAGTGGAAGAAGAAGAAGAAGAACATTCAATGTTCCAACCTGAAACTGGCGGAAATGGTGATGATGATGAAGGTAATGATAATGATGATGATGATGATGACCAAGAAGATGATGGTGAAGAGGATAAGGGCACCGGAAAGAAGGCTAGAAGCGAATCTGCCAAAAAGCAAACCCAAAGAGAACACACTGCTGCTCCTTAGGTTGCTGTAACTGCTGAAAGTGCTAAACCTTCGACAGTGACAGTTTTTGCTTACTCTGAAGAAGAGCTTAACCGCCTTAAGACCACCAACCCTCGCGAATATCTAAAGACCGTTCTTAGCAAACGAGGGAGTTCCTCTGAGAGCAGCGTAAGTGCTTCGACAGCTTTAGGAGGTCAACCTTCGAGCAAGCCTCCAAATGAGACCCTTTTGAAGATAAAAGAGCAAGTATTCAAAAGCAATCTCTTCAGGCTTCTGGATATGGATCCTACTGACCCTCTTCAATTGAAGGCTCTCCTCAAGCAAGTTGATCTCCAGACTGTTTCTCCTGAAGTTGCCACCATCATTTTGGAACTTGGTACTATGATTGATCAAGTTACCGCTGATCTAAAACAACTGCCTCAAATTAATGATGCACTCGAGACCAAATCTAGAAGTAAGGTTACTGCATGGACAACTGCTTCTGAATCAGAGGCTAGGGTGGGAGAATATGAACAGATGAAGGAACAGCATAGTAAGGAAATTGAGAGCAATAAAGTGGATTTTGCCAATTGGAAAAAACAAATTGAAGAACTACAAGCCAAAATTTCTAAGGCTGAGCAACGCAACTCTGAACTACAAGCCTCTGACGAATCTGAAGTAGTCAGAGAATTAAAACTTGCCCTAGAATTTCTCGACAAAGCTCGTCATTTAGAAGGAGAGGTTGCAGCGCTAAAGCTTGACAAATCCTCATGCGAGAGACGCCTTGAACTCCAAAAGTCGAAGTATCTCAAGATGAAGAACAACCTTCCTTTTTAATTTGCAGTTTTAATATATTTGTTTTTTGCACAATATTTCTCAGCCCCTTGAGGCTTTTATGTAATGAATTGAGCCATTATGGCAATTTTATACCAAGTTGGCTTCGACCAATTCTTCTGCAATTACTCATAAATAATTTTCAATTCTTGAAGTACAGGTTTATAATTTTTCAAATACTTACCATTTAGTTTCAAGATTCTTTTATCTTCACCTACCTCTTCAATCTCATAGGCACCATTTAAAAAAACTTGTATGATATGAAAAGGACCCTCCCACTTAGGGGACCATTTCCCTAAAGACAGAACCTTTCGATCCATAGGTAGAATTACTTTCCAAACCAAATCTCCGGAAGAAAAATTCTTGACTTTAACCTTTTTATTGTAAGACTTCTCTACCCTTTTCTTTTGCCTTCTTAACAGCTCCAAAGCATTAAGTCTCTCTTCATCCAAATCTACCAACTCATCTAGCATCATATTCCAATAAGATTCAGAAGGGATCTCATGATGCCTTTGGATCCTTGTTGATTGTAAGCAGATTTCTACAGGTAAAATTGCATCATGGCCAAAAGTCAAACGAAAGGGAGTAGTGTTGGTTGCGTCTTTGGGAGAAGTTCGACATGCCCAGAGAACCTGGTCTAATGTCTTATGCCAATTTCTTGGCTTCTTTCCCACATGTTTCTTAATCAACCTAATCACTACCTTATTTGCTGCTTCCACTTGACCATTAGCCTTAGCATAATATGGTGTAGAGGTTAACAACTTGAAACCCATTTCTTTAGCAAATTTCTGCATCTTTCGACCAGTAAAAATAGATCTCTGATCTGTTGTGATAGTTTCTGGGATTCCAAATCTATAGATGATGTGTCTTTTAATGAATTCGATAACATCCTCTTGGTCAACAATTGGTAAAGGTGTGGCCTCGATCCACTTTGTAAAGTAATCAATACCAACCAAAATGTACCTTTGATTCTTAGAAGATGCTGGTCGAATCTCACCAACCAAATCCAAAGCCCAACCTCTAAAGGGCCATGGTTTGACTGTAGAGTGTAATTCACTTGCAGGAACATGTTGTATACCTGCATGCACTTGGCATTCTTGACAGCCTTTAGCGAATTCGATACAGTCTTTTAACATGGTAGGCCAATACATGCCTTGTCGAAACAAGAGCCATTTCATTTTGTGGCCTACCTGATGTGCCCTACATGCCCCACTATGGACAGTCGAAAGGGCTAAGTACGCTTCAGATTCACTAAGGCACTTAAGCAAGACCCCTTCAGGAGTCTTTTTAAACAATTCATTGCCCAAAAGAACATAACTCAAAGCACGATACTTGGTTTTACGCTCTGCGGATGCTGTTGGATTCTGCAAATACTCCACTATTGGCTTCCTCCAATCTTCGTCTATCAAACTATCCACAACCAAAATTTCAAAATTTTCCTTATCAGCGTACCCTAACTTTGTAGCTTCCAAGTCTGATGGTGATAATCTGGTCGACATGACTCTTCCTCTGATTTCAATGGCTTTTTGCAAACTTTCCTTCGATATTCTGTAGCCAAAAGTAACTTGTGCTAAGTCATTTGCCTCCTGGTTCTCTATTCGAGGGATATGTCTAATCGTTACCATATCGAATCTTTTTAAGAGTCGATTGGCTATCACAAAGTACATGATCAAATTTTCTTTAACACATTTGTACTCCTTTGTTATTTGTTTTATGACTAATTCAGAGTCGCCCATTATTTCGACCCGAGTTGCCCCCAATTCCAATAAAATTTCAAGTCCGGCTATCAAAGCCTCATATTCTGCCTCATTATTTGAACATAGGCCTTCGACTTTATACTTGAATTTTGTTGGAATTTTGTTAGGAGAAATAATAAGAACTCCTATACCAGTTCCATTTTTAGGACTAGAGCCGTCGAAGTATAACTTCCATGGTTCTAGTTTAATGTAGTCCAAAGACTTTTCATTTATAGTGTGGTCGACTATGAAATCAGCCACCACTTTTCCTTTGACAGCCTTTAAAGGTAAATATGTCAAAGAATACTCAGTTAATGCTAATGCCCACTTTCCAATTCGACTGTGCAAAATTGGTTTAGATAACATGTATTTTATAACATCGAAATGAGAAGATACAAAAACATCTACTGGTTTTATATAGTGCTTCAATTTCATACATGAAAAGTATAAACATAAACACAACTTTTCAACTACACTATATCTAGTTTCCGCATCGTTCAAGACCCTACTGAGGTAATAAATGGCTCTTTCAACACCATTCTCATCCTCTTGAGCCAACATGCTCCCTAATGTCTTGTCTGACACAGATATGTACAGCCTCATACTCCTACTTCTACAAGGTGACATCAAAATTGGAGGATGCGTCAGGTACTCCTTGATCTTGTCGAAGGCATCCTACTGCGCTTGCCCCCATTCAAAGTCTTCTTTCTTCAGTCGAAGTAGAGGGGAGAAGGCTTGCGTTTTCCCACTAAGGTTGGAGATGAACCTTCTGAGAAAGTTGATTTTGCCAAGTAGAGACTCCAATTCCTTCTTTGTAGATGGCGTTTTCATCTCCATTATTACCTTGGCCTTATTTTGATTGATTTCGATCCCTTTCTTATGGACCACAAAGCCTAGGAAGTCTCCCGCCTGCACACAAAATGCACATTTGAGAGGATTCATCTTCAAACCAAACTTCCTCATCCTTTCAAAGGACTGTCGAAGATGGTCTATATGACTTTTTCCTGAAACAGACTTAACAACAATATCGTCAATATAAATCTGCATGAAAGTCTCAATGATATCGTGAAAAATCAAATTCATTGCTCATTGGTATGTTGCCCCAGCATTCTTTAAGCCAAAAGGCATCACCACCCATTCGTAGGTGCCTAAGGCTCCAGGGCATCGAAATGTTATTTTAGGAACATCTTCCTCAGCAATACAAATTTGATTGTAACCAGAGTATCCATCAAGCATACTAAGGTACTCGTGGCCTGCGGCAGAATCGACAAGCATTTTCGCCACTGGCATAGGATATTCATCCTTTGGGGTAGCAAAATTCAAATCTCGAAAATCAATGCATACCCTTAGTTTGCCATTTTTCTTTATTACCAAAACTATATTGGCAATCCATTCGACATACCTGGTCGGGCGGATGAACTTGCATCTGAGGAGCCTTTCAACTTCTTCTTTAATCTTTGAGAGGATCTCTGGTGCGAATCACCTTGGAGTTTACTTAACAGGTTTTCTCCCAGGCTTTATTGGTAGCTTTAGTTCGACCAGATTCCAATCCAGACCTGGCATTTCGTCATAGTCCCATGCGAAACAATCCTTGAATTCCTTCAGCAACTGGACTATTTCGACCTTGAGTTGGGGATTAACTTTTGCACTGGTGTAAGTTGGTCTTTTTTCTGCCCCCGACCACAAGTCGATTTCTTCGAGCGGATCCTGTGCCATCATCTTGATGTCTGCTGCTAATGGATCCTTCTCAAACCCTAAAGGCTCATTGTCATAAATCGCGTAGAGCCTCTGATTTTGTAATTCTCCCAGATCTTTGTCAGGTGGATCCAGATTAAAGTCCTTTTAAGGACCTTGTTGATCTGCTTCGATCTTGTTGGCTTCGACAGCCATGTACTTTACTTCGGCCTCTAAGGCCGCTTTGAGTTTATTCTCGGCTATATAAGCCGCGATCTTTTCAAGAACTAGTGACTCACTCATTGTCACTAAATTCTCTGCCCCAGCCAGTTGGCTGGATATATGAGGTTCCAAAAATATAATTGTCTTCGCCAACTACCTCTCTATCCCACTGAAACCCGTGGGTGGGATGAAGGTATAGTGAGCAAAATGCGTTGTCAGTTAGCGTCATGTCGAAGGTTACAGGACTACAAGGAGTAATATGAGCCAGATTTCTGTCGAAGCTTCGCCTGTTAACCTGGTTTACTTCAGCCAGAAAGTAACTCTAGTCAGCTTCTATATTTTCGACAATCCCGTCTGCACGCCAAATTGTTATTCTTTGATGCATTGACGAAGGGACGACACTTATGCCGTGTATCTATTCTCTGCCTAAGAGCAGGATGTAATTTTCCTTTGATGCAATTACCATAAATATTGTCGGCCTTGTGATGGTTCTGACAGTTAGATCTACTTGTATCACACCCTTGGTGGTTCCCACTTTACCCTCGTAATTCGACAACACCATGTTATGAGGTTTGGTGTCAGAATCATCCTTTCCAATCTTCTTGAGCATGTAATGCGGCATCAAATTGACTGTCGCGCCTCCATCAACCAAAATCTTATTTAACCCTATGTTGCCCACCTTTCCTTTAATGAACAGGGGTTTCAAGTGACTTCTCATCGAATCATATGGCCTTTCAAAAAATGCGTTTTGTTCTTCCACGCATCCATTGTTCATAATATAATAACAAACAGGCATGTGTCTGGCCGTTTCGACTTCCATAGCCTCTTCCTCATCTTTGACTTCCATTATCTGGTCGTACTCCCTGGGGAGTACTGAGACAACATTACATATCACGTCGAAAGATGCCTCTGACTCTGAGTTAAAATCGTCCGTTATTTCATCATCCCTAGTTACGTCCTCCTTCGACGACACTTGTTCTGGAGCAGTGAGTGGCTTTTCGTCCTTCGATTTCTCTTTATGATTCGAAGTTTGAATATTACTGCTGGTTTCTGGCTTGGCCTTTCCTGCAGCCTCCTTCTCTGCTTTCTTTCGACATTGATACCTCCTCCATTGTACCTTCGTCATATGGTTCTTGCCCTTGTAGTTTTCAGAGGGGTAAGTCATCTTCTTAGACTTTTGGAATTCTTTCCTATATGATATGGAAGATCCCCGTTGTACTTCGAAATCCTTCCACTTCCCTTGTCCTTGGGCTTGTCGGATTGGATTAACCCATTTGTCATCTGGAGCCTTATTTGTAGGCTTGAATGTGTTAGGGTACCTTCCTTCTAACCTCTACCTATTTTGGTCTCCTCTTTTGGGGTCGAATCTTTCTCCTCCCGCTGGTTGGGAAGGGTTCCAATTTCCCCTTCTTTTTGCTCTTTCCACTCCTTCTAGGTTTTGTGCTGCCTTTTTGTCGAAGACGACACTACAACGAGGAAAGAGTATTACTTCATACCTCTTTCTCTGGCATCTATGAATGAAATCTGCCAAGTTTTCCTCCTCTTTGGGGTATACTAGTTTGTGGTACTCCTCACGTCGACGCTCTTCATCGACTTGCATCGAAACATTCTGAGACACCTCCACCATGTTCACAATTGCAGTTGTCTCTGTGGCAATGCTCATTTTGTTCAACTTCAAACTGAGGCCTTCATCGACCCCGTGGTCTCTCTTGATACGGTTGAAACCCTCAGTGGCTTCCTTTGTTGGTACCTTTAGAGGCAAACCCTTAGTAACCTGTTGGCTGACGAATTCGACAGTCTTCTCCTTTGGATCCTCCATGGTTCTCCGGAGGATGCCAACAATAGCCTGTTTGTAGGAACCCTCAGTAGTCCCTTTGTTAACCTGGGCGAAACCATCAGCAATCTCGTTATTGATTTGGACGAAACCATCAGTAGTTTCGTTGTTGATTATGGCGAAACCTTCAGTGGTTTCATTGTTGATTCTGGCGAAACCTTCAGTAGTTTCTGGAGAAACCTTCAGTAGTTTTGTTGTTGGTTTGGACGAAACCATCAGTAGTTTCGTTGTTGACTTGGACGAAACCATCAGTAGTTTCGTTGTTGATTCTGGCGAAACCTTCAATAGTTTCGTTGTTGACGCCATCAGTGGCCTCAACAATGTAGTTATCTATGATCTTTCCGTCAAGGTCTTCAGTAACCTTAACCATCACAGCCTGGTTCACGAAGTAATTAGAAACTTCGACCATGTCACATTTGTCGGCAGGATCCTCAGCAACCTCCACCATATTCACGTTGTTGTCGAAGCCGTCAACAGCTCGATCATGTCCATGTTGTCATCAAAGCCTTCAGCAACTTCGACCATGTTCACCACGGATAGCTCAGCGTAGTGGGCTTCTACCACTTGCAAAGGGTTTGAATCCACCTTCACCTGGGGCTTTGACTTATGGCCGAATTTGAGCCTTCCATCTCTGATTGCATTTTGCACTAGATCCCTGAAAAGGAAACATTGAGACGTTTTATGACCCAAAAAATTATGGTATTTGCAAAAAGCTCTCTTTTTCTGCTGTTCTAAAGGAGGCACTTTAGTACTAGGTGGCACTATCATTTGGCCATCCTTGACTAACAAATGAAATATTTCGTCACACTTTGTGACGTCGAACGTATAAGTTCTTTTGCGGAACTTGTCATTCTTTTTCGATTCGACTGGATTTTTTCCATTCGACGGAGCCAAAACTTTGCAAGCATATGGCAGACCCTGTTTTAATTCCGCCAGATCGACCTCATGTTCGTCGAAATTTAATGATTCATCTTCGTCATTGTCTTCGCAAACTTCGACATAGTAAACTCTTTCTTTTTTATTTTTGTTAGCCCTAGCTTTTTCAGCTTTTAGTCGTTCGACCTGCCTAACCCTATCAGCCAATTGTGCCATGTCTCTTAAGTACTGAGTATCTAATTTCTTTCTAATTGAGTAGTCGAGGCCTCCTGCAGCCATTTCGACTAACTCGTGTTCAGGCACTTGTGTAAAACACCTTGCCTTGAGCAACCTAAACCTATTTAGGTAGTCATCAATTGGCTCTGAGAACTTTCTCTTGACGCTAGCCAATTCCTTCAAACTTATCTTTGTTTGTCCCATGTAGAATTGTTCATGGAATAATCTCTCCAATTGGGTCCAGGTGTGTATCGAATTTGCAGGCAGAGTAGTAAACCAAGTAAAAGCGTTTTTTGTTAGCGAACTTGGGAAATATTTTATCTTCAAATTTTCATTATTTGCTATTTCGCCTGCTTCTATCAAATATCGTGCCACGTGTTCGACCGTCGATTCACTAGTATCTCCTAAAAATTACGTAAACTTGGGAACCTTCCACCTTGGGGGTAAATCTTGCTGCAAGATATATTCAGATAAAGGGGAAGTATAACTGGGCCTCTGGAGGCCCACATTCAAGCCATTTCGTACCATAATCCTTTCGACCATGGCTGCCAAATTATTTTCTGTAGGCATTTCGTTATGTCGCATTTGTTGTATAATATTATCAGCATTTTGGTTTCTATTAACTAATACTACCCTTGGTTCTTGCGGGATAGGAATTTTGACTCCTGGCTGTTCGACTGCCCCTCCTTGGTTCATCACATTCGCCTGCGGGATATTTGGTTGTCTTTGATTTATAGTAGGTTCCTATTCGACGGCTACTCGTGGATTCTAAATTACACGTTCCCTTTGGGGAGGTTGAGGGACACCAAAGAAATCGGCAATGCGCGTCATCTGCGCTGCCAATTGTTGATTTGTTTGTGTAGTGTTTTGGATCAAAGGGTTAAATATAACCCCCATCTGTTGGGCTAGCATCCGAACCATATCATGGTTGCTCTAGTCCATTTATTGCCTAATTACTTGTGCAGAATTATTAGTAATGTTTGGCATATATGTTTGATATCCCGTTCCTAAAGGCTGACTAATCCTACCCATATGGTTTACACCAGAACCGGATCCTTGTAAAGGCGAAGTTACGTTAACCGTTGGCTCTGTAAATGTCGATGACACATTATGTAAACTTACCATCACTGATGTTGGCATTCCATACGGCTGTTCTCGATTTAGTGGAGGCATGGAAAAACCAGATATAAGAGGCCTGCACATACTCCCTGAAGGGGGAGGGATCATTTGAGGAATTTGGGGTCCCATAGTAGAAAAACTAGGTGCACTCTGAGGGATTGAATGCGCTGGTGTCGAACCCGCTGTTGATGGTATAGCCTCTGACACTGGTATTGAGGCCGTATTGTCCCTAGTCAAAGGAATAGGGGGTGCTACTCCATCATTTGTGGAATTATGATTGTTTGGCGGATTTGGATTCGCCATTCTCCTTACTCGTCTTCTTCTGGGTCTTTCTTCGTCATTTATAGCTATCTTACCACTCCTTAGTCTCATGCAACGAAGCGAAGAAAGTTTCGTACGAGTAAATGTAAAATAAAGGTTTTAAATTGTCAATAGCACAAGGTCCCACTGGGCGTGCCAATTTGTTTGCCTTGAAAATTAGCAAACAACCGTTGATCTCCTAATTTGCGAAAAATTAGTTTACTTGCAGGATCGATCATACAAATCCTAGGACAATGTGCTTTAAGAGTTTTGACAATTTGTGTGAAAATCAAACCTTTTGTTCATTAAGTTCATCATTGTTCTCAGAAACTGATGTAATTCAAATGAAAATGATAATGTTTTGTTCTTAAAAGGAATAACTAAAACGTAATAAAAATGCAAGAATGAAATTTGCATAAAAGTAGAATAAATTGCATGTAAATAACTTAAAACTTCATTGAAATGTAAAGAATAAACTGGTGTTTTTCAAACATACATTTTCTTAATGATAACTCTTTTCTCTCACACGGGTACTTTGAGTATTTTGAGTAACTTGTACAAATCTTGAATACGCACACGGAAATCTAACACTACGACTCCCTATTTATATACAGTCGAAATAACCGCCACTAACGGTCACTGTTTCTAACGAAGACAAATGGCATTCAACATGTCTTCGGCCCTTAGATGCGTTACACGCGTATTCCTTTCAAAATAAAAATTCCCTCCTTTATTCGAATTTCAAACCTCTGCGTCGAACGTCACTTCCTAATCTTCATTCGAAACTTCCTCCAAACTCCTAGAAATATTTTCAAGTCTTTTGAGTTTCCTTCTCGTAACAGGAGGATAGCCTTCAACTGAAATTTCTTATGACCACGCTTCTGTCGAAACTTCATAATCTTCAAATATTATCTTCCTTGGGAGGGAGACACTTATCCTAACGTCAGGAGTCGAAATTAGGAGCCAACACAAAGGTATCTTAGTGACCCAATAAGTCTTCTATATTGGGTTGGGTCGACATCATCTTCATCTGACTGCTTCGACAGTTACAATCTGGTTTCAGCTGGAGTCGAAGTTAGGTTGCAATCTTGCATCTGAATTCTCTTGAGTATTTCGCTTGCATATCTTCTTTGGTGCATCATCAAACCTCTACTAGTCTTGTAGAATTCAATGCCAAGGAAATATGAGAGATTTCCCAAGTCTGAAATTTCAAACTCCTCACTTAGGCCATGTTTGAAATCTTCGATCTCCTTCTTGCAACTTCCTGTTATCAACAGGTCATCTACAAATAGGCATAGTATAAGCAATTCACTAGTTCTTCTTCTTACATACACTCCATGCTCAGTCGTACACTTCACAAATTCCTTCTCCATTAAAAAGCTGTCGATTTTCTTATTCCAAGCTCTTGGAGCTTGCTTAAGTCCATGCAGAGCTTTATGCAGCATGTACACCTTTCTTTCTTCGCCTTGTTTCACATACCCAGCTGGTTGTGCGACATAAACTTCTTCGTCTAAGGGGCCATTAAGTAATGCACATTTCACGTTCATTTGACATTGTCGCACCTCGAAAAATCGTTTAATCGAAGACACGACCCTCGCGCGAAAGGCGCGAAAAACGGTTCGACAGAGTCGCCACCGAACTTTATTTATCCCAAAAGAGGGAAAGGAAAATATCGAGAAAACCTTTAAGGGGAGGGTAAGAACATGGTCGTCGCAACCACATTCCGGGTTCGGGAGTCGGTTACGTGAGGGGAAGGTATTAGCACCCCTCACGTCCATTGTACTCAACGGGAACCTCTTAGTTCGAATTGTGAGGAATGTTATCTAAGCTTGTTTGTTTTCATCTCAATGGTAGACGTGAAACGATAAGATAAAGGGAAAAGATACTAAGGGGAATGGGGTGGTTTTAGGATAGGGTGCTCGGCAAGATCATCGCGACCTCGGGCCTACGTATGCTCATTCGGACGAGAATGAGAAATCAGAGCAATCATAGTTTGACTACGGGGTTTGACGGAAAAAGATGGTAGTGTGCTCGCCAAGATCATCGCAATCTTGTGCCTACATATCTTTACTCGGACGAAGAGTAAAGAATCAGAGCAGTCGTAGTTCGTGGTACGCCCACAAAAAAAAGGGTTAAGGTTTGAATTTTAGGAGACGAAAGATTGAATGACATACAACCCAAGGGCGTGCCTTGAGAGCATTCACTCAAGAATTCAAGGAATGCTAGACTCCAAGAACTCAGTTGTTTCGTGAGTTGATTGCGAAAATGTTTGATAATGGTTAAGTGTTTTAAGACGAAAGGGTGAATGAATAACAACCCAAGGGCGTGCCTCAAGAGCCATTCATTCGAAGATCCAAGGAATGCTAGATTCCAAGAATCTCCTCCTTTCATTAGTTGATTAAGAAAACGGTTTGAAAAAGAAGATTAAGTCAGATTGGTTGAGAAAAGGGGCGAGGTTCGATACTAGTCCCTAGGGGTGCTCCAAGTAACGAAACTACGAGATGTGCGAGTGTGCATTTGACGACGAGGCAAAAGACAACTCGACTTACAAGAATGTTTTGAAGAGTGGCTCGACGACGAGTCGAGAATTGGTTTGAAAATGGTTTGGTTTGTTAAGTGTTTTTAGGGAGAATGACGATTATCCGATAAACGTGACGTCGGCCTCGCAACCAATTAATCGGGGTATTATTGGAATGCTAGATCCCAACGACACCTTTTCCATTCAATTGATTTACGAAATATTGATTGTTGGATGACGAAAGTACCACGTGGAATGCTAGATTCCAATGGCATTCCTTTGTCCAAATAGTTAAGACGAGTGTTTTAGGGGCGAAAGGTCGAGTAATCATCACCTAAGGCGTGCGCTCCATTGGTGGTCACTCAAGAACCCAAGAAGTGCTAGACCTCAAGAATTCAATTCTTTCGTGATTTAATTATGAAAACGATTTGAATATGTGCTGAGTATTTTAATCGAAAAGTAAGCATTTGAACAAATGGAAATGATTAGATAAACGTGTATATGGATATGATATGGATATGAATAAGAATGAACAATAATATAATCGAGATAATATTCGATGGAAAATAAACAAGATAATATTGACAAGAGGTTAAAGTTGACATAAAATAAAAATGGTCTCGTCTTAGTCGGATTTGATCGAGAAATCGATAAATCGTTGATTTTCGACTTTCATCGGCCAAATAAAAGACATAAGGTATAAAATCGAAATAGAAATAAAATTGGTCTCGTCTTAATCGCGATTTAATCGGTAAATTGATAATCGGATTTTTGACCTTCATTGACCCAAAATTGAATAAAAGAATATAAAACGACAAAAAGGAAATTAAATCGACAATACAAAGAATAAAGGTCTCACCTTTATCGGGATTTAATCGAGAAATCGATAAATCAACCGATATTTGGTTTTCATCGACCTAAAATGAAAAATAATAATGGACAAAAAAATGGAAATGAAATAAAATCGAGAAAATGAATACAGAGGATAAAGGTCTCACCTTTATCGAGATTTAATCGAGAAATCGATAAATCGATCGATATTTGGTTTTCATCGACCTAAAATAAATGTAAATGAACCAAAAATGATAAAAATTGAAAATGACATGAAAAATAGTAAAGGTCTCACCTTTATCGAGATTAAGTCGAGAAATCGACAAATCGTCAATGTTTGGTTTTCATTGACCCAAAATACTAAAAAATGAAATACAAAATCTAAATAAATAAAATGATAAATACAAAATAAATTGAAATAAATGATCTAAAATGATAAATATTACATAAATCGAAAATAAAAATGAATAAAAATGGTATTATGAACAAAAATCGAAAATAAATAAATTGTAGGCCTCAAATAAATCAAAATTTAATCGGTGTGACTAAATCATGAGTTGTGTTATATCATTGGCCACATTAAAAAAATGAAATTGAAATGGAATAGATCAAGTGAAATTCCAAAGGGTTAACATTAAAATATTCAATATTTTATTAATAAACCTAAAGAAGAAAATAAAGTAAATTGAACTAAAAACATTGAAATTAAGAAAAAAAAAGAAAGCAAGGAGGGGCGGATCAGCCAGTGTATGTGAAGGAATCAGGTGAATCATTTGGGCCAAGATCAAGGCCCATCTTCTAGAAAATGTGTGGTGTAAAAAAAAAGAAGGGGTGGATTCAATAAGATTAAACCACCAGCCCACACTTTCTCCAAACGGTACAAAACATATCGAAGAAAAAACAAAAAAAACCTAACTAAAGAAATGACGGTGTTTTCCCAGATCAGATCCCACAATGGTCAAACCAAATAAGTTTACGGCAAGGCAATAGCATCTCAACCATCAACCCCCTTTTTTAGTTCCACAAACGTTGTTCACAAATCACAAAAATTCAGAACGAAATATCATCGCAGTTCCAACCTTCTTCCTCGCGCGGTATTGCGACCTCACTCTCTTTTGCGATGCGATCGAAAAAATCACCACGCCCTTTCAAATCGCGCAGTTCTCCTTTCTCTTCCGCGTCGCAAGTCTCCCTCGATCTCGTTCCAGCTTCGAAAAGGTTTGTTTCTCAAACTCTTTCTCTTTCGATCTAGATTGGTTCTGTCATCACTCTTCTTCTCACACTCTCAATTTCTTTTTCAATTTTTCTGGTTTTGTGGCTCGATTTTCGGTTTGTGGTGAATGGATTTGGAGGTGTTGTTTGATTGAAGGTGATTTGACGATGAAGTATGAGGGCGGTGGAAGATTGAAGAGTGGTTATTGAAGTGAGGTTAAAGGTTGAAGATTTTGCGGTGGTTTGCGGCTATTTTTCTGGTTTTCGGGTTGTGAGAGTTTTGAGGATTCGAAGGAGATTGGAGCAAGTTTGGCCGAGTAGGTTTTTTTTCTCAGAGCTTTTCTCCTTCTACTCGTTTTCTGGTTCGATTTGGGATTTTTTTTATTCAGAAAGGTGTTGATGATTTATGATTTGGGGGTGGGTTAAATGTTGCTGAAGTCTAAAGATTGGGCTGGTATTAAAGCTTTTTTTCTTGGTTTGGTTCCTTCCCCCCTTTATATTGTTGTTCGTCTCCTCTTTTAAAATAAATTATAAACTTGTTTCTACAATTCATCTGTCTTGATAGGTCCCTTTCAAAGCAGGTTGTGTTGGTTGTTGTGTTGATGCAGAGTTTTGAAGGGTTCAGGGTCTTGTTGCTGTTGGTGAAGGGTTGTTTTCAATGTGCAGAGTGTTGGTACGATTATGGCAGCATAGTTTTGGATTTTTTTTTGCAGGCAAAGCTGGTCTTGGTTTGGAAGTGGTTGCTGCGTTTGTGAAGGTCGGCAGCGTGATGGGTTTTGTTATTCGGAAACTCTCATGGCTCACAATTTTATTATTTGTTGTTATGTGTATGCATGAGCCTTGGTAATGTAATCACGTTTTGCTGCTTGGAAAGTGGTATTGTAATTTTTCAAGTCTTGGTAGAAAAAGGCTTATGGCCTCTTGTGTAAAAGAATTTTTTTTAAAACGGGCTTGAATGTGTAAATGGAATTGGACACTTCCGTAGCCTTTTATGAACTAACTTTTGTAAGATTTTGGAATTGTAATGGTTTTTGTAATAATATTTGCACCTTATGCTTAAACAAAACTTGAAATCACCACCAGATCATGACCAGTGAACTTGAAAGCCCATTAGAGCCATATTCCAATATTTGACTTATAACTTGAATTAACCTTGAGAAATTTAATGCATCAACCTCAACCTCCAATCATTGAAACACAAATTAATCATGATAAACTTCACTGTATGAAATCCCTGATTAAAAAGTGAACCAGACACTGATGATCCTTAATCAATGAGGCCCTTGACTTAGCATAGCTTGATGTCCTTACCAGCACACAACTGACTTGAATTGACACCAAACCCCAACCGAACTTTAGACACACGCACCACTTGAATACTGTACCCTGATCTCACAAACTCAAATGAACCTCAACTCATCTTTGCAACAAACTTGTATTCGTATGGCAAGGAAAAATGAAAGCAACAACATATTTTGGATTTTCTGAATAATGGTCAGTGGGTGGATGTACAGATGAAAGTTATACACAGGTAGGACAAATTAGGGGTATGACAAATGCCCCTATCTAATTGGCTTGCACCGAGTTAGATGAACCGTTACGGCGTTCGATCTTTCGAGGTATAAGACAATTAGATATGAAGAAGACCACAAATTTGTCCGAAAGAAAAGAAATTGCTTGGGAGGTGGAATAATGAATAACAGGAAATCTGACACAAAAAGGATGACAGACCTATCACTAAAAGTATGATAGTACCACACACAAAGAGACCCTTCCACCAAAAGGATGAAAATGAGGTCAACGCATGCTATTACCGACGAGATAATAGGGCACACACACACACAGACCCTTCCACCAAAAGGATGGAAATGTGGTCAAAGCCTGCTATTACCGACGAGATAATAGGGCACACAACACATCCTGTTATTATCGACGAGATAATAGGGCACACAACACAGCCTGCTATTATCGACGAGATAATAGGGCACACCACACAGCCTGCTATTATCGACGAGATAATAGGGCACACAACACAGCCTGCTATTACCGACGAGATAATAGGGCACACAACACAGCCTGCTATTACCGACGAGATAATAGGACACACAACGCCTGCTATTACCGACGAGATAATAGGGCACACACACAGCCTGCTATTACCGACGTGATAATAGGGCACACACAAACAGCCTGCTATTATCGACGAGATAATAGGGCACACACACAGCCTGCTATTATCGACGAGATAATAGGGCACACAACACAACCTACTATTACCGACGAGATAATAGGGCACACAACACAGCCTGCTATTATCGACGAGATAATAGGGCACACAACACAGCCTGCTATTATCGACGAGAAAATAGGGCACACAACACCGCCTGCTATTATCGACGAGATAATAGGGCACACAACTGTTCGCTGTTGATTTTGGCGAACAACCTCTGGTTTACCAATCTCTTATAAAACTGGGTTACTTGCAGGACCAACCACACAAATCCTGGGATACATGTGCAAATTTATCTAACTCTTAGGATAATGGTGTTTTGATGGTTTGTTTTGTTATATCTTTTATGTATGAATGGTTTGGTTAAAGAACTAAATAACAACTTCTGGCGAAAAGATAAATTGAATGTAATTAAAACTTGCATAAAGTAAATGACAAAGGATAAATGACTGGGAAAAGTAAAGGTAATTATAAAAGACTTTGAATTTCTATAAATTTAAAAAGATGGTGTTTCACACGTACATTTCCAGATAATAAACTCTTTTCTCTCGCATGGGTACTTTGAGTATTTACAGGAATTTAGTACAAGTTTTCACACACTAAAATTCTACAACAACTATCCTATTTATATACAAATACAATAACTGCCTAATAACGGGAAAATTCTAAATCTTTGACACTTGGCCTTCTGCATGTCTTCTTTTCTTCTAAAGCTTCCACGCGTCTTCTGCCAAACGTTATAACTCTTGAATTTGAATTTTCCCTTTGTGTCGAAACGTTGCGCCTCTTCACCTTGTCGAATTGTCGAAAAGTAATAAATGTCCCTCAAACCTTGTCTGATGAAAACTTCCTTATGTTTCCGTCGAAATGTCGAAACTCTGTTCTTGTCGAAGTGTCGAAAACTTCTTCTGAATACCTTCATTTTCTTTCTTCTTCATCTGTAGTCATTTTCTTTAGTTAAAGAACATCATTTTACCTACCAAGACATGGTGTCGAAAATATATGTCTACAAATTGCCCCCCAAAAAATGCGTTTTCGACTAAGGGAGAAAAATATTTTTTGCCAGTGCCTTTCGACGCCATGGACTATTCGACTAGAGATTGTTCATATGATTTAGACATTAGAAATGTCAGAACCATCATTGCGCTTTTCCCAAAACGTCATTTCAGCCCACGTTTTTTAGCTCTCATCATTCCTACTCTACTCCTATCACATCGTGGGTCAAACCCTAACTGCCACCGTCAGCATTACCCACCTCGCACTCACCACGTGTCCCATAACCTTCCCACTACTTTTCCATTTCCACTTTCAGAATACCAACCGTTTCTTTTTCACCCCTTATATATAAGCTGAGAATTTCATTTTTCCCCCTTTTACGTTATTTCTTCAAACTTCATCTTCCTCATTTTCTCTCCAAGAGTTCTTTCAAAACCTCATCTTCCTTATTTCCTTTTCCATTTTCTCTGTAAACAACCATGGCTTCCTCCACTTCTCAAAAGATCACCGGCAAAGACTCTCGGAAGTCCAACAGTCTAGCACCGATGGAGAGGATTCTTGGTCCCAGAGTGGTGGGGAATCACGAGTACATTCCAGAACCTCCTTATGAAGAAGAAAAGTGATCCATTTACCAATCTCAGGTACTTATTCCCATTTTAATTTCTGGAAAATCTCATGCAATTTTAGGACCGCTACCAAACTTAACGCTAGACCCAGTTAAGGTGCGAGAATTTTTTTCCCACCTACCATCGCTACAAACCCATAGCGAATGGTGTTAGGCCTAGGACGGAGAAAGAGAAGATTATAGATGAAAAATCCAAAATAGATGGCCAAGGGACTCCTTCTGACGAAGTAATAAACCTAGAATACATGAACAATTTTAGGATTTTTAGGTCCTGTCCTCTGTCGAAGGATCCCTCTGACTATTTAGCATGGTTGGAAGAGATAGAAAGGGTTAAGAGCAATGATTGGAAAACCATGGGCATTTACGATCTTATTCAATTGTCGAAAGTAGGGCCAGGATACTGCCCTTCCATGCTTTTGGCCTCTCTCTATTTCTGGGATAGTACCTACAACAATTTCCATATTCCCTGTGGGATGATCACTCCTACGCTTTTCGACATAGCTGCTATCACTGGATTAAGCCCCCTAGGAGTTGACTATGACCCCAACTTGCTCGCTGACGATTCAATAGGTTTCGACACCAATAAGGCCACCTTCACAGCCTATATTGCCAATTACCATGACAAGGAAACCAAGGAAGTTTCTGACCAAGAACATGTAGCTTTCTTGGCCCTTTGGCTGTCGAGGTGCATTTTCTGCTCCAGATCTCTCCAGGTGGCGAAGCGCTATATCACCATAGCGAATCAACTTCATGTTGGGCACAAGCTATGTCTTAGCGAGATGATTCTGGCGAATCTATATGAATCCCTTGGCGAAGGAGTCACCACTTTAAAGAACATCAAGGAAAAGAAGACTTTGCTGCTATCAGGGCCTTTTTGGCTTTTACAATTGTGGCTCAATGCCACTTTCGAAGCTTCTCTTCCCAATAAATCCACTGTGGACCCAACCGTTCTAGGGGACAAATGCGTCGAAGATCTTCGTTTGGCGCAGCTGACACCTCATGACGAAGGCCTAAGTCTTCAACAAACCTTTACTAGCTATGTCATGATGTTTGCGAAACGTTATAGTTTTACACCCAACATGGCTCCTTTTGCTGAAAGGAAAGTTGGACCTTCATGGTTCACCAGAAAACTTCCCCTAGAATCGAAATCGCTGGAAGACGAATTCCTCAACGTCTGGGAATCCTTCCTTACTCCAAGACTTTTAGTATCCAAACTTGGCCCTTCAAAACTCAAAGTTTCCCTTGTTAACTATCAACCCAACTTGGTTTCTCGATAATTTAGGTTGATACAGATAGTACCAAAGCCTCTTTTCTCCAGGAAAGGCTCTCTGATTCATTACAACATGACCCATACTGAAGACGAATGCTCTGAGTTGTTAGCGAAGTATTCTAATTTGGTCGAAATCCAACCAGTGGTCTTTCGACCTAACTTCCTCTGTACTCAAGAGTTTGATGAATGGTGGAGGGCTTACTATGAGTCTCAAATGTTCAACGTGGATTCTTTTACCACTCAACTGACTAAAGCCTTCGCTCTTGTGCAGGACAGGACCAAGAAAGGTACCTCTCGACACATCAAAGAAATCCAAGCTTTCCAGAAATACTTTGAAACTGCCTACAGGCCTGATGATCTTAGTCGAACCATACGCGAAGCAGCAGTTACTTTGAAACAAAAGTTTACAGAAAAACTTGATGAGTTAAAACTACCCGCGTATGTTCGACCAGAACAATGTTATGAGGTAGCTTTTAAACTTTATCGCCCAAAATTTCCCCCTCTACCATCTGCTGCATTTGGCGTGGCTTTTAGCCCTCCATTCCCAGATTGGTTCATTTGTGGGGAGCATCTAAAAGTTCTTCGCCAGGACAACCAAAAACGTGCCAAGCGAGTGGTTCCGACTAAGTACACCCTGGACAATTTCAAAGGTCACCTTCATATTGGCCTAGAACACGTTCGCGTGGAAACCCCTATATATGAAGGTGTGGAAAACGGGAAGCAGTTCATTCTCACTTTTTATTTACTCGAATATATGTTTTTATGCTTGACTCTTTACCTTTTCTTCTTTTCTAGCTATTAAGATTCCAATCAAGAAACCTGCCACAGTCGAAGCAACAACCCCAGGAGAAGCAGAGCCTCAGAAAGATACTGCCAAGACACCTTTGGCGAAGGTATCAATTTACTTTCTTTTTTTTATAGTCAAAGTGTTTCATTTTTTTGAACTAACTAATAGAATTTTCTTTGATCCACAGGGCAGTCGAAGATCCCCACCAATGCCAAAGAAAAGAAAAGCAAAAGAAGTTAAAGCTGATGAAATTGATGATGGTGATGAGTCACCAGATCAGGTAAAACCCACCAAAAAGAAGAAGAAGGCAACCAAACCTCTCCCACGGAAACCTCCTACTCCCAAAGTTTTAGAGAAAATTCTATCAAAGGAACCAGGTGAGGAAATCACTCCTGCTCCAGCGGAAAGTGAAAGTTCTAGCCTGAAGACCAAAATTCCAAAGGTATGATTTTTCTTTTCCTTTCGATGCTAACAAGTTGTTTTACTTGTATTCGCTTCTTTGACCTATTTATCCTTCAGGTACCTGTCGATATTCATGGACACCCTATGATCCAAGTTCTTCCCAAGACCACCAGTGATCCTACTTATAACCCAGCCAGCGCCTCCAAATCCTCTCCTAAGAATTCAGCGAAGGAAACAGCCACCGAAGTAGATCAACCCGTTGCCATTTCTATACGAATTCCAAAAGTAGTGGAAGAAGAGACTGGTCTTGATACTGAAGACTTCGTTGAAACTGATGGGGATACAGTGATGCCTACTGCAGTGGCTGCCACTAGAAATGAAGCTGAAGATCAATCTCCCCCCATTCAGAATTTGCTGACGAAGAGAAAGATGAGGTGGCTGCAAGTGATGCCGAAGAAGAAGAAGAAAAAGAACATGAAAGGCCACCAACTCCTGCTGCTGATACTGACGAAGAGACAGAAAACGTCGAAGAAAATCTTGGTAAAACAACTAAAGTTGCTTCGACCCGGACGACTTCGACCCAGTTCTCTCATGAGGAGCTAGAAAGTATGAAGGTGCAAAGGCCTTTTGAGTACCTAAAGACCATGCTCAGTTCCCGCTACAACTTTGCTGATACTACCATCAGTAGTTCAACCACCTCAGGAACTACTTCTGATGCCAAATCAATGGATGAAACGCTGGTAAACATTCGACAGAAGGTCCTTGATATTGACTTATTTCAACTTCTGGAGAATGACTCCTCTGCTCACTTCGACTTGAAGAAAATCCTAAAGCAAGTCAACGTCCTGGAGGCTCCTCCTGAAGTCACTGATGTGGTGTTGGACCTTACTACCTTGATAGATCTTGTGGTAACTGACTTAAATCGACTTTGAGAGTACTCCAAGAAGCTTGAAAACAAAACAGAAACCCAACTTGCTGAGTGGGAAGATGCGTCGAATTCGTCCAACAAGGTAACTGAAATGGAGTAAGTGTCTGACCAAAATAAGCGGGAAGCAGCTTTGTGTGGCGAAAACATTCTAAAATGGAAAAAACAAATTGCTGTCCTCCAAGGCAAAATTTCACAGGCGGAAAAACATCAAGCAGAACTGCAGAAGAATGACCAGGAAGAAATCCGCAAAGAGCTAGAAGTTGGTGTGCACCATGTCGACAGGGCCCGTAAGCTTGGCGAGGAGATTGAGGAGATTTCTAAAAACAAGACACTTGTGAGCGACGCCTTCAAATCCAGAAGTCGAAATTTGAGAAGCTGAAAGCATCTTTTCCCGTTTGAATACTTGTAATTTTTGTTTGGCTTTTAAAGCCCTTTTTGTAATGACATTGACGTCATTTGTTTGGCAAAACGTATCATTTTATTCTACAAAATCATTCTATTTCTATTTTAACTTCTTGCAATGTTGGCTTATATTTTTTCAAATACTTGCCATTTATCTTCAGTATTCTTTTATCTTTATCTATCTCTTCGACCTCATATGCGCCATTTGAAAAAACTTTTAAAATTTGGAAAGGTCCTTCCCACTTAGGAGACCATTTTCCCATTAATCTATCTTTTCGATCCATAGGAAGAATTACTTTCCAAACTAACTCACCAATTAAGAACGTCTTACATTTTACTTTCTTATTGTAAAACTTTTCGACTCTGTCTTTTTGCCTTCTCAATAAATCCAACGCATTTAATCTTTCTTCGTCCAAATCGACTAATTCGTCCATCATCATATTCCAATATATGTCTGATGGAATTTCATGATGCCTCTGAATTCGAATCGACTGTAAATAAATCTCAACTGGTAAAACTGCATCATGTCCATACGTTAATCTAAATGGGGTAGCATTTGTTGCTTCTTTAGGGGATGTTCGACAAGCCCATAAAATTTGATCCAACGTCTTATGCCAATTCTTAGGCTTTGTCCCTACGTGCTTTTTAATTAGACTTATCACCACCTTATTTGCTGCTTTGACTTGTCCATTTGCCTGGGCATAATAAGGTGTCGAAGTTAAGAGTTTAAAACCTGTATCTTTTGCAAACATTTGCATGTTTTTCCCAGTAAACACAGATCCCTGATCAGTAGTTATTGTTTCTGGTATCCCAAATCTGTAAATTATATGTTTCTGGATAAACTCTATAACTGTCCCTTGATCCACATTTACCAATGGTATAGCTTCAATCCACTTAGTGAAATAATCTATTCCAACTAAAATGTACTTCTGCCCTTTTGAAGAAACTGGTCGAATTTCACCAATTAAATCCAAAGCCCAACCTCTGAATGGCCAAGGTTTTATAATTGAATGCAACTCACTTGCAGGGAGATGTGGTATACCTGCATGCACTTGGCATTCCTGACAACCTTTTGCAAATTCGACACAATCTTTCAACATTGTTGGCCAGTACATTCCTTGTCGAAATAATAACCATTTCATTTTGTGGCCTGCTTGGTGTGCGCCACATGCACCACTGTGCACGTTCGACAAAGCTATGTAAGCTTCATCTTCGCCTAAACATTTCAGCAAGACTCCTTCTGCAGTCTTTTTAAATAATTCATTTCCAAAAAGTACATAACTTAAAGCTCTGTACTTTACTTTTCTTTCGACTTTCTGATTTGGGTCTTGTAGATAATCCTTGATAGGTTTTCTCCAATCTTCAATTTCTGAATCATCTACATTGAAAATTTCAAAATTTTCCTCATCCTCATAACCTAATTTTATTGTCTCCAAATCTGAAGGAGCCAATTTGGTGGATATGACTCTTCCCATTACTTCAATGGCTTTCTCCAAGTTTTCTTTCGACACTTTGTAGCCTGACGCAAGTTGAGCCAGATCATTTGCTTCTTGATTCTCCAATCTAGGAATGTGTCTAATGGCCACATTGTCGAATTTTTTGAGAAGTCGTTTAGCTATTACAAAGTACATAATCAGATTCTCTTTGACACATTTATATTCTCTTGTCAATTGTTTTATCACCAACTCAGAGTCACCCATTATTTCGACTCTTGTTGCCCCCAATTCGAACAATATTTCAAGTCCGACAATCAAAGCTTCATATTCTGCTTCATTATTTGAACATAAGCCTTCGACTTTATACTTGAATTTTGTTGGAATTTTGTCAGGAGAAATAATTAGTATTCCAACACCAGTTCCATTCTTATGACTGGAACCGTCGAAATATAACTTCCATGGCTCTAATTCGACATATTCGACTTCATTTTCATTTATTGAGTGGTCAGCTATGAAATCAGCAACCATTTGTCCCTTAACAACCTTTAAAGGCAAATATTTTAAGGAATATTCTGTCAATGCCAAAGCCCATTTCCCAATTCGACTATGTAAAATGGATTTAGATAACATATACTTTATTACGTCGAAATGAGAAGAAACATACACATCAACAGGTTTTATATAGTGCTTTAACTTTGTACAAGAGAAATATACACACAAACATAATTTTTCTATCACACTATATCTAGTTTCAGCATCATTTAGGACTCTGCTAAGATAATAGATGGCCCTTTCGACGCCATTTTCATCTTCTTGACACAGCATGCTTCCCAAAGGTTTGTCTGATGCTGAAATGTATAACCTCATACTTCTTTTTCTACAAGGAGACATCAAAATTGGAGGACTAGCCAGATACTCTTTGATCTTGTCGAAGGCATCTTGTTGTTCTTGCCCCCATGTGAAATCTTCCTTCTTTAGTCGAAGTAGAGGTGAAAAGGCTTGTGTCTTCCCACTAAGGTTGGAAATGAACCTTCTGAGAAAGTTGATTTTCCCTAGTAGAGACTGCAATCCCTTCTTTGTCGATGGCGCTTTCGCTTCCATTATGGCTTTGGCTTTGTTTTCATTTATTTCGATCCCTTTCTTGTGGACCACAAAACCTAAGAAATCACCCGCCTGCACACCAAAAGCACATTTAAGGGGATTCATTTTTAAACCAAACTTTCTCATCCTTTCAAAGGACTGTCGAAGATGGTCTATATGACTTGTTCCTGAAACGGACTTAACCACAATATCATCAATGTATATTTGCATAAAAGTGTTAATAAAGTCGTGAAAAATTGAATTCATGGCTCTTTGATAAGTTACTCCAGCATTTTTTAAACCAAAGGGTATCACTACCCATTCATAGGTTCCTATTGCTCCAGGGCAATGAAAAGCTGTTTTAGGAACGTCTTCTTCAGCAATAAAAATTTGATTATAGCCAGAGTATCCATCAAGCATACTCAAATACTCATGGCCTGCTGCAGAATCTATGAGCATTTCTGCCACTGGCATAGGATATTCATCCTTAGGGGTAGCTGAATTTAAATCTCTAAAATCAATGCATACCCTCAGCTGGCCATTTTTCTTAATTACAGGAACTATGTTTGCAATCCATTCGACATACCTGGTGGTGCGGATGAATCTGCATTTTAGAAGTCTTTCGACCTCTTCTTTTATTTTCGACAAGATTTCTGGTGCGAAGCGTCTGGGAGTCTGCTTTACTGGCTTCTTTCCCTCCATTATTGGCAGCTTCAATTCGACCAAACTCCTGTCTAATCCTGGCATATCGTCGTAATCCCATGCAAAACAGTCTTTGTACTCATTTAGCAATTGGACTATTTCGACTTTGAACTGAGGATCCATCTTGGCGCTGATGTAAGTTGGCCTTCTTTCTGCCCCCAGTCCTAAATTGATTTCTTCTAATTGATCATGTGCCACCATCTTCATATTAGTCGATGCTGGATCCTTTTCGAACCCCAAGGGTTCGTTATCATAGATGGCGTCAAGCTTCTGATTCTGCCATTCGCCAGTCTGATTGTTGTCATAACCTTTTTCAATATCCCTTTGGGGACATTGCTCTTCAAAATCTTCTTTGTTGGCTTCGACAGCCATGTATTTTACTTCGGCCTCTAGGGCCGCTTTGAGTTTATTTTCGGCTATATAAGCCGTAATTCTTTCAATCGCTGAGGCTTCACTCATCATAATCATCAAATTCACTTCCCCAACCGGTTGGCTCAGTATGAGAAGTTCCCCATACGTGACTTGGTTCGCCGATTACTTCTTTGTTCCATTGAAAACCATGTGTTGGGTGAAGGTACATGGAACAATAGGCGTTGTCAGTTGCCTTCAAGTCGAATTCTGCTGGGTTGCAGGGGGTATGTGAGCCAAATTCTTGTCGAAACTTCGACTATTCACATTGTTTACTTCAGTCATAAAATAGCTTTGATCTGCTTCAATATTCTCAACAATCCCATCTGGCCTCCAGATGGCTATTCGTTGGTGCATGGATGATGGTACAGCTCCTATCCCATGAATCCACTCTCTTCCAAGCAGCAAGTTATAATTCGCCCTTGAAGCTATCACTATAAACATTGTTGGTCTTGTTATGGTTCCAACAGTTAGGTTCACCTGGATCACTCCCATGGTATTTCCTACTTTTCCCTCATAATTTGACAACACCATGTTGTGGGGCTTTGTGTCTGAGTCATCCTTTCCAATCTTTTTTATCATGAAATGGGGCATTAAATTCACAGCAGCTCCACCATATACTAATATCTTGTTGACACCAACGTTCTCCACTTTTCCTTTTATGAACAAAGGCTTCAAGTGTGCCTTCATTGCATCATCTGGTCTATCAAAGAAAGCGTTCTGCTCTTCGACACAACCATTGTTCATTATATAATAACACACAGGCCTGAGCCCCATGCTGTCGTCTTCAACATCATCTTCTTCGTCTTCGATCTCCATCACTCTATCATAGTCTGACCCAAAATCATCAGTTACCTCATCGTCTTCTGGCACCTTGTTGTTAGGCTTCGACATCTCCACCATGTTGCTTGGTTTGTCCTTTTGAGAGGGCTCGTTTTTGGGAACAGACTCTTCTTTGTTCATTATTTGCATGTTCTTGCTTGACTCAGATTTATTTTCATCAACAGTGTTTTCTTTGATTTTGTTCTTTTCTGCAGCCTCCTTTTCTGCTCTTTTCAGTCTTTGGAACCTTCTCCACTGAGACCTTGACATGGGATTCTTTCCTTTATAGTTCTCTGATGGGTATGGTCTTTGTTTCTGTTTTTCGACCTCCCTTTTTCCTTCCATGGAGGAACCTCTCTGTATTTCAAAATTCTTCCATCTTTTCTGCCCTAGAGCATCTCTGATTGGTTGAACCCACTTGTCATCCTCAGCTTTGACAGATGGCTTGTAAGTCCTATGACGTCCTTCGCCAAACCTTTGGTTGTGATGCTCACTCCTCCTTGGATCGAACCTTCCATTTCTGGCTGCTGGGATTGCCCCCCAGTTTCCTCTTCTTTTGGCTTTCTCCACCCCCTCCAGATTGCTTGCTGCTTTCTTGTCGAACACCGCACTACAACGTGGGCACAACATGACTTCAGCCTTCTTTCTCTGGCACCTTTGGATGAATTCGACTAAGTTCTCCTCCTCCTTAGGGTAAGCCAACTTCTGATACTCTTCTCGACGGCGTTCTTCGTCAGTTTCTGTTTGTTTCTTCTGAGAAATTTCCACCATGTTGATATCCACATTCTGGTCATCAGTGATACTTAATTTATTCATTCTTTCAATATGTCTTGCCTCTTCTTTAGCATTCCCTTTCGCCTGGTCGAAGCTTCCCTCTGAGGGTAGGTCCCTGGAGATGAGTTTGCAGCATTGCTCGACTGAGTTTCCTTTAGGGTCTTCCATTGTTCTACGCAAAATCCCATAAGGAGCGGCCTTCACAAGGCCTTCAGCAGCCTCTGCCTTGATTCTGGTAACGTTCTTATTGACTGGTTCCATAGTGTTGATCTTGTCAGCAACTCTCATTGTCTCCATTTTGTCATGATTAAGGCCTTCAGTAGCCTTCTCTTTGATGATAGGGGCATTATCATTTGCTCATTCATCAGTATCTTCAAAGAAATCTCCCCGTCCAGTTGGCTGGATCTTGTTGATGTCAATACGAGAGCTTGGGGGTGCAGAGTATTTCACGAGATAGTCGAATTTTCCATTGGGCTCCCCTAAAGTATCCCAAATTACTCCATCTTCAACAATTTTGTTGTTATTCTCTTCGTCAAAACCTTCAGTAACTCCAACTGCGTTCTGGTTGTTGAAACCTTTAGTAGTTTCCTCCTTCTTCTGACTGTCGAAGACTTCAGTATCTCCAACTTTGTTCTTACTGTCGAAACCTTCAGTAGTCTCATCTTTGCTGATATAGTCATTCAAATTTCCTACATCAGGATTTTCAGTAATCTTGATCAACACTGGTTGGTCTACAAAGTCCTTGGATACTTTTTCCACCTCAGGCTTGTCTAGGAGATCATCAGCAACCTCCACCATGTTGATATTATTGTCGAAGCCCTCAGCAGCTTCCACCATTTCAAAACTACAATCAGAGGCTACTTCGACTTCCACCATATTCACAGTGGAAGGTTCAGCATAATTGGCTTCGACCACCTGCATGGGGTTTGAGTCAATCCTCATCTGTTGTTTTGATTTGTCTCCAAACTTCAGTCTTCCATCACGGATTGCATTCTGTACAAGATCCCTGAAAAGGAAACATTGAGAAGTTTTATGACCCAAAAAGTTATGGTATTTGCAAAAACCTCTCTTTTTCTGTTGGTCCACAGGAGGCTCTTTAGTGCCTGCTGGTTTTATTAATTGACCATCTTTGACTAATAAGTCGAAAATTTCATCACACTTGGTGACGTCGAACGTATAAGTTCTTTTAGGAAACCTATCATTCTTTTCAGGTTCGACCAGATTTTTCCCATTCGACGGAGCTAGTACTTTACAGGCGTATGGTGGGCCTGACTTTAGTTCTGCCAGATCAATTTCTTGTTCGTCGAACAAAATTAGTTCATTTTCGTCACTATCATCATCCTGGCATACTCCTACATAGGCCACTCTTTCCTTTTTATTTTTATTTGATCTAAATTTCTCAGCTTTTAGCCTTTCAATTTGTCTTACCCTATCTGCTAATTGTGCCATATCTCTCAAATATTGAGTGTCTAATTTCTTTCTTATAGAATAATCTAGACCCCCTGCCGCCATTTCGACTAACTCTTGTTCTGGCACTTGTGTGAAACATCTTGCCTTAAGCAACCTGAACCTATTTAGGTAATCATCTATAGGCTCTGAAAATTTCCTCTTAACACTGGCTAATTCCTTCAAACTTATCTTAGTCTGACCCATATAAAATTGTTCATGGAACAATCTTTCTAATTGGGTCCATGTGAATATCGAGTTCGCAGGCAAGGAAGTAAACCAGGTAAACGCATTTTTTGTCAAAGAACTTGGAAAGTATTTCATCTTCAAATTTTCATTATGGGTTATTTCTCCTGCTTCGATCAAATAACGCGCTATATGTTATATGGTGGATTCGCTAGTGTCCCTTGAAATTTTGGTAAATTTGGGGACTTTCCACCTTGGGGGTAATTCCTGTTGTAGAACATATTCAGATAATGGGGAAGCATAACTAGGCCTTTGTAATCCTACATTTACCCCATTTTGCGCCATTATCCTTTCGACCATGGCTGCTAAATTGTTTTCGGCAGGCAGGTTATTATATCGTATTCGCTGTTGCAACACATCATCAGCATCTTGGCCTCTCTGGACTACTACCCTCCTAGGTTCTTGTTGAACGGGGATTTCGACACGAGGCTGTTCGACCACTGCCTCTTGGTTTCTAGGGTTTGCCTGAGGATTCTCTAAAGGCCTTTGATTTATTGTGGGTTCCTCTTCGACATTCACTACTGGGTTTTGAATTACTTGTTCTCTTTGTCGTGTTTGAGGAACACCAAAAAAGTCAGCAAGGCGTGTCATTTGCGCAGCCAACAATTGGTTGGTTTGGGTAGTGTTTTGTATTAAAGGATTAAACACTGCTCCCATTTGTTGTGTCAATATTTGGACCATATCATGATTACTTTCGTCCATTTGTTGTCGAATTACTTGCGCAGAATTATTTGTAATTGCTGGCATTTGGAAATTTGGTAGGGGTTGGTTCAATCTACTCATATTTCCCCCATATCCCGACCCTTGTAGTGGTGAAGACACGTGGACCATGGCATCAGAATACAAGGATGGTGCATTTTGCAAGTTTGCCATTACTGAAGTTGGCATTCCATATGGTTGTTCTCTACCAAACATAGGCATGGAAAAATTTGTCTGAAATGGCCTATAATTATGTCCTCCAGGAGGAGGCGTCCCCATGGGCATTGAATGTCCCATTGTGGAAGAACTAGGCATATTTTGGGAGAGCGAAACCGCCGGTATAGATCCTGTTGATGAAGGCATAGCCTCCTCCAGAACAGGGTTTGAATCCACATTTCCCCCTGTTGAAGGGATAGGGTTGGAAACTGGAATGGTTTCATTTGGATTTGGATTATTTGGCTGATTTGCCATTCTTCTTACTCTTGTTCTTTTAGGTCTTTCTACGTCGGTTACGGCTAATTTACCGCTTCTCAAAATCATACAACGAAGTAGAAACTATTTGGCTAAGAGTTATTCTGTAAAAAATTCTAAAATTTTGCACTGGTCCCACTGGGCGTGCCAATTTGTTCGCTGTTGATTTTGGCGAACAACCTCTGGTTTACCAATCTCTTATAAAACTGGGTTACTTGCAGGACCAACCACACAAATCCTGGGATACATGTGCAAATTTATCTAACTCTTAGGATAATGGTGTTTTGATGGTTTGTTTTGTTATATCTTTTATGTATGAATGGTTTGGTTAAAGAACTAAATAACAACTTCTGGCGAAAAGATAAATTGAATGGAATTAAAACTTGCATAAAGTAAATGACAAAGGATAAATGACTGGGAAAAGTAAAGGTAATTATAAAAGACTTTGAATTTCTATAAACTTAAAAAGATGGTGTTTCACACGTACATTTCCAGATAATAAACTCTTTTCTCTCGCATAGGTACTTTGAGTATTTACAGGAATTTAGTACAAGTTTTCACACACTAAAATTCTACAACAACTATCCTATTTATATACAAATACAATAACTGCCTAATAACGGGAAAATTCTAAATCTTTGACAATTGGCCTTCTGCATGTCTCTTTTCTTCTAAAGCTTCCACGCGTCTTCTGCCAAACGTTATAACTCTTGAATTTGAATTTTCCCTTTGTGTCGAAACGTTGCGCCTCTTCACCTTGTCGAATTGTCGAAAAGTAATAAATGTCCCTCAAACCTTGTCTGATGAAAACTTCCTTATGTTTCCTTCGAAATGTCAAAACTCTGTTCTTGTCGAAGTGTCGAAAACTTCTTCTGAATACCTTCATTTTCTTTCTTCTTCATCTGTAGTCATTTTCTTTAGTTAAAGAACATCATTTTACCTACCAAGACATGGTGTCGAAAATATATGTCTACAACAACACAGCCTGCTATTATCGACGAGATAATAGGGCACACAACACAGCCTGCTATTATCGACGAGATAATAGGGCACACAACACAGCCCGCTATTGTCGACGAGATAATAGGGCGCACACACAGCCTGCTATTACCGACAAGATAATAGGGCACACACACACAACCTGCTATTACCAACGAGATAATAGGGCACACAACACAGCCTGCTATTATCGACGAGATAATAGGGCACACAACACAGCCTGCTATTATCGACGAGATAATAGGGCACACAACACAGCCTGCTATTATCGACGAGATAATAGGGCACACAACACAGCCTGCTATTACCGACGAGATAATAGGGCACACAACACAGCCTGCTATTATCGACGAGATAATAGGGCACACAACACCGCCTGCTATTATCGACGAGATAATAGGGCACACAACACAGCCTGCTATTATCGACGAGATAATAGGGCACACAACACAGCCTGCTATTACCGACGAGATAATAGGACACACACACACAACCTGCTATTACCGACGAGATAATAGGGCACACACACACAGCCTGCTATTACCGACGAGATAATAGGGCACACAACACAACCTGCTATTATCGATGAGATAATAGGGCACACAACACAGCCTGCTATTACCGACGAGATAATAGGGCACACAACACAGCCTGCTATTATCGACGAGATAATAGGGCACACAACACCGCCTGCTATTATCGACGAGATAATAGGGCACACAACATAGCCTGCTATTATCGACGAGATAATAGGGCACACAACACAGCCTACTATTACCGAAGAGATAATAGGGCACACAACACAGCTTGCTATTACCGACGAGATAATAGGGCACACACACACAGCCTGCTATTACCGACGAGATAATAGGGCACACAACACAGCCTGCTATTATCGACGAGATAATAGGGCACACCACACAACCTGCTATTATCGACGAGATAATAGGGCACACACACAACCTGCTATTACCGACGAGATAATAGGGCACACAACACAGAGGTTGAAGTAAAGAAATCAATTAGGAAAGCCCACGAAAAGGAAAGGGATATAGCAAAAAAAAATTGAGAAGGTAACAGCGAAAAAAGGAGAAGGTAACCCGCCAAGATCTACGCAATCTTGTGCCTACGTATCTTTACTCGGAAGAGAATAAAGAATCAGGGCAGTCGTAGTTCGACTTGAAGAAAAGATTCAATGAGGAATGCCCACTGACTCGGAGGAATGTTTATTGATTTGAAGGAGATGCCCCTGACTGGGCTGAAGATCGTCTCGGAATAACTTTGTGAAGAACGTCCACGGATTTGATGAAGATGCCCCTGCCTGGGCTGAAGATCATCTTGCAGTCTCGAGATTGATCCTGGATCTTGACCTATGAATGCTTGATTTGGTAATGATGTGCAATGCAAATGCTGACGCGCGGAGATGCAAGTGCTGGGGAAGTATGATTTGGTTTTTGGGTATGCATATGATGCAGATGATGTTTATGATGACAAATGCGATGCATATGATTGCACACGGGTGATTGGATAAGTTTGGAGAGTTGCCAGCATGGTGGAATTTTGGTAGTTGCCAATGCGAATTGGACTTTAGGTGGAGGGAGGGATTTGATTTCCTCGACACTCAGTTTGTTGAAGATGCCATGATCGAAGCAGACGAAGATGTTCTCTAAAATTGTGCTTGTTGGTCAGGATGAGGATTATGCTTTTGCTCTGAACTTGATGATTGCTAGTGTCTGCAAGGTATGTTTCTCCAAGTTGAAGGTACAAAAGGGATTTCCTTACTGCAATGGGTCTTGCCCCAGTCTAAACATGGTAATTGTCTGCCCCTGATTAACCAGTTCTTAAGTGATTTGATCTTTGGAAGATGAACTTTTGATGTGCTTTGAGGTAGCTTGCCCCTAATTGAGCTGCTGAGGTAGTCTTGCTTCGGGTTGACACCACTGAAAATTCAGATTCCTCTTCGATTGCCCCTTGTTGGAGTTGCTTTGATGTCTAACACTGATTTGCAGTTGAAATCACACATTCACAAATGGTAATCCTAATACAATGCTCATGCAAGTTTTGAAAAAGAGTCGTTTATTAGAGTGTCGTGATAGTGAGACGAATGGACCGTTAGTCCAAACGTTGTGCTGATTTTGGTGGTGTGAAAGACATAGCAAGGAGAATGATACCAATGCTGAAGATTAGCAAATATGTGAGGAGTCAGGTTACGCAACCTTGCAATAGTACGCTTTCAGACTAAACTTCGCCTCAATTAGGTTTTTCAAGGGTTGTAACGTGGTCTGGTTTACGGTTTATGAAACAAAGGATATTAGGCTCAAATTTGATTTGTACCCACCCCTTCTTCGTGATGATCTCCAGTCCTACGTTCAGCTAATTCTGCACAGGTTTGTATTCCAAAAGGGTTGACGGTTCAAGGTATGCTTAAAATGGCAGTCACCTTATTTTGTTTTTTGATGGATGTCAATGACCCTTTGGTTTTGATATGGCGGTCACTGAGTCTTATTTTGTTTTTGGTGAGGATTCGAGGGCCTTTTTTGTTTTTTTTTTATCCCTATCTTTTGCATGGACTGATTTTGCTTTTCGAGTCCATCAGGGTCGCCTTGATTTTTGCCTAAGTCTCCTTTGAAGTGCTCGACTTAGAGGCTTTTGATTTTTTGTCTTTTTTTTTTGGTTTTTTAGAGGGTTGTGACTGCCAAGTCATGGGTCTTTGATGAACAACCGACATGTCTTTTTGGATTATGCTTTGTGATTCGAGTGCGTAATTGGGTTAACTAAACACTACCCTGCCCCAGGTTGAGTGTAAGGGTTTGAATATCCGAAGAAAACTACTACTTCTAGGCTCGAAGTGGTTTACTAGGGATTAACTCCTTGTATCTCCAGTGTTTAGGGGGATTGAAACAATGCATGTACATCATCGACGGGATTCTATCCACAAGCATACATTTTGCAATTATGGGTATTTCGCTTTCATCATCCTCCCTCCAATCATTGCTAACAACAGTTTGATATAGAGAGTGAAGTGGATAAGTGTGTCGGTGTTTTGCAGTAAATGAAAAAAAATGAGTGAATACGACATAACTGATTCAAAACATGCATAATCAAAACCTTAAGAAAACCAAATACAAACGGCAATGTTCAAAGCATACAGTACTTAAACAAATAAAGACGAAAATACAAGAATGCAAATGATGGGATGGCAACATGACTGCCTTCTTCGGGGAAAACTTGACTTGGCTTGACTTGACTTGATGCTGGCACTAGCGTGGCGGCGGCATAGGGTTGTTAATGACGTTTGGAGCCTTCCCATTGAACGCGAGATACTTTGAGTCGATCATGTCTTGAACCTTGTGTTTGAAAGCTCTGCAGTCCTCGATCGTATGCCCTGGAGCACCCTTATGAAACTCGCAATGAGCATTAGCATCATAATCTGGAGGAATAACAGTTGGAGGAGCTAGGTCCCTCGGAGTAATGGCCCTCTTCTCCATCAATTGAGCAAAGATCTGAGCATATGTCGTAGGTAGGCGATCAAAGTCTCTATCAGACCTCCTTGTCCTTTGTTGATTAGGCCGACGTTGTTGAGCAGCTCTCTGTTGTTGATGTTGAGGAGGATACTGATACCCCTGCTGGTTGTAGGATTGTTGCTAAGGAATCTGTTGCTGAGGCGTTGGAGTTTGAACAGCTTGAACAGTTGGCTGATAAGGCATTGGAGCGTATTGTGCAGCAGTAACATATGGATACTGGAAGTATGGCATTTGATAAGGCATTGGAGCTGGAGCTTGTGGAGCTTGCCCCTTCTTAGCATAGACAGCATTTGTTTCGCCCTCTTTCTTTTTGAATCCATTGTTGAAAGGTTTCTTAGCTTGAGACTGGCTGCTAGAACCTCATTGGATCTTTCCGCTCTTCAGACCCTCTTCGATTCTCTCACCGACAATCACCAAATCAGAGAATCCAGCAGAAACATTACCAATCAACTTCTCATAGTATTGGCCTTGCAAAGTACCCATAAAGATGTCGATCAGTTCACGGTCAACCAGAGGTGGATGCACCCTTGCAGCTAGCTCTCTCCAGCGTTGCGCGTACTCCTTAAAGGATTCGTTGTCCTTTTGAGCCATACTCTGAAGTTGAGTATGATTTGGAGCAAGGTCAGTGTTGTACTTGTATTGCTTGACAAATGCATCAGCTAGATCATCCCAAGTACGCACATTGCTACGCTCCAGCTGCATATACCATTCGAGAGATGCTCCGGACAGGCTGTCTTGGAAGCAATGGATCATCAACTTTTCATCTTTGGCATGGGAAGCCATCTTGCGGCAGTACATCCTTAGATGCATGTGGGGACAACTGAGGCCTTTGTACTTCGGGAACTCCTGTATTTTGAACTTGGGAGGAATGACAACATCTGGCACCAAGCACATTTCCAGAGCGTTCAGAGATTTTGAGTTGCGCCCCTCCATGACTCGGACTTTCTCAGCTAAATCACGACACATTTTCATGGCTTCAGAATCCTGAGCAACAGTAGGATTGAAAATTGGGATAACAGCATGGTGGTTCCGAACTTCATCATACTGATCCACCAGATTTTCTTCGGCATAAGGAATAGGAATCTGAGTGACAACAGGTTGGGCTTGCGGAATAGCACCAATAGCGACTCCAGATGTTGGGGGTGGTTGAGAGATGGCTCCTTCTGCGGCAGGCGTGAAGTTCATTGGTATCCCATAAGTGATGGGGTTGGGAACAGGAACTGAGAGCCTTGAGGGTGACCCTTGAACCTGTGCATTGTTGTTGGCAGTAGCGGCTTCACGCAATTCTTCTTCCCTTCTGGCTATCATGATGGCTTCAAGAATCTGATCAATCTTTCCCTTCATATAGTCTATTTCTTCTCTGAAGGCAGCTTGCTCTTGCTGAATCTGCTCCATCGTTCTTCTTATGTTGGCTCGAGTTGCGTACTGGTGTCGAGGAATCAGCTTGATTTACTGGAGAAGGAAGGAAGTTGAAGTGAGATTCTGAGGTTGAAAATGCAATGCAAGATGCGTAACAGATGCAATGCAATGACATGAAATGCAATGCAAGATGCAAGATCCAGGATCGCAGATCACAGGTTCAAACAGTTCTGAGGTTGGCCGTTTACAGGTAAATGACCAAAGCCTTTGATCAAAGAAACCCTATAGGTAGGCTCTATGAGGAAAGTTCTAGGTTCTTTACCCACAAACCCACTCACGGGATAGTTTCTATGTTGAAGGATAAGGTTCCCAGGATTACGGATACTAATCGCATCAATGTCACGCAACAGGCTAGCTGCATTACGACGATAATGACAACAAGGTCTCCCCTGAGCGGGGTCTTCATGCTAGGCGCGCAAGGAGCGAGTCCTTGGAGACTAACACTACACGACCACCAATATAGAACTTGGTTCTAAGAGTGGTTCATAGAGTCACGGACCCTTCATGAATCAAGTCGTGCAACAGGCTAGCTGTGTTACAACAGGATCTACGAAAAGGTCTACTCTAGGGGAGCTTTCATGCTAGGCACACAAGGAGCGAGTCCTTGGGGACTAACACTACTCGACATCCAATTCTAAACTATGTGTTCTCTCTGCTTTTACCAAAGCTCGGGTGTAGAGCTTTACTCACGATATCATCCCCAGATCCAACAGATAATAATGAGCATATAAAAGCCCTAAGAGAACAAATACGTAAACGAGAAGAAAAAAGCAAACGAAGATAACACTCCTCACAAATCGCTCTAAGTTAGGCTCGACTCTCTCTTGCATGGAGCAATTTATCCCCAGCAGAGTCGCCATCTGTCGCACCTCGAAAAATCGCTTAATCGAAGACACGACCCTCGCGCGAAAGGCGCGGAAAACGGTTCGACAGAGTCGCCACCGAACTTTATTTATCCCAAAAGAGGGAAAGTAAAATATCGAGAAAACCTTTAAGGGGAGGGTAAGAACATGGTCGTCGCAACCATATTCCGGGTTCGGGAGTCGGTTACGTGAGGGGAAGGTATTAGCACCCCTCACGTCCGTTGTACTCAACGGGAACCTCTTAGTTCGAATTGTGAGGAATGTTATCTAAGCTTGTTTATTTTCTTCTCAATGGTAGATGCAAAACGATAAGATAAAGGGAAAAGATACTAAGGGGAATGGGGTGGTTTTAGGATAGGGTGCTCGGCAAGATCATCGCGACCTCGGGCCTATGTATGCTCATTCGGACGAGAATGAGAAATCAAAGCAATCGTAGTTCGACTACGGGGTTTGACGGAAAAAGATGGTAGTGTGCTCGCCAAGATCATCGCAATCTTGTGCCTACGTATCTTTACTCGGACGAAGAGTAAAGAATCAGAGCATTCGTAGTTCGTGGTACGCCCACAAAAAAAAGGGTTAAGGTTTGAATTTTAGGAGACGAAAGATTGAATGATATACAACCCAAGGGCGTGCCTCGAGAGCATTCACTCAAGAATTCAAGGAATGCTAGACTCCAAGAACTCAGTTCTTTCGTGAGTTGATTGCGAAAATGTTTGATAATGGTTAAGTGTTTTAAGACGAAAGGGTGAATGAATAACAACCCAAGGGCGTGCCTCAAGAGCCATTCATTCGAAGATCCAAGGAATGCTAGATTCCAAGAATCTCCTCCTTTCGTTAGTTGATTAAGAAAACGGTTTGAAAAAAAAGATTGAGTCGGATTGGTTGAGAAAAGGGGCGAGGTTCGATACTAGTCCCTAGGGGTGCTCCTAGTAACGAAACCACGAGATGTGCGAGTGTGCGTTTGACGACGAGGCAAAAGACAACTCGACTTACGAGAATGTTTTGAAGAGTGGCTCAACGACGAGTCGAGAATTGGTTTGAAAATGGTTTGGTTTATTAAGTGTTTTTAGGGAGAATGATGATTATTCGATAAACGAGACGTCGGCCTCGCAACCAATTAATCGGGGTATTATTGGAATGCTAGATCCCAACGACACCTTTTCCATTCAATTGATTTACGAAATATTGTTTGTTGGATGACGAAAGTACCACGTGGAATGCTAGATTCCAATGGCATTCCTTTGTCCAAATAGTTAAGACGAGTGTTTTAGGGGCGAAAGGTCGAGTAATCACCACCTAAGGCGTGCGCTCCATTGGTGGTCACTCAAGAACCCAAGAAGTGCTAGACCTCAAGAATTCAATTCTTTCGTGATTTAATTATGAAAACGATTTGAATATATGCTGAGTATTTTAATCGAAAAGTAAGCATTTGAACAAATGGAAATGATTAGACAAACGTGTATATGGATATGATATGGATATGAATAAGAATGAACAATAATATAATCGAGATAATATTCGACGGAAAATAAACAAGATAATATTGACAAGAGGTTAAAGTTGACATAAAATAAAAATCGTCTCGTCTTAGTCGGATTTGATCGAGAAATCGATAAATCGTTGATTTTCGACTTTCATCGGCCAAATAAAAGACATAAGGTATAAAATCGAAATAGAAATAAAATTGGTCTCGTCTTAATCGCGATTTAATCGGTAAATTGATAATCGGATTTTTGACCTTCATTGACCCAAAATTGAATAAAAGAATATAAAACGACAAAAAGGAAATTAAATCGACAATACAAAGAATAAAAGTCTCACCTTTATCGGGATTTAATCGAGAAATCGATAAATCAACCGATATTTGGTTTTCATCGACCTAAAATGAAAAAGAATAATGGACAAAAAAATGGAAATGAAATAAAATTGAGAAAATGAATACAGAGGATAAAGGTCTCACCTTTATCGAGATTTAATCGAGAAATCGATAAATCGATCGATATTTGGTTTTCATCGACCTAAAATAAATGTAAATGAACCAAAAATGATAAAAATTGAAAATGACATGAAAAATAGTAAAGGTCTCACCTTTATCGAGATTAAGTCGAGAAATCGACAAATCGTCAATGTTTGGTTTTCATTGACCCAAAATACTAAAAAATGAAATACAAAATCTAAATAAATAAAATGATAAATACAAAATAAATTGAAATAAATGATCTAAAATGATAAATATTACATAAATCGAAAATAAAAATGAATAAAAATGGTATTATGAACAAAAATCGAAAATAAATAAATTGTAGGCCTCAAATAAATCAAAATTTAATCGGTGTGACTAAATCATGAGTTGTATTATATCATTGGCCACATTAAAAAAAATGAAATTGAAATGGAATAGATCAAGTGAAATTCCAAAGGGTTAACATTAAAATATTGAAGATTTTATTAATAAACTTAAAGAAGAAAATAAAGTAAATTGAACTAAAAACATTGAAATTAAGAAAAAAAAGAAAGCAAGGGGGGGCGGATCAGCCAGTGTATGTGAAGGAATCAGGTGAATCATTTGGGCCAAGATCAAGGCCCATCTTCTAGAAAATGTGTGGTGTAAAAAAAAAGAAGGGGTGGATTCAATAAGATTAAACCACCAGCCCACACTTTCTCCAAACGGTACAAAACATATCGAAGAAAAAACAAAAAAAAAAACCTAACTAAAGAAATGACGGTGTTTTCCCAGATCAGATCCCACAATGGTCAAACCAAATAAGTTTACGGCAAGGCAATAGCATCTCAACCATCAATCCCCTTTTTTAGTTCCACAAACGTTGTTCACAAATCACAAAAATTCAGAACGAAATATCATCACAGTTCCAACCTTCTTCCTCGCGCGGTATTGCGACCTCACTCTCTTTTGCGATGCGATCGAAAAAATCACCACCGCCCTCTCAAATCGCGCAGTTCTCCTTTCTCTTCCGCGTCGCAAGTCTCCCTCGATCTCGTTCTAGCTTCGAAAAGGTTTGTTTCTCAAACTCTTTCTCTTTCGATCTAGATTGGTTCTGTCATCACTCTTCTTCTCACACTCTCAATTTCTTTTTCTATTTTCTGGTTTTGTGGCTCGATTTTCGGTTTGTGGTGAATGGATTTGGAGATGTTGTTTGATTGAAGGTGATTTGACGATGAAGTATGAGGGCGGTGGAAGATTGAAGAGTGGTTGTTGAAGTGAGGTTAAAGATTGAAGATTTTATGGTGGTTTGCGGCTATTTTTCTGGTTTTCGGGTTGTGAGAGTTTTGAGGATTCGAAGGAGATTGGAGCAAGTTTGGCTGATTAGGTTTTTTTTCTCAGAGCTTTTCTCCTTCTACTCGTTTTCTGGTTCGATTTGGGATTTTTTTGATTCAGAAAGGTGTTGGTGATTTATGATTTGGGGGTGGGTTAAATGTTGCTGAAGTCTGAAGATTGGGCTGGTATTGAAGCTTTTTTTCTTGGTTCGATTCCTTCCCCCCTTTATATTGTTGTTCGTCTCCTCTTTTAAAATAAATTATAAACTTGTTTCTACAATTCATCTGTCTTGATAGGTCCCTTTCAAAGCAGGTTGTGTTGGTTGTTGTGTTGATGCAGAGTTTTGCAGGGTTCAGGGTCTTGTTGCTGTTGGTGAAGGGTTGTTTTCACTGTGCAGAGTGTTGGTACGGTTATGGCAGCATAGTTTTAGAGTTTTTTTGCAGGCAAAGCAGGTCTTGGTTTGGAAGTGGTTGTTGTGTTTGTGAAGGTCGGCAGCGTGATGGGTTTGGTTATTCGGAAACTCTCATGGCTCACAATTTTATTATTTGTTGTTATGTGTATGCATGAGCCTTGGTAATGTAATCACGTTTTGCTGCTTGGAAAGTGGTATTGTAATTTTTCAAGTCTTGGTAGAAAAAGGCTTATGGCCTCTTGTGTAAAAGAATTTTTTTTAAAACGGGCTTGAATGTGTAAATGGAATTGGACACTTCCGTAACCTTTTATGAACTAACTTTTGTAAGATTTTGGAATTGTAATGGTTTTTGTAATAATATTTGTACCTTATGCTTAAACAAAACTTGAAATCACCACCAGATCATGACCAGTGAACTTGAAAACCCATTAGAACCATATTCCAATATTTGACTTATAACTTGAATTAACCTTGAGAAATTTAATGCATCAACCTCAGCCTCCAATCATTGAAACACAAATTAATCATGATAAACTTCACTATATGAAATCCCTGATTGAAAAGTGAATCAGTCACTGATGATCCTTAATCAATGAGGCCCTTGACTTAGCATAGCTTGATGTCCTTACCAGCACACAACTGACTTGAATTGACACCAAACCCCAACCGAACTTTAGAGACACGCACCACTTGAATACTGTACCCTGATCTGACAAACTCAAATGAACCTCAACTCATCTTTGCAACAAACTTGTATTCGTATGGCAAGGAAAAATGAAAGCAACAACATATTTTGGATTTTCTGAATAATGGTCAGTGGGTGGATGTACAGATGAAAGTTATACACAGGTAGGACAAATTTGGGGTATGACAGACATGTGTGCCAATTATTCATGTTTGCTAGACCAACAACCAACCTGATTGTTTCGATCCTAGCAACAGGTGCAAACACTTCGTCAAAGTTGATTTCTTCCTTCTGAAGAAATCCTTTGGCCACAAGTCTCGCCTTGTGTCGAGTTACTTCTCCTTTAGGGTTCACCTTCACCTTGTAAACCCACTTCACATCAATTGCCTTCTTGCCTTGAGGCAATTCAACAAGTGACCAGGTGTTGTTGACTTCAATGGAGTCTAACTCCTAATTCATTGCTTTCACCCACTTTGAATCTTTCAATGCCTCAGATGCATTGACTGGTTCGACATCTGCATAGAAAGCATAATGTACCAGCTCACCCTCTTCATCGACCACATCATCTGATGTAATCACATATTCTTGCAATCTTGCAGGCATGTGTCTTATTCGTCGAGGTCTGCTTGGGCCTGCTTTATCTCTGACTTGTTCTTGTCGAACTTCTCTTTCGACTTCAGTGGTTGGTTCTTCATAAGAGATTCTCACTTAATCCTTCTTGACATTCTCAGTTCAATCTCATTCTTTAAGCTCATCTATGATCACGTCCTTGCTGATCACTACCTGCTTATTCACTAGGTCGAATAGCTTATAACCTTCAGTCGAATGATATCCTATCAAGATCATCTGATTCGACTTGTCATCAAGCTTCCTCCTCAACTGATCTGGAACATGTTTATGTGCGATAGATCTAAATACCTTCAAGTGACTAAGACTAGTCTTGACACTAGACCAACATTCTTCTGGTGTGATTCCTTCAAGATTCATCGTCGGACATCTGTTTAATATGTATGTTGTTGTCGAAACCGTTTCTCCCCATAACTCTTTGGGTAGATGCTTTCCATTCAACATACTTCTCACCATGTTCATGATGGTTCTGTTCTTTCTTTCTACAATTCCATTTTGCTGTGGAGTGTAGGGTGGCACCACCTCATGCACAATCCCTTTTTTTTCACATAATGCATCAAACTCTTTCGATACATACTCTCCACCACCAACAGTCCTCAGAATTTTCAGCTTTCGACCACATACATCAGAGTATATGACTTCCAGAATTGCCTTCGACTTCCTTCCCGCATCCTTGCTGAAGCTATTCTTGTGTTGTTTAGACTGAACAAACTCTTCACAAACTTCACTTGGAATGTTGATTTCAGGTAATTCTGAAGCCATATTTCTTCTCTTTAGCTCTTTGATGTCATTGAAGTTGAGATGGCCTAGTCGAAAATGCCATAACCACTAATCTTTACTGGCTGCAGTTGCTAGGCACTTGTGCTCCATCACATTGAGTTCAATCTTGAAGGTCCTATTCTGAGAAACTGGAGCCTTCAAGATTAGCCTATCATTAAGTCGAGAACTCTCATCATCCTGTCTTCGACTGACACCTTGTAGTTATTTTCGACCAGCTGCCCTATACTAAGCAAATTACTCTTCATGTCTGGTATATACAACACATTGGAAATTGTTGACCTCTTGCCATCTTTCCTCATAATCAAAACATCACCAACACCTTCAGCTGCTAGAGTGTTGTCATTTGCAAACTTCACAGTGTTCTTCAAAGAGGGCTTCATGTTGACCAACCAATCTTTCCTTCCAGTCATGTATGATGAACATCCTGAGTCCAAGTACCTCTGGTCTTGGAATCTCTCTTCGTCTCTTGTTGTGACCATCAACAACATCTCTTCTTCTTCATGTTTCGCCAGCTTTTGCATCAGTGTCTTGATTCTTTTTTTTTTTTGGACAATCACTAAAATAGTGACCATACTTTTGACAATTGAAACACTGAATGTGACTTTTGCCAGGCTTTCCACCACCACCTTTTACTCTACCTGCAACACCACCTCTTTGGTTGCCTTGGTTCCAGGGTTTTCTCTGATTCGACCAGTTTCATTTGCCTTTCCTTTCTTTTTCTGACTACGCATGCAAAACCATATCACTTTTCGACTTTCCTGCAGCTCTTTCAGCCATCCTTTATTCATGAGACTCACGCGTCCCTTGAAGTTCTTCCTTCGTCAATACTGACAAGTCTTTCGACTCTTCTATGGATACTACCACGTGGTCAAATTTTAGAGCTAATGACCTCAAGATCTTTGACACAATTGATCTTGATGTCAACACTTCTCCATATACCTTGATTTGATTCACCAACTTTGTATCTCTGGTGAAGAAATCTGTTATACTTTCATTGTCTTCCATCTGAAGCAATTCATAAGTCCTTTTGTGAGTTTGTAACCTCACCTCTTTCACCTTCTCTGCAGCTCCAAATGATTTTTCAAGAATCTCCCAAACTTCTATTGTTGATTCTGCATCACTAACCTTTTCAAAATTATCTGGATTAACACATTGATGGATTATAAAGAGAGCTTTATAATCTTTCTTTTTCAATTATTTGTGTGCAGCCTCTTCTTGATTCGTCGCGTCTTCTGCAAGCGGTGCTACTCCTTCCTTCACAAGATCCCAAAGATCTTGATAACAGAAAACCACCTTGATCTGCTTGCACCAATTCTCATAATTGTCTTTCTTGAGAATCAGAAGGCTCGCTGAAAAGTGCCCGTTTGGATGATTCATCGTCATTACAGTTTTCTTCCTTGAATCGGAACCGGAGCTCTAGATACCAGATGTTGGAAATTCAAGCCACCACCTATGGAGAATTCCTATTTAATCTTGATCTCAAGATTGTTAACAATCACACAATGGCAATGAAAGGAAAAGGTTGATAAAGAAAAGAAATAAAACATTGGAGAAGAAGATGAACAATTTTCTGCAGAGAACTCTCTCTGCCCTCAAACTATGGAAACTTTCTCTATTGACTTGCACCTGCAAACTGTGAATTTTGTTATGAGTTCTTAGTTGTTACAAAATAAGGGTTTCTCCCTATTTATAGATTTAGGTTAGCTTGCACCCCAGGCCAAAACCCAAAACTATAAAAGCCCAAAATAGTTAACATTACTAAAATAGGTCTAATTCGAAATCTTGTGTGAAGCAAACTGCTTCGACACTTCGACACACTATTACAACTCGACACACACACACACACATTATAACAATTCGACTACTCCTTATTTCTGTCAAACTACACTGCTTCGACACAAGGAATTACAACTCAAAAGGGCCCACCACTTTTACATTTCTTTGCTCAAGTGAGAAGAAATGCGTCTTTTGATTCGCTTTTCCATAATACCCTTATTCATCTTCTTTGTTTTATTTATTTATAGAAATATTTCATTTTTTCTTATTTCTATCATTATTGTATTGCATGCATATATCAATTTTTTCACACATAATAAATCAGTGTTACGGACTTTCTCCATCCATCTCTATTTATTAAAGTTAGTTTTACTTAAAACAAAATAAATTATTTAAAATGGATTAGATAATTTAATTATTTTTTAAATTATCCAACAAAATAAATCAAAATTGATAATTTAATTAATTAATTAAAATTAATTATAAAATAAAATAAAATAAAAATAAAAATGTGAGTCCAATGAAGATTTAAATAAAAGGGCATTTTAGTACTTTCAAATTTAATCAAAACTTCTCTCTACTCTATTTCTCTCATCTCTCTCTTAAACCAAACAATACTACAAATCTATCATATTTCTCTTATGTTTCTTTCTTTGTATACTCTCTCTCACCTCTTTCTCTCTTCTCAATTTCTTCTCTCAACCAAACACACCCTTAAAATTTCTAAAACAAAAGTGATTTTGTATAGCTTAAGCAAATTTTTAGCGTAAAAGAGATTATGCTTATCGAGATTGAAATTAGTATATAACAACTCAAACAGTTCAAGGCATAAATAAGATTGATATATAAATTTAACAAAAACGTACAAACTAGCAATGTATTGAATAATGGACAAATTACACAAGTAGTGTCATTTTACCATATCAACACTTAATGGATTCTACCACCATAATTTTCAGTTTAACCAACAACAAGACAGAATTGAAGTATCAATTCTAACAAAACCTACACTTTTACAATTAATTGATACAAAAAGAAATTTTAATGGCATGCAATTTTTAAAAAGCAATAGAACAAGCTAATCATGCAAGTAACTACAAAAATTAAAAAGTAGAGAGAGAAGAGTACACTGGAATTTATACTAATTCGGTTCGTATGTCTTAACTTTGCACCTACTCTAGTTTTCAATGATTTTCCATTAAAAATTTCAATGAAAAACCATTAGAAACTAAAGTAGGTGCAAAGTTAGAAAGTACACACCGAACTAGTATAAACCACCACACACGCGCGCGCACAAGATTAATTTTTTTCTTTCTATCATACTTGTCATGAATCTTTTAAGGATGGGTAATTAGATTCATTTCCCCAAAACAATGTGAATCATATGATTTGTTTGTATTTACTCATATATGTATGGCAATCTTATAGTTATTCAATGATATTTGTGTTTAATGTTCGTTTGTATTTACGCATATATGTATGGCAATCTTATAGTTATTCAATGATACTTGTGTTTAATTTTTTTTTTAACGAAATAAGGGAAATGAGTTTTAATAACTGAGAACTCACTACAGATTTGAATATTTGAAATATTTTGCGTTAAATAAAACTTATCCAACTTCTAACCGTTGCGTCATCTCTCAAAGTCCCTGCGAGAGGGCAAACTGTTTTATAAAACAACTTTTAACCGTTGCGCCATCTTTCAAAGTCACTGGGAGAGGGCGGACATACTCAATCCTGCCATTAAATATTTTATATTCGATAAAACTTTCGACGGTTGTGTCGTCTCCCAATGCAATTGGAAGATAATTGTAATTTGACAAAGCACGATTGTAATTTGACAAAGCAGGTTACGCTCACTATAAGTTCAAGTAGGAATTAACCATATAAAAAATAGCAAAGGATTTAAATTAGTTTGTTATATTATTTCTCACTCTATGCCCACCGTTCTATTACTATACAATGAGTGATCTATTTGAAATAAAAAAATGTCTCAAAATAAATTATTTATTTCAATTTTTAATGTATTTTTTTTCAATTTTACCTTCTAATTAATGTTACTTTCATCATTTCCAATACATAATAAGGATACTTTGATAAAAGTATCTTTCTCTCTCTTTTAATTATTTTTTCTTAATATATGTGAAATTATCAACCGAATCACTTATTGTGAAACCGGATCACTCATTGGGAGGAGTATTTTTTCTTAATATATGTGAAATTATCAACCGAATCACTTATTGCGAAACCGGATCACTCATTGGGAGGAGTATTTTGATTTAGTAGTCACAATTACATTGCTCTAGCGCATTTTATATTGTTAGTGACCTAATAATAAGTATAATCTTTTTTATTTTGAAAATAATTTTCACTTTTCACCGATAAATTTTATTTTTGTTGACACATTTTACTACATTTGCTTTCTCTAACATGTTCAAGAGTATACAAAATCACATAACATCAACATAAGTGAGATGTAAAATCTTATGATAATGCGAAATAAAAGCACCAAGTTTAGAACAACAAAAACATGCGCGCTTTCATCAATGTCTTCTACTGAAACCTGAAATCCGTTTTACAACAAAAACCAGTTTCAAACCACATTTATATTTTAATATTTGATTTGGATTTTTAAAAGTGAAACAAGTTGGATACCAATTTACCGGTTTTTTTTGCACACCCTTATGGTCAAGAGTAAACAAAATCACATAAAATCAACATAAGTGAGATGTAAAATCTTATGATAGTGTGAAATAAAAGCACCAAGTTTAGAACAACAAAAACATGCGCGCTTTCATCAATGTCTTCTACTGAAACCTTAAATCCGTTTTACACCAAAAACCAGTTTCAAACCATATAGAAAACTAAAACTTCAAGCAGATAAGCAAGGAATCAGTTCAAACTGCAATGAAACAACTTATACATCACATGTAAAGCACATCAAAACAAGTTAATACAAATTTCGCATTAGTAATATTCTATCAAAGACAAAGGCAATAGCTAGTGAAATTCTAAATACATTCATGATATTATTATGAACACTAAACAAACAACACCCTGTATAGGTTACTATCATGTATGTTCACATTTTATATCCAAAGGGTTCCACTTCCATCAAGTATGAGCTCTCAGTTGTGAGTTGAGGGTCGCATTTCCTGCAGAGTTATAATTCTATATATCATTTTCCGCGACAAACAACAAAGCATCCATTGAAATAGTTGAAAAATGATAATTTATCAGAGAAGATGACGGGATAAATTAGTTCACGCATTTTTGTAGCAAAGACTTTTACCTGAAGCTGAAGTTGTGCGACAAGTTTGGTACACGGTGCGTTTCACGGTTTCATTTTGTCCCCGAGTAAGTCGATCAGAGAGACAGATTGGAGAAATATGACTTTCAGACCTTTGGTTCACATTTCGTAAGTCGTTATCTTGTTGTTTGTTGCAATTCATTGGTGAACTTCCAGCTGAAACATCCCTCCTAATCACTTTACCGTTCGGCAGAGGTTCTGCAATTTAACAGATCAACACAAAATCAACAAATAAATAGGTTGATAGTAACGTCATCAAATATTCTCACAGCTAAATTTATCTTGCATGGCTGCCAAAATTCATACGAATTTTCTCGTAAAACAAGTGTCATTGAGAACACAATACAGATTTTCTCGTAAAACAAGTGTCATTGAGAACACAGTCGTCATAAGTTTTTGAAGACCATGTGTAGATTAGTTATAGTTCCAATGTGACAAAACAATTAAGGATCAGGTGTCGAAGCTTATTTTGCACTCCCTCATAGAGGGTCCGAATAAGAAGGCCATAATTTATATGCCTCCAAAATATCAGCAAAATCATACTAAAGAACAAAAGCAACCAAACAGGTTTTCCCCAAGTTTTTTGCTCCTCTACGAAGCTCCGGCTAACTAGAACTACAATAGAATAAGACGACACATTTTCGCCCAAAATCTTAAGATATTAGATATTTAGTCACCTCTCTTATCAATCAAGATTTTAGCCATCGATTGAATCTACATATATTTAATCTTTTGTCTCTTGCCTTATTCAAGAATTCAACATTTTCAATTCACTCATTTAAATTGGACTATTGTTCTTTTATCTGTTTATGCTCAATTCTACAACATAAAGTCTTTTCCTTATCTCCAAAACCTCAATAAAATGTAACAATTTAATTAAATTCAACTGGTAGCTAAAGTAACAAAAGGCATATATGTCCGAAAATCCTAGCTCAATTGGTAACTGAAGCCATACTGTTAGATCGGACGTCATCAGCAGAGTTCAAACTCAAACCCTGATACTCTATGTGCGTGAATTTCTAATGGTTATTACTATTTTGTCTATCTAAAGAATGTAAATTGATTACAAGTGTACTTACCTTGAGGTGAAAGTGGAAGCTCAAGAACAGTATCATACATATAACCATGAGATTTTACATACTCCTTTAACCAGTGCCTCTTTTTTATAGGCTTTTTCAGCTCCACCACTGTGATCATAAAATAAAACACTCCATTAAGAAAAGAAAAACACCAATGAAGAATCGTGAGTAAGTTTCAATTTCAAACCTTTGAAGGCATTGGATGATGGAAAACCGCAAGGTTGAGGAGAGATAAGAGGAGCATACAAAAAGGTATCAGACTTAAGATAATCCAAAAAATTTTTTACCAACGGTTTCTTTCCGGTGCGCTTAATTGGTTTCTTGTTTTGAACTCTTAACCGTGTTCTGTTATCCATTTTCTTCTTGTTGCTGTTGTTAGAATCCGAAAAATGCAGAAGATTTGGAGAAGTCTAGGGAAAGTTGTATGGACAGCGTTGTTTGTTTGTTTTGTTGGCGGTTTACAAAGTTTAACAACGACACACGTGTTCGTTTGGAGGAAACCGGTAATGTCACGTGTCAATTCGGTTTTTGACTACCCATGCAGCCAAACTGGGCTTGGTTGGTGTATATTGGGCCCTGGCCCGATTGGAGATCAATGATCGTCTTATGTGGAGAATTTTACCTGCCACCCCCAATTAAACCTGGCACCCCAAATTTGTAGCGAAATACCATATTTATCTTTTTGAAAATTATGAATTTCGGGGGATGGACCGGAGATTTTGAAAAATATCGGTAATTTTGAAATTACCGGTAAAAATTACCGGGAATTTCGAAATTACCGATAAAAATTACCAGGAATTTCAAAATTATCGGTAAAATCCCCAAAAATTTTCACACGATACCGGGAATTTGAAATTACTGGAAGTGTAAAAATTTTCATTTTTTTTCTTTTTTTTTTTTAAATTTTTACACTACCGTGAATTTTAAATACCCCGAAATAATTTTCAAAAAAAAAAAAAATTGAAAATTTTTATACTACCGGTAATTTTAAATTCCCAAAAAATTTTAGTAAATTTCGGAGTATTTAAAATTCTCGGTAGTGTAAAAATTTTTTAAAAAAAAAGAAAAAAATCCTCTCTTATGTGCTACACAGTTTTTCAACACGTTCTCTTATATAGGAATTTCTTAATGCATGATACTCTCTCGGTCCTTTAAGTCACTTTATTAAAAAAAAAATTATTTTAAATTATAAATCACTTTTAACATTAATAGTTTTTTTTCAACATACCCTCTATCATTTATTATTATTTATCCTTTTAATTTTTTAACTTTCTCTTACATCTATAGTAAATGAAGGACAATATTGTAAAGTCATGCATAACTTGTCTTTCTCATACAACAATAATAATGTTTCTTAATTTGCGTAAAAGATCTAAAGCTCCTTATAATTTGGGATAGAGGGAGTATATATTACTAATGCACCACGTGAAAATACAAAAATGTCCTCAAATTTCAGAGATGTATCTCCGGACACCTTAAACATGCTTATTCTTAGAGCTGTAAAAAAAACCCTATTTGACAAAGCCCCAATAATTAGGCCCCCTACTAAATGAATATTTTTTGGGCCCTTATTTTTAAACTCACTCATATTTTTGTGTTATATGGGACCTAAGTGAGGGGCTCAAAATCTAATTTATTTGGAAAATAAAAAGTTGAAGATTTTTTCTAAAAACAAAAAAATCAATTTTTTTAAATAAAATAACTAATTTTTTTTTTCGAAAATTAAAATAAGATATTATAATTTCTACTGTAACTTAGTAAACTATCGTCCAAAATTTCTACTGTAACTTAGAAGGAGAAAATTCAAAATTACATCATCTTTCATTAATATTTCATCAATTTCTATACGTCACAATTATCTGTCTTAAAAGTCGCACGTATTCTTTTTAAAAAATTAAAATAAATATATATTTTAAAAATAAAAATTTAGAATGTTTTCACAAAATACATAGACTCAAATTTTCTTTGTCATAACTACTAATCCGTGCGTTCGCACGGGCCTGTCTGTTCGAAAATTTTATGTTATGGACGCGTATTTGTTAATCAAATTAAAAAGAAAAATGATAAAATTATAAAAACAGATATGATTGAAATTAAAAATGTTTTTGTAAGTATTAAAAAATTTTCCAATACAAATTTTTAATTTCAATCATATCTGTTTTTCCAAAAATACAAAAAAAAAACCGATTTTTTTCCGAAAATGAAAAAAAATGATTTTTTTCGATAATGAAAAACAACCGATTTTTTCCGTAAATAAAAAAAAACCCGATTATTTCGAAAATAAAAAAATCCGGATTTTACCAAAAATGAAAAAAACCGATTTTTTCCGAAAATGAAAAAACCGATTTTTTTCGAAAATAAAAAAAACCGACTTTTTCCGAAAATGAAAAAACCGATTTTTTTCGAATATAAAAAAACTGACTTTTTCCGAAAATAAAAAAGACTGATTTTTTTCGAATATAAAAAAACCGATTTTTTAAGAAAATTTAAAAAACCGATTTTTTTCGAATATAAAAAAACCGATTTTTTCTAAAAATGAAAAAATCCGATTTTTTCCGAATATAAAAAAACCAATTTTTTTCGAAAATGAAAAAAACAGATTTTTTTCTAAAATAAAAAAAAAATTGATTTTTTTTCGAAAATAAAAAAAAATTGATTTTTTTCTAAAAAAAAAAAAAAAGATTTTTTCCAAAAAAAAAAAGATTTTAAAAAAAATTGATTGAAAAAATCTATTTAAAAAAAAAAGGTCAAGTTTTGAAAATGTTGGGGCTTTGAGACCCTACTTGAATTTTAGGGGCCTTTAATTTAGGGGGCCTACATATTTTGGAGCTCATTTATTTTTAAAATTTTGGGCCCTTCTATTTTTTGGGGCTTTGAAATTTAGGCCCCGGCCCCCTAAATTGACACCTCTACTTATTCTAGGTCAATTCTGAGTTATGCCTTAGGAGTGTGGCTTTTTAAGATCCGAAGATGCATCTCCGAAATTTGTCTGTAGATGCATCTTCGTAGTTTACTTAAACAGAAGCTGAAAATCAGAAAGTTGTATTTTGACAAAATAAATTTATCATTGATAACATAAAATCAGCATTACATAAATGATGGTAACATAAAATCAGAAATTAAATTTCAATATCCTGGTGAACGCTTCAACATCTTCATAATATCTTCAACCGATCTTGAAATCGTCGCATCCACCTCGATCAGAATTTTATTTTGAAAACAAAAAAAATGTATTCCAGATAGCCCTTACATCTGCACTCGTCTTGAGCTCATGGTTGTTGAAATCAATCTTGCCTTCATTGTTAATTAACAATGAACGGTACCCAAGCTTCATAATTTTTCGATTATCTCCGTAAGGTATGAGATGCATCATCTCGTATTGCAGATCTACAAAAGAGGTATACTCATTGAACTTAAATTTTTGCCCAGGTGTCGTGCTGGAAAATGAGACATTTGCGACATACCAGATGATATTCATTTTCGACTTTTGCAACATTTTGTTTTTGTATGAAATAAAAAAACCCGAGCCTCTCTCTCTCTCTCTCTCTTTATATATATATATATATATATATATAAAGTTGTAGACAAATATGAACCTCGACAATTCTATCTTGTATCAATGGAGGTTTCAGAGAGATGCATCTTAGATACCACCCTATTGTCTTATTTCGGAGATGCATCTTCGGAATCTCTCCGAATCTAGATAGAAAATAGAGCCTGTGTGTTTTGTTTGGTAAATGGACAAATTTTTTGGCAATCATCAAAATGTATTAAAATATTTGAAATTATATATAATACACTTCATTAATATTAATACACAGTGACATACAATTAATTGATGACTAAAAACTAAAATGAATCGAAAGATTTGTCGTTGATTCCTTTCCCGCAAAGGTTTGTGGAAGCTGAGGTAGACTCTCAATCCAAAAGGTATGTGGATGTATTGGAAAATATCCACACCAATGCACTTTTTTCTAAGGCCCTATATAAAAAGATAAAAATTAGAAGACCATGAAACTAGGGAAATCATTAGTGTTAGGAGGGGAAGGTTGGTCTTTGAGGTGGTGGATGAAAGAATTAAACCCAAACATGAAAAACTGATACTCAGGATAGAGCCAAAACCACCACCACAAATTCAGAAGAATGAACCATCCCACAGAAGGACGAAAAGAAAAGGTGAGGGATATGAGAGATAGCTTAATAAGTGGTCATGGAAACTGAATACCATTAAAAGTTTAATCGAGGAATCATTCTCGAAAGAACCACCATGAGTGCTTATACTCCTAAGTCGTCGAGCTACGGACGTTAAAACAAGTGTTGCATGGGAGACAACCTACAGATTTTTTTGTTTATATTTTTGTTTGTTTGAATTTGTAGAAAATAAAGAGATGGATCACTTGACTTGATCTTCTCATCAGGTTCTTCTTCCCTTTCTTACACTTATTTTCGTACTTGAGGAGAATGTAGGATTTAAGTGTAGGGGAGGCATTTACCGCTTTTATTTACTTTCTGTATTTTGTTATTATGTTAGTTTATGTCATTGATTGTTATTTTTATGTTATAGCGTAATGTATGTTTTGAGTCATTGCATGTGTTATCGAGTCATTTACGCGCGGTTTTCTGCTCATTATTGAATTTCCTGATTTCTTAAGCCATACCAAAATCTTTTAAAAGAATTATGAAGCTCGGTTTAATTCGAAAGTATATAGAATGTGAATAGAGGAGAGGCTAGGACGAGGAGACTTGGGAAAATCTGACAAGAACGGTATTACCCTAACACCTCAAGAGTCCCAATTATGCACATTAGTTTAAATCCCCGTTGAATTTCAGTCTTAAGCTTCTATTTGTTGAAAACACCCTCAAAGTAGTTTCTATATCCAGTCAGGCACCATCTGTAGTCACTAAGTAAGTCGGTCGACGAATAATAAGTGAATGATCTTTTGTGCAGAAAAAATGAAAAACCGCATTTTACTAAGTTAGGTGACTCTCACCCGGTCATTTAATTCAAAAGAAGTGGTTGAACCCTTTAAAAGAAAGAAAAATGCATCTTTGGAAAAGAAAGAAAATTGTTAAAATATGAAGAAGATGTTTTTATCATAATCACTAACAGACCGCCTACCATGTTGTATGAGAGATGAAGGGCCTTAATGTGAATGTCATGAATGAAAGAGGATTAAAACAACTAGGAAAATTTTCTCCCACTCCTCCAACACGATTTTAGGACACTTTCTACCAATTTTAGCTCTATAAATAAGCCTTAGTTTTGAGTTTTCAGCATCCAAGCATATTTAGGCACAAATATTAGTTCTTAAAAGCTTCGATTTCTCACATCGAATGATTGTTGCCAAAATTAGTGTTAAGCTTGGTGTTTATTTTGAAGCAAGTTTATATTCCAGCATTTAACTTCCAACAAGATTTTATTTCCTGTACCGAATTAAAGACTCCGTTTGGAGCGAATTGTAGTTTAATTTCAGATTTAATTTACTTTCTCTTTCAATTATTTATCATTGTCATTGTTATTGTTTGAAAATTTTCCATGCCATTTTATTAAATTACCTTTAATTTTGCTTAGTTGTTATTCTAATTGTCAAATTTATATGCTATTAATCTTGTCTTACCATTTCAATTATCAATTTATATTACATTTCTATTAATGCTCCCGTGAACATGTCTAATTTATATACTGTTATTGATATTCTATTTATGCTTGTTCACGTATCCAATATGCTAGCTTAAATAAAGAGGGTCTGGAATGTGAGGATTGTCCTTCCGAAAGGACTCGATAAAATAAAACAGCATTGAACTTTTATATTAAAACTATTTTCTGGTTCTGAATTTTGATTTAAAAAGTTAATATTTTTGCCCAAAAGCGAAAAATACTCAGATACTGGTTTCAGCACAAAAGTTTGAAAATGGTATCGATCGTCAAAATTCAGATTTTTTAACTTCTAAAAACAGCAAAAATGCTTTATTAATTAATTAAGACTTATGGATTTTCAAAAAGTGTTTCGAAATTGTAACTTGTACGTGTGATAGAAGACAACTATGGTTCCGAAATTCGACACGGGCTATGTGTTATACCCTAAATTTCGACCACAAGATTTCACATCATTGTGCAAATCATCACCACAATATGGGTATACAAATATTCCTCATCAATCCTCTCAAAGATTGTTCAACATTCACCTCAATCAAGAATTAGGCTTTTGGACCCCCTCAGAGCACTCAGACAAAGGATCAATCAAGAATTGACATGATCTTCAACTTTTCAAGCCTCTCAAACATCCATAAAGGATCAATAGGTCTCCCACATCAAGAATCAAGCATAGGAATGCAACATTTTAAGTTGATCAAGCCTTAAGATCATCAGTGTCACCAGATTAAGGTTTTGGTCGACCAAGGCCTCCAGAGGGAAATGTTCATTTGGGAATGAGCCATTACTTCAAAACATGATCCAAGAAGCTCAAAGAGACCTCATGGATCCAATCATAAGTTCAAAATAGCCTCAGGGAATGTATTCATAAAAAATCAGGAATTAGGGTTTCTTGACCTAATTCACCCCTAAGTTGATTTTTGGAGCAAGACATAAGCCAAGACCTCAAGGAATGTTTTGAAGACCTCAAATATCTCATATTGATCCTCTTACAAGTTTAAATTGACACAAAGAACTTGGTTTATGAGCAATATAAGGATTCAAATTCATCTGGACCACAAACTAGGGTTTTTGAGAAAAAGTAAACCATACCTTTGACTTTTGACCAAGACATGATCCCAAACCTTGGGAAATGATTCAAGACACTCTAAAACACCTATTTAATCCATCCATTAGGTTTGATTTAGTCCAAGGACTTTATTTCATAAAGGATCACAAAGTTTGAAATTCATCTGATAAAAAGTCAACTGTCCCCAAAACCAAGTTTGAATGTTGAGATTTTTTTGACAAATATGCCTTCTTCAAGTAAAAAACAATGTTAAATTATGGTTTGGATCATCATCCATCAAATAAAATCAAGAAAATTAAGGTTACTTGCAAAAGGGGCAACCTTAAGAAACTTAAAATTTCACTAAGTTATGGTAAAAAAATGATTTTTACCCAACTTTGCAAGACCATAACTTGTGATCCAAGCAACCTTTTTCTTTCATCCAAAGCTCAAATGAAATCTCTCATTACATACTACAAGATTTTCAACTACCCTACATTCCAAATCTTCATGGATTTTGAGTTATGGATTGATCAAAATCACAAAAATGAAGAAATGAACCTTTTCTTGACACTTAGAAAAATTTGAGACAGAATTTGTCTCATGTTTTGTCCAACTTTGGAGGAATTTTCCATCATGATACAAGATGAATCAAGATCAAAGTTAAACATCAAAGTTGAAGTATGATATGTGAGATTTCCAAAAAGTACAAGAACTCATCCTAATTCAATTTGAGCAAGAAGTTACAAGCCTTGCAACATGACACAAAATTCTGGTTTTTCAAGACAGCATTGGTGCATGACTTGTGCCAAACGATTTTCTCCTTCAAATTTTGTCACTTTGCCAACTTTGTCATCTTCCAAAAACACAAAACTCTTGATGACTCACTTGTTACTTGATCAAGGAGTCAAGAATTCCACTTAGCATGTGCAAATCCATAATGACGTGAACTTTGAAATTCAATTTGGCATGGTTACATTAATTCAATACATTGAGGTGTCATGAACCAAGCCATACCAATCCAAACCAGTCAAGATTCAGTCCAATGCTCTGAGTGTTCAAACCTGCAGAAATTGAATTGAGTCAAGCTAGAGGAGACTTGGCACTTTGAAACATCCAATTCAATGGCTACATAGCTATACATAGTGATCAACCTCTATTCACTATTCCTTGCAAAACAAACTTCCTCTACTATAAATAGAGGTCATTTGTGACTGATTAACACACACCAAAACATCTTCACTCATGTTTTCCTCCAAATCACTCTTCAAAACCAGAAAATGCTTCTTTAGCAAGTAACTTTCGAATTTTTCAATAGAGAGCCATTCCACCACAACCAATGATCCTAACACCACACATATATCATATAGAAGTTGTCCAAACACTTCTCCATCATCTGTAGCACCAGGATCAACAACCTCAAAATCCAACTTGGACCAAATTGCAGTTGGGGTGCCATAACAAGATCCAGGTATTTTCAATCCATTCCAAGCTTCTCAACACACTACATAAGGTCCATTGAAGTTGTGCAGATCATCACACAACATATGTAACACCTCTACATCAAAATTCAAATTCCTCTTGCACAAGTAAGCCTGAAGCTCTCAAACTCTATAGTCCATGCATAATAAATTTATTTTCAAGTTACCAACATGTTTCTGGTAGTTCATAGAGTGATAACCCTCAATCAATTGCATGTTATCTTTCGTGTATAAGATTTCACTATGGTTTTTGCAAAAACTAGGGTTTCTGTGTTCATACGAAGTATCTCACTTCACACTTAAAATAAATGAAATTAAATGGTATCATCGTGTTCCTTGTTCAAAATTGAGCAAGTTTGATGCTTATTTCATTTGATTCCATTACGTTTTGAGTGAGATTGAGAGGGTTTTGCAAATTTGGAAAAACATAGTGGCGCGAGCAAGAACAAGTGTTCTTGTTGCCTTTTTCAAAAGTTTGAATTTTTGAATATTGTGATATTTTTTCAATTAATTTCAAAAATTCATATCTCTCTCATTTTCAATCTTTTTCAAATGATTTTTTAAACATAAATCATTTATACATTTTAATATTTAATTCCTGAAAAAAGTCAAAAAAATATTTTATATTTGATATATTTTTTAATTTTTCAAAGAATTTCTTTTTAATTGTTTTAAACATTTTTAAATAAATTCTATTTCTTGATTTTTCAAAATCAATTAAGTTTAAATCATCTTGTGGATTAAAACATCTATTTTCAAACATTTTTCAAAGTTTACAACATATTTTTAAATATATTTGATATTTTATATCATTTTTTTAATTTAATTTTCTTTGAAAAATTGTATCTTTAATTAAAATTAGGGTTTCCCTTGATTTTAAATTTTCAAACTTCATTTGAAACACTTTTGGGCCTCTAATAGAGTGTAAGACCCAACCTCTTTTGTAAATAAATAATTTTTTGTTCTCTGTCATAGTATAAGTCTCGGTGCAATTTTCAAAACAACTACGCGTTCGTTATTTTTCATCTGGGCCTCTCCTTTAGTATAAGCCCCATTTTTCTTCTTTACAAATACACTTGGGCCTCTAATAGAGTGTAAGACCCAAACCCTTTTGTACATAAATAAATTTTGGGTCTCTGCTATAGTATAAGTCCCACAACGTCTTTCGGTATCGCAGTGCGATCACTGGTTTCAAAATAAGTCATATGGGCCTCTCCTTGAGTATAAGCCCCAATCTTTTGTACATAAACTTGGTTTTAAACAATAAACAACCTCTATGGGCATCTCCGTGAGTTGTAAGCCCCATACCTCTGTTTTCAAAATCATCCGTCTGTTATAAACAGGTACTAAGAGGAGCATTATTCCCGGTGAAACTATTCTTAGACCACTTGGGCCTCTCTTTGAGTTATAAGCCCCAACCATTCTTTCTTTTAAACAAATTTCTTTTAATTCAAACTCAAATTCAAAGTTTTCTCAAAATTTTCTTCAATTTCTTAAAACCCTAATCATACAGTTGTAGTCAATACAGCCAATCACAATACACTTGGGCCTCTTTTCAGAGTGTAAGACCCAACATTTTTTTTATCATTCAATGCATACTTGTTTATATACCTGTTAATTCACTTATCTGTATATACTTGTGAATATCTGTCTAGAGTTTCCCCAACAGATAGGTCTACACTTAGGATAAACCAGATGTTACTTCTAACTTAGTCAAAACTAATTCCCTCATAGGAAACTTCCCTCAATACAGTCTGCCTCCTCTTGGGCTTTATTCAATATGGAACAGAGAAAGGCATCATTCCCGGCGAAACTTTTCTCAAGACTGACAAAACTTAGAAATATATATATATATATATATATATATATATATATATATATATAAGAAATTCATTTCCCCAGAGAGGATTAATTCCCGATGAAACCTCTTTTGAATTTCTTCAAACCTTAGAACTGTTCAACAAAGAAAGAATTAATTCCCGGTGAAACCTTTCTTGAACTTTTCTTAGGCTTGGGCCCACAGGCTTCCTAGAAGTATCCTCAGTCTCCTCTTGGGCTTAGTACAAGGACCTCTAGGCTTCTTAAAAGCTCCCCCAGCCTCCTCTTGGGCTTAACACAAGGACCCAAAGGCTTCCTAAACTCATAGGATAGAATTTTGTCATCTCTACTAGTTCAATCCCCAGGAGAGTAAAATTTCCAAAACATCCAGTCAGTCGGGAGTTGTTCTCCCTCTCTAGAACCCACAACCTCCTCTTGGGCATCATACAAAGATCTCTCTACACTAGGGTCTACCACTTTTTAAGAGACTTGGATAGTCTCAGCCTCCTCTTCGGCTTCATTCAAGTAGACTTGGAAAGTCTCATTATCATAGTCTCCTCTTGGACCTCACACAAAGACGCTCAGGCTTCTTAAAAGTATAGGGAAAATCCTGATCATTTTACCTATACACCAGCCTCCAGCAGAGTTAAACCCTTATAAAGTTTTCAAACTCACCTTTAAACTCCTCTGACCCCTAACAAGGCTTAACTTTCACGTTGAAAATCCCAGCCAGGGTCAATTTACCATCAACAAATCCCTAACAGAATCAGAGCCTCATGGCATCTGGTACTTCAATTCTTCCCTGATTCCCCAGCAAGAGTTCGTTTCCCTTTGGGTTCCCCAATACAGTTTAGACCTTCTCTTGGATTTCAAGAATCCTCAACAAAAGTCAGCCTCCTCTTAGGCTTCATATACGAATTTCCCCAGTCAGCCTTAATCTTGGGCTTTGTACAAGACAGATAAAAATCTCCCCAGTGGAGTCAGTTTCCTTTTAGCTTCAACCTTGGGCATTGATCAAGGCACAAAACCCAACATCCCCTCATAAGTCCACTCTATAGGAGGATGTCCCCTCTATACATTACCTATCAAAACAAACAATCAAAACCTTTTTATAATTGCTGTAAGGGGAAAACTTGTTGATTCAAAAACCAATATGGAGTCCCTCCTTTATCGTGGATAAAATTCCTCTTTCATCTGACAGCTATAAGTGGAAAGCCTCTGGATTCCATATATCCAAGCCAATGTCCCTCTCTTAGCATGAAAGACTAATAAGGAAAAAGTGGCATTGCTCTATACTTAGTTAAAGCTTCTTCCTTCATGACATATCTCTTATAAAGGAAATTATGGCATTGCTGGATTCTACACATCCCAGTTAAAGTAATTTCCCTTATAACCAATTACTCAACATTTTGTGATGAATAGGTGAGATATTTCCCTTTAGAGATGACAAATTCTCTCTCAATCACCCTTTTAGCTTCAATCTTGGGATTTGAACAAGACACAAATACTCTGTTAGCTTCAATCTTGGGCTTTGAACAAGACACCAAATTTCCTCCCATAGAATAGAAGGAACTACGATTGCTCTGATTTCCCAACTCTCTTTACAAGAATATGTAGCGAGCGATTTTGGACGCGGTTCTTAAGCGCTGGTCGCTCTCTGCGGTTGGGCTTACTACAGGTCGATTCATTTTTTATCCTATTGTGAGTTGAATAAGAAAGGGAAATAGATGTCTCCAATTAACCCTGCTTTGCATACTGAGTTTAAACAGCGGTCTGTTAGGTTACGAATGCTATCAATGTGGGGGGCCCTTGTACTGGTTATTTGTATTTTCGCCAATACGGTTTTCTTTTTATTTTGACATAATGTTTCTGGCTGGGAACAAGGATTAGGATGTTAGGACTGATGCTTTTTGATAGATACATGAGAGTATGGGATTTAGGGTTTTTGTTTAGTGTGCTCGCTAAGATCTTTTCTTTCAATCTTATGCCTACGTATTCCCGTTTACCGAAACAGGGAAATCAGAGCGTTCGTAGTTCCTCCTATTCTATGGGAGGAAATGGTTGTTTTTGGTGTCTTGTTCAAAGCCCAAGACGTGAAGCGAAAGGTGTTTTATATCTTGTTCAAAGCCCAAGATGTGAAGCTAAAGGGTTTATTTGTATCTTGTTCAAAGCCCAAGATGTGAAGCTAAAAGGGTGTTGACTTCAGAGAGAATTTTTCATCTCTAAAGAGGGGTCTGTATGTCACAACTGTTGGGTGACTGGTTGTAAAGGAGGATTACTTTAACCGGGATACGCGGATCCTAGCAATGCCATAATTTCCTTTATAGGGATTTTAACCTGAAGGAGAAGACTTTAACTCAGTGTAGAGCAATGCCATCTTTCCTTAGGAATTTCTCATGCTAAAAGAGGGACAGTGGCATGGATGTAGATGATCCAGAGGCTTGCCGCTTACAGCGATTAGATGAAAGGGAAGGAGTTGTTGATGTTTGTGTACTGTGAACGAGGCACAACTTTGATGCTAAAAGGTTAATTGGATTAACTAGTGGTTTTCTTGTATAAAGCCTAAGAGGAGGCTAATATGTGTCTCGTACAAAGCTCGAGAGAGAGGCTAAAAGGTTTTGACTCGACGATGAAGTCTTTTGGTATCTCGTATAAAGCCCGAAATGGAGGCTATTTGACTCAACAAGAGAGTTTTGTATCTCGTACAAAGCCCGAGATGGAGGCTAAAATTTGTTTGGCTCAATAAGAACCTTTTTGTATCTCGTATAAAGCCCTAGATGGAGGCGAAAGGGGTTATTGATTCAACGAGGGAGTCTCTTATGTGTCTCGTACAAAGCCCGAGAGAGAGGCTAAACGTTGTTTGACTCCGCTGGGGAGAATCATTGTACAAAGCCCAAGAGGAGGTTGTGGTTACTGTTTCAATTAAGTGACAGGTCCAGTATGCTGATTTAAAGAGAAAATCAGTTCTTATATGAGCAACACTGTACTCATGGATTTGATTCAAGGATCCGGGTTATTCCTGTTCTTTAAGGAAGCGGGAAATCCGAAGGGTATTGAGACTGTCCGAGTCTACGGGTTCCTTCCTATTCTTGAAGGGTGCTTGAGAATGTCTTTGAGACTCAAGGAAATTAGACTGTCCAAGTCTAGAGTTTTATCTTTTGTACCATGCTTTGAGAAACAGTAGTAGACTCTATGAAATGACTGTCCTATGCAGACGACTAAGTTCTGTTCCTATACCTCTAGGAGGTCGTCGGGACAATTTGTACGAAGACCAAGAGGAGACTGGAAACTTTTAAGAAGCCGACGGGTCCTTGTACGATGCCCAAGAGGAGGCTATCATTCCCGAAGGAAGAAATCATTTATACGAAGCCTAAGAGGAGGCTGTGAATACTTCTAAGAAGCCGTAGGGTCCTTGTACTAAGCCCAAGAGGAGGCGGGGTTGCTTTTAGGAAGCCTGTGGGTCCTTGTACGATGCCCAAGAGGAGGCCGATGCTTTTAAGAAGCCCGTGGGTCCCCAAACCCCCGAGAAATTCAAGGCAAGCTATTCACAAGGAATAGATCAAGTCAGGAAAGTTCGAGAATTTGGAAGAAACTCAAGAGATGCCATTCACGGAGAAAAGATCATCTCTGTGGAGTAGAGTTTCTTGACAAGTGCTTTTAAGAAGCCTGTGGGTCCCCAAACCCCGAGAAATTCAAGGCAAGCTATTCACAAGGAATAGATCAAGTCAGGAAAGTTCGAGAATTTGGAAGAAACTCAAGAGATGCAATTCACGGAGAAGAGATAATCTATGGGGAATAGAGTTTCTTTGACAACTTCTACGAGTGACAGTCTATGAAAGGGTTCACCGAGAATGCTGCCTTTCATGTCTCCATATTGTTTAACCCCAAGAGGAGGGAAGACTGTGTCTGGTAATTCTATGGGGATCTAGTTTTGACTATTTAAGAGTGATCAACAGGCTTAATGCTAGACGTAGTTGCCGGGGAAACTCTAAATATCTATACTATTATTACACAGTTGATATGAGTTTATGAAAGAAGACTTATAGTGAAACAGCCCCACAATACAGTTTATGTATATGAAAGCAGTAAATGAAAGCAATAACCACTTACTCGGTTGTAGAGCTTCCATGCTGTTTGGTTAGTTGTTCAACAAAGACAGATTGAAAACAACAGTATATTCAAAATCAAAGGAGAAAGTGCTTTGAAAAAGAAAGATTTGGGGCTTACAGCTCAAGGAGAGGCCCAGGGTTTTATCAGTGAGCGCACTGTTTGAATTTGTACAGAGGGACTTATACAAGTGACTGTGGCCCAAAAAGGTTTTCTGTACAAAGGGATGGGTCTTACACTCTCTCAAGAGGCCCAAAAGGTTTAAAGAAAAAGAGTGGGGCTTATAACACGAGGGTAGGCCCAGTTGATTTTTTGTTTGAAATGGCGATCGCGCCAAGGTTTTCTTTTAACGCAGAGGGACTTATACAATAAGTGAGGCCCAAAATGTTTTGGTTAAAAGGGGGTTGGGTCTTACACTCTATTAGAGGCCCAAAAAGTTTGAATGGGTCTTATAGCTCAAGGAGAGGCCCAAAAGGTTATTTTTCAAAAGGCGACGATCGCGCCGTTGGTTTTTTGACGGTATCGGGACTTATACAATACACTGAGGCCCAAAAATGATTTGGTCAAAAAAGGATTGGGTCTTACACTCTATTAGAGGCCCAAAAGTTTTGAATGGGTCTTATAGCACAAGGAGAGGCCCAGTGTTATTTTGAAAAGGCGACGATCGTGCCGTTTATTTGAAAATGTACAGAGGGATTTATACAATAAGTGAGACCCAAAAAAATGTTGTCTGTACAAGGTGGGTTGGGTCTTACACTCTAATAGAGGCCCAAAAGTTTTGAATGGGTCTTATAGCTCAAGGAGAGGCCCAGTGTTATTTGAAAATCAATTTTGAAAGTTGAATTAATCAAAAATACCTAATTTTAATCTTTAAAAGTAAATATTTAAAGAAAATCAAACAAAATTCAAAATAAATTTGAATAATCCATTTATGATTTTGTTTAAGGTTTGGAAAAAATGAGGGATAATCACAAGGAATATTTAAACTCATTAGGTTTTGATTTTCAAAGTAAATATTCACTTTTAGAATGTTAAAAACAATAAAAAATGAATTTATTCACAAAAATACTAATTATATTAAATAAATAATATAAATCTAATTTTTTGGTGGAATAAAATATTTCAACATTTTTGTGAATTGTTGCGAAAAGAACCAATAAAAAATGATAAAAATTGAAGGAGTCATTAATTTTTCAAATCATTAAAAATAATAATATGAAAAATAACAAAATAAACAAGTGATAAAAAGAAGTCTGGGGCGAGGGGGATTCGAACCCCAGACCTCTATCTTGCCAATACACACAAAACCAGCTGATGAACCGCTGGGGCGCAATGCCAATTCAAATATAACATGGCAAGGGAAAAATATATAGAGAACTTGTTGGATTTTCTGAGAATGGCGCCATGGCCATCTTCTTCCTCGAGCTCGTGCGTGAAGCACCTTATCTCACTCACCTCTCAACCATTGGACATCATTCAAACACCAAACTCATGCGTTTTTTCACAAGGAAGAAGATGGCAATACCCAATTTTATTCATTTTCAGTGTATAACAAATTATATCATTGTGGCCGTATGAACCCTAATTTTGCAAAAGCAATCGAGTAGGCATGATTATGAGTGCAATGATCAAATTTTTTGAGGGAAAACAATCAGCATATAATGGCAATCAATTGGCAAAAATATCATGCGAGGAAATATGCATGGATCATGGAGTTTGAGTTTTGAGGCTTACCTTGATGCAAGCTGAAATGGAACTCTGCACAAACTTTGTTCCAGTCGTGAAGTGATGATCCCTACAGCTTCAATGGATGTTATGGAGTGTGTTACAAGCTTTGGAACACTTTGAAACTCTTTGGATCAAGCTGGAGACCTCCACCTGCATAATTGAGGCATAATGGCTTGGTTGAAGAGTGATTTTGAGCCTGAGGTGTTACAGTTAGTGTTTAAGTGTTTGGATACCTCAAATACATCATATATGATGTGTTTGAGCAATTAGAATTGATTGCCTAAGGCTGCAACTCAAAACCCGATAGTGGTTACTCAAAAACCAAAAAATTTGAGGTTTAAGGAAGAATGAGAGAAAGCAGTGTTGTAACTGGCTTTGGTGTGAGTTGAATGATCCATTGGGATCTCTATTTATAGGTGATCAACTTTTGTTTTGGAGGAATAGTGAATGGCTGTTGGATCAGATCACATTTGCATGGATTGGCTTGGAGGATTTCTTCTCAAGCAACGCAAGCTAGCCATTCCCAAGAGCAGGGCTATGCCTTGACCAAAATCACATTCCTCAGATGTTTTTATTGTTGTTTAATCAGAGAATTTGACTGAGTAGGGTAGCTACCATGACAATGCACTATTCCACATCAATGCACTTTGAATTCAAGGCAAAATGTGCCAAAGTGGATGAATTTCAAGTTGGCAGATTCCTTGACCTTTTGACTCAGATTTATTAGTTGGATCAGATGCAATGTGACTGGTTTGAATACATGTGGCATGCTGATCCTCAATTTTTGGTTCAAAATCGTGTGTAGCAAGCAAACATGCATACTGATTTTTCTAAAACAGCTTGCAGCAGTATGACTTTGGGTATGGATTTTTCTTGGCTCAAATTGAATCAATTCATGCTGTTAAGCTCTTTGAATTCTTGGCAACATATGCAACAACATTGATGTTTAACTTTGGCCTTGATTCAGCTTGCATCTATGTGAAAAGATCTCACAAGTTTTGGTGTTTCAACAAAATCTGTCTTGGACAGAATTTTTTCCAAGTGTTGGAAAATGGTGTACTTTCATATTTTCAGCCATCTTGGCTCACTCATAGCTCAAAATCCACAATGAATTGGAGTTAGGTCTAGTTGAAGTTTTTGTAGAGGGCAATGAGATCTACAAATCAAGCGTTGGATGGGAAAAAATGGCCTTGTGGTTTAGGAGTTATGATCCTCCAAAGTTGGTACCCTAGCCACTTTATTTTTAACTTAGAAAATTTTCTAAGTTTTTATGGTTACCCCTTTTACAAGTTATCCAACTTTTCTTGATTTTTCTTGATGAATGATGATTTAAATCATACATTAACATCATTTTAGGGTTAAAAATCCATTTTGGTGAAAAATCTCAAAAAGTCAAAGTTGACTTTTGTGCACAGTTGACTTTTTATCAGATGAATTCCAAACTGTGCAATTCTTCAGGAAATCATGTCTTTGACCTAAATCAAACTTGATGGACATGTTCCATGGGTGTCATAGGGTATATTGAGGCATGTCCTAGGGTTTGGGAGCATGTCCTGGTCAAAAGTCAAAGTTACAGGTGACTTTTTCCTTAAAACCCTAACTGTGGTGCAGATGAAATTGAGACTTGTTGCTCAAGCTTCTTGGATTAATCCATTGTTCCAAATGGATCAATATAGTTCATTAGAGACCCTCAAACCCTCTCTTGAGGTCTTGGCTCATGATTTTCCCTAAAGTCAACTTAGGGGTGAATTAGGTCAAGAAACCCTAATTCCTGATTTTTGATGTATGCATCCCCTGAGGTTAAATTGACTTGATGATTGGGCCCATGAGGTTCAATGGAGTATATTAGGTTATGTTTTGGATCATTGGCTTGTGCCCAGATGAAAAATTTCCATCTGGAGGCCCTGGTCGACCAAAACCCTAATTTGGTGATACTGGCAATCTTGAGGCTTGATCCACCTAGAAGGGAGCATCCTTGTGCTTAATCCTTGAAGTGGGAGTCCTTTTGATCCATTGTGTATGTTTGAGAGGTTAGACAAGTTGAAGATCATGTCATTCCTTGATTGATCCTTGGTCTAAGGCTCTGAGAGGGCTTGAAACCCTAATTTTGATAGTAGTGAATGCCCAACAATTCCTTGAGGAGATTGATGAGGTATGGTGGTTCCTCCATATTGTGATGAAGATTTTCACAATGATGGGAAATCTTAGTGGTCAAAATTTGGGGTATGACAGAATACGTAGGCATAAGATTGCAAAATCTTAGCGAGCACACAAATAAAAAATCTTAGGTCCAGGTACCTTCCCAAAAACAATGGAAAACCCAAAAACAACAAAAACATTCTCTCAACACTCCCAAAGGAGAAACTTTCCCAATCCACAGCAGATAAACACAAGAAAGCATTTCAAAAAGCAGAAATACATGCAAAAAAAGGTTCATATAAATTATTATAGATACTCTGGGTGTTAATAGCTTCCCTTTGTATAACCAGACCCCGATCCCCGATCTCTTAGCATTTGTTAAAGAAAACACTTGCTGTAGAGTTAGTTTAAGATATCTTCCCCTTCTTTTCAAGCTTCATAGGATAAATACAAAAATTAGAAAGTAGCACCAATTATGCGGTAGGTGTTCGCGTCACCAAAAACCGACGCTACACTATGTGAATGTGAGTAGTGTTTTTAAACTAATAACTCTTCTGAAAATGATTTTTAAACAAAGTAAAGTGCTGAATTTTATCTGAGTCCCGAAGGTACCCGGAAATTACATTCTGATCTCTGTTTCAATTAATTCTAAACCCAATCTTTTTAATCTGCATTCAAGAAAAACCTTTATTAATGGCCTTAGATTTACAAAGCGCAACAGATAACAGTAGGTTAACATTGGTCTCTGTGGGTTAGACATTTTTTATACTATAATTGAAATTTCCGTGCACTTGCGGCGCAACCATCACCATTTCATTAATTCACATGACTTTTGCATCATTTTCATATCTTTACATGCATTTCTTTTGGCCTAATTCCAAAAACTCAACCAAAATAAAATTTTGGTTTTTCAGGCAGACCAATTGAATCAATTTCTTATCCGTACGTAAAATCATAGAATAGTGTTTTTAGGTTGGGACCTGCAACTATCTGTTTTACTGAACTACATTATTCGTAGGTTAGTTTGGCGTGCTGATTTTTTTTCATCTGCGCGAATTTGATTTTGGATCGGCTTGAGCCTTTTCATATGGGTATTTTTAACTGCAAAATTTGATCTACGCATGTCTGTTTTAGTAGACTATGTTGAGCGTAGATTATTCTGATGCATTCATTTGTATTTGGCATATTCATGCATTCAATTTTTTATTCGTGTTTTAATAAGAATAATTAAAAAAAAGGATTTAAATAAATTTCCAAGGGTAAAACTGGCATTAAAATAATTATGAAACCCTAGTTTTTATTATATATTTCAAACAATGAGGTTAATGCAATGGAAGCAACTACTGCATCCATTTGTTCTCACAATTCAAAATTATAGAAAAGCAATTTAGAGAGAGAGAGAGAGAGAGAGAGAGAGAGAGAAACTGAGTTTCATCTTCTCCGTGAAATTGATTTCACCTCCTACACCATCTCTACTCTTCCTCACTCCAAGAACTCCTTTTCAACATCATCATCGTCATTGTGCATCACCTCCCTTCTAACTTCCGTCCGATCTCCTTCTCCCTTCCATCAACCATTCAATACCACACAACGACAACTTCGGCCAACATTCACTCTGTCTCCCCTCTCCAAACAAAAACTTACCTTCAACTCTCTTTCCTTCATCACTTTCAGTAACACCACTGTCTTCCTTCACGTCACACCTTCGACCACTGAACCACCGTCTTCCTTCACATCATGTTGTCGGCCACAGTCCCACCACTCAAACCTCCCTTCACTTCGCCAGCCATCTCAGCCCATTTTTTCGATGACCATGATAACCCCTTTCTTCCTAAGGTAGAGATTACTCAAAAGGTAGAGTTTACCCATCTTGTACCATATCCCTTGGGTTTTGATGATAACAAAGTATTTAAAGAATAATAGGGTATACTAATGTTTGTTCAAGTGTGCAGGACCACAAACTAGAATTCATATTAAACCCAAGTATTGGTTCTGACTTTGAACATCCAAAGGGAAGCATGAAGATCATGTTATGATGTATCAAAAGCTGAAGAATTAACTCTAAAGAAGTCATCTCCAAAATAAGTCAGCATTCAAACATCACAGTTTGAAGGAGTCAACATCTGAAGTACAGACTTTGGACAAGCCTGCTTCTGGTGATCAGAATCTGAGCTAGTCAAAGTGCAAGAACTAAGGTGACACTGATAGGTCATTGTTCATCTATAAACATACTTTATTACGTGATGACCAAAGCTCTAGGTTATTAATAGAGTCGTCTGGGATACAACTGCTAATTCCTTTTGTAGTAAAGGATTTTCAAACTAGGTTTCACCTAACCTTACAATTTGGTGAAAAATCCTAATGTCTCTTTTGAAGCTTCTCAAAGGAATCAACGGTTGCATCTTCAACAGTTCTTTTCCTCATTATTTAAAGAAATAAATGACTTGAAAGATCAAAAAACAATAACACATGAACACAACAATACAAGAGTACAACAACACATACACGTTGAACATGTTAAACAATGATTGACAATTAAAGAGAAGTTACTCTGTCAAAGTTTTAGCACAAGCTAAACATAGGATTTCTTATCCTTGTATATATATTAGAAATCCTTAAGTCTTAAACGAGTCTTATTGTGTTGTATTATTTATACACCTCTTATTGTATATCAAGTGTATTCACCCAACAATCATTTATCTTCTAGGTTGATTATTAGAAGTCTCTTACTAAGTGGTTGATCAAGGAAGTATTGAGCTTATCTGCTTGAGCAATGATGTCTTGAGCTTGTGTGCTTGAGCAAGGAAGTATTTACCTTATGTGCTAGAGCAAGGAAGACTTGAGCTTGTGTGCTTAAGCAAGAAAGTCTTTAGATACTGTGCTAAAGTAAGGAAGTCTTAATCTTGTGTACTTGAGGAAAGAAGTCTAATACTTGTGTGTGTGTGAGCAAGGAAATCTCATACTTGTATGTTTGAGCAAGGAAGTCTTATACATGTGTGTAAGCAAAGAAGTCTCATACTTGTGTGATTAAGCAAATTGTAATCTTGTGAGATTATAGTGAAAATATCTTGTAAGTATAAGGGGACTGAATTACTCTCGATTTGTGAGATGAACCAGGATAACTCTATGTGTTGTTGTTCTTTATTGCACTTTATATTCACTGCCTATCTCTAACTAACTCATATTCTATAACCTTGAGTTTATAATTTGACTTAAGAGTTTTAAAATAAAGAAATAACCAACACAACTCAAGCTCCCCTTCTTGTGTTTTCTCACCTTCAGTTTGCATCAGAGCACGGTCTGTGCGCAACACTTAACAGTGGTACAAAACATATTCTGAGAAAAACATATTAAACAATGTATGGTGTTACTAGAGAAGATAGTGGCACTTATACTTCTCATACTATGATAAACCATGATTATAACAATCCGGAAAAGAAAAATTATACAACGAGACCTCCAACTTTCAGTGGAGACTTTACTGAATTTGAATGGTGGAAGAGAAAGATGTATACTTATATCATAGATCTTAATGATAAGTTATGGAATATTAGAAGATGGCGTTGACATTCCAGTGAATGGAACTGGGATGGTGTCTGATAGAAAAGCTCTTACGTCAGCTCACGCAAAGCTCTATAGAAAACATCATAGAGTTAGAGGCATCTTAGTTGATACCCTACCTCATTTAGAGTACGTCAAAATCATTGACAAATCTACTACTAAGACCATTTTCAATTCTCTATGTGCTACTTATGAAGGGTATCAATAAGTTTAGAAAGCTAAGTCTTATATTCTAGTTCAACATTATTAGTTATTTAGAATGAAGGAGGATGAAGACATAGAAACCATGCTCTCTAGGTTTCAAGTTCTTGTATTTGAACTTCAGGTTCTGAATAAGAGCTATCCTACGTCTGATTATGTAAAGAAGATTCTTAGGAGTCTTCCTGTCAAATACATACCAAAATTGACACCTATACAGAAGGCTAAAAACTTAAACAGATTAAGTCTTGAGAGTCTTATCAGTAATCTTCAGAGCCATGAGATTGAGCTCAACGGAAATGAACCTGTCAGAAATTCAAAGCCTCTTGCTTTGAAATATATTGCTAGAACTACAAAGGCTCCTCAAGTCATGGAGTCTGAAGAAACCTCTCAAGCAGAAGATTCTGAAGATGACTCAGATGATGAGGAAATGGACTTCATCATTAGAAGATTTCAGCATCTGACCAGATAGAACAAAAGATTCTCTAGAATAAGTATTGGCTTCAGAGGATCTGGCTCTAGAGAAAACAAGGATGATTAGAAAGTATGCTTCAATTGTAAGAAGCCTGGTCACTTCATTGTTGAATGTCCTGAAATTCAAAATGAAAAAACCAATAAAGGGAAGCTTTCAGAAAGATAACTTCAAGAACATATTCAAGAAAAGTTTCATGGCAACATGGGATGAACTTGATAACGAAGAAGACTTTGAGAAATATTAAGAGTAATCCAACCTTGCATTGATAGCTTTTACATCTTCGGAAGTAGAATCTGACTCAGATTCTGAGGAATAGGATGGGATATTTTCTAAACTATGTCATTCTAATTTAATTACTTTTTTTCAAGAGCTTATGGGAAGATGTCAAGAGAAAGCCAGACACATGAAAATGCTGAAAAAGCAATATGATCTTTTGAAAGATGAGCTAAAGTTTGTTCAAATAAAAAATGAAGTTTTACAGAAAGATCATATTGCTCTAGTAAAGGAAGTGTCTGATAAACCTCTTAATGAGCATGAAATTACTCTTCAAGAATTTCTCATAAATGACTTCAATAGAACTAAACTTGCTTCCATGATATGGAGTAAGTAGAAGCAAAGGGGAAGGTATGGATTACTCATAAAAAAACTTTTAATCCAAGGTTTGAGACCTTGAGTAAACACACAGACCCTTCCTCTTCATGCTCTGCTCGAAAAGGGCTTGAATCTTATTGTGCACTTGATGCTGAAAATGCAAAGGTTCTGACTCAGATAGAACCTAAAGTTGCTGAATCAAAGGTTCTGAAGAAACCAGAAGCCAAGAATCTAAAGGCAAAGGTTATGAAGAAGCCAGAACCTAAGATAGCAAGAGTTAATGTTTTGGGAGGTGCAGAACTTAAGGCAAAGGTATATTCAAGACAAAAAACTTTTAAATCAAAAATCTTGAATAATCCCAAACCTAGTCAAATGAGATCAAAGGTACCAAACAAGAGGAAATCTGTCAGAGCTAACCATAAAAGACCCATAAGATTATGGGTACCTAAATCTCAAATTATTTTTGCTGGAGATATATTTTAAGGGAGAAGCAAAGTATAAGTCATGGTACCTGGACAATGGCTGCTCACGAAATATGACAGGAGAAAATCTTAAGTTCAAAACCCTAACTCTGAAAGAGTGAGGAAATGTGGGATTTGGAAGAAACCAGAAAGGAAAATTTATTGGTATGGGTACTATTGGTAACTCCTCTATTTCAATAAATAGTTTTTGGGTTGTAGATGGACTAAAACATAACCTACCGAACATTAGTCAATTATGTGACAGTGGTTATGAAGTCTTGTTTGATAAGAACAGCTGCATAGTCATGAACAAATATGAAAAGTCCATACTATTCAAAGGAAAGAGAATGGGCAATGTTTATAAAATCAATTTTTATGAACTGGTTGATTAGAAGGTAATTTTCCTTCTATTTGTGAATGATGAGAAGTGTATCTGACACAAAAGGTTAGATCATGCTAACTAGAGATTAATTTTTAAACTTAACAAGTTGAAACTTATTAAAGAATTGTCAGATCTCAATTATCACTCAGATTCTCTTTCTAGAGCATGCCAAGTAGAAAAAATTAGTAAAACTTCTTTCAAATCTAAAAAACATTTTATCTACCTCTAGACCCTTAGACCTACTTCACATTGATATGTTTGGTCCTGTTAGTACTGCATCAATCAATGGGAGGATATATGGTTTAGTCATTGTTGATGACTATAGTAGATGAACTTGGGTTAAATTCCTAAGAACCAAGGATGAATCATATAATGTGTTCAACACCTTCTGCATACAAGTACAAACTGAAAAAGAATCCAAAATTTTTAAAGTTAAGTGATCATGGTGGTGAATTTGAAAATGAGCCATTTGAACTGTTTTAGTTTTCCCTTTAATGATGTCTTTTTTCAGTTGTGTGATTTAAATTCTTGATTGAATTTATTCTCTTTCAAATGTTCCTACTACTGTTGATGAATTTGATCTAGCTATTAAGGAATATATGTTTGATGTTGCTTCCTTGTATGGGCCTGTGAGAAGTCATATTCTCAAGGCATTAATACATGGAACCAAAGCTCTGCAGGAAATTATTTCCACGTCCACTACTAGAAAAGAAGTGTGTGAAGGACTCGTCAAAATGTTGAGCCCTCAAGCTACTGGTGCCTCCTTATTTCATGCCACTGTTCCAGATGTTGAGAAGGACGATGTTCCAATGAATCAGGATAAAGTTATGTTTAGTGATGAAGAGGAAGATAATGATGAGGACGTAAATAAAGTCGCTTCATATGATGACTCTTCTACTTCGCCTTGGTGATTTGCTTCGTTAATTTGTTTATTTGGTGTTCTGTTTAACGGTTGATTATGTTCTAGCTGGTTCTAGTATTTTTTGCATATATTGGTTTTATTACTAAGTTCTACGACCTTTGTCTCGTTTGAGAAAAATAGGGGGAATAATCACGTTCTATTTTGTGGTGTATGTTAGATGGATACTTTATTTTCTTGCATAGTTGAATGATGTTAGTTCTTGATTAATTTTCATATGTTGTGTGCTCAGATATAGAAGAAGATGTGTTAATATTTGCATTATATATTTGCCTAAAAAAATCCAAATATAGAGTTTATTATTACAAGTGATTGACTAGTTTTTGTAGGTAACTTGTTAAGTAAGATATCTTGACTGGTTGTGAGACATCATGTCTTTGTTTGACTTTGTCGCGTGCTACTCTGTCTGCTTGTGATCATTTTCGCATTAATTACAAGATTTGATTATGTTTTAGTTCACCAAGAAGTTTGTAAATATTACATTTTGAAATATTATTTTTAATTCAAATAAGATTGAAGAGGATTTTATAAAATATATATCTAAATGAAGAAAAAATTTATTGGATATGATTTAATTAAAAGATTCAGATTTTATGATTTGATTTTTTATTTTTGGATTCAATTCATTTTAATTAAACCATAATGGTTTAGTTTTGCCGAATTGCTTTTAATATTTAAGGATATGGTTCTCCTTAATTGTTTGAAGACTCACCTGTTTTGAAAAATTGTGTTTGAGCGTCGTATTTTGTGTTTAATAGAGTCTTCGTGTTTTCTTGTGTAATACTCTATATTGAGGGTTTTTCTTATTTTAGAAGGATAGAGTACAAGGTTTGTAACTGTAATTTAAATCACTCAGCGTATAATTGTTTCATGCAAACACTTGGGAGAGTGTTTTAGTGAAAGTGAGGGGATCTCACATTCAGGGGGAGTCTGAGTTGAAATTCACATGTAGTATTAGCAAAAAAAACATTAAGATTGGAAAGTTTAGATCATGACACCGTCATGTATAATTTACTATTTGAATTATTGAATTTTCTTTCATTTAGGCTACAACCCTCTAAATGTACGTGACATTACATTGAACTTGATTACTAATTATCTGTATTATTTACTTTGTATTTTATTTATTTGTTCATTACTCTTATCAGATCAAATAATCTCACACATTATTTCAATATTGTGTGGGATATCTTGTTGCTGACTGAACAAAATTTCAATTACACACAAAAAAAGAGAAGGCCAGGATCTTATCACAAATGCCAAACATATCCAAAAAATTCAGCTTGTCTATCATTTCATAGAAAGATTATTATATTTCAAAGACATAATCTTCTTACCGACAGTTCTAGAATTTTGTGACAACATTCTAAGAGAGTATCATAACACTCTATTAGTTGACCATGGTGGTATTCAACCATAGGTTACACGAATTTCGATCTCCTTTTTTAGCATGGCTTCTACAAAGATGTCAAACAGTTAATCAGAACCTATACCATTTGTCAATAAAAAAATATCTATAAACAAGAAAAACAAAAATTACTACTCCCTCCAGTCTTAAATATAAACAACAATTTTTTTCAATGGCCTTAAATATAATCAAATGTTACCTATAATTATCACATTCAATATCATTATTTCAAATATATCCCTACTTTTTTTCACATTTCTATATTTTTATCGAATTTCAAAGTATAAAATAGGGATAAAATTATAAAGAGTGTAAAAATTAAATGCATTTAGAATTTTTTTTAATGGGTAAACTTTTTTATAAAGTTCCTTATATATGAGACCGAAGGGAGTAGAACCTTTAGAGTGTGTTTGAATGAGGTAATTAAATTTTTTTAAGAAAGGTCAGTGGCGCCGTCTGTGGGAAGCATCGCTTCCCCGTCTTTTTGAACCAAGATCCCTCATCTTTTCACCCAAAAGACTAAAGCTTACTCTCTAAAA